>CM065803.1:69421000-70680500 GCA_033398695.1 Orobanche coerulescens
CTGGGCCTGATTTATACTTAGACTTAATCTAAATATATGTGTATAAATTATGTTGATGGGCTGGTTAAAACAAAAATAATGATTGGGCTGAGAAATAAGATATTAGACATGGTAATTTAATGGATATGAACTATAATATATTGTATACAAATAGGCTGAAGTTAGATATATAAATAATTGGGCCACTTAGTATATAATTGGGCTATACAAAATTTAAATATTACAAGTTTTGCCTTAACTAAAATTAAATATAAATAAATAATATTAATACTACTACGAATATATTAATGATTATATTAATACTACTACTAATAATAATAAGAGAAATTGTTTTTACACCAGAACTTTTTGACCAAATTTAAAGTTACACCGGAACCTTTTTTTTCACTCGACACCGAAAGGTTGGTCAACAGTTTGAGTCAACCCAAAACTTGGACGGTGTTAACATTGTCCGTCATTATGCATATTTTTCATGCGTCATTAAGGGCAAAATAGACAAGGTTGTTGGTGCAAAATCATGAAAGGTTTAGGCAGCGAGTGAGATAATTTACAAAGGTTTAGGTAGCGAGTGAAAGTTGAACAAAAGGTACAGGTGCATAATTAAAATTTGGCAACACATAAATCTGCAGATTTCTGAGGGGTGTGGGGGGGGGGGGGGGATTGGATAGGAAAAGTTGGGAAATGGGGTGTGAGACATGATTTCTCTGTTTTGCCCTCATTGGCGCGTGAAAAACACGCGAACTGACGGACAAACTAACGCCGTCCCAATCTTTATGTAAACATAAACTGTTGACTAATATTTCGGTTTCGAGTGAAAAAAAAGGTTGTGGTGTAGCTTCTGTAACAGCCCGAAAACAGTGGCTATTACAGTGCCGTGGACCCCCTAACGGGACCCACCAGGCGATATCACGATATGGACTTACAACCTGACAACGTGGCACCGTACCACAATAAAAACCCCGATGTGGAGTATAAGTTATACATGTCTTTAATACGGGCAAACGTACACAGGATCCAAATTCGGTACAGACCATATGATGATGGGTAATACCTAACAGATTATAGTACATTCATCCGACACAAAATAAAATAAAAATCACAATAATACATAACCGAATATCAAAACACTCAGGCCCCCCGAAATAGCATCCTTCAAAACCCTCCGTCGCCATTGTGCTCCTCCTGTGCCTTGCCCTTTCCTCGCCCTGAAATACAAGTATTTCGCCCCAAACCACAGGGTCAGCTATACATGATAATAATTCTCAGGACATTATACAATTCATATATATACTGATCTCAAATAAAACCATCGACTACTGAATATACCCCGAAGGCGTATAAACAATCAGTCCCAACTGTCGAACATAACCAAATATATGAACGACCATATAATATGGCTCAAGACGGACGTCACAGTACGCCCAATCCGAAAATGTGTCCGTGCACATGTCCACTCCGTATACGGAATCCAGAATATACGTGGGACGATGTACCTAATTAGCCTCACGAACTACGTCTCGTGTGCACGATCTAAATGCGGAAAACATCCATGCATGATCATCAAGTGCCCGGATAAAAATTCTACACATAACCAATCGGCACGCAGATATGACTCCAGAGATGTCACGATACAACATGACAACGAAACTCAACGAATTACACCTTTATCAAGGAATCAAACGACTCCAACAAAGCTCAAAAGGACTAATGGTAACAAGGACGGTAATTTCGGGTATATCATCCCCAACACCATGACAATACGATCAAGGGTATCACCATATCACGAATCATAGATTATCAGAACATTTCATACACACAAAACGCATAATAAACACAAGAATTCAACCATCATTATAACCAAGCAAGATAAATTGTCTCAATTCCGTAGATGAATAATCCTTCTTTGAATGGTCAAATGAACGGTATCCTCGTCTAACAATACTCACGTGAACAAGCAACCTTGAATGAAATGTAATTAATTCAACAACACATTCGTACGATAACGGTATTATTACATAAATAATATTCGTAAATTTACTTGGATAAATCAATTATCCTATTGATCACTTTAATGTTCTTATTACAAATCATCATATGTTTATCGTGTTCATTCACATATTCTAACATTAATGTCAAATGCTTGAAGTTCAGTTTATTACCAAAGTAACATTGTCTCAAGTTTTTAGTGCACTAAGAACATCATCTTAATTTACGTCTCTTAAAATACACGGATTAATGAAATGGAATTCGGCTACTCATCTACCGCATTTGTATCACCATATTCACTACAATCCTCTTAAGAACATTATTAACATATTAATGTAGCGTTTAACACCCTTTTAAGCTATCAACGAACTCGATTAACTTGATCATATGAAGATTACAACTTCCTTCTATCAAAATCTATTGTTTTACTTTTGAAGAATTTATTAAAAGCCTAGTTATATCATTGGATACTTGAAATTCTAAAAGTAACTTCATCCCATCTTCTGAAGATCATCTTTAAAGGGTTAACATAATTCTTCCAACAATTTATTAACAAAGTGTTGGTTTTAGAGGCCAAAAATATGGTTCCATATTACCTTCAAGAATCAATTGAATGTTCAAGACAAGTTTAACATTTCTCACCTTTAATCATTAAGGATTTCATCCTTAACATGTTCCTAGTGTTGAGACTATAATCAACTTCCGATTATCATGTTATACATCAGGTTTTGTGTATATCATTATCAACACAATCACATTATGAAGTTATTTACATCAAGAAGTAACACTAGTACCCTTAATGTTAATCTTCACTTAGTTTGAGCATGATTCAATTAACTTATCATGTTTACACTAGCTTAAACTAACATTATGTGAAGTATTTATCTACTAACATCATCATAAGCATGGATTTGATATGAGTTAAAGAAAGACCAACCTCAAAATGAAGAACAACACCAACACTTCAAGGGATACACTTCAATCTCTAACTCTCCAAGTCACCAATCAAGTGCTGAAGCTCCAACACAAGTTAGAAGGGCTAGAAACGGAGTTGGAAGGGAAGGGAATCGTTTTTCTCAGTTGGGAGGTTGAATGGGTCGAGCAGGAAATGAATGGCAAGTCATATTTTTATAACCTGAAGTCGGCGTTACGTACGTTAAAGAAAGGTGTTAACGTACGTTACAGTCCTTACGTACGTAATCTTATGATCATTACGTACATAACCAATTTCATCAGATCTTTCTGCCTCAAAACACGCAAATCGTTACGTACGTAACTATATAGCTATTACGTACGTAATAGCCGTTGACTTGGCTATCGCGATCGACTCCCGACCACCTACCCCCGCTCGGCCCCACCCACCGAAAGGCGGACTGTTGGTGGATCTCTCGCATTACGTACGTTAACATATGGATGTTACGTACGTAAGGCGACGTACATAGCGTACGTTAAGAAGATAGGTTAACGTACGTTGAGTGCTATAACAAGTATAAATGGAATTCTCCCAATATCACCCAACAATTAATATAGAATGAATGACCATGATTCCAACTTAACAAAATTCGTCGATATATTTGCTATAACAATACAGATATGGTGTGAAGATACTTGGTTTAAATCAGAAAATACAATAGTAAAGGCGAGGGTATTACATACTCCCCCCCTTAAAAGGAGTTTCGTCCCCGAAACTAAGGGGTAAAGATCTCGGGGTATTTCTCTCGCATGCTATCTTCAGTCTGCCACGTAGCTTCCTCGACTCCATGTCTCGACCACTGAATTTTTAATAAGGGAATCGCCTTGTTCCTCAGCTATTTAATTCTTCTCTCAAGTATCTGCACAGGCCGTTCTTCATACGAATGGTCATCGGCTATTTCGACCTCGTCGAATTGAATAATGTGGCTTGGGTCAGCAACATACTTCCTCAACTGAGATACATGGAATACGTTGTGAATCCGTCTCAAAGCTGGTGGTAATGCTAAACGATAGGCTAGGTCGCCTACTCGTTCCAGGATCTCAAACGGACCAATATACCTTGGGCTCAACTTGCCTCTCTTCCCGAATCGGAAAACACCTCTAGTAGGAGATACTTTGACTAGTACATGGTCACCAACCTCAAACTCGAGTGGTCGTCGACGATTATTTGCATATGATTTCTGGCGGCTTTGGGCCGTTAATATATGACTCTTGATCAGGGAAATCTTCTCGCGGGCTGCCAATAACATATCAGGTTCCGTACCAATAGATTCAGACAAATCGTCCCAGCATAAAGGGGACCTACAACGACCACCATATAATGCCTCATAAGGTGCCATCATGATCGAGGCGTGCCAGCTATTATTATATGTGAATTCTACCAACGGTAGTTGGGCTTCCAAGTCGGGCTTCCAATCGAGAGCACATGCCCTCAACATATCCTCTAGAGTTTGAATTGTCCTCTCAGACTGACCGTCGGTCTGAGGATGAAAAGCCGTACTGAAGTTCAACTGTGTACCCATAGCACGATGAACCGCCTTCCAGAAGTGCGACACGAACCGTCTGTCCCGATCTGATACAATACTCTTAGGGGTGCCATGCAGTCTCACAATCTCTTTGATGAATAATTGGGCTAATCTCTCAGGGCCCCAAGTATCCTTGATCTCCAAGAAGTGGGCTGATTTAGTCAATCGATCCACAATCACCCAAATCGTATTCATGCCTCGACGGCTCGTCGGCAAGCTAGTAATAAAATCCATCGATATGTCTTCCCACTTCCACTCGGGAATCGGAAGCGGTTTCATCATGCCAGTTGGTCGTTGATGCTCAATCTTGACCTACTGACAGGTCAAACATTTCGAAACAAATTCGGCAACCTCCCGTTTCATGTTACCCCACCAATAATACGGCTTCAAATTCTTATACATTTTGTTCGATCCCGGGTGTATAGAATACGGGGTAGCATGAGCCTCCTTCAGAATAGTATTCCTCAACTCTTCGTCTGCTGGTACACATACTCGGTTTTTAAAGCGTATCAGTCCATCCTCGTGAACCACAAATCCAGGAGCCTTCCCCTGATCGATTTCTCCTCAAACTCTGGATAAGAATATGTCCGTCATCTGTTTCGTCCTAATCGTCTCATCAAGGGATGATGAAATATCAAGCGTGCACAGTTGTCCCTGAATGCGTTGTAGCCAGACCTCAATCTCTGGTCTCATGAACTCTAATTGCAACTCCTTTTGGGCGGTCAAATGAGCCAGTATCTGCTCCTGCACCGTCTTGCGGCTCAAGGCATCGGAAACCACGTTTGCCTTGCCTGGATGATAAAGGATCTCGATATCATAGTCTTTGATTAGCCCTAACCACCTCCTTTGTCTCATATTCAACTCCTTTTGGGTGAAAATATACTTCAGGCTCTTGTGGTCCGTAAAAATCCGGCAAGTAACTCCATACAGATAGTGGCGCCAGATTTTTAAGGCAAACACTACGGCTGCTAACTCCAAATCATGAGTCGGGTAGTTGACCTCGTAAGGACGCAACTGTCTGGACGCATAGGCGATCACTTTCTCGTCCTGCATCAATACGCAGCCAAGGCCCTGTCTCGATGCATCGCTATATACCACGAATCCTTCCGTTCCTCTAGGTAGTACCAAAACAGGTGCTGAAATTAATCGACTTTTGAGTTCATCAAAACTTTGCTGACATGCTTCCGACCACAAGTACTTCTTATCTTTTCTCAACAGATTAGTCATCGGTTGAGCAATTTTGGAAAATCCTTCCACGAATCGTCTGTAATAGCCTACTAGACCCAGAAAACTACGAACTTCCTTCACGTTCTTCGGAGGTAGCCAGTCTCGGATAGCTTCTGTCTTCTGTGGGTCTACTCTTAGTCCATCTGCTGATATTATATGTCCCAGAAAAATAACTTCAGACATCCAGAATTCACACTTAGAAAATTTTCTATAGAGTTGTTCTCGCCTTAATGCATCGAGAACCTGGCGGAGGTGACACTCATGCTCCTCAAGATCACGAGAGTAGATCAGAATGTCGTCAATAAAAACGACTACAAAACGATCCAGATAATTAATAAAAACTCGATTCATCAATTCCATGAATATTGCGGGTGCATTAGTCAGTCCGAATGGCATGACAACAAACTCATAATGCCCATAGCGAGTGCGAAAAGCTGTCTTCGGGACATCAGACTCTCGAATCCGCAATTGGTGGTACCCGGATCTCAAGTCGATCTTGGAAAATACAGCGGATCCCTGGAGCTGATCCAGTAGATCATCGATGCGAGGTAAAGAATATTTGTTCTTAATTGTTACTTTGTTCAGCTCACGGTAATCAATACACAAACGCAGCGATCCGTCCTTCTTCCGTACGAATAACACCGGCGCTCCCCAAGGGGATGCACTGGGTCGAACATATCCTTTCTCAGTTAACTCCTCAAGTTGTCTTTTCAACTCCTGCATCTCAGTCGGGGCCATACGATATGGTGCTTTCGAAAGCGGGGACGTCCATGGCTCCAACTCAATGGTGAATTCTACCTCTCGCTGTGGGGGTAGTCGTGGAAGCTCTTTCGAAAATACATCTGGATAGTCTCGAACTACTGGAATATCAACCAATTCGACTGGTTGGTCAGTTGTCTTGGTCATGTAACACCAATAACCAATGCATCCCCGGTTCAGTAATCTCACAGCCTTCATAGCGCTGATGACTCTCCCAGAATGATTGGGATTATCACCCCGAAAAATACACTCGACGCCATCATCCGATGTGACGGTCACCATTCGCTTACGGACGCTAAGCACGGCATCGTGACGATCCATCCAGTCGATACCCAAGATTACATCATCTTTAGGTAAATCAACCATAATCAAGTCGGAAAACCACTCACGGTTGTTCATGCTAATCGGACAGTTCTGTACTTCACGACTCCCAATAATTCTTATACCATCAGGTAGACCAATTACATAAGGTTCACAATCGGTAACATGATTCAAATGCAAACGACTCAAACAAGAACTAGACAAAAAGGAGTGTGAAGCACCAGTATCAAAAAGAACACAAACGGGCTGAGAGTGGATCTCGAGAGTACACCGCAATCATGCGGCCGGGATCATCGACTTTCTTCATCTCGTAGACTCGGGTTTTGCAACCGGAGGCAGTGTACGGCTTGATTTCCACGGCCCATCCCTTTGTTCGCCGGTAGTCCGGTAAGAAGCGGACGGAGGAGCACGTTCTGAGCAGAATCATGCTTTGGAGCAAGAGATGCTACTGGAGCATGCCCGAGCCCACCCCGGCAATAGCGAGCACGATGACCGTTCTTCCCGCAAGTGTGACAGGCAACGGCCGGCTTCAGACACTTGGAGCTGATATGCTCCTGGTCCCCATAGTTATAACACACGACAGGTGAGCTGATTGCCCGAGAGTGCATTCCTGTCGGTTTCGGTGCCATAGGTGGCCGTTTAGAAGGATTTGGTACAGGCTGGGGTTTCTTGAATATCCCCCGGTTACTGTCTCCTTGGGTCTGGTTCCTGGATCTCTTGTTGGAAAACTGAGGTTGCTTCTTAGAAATCTCCTTCGCAGTAAGTTCATACTCCAAAGCCTTCTCAATAAACTCCGGTAAGGTCGTACAGTGGTGATTGAGTAATTGCATCCTCATTCGGGGTTTAAGTCTCTTGAGGAAGTATTTGATCTTATCAGCTTCCGAACGGACAACTGACGTAGCAAAAGGGAGAAATGCTTGGAATTTTTCAGCAATTGCTAACACATCCTCGTCTTCCGATGGATCGGGGTTCAGTAATTCGGACAGTTTGGCTTCACGGAGGGGTGCAGGATAGTAACGATTTAGCATAAGATTCTTGAAGTCCTCCCAAGTACTCGCGCCATCGGCAGGCCTCACAGAAAGCCACTAAGTATGGGCACTCTTACTAAGGTAGTAGGCTGCCACAGCAACTCGATCTTCCTCTGGGCACTCCACCATCTCGAACAGTTTCTCGAAATGCTCTATCCAGTGTACAATGTCAGCAGGCTCAGATGAGCCTTAAAAATTCGGAGGTCGCTATCGTGATATGTCGCTAATAATCCGGCTCACGATCCTGCCAGGCACCAGAGGCGGAGGCTGTTGCCCCTGCTGTTGCCCAGTAGTATTCCTCTACATAGCTTCCATCAGCTGACCCATTTAGGTCATCTGGGCCATCATGCCCTGCATCACGGTGTAAGGATCGACACGTGCATTCTCTCCAGTGTGGTGTGATTGGTCCCTAAAAGGCGAATCACTGCCTGCGGAACTCTGTTCCACATTCGCGCGTCTGTTGGCTCGTGGTATCGGGATTCGGCCTCTTCCGCGGCCTCGTCCCCCTCTGCCACGGCCTCTCGGATTCCTTTCCATACTGAAATAATCAAGTCACAAGTACAGTTCAATTTATCAATCAGAATTCATGCTAAGTTAATAGCAACAGGGAATTTCATATCCAACATAGCAGTTCGTAAAGAATCACTGGCACCGCAGGTGCTACACACTCAGTATCAACATCAAGTCAAAACAATTCAAATCACATAATTAGTTTAGGTTTTCCTCAAACAAATGAATTTTACCTCATGTTAGCAAGATGCCAAGATAAGTAAGGAGACCAATACGTCGTCAATATCATGCCAGTAATCAAATTATGGTTCATGAGAACATACCGTATTCGACGGGTCAGGCGCTTGCACAGGTTACATGTGGCACGAAGGTTTCTTGATGCTATTTTGATTCTACAATGACTCAAAATAAAAACACACTCTCTGATACCATCTTACGTGGCCCAGCAGTGGCTATTACAGTGCCGTGGACCCCCTACCGGGACCCACCAGGCGATATCACGATATGGACTTACAACCTGACAACGTGGCACCGTACCACAATAAAAACCCCGATGTGGAGTATAAGTTATAGATGTCTTTAATACGAGCAAACGTACACAGGATCCAAATTCGGTACAGACCATATGACGATGGGCAATACCTAACAGATTATAGTACATTCATCCGACACAAAATAAAACAAAAATCACAATAATACATAACCGAATATCAAAAGACTCGGGCCCCCGGAAATAGCATCCTTCAAAACCCTCCGTCGCCATTGTGCTCCTCTTGTGCCTTGCCCTTTCCTCGCCCTGAAATACAAGTATTTCGCCCCAAACCACAGTGTAAGCTATACATGATAATAATTCTCATGACATTATACAATTCATATATATACTGATCTCAAAGAAAACCATCGACTACTGAATATACCCCGAAGGCGTATAAACAATCAGTCCCAACTGTCGAACATAACCAAATATACGAACGACCATATAATATGGCTCAAGACGGACGTCACAGTACGCTCGATCCGGAAATGTGTCCGTGCACATGTCCATCCCGTATACGGAATCCAGAATATACGTGGGACGATGTACCTAATTAGCCTCACGAACTACGTCTCGTGTGCACGATCTAAATGCGGAAAACATCCACGCATGAGCATCAAGTGCCCGGCTAAAAATCCTACACATAACCAATCGGCATGCAGATATGACTCCAGAGATGTCACGATACAACATGAAAACGAAACTCAACGAATTACACCTTTATCAAGGAATCGAACGACTCACCTAAGTGTCAACAAATCTCAAAAGGACTAACGGTAACAGGGACGGTAATTTCGGGTATATCATCCCCAACACCATGACAATACGATCAAGGGTATCACCATATCACTAATCATAGATTATCAGAATATTTCATACACACGAAACGCATAATAAACACAAGAATTCAACCATCATTATAACCAAGCAAGATAACTTGTCTCAATTCCGTAGATGAATAATCCTTCTTTGAATGGTCAAACGAACGGTATCCTCGTCTAACAATACTCACGTGAACAAGCAACCTTGAATGAAATGTAATTCATTCAACAACACATTCGTACGATAACAGTAATATTACATAAATAATATTCGTAGATTTACTTGGATAAATCAATTATCCTATTGATCACTTTAATGTTCTTATTACAAATCATCATATGTTTATCGTGTTCATTCACATATTCTAATATTAATGTCAAATGCTTGAAGTTCAGTTTATTACCAAAGTAACATTGTGAAAACATATTTTCAAATCATCGGCACTTCCGATTACGATATAAGTTTGTGTTAATTACGTTCTTCATTATTTTACCAATAATTACATTAAAAACTGATTCCTATATGAAGCATAAGCTCAAGTTTTTAGTGCACTAAGAACATCATCTTAATTTACGTCTGTTAAAATACACGGATTAATGAAATGGAATTCGGTTAACATAATTCTTCCAATAATTTATTAACAAAGTGTTGGTTTTAGAGGCCAAAATTATGGTTCCATATTACCTTCAAGAATCAATTGAATGTTCAAGACAAGTTTAACATTTCTCACCTTTAATCATTAAGGATTTCATCCGTAACATGTTCCTAGTGTTGAGACTATAATCAACTTCCGATTATCATGTTATACATCATGTTTTATGTATATCATTATCAACACAATCACATTATGAAGTTATTTACATCAAGAAGTAACAGTAATACCCTTAATGTTAATCTTCACTTAGTTTGAGCATAATTCAATTAACTTATCATGTTTACACTAGCTTAAACTAACATTATGTGAAGTATTTATCTACTAACATCATCATAAGCATGGATTTGATATGAGTTAAAGAAAGACCAACCTCAAAATGAAGAACAACACCAACACTTCATGGGATACACTTCAATCTCTAACTCTCCAAGTCACCAATCAAGTGCTGAAGCTCCAACACAAGTTAGAAGGGCTAGAAACGGAGTTGGAAGGGAAGGGAATCGTTTTTCTCAGTTGGGAGGTTGAATGGGTCGAGCAGGAAATGAATGGCAAGTCATATTTTTATAACTCGAACTCGGCGTTAAATGCGTTAAAGAAAGGTGTTAACGTGCGTTACGGTCCTTACGTCGTAATCTTATGATCATTACGACGTAACCAATTTCATCGATCTTTATGCCTCAAAACACGCAAATCGTTAAATGCGTAACTATATAGCTATTCCGCACGTAATAGCCGTTGACTTGGTCGCGATCGACTCCCGACCACCTACCCCGCTCGGCCCCACCGAAAGGCGATCGCCGGTGGATCTCCGCATTACGTGCGTTAACATATGCATGTTACGCGTGAAGCGCGTACATAGCGTACGTTAAGAAGATAGGTTAACGTACGTTAAGTGCTATAACAAGCATAAATGGAATTCTCCCAATATCACCCAACAATTAATAAAGTATGAATGACCATGATTCCAACTTAACATAATTCGTCGATATATTTGCTATAACAATACAGATATGGTGCGAAGATACTTGGTTTAAATCAGAAAATACAATAGTAAAGGCGAGGGTATTACAGCTTCAAATTTGGGCAAAACGTTCTGGTGGAATTTTTTTTTCTTATATATATATATATATATATATATATAAGGAAGAAAGGACATTTGGGTGGAAAAAAATGTAAATGAAGAAACCAAGAAAATTTGAACGGAGTTCTTACCTTGAATTTTCTTTTTTTGCGAGAATTAGGGGTGTGCAAAAAAACCGATTAAACCGAAAAACCGCACCGCACCGTAAAAAACGTACCGAAAAAACCGATAAACCGCTTAAACCGACATATATGGTTTTTATTTTTTATAAAACCGAAATTTCGGTAATGATACGATATTTGACTTAAATACCCAAAAAACGTACCATACCGTTATTTATATTAAATATTTTTATGATAATATATCATATATATATATATATATAGTAGTTACAGATTCACATGAATATAGAAGTATAACAATTTTATTGAAATTCAAGACACTTGTTTGTCTTTTTTTTTTCTTTTTTTTCTTTTTATCCTTCAAAATAGTTGGATGAAAATTTGAACATTAAATTAGTTATTGTCTTAAGATTAGTGTGATTTTTTTGGTTTAGCTATTAATTTGGATAATCTATTTATGGTACCTTGTCGAATTAATTTATTCGAGTATTTTTATCTTATTAATGCTATCAAGTATCAAGTAGAAAAACCGAAAAAATACCGTCCCAATGTAAACCAAACCAAAATACCGAACTACCAAACCAAAAAAAGAAAAACTGTATGTTTATGATATTAAATCATAATAAACCGAATATATTTGTTATGATATCGGTTTTATCATAAAACCGTACCATACCGTACCATGCACACCCCTAGTGAGAATTGCTTGGCAGTTTGTGTTTATTTTCAAGGTTTCAATTTGTGTTTATATAGCATTTGAGGTAGAAATTACTGTGTAGTAAAATTTTCTAATTGAACTCTTGCAACGTTCATGATAAATGGCAGAAGATAGTGTGTGATTTGATGAAAAGTAACGCATCTTTGCTAAGTGAGAAGAATATGAATGATTCTGTTTTGGACTCATGAGTTGGGTTTAAGTTAAGCTAAAATTTAATTTAGATGATTGGGCCTAATTTGTACTTAGACTTAATCTAAATATATGTGTGTAAATTATGTAGATGGCCCGGCTAAGACAAAAATTATGATTGGGCTGAGAAATAAGATATTGAACATGGTAATTTAATGGATATGAACTATAATATATTGTATACAAATGGGTTGGAGTTAGATATTTAAATAATTGGCCACTTAGTATATAATTGGGCTATACAAAATTTAAATATTATTTTGCCTTAACGAAAATTAAATATAAAAAATAATATTAATACTAATACTAATAATAATATTAACAATGATATTAATGCTACTAAATAATAATAATAATAATTTGGGGATATTATATTTTGTCCCTTCATAAAAACTTATTTATATTTAAAATATAATAACTTATTCATTTATTATCTATTTTAGATAAGAAAATATATACCAAATTAGTCGTCTTTTCATATCTACAATTTAATATGTATTGCATACCTAAAATGTAAAAAAAATAGTGTATTGTAGAGAGAAATACTGTCGTAGAATATACGAATAGACTGCATGTATAAATGCATTACTTCATAGCGTACATAGTATTGCTTCTGCTTCAAAATTAACACAGAAGTTCCTCATAAAACCGTCAACTTCAATAAATTAACTGTTTTTGTAGGACAAGAATTAGGAGTCGTGCCATATATCGTTGGAAAATTAAAGGAGTCTGGTTTCCAATAAAAAAATAGAACTAGAAAACATTAAATATGAAAAGAGTTATGTTTTTTGAATGGAGACTACCAGAATGTTTGTTTTATAAGAATATTTAACTGGACTTGCGTTAGAACCCCAGTTGGTGACACCCAGTATTTCCCGGTTGATATAGGGCTACACCAGGGGTCAGCGCTTAGCCATCTTCTCTTCGCTCTAATTCTTGACGTCATTTCGCGGGGGATTCAGGATGGCGTCCCGTGGTGCATGCTTTTTGCTGACGACATTGTGTTAGTGGTGGAGTCGAGGAGGGAGGTGAACTCGAAGTTGGTGCTATGGAGGTCTAAGTTAGAATCCCAGGGCTTGCGTGTGAGCCGGGCTAAGACCGAGTATCTCTGGTGTAACTTTAGTGGTGAGGCCAACGAGGAAGAAGTAGAGGTAATGATTACGGATCAGATCGTACCCCGTACGGATAAGTTCAAGCATTTGGGTTCGATCATTCAGAAGGAAGGTGAATGTGAAGATGATGTTACTCATCATATCAAGGCGGGTGGCTAAGGTGGAGAGCAGCGTCAGGGGTCCTGTGCGACAAGAAAGTCCCTCTAAAGTTGAAGGGTAAATTCTATAGAGCGGCAATCAGACCTGCAATGTTGTATGACTCCGAATGTTGGGCGATGAAGAAGTCGCTTGAGAGCAAGTTGGAAGCTGCTGAAATGATAATGTTACGTTAGTCGTGTGGTCGCACAATGTTGAATAGAATCTCGAACGGGGTTTTCAGTAACGCGCTAGAAGTGGCGCCAATTTCTGCGAAAGTTAGGGAAGGGAGATTGAGATGGTTTGGCCACGTCCGCAGGATCTGCTCTGGTGAGGAGGGTCGAGCGTTTATTGGTTATCGGGGGGATGAGGAGAGGCATACTAAGGAGGACGTGGGAGGAGCAAGTGAGATTAGATTTGAAGGCCTTAAACCTTTCCGAGACCATGACTGTGGATAGGTGCTCGTGGAGGTGCCAGATCAGAGTTGTAGATTTTTTGGTAGGGAGCAATGCTGGAGTAGAGAGCCTCAGGGTTGGGTTGTCTCGGTTAGCTTTGGCCTAGAGCATTGCATTTTTTACTTTTACTCTTATTGCATATTTAATCATATTGCCTTTTGCGTGTGGTGTATTTTCTACAGAGAGCTGTGTGCAGAGTCAACCTCTCTTCTGTTAGAGCAGCGTTCATCGAGAGTGTAGTTGCCAAAGTACCCTTATGTAAGTCTCATGTGAATTAAGCCATGAGCTCAGGTATGGTTTTGAGCTTTTTCGAATCATGTGCTTTTTTGTAAATATCACTTTATTACTTTGTTGTGCACTAAGCTGGGGGTCTTTACGGAAACAGCCTCCCACCATAAAAGTAGGGGCATGGTCTGCGTACATCTTACCCTCCCCAGACCCTGCTCTGTGGGGGATATACTGGGTATGTTTGGTTTGGTTTGGCTTCCTAGTGTACAAATGCACTACTTTATAGTGTACAAAGTATTGCTTCTACTACAAAATTTGACTTATAATATATTCCTTCTTAGCTTACTGCATTGCTTCAATGTACAAACGCACTGCTTCATAGTGTACAAATACACTGATTCATAGTATAAAATTACTGCTTTTGCTTCGAAACTGGACGAATTTTTTGCTAAAACCGTCAACTTCAGTAAATAAACTGCTTCCATTGGATATGAATTAAAGGTCACACCATGTACCATTGGAATGCGGAGTCTAGTTTTCAACAAAAAAATACTAAAACATATTAAGTATATAGAGAGTTTTGATGCTTTAAATAGAGACTGTCAGGATGCTTCTTTTATAAAAATATACAAACACATTGCTTCAAAGTGTATAAATGCACTGCTTATTTTGGTTTTTATATTTTAGTTATGCAATATGCATAATAAAGTGTAGATCATGAAAAGATGATTAATTTGATATATTTTTACTTTTAAATAAATAATAAATGAATAGGTTATTGTACTTTAAATAAAGATAATTTATTTATGAAGGGACAAAATTACACTTATCCTTAATTAATGTATTCACACGCCATTTATAAGTGATGATGTGGTAAAATTTTGACTCTCCTTATTTATTGATCTAAGATAAGAGTGGTTCTTAGTTCTCGCACCAGGACAAGGTTCACTTTTCATCCATATATATATATATATATATATTGTAGCACCCAATAAGGCGGCCATTACAGTGCCGTGGACCCCATATTGGGACCCACCAGGCGATACCTAAAATACAGATTAAATACACAATATATGTGATACCAAACCACAATACATAGTACTTACTCCGATTAGGAGTTTACAGTAGTATGGCCAATGGCCTTATTATACACAGGATCCAAAATATAAGTATAACCCATATGGAGATGGAATATACTTTAATTAACAATACATTTGTCCATAATTAAAATAAAGCGGAAAGATAACATTACACGGTACGAAAATGACCGGACAACAAAAGACTTGGGCCCCCCGAACTAGTATCCTTCGAACCCTTCGCCATCACCATGATCTTCCCGTGCCTTGCCTTTTCCTCGACCTAAAATACAACACAAGTATTTCGCCCAACACAGGGTCAGATATACATGATAAATGGTTTCTCAAGATATTATAAAATTCATATATGTAAGATTTCAAGGAAAACAACCCGACTAACGAACATACCCCTCGGGCGTATGAACGCTTAGTCACAAAACGTCGAACACATCCAAATATATAAATGGACTATGAACGACTAAGATAGTACGGCTCAAGATTGGCATCACAGTACGCTCGATCCAAAAATGTGTCAGTGCACATGTCCACCCCGTATACGGAATCCAGGATATACGTGGGACAATGTACCTAATTAGCCTCAAGAACTACGTCTCGTGTGCACAGTCCAATATGGAAACATTCACGCATGACTATATATGTGTCTGGTTAAAAATCCTACACAATAACCAATCGGAACGCCAATATGATTCCGGATATGTCACGATACAACATGACAACGAATTCAATAAATCACATATCCGATTAAGGATCAAGAAACTCACCGAAATGACAATAAGGATCAATGACATCCACGGTTCAAAATGACGAACTTGGGAATGCAATCCCACGATGAAAATGGGACATCATAAAAAATAATATCAATTCACGGATCACAATTTCATAAGTGTTTCATATACACGAAATGCATAATCATCACAAGAATCCAAACATCATTATAATCAAGCAAGATAACTTGCCTCAATACGGAGGCGAGAATAGTCCTTCCTTGAAAAATGAACGAACAGTCCTCGACTAATATCGGTTACTCGAACAATCAACCTTGTAAGGGATACAATCCATTCAATAACACATTTTCATAACTATCGATGTCTAGTTCAGCGAATCGACATCCTAAATTCAATTCACTTAGTTCGACTATCTTTGTATTAATTCCATTTCAAAGATTCATACTAACTTCAATTTATACTTATTATTGGTTATCATTCAAGGTGTTCTCAAATCACTCATGTGGTTCAAATGAATAAGCAATTATCAAGGACAATCCTCAAGGAGAACTTGCTAAAACGGATATGCCGATAGAATTTCTTAAAATCAACATCAATATTTTGAAAGATATAATCTGAACAACTACGTTCATAAAACATTGATTAAAACGAAGGTTACTCGGTGATTATCATTGCTCAACGAATCATGAGTTTGTAAAATTGATACTATGTTCATCGCTTATGAGTTCATCAAGTTAGTTTAGTGATATAGTTGAGTTATTCATCACAAGATCATTACGAAATCTTCATCAAGGTGAATTAACATCTCTGAACTATAATCTTATGTTGATGAAATCCAAGGTTCAACCAATTTTAATGAGGAACCTAAGTTCATCTAGTTCAAAATCTCTCTAAACATGATGGTTGATTCAATATAATGATAAAAATTCTACACATTAACCTATCTAAAATGAATTTAATGATTATTATCATCTTAGTAATGTTAATAGTTCAGCAAGGAGAGTGATTTTCTATTAGCCATGATCACTACCATCAAGAATTCACCATATCAAACCTTGTTCTCCATATTCATCATTAAGTTGTTGAAAAACTTAACTACAACCATGTTTATCTTGATTGATTTAACATTAGGTGGAGTATATATTATCACTAACATGATAACTACAAAATTATAGAGTGAATTCGTATAATATACCTTCAGAAATGAAGAACACTACACCAAAATCACAAGAACACACCCTAAGCTTCAAGAATGACTCCAAACTTCCAATCAACAAGCTCCAAACCAAGATGTATAGCTCAAACACAAGTGGAAAGAAGGTAGAAGTGATCTAGGGAAGCAGGGGGATGCTTATACTGGAGAATGAACGAAGTTGAACGTGCAAAATGAAAGACACAAGTTGTCTTTTTATAACAGCACAGTTCATTACGTACGTTATACACCAAACGATAACGTACGTTAGCAGTTTTACGTACGCTACACAAAAAGTGTTACGTACGTAAGCTAATTTCAGAGGCTACTGGACTAAACTACGAACATCATTACGTGCGTTATTTCTTGGAGCATTACGTACGTAATGTAGGTAAACTAGGTTGCCTCCAAAAGATCAGATATTCGAATCACGCACGATCCCACACGCCGAAAGTTGAGATCGGATACGACTACAAGTATTACATACGTAAAAGGCACCACCTTACGTACGTAAATCTCACACTATAACATACATTATGCTAAAGGGTTAGCCTACATTAAGTACATAATTACTAGCCCAAAAATGCACTTATCTATGCAACGCTAAAAAATCAATCATAGTGCGAGTGATATATTCTAACATCAACAAACATTAAACAAATGCAACAAGACTACAACAGTATTGAATTATCCGAATAATACAACAGTAAGCAAGAATTTCCGTCGGATATTACATATTCCCCCCCTTAAAAGGAGTTTCGTCCTCGAAACTAAGGGGTAAACAATTCGGGATACTTCTCTTGCATGCTGCTCTCCATCTCCCACGTGGCCTCCTCGACTCCATTTCGTGACCATTGAACCTTCAGTAGGGGAATCATCTTGTTTCGCAATTGTTTGATACTCCTCTCAAGTATCTGTATGGGGCGCTCCTCGTACGAATGATCCTCCGTTATATCGATCTCGTCGAACTGAAGTATATGACTCAGATTAGCAACATATTTCCTTAACTGGGAGACATGGAACACATTATGAATCTGGCTTAGAGCTGGTGGCAACGCCAGGTGATAGGCTAGGTTGCCTACTCGTTCCAAAATCTCAAACGGCCCGACATATCTCGGACTCAGCTTACCTCTCTTCCCAAAGCGAAAAACACCTCGAGTAGGGGACACCTTCATTAGAACATGGTCGCTGACCTCGAACTCAAGTGGTCATCGGCGGTTGTCTGCGTAAGACTTCTGTCAGCTTTGAGCTGTCAACAAACGGATTCTAATCAGAGCGATCTTCTCACGGGCTGCTAACAACATATCGGGTTCCGTACCTAAGGTTTCAGATGGATCGTCCCAACACAGAGGGGATATACAACGACGGCCATACAACGCTTCATAAGGTGCCATCTGAATCCAAGCGTGCCAGCTATTATTATAATTGAATTCCACCAAAGGTAGTTGGGCCTCCCAATCATCCTTCCAATCGAGAACGCATGCTCTCAACATATCCTCTAGAGTTTTGATAGTCCTCTCAGTCTTACCATCCGTCTGTGGGTGAATGCTGTGCTGAAGTTCAATTTCGTACCCATCGCACGATGAACTGCTTTCCAAAAATGTGACACGAATCGCCCATCACGATCTGATACAATACTCTTAGGGGTACCATGTAACCTTACAATCTCTTTGATAAATAGCTGGGCCAATATCTCGGGTCCCCAGGTGTCTTTAATTTCCAGAAAGTGGGCTGATTTGGTCAGACGATCCACAATCACCCAAATCGTATTCATCCCTCGTCGACTCGTTGGCAAGCTGGTGATAAAATCCATTGATATGTCCTCCCATTTCCACTCGGGAATCAGGAGCGGTTTCAGCATTCCTGCTGGTCGCTGATGCTTAATCTTAACTTGTTGACAGGTTAAACACCTCCAAACGAATTCTGCAACTTCACGTTTCATACTTCCCCAGCAATAATATTGTTTCAAATCCTTATACATTTTGCTAGACCCCGGGTAAATGGAGTACGGGGTAGCATGAGCTTCTCTCAGGATAGAGTTCCTTAATTCTTCGTCTGCGGGTACACAAACTTGGTTCCTGAAGCGTATCAATCCATCCTCGTGGATCACAAAGCCAGGGGCTTTCCCTTGAGTTACTTCATTCCGAACTCGAGATAAGAATGGGTTCGTAACTTGCTTCGATTTAATTATATCCTCAAGGGACGATGAAATCTCAAGTGTACAGAGTTGTCCTTGAATACGCTGTAACCAGACTTCTATTTTTGGCCTCACCAACTCTAACGGAAATTTTCCATGGACTGTCAAGCGGGCAAGCATCTGCTCCTGTACTGTTTTACGACTCAAAGCGTCGGCAAATACATTTGCTTTGCCCGGATGATAAAGGATCTCGATATCATAATCTTTGATGAGTTCTAACCACCTTCTCTACCTCATGTTTAACTCCTTCTGAGTAAAAATGTACTTCAGGCTCTTGTGATCGGTAAAAATCTGACAGGTAACTCCATACAGATAATGACGCCAGATTTTTAAAGCAAACACCACACCTGCAAGTTCTAAATCATGGGTCGGGTAGTTGACCTCGTAAGGTCATAGCTGTCTCGATGCATAGGAGATCAACTTCCCGTTCTGCATTAGTACATATCCAAGGCCCTATTTAGATGCGTCACTATACACCACAAATCCTTCCGTTCCTATTGGTAGGACCAAAATAGGTGCCTAAATCAACCGACTCTTGAGTTCATCAAAACTCCGCTGACATGCCTCTGACCATAAATACTTCTTATCCTTCCTCAGCAAATTAGTCATTGGTTGGGCAATTTTGGAAGAACCTTCCACGAACCGTCGGTAATAACCTGCTAGTCCCAAGAAACTGCGTACTTCCTTAACGTTCTTTGGTGGTAGCGAGTCTCGGATAGCTTCTGTCTTCTATGGGTCTATTCGCACTCCATCATCTGATATCACATGTCCGAGAAAGATAACTTGAGGCATCCAGAACTCGCATTTAGAAAATTTTCCATAAAGTTGCTCCCACCTTAACGCCTCGAGAACTAGATGGAGATGACGCTCATGCTCTTCATGGTCACGAGAGTAGATCAAAATGTCGTCAATAAAAATGACTACAAAGCGATCCAGATAAAGACTCGATTCATCAACTCCATGAATACTGTCGGTGCATTAGTCAGTCCAAAAGGCATCACTACGAACTCATAATGCCCATAGTGAGTACGGAAAGCAGTCTTCGAAATGTCAGACTCACGAATCCTCAACTGATGGTAACCATACCTCAGGTCAATCTTAGAAAACACAGCAGCCCCTTGAAGCTGATCCAATAAATCATCAATACGCAGCAATGGATATTTGTTCTTAATGGTTACCCTGTTCAGCTCACGATAATCAATACACAGACGTAGGGATCCGTCCTTCTTTCGTACAAATAGTACCGGTGCTCCCCAAGGGGACGCACTAGGTCTAATATATCCCTTATCGGTCAAATCCTCAAGTTGGCTCTTCAGCTCCTGCATCTCAGTCGGAGCCATACAATATGATGCTTTTGAAAGCGGGGACGTACCAGGCTCTAACTCAATATTGAACTCTACATCACGATGTGGAGGTAAGCCTGGCAACTCATCTAGAAACACGTCTGGGTAGTCTCGGACTACCAGAATATCGGCCAATTCGACTGGTCGATCCGCTGCTTTGGTCATGAAACACCAATATCCAATACACCCCTGATTAAGCAGTTTCACTGCTTTCATAGCGCTGATGACTCTCCCGGAACGGCTGGGATTGTCACCCTGGAAGGTACACTCAACACCATTGTCAGATGTGACGGTCACTGTTCATTTGCGGACACTAAGTATGGCATCATGATGGTCCATCCAATCGATACCCAAGATTACATCATCTTTAGGTAAATCGACCACAATTAAATTCGACAACCACTCACGGTCGTTCATGCGAATCGGACAGTTCTGCACTTCACGATTCCCAACAATTCTTCTACCATCAGGTATACCAATTATATAAGGTTCACAATTGGTAACATGATCTAATTGCAAACGACTCAAACAAGAAGCAGATAAAAAGGAGTGTGAAGCACCAGTATCAAAAAGAAGACAAATAGGCTGAGATCGAATCTCGAGAGTACTTGCAATCATGCTGGCTTCGGGATCGTCGGCCTTCTTCATCTCATAGACCCTGGGTTTTGCAGCCCCGGTACTAGATGCACCAGCTTGATTTCCACGGCCCATTCCTCTGTTTGCCCCGGTAGTCTGATAAGAAGCGGACGGAGGTACACGGTCCTGGACGGAAGACTGAACTGGAGCATGAGGTGCTGCTGGAGTACGTCCTGGTCCACTCCTACAATAACGAGCACGATGTCCATTCTTCCCACAAGTATGGCATGCCACGGCTGGCCTTGGGCATTTCGAATTGATGTGCCCCTGGTCTCCACAGTTATAGCACACAACAGATAGGCTGACCGCTCGAGGATGCGATCCGGTTGGCTTCGACGCCATGGGTTGCCGTTCAGAAGGATTTGGCACTTGTTGGGGCCTCTTGAATGTTCCCCGGTTGCTGTCTGTCTAGTTCTGGTTCCTGAATTTATTGTTGTTAGACTGCGGTTGCTTCTTGGAAATTTCTTTCACGGTCAATTCGTACTCCAGAGCTTTCTCAATGAACTCCGGTAGGGTCGCACAGTGATGGTTCAACAGTTGCATTCTCATTCGGGGTTTAAGACTTTTGAGAAAGTATTTGATCTTATCAGCCTCCGTTCGTACAATCGTCGCGGCAAAAGGAAGAAGTGCCTGGAATTTCTCGGCAATTGATAGCACGTCATCATCTTCGGACGGGTCTGGATTCAGCAATTCTGATAGTTTGGCCTCACGGAGAGGACCCAGATAGTAACAGTCTAGCATGAGATTCTTAAATTCCTTCCAAGTACATACGCCATCAGCTGGCCTCACCGAAAGCCACCAAGTGTGGGCGCCCTTGCCAAAGTAGTAAGCTGCTACAGAGACGCAATTTTCTGCTGGACAGTCTACCATATCGAACAATTTCTCGAAGTGTTCAATCCAATGCACGATATCAGCAGGCTCAGAGGAACCTTCAAAAATCGGGGGTCGCTGGCGAGAGATGTCGCTGATAATCCGACTAACCGGTCCGCCGTGTAGAGGAGGTGGTCCCTGTTGTTGGTCCATAGTTTCCATTAATTGACCCATTTGGGTCATCTGAGCCATCATGCCCTGCATCACAGTGTAAGGATCGACACGAGCATCCTCGCGTCCAGTGTGGTGCGATTGGTCCTTAGAAGGCGAATCACTGCCTGCAGAACTATGCTCTTCATTAGCACGTCTGTTGGCTCGTGGTATCGGGATTCGGCCCCTTCCGCGGCCTCATCCCCCTCTGCTGTAACACTCCCGATATATTCAGGAATATTACAGCACCGTAAATCCTTTACATAAGAATTTACAAGGCTGAATAAAGGAAATGACAATAACAGATACCAATTTATGAAATTGCTGAAATAAAATACAACCGTCTGGTTCAAAACAGAGAATACAAATATCCAATGAAGAGTTATTATTATTACATCATTAAAATCCAAACATTATAAATTGACGACGTACTCGAGTACTTATTGAAATAACCAACAAACAACAGACAGTAAACCCGGTCGGAACATCGCTCTGCACCCTCGTCGTCATGCATCTCCAGTGGTTGTTTCCCCGCTCTCCTGGATCCTGAACATACACAAATGTTCACCCCCGAAGGGGTTAGCACAACGATGCTAGTACAAGTACAATAATCATACAACAGTGATATAATCAACAATTATATCATAAAAAGTTTCTCCAACGAGAAAATATTCACAACACATATCATATCATAACAGTTTCAACATACTGATGGTATTCCAACGATCCAGCACACACAGCTATAGATTCCCATGATGATCCCGTCGGACCAAAGCATGATGGAACTACCTGTCCAACAATCCAGCGCAAACAGCTATAGATTCCCATGATGATTCCCGTCGGAGCAAAGCATGGTGGACATTTAATCACAACACATAATACACAATACAATCACAATATACTTGTCATAATATAGACAATTCTAATTAGAGTACTTGCCTCAGTTCGTTGACAAGAATAAACTTCCACGAATATCAAAATACTCGAAGGTCGTCCCCTTCGATCAATCACGTGTTAAGCTCGAACCTTAACAAAAGAAATAGCATAGAATTCATTTCATGCCGAACGAACGTCTAACAATTCAACAATTACGGTAGAAAGTACTTAATATGCAATCTGTCTAAATAGCTTAACGCACGCTACGAATCCTATGTAGCGTACGTTAATGCTACTCGTTAGCGCACGCAGTACACACAGCCTAGCATACGCTAATCAGGCGTGGTCAGTGCCTCACTGATCAGCCGACTGACTCAGCTGATGACTTAACGCACGGTAAGTCCCAATCGTGGCGTACGCTAAACGTACTCGATAGCGCACGTTAATTCACGTAGCTTAGCGCACGCTAAGAGTGCATGGCAGTTCACTTGAGGGCAGCAAATTATACAAATGGTGATGAAGTAAGCGAATTCCTCAGTAATTAATGTTTGTTATCCGGCTTCATGTTATGGTCATAACCTTTAAGAATGATCTCATGGATAATAACAACTTCGAGGTGCAAGTACACGTATAATCATCATAACACCATAATCCATCTTGATTACAATTCTCATGCAAAGTTGGTGATCTCCAGTTGATGTATTAGATTCTACTATCCTTATACATATTCAGACTTCATCTTGAGGTGAACTAACAATTCCAACTTATACGAAAGAATATTTCTTAAGATGATTCTTCCTTTAAGTTCTTATAACCGAAATAATATCACCTCCAATTCATGATCACAAAGATAACACAAATCATACGGATTGTCAACTTCAGAATGTTTCTCTCATCATTTGAAGTATTAGGGTTCCGACTTCAAGGATCCAACAATAATATCGTAATCGTCGACATTCCAACCTTCTAAACATGGTGTTGTTGAATAATTCACTAATGAAATTCAATATCTCAGTAACATGATCACCTTATTCTCCATAACATGAATCTAGAGTTGAAGATAGAATCAACATACCTTAATATGACGAAATCACTGAACCACGAGGTAGAATCCGACTCCGGTTGGTTATGTGCCACTCCAAGGTGTTACTTCTCTTCAATGATCACTCACAAGTGATAACCAATTTTCAAGGATCACGAAGATGTGTTCTAAGTGTGTTAGAAGGATGATTATAGCTCTCTGGCCTCTCAAGAATGAAGAATGGACGAAGGAAATGTAAGCCAAAACGGGTGGTTGTCTCATTTATAATATTCTGCACTTTAGCTAATTAGCGCACGCTACAATACATACTTAGCGCGCGCTAATAAGCGTTGACTCCAAATCTGTCCAGGTTCGTCCGCGGGAATCTTATCCCGGACCCATGTCCCGGCTGGCGCATGTGCTAGCCACCTACCTCAATAATTCAGTGTCTAGCGCACGCAACTCCTACATACGTAGCGTGCGCTAGTAATAACCGATAGCGCACGTTAAGCTACATTCTTAGCGTGCGCTATCACGAGTTTGCATGAGAAAATTTGCATGTTGTTAAACTCAAGTACAAGGATGCCAATGCAAGAAATATCATACTCCAATAATCAAAACCACAAATTCGAATAATACAGGGTCTGAATACAGATGACATACACAGTAATAAATCTGGATATTACATACTCTCCTACTAAAAAGGAGTTTCGTCCCGAAACTCGAGACGAAAATAATTCGGGATATCTGGACTTCATACCATCTTCCGCTTCCCATGTGGCTTCTTCCACTCCGTGGCGTGACCATTGAACTTTGACCAAAACGATTGGTTTGTTCCTCAACTGCTTAACTCGACTCTCGAGTATCTTGACCGGTCTTTCTTCAAACGTCCCATCTTGAGCAACTTCGATCCCGCCGAAATCAATGATATGACTAGGATCTGGTATATATCTCCATAACTGGGATACGTGGAACACGTTATGAACATGGCTCAATGACGGCGGCAATGCTAATCTGTATGCCAATTCTCCAACTCTCTCAAGGATCTCAAATGGTCCGATATATCTCAGACTCAGCTTTCCTTTCCTTCCGAAACGAAGTATTCCTCGAGCAGGAGAAACCTTTAAAAGTACGTGGTCTCCCGTACTGAACTCCAAAGGGCGACGGCGTATGTCTGCGTAAGATTTCTGGCGACTCTGGGCGGTCAACAGTCTATCACGAATTAAAGCTATCTTGTCTCGAGTCTGCACGATCAACTCTGGTTCCGTCCCGATTAAGTCTGATGAATCGTCCCAGCATAGGGGCGATCTGCATCTTCTCCCGTATAATGCCTCAAATGGTGCCATCTTAATGGAAGCATGCCAACTATTGTTGTAGGTAAATTCAATCAACGGTAGATGAACTTCCCAATCAGTTGACCAATCTAAAGCACAAGCCCTCAGCATATCTTCCACCGTTTGAATAGTCCTCTCGGATTGTCCATCAGTTTGTGGGTGATAAGCTGTGCTGAAGTTCAATTCGGTTCCCAAGGCCTTATGAACTGCTTTCCAAAAGTGAGACACAAAACGACCGTCTCGATTAGAAACAATGGTTTTCGGCGTACCATGCAATCGAACTATCTCCGAAATAAATACTCGCGCCAACCTCTCTGGTCCCCATGTGTCCTTAATGCCTAGAAAATGAGCTGATTTGGTTAGACAATCAACTATCACCCAAATCATGTTCATTCCGGTCTTGGTTCTCGGCATACTAGTGATAAAGTCCATCGATATGTCCTCCCACTTCCACTCAGGAATCGGGAGCGGCTTCAACATCTCGGCAGGCTGTTGATGCTCGATTTTAACCTGCTGACAAGTCAAGCATTTTGAAACATATTCCGCTACATCTTTCTTCATGTTGCCCCATCAGGAATTCTGCTTCAAGTCCTTATACATCTTACTGGTGCCCGGGTGGATAGAATAGGGCGAACTGTGAGCTTCCTTCATGATTGTTTGTTTCAGAACATCGACATCGGATATGCAGAGTCGGTTCTGAAATTTCAAAACTCCATCATCATGGATTACGAATTCGGGGCCCTTCCCCTTGATCACTTCATCACGTAACCGAATCATCAGAGGATCATCTGCCTGTCTAGATTTGATTTCTTCGGTTAATGACGAAGTTATTTCCATCACGCACAGTTGTCCTTGGACTCTTTGTAACCACACTTCAATTCCTTCTCGAATCATCTCTCGTTGAAGGCCAAGTTGGGAGGTCAGAGTCTCCAGCATCTGAATAGAAACAGGCTTGCGGCTGAGTGCATCGGCCACTACATTCGCCTTGCCTGGATGATACAAAATCTCTAAATCATAGTCCTTAATCAGTTCTAACCATCTTCTTTGCCGCATGTTCAATTCTTTCTGACTGAAGATGTATTTGAGACTCTTGTGATCCGTAAAGATCTGACAGTGAGTCCCGTACAGATAATGCCTCCAGATCTTCAAAGCAAAAACTACTGCCGCTAGCTCCAAATCATGTGTTGGGTAATTCACTTCATAAGGTTTCAGTTGTCGTGAAGCATAAGCTATCACCTTATAATTCTGCATCAATACGCACCCGAGTCCCTGGTTCGAAGCATCACTGTAAACTATAAATCCTCCAGTTCCCTGTGGAAGTGATAGAATCGGTGCCATCGCCAATCTCTTCTTCAATTCATCAAAACTAGTCTGACACGACTCGTTCCACTCAAACTTTTGAGTTTTCTGTAGGAGTCGAGTAAGGGGGCGGGAAATTTTGGAAAATCCTTCCACGAACCGACGATAATACCCAGCAAGTCCTAAGAAACTTCGGACTTCTTTCACATTCTTTGGAGGCTTCCAATCCAAAACCGCTTCGATCTTCTGCGGATCTACTCGGACTCCTTCCGCTGATACCACATGAACATTACTTCCTTTAGCCAGAATTCACACTTAGAGAGTTTGGCGTATAGTTGCACGCTTCTCAAGAGTCCTAATACAATCCGCAAATGCTGTGCATGCTCTTCCGGGTTCTTAGAATACACCAGAATGTCATCAATGAACACGACCACAAATTTATCCAAATATTCGATGAACACTCGGTTCATCAACTGCATGAATGCAGCAGGTGCATTAGTGAGACCAAATGGCATCACTACAAACTCATAGTGTCCGTAGCGAGTTCTGAATGCTGACTTCAGAACATCAGATTCTTTAATCCTCAGCTGATGATACCCTGATCTCAGATCGATTTTAGAAAATACTGTTGCTCCTTGCAACTGGTCGAACAGGTCATCAATCCGTGGCAACGGATACTTTTTCTTAATCGTCACCTTGTTCAGCTCTCGATAGTCAATACACAGTCGAAGCGATCCATCCTTCTTTCGGACAAAAAGGAATGGTGCTCCCCAGGGTGAAATGCTTGGCTGAATATAGCCTTTGTCCAGTAACTCATCCAGCTGCTTCTTTAGTTCATACATTTCAGTAGGTGCCATACGATACGGTGCCTTAGAAATTGGTGTAGCTCCGGGTTCCAGCTCAACGGTAAATTCTACATCCCTTCGCGGAGGTAGTCCAGGTAACTCGTCAGGGAATACATCTGTAAATTCATTCACAACAGGAATGGATGAAAGTTCCATAATTTCATCTTCTTTCTTCATTGCATAGCACCAATACCCGGTATAGCCCTGCTTCAATAATTTGACAGCTTTCATTGCTTTGATCAACTTTCCTGAGCTTCCTGGTTTCCATCCTTCAAACAGTACTTCGGATCCATCGTCGGCGATTAGTGAAATATTCCTCCTTCGGTAGTTAACAATAGCTCCATATCGATTAAGCCAATCATCTCCGAGTATCAGGTCGTCTCCTTGCATTTCTATCACAATCAGATTTGAGAGCCACTCTCTGCCTCCAAATGATACAGGGAAATTTCTGGTTTCTAAGTTCCCGCCAATCCTCTCTCCACTCGGTAAACCAACAATATAAGGTTCACAAGCATGAAAACCGAAAATATTTAAACGATTTACACAAGATAAATATATAAAAGAATGCATAGCTCCTGTATCGAATAAAACACTAACTGGCTGGGAAAGGATCTGGACAGTACCTGATGCGACAGCAGCATCCTGATCGTCTGTCCTCCTCATCTAATACAGACGTGGGGGAACAGATCTGGCACTCGATGTCCCCTTTCGGTCCCATTGTCCTCTGCCTCGTCCGCGGCCAAAATTTTGAGGCATCTGAACAATTTGCTGCGTCTGTTGGATACTAGCTTCCTTCTGAACTGGCTGCGATGAACGGGTTCCATTGTACTTGGTGGCGTCCTTGCAAAACGTCGCACGGTGCCCTTCCTGCCCGCAGTCAAAACATGTAACTGGAGTGCACAAACAATCACGCCAAAGGTGGCCTGGGCGACCACAGTTAAAGCACTTCCTAGCTGTATCCGTCGTGGCTGACATTGTTCCGTAATTCTTTCCGCTCTTAGATGGGTGCGGAGGTTTCTTGAAAGAAAAAGAAGACTGGGCCTTGCGGGGCCTACTGTTCTTGTACTCTGTAAAAGTACCAGAGACTTTTTGTTTCTTCGACTCCATAAACTTCTCCATTGCCGCTTCTTTTATTTCGTACGCCAACGCCTTATCCTGGTATTGGCGGAGAGTGGTACATTCAAAACCGGACATGTACCTCTGGATTTCTGGTTTCATCCTCATTTCAAAATGAATCATCATCTCCGCATCCTGCTCGACCGGATGTCGAACAAATGCTAATCACTGGTTAAACGTCTTAATCGTCTGGGATACGGGTTCGTCTGATGGCTGAGCGGAGAAAAACTCCCGAATTTTGGCTTCCCTCACAGGACGAGGGCAGTACTGAGCTTCCATCATCATTTTAAATTCTGTCCAATCAACATCATGATCTGCAGGTCGGATAGCTTCCCACCACTCGGATGCCTCCCCAATCAGAAAGTACTGGGTGATAGGAGCTCTCCTGTCGTCTGGGCAATTAATTCCAGCAAAAATTTTCTCCAATTCCTTCAACCAATGATCCCAAGTGGGAGTCTCGGAAAAGCCGTCAAATTTGGGCGGTTGCATTTTCGCTACCTCTTGCAACCATCGGTCACCTCGA
Organism: Orobanche coerulescens; assembly: GCA_033398695.1. Lineage (NCBI taxonomy): Eukaryota > Viridiplantae > Streptophyta > Magnoliopsida > Lamiales > Orobanchaceae > Orobanche > Orobanche coerulescens. Next base: position 69,450,606 of record CM065803.1, read on the forward strand.
TTTCCCATTTCCAGGATCCTTTGCTGTCCATCTCCCTGCTGGAGTCCCACCGCCATCTGCATTCGGTCCACGACATGAGCGAATTGAGTCATCTGATTCACCACTTGGCGAAGGATTTCTGGTACAATAGGTTCTGGTTCGTTATTGATGGATTGTTGCGGCTCGCCTGAGCTGTGACTAGCCTGATTAGAAGGCGACACCTCCCTTTCAGCATTCCTTCGCCCGCGTCCACGACCGCGACCACGTCCACGTCCGCCTCTCAACATACTGTAAGCACAAGTACTTAATATACAGGAAACAACATTGTTCTAATGTTCAAGTATAAAAAAGTACAACATGGAAAGAACGAGATAGAGTTTAGGAACTTACAACCACCGTTCGCATGAAGACGTAGGCAGTACAGTGATGTTATTCACGGCCGGTTATCTCAAAAGACGTAAATGACCCCTATTTTAACCCAATGGCCAAGAGATCCATAATCTTAGCTCTGATACCATATTCTGTAACACCCCCGATATATTCAGGAATATTACAGCGCCGTAAATCCTTTACATAAGAATTTACAAGGCTGAATAAAGGAAATGACAATAACAGATACCAATTTATGAAATTGCTGAAATAAAATACAACCGTCTGGTTCAAAACAGAGAATACAAATATCCAATGAAGAGTTATTATTATTACATCATTAAAATCCAAACATTATAAATTGACGACGTACTCGAGTACTTATTGAAATATCCAACAAACAACAGACAGTAAACCCGGCCGGAACATCGCTCTGCACCCTCGTCGTCATGCATCTCCAGTTGTTGTTTCCCCGCTCTCCTGGATCCTGAACATACACAAATGTTCACCCCCGAAGGGGTTAGCACAACGATGCTAGTACAAGTACAATAATCATACAACAGTGATATAATCAACAATTATATCATAACAAGTTTCTCCAACGGGAAAATATTCACAACACATATCATATCATAACAGTTTCAACATACTGATGGTATTCCATCGATACAGTGCACACAGCTATAGATTCCCATGATGATCCCGTCGGACCAAAGCATGATGGAACTACCTGTCCAACGATCCAGCGCACACAGCTATAGATTCCCATGATAATTCCCTTCGGATCAAAGCATGGTGGACATTTAATCACAACACATAATACACAATACAATCACAATATACTTGTCATAATATAGACAATTCTAATTAGAGTACTTGCCTCGGTTCGTTGACAAGAATAAACTTCCACGAATATCAAAATACTCAAACGTCGTCCCCTTCGATCAATCACGTGTTAAGCTCGAACCTTAACAAAAGAAATAGCATAGAATTCATTTCATGCCGAACGAACGTCTAACAATTCAACAATTACGGTAGAAAGTCCTTAATATGCAATCTGTCTGGATAGCTTAACGCACGCTACGAATCCTATGTAGCGTACGTTAATGCTACTCATTAGCGCACGCAGTACACACAGCCTAGCATACGCTAATGAGGCGTGGTCAGTGCCTCACTGATCAGCCGACTGACTCAGCTGATGACTTAACACACGCTAAGTCCCAATCGTGGCGTACGCTAAATGTACTCGATAGTGCACGTTAATTCACGTAGCTTAGCGCACGCTAAGAGTGCATGGCAGTTCACTGGAGGGCAGCAAATTATACAAATGGTGATGAAGTAAGCGAATTCCTCAGTAATTAATGTTTGTTATCCGGCTTCATGTTATGTTCATAACCTTTAAGAAAGATCTCATGGATAATAACAACTTCGAGGTGAAAGTATACGTATCATCATCATAACACCATAATCCGTATTGATTACAATTCTCATGCGAAGTTGGTGATCTCCGGTTGATGTATTAGATTCTACTATCATTATACATATTCAGACTTCATCTTGAGGTGAACTAACAATTCCAACTTATACGAAAGAATATTTCTTAAGATGATTCTTCTTTTAAGTTCTTATAACCGAAATAATATCACCTCCAATTCATGATCACAAAGATAACATAAATCATACGGATTGTCAACTTCAGAATGTTTCTCTCATCATTTGAAGTATTAGTGTTCCGACTTCAAGGTTCCAATAATAATATCGTAATCATCGACATTCCAATCTTCTAAACATGGTGTTGTTGAATAATTCACTAATGAAATTCAATATCTCATTAACATGATCACCTTATTCTCTATAACACGAATCTAGAGTTGAAGATAGAATCAACATACCTTAATATGACGAAATCACTGAACCACGAGGTAGAATCCGACTCCGGTTGGTTATGTGCCACTCCAAGGTGTTACTTCTCTTCAATGATCACTCACAAGTGATAACCAATATTAAAGGATCACTAAGATGTGTTCTAAGTGTGTTAGAATGATGATTATAGCTCTCTGGCCTCTCAAGAATGAAGAATGGATGAAGGAAATGTAAGCCAAAACGGGTGGTTGTCTCATTTATAATATTCTGCACTTTAGCTAATTAGCGCACGCTACAATACATACTTAGCGCGCGCTAATAAGCGTTGACTCCAAATCTGTCCAGGTTCGTCCGCGGGAATCTTATCCCGGACCCATGTCCCGGCTGGCGCATGTGCTAGCCACCTACCTCAATAATTCAGTGTCTAGCGCACGCAACTCCTACATACGTAGCGTGCGCTAGTAATAGCCGATAGCGCGCGTTAAGCTACATTCTTAGCGTGCGCTATCACGAGTTTGCATGAGAAAATTTGCATGTTGTTAAAGTCAAGTACAAGGATGCCAATGCAAGAAATATCATACTCCAATAATCAAAACCACAAATCCGAATAATACAGGGTCTGAATACAGATGAAATACACAGTAATAAATCCGGATATTACATACTCTCCTACTAAAAAGGAGTTTCGTCCCGAAACTCAAGACGAAAATAATTCGGGATATCTGGACTTCATACCATCTTCCGCTTCCCATGTGGCTTCTTCCACTCCGTGGCGTGACCATTGAACTTTGTCCAAAACGATTGGTTTGTTCCTCAACTGCTTAACTCGACTCTCGAGTATCTTGACCGGTCTTTCTTCAAACGTCCCATCTTGAGCAACTTCGATCCCGCCGAAATCAATGATATGACTAGGATCTGGTATATATCTCCGTAACTGGGATACATGGAACACGTTATGAACATGGCTCAATGACAGCGGCAATGCTAATCTGTATGCCAATTCTCCAACTCTCTCAAGGATCTCAAATGGTCCGATATATACTCGAGAATGAATGAAGTTGAATGTGAAAAATGAAAGACACAAGTTGTCTTTTTTATAACTGCACAGTTCGTTACGTACGTTACACACCAAAGGATAACGTACGTTAGCAGCTTTACGTATGCTACACAAAAAGTGTTACATACGTAAGCTAATTCCAGAGGCTACTGGACTAAAATACGAACATCATTACGTACGTTATTGCTTGGAGCATTACGTACGTAATGTAGGTCAACTATGTTGCCTCCAAAAGATCAGATATTCGAATCACGCCCGACCCCACATGCCGAAAGTTGAGATCGGATACGACTACAAGTATTACGTACGTAAAAGGCACCATCTTACGTACGTAAATCTCACACTATAACGTACGTTATGCTAAAGGGTTAGCGTACGTTAAGTACAGAATTACTAGCCCAAAAAATGCACTTATCTATACAACGCTGAAAATTCAATCATAGTGCGAGTGATAGTTTTTATTAAGTCTATTATGATATATTCCAACATCAATAAACATTAAACAAATGCAACAAGACTACAACAGTATTGAATTATCCGAATAATACAACAGTAACCAAGAATTTCCGTCGGATATTACACACACACACACATATATATATATATATATATATATATATATATATATATATGGAACCTATCTAAATGGAAATGTAAGTCCAAGTTACAATCGTTAATGGTTGAAATTTAACTGTTACAAATTAATCTTAAATAATGTTTAGTTTTCTAAATTAACAATATTAAGGGAATTAATTTAATTTTCATAATTAATATATTAAGGATTAATCTTGATCATTCATCTCTGTTCATCAATGATTGTGATTTGGTTCTATGTTCCCATTATAAAAATAGGTTATCAACAGATCCAATCTATCTATCTATCTATCTATCTATCTATCTATCTATCTATCTATCTATCTATATATATATATATATATATATATATATATATATATATATATATATATATACAAAACTATGAACCAATATGAGCCATTAATAAAAAATAAGGAACGACCAGATTTTGCCACATCATCACCGCAGATGGAGCGTGTGAATGGCATTAACTAAAGAGAAGAATAATTTTGTCCCTTCATAAATAAATTATCCCCTATAACTTATTCATCTACTATCCATTTTAAATAAAAAAATCAAACTAATCGTATTTTCATGATCTACAGTTTCAGATGCACATTACTTACCTAAAAATAAAAAATAAAAAAGCAGCATATTATAATAATAAAATCAGTGTGAATTATAGAGAAAAATGTACTACTTCATAGAATATACAAGTACACAGGTTCATAGTATTTAAACGCACTGCTTTATAGTGTACAAAGTACTGCTTTTGCTTCAAAATTAAAGCGGAAAATCTTGCTAAAACCTTCAACTTAGTAAATAAACTATGTACATGGGATGTGAATTAGGAGTTGTGTCATATACCATTGAGAAGTCAAAGTAGTCTAGTTTTCGACCAAAAAAAAAGCTAAAAAAATTAAATATGCAGAAAGTTTTGATGCTTTGAATGGGGACTGCAGGATGCTTATTTTCTAAGAATATATAAATGTGATGCTTCACTGTGTACAAATGCACTGCTTAATAGTGTACAAAGTACTACTTCCGCTCTAAATTTAACTTATAACATATTGCTTCTTAGCTTATAACTACATTGCTTCAATGTACAAATGCATTGCTTCATAGTGTATAAATGTACTGGTTCATAGCGTACAAAGCACTGCTTCTGCTTCAAAATTGGCACAAAAATTCCTACTAAAACCGTCAACTTCAATAAATTAACTGCTTCCATTGGATATGAATTAGGAGTCATGCCATATAGCATTGAAAAGTCAAATCTAGTTTCCAAAAAGAAAAGATACTGAAAAACATTAAGTACAGAGACTCTGAGGATGCTTGTTTTGTAAGAATATACAAATGCACTGTTTTATAATGTATATATGCACTGATTCATAGCGTACAAAGTACTGCTCCTGCTTCAAAATTAACACGAAAAATCTTGTTAAACCCATCAACTTCAATAATATTGCTCTCATTAATCATGAATTAGAGTCGTGTCATATACCACTGGAAAGCAAATGAGTCTAGTTTCCATTAAAAAGGCACTAAAAATATTAAGTATAGAGAAAGCCATGATGCTTTGAATGGAGATTGTCAAAACGCTTAATCTATAAGACTATATAAATGCACTGCTTCATAGTGTAAAAATGCACTGCTTCATTGTGTACAGATGAACTGCTTCATAGTATGCAAAAGTACGGCTTCTACTTCAAAATTGAGTTGAAAATGTTGGGATTCGGTAATTAAAATCGGAGTTACGTAACGGAAAAAATAAAATCGACCTAACCGGATAAAAAGCTCAGCCCCTAAGAAGATCGATCAAGCATCGTATACACGAATATAATAAAATCAAAGCATGAAAAACAAATCATATCCTTGAAGTCTTCTGATTAAACATTGCCTAAAAACGATCCAAGCGTCGCAAAATTCCGAGCATCGAAAATACCGTGCCTCTACATATCACGCATCAGATAGATAACTGAAAAATACTCCAATCTTCTTGTTCTCCAAGAACACAGTTAGAAGTTGAAAGGAGAAGCTTACTATATTTATTAACGCTCAAAGTGTATGATAATAAGTTTTTTACTCAAGAATACACTTTGTATTCAAGCATGAAAATGAATAAAAAGATTTTTTCTTTTCTCTTCCTCTCTCTTTGTTACGTAAATGGCAGCACCAATTCAGCCCTTTTGCTTCCTTGCAAGTAAGGAGGAGGATGTTAATATAGGAAAAAGATCATATGAAAACTAATTACCTTGTGAAATCTAGAAACTTTTGTAGGCCATTGATATTAGTGATCTAACGGCCGTAGATGAGTAGAATTATATGCATTTATGTATTTTTTTATTGCATTATTTATTGCATATACTAGCGACCAGCTTGATGCAATAAATAATAACAAATATGCAATGAAATTACTTAATAATATAATTGGTTTCTAGATTTTACCATTAAGGGCGTTTCCACCATAGTCAATCCCTGTTAGAATATACTAAACATTACACACTCACCACCTCATAATAATGCCATAATTAATTCATTCAAGAAATTAATTAAAATCCCACACATAATATAAAGTGTCATTTAAGTCAAACTTGATAATTCATCACCATGATGGGGGGATTGGTGCGGCCATGATGAGATATTTTGGTGTACTAGTACATATATCCCCTTTACTGACACTAAAACAGTGTCAGTAATTATTTTTACTGACACTTTATAATTGTGTCAGTAATGCTAAAGCCAGAAAACACTGACACTAATTTTTAGTATCAGTAATACAAGTGTCAGTAAATACCGACACTAAAATAGTGTCAGTAATTATTTTTACTGACACTAAAATAGTGTCAATAATTATTTTTACTGACACTAAACATTAGTGTCAGTATGTTCTGGCTTTAGCATTACTGACACTAATATAAAGTGTCTAGTAAAAATAATTACTGACACTATTTTAGTGTCGGTATATGTTCAGATTTGTGAAAGGAAAAATCTATTTTTATCTCAATTCTATTTTTATCTTGACTACATTTTTTGTTTAATCACATGAAAAAAAATTAGCATAAATTAAAATTGTCAAACAGACAATTCACTTATAAAACATTCCCTATGACGAAACCAGAATACTATAAATACATAGCAGCAGCATTCTTGGCTAAGAACACACACCCGAGGCTCCTATGGCCTGATTAATCATGGCGATCACAGTCTACTAACATATGAAAAACAAGCCTTGCATGGTCTACCTTACATAGAATTGAAAGGCAAGCTACAAATGACCAAAGCTTTATCAGAATTTCATATTATTATCAGAGTACAACAAGTCTTCCTTCAACAGCACTGCATTCCATCATCTTCATCCTACAAAACAGTAATGTTCACATTATTACAAATGAATCAACTGTATCACAAACGCTAGACTTAGACTTACCACATCCCCCGTGATTAAGTGTTAACATACTCTACTGTTTGCTAGCACTACATGTAACTGAATACATAACAACATCATCAATCAACATAGACATTAACTAAGAAACAAACAATTAAATACCTACAGCTTATCCCAATTTCTGTCGTCATGGTATTTTAGCCAAGACTTCATAATGTCATAATTCGTGATTATATCCAGCCTAAACATTATCCAGTGTTATATTCTCAGCAATATTACAAAAGCATTATATAAGTCAAAAATGAAATAAAAACAAATTGAGAATTAGATACATGTTCCCTTTCACAGATTGTAGATTTGTATTCCCTTCTCATGATCCTTCCTTCTGTATTATGCATGAGCAACATTTTTATTCTCATCTCATGATTCTTCTTTCTCTGTTCTGCATGAGCAACATATGGAGCTTCCTCGATTGTGCATGAGCAAATATAAAAGTGAGAGGTTAAGTGTTAACATACTCTACTGCTTGTTAGCACTACATGTAACTGAATACATAACAACATCATCAATCAACATAGACATCATAGAACTAAAGGGAGACTACAAAAACAATTCATGAGTGCCATTACCTACTAGTTCAAGAATTATGCACCCAACTAAAAGCCTATGACACGTCAAAAAGAAAATGTAAATTATTGTTGTTTATCTTTTCCCATTTTTATTCTAATGCATCTCATGTCCTTTTTCTTATTTTCATTGTAACTATGAAAACTTAGGACAGGAAACCTAGAGGATATGAATTATAGGCCTTCAGAGGTATTCACAAAACCTATTATAAATTTACAAGTCATTTTTTGAACTGCCCCCTATTATCACTATGACAGGAATACAAAATGAGATGCAAATCCTGTTTCCACCAAGATTCATAGTGCAGCAGGACCACTTAATAATTAATATTCAAGCAGCCAAACACATAAAATACTGCATTTGCTAATCAAATAGAATGATACAGCATGAACTTGAAAAACTTTTACAACCTGCATTCAATAAATGACTTAAGGTATCATGTTATGAGAATAAATTAAAGATATCCCTTTTTATAAGCAAAAACACCAAGTACCAAAATACTTGCATAGTTGCATGTAGTAGCTTCATATGCAGCTGCAGAAGAATCGATTATTAGGCTTAAATATGAAGTACATTACTCCTTGCTTTTCCCACTTAATTCTATACTTACCTAACTAACTCTCAACAATAAAATACATGCTTATGAATTATGATAGTATCATATTCGAGATTCAATAGCTGAATTTCTGATAAGGATCATCACACTAACTCATCGGTGGGATCACCAACCCATCCCAATTAACCTCTGCAAGTACAATGATAAAAAGAAATACCCACACATGAAATAGTTGTACATAACTAGGTGCTGAAATTCCAAAGAACTCGAACAATCAGAATCAAAATAAAAAGGTGATGTCCAACTGAAACCCTAGCAGATATAGATTTGTTATACTATAACCATGATAAGTGATAAGTAATAAGTGATAAGTCAAGGAGTCACCTGTCTTTGCTTTGGCTAAAGTTTTCTGCACAACAGCATGCATGGTGATAACCTTGAGAGATGGATCCCCCAGTTGTATCCCTAGTGGTATCTTGTTATTATTTTCTAAGATTTTCCCAGCACTTATTAATTTCACTTCGTGTGCTGCCTTTGGTGCGTCTTTCTTATCTGACAACAAAGAAAACTTTTGTTCAATGACACAATGATAGGCGTGCACAATAGCCAAAAACAAGTTGTTCGGGTACTTTTATTGAGTGGTGAGACTTCATCACGCAATACAAGTTGTTCAGAACTTAATTCCTGGTACAAATCGGGGTTTTCTCTCCTTTTGACCCCATTAGAAATTCAAAACAGGGTTATACAAAGGGCACTTTAAAAAATAAGACAGAAGGCAAAAAACTAAGCATTACAATATCATTTTACAAAGGGCACTTTAAAAAACAAGTCAGAAGGCAAAAAGCTGAGCATTACAATATCATTCTAAGAAGAGAAAATAATAAACTAAAACGAAATAGATCTATTGATACCTTCAGACAAGAATTTAACAAGTGTTGGGAGAACATTTTTCAAATATGCATAATACATAAACATGAACCATGTTCTCCAGAATGGTCACACACATACAATTAACTCAACCAAAACACTCAAAATTACATCTGAACAAACAAGTGAAAAGCTTTCCTGCATGTATTTGGTTTATTGAAAAACGCCCAATCTTCTGCAGCCGCACATACATAGAGCCATTGAAGCATGTATTAAAATCAATATACATATAACATATTCATTTCACACTCACCGCCTTCACAGATGAGACAATATACTCTCTTCCAGGTGGACTTAACATATTGAATGGTAGTCATACTCTAAAGAAGTCATCTCCTTCCACCAGTCTGTTACTTCAACGGAGAAAAAAAGGAACAAAAGAAAAAAACATCACATTCTGTATGACAAAATTCTCAAATTAACAACATTAAATCAAAAAGATTTAAAATCGGGCCATCTCTTTTTGTCTGAAACCTCAACCATAATCAATCTGGCCGCCAAGTTCCTTCACTGGTTCAGAAAATTTCACACAAGCACACTTCATTAAACCAACCATTTCCAGAATTCACGTAACACATGAAACCCATTTTCTTTTGGAATTTAAAATCGAAACAGTAAGAAAACGAACCTAAAATTAGTTCTTTCAGTCGCGACAAAACCCAACCCTCCATCGCGCTGACACCTTCAGTCGCATCCACAGATAGTCGCCGTCGAAGCTTATCGGAGACCTTGTCTTCCACCCTTTTCCACCGGTAGTCGAATCTGGAATTTCGGATTTCCAAACCAAGCCCTTGAATCGGGCTGATAGGAGGCTGTCGCTCCGATTTACTCCAATTACAGACATGTACGCTGCCGAGTCGAGCGGGCTGTGGTCACGCCGGAGATAGAATGCTCGGAAGAACAAAAATTGAGAGAGAGAACAAAAAGGGTGCGATGAGGCGACGACAAAGAGAGAGTGTGTGAGATGCGAATGATCTCATATCCAACGCGACGAAGCCCTAAGGGATAATGATTTAGCATTTTTTTTAATTTCTGATATTTAAATTACTGATACTTTAGTGTCAGTATAGTTTGACACATTTATATTAAAGCCAGAAAATAAATCAAATGTCGTAAGTTACTGACACTTTTAGTAAAGTGTCAGAACAAAAGTGTCAGTAAAAGGTGTTTTTGTAGTAGTGGTGTTGGTTCATTTTGGTCCGTGAGACGAACCCTCGTATATTTAGTCCGATAGATAAACCTTGGTTCGCTTCAATATTAATATAATTAATTAATTTAATTAATTATTATATTAAATATAAATTCTCTAAGAAATAATATGAATTAAATTTAATTACCCAGTAATTTATTTTAATTCAAGAGATCGATATAATTTATTGAATAAGTTAAATTAGACATCTAATGTACAATATTGAAAAAGAGAGAAAAAGCTCCAAATATTTCGTCGTCTATCCTGTGTCGCGACTCTATAGACTCGTCTCAGTTAGAATTGGGAGGATTCACTGAGTGTTAGGACCATCTAGCCAGTCCCGTGGCCTACACCGTAACCTAACTGAGAACGAATGATAGGATCATTCTGAAACTATTATGTCGTGAATAATGTATACGTACAAACCCTTCAATCATATGTCTCCGTCAAGTATTAGGGTAACAGTAAAGTCAAACCCTATTGTAACTTGACTCTATACATTTGTTAATGAACCTAGATCGCCGAGCTCTCGGGTATCAAATACAACCAGCTCTAAAGTTTAGGCCAAAGACTTGTGATCTCATTTTCCATTACCCGCATAGGACATTTACCTGCTCACTTACAAGAGAAAGAATCCTATCTTGGTATTCAGTAGAGACTGCTACTTGTCCACTAGTTGCACTTCAAAGTTGATCCCACCAACCAGCGATTGGATCGAACTACTCTAATGACTAACTTAATGTAACAAGCATATCTCCTACTGAAACCTCAAGTCAAAGGTTCATGTATACCTATCACAACCTTTCGAATCAGTCACTGACAATCTCAAAGTGAAATCCATATGACTGAATCGAGGTGAGTTGAGTTAGAGTATACCTATAATGTGTGCTCCCACCAATGCTTAGTGAAGACACACACTCTACATGTCAAAGCACACATTGTACAAGTTGTAATACCCGAGATTTCCGTTATGTAATTAGAACTTGTGATATTGTAATGATTGTACTTTTGTCTGAGTACTATTCTCCGTATTTCATAATCCGATGTTGTCGAGTGTATAATTTCGTGTATGTGTTTTAGAGATTGAAATTCTGTACATGTAGCGCACGCTACAGGCTGAGTGTAGCGTACGCTAACGGGGATTCATAGCGCACGCTACAGAGGGTCATTAGCGCACGCTATGCATGGTCAAATCGATTGAGACGTGCGGTAGGTGAGATCTGGCCGGGGGACCCTTGTCGGATTGTGTCGGATGTACCTGGACGGCTTTCGGGAAAAGCCGAGTCAACGCCTTAGCGCACGCTACAGGTATATGCGTAGCGCACGCTAAGTGCCGAGTACAGTTTAGACTGTGAGCCGTTAGCGCACGCTACGAACAGGGTCTAGCGCGCGCTAATAGCCATTTATTATAAATAGGACAGAGATTTCAGTTTTCTCTACTCTCATTACCCGAATTCCTACACTTAGAACATAACTTCCTTCACCCCAAACACTTCATATCAACATCCTGATTCGTGATTTAAGATCGTATATCATTGGAGATTGGTGTTCAAGCTTTCGGTATCGGATTGCTTCATTTTCCTCCGTGTTCTTCACCACTTGAGGTAGGTGATTCTTCACCAATGTTAGTAATGTTCCTAAGGAAGTTTGAATCATGTTTTGATAGCAAGTATTTCGTTTATAATCGTTCATCACATGTTAGAAGGATACTTTTGACGTATCGGCATTATATATCGTATGAACCTTTGAACCATCTTATTATAAGGACTCCTAAGCATGTTCAAATCGAGTTATGATCAATAATCGGATATTTACCCAGTTGATACGTTTTACACGATGGAATCATGTGTTTTGGAATGTAGAACAAATGGAACTTAGATTATTTCTTGGAGACCGTAGATGAATTATGATGTTGAGTTGACTATCCGTATATTCGTATTTCATAACCATAAAACTTCCACAAACCTTATTAGCATGATATGCCCGAGGATAACTTGTATTAACACGGTAGAATTCTTGAGTTCTTCACCATTCAACCCAGTTTTTCCGTTAGCAGTATTCTGCCATGCAACGTTAGCGCACGCTAACATATGTGAGTTAACGTGCGCTATCGGGGTTCAGTTAACGTATTAAACGTACGTAGCGTACGTTACGTATCGGCCGGTTCAACTGTCAGTTCATAACTAGCGCACGCTAGTCTTACACGATAGCGTACGCTAACAGGCCTGCTTAGCGCACGTTACGCGGAGTTCGTAGCGCACGCTAAGCAGTCCAGGCAGATTGGTTATTTTGAGCTTTTCAGCAATAGACCGAATTGTTAGGCCATCGTTCGACTTGAGATGATTTGTATATCGTTCCTTTTGTTAAGGTTCGAGCTTGTTACGTTGATCGAAGGAGGCGGCCTTCGAGTGTGTCGAGATCTTTGAAGTGTTTGGTCCTTGCCATTTTCGAGGCAAGTATCATATGTCGAGTTTGATTTATCATGCTTATGGTTTTGTTCATATTTTTGTATATGAGATGTAGTTCTGGAAATTCGCGTGATATTCGTTGTTGTTTGTTCGTATTGATGAACATATTGAAATGCATATGTGTATGCATAATTGATTGATTATGGTATAAATGATCCGAGGGGGTCATGAGGATCTATGCTGAGGGCGCTGGATCGAATGTCCACCATGCGTTGGCCCGACGGGATCATCATGGGGATCTATGCTGAGGGCGCTGGATCGCTGGACGGGTTTTCCACCATGCGTTGGTCCGACGGGATCATCATGGGGATCTATGCTGAGGGCGCTGGATCGCTGGATTACCATGTATTGTGTAGATGGAATCGTGAGGATTCGCATCGTTGGATTCCGGTGGTGGAAGTCCGTTTGCATGTTTTATGATGTATTAATGATTTATTGTATGACGATACTTGTACTAGCATTGTTTTGCTAACCCCTTCGGGGGTGGACATTGTTTTTGATGTTCAGGTAGTCGAGGAGCGGGGAGGCAGCCACGATGCGACAGGACGATGAGATGGCTCAGTGATGTGGTTGATGTTCTTATTATTGTGATTTGTCTTCTTGGTTCGTTTAGTAATCGAGTATGTCTGTATTAATAAAGTCTTTTCGATATGGTTGTATAATTCAGCACATTTGATCGTTTGATTCAAATCTGTATGTGAATTCCAGTGTTCGATTGGTTTATTTTTACACTTCTTTTAAAATTAGCCTTGTAAATCCTTATCTAAAGGGTTTACGTACTGTAATTATTCGAATATCTCGGGGTGTTACGAGAATATGGTATCGGAGCTAAGATTTATGGATATCTTGGCAATCGGGTTAGTTGGGTGCATTTACGTTATTGATTATTGGTCGTTCGTAACATCACCACCGAGCCAAGATCGTCGTGTGGAATTTGTGGTTGTAAGTTTCTAATCTCGAATACTCTTGTTTTATTTAATTCACGCCTTGTAAACATTAATGAATGTACTTTGAGAAAGTTTGTCCGGACATTGAGTATTTATGTTTACGATGTTGAGAGGAGGTCGTGGACGCGGACGCGGTCGTGGACGCGGACGTGGTAATGCGAGGCAAGAAGAGTCGGTATCTACCCCAGAGATAGCCGCTAGTCAAACGGATTCACATTCCGGGGGACAGCAGGGATCGGCAAATAATAATGCAGATCCTAACGTGCCGGGAGTGCTTCAGCAGGTGGTTGCCCAGATAAACCAGTTTGCTCAAGTTGTGGATCGCATGCAGACGGCGATGGGACAGCAGAATAACGTGGATAATCGGGGAGATAAATGGCTTACCGAGGTGGTCAAATTGCATCCTCCGAAATTTGACGGTTCCACTGAGACACTTTCGTGGGATCATTGGCTGAAGGAATTAGAGAAGATTTTTGCGGGGATTAACTGTCCCAACGATAGGAAGGTTCCTGGCCGCCCAAGATCTTTCGACCGGGAGGCTTTCGATCGGGTAGGAGGCCATTCGACCAGAGGAGCATAATGCCGATCGGACAGTAATCTGCTGATGATGGAGGCATGATTGTCCTCGCCTGATTAGAGAGGCCCGAGTTCGGGAGTTTTTCTCACCACAAAATTCGGAAGCATCTGTGACGGAAGTGATTAAGGCTTTTAATCACCAGCTGACTTATGTGCGCCACCTGGTCAGGACCGAGGCGGAAAGGATTTTCCATTTTGACATGCGAATGAAGCCGGAAATTCAGCAATATATGTCCGGATTTGATTGTACCACCTTGAGGCAGTATCAGGACAAGGCGTTGGCCTACGATATGAAGGAAGCAGCAGTAGAGAAATCGATGGAAGCAAAGAAACAGAAGGTGTCGGGCAACTTCGCGGAGAATAAGAATAGCGGGCCCCGCCGGGGTCAGTCCTCTTTTCACTCATCCAGGAGACCTCCGCATCCTAGTCGAGGAGGAAAGAAGTTTCGAGCAGCACCGACTGTTTCTGACACAGGGAAGAAGTGTTACAACTGTGGCAAGGCGGGACATGTTCGATGGGATTGTTTCGCGCCTGCTGTGACCTGTTTCGAGTGTGGACAGGAAGGACATCGCGCAACATTTTGTGGGAATGCGACCCGATCTTTTGGTACTCGCACTCCAGCGCCAGTTCCGAAGGAAACAAGTGTGAACCAGACGTAGCAGAGTGGATTTCAGCAGCAGAACGTTGGGAAGAGAGAGGCATCCAGTGCTGGGTCCGTTCCTCCATGCCTGTATGAAATGAGGAAATCTGATGATCAGAACACAGCTGTTGCATCAGGTACGATTCAGATCCTTTTGCAACCAGTTAGTGTCTTGTTCGATTCGGGAGCTACGCATTCTTTTATATCTTTGAACTGTGTTAATCGTTTGAACATCTCGTGCTTGTATAATTGTGAACCTTATGTTGTGGGATTACCGAGCGGAGAGAAAATTGTGGAAACACTAGAAGCTAGGGATTTCCCAGTATCTATAGAAGGAAGAGAGTGGCCATCGCATCTCATTGTAGTTGACATCTACGGTGACGATTTAATTCTCGGAGATGATTGGCTCAACCGTTATGGAGCTGTGCTGAATTACCGAGAGAGAGTCATTTCCATCATTGCCGATGACGGATCTCGAACACTTATTCCGAGGATGGAGACCGGAAGCTCGGGAAAATTGATCAAGGCAATGAGAGCCGTGAAATTGTCAAACAGGGATGTCATGGACTTTGGTGTTATGCCATGAGGAAAGAGGAAGGAGTAGAGCTCTCGTCTATTTCAATTGTGAATGAGTTCTCGATGTATTTCCGACGAGCTACTGTGGTTACCTCCGCAAAGATAAGTGGAATTCACCATCGAGTTAGAGCCTGGAGCAGCTCCTTGTTCGAGAGCACCATAGCGCTTGGCGCCAGCCGAGATGTATGAACTCAAGAAACAATCGGAGGAATTGTTGCGAAGGGCTATATTCAACCTAGCGTTTCTCCTTGGGGAGCGCCGTTCTCTTTGTCCTAAGAAAGACGGATCCCTCCGACTGTGTATTGACAGGGAGCTTAACAAGATGACGATCAAGAATAAGTATCCTATACCTCGGATCGACGACTTGTTTGATCAACTGCAAGGGGCAAGGGTATTCTCGAAGATTGACTTGCGATCAGGATACCATCAGTTGAGAATTAAGGAATCGGATATACCAAACCGCTTTCGATCCCAGACGGGCATTATGAATTTGTAGTGATGCCATTTGGACTTACCAATGCTCCTGCGGTATTCATGCAATTGATGAATCGGGTATTCTTGGAGTACTTGGATAAATTTGTGGTCGTTTTCATTGACGACATCTTGATATATTCGAGGGACGCAGAGGAACATGCTGAACATTTACGTGTGGTTTTGAGCATCTTGAGAAAGGAACAGCTGTATGCTAAGCTTTCTAAATGTGAGTTCTGGCTTAAGGAAGTAACTTTCCTTGGGCATGTGATATCAGCCGACGGAGTTCAGGTGGACCCGAATAAAGTCGAAGCAATCTTGGAATGGGAAGTTCCTAGCAACGTGAAAGAAGTCCGAAGCTTCTTAGGACTTGCTGGATATTATCGCCGCTTTGTAGAGGGATTTTCCAAAATTGCTCGTCCGCTCACTCAGCTGTTACAGAAAACTCAAAAGTTCACGTGGAATGAGAAGTGCCAGGCTGGTTTTGACGAACTTAAGAGGAGACTGACGACAGCACCTATATTAGCACTGCCAGAGGGAACTGACGGATTCATGGTATACAGCGACGCTTCAAATCAGGGATTGGGTTGTGTGTTGATGCAGAGGGATAAAGTGATTGCTTATGCTTCTCGGCAATTGAAACCATATGAAGTTAATTATCCGACTCATGATCTGGAGCTAGCAGCTGTGGTCTTTGCCTTGAAAATTTGGCGACATTATTTGTACGGCACTCATTGTCAGATCTTTACAGACCACAAGAGCCTCAAGTACATTTTCAGTCAGAAAGAATTAAACATGAGGCAGAGAAGGTGGCTAGAATTGATTAAGGATTACGACTTGGAGATTCTCTATCATCCGGGGAAAGCAAATGTAGTAGCCGATGCTTTGAGCCGTAAACCTGTTTCCCTTCGAGTGTTGGAGGCACTTACGTCCCAAACCAAGATTCAACGAGAACCGATCCGCGAGGATTGAAGTATGGGCACCAGGAATCCAAGGACAACTTTATGTGATGGAACCGACTTCATCACTAGTCGAGGAGATCAAGTCTAAACAATCGAACGATTCTCTCGATTCTTCGATTATATGACGAAGTCAAGAAAGGAAAAGCCCTGTGATTCGTGATACAAGACGATGGAATTCGAGATTTCGAGTCGACTTTGCGTTCCCGAGGACGATGATTTGAGACGGACAATTTTGAAGGAAGCTCATAGCGCGCCTATTCTATTCACCCAGTGCGGTAGTAAGATGTATAAAGATTTAAAGCAAAACTTCCGGTGGGGAATATGAAGAAGGACGAGCGAGTACGTTTCAAAGTGTTTGACTTGTCACAGGTTAAGATTGAACATCAACGACTACGTAGGAATGTTAAGACCGCTTCCGATCCCCGAGTGGAAGTGGGAGGATATCTCGATGGACTTCATTACTAGTATGCCAAGGACTAGAACGGGAATGAACATGATTTGGGTTGTAGTTGATCGACTAACCAAGTCGGCTCATTTCCGGGAATTAAAGATACATGGGGACCCGAGAGATTGGCACGAATATTTATTGCGGAGATAGTTAGATTGCACGGACGCCGAAGACCATTATTTCGGATCGAGATGGTCGCTTCGTGTCACACTTCCGGAAAGCGCCACAGTGGCTTTGGGGATCGAGCTCAACTTTAGCATGCCTTATCATCCCCAAACGGATGGTCACGAAAGAACTATACGCATGTGAGAAGACATGCTTAGAGCTTGTGCATTAGATTGGTCGACTAATTGGGAAGTTCACTTGCCCTTGATT
Source organism: Orobanche coerulescens (assembly GCA_033398695.1). NCBI lineage: Eukaryota > Viridiplantae > Streptophyta > Magnoliopsida > Lamiales > Orobanchaceae > Orobanche > Orobanche coerulescens. The sequence continues at coordinate 69,468,600 of CM065803.1, forward strand.
GAGTTCACCTATAATAACAGTTGGCATGCTTCTATTAAGATGGCCCCATTTGAAGCTTTATACGGAGAAGATGCCGATCGCCCTGTCCGGGATGATTCTTCGGATTTGATCGGGACGGAACCGAAATTGATTATTCAGACTCAAGAGAAGATAGCCTTGATTCGAGAGAGACTGCTGATCGCCTGCAGTCGATAAGTCTTATGCCGATGTATGTCGCCGCCTCTCTAGAGTTCGACTGGGACCACGTACTATTGAAGGTGTCTCCTACACGAGGGATTTTCCGTTGGGAGAAGAGGCCACTTAGTCCGAGATATATCGGACCATTTGAGATCCTAGAGAGAGTTGGGGATTTAGCATACCGGTTGGCCTTACCGCCATCGCCGAGTCATGTTCACAATGTGTTTCACGTATCCCAATCATGAAGTATGTACCGGACCCCAAATCACGTCATTGATTTCGACGAGATCGAGATAGCAAATGATGGCACCTTCGAAGAGAGACCAATCAAGATACTTGAGAGCCGGATCAAACAATTGAGGAATAAACCAATACATTTGGTTAAAGTACTATGGTCACAACATGGAGTCGAAGAGGCCACTTGGGAAACGGAGGACGGTATGAAGGCTAAATATCCGGAGTTGTTTTCATCCTAAGTTTCGGGACGAAACTTCTTTTTAGGGAGGAAGGATGTAATACCCGAGATTTCCGTTATGTAATTAGAACTTGTGATATTGTAATGATTGTACTTTTGTCTGAGTACTATTCTCCGTATTTCATAATCCGATGTTGTCGAGTGTATAATTTCGTGTATGTGTTTTAGAGATTGAAATTCTGTACATGTAGCGCACGCTACAGCCGAGTGTAGCGACGCTAACGGGGATTCATAGCGCACGCCATGAGGGTCATTAGCGCACGCTATGCATGGTCAAATCGATTGAGACGTGCGGTAGGTGAGATCTGTCTGGGACACTTGTCGGATTGTGTCGGATGTACATGGACGGCTTTCGGGAAAAGCCGAGTCAACGCCTTAGCGCACGCTACAGGTATATGCGTAGCGCACGCTAAGTGCCGAGTACAGTTTAGACTGTGAGCCGTTAGCGCACGCTACGAACAGGGTCTAGCGCGCGCTAATAGCCATTTATTATAAATAGGACATCATCCTATTTGAGATTTCAGTTTTCTCTACTCTCATTACCCGAATTCCTACACTTAGAACATAACTTCCTTCACCCCAAACACTTCATATCAACATCCTGATTCGTGATTTAAGATCGTATATCATTGGAGATTGGTGTTCAAGCTTTCGGTATCGGATTGCTTCATTTTCCTCCGTGTTCTTCACCACTTGAGGTAGGTGATTCTTCACCAATGTTAGTAATGTTCCTAAGGAAGTTTGAATCATGTTTTGATAGCAAGTATTTCGTTTATAATCGTTCATCACATGTTAGAAGGATACTTTTGACGTATCGGCATTATATATCGTATGAACTTTTGAACCATCTTATTATAAGGACTCCTAAGCATGTTCAAATCGAGTTATGATCAATAATCGGATATTTACCCAGTTGATACGTTTTACACGATGGAATCATGTGTTTTGGAACGTAGAACAAATGGAACTTAGATTATTTCTTGGAGATCGTAGATGAATTATGATGTTGAGTTGACTATCCGTATATTCGTATTTCATAACCATAAAACTTCCACAAACCTTATTAGCATGATATGCCCGAGGATAACTTGTATTAACACGGTAGAATTCTTGAGTTCTTCACCATTCAACCCGCTTTTCCGTTAGCGATTCGCCATGCAACGTTAGCGCACGCTAACATATGTGAGTTAACGTGCGCTATCGGGTTCGATCGTATTAAACGACGTAGCGCACGTTACGTATCGGGCCGTTCAACTGCTGGCCATAACTAGCGCACGCTAGTCTTACACGATAGCGTACGCTAACAGGCCTGCTTAGCGCACATTACGCAGAGTACGTAGCGCACGCTAAGCAGTCCAGGCAGATTGGTTATTTTGAGCTTTTCAGCCATAGACCGAATTGTTAGGCCATCGTTCGACTTGAGATGATTTGTATATCGTTCCTTTTGTTAAGGTTCGAGCTTGTTACGTTGATCGAAGGAGGCGGCCTTCGAGTGTGTCGAGATCTTTGAAGCGTTTCGTCCTTGCCATTTTCGAGGCAAGTATCATATGTCGAGTTTGATTTATCATGCTTATGGTTTTGTTCATATTTTTGTATATGAGATGTATTTCTGGAAATTCGCGTGATATTCGTTGTTGTTTGTTCGTATTGATGAACATATTGAAATGCATATGTGTATGCATAATTGATTGATTATGGTATAAATGATCCGAGGGGGTCATGAGGATCTATGCTGAGGGCGCTGGATCGAATGTCCACCATGCGTTGGTCCGACGGGATCATCATGGGGATCTATGCTGAGGGCGCTGGATCGCTGGATGGGTTTTCCACCATGCGTTGGTCCGACGGGATCATCATGGGGATCTATGCTGAGGGCGCTGGATCGCTGGATTACCATGTATTGTGTAGATGGAATCGTGAGGATTCGCATCGTTGGATTCCGGTGGCGGAAGTCCGTTTGCATGTTTTATGATGTATTAATGATTTATTGTATGACGATACTTGTACTAGCATTGTTTTGCTAACCCCTTCGGGGGTGGACATTGTTTTTGATGTTCAGGTAGTCGAGGAGCGGGGAGGCAGCCACAGTACCGACAGGACGATGAGATGGCTCAGTGATGTGGTTGATGTTCTTATTATTGTGATTTGTCTTCTTGGTTCGTTTAGTAATCGAGTATGTCTGTATTAATAAAGTCTTTTCGATATGGTTGTATAAGTCAGCACATTTGATCGTTTGATTCAAATCTGTATGTGAATTCCAGTGTTCGATTGGTTTATTTTTACACTTCTTTTAAAATTAGCCTTGTAAATCCTTATCTAAAGGGTTTACGGCGCTGTAATTATTCCGAATATCTCGGGGTGTTACACAAGTCTTGTCTAAACTTATTGTCCAGTTAAGTTTAGTCGACTTGTGAAGCAGTTAAACATTCGAGCCTGAAACACTTCCAGTGCCTATCTCCGTATCTCCATAATAGTGGAATATTTGCTCTCAAATGCAAGGATTATTATTCTATATACCAAATTATAATAACCGTGATATACAATAATATAGTAATGATAAATGCCTTATTTAATTTAATATTCATAATTACAACTCACTCTCTCATCCTCTGAGTGGCGTTCGAGGGCATATTACTAACAATATCCCGCTTGCATTCATGCCACAACTATGGTATCTAATACTCATACTCTCTAGATGTCTCTCTAAGACCTTCTGAGATAGTGGCTTGGTCAGTGGATCAACTATTTTCTGTAGTGTAATGTTCCCTTTCCGAACAATTTCTCTAACAAAATGATACTTACTCTCAATGTGCTTGGTGTTGTGGTGAGCCCTAGGCTCCCTAGTGTGCAACAGCTCCATCATTGTCATAAAATAGTGTCACAGTCCAATATGAGTCAGGAACACCTTGGAGTTCCTCAGTGAACTTCTTAATCCAAAACGCCTCTTTACCAGCCTCTGAGGCTGCTTCATATTCGTATTGACATGTGGAAATCGCAGTTGCACTTTGCTTTGCACTTCTCCAAGATACTGCTCCACCATTCAAAGTATAGATATACCCTGATGTGGACATCTGTGCCTCCATGTCTCCTGAAAAATTTGAGTCTGTATAACCCATCAATTTAAGTTCCCCACCGCCGTATGTAAGAACCAAGTCGTTAGTCCTCTTCAGGTACTTTAGAATGTTCTTTACAGCAATCCAATGTTCTTGTCCTGTATTTGACTGAAATTGACTTACTACACTAACAACATAAGCAATGTCCAGTCTAGTTCAAATCATAGCGTACATGAGGCTACCCACTGCCTAAACATAAGGCACCTTACTCATTTCCTTTCTGTCTTCCTCACTTTGAGGACACATTTCTAAGGAAAGTTTTATGCCATGTCGCATAGGTAAAAACTGTCTTTTAGAATTTTCCATCCTAAATCACTTCAGGATCTTTTATAAATAGAGGACTTGGGAAAGACCTACCATTATCTTCGCTCTATCCCGGTAGAGATGAAAATTTAGAATATAGGTGGCTTCTCCCAACTCTTTCATTGAGAACTTATTAGAAAGCCAAGCTTTTACAGAACTGAGAATTCCTATGCCGTTTCCTATAGGTAGAATGTCATCCACATATAGTACTAATAATGCAATTTTTCTCCCACTAACCTTCTTGTAAATACATAGCACCTCTTCGTTTTTTACAAAATCAAAATCTTTGACTCTCTCATCAAAATGAAGATTCCAGCTTTGCGAAGCCTGCTTCAGTCTATAGATGGCACGCTGATAAGCTTGCATATTTTATGAATATTGGTCTCAGATATGAATCTCTTAGGCTATTCCATATAGATCTCCTCATCGAGGAATCTATTTAGGAATGTCATTTTCGCATCAATTTGCCATATTTCATAATTAGAATGGGTTTCTATGGCAAGCATAATTCTAACAGACTTTATCGTGGCCACAGGCGAAAAGGTCTTGAAGTAATCGATTTCTTCTCTTTGGAAATAACCCTTCGCCACAAGCCTGGCCTTATAGATATCAACATTGCCATCTCCATTAGTCTTTCTCTTGTAGATCCATTTATTCCCAATAGGCACTATGCCCTTAGGACAATCCACTAGAGTCCAGACCTGATTAACATGCATAGAGTCTATCTCAGCTTCCATAGTCTTTTGCCACTTCGCGGAGTCCACGTCTACCATCGTCTGGTCATAAGTAGAGGGATCATTCTCTTGGATACTTTCCATCATCTCATGAGGACCCAATTTCTCTTGACGCAGATAGCCATACCTATTAGGTAAATGAGAAGCTTTACTAGACCTATGGGGTTGTGTTTGTATTTCAGAAGGTTTTGTTCCAATATCTTGTACATGTGTCTCATTGGATGTTTCTTTTATTTTTTCTAAAGAAATATTTCTACATGTGCCTCTTCCTGAATGAACTCATCTTCAAGAAAGTGTGCTTGTAAAGCAATAATGACCCTATGATCTTCAGGCATGTAGAATAAATATCCCATAGAATCCCCTAGATATCCTATGAAACGATCCTTCATAAACCTAACTTCCATTTTCTCTACTTCAGTCTTCTTGACATAAGCAGGACATCCCCAAATCCTAATATGATTAAGACTTGGTTTCTTACATTTCCACATCCCATGTGGAGTCATAAGAACAGATCTGTAAGGACATCTATTTAAGATACGTGCAGCAGTAAGGAGCGCATAACCACACAAGTAAGATCAGTATAGTTAAGTATAGAGCAAACCATGTCCAACAAGGTTTGATTCCTTCTTTCTGACACACTATTTAATTGTGGAGTAGCTGAAGGATTGAATTGTGACACTATTCCCAGTTCTTTTAAGAATTCATAAAACTCGATACTCATATATTCGCCACCTCGGTCCGATCTAAGTGCTTTGATATGATGACTTGTTTGATTTTCAACAGGGCCTTAAATTCCTTGATTTTTTCTAAGCCTTCGGATTTATGTTTCATTAAGTACACAAATCCGTAAATAGTATGGTCATCAGTGAATGTAATGAAATACTAAAATATATCTCATGCCACTTCAAAAGGGCCACATGTAATATCCGAGAATTTCATTTATATTGTCTGGATTTTTTTACCATTTTGTGGGACATTTTTATTCTCGATGATGATTACGTGGAATTGCTTTCCCATTATATACTGTGTGGTGTGTCATGTTGTGGTTTTCATCGAGTGCATCTTGTCGTCGCATTAGTCGTATTGATCGTATGCTTGTGCGTGTGACACCGTATGTCGTATTTCGTCGTATGATTGTTCTCATCGTGGACCGTTAGAGATTCATTGCAAGTTAGGAGCCGTGTTATTCATCGAGAAGTTGTTGCATTGTACCGACTTCAGACCATGCTGTTGTCAGAACATGTTACGTATGCTAACAAGTGCATTACATACGTAACTAGTGATGGTTAATGTACGGTATGTATGTAAGTTATCACACGTTAACATACCTATTGGTTGAAGTAGTGGCCTTTGGAGAGGCTTTAGCATACGCTGCATCAGGCACATAGCGTACATCACCCGTTGGTTGCGTGCATAACAGTGGAAGGGTTGCATACATTAACGTAACTGTAGATCGAGGCAGTGAGTTCGGTGCAGGACGTTGTGTACGTTGCACTTGGGCCTTCACGTAATTTAAGTGTTGTTACGTACGTAACCTTGGAGTTTTGGTGTTTTTACACCATTTTAATCCTTCTCCTTTGTGCGGGGGATTGGGACGATCTAAGGTCGAGAGAGGGTGGAGATTTCATCATCCATCAATGTATTTGAGTTCCTAGCAAGGATTAACACCATCTAATCTATGGTTCTTTGTCGGATCAAAGGTAATGTTCTTGAATCTCTAGAGTTGACTTTTTGGGGTTTTGTTCTTGATTTTGATTCTAGTCCGATTTTGATAAAATGGTTAGTGTTATTTGATGTTGTATATCCATATCTTCGATTTGTTTAACCCGATTGATGATTTTAGTGTTCTTGAGGAATTGTGAACATTTAATGCTCGATTAAACATTTCAATGAATTTTTCTTCGGGTGTTGGGTGTGTTTTCCATTGTATTTGGTTCTTACATGCGTAGTGATTGTGTTGTCATTGTTTTCTTAAGAAGGTTGTAGGTTTTGAGGCATTTCGGTTGAGCCGTGTTCTCCGGAGGATTCACATGTCGATTATTGAGGCAAGTATCTTGCTTATACGATTTATATCTTGTGAATAGAAATTACGTGTTGGGTTTGTGATGAAAAATAATATGAATCAAAAGCGCCAACAGCCGTTCAGAAAGAAGGTTGTATATAAGTATCAAAGGCAAGCACCGCAATACTTTCAACAATACAATGCGTATAGATATTGGAGACAGGAGCCACATTATCTATATAGAAAGCAGACCGCCGCGCAGTATCATCAACAGCTCTGGGAATTCAACCGGAGACCCAGAAGGTAAGTTGTAAGGTCTAAGAAAATGGCTCCACCTCCGAGACAAAAATGGTACTCGAATAATAATAATAACCCTAGATTTTACATGCATAATAATCAAGGTTACAGCGACTACGTGACTGCCTCACGTAGACATCGCAAAAATGGACCAAAAGTAACCTACAGTAAACCAATTGTTGTTGGGCAAATATGGATACCAAAAGGCACTAACATACACGGACCCAACAATCAAAGGGGACCTAAATCTACTTAAATTATGTGCTTACAAGTTATCAAGGAAAAAGGACATATGGTACTTTGACATCGGATTTTATCGGCACATGACAGTAGATATCATCAAGCTGTCAGATTATGAAGAAGGTCGCGGTCCAAAGGTGCACTTCGGTGATAAGTCCAAAGGAAGAACAGGAGGGAATGGAACCTTGCTTGTAGGAAAGCTCAAAGTCACTGACGTAACCTATGTTGTGTAGGTCACAAGACGTCAGGAATAAGTCTAGGGGAGGATGAATATACTTATTAAAACTATTTCCTGAATGTCAGGTGAGTTTCTCAGCTGTGATAAGTACATATGACTTAAAGTCATCTGCAGATAGATAGTGCGGAAGACACAGCTGGTGACGATACAGATAACTAAAGGTCGTCTACATTTAACTTCTAATGGAACAGGGAATATGAATGCAGCAGTTAAATATGATGTGTAAAGCAGTAAATCACACAGACACTTATAGTGGTTTCTGAGGTGGGGTAATCGTCTACTAGTTCACTACTCTCTAAACTAGTTGGAGATAAATTCACTATAATTGTCAACCAGTGATAAAGGTTACAATGAATTTTCCCTAGTTACAACAGCTTCCAACCAGTGGAAACCCGTGGCCGTTGCAACTCCTTTGACTGCTTAGCACCTCCTGATTGAAAACCCGTGGATGCCTCAACAACTTCTTGAGCTATGTCTTACCTTCCATTCAAGAACCCGTGTATGCCTTATCACTGTCGAAACTTCTGAAAACCTCGTTCACAGAAGTACCCCGAACTCAAACTTCAAAAACAAGAGTTTTTGTCTTCTCCAACTAAAGAGCTTCTTCGAATATGACTGTTTTAAGCTTGCTCTTTCACGATGCCATTGTTTGCTTTGATAGCTTTGGTTGCCTTGAATACTTTTGATTGCTTGTGAGTGTTGTTCACATCGTACTTTGCTCAATTCATATCTTCAGATATTTATGGTACGATCCTTTGAGCTTCCTTCATAGCCGTTGCATCACTGTAACAAATCCGTTCGTTGGAGAGTGTACTTCTTTGTTTATCTTATCATTCCGTTGCACGACTTAATTTCCCCTTTTCATTTCCGACCGATTGAAAGACTTTCGTTGTTAGCACCGTTATTCTTGATTAAAATAATCATAAGTCTTCAGAACGCGGATCTCAAGGAATATTTTATTCTTAGCTTTTCAAGAATCTTTCCAGTTTGTCTCCTACGTCTTGCATGCGGCTTTCCATGATTGTTGACTTTCAACTCTTGCTGACGTGGACTAGGTAACTTGAACTTGGCTGATAACTTGACTGAGAATCTATCTGATATTTCTTGGTCAAACCTGCCTGATGTGCAGTCAACCTTCTCTGATGTAAACTTCTCTGATGTATCTTGGTAGAAGTTCTCTGAGATAACGTTCTCTGCTATGGACCTCTCTGAGATAAAGTCCTCTGCTCTGAAGTTCTCTGATATGAAGTCCTCTTATCTGAAGTTCCCTGACCTGATGAATGTCCTCTGATCTGATGGTCAAAATTCAGATGATATTTGCTGACCAGATCTCGCGTGATAACTCGACTGCAGATGGGTTTTGGTCAAACCTCTCTGATATTCTGCATTGACCAAAACTTCTCTGAAATGATTTTGCCTGATAACTTCTCTGATAAACGGAAGTTTTATACTTAGTCGATTTTGTACTAATCAACAAGACTTAGCCTAAACTTATAAGGCCTATAGAAGATACTCATTTGGTTCTTCTTCACAATTTGCCAAGTACTTAAACATACATTTGAATAATCAATTAATACAGGGATGACATCATCAAAATCTAACAAGTATTCCTAACAATTTCCCCCTATTTTGATGATGGCAAAACTAAAGCATTCAAATGTAAACAAGTCTATACAAAGTAAAGTGAAAGACACAAATCAACCTCAGTCCTCTTTTGAGACAACTAGTGGTTGTCATTCAAATTGACTGTTATAAACTTCATTGTCATATTACAGTACAAATGAATGAAACAAAATACAAGAAAATTACAAGTATTACAAAAATTACAGGTAATTCAAAAGTTTACAAATAAATTACAGAATAAAATTACAAGTAAAAATTACCGAAAATTAATCTATCTTCCTTTTCCTCTCCCTCTTCTGATCTTCAACTTGGATGGGGGGAGAGACCTCAAGAGTTTTGCTCCAATTGGCCTCTTGGAGACTGGAGCTAACCCATATTTCCTTTTAATTATCATAGAGGCAAATTCTTGCTCCTCAACACATGTGAAGTTGTTCTCAAGACACAGTGCCTTGATTTCTTCATGAAGAGCCAGTTCATCCAGTTCATTGTTCATAAGAGTGGGGGCTTCTTCCTGAGATAATATTTCTCTATAAATTGCTTTCTTGCTGCTCCCCACATTGGAGCTACGTCAGCAGGTAAGAATTCTTCAACAAACCAAAGCTCCTTTCCCTCCTATTGGTATTTCACCTCTGGTTCCTGTCTGGTCCTTCTCCTTTTGGCTGTAGGTTGGTCATCTAATGATGCAGCTATTTCTTTTCTCTTGTGTTGAGAAGTTCCAGTCTGTAGGAGAGGGAGGTCATGTCTTCTCTTAGTTCTGACTTCCTCTCTGACATCCTCCTCACTGTCTTCCCCCTGCCTGATATGTTCTATGCTTCTCTTTTCCCCTTTTCCTCTCTATTCGCCCTTTTTGCCAGCATTAATAAGGGTAGCTAGCTTCTGCTCTACCTTCGCCATAAAATTAGACATGCCAAGGGGCATTCTGGAGTTTGTGGGTGGTGGGGAAGGGTCCTTCTTTTTAAGCAGTGTGTCCATTTTTGCATTAAGGGACATCATGTCAGGTTTGACTTCAGTTGCCAGAATCTTGGCAACTGTCTCATCCACTAAGCGTCTGATCAGCTAAGTGACTGCGGGTGAGATTAGGACCTCAGGTACTGTCTGTGGTGAATTTTCACCCGAGTCCTCAACTGCAGCTGGTCTCTTGGCAATTGACTTGTCTGAGGGGAGATTCCTATCTGCTGGCTGCTGATCAGATGGGGTCTTATCTGGGGTACCCGATCTGTCATCTTCAGATGACTGATGAGAGCTGGAAGTTTGATCAGGTGCTCTATGCTCATCAGCATCATCATCTTTTCTCTCTTCCTCCTTCTTTTTCTTCGACTTCTTCTTTTTCTAATTCTTCTTTCTCACCTTCTTCTTCCTGTTCTATTTCTTATGTTTTCTCTTTTTCAGCTTCATCAACTCATTCTTTTTCGACTTCTACTTCTTGCTCCTTTTCAAATTCTCCTCATTCGTCAGCTCCTTCCTCCCGTTTTTCAACTCCTTCTCGTTTTTCAGAATCTACCTTTTCAATCTCTTCAATTCTTATTTTTTCGTCAGAGCATATGTTTCATCAAAATCTATTCCTTCACATTGTGCATATCCTTTATCAACTAGTCTGGCTTTATTCCTAACAACAACTCGATCTTCATCACACTTGTTTTCGTACACCCATTTAGTGCCTATTACTTTCTTGTGATCTGGTCTGTCTGTTAGTTCCCAGATATTGTTTCTCTCCATATGGTTCAGCTCTTCTTGCATTGAAATGATCCATGAGTAGTCATCCAGGGCTTGTTCAGTTGTCTTAGGTTCCATATGAGACATGAAACAAGAGAACTTTGCCATTCCTGCCGGTTCTGTAGATTTCCTGGTCTTGACTCCATCAGTTAGGTTTCCAGTGATCTGTTGGATGGGATGATCTCTGAGCCATTTGGGGATATCTTCTTTAGGGTTTGTTCCCCTTATAGAGTTGCTTTGGTGAACTTCTTCTCTCTCTACATCAGCTTGGTTCTGGTCTTGATCTTCAATAGGAATAGCTACGGTCTTGTCATCGGCAGGTGGGGTTCCTGTCTGCTCTGCAGATGCATCTTTGTCAGCTACAGATGGGTCTTCATCAGCTGCAGATGGATTAGGTAGGTTTTGGAATTCTATCTGATTTGCAGTTGAGTGTTCAGGCTCGTCTGCAGTTGGGTGTTCAGGCTGATCTGCAGGAGAGTCCATCATTCCTGTGTCATGAATGATGACTTCTTCTAGGGTGGCGGATTTGAGCTTTTTCTCAATTGATTCCACCTGTTTCCTGTACTTAGTAGTAGACTCATCAAACACAACATGAGGTGTTTCTTCCACAACTAAGGTTCTTTTGTTAAATACTCTGTATGGCTTACTTATTTGTGAGTATCCCATAAAGACACCATCATCAGTTTTAGCATCAAAGACATTCAGTTGGGTTTTACCATTGTTGTGGATGAAACACTTACAACCAAATATATGAAAGTATGCAACAGTTAGTGTTCTTCCATTCCAAACCTCATAGGGAGTTTTTCCTTGTCTCTCTACTATCATACTCCTGTTCTGAGTATGGCATGTCCGTGGTTGACTTCTTCAGATCCTCTTTGGCGGTGTCACCAAAGAATCATTGACCTGGCAGTTTCCTTCAAGGTTCTGTTCCTTCTTTCAGCAACACCATTTTGCTGTGGTGTTCTTGCGGTAGACCCTTCATGCTAGATTCCATTCTGATCACTGTACTCAGTGATTGCCTTGTTGAGGAATTCTCCTCCTCTATCTGATCTGCTCTTGATGATGGAGATGGATTTCTCATTCTGAATCTTCCTTAGCATCTCAGGTAGCTTTGATAGTGTTTCACTCTTTTTATAGAGAAAAACAACCCATGTAAATCTTGAGTAGTCATCCACTACTACTAAGGCATGCTTCCTTCCACTCAATGTTCTTGTATTGATGGGGCCAAAGAGATCCATATGAAGTAGATCCAAAATCCTGGTGGTGAGAGTGGTAGGCTGAACTGGTTTGAATGATGCTCTGGTCTGCTTCCTTTCTGGCATGCATCACAGAGAGCTTCTTTCCTGAATATTTCTTCTGGAAGTCCTCTGACCAGATTTTGAGAGCTTATCTTGTTGATGGCTTTGAAGTTCAGGTGACATAATCTCTTGTGCCATAGCCATCTATTCTCAGCAATTGTCTTAGATAGAAAATATATGTTTGGAGTGTCTGTATTCTAATCTATCATGTAGACATCTCTTCTTCTGAATCCTTGTAGCTTCACTTCTCCGGATAGGATATCAATCACCATGCATTTCCAAATGGTGAAGACTACTAGGTTCTTCGCATCACAGAATTGGATTATGTTCAATAGGTTGTATTTGAGCCCTTTGACATAATGTACTTTGGATATGGTTATATTTCCTCTGTGCAGCTCTCCAAATTCTTTTGTCTGACCTCTAGAGCTCTCTCCAAAGGTTACATCTGGACCTCTTTCTTTGATGTACTTCGATAGCACCTTCTTATTCCCTGTCATGTGCCTTGAGCATCCAGAATCTATAAACCATTATTCACCTCCTATTGTTGAACTTGAGGAGATGTGGTAGTAGTCCTTCCACCTCTTATGCAATCAGACAAGCAGAGATTTACGTACCCAAATTTGTGTGGGTCCTTTGGGGTTAGTAGGCTTCCTGGAGAATTGATTCCTCCTTGGATTATAAAAGTTATGTTGTCTACCCCTATAAGGTGTTTGCTGTCTGGGTCTATATCCTTGGTTAGGATTGTGTACTGGATATGCCTCATAAAACTTGTGGTGTGGGCCATTTCTAAATCTTGGCTGAGACTATTTGTTAAATCATTGGGGTCTCCACACCTGTTTATTTTGGAAATTTGGATAACCTTGAGGTTTACATTTGCTTCTCCTATTTCAAAATCTGTTTTTAGGGAGTCTTTGGTAATATTTGGCATAATATCTTGGCTGCTGCTTCTGCCTTGGCCATTGCCTAGTCTCTTGTTTAGGTGGCTGCTTTGTAAACCTTGGCTGCTGCCTAAACTTTTGACTGGGCTACTCCCTATTTTGAAATACGGGTTTATATGTAGGCTCAAAAGTCTGGACAATTGTTTCTCCCGTGATAAAAGTGGTTTTTGAACTAGAGGGAGTGTTGGGGTCATATCCAAGGCCTGATCTGGAATAAAGGGGTCTCTTGTTCATACACACTTCATCCAAGGTTATAGATGCCTTTAGAGATGTTATCCCTTTAGCTTGTGTACTATTTAACTGTTTCAACTTGGATAGCTCGGCTTTGACATGAGCGAGTGCAGCTGACTTTTCACTATTTAAAATAGTCAGCTTATGGATCTCAGCTGCAGTATTTTTAGCTGAGTTTTTCAAAGTGTTTTCAGATCGTTTTTCAAGCTCAGCTATAATATTTTTAAATTTTGCTGACTCTTGACCGAGATTGTCAAAATCATTTTTCAGCTGTACTTTCTCATTCTTCAGCTGTGTATTTTCGGTTGTTATATCTGGTGATCTGATTTAAGGGTTTCGAAATCTTTTAGTAACTGATTTACAGATTCATGGAGATTCATATCTTCAGACATGTCAGAGCTAAAACCCTCTATAGTTTTAGGTTTGGAAGTTACCTCTTCATCAGCTAGATTGGCCATCAGACAACTGTATTCATTGTCATCATTAGAGAAGAATCCACCGCTTGATTCTACTCTTTCTTCAATCTGATCTTCAATTATGAGCGCTTTTCTCTTGTCTTCCTTCTTGCCAATGTCCTTCTTGGCTTCATCCTTCTTAAGATCATGACTGTAAAATTGTATATGTCCAGTCTTAGGACAGTTGTCGCATTCAACCTTCCAGTTTCCAGCCTTTTGATTCCTCCTTGGATTGTCTTTGTAACTCTTCTTGTACTTGGAGTAGTTTTTTCGGAAGTTGCTGAATCTTTGCATTATGAATGCCATTTCTTCCTCAAAATCTAGAGGATTCGGAGGTTTAACCTCAGATCGGGTCTTGGCAGGGGACTCTGCTGCAAATGCTATTCCCTTCTCTGCTGGCTCAGTTGATGATGAACATGGCAGCTCGAACTCATAAGCCTTCATATCAGAGAACAATTCTTGGATTTTTATATTGTTGAGGTCTTTTGATTCTCTCATGGCCACGACCTTCATGCTCCATTCAGGGTTGAGAGATCTTAAGAATTTCAGGGCCATCTCCCTGTTGCCATAGGCTTTTCCCAGAGACTCGATTTCATTTATTATATCTGTGAATCTTCCTTCCACCTGGTCAATGGTTTCTCCTGTCTTCATTTTGAAGTTGTCAAATTTTTGTGTAGCAATTGACAACTTATTTTCCTTTATCAGCTCGGTTCCCTCACACATTACAGCTAATGTGCCCCGAATTTCTTTGGCATTTTTGCAATTCTTGATCTTGACCATGGTTGATTTGTCAAGTGTCTGGTACAACACATCTCTGGCCCGATTGTCAAGATTTGCCAGCTTACTTTCTTCAGGGGTCATCTCTGTCCTCTTCTTGGGAATCTTCTCTGGCTTCCCAGCTGCAATTTCTTCAGGTGAGTTGTCCTTCTCAAAGATAAATGACCATGTTCAATGATGCACCACAAATGGATTGATGATAAGTGTGCCTGCATTCTTATCTTACAGAGGTCATATTCATCAACGGAAAATACAGGTAATCTAGAGTGCATATATATATGCTCAGATATATGGATCTGGTTCTGTAAAAATTGAACCAACCTCTCTGATACCACTTGTAGGTCACAAGTCGTCAGGAATAAGTCTAGATAAGGGGTGAATAGACTTATTAAAACTCTTTACTAAAAGTCAGGTGAGTTTCTCAGTTGTGATAAGTGCAGATGACTTAAAGTCGTCTGCAGAAAGATAGTGTGGAAGACACAGCTGATGACGATACAGATAACTTAAGGTCGTCTGCAGTTAACTTCTAATGGAACAGTGAATATGAATGCAGCAGTTAAGTATGATGGGTAAAACAGTAAATCACACAGGCACTTATAGTGATTTCAGAGGTGGGATAATTTTCTACTAGTTCACTTCTCTCCAAAGCAGTTGGATATAAATTCACTATAACTGTCAATCAGTGATAAAGGTTACAATGAATTTTCCCTAGTTACAACAGCTTCCAACCGGTGGAAACCCATGGTCTTTGCAACTCCTTTAACTGCCTAGCACCTCCTGATTGAAAACCCGTGGATGCCTCAACAACTCCTCGAGATGTGTATTACCTTCCAATCAAGAACTCGTGGATGCCTTATCAGTCTCAAAACTTCTAAAAACCTCGTTCACATAAGTACCCCGAACTCAAACTTCAAAGACAAGAGTTTTTGTCTTCTCCAACTAAAGAGATTCTTCGAATATGACTGTTTTAAGCTTTCTCTTTCACGATGCCATTGTTTGCTTTAATAGCTTTGGTTGCCTTGAATACTTTTGATTGCTTGCGAGTGTTGTTCGCATCGTACTTTGCTCAATTCATATCTTCAGATATTTATAGTACGATCCTTTGAGCTTCCTTCATAGCCGTTGCATCACTGTAACAAATCCGTCTGTTGGAGAGTGTACTTTGTTTATCTTATCATTCCGTTGCACGGCTTGATTTCCCCTTTTCAATTCTGATGGTTTGAAAGACTTTCTTTGTTAGCGCCGTTATCCTTGATTAGAATAATCATAAGTCTTGAGAATGCCGATCTCAAGGAATATTATATTCCTAGCTTTTCGGGAATCTTTCCAGTTTGTCTCCTACGTCTTGCATGCGGCTTTCCGTGATTATTGACTTTCAACTCTTGCTGACGTGGACTGGGTAACTTGAACTTGGATGATTGACTGAGAACCTATCTAATATTTCTTGGTCAAACCTGCCTGATGTGCTATCAATCTTCTCTGATGTATCTTGGTAGAAGTTCTCTGAGATAAAGTTCTCTGCTCTGGACCTCTCTGAGATAAAGTTCTATGCTATGAAGTTCTCTGATATGAAGTCCTCTGATCTGAAGTTCCCTGACCTGATGAATGTGCTCTGATCTGATGGTCAAACTTCAGATGATATTTGTTGACCAGATCTCGCCTGATAACTCGACCGCAGATGGGTTTTGGTCAAACCTATCTGATATTCTGCATTGACCAAAAATTCTCTGAAATGATCTTGCCTGATAACTTCTCTGATAAACGGCAGTTCTATACTTAGTCAATTTTGTATTGATTAACAAGACTTAGCCTAAACTTATAAGGCCTATAGAAGATAATCATTTGGTTCTTCTTTATAATTTTCTAAGTACTTAAACATACATTTGAATAATCAATTAATACAGGGATGGCATCATCAAAATCTAACAAGTATTCCTAATAATTTCCCCCTATTTTGATGATGGCAAAACTAAAGCATTCAAATGTAAACAAGTCTACACAAAGTAAAGTGCAAGACACAAATCAAACTCAGTCCTCTTTTGAGACAACTAGTGGTTGTCATTCAAATTGACTGTTATAAACTTCATTGTTATATTACAGTACAGATGAATGAAACAAAATTCAAGAAAATTACAAGTATTACAAAAATTACATGTAATTCAAAAGTTACAAGTAAATTACAGAATAAAATTACAAGTAAAAATTACAGAAAATTAATCTATCTTCCTCTTCCTCTCCCTCTTCTGATCTTCAACTTGGATGGGGGGAGAGACCTCAAGAGTTTTGCTCCAATTGGCCTCTTGGAGACTGGGGCTAACCCATATTTCCTTTTGATTATCATAGAGGCAAATTCTTGCTCCTCAATAGATGTGAAGTTGTTCTCAACACACAGTGCCTTGATTTCTTCATGAAGAGCCAGTTTATCCAGTTCATGGTTCATAAGAGTGGGGGCTTCTTCCTGAGATAATATTTCTCTATAAATGGCTTTCTTGCTCTTCCCCACATTGGAGCTACCTCAACAGGTAATAATTCTGCAACAAACCAAAGCTCCTTTCCCTCCCATTGGTATTTCACCTCTAGTTCCTGTCTGGTCCTTCTCTTTTTGGCTGTAGGTTTGTCATCTGATGATGCAACTACTTCTTTTCTCTTGTGTTGAGAAGTTCCAGCCTGTAGGAGAGGGAGGTCATGTCTTCTCTTAGTTCTGACTTCCTCTCTGACATCCTCCTCACTGTCTTCCCCCTGCCTGATATGTTCTCTGCTTCCCTCTTCCCCTTTTCCTCTCTCTTTCACCCTTTTTGGCAGCATCAATAAGGGTAGCTAGCTACTGCTCTACCTTCGCCATAAAATCAGACATGCCAAGGGGCATTCTGGAGTTTGTGGGTGGTGGGGAAGGGTCCTTCTTTTAAGCAGTGTGTCCATTTTTGCATTAAAGGACATCACATAGGGTTTCACTTCAGTTGCCACAAGCTTGGCAACTGTCTCTTCCACTAAGCGTTTGATCATCTCAGTGACTGCGGGTGAGATTGGGACCTCAGGTACTGTATGTCACCCGAGTCCTCAACTGCAGCTGGTCTCTTGGCAGTTCACTTGTCTGAGGGGAGATTCCTATCTGCTGGCTGCTGATCAGATGGGGTCTTATCTGGGGTACCCGATCTGTCATCTTCAGATGACTGATGAGAGCTGGAAGCTTGATCAGGTGCTCTATGCTCATCAGCATCATCATCTTTTCTCTCTTCCTCCTTCTTTTTCTTCGACTTCTTCTTTTTCTACTTCTTCTTTCTCACCTTCTTCTTCCTATTCTATTTCTTCTGTTTTCTCTTTTTCAGCTTCATCAACTCATTCTTTTTCGACTTCTACTTCTTGCTCCTTTTCAACTTCTCCTCATTCGTCAGCTCCTTCCTCCCGTTTTTCATCTCCTTCTCGTTTTTCAGAATCTTCCTTTTCAATCTCTTCAATTCGTATTTTTTTGTCAGAGCATATGTTTCATCAAAATATATTCCTTCACATTATGCATATCCTTTATTAACTAGTCTGGCTTTAATTTCTAACAACAACTCCATCTTCATCACACTTGTTTTCGTACACCCATTTAGTGCCTATGACTTTCTTGTGATCTGGTCTGTCCGTTAGTTCCCAGACATTGTTTCTCTCCATCTGGTTCAGCTCTTCTTGCATTGAAATGATCCATGAGTAGTCATCCATGGCTTGTTCAGTTGTCTTAGGTTCCATATGAGACATGAAACAAGATAACTTTGCCATTCCTGCAGGTTCTGTAGATTGCCTGGTCTTGACTCCATCAGTTTGTTTTCCAGTGATCTGTTGGATGGGATGATCTCTGAGCCATTTGGGGATATCTTCTTTAGGGTTTGTTCCCCATGCAGAGTTGCTTTGGTGAACTTCTTCTCTCTCTGCATCAGCTTGGTTCTGGTCTTGATCTGCAACAGGAATAGCTACGGTCTTGTCATCTGCAGGTGGGGTTCCTGTCTGCTCTGCAGATACGTCTTTGTCAGCTACAGATGGGTCTTCATTAGCTACAGATAGATTAGGTTGGTTTTGGAATTCTACCTGATTTGCAGTTGAGTCTTTAGGCTGATCTGCAGTTGGGTGTTCAGGCTGATCTGCAGGAGAGTCCATCATTCCTGTGTCATGAATGATGACTTCTTCTAGGGTGGAGGATTTGAGCTTTTTCTCAATTGATTCCACCTGTTTCATGTACTTAGTAGTAGACTCATCAAACACAACATGAGGTGTTTCTTCCATAACTAAGGTTCTTTTATTAAATACTCTGTATGCCTTACTTATTTGTGAGTATCCCATAAAGATACCATCATCAGTTTTAGCATCAAAGGCATTTATTTGGGTTTTACCATTGTTGTGGATGAAACACTTACAACCAAATATATGAAAGTATGCAACAGTTAGTGTTCTTCCATTCCAAACCTCATAGGGAGTTTTTCCTTGTCTCTCTACTATCATACTCCTGTTCTGAGTATGGCATGTTTGTGTTGTGACTTCACCGAGATCCTCTTTGGCGTGTCACCAATCATTGACCTGGCAGTTTCCTTCAAGGTTCTGTTCCTTCTTTCAGCAACACCATTTTGCTGTGGTGTTCTTGCGGTAGACCCTTTATGCTAGATTCCATTCTGATCACTGTACTCAGTGATTGCCTTGTTGAGGAATTCTCCTCCTCTATCTGATCTGCTCTTGATGATGGAGATGGATTTCTCATTCTGAATCTTCCTTAGCATCTCAGGTAGTTTTGATAGTGTTTCACTCTTTTTATAGAGAAAAACAACCCATGTAAATCTTGAGTAGTCATCCACTACTACTAAGGCATGCTTCCTTCCACTCAATGTTCTTGTATTGATGGGGCCAAAGAGATCCATATGAAGTAGATCCAAAATCCTGGTGGTGAGAGTGGTAGGCTGAACTGGTTTGAATGATGCTCTGGTCTGCTTCCTTTCTGGCATGCATCACAGAGAGCTTCTTTCCTGAATATTTCTTCTCGAAGTCCTCTGACCAGCTTTTGAGAGATTATCTTGTATCAGGATTTGAAGTTCAGGTGACATAATCTCTTGTGCCATAGCCATCTATTCTCAGCAATTGTCTTAGATAGAAAATATATGTTTGGAGTGTCTGTATTCTAATCTATCATGTAGACATCTCTTCTTCTGAATCCTTGTAGCTTCACTTCTCCGGATAGGATATCAATCACCATGCATTTCCAAATGGTGAAGACTACTAGGTTCTTCGCATCACAGAATTGGATTATGTTCAATAGGTTGTATTTGAGCCCTTTGACATAATGTACTTTGGATATGGTTATATTTCCTCTGTGCAGCTCTCCAAATTCTTTTGTCTGACCTCTAGAGCTCTCTCCAAAGGTTACATCTGGACCTCTTTCTTTGATGTACTTAGAGAGCACCTTCTTATTCCCTGTCATGTGCCTTGAGCATCCAGAATCTCCAAACCATTCTTCACCTCCTATTGTTGAACTTGAGGAGATGTGGTAGTAGTCCTTCCACCTCTTCTGCAATCAGACAAGCAGAGATTTAGGTACCCAAATCTGTGTGGGTCCTTTGGGATTAGTAGGCTTCCTGGAGAATTGATTTCTCCTTGGATTATAAAAGTTATGTTGTCTACCCCTGTAAGGTGTGTGCTGTCTGGGTCTATATCCTTGGTTAGGATTGTGTACTGGATATGCCTCATAAAACTTGTGGTGTGGGCCATTTCTAAATCTTGGCTGAGACTATTTGTAAAATCATTGGGGTCTCCACACCTGTTCATTTTGGAAATTTGGATAACCTTGAGGTTTACATTTGCCTCTCCCATTTTGAATCTATTTTTAGGTTGTCTTTGGTAATAG
This sequence comes from Orobanche coerulescens, assembly GCA_033398695.1. Lineage (NCBI taxonomy): Eukaryota > Viridiplantae > Streptophyta > Magnoliopsida > Lamiales > Orobanchaceae > Orobanche > Orobanche coerulescens. The sequence continues at coordinate 69,489,080 of CM065803.1, forward strand.
TTGGCATAATATCTTGGCTGCTGCTTCTGCCTTGGCCATTGCCTAGTCTCTTGTCTAGGTGGCTGCCTTGTAAACCTTGGCTGCTGCCTAAACTTTTGACTGGGCTGCTGCCTATTTTGAAATACGGGTTTATATGTAGGCTCAGTAGTCTGGACAATTGTTTCTCCCTTGATAAAAGTGGTTTTTGAACTAGAGGGAGTGTTGGGGTCATATCCAAGGCTTAATCTAGAATAAAATGGTCTCTTGTTCATACACAACTTCATCCAAGGTTATAGATGCCTTTAGAGATGTTATCTCTTTAGCTTGTGTACTATTTAACTGTTTCAACTTGGATAGCTCAGCTTTGACATGAGTGAGTGCAGCTGACTTTTCACTATTTAAAACAGTCAGCTTATGGATCTCAGCTGCAGTATTTTCAGCTGAGTTTTTAAAGAGTTTTCTGATCGTTTTTCAAGCTCAGCTATAATATTTTTAAATTTTGCTGACTCTTGACCGAGCTTGTCAAAATCATTTTTCAGTTGTACTTTCTCATTCTTCATCTGTGTATTTTCGGTTGTTATAGTCTGGTGATCTGATTTAAGGGTTTCGAAATCTTTTAGTAACTGATTTACAGATTCATGAAGATTCATATCTTCAGACATGCCAGAGCTAAAACCCTCTGTAGTTTGAGGTTTGGAAGTTACCTCTTCATCAGCTAGATTGGCCATCAGACAGCTGTATTCATCGTCATCATCAGAGAAGAATCCACTGCTTGATTCTACTCTTTCTTCAATCTGATCTTCAATAATGAGCGCTTTTCTCTTGTCTTCCTTCTTGCCCATGTCCTTTTTGGCTTCATCCTTGTTAAGATCAGGACAGTCAACTTGTATATGTCCTGTCTTAGGACAGTTGTAGCATTCAACCTTCTAGTTTCCAGCCTTTTGATTCCTTCTTGGATTATCTTTGAAATTCTTCTTGTACTTGGAGTAGTTTTTTTGGAAATTGCTGAATCTTTGCATTATGAATGCCATCTCTTTCTCAAAATCTAGAGGATTCGGAGGTTTAACTTCAGATAGGGTCTTGGCAGGTGACTCTGCTGCAAATGCTATTCCTTTCTCTGCTGGCTCAGTTGATGATGAACATGGCAGCTCGAACTCATAAGCCTTCAGATCAGAGAACAATTCTTGGATTTTTATATTGTTGAGGTCTTTTGATTCTCTCATGTCCACGACCTTCATTCTCCATTCAGGGTTGAGAGATCTTAAGACTTTCAGGGCCATCTCCTTGTTGCCATAGGTTTTTCCTAGAGAATTGATTTGATTTATTATATCTGTGAATCTTCCATCCACCTGGTCAATGGTTTCTCCTATCTTCATTTTGAAGTTGTCAAACTTTTGTGTAGCAATTGACAACTTATTTTCCTTTATCAGCTCAGTTCCCTCACATATTACAGCTAATGTGTCCCAAATTTCTTTGGCATTTTTGCAATTCTTGATCTTGACCATGGTTGATTTGTCAAGTGTCTGGTACAACACATTTCTGGTCCGGTTGTCAAGATTGGCCAGCTTAGTTTCTTCAGGGGTCATCTCTGACCTCTTCTTGGGAATCTTCTCTGGCTTCCCAGCTGGAATTTCTTCAGGTGAGTTATCCTTCTCAAAGATGAAAGGACCATCTTCAATGATGCACCACATGTCGTCATGGATGGATGATAAGTGTGCCTGCATTCTTATATTCCAGAGGTCATATTCATCAATGGAAAATACATGTAATCTAGAGTGCATGTGTTGCATGTGTTCCATTCTAAATGAGATTTTAATATATATATATATATATATATATATATATATATATATATATATATATATATATATATGCTCAGATATATGGATCTAGTTCTGTAAAAATTGAACCAACCTCCGTGATACCACTTGTAGGTCATAAGTCGTCAGGAATAAGTCTAGAGAGGGGGTGAATAGACTTATTAAAACTCTTTCCTGAAAGTCAGGTGAGTTTCTCAGTTGTGATAAGTACAGATGACTTAACGTCGTCTGCAGAAAGATAGTGCGGAAGACACAGCTGATGACGATACTGATAACTTAAGGTCGTCTGCAGTTAACTTCTAATGGAACAGTGAATATGAATGCAACAGTTAAGTATGATGTGCAAAGCAGTAAATCACACAGGCACTTATAGTGGTTTCAGAGGTGGGGTAATCTTCTACTAGTCCACTTCTCTCCAAACCAGTTGGAGATAAATTCATTATAATTGTCAACCAGTGATAAAGGTTACAATGAATTTTCCCTAGTTACAACAGCTTCCAACCGGTGGAAACCCGTGGCCGTTGCAACTCATTTGACTGCCTAGCACCTCCTGATTGAAAACCCGTGGATGCCTCAACAACTTCTCGAGCTGTCTACACCTTCTAATCAAGAACTCATGGATGCCTTATCAGTCTCGAAACTTCTGAAAACCTCGTTCACAGAAGTACCCCGAACTCAAACTTTAAAGACAAGAGTTTTTGTCTTCTCCAACTAAAGAGCTTCTTCGAATATCACTGTTTTAACTTGCTCTTTCACGATGCTATTGTTTTCTTTGATACCTTTGATTGCCTTGAATACTTTTGATTGCTTGTGAGTGTTGATCGCATCGTACTTTGCTCAATTCACATCTTCAGATATTTATAGTACGATCCTTTGAGCTTCCTTCATAGCCGTTGCATAACTGTAACAAATCCATCCGTTGGAGAGTGGACTTCTTTGTTTATCTTATCATTCCATTGCACGACTTGATTCCCCATTTTCAATTCCGATCGTCTGAAAGACTTACTTTGTTAGCGCCATTATTCTTGATTAGAATAATCATAAGTCTTCAGAATGCGGATCTCAAGGAATATTTTATTCCTAGCTTTCCGGGAATCTTTCCAGTTTGTATCCTACGTCTTGCATGCGGCTTTCCGTGATTGTTGACTTTCAACTCTTGCTGACGTGGACTGAGTAACTTGAATTTGGCTGATAACTTGACTGAGAACCTATCTGATATTTCTTGTTCAAGCCTGCCTGATGTGCAGTCAACCTTCTCTGATATAAACTTCTGTGATGTATCTTGGTAGAAGTTCTCAGAGATAAAGTTCTCTGCTCTGGACCTCTCTGAGATAAAGTTCTCTGCTCTGAAGTTCTCTGATATGAAGTCCTCTGATCTGAAGTTCTCTGACCTGATAAATGTCCTCTGATCTGATGGTCAAACTTCACCTGATATTTGTTGACCAGATCTCGCCTGATATTCTGCGTTGACCAAAACTTCCCTGAAATGAACTTGCCTGATAACTTCTCGGATAAACGGCAGTTCTATACTTAGTCGATTTTGTACTGACCAACAAGACTTAGCCTAAACTTATAAGTCCTATAGAAGATACTCATTTGGTTCTTCTTTACACTTTGCCAAGTACTTAAACATACATTTGAATAATCAATTAATACAGGGATGACATCATCAAAATCGAACAAGTATTCCTAACATGTTGAAGGCCTCCAGTACAATCTACTTAGTATCAGCCAGTTCTGTGACAAACAGTTCTCGGTGAAATTCTATATAGACCACTGTAGAGTGAGGGACATCAAAACCAAAGAAGTTGTTCTCACAGGAAGCAGGTCAGGTAATATGTATATTGCTGACTGGAAGCCTACGAGCTCCACTATTTGGTGTTTTGTTGCCAAAGGCACTACAGATAAAAGCTGGATATGGCACAAGAGGATGTTTCACATCAACTTCAAGACAATCAACAAAGTCGCCAGACATGGAATGGTTAGAGGCTTGCCCAGTGTGTCATTCCATAAAGACTGTCTGTGGACCCTGCAGAAAGGCAAACAAGTCAAAAACACCATTAAAATCAAATCATACCTGTCTAGCTACAGGGTTCTGTATATGCTACACATGGACTTCTACGGCCCAGTAGACCCTGTAAGTTTGGGAGGTAAGAAATATTATCTCATTATTGTTGACGATTATTCGAGGTACGCTTGGACAATCTTTCTAAGCAAGAAGAAAGAAACCACAACAAAGTTTCCAGAGCACCTGAGAAAGCTTCAGAATGAGAAAGGGCTGAGTATCGTGTCCATTCTTTCCAACAGAGGTACTGAATTCACAAATCACTTTATAGAGCAATATTGTTCGGACAATAGAATACATGAATACTCAGTAGCCCAGACTCCTCAACAAAATGGTGTTGCCAAGTGAAAGTATAGGACGCTCAAGGAAGCTACAAGAACCATGATCGCCGCAAGCAAGTTGCCGCAATGGTTATGAGGCGAAGCAACAAGTACAGCATGCTATACACATAAATGCTGTATCATCAACAAGCATCACAACAAAAAGCCTATGAGGTATGGAATAATAAAACTCCATTAGTTTCGTATTTTCACATCTGTGGATGACGGTGTTATGTTATGAATAATGGGAAAGATCAACTCAAGACCTTTGACAAGAAATCAGGCGAAGAAATATTTGTAGGATACTCTTCTGTCTGTAAAGCTTTTCGAATCTTTAACAAAAGGAAGCTGACAAGTGAGGAATCTGTCCATGTAGTGTGCGATGAACCTCATTTCGATACTACAGGAATAGAAGACTTGACCCAAAATATCCGAACACTTTCCATTGATGACCCGAATCCAATAGAACCTGTCATAGACTTAGAGGTCAATCCCGCAGCAATAAAATCAGAAGTAGTCGAAGCCGATGCTGTACAAGCTGAAGCTAAAGCTACAACACCTCAAGATACAGTACAGGATGCTGAACTAGAACCTGACAGGAGATGGTTGAAAGATCACCCACATGAGTTAATTATAGGTGATATTGATGCTTGTGTATCTACCCGAAGAAGAATACAAAGTACACAAGGAATTGGAGTGTGTGCGTAAGAAGAATTTGATTCTGAGAAATATCCATTTCATGTATGGAAATCTCAAGCTGAACTTAGGAGACTAGATATGTGCACCCTAGATGTATTCTTAACTCAATCCGAACTTGTTTCTACCAATGAAGCCTTGAATAACTCTCATTGGATCACTTTTATGGAAGAAGAGCTTAATGGCTTCGAAAGAAACAACATATGGTATCTAGTACCCAGACCAGAACATCAAGCTATAATTGGAACCAAATGGGTATTTAGAAACAAGAAGGATGAGAATGGACTTGTTATCGAGAACAAATCCCATCTAGTCGCACAAGGCTACAGATAGGAATAAGGCATAGACTATGATGAGATATTTGCCCCTCTAGCCAGACTACAATCCATCAGGATATTTCTAGCTTTTGCCGCTCATAAGAGCTTTATAGTATATCAAATGGACATTAAGAGTGCATTCCTGAATGGAGACGTTACTGAAAAAGTCTACGTTGAACAACCACCAGGGTTTGTCAACACGAAAGCAAAGACCTAGTATACGGACTACGGAAAGCTTTGTATGGACTTAAGCAAGCACCAAGAGCATGGAACGAAATCCTGTCCCTGTACCTTACCATGGATTTGAGAAAAGTGCGGTGGACAAGACTCTATTTAAGATACACGAAGGAGATGATCTGTTAATGGTGCAAATATATGTCGATGACATTATATTTGGTTATACTAACCTTGCTTTATGTCAAAGATTCTCATCTCATGCAAAGTAAATTCGAAATAAGTATGATGGGGAAACTTAGTTATTTCCTAGGATTACAGTTGAAGCAATTGCCTACAGTAATCTTTATCAACCAGGAGAAGTACAGCAAGGAGTTGCTCAACAAATTTTGGATGAACAACTCCAAATTCTCGTCAACCCCCATGAGCACTTCCGTGCAAATTAGTGCTGACGAAGCTGGAAAGATGGTTGATCAATCACTCTACAAAAATCTTATTGGCTCACTCCTATACCTAACGGCTAGCAGGCCCTGTAACACCCCCGATATATTCAGGAATATTACAGCGCCGTAAATCCTTTACATAAGGATTTACAAGGCTGAAGAATTGAACAGGCATTAAAAGGTACTAACGAATGGAAATAACGAAATTACGGTACAACAGTTCTGACCCAATACAGAAATAGTACAATTGTTCAACAGAACTCAATAATACATCACCAAATTCAAATCATCACAAATGACTTCGTGCTCGAGTACTTATTGAAATAACGAGTAAACAACAGATAAATAAACCTGGTCGGGACATCACTCTGCACCCTCGTCTTCATACAGTTCCAGTGGTTGTTTCCCCGCTCTCCTGGATCCTGAATACAAACAAAATGTTCACCCCCGAAGGGGTTAGCACAACGATGCTAGTACAAGTACCACAACATATTATTCATATCTCACGAAGAATAATAACGTAAACGACAAAGTACCAACGAGTCTTCTCCTATGAGAAACTCAAACATAACATACACAACTGATAATCACAACATGATATCATAACATACACATGGTAATTCCATCGATCCAGCGTTCACTGCCTAGAACCCACGATGATCCCGTCAGACCAACCCGTGGTGGAAAAACCCGTCCGATGATCCAGCGCACGCTAGCATAGATCCCCCGATGATCCCGTCGGACCAACACGAGGTGGACATACAACAACGACATATATGCACGACAATATGTATAACAACAATACATAAAACAAATAAAGTACTTGCCTCGATTTGAAGACAATAACAACACTTCTACGAAAATGAACACTTGAAGATCGTCCTCCTCAATCAATCACGTAACGAGACCAAACCTTAACAAAATAAATGATATAGGATTTATCTCACGTCGTATGAATGTTTAACAATTCGATTCACGGCCAAAAGTTCATAAAATGCACCGCCTGAATCGCTTAGCGCACGCTAAGTACTCGTGTAGCATGCGTTAAGTCCGCCCGATAGCGCACGCAAACAACAAAGACTAGCGTCGCTAACTATGCATGGTCGGTACTTCACCGACCAATCGACTGACTCGTCGATGGTCTAGCGACGTTACGTACCAAACGTAGCGCACGCTAACTCGTGCTCGATAAGCGCACGTTAAACTTCATAGCATAGCGTGCGCTATCTATGCATGGCGCTTCATCACGAGCAAGAACTTGTTCTTGCCATGATCGAAACAATGAAATCTTGCGTGATAATTCATGTTACTTCCATGAATACCATGTTCATACCCTTATGAATGATTTAACGGATAAATACAACTTCGGATTCAAGGATATGCATACCAATTTAAAACCATATTCCATTCCGACTTCAAATCTTCATACGACAATTCGAAAAGCTTAACGTTTGATATCAACACCTCTATATCAATCCATATTATCATGCTGAAGTTGATAAACGTTCTATCTATACTAGATAAATCCTTCCATGATCAAACCTTTAGATTTATCTAACAATAAGGATGTTAACGTCTAGTCCAAGATTACTATGAAATCATCTATTAGATTCAGTTTACCAATGATAGAAGCTTCTCTTCAGATATTCAGTGTAATAAGATTCGAATCATGATGATTATAATCAAGGTATTTAAGGCTTATTCATCTCACTATTCCAAACATGATATACTTGGATAATTCATCTATGAAAATCCATATCTTGTTAACATGATCATCCAAATCGTTAGAATCCAACTCTAAGTCTTGAGATAGATTGAACATACCTTAATATGATGAAAATCACTGAACCGTAAGGTAGAATCCAACTCCGGTTGGTTGTATGCCACTCCAAGGTGCTATTCCACTTCAATGAATATTCCCAAGTGATAACCAATATACAAACACCAACAAGATGTGTTCTAAGTGTATAGGAGTATTATTACAGCTCTCTGAACTCTCAAGGATGAAGAATGGGCGAAAGAAATGAAAGCGAAAATGGTTGTTGTCCCATTTATAATATTCTGCATTATTAACAAGTTAGCGCACGCTACTAAGCATTCCTTAGCGTGCGCTAATAATGGTTGACTTCAGAATTGTCCGGGTGCATCCGCGGGAATCTTATCCGGACCCATGTCCCGGCTGGCGCATGTGCTAGCCGTCCCACTCAATAATTGAGTTCTTAGCGCACGCAACTCCTATCTTCATAGCGTGCGCTAATAATGGCCCGATAGCGCGCGTTAAGATACATTCTTAGCGTGCGCTATCACGAGGTTGCATGAGAAATTTTGCATGTTTCTATACTTATGTACAATGATATCAATGCACGAAATATCATACTCCAATAGTCAAAATCACCAATCCGAATAATACAGGGTTTGAATACAGATGAAATAGACCGTAGTAAATCCGGATATTACATACTCTCCTACTAAAAAGGAGTTTCGTCCCGAAACTCAAGACGAAAATAACTCGGGATATCTAGACTTCATATCAGCTTCCGTTTCCCAGGTGGCTTCTTCCATTCCGTGACGTGACCACTGAACTTTGACCAAAACGATTGGTTTGTTCCTCAGTTGCTTAACTCAACTCTCGAGTATCTTGACCGGTCTTTCTTCAAACGTCCCATCTCGCGACTTGATCTCGCCGAAATCAATGATATGACTGGGATCTGGTATATACCTCCGTAACTGGGATATGTGGAACACGTTATGAACATGGCACAATGACGGCGGCAATGCCAATCTGTATGCCAACTCCCCAACTCTCTCGAGGATCTCAAATGGTCCGATATATCTCGGTCTCAGCTTTCCTTTCCTTCCGAAACGAAAGATTCCCCGAGTAGGAGAAACCTTCAAAAGTACGTGATCTCCATCATCAACTCCAATGGGCGGCGGCGTACGTCCGCATAGGATTTCTGGCGACTGGGGCAATCAATGACCTTTCACGAATTAAGGCTATCTTCTCTCGAGTCCGCTCGATCAACTCAGTTCTCATTCGATCAAGTCCGATGAATCGTCCCAGTATAGGGGCGATCTGCATCTCCTTCCGTATAATGCCTCAAACGGTGCCATCTTAATAGAAGCATACCAACTATTGTTGTAGGTAAATTCAATCAACGATAGATGAACTTCCCAATCATTTGACCAATCTAAGGCACAGGCCCTTAGCATGTCTTCCACCGTTTGTATAGTTCTCTCAGATTGTCCGTCACCATGGGTGATAAGTCAGATCAAGTTCACTTCGGTCTCCAAGGCCTTATGAACTGCTTTCCAAAAGTGAGACACAAAACGGCCGTCTCGATCAGAAACAATGGTCTTCGGCGTACCATGCAATCGAACTATCTCCGAAATAAATACTCGTGCCAACCTCTCTGGTCCCCACGTATCCTTAATACCTAGAAAATGAGCCGATTTGGTTAAACGATCAACTATAACCCTAATCATGTTCATTCCTGTCCTGGTTTTCGGCATATTAGTGATAAAGTCCATCGATATGTCCTCCCACTTCCATTCAGGAATCGGGAGCGGCTTCAACATTCCAGCAGGCCGTTGATGCTCGATCTTAACTCTTTGACAAGTCAAGCATTTCAAACATAGTCCGCTACGTCCTTCTTCATGTTGCCCCACCAAAATTCTCGCTTCAAGTCCTTATACATTTCTTGGTGCCGGGTGGATAGAATAGGCGAACTATGAGCTTCCTTCATAATCGTCTGTTTCAGAACATCAACATCGGGAACGCAGAGTCGGTTCTGAAATCTCAAAACTCCATCGTCATGAATAATGAATCCGGGGACCTTTCCTTTGATCACTTCATCATGTAACCGAATCATCAGAGGATCATCTGCCTGTCTAGATTTGATTTCTTCAGTTAAAGATGAAGTTATCTCCATCACGCACAGTTGTCCTTGGACTCTTTGTAACCATACCTCAATTCCTTCACGAATCATCTCTCGCTGAAGGCTAAGTTGGGAGGTTAGCGTCTCCAGCATCTGAATAGAGACAGGCTTGCGGCTAAGTGCATCGGCCACTACATTCGCTTTGCCTGGATGATATAAAATCTCCAAGTCATAGTCCTTAATCAGTTCCAACCATCTTCTTTGCCGCATGTTTAATTCTTTCTGACTGAATATGTACTTGAGACTCTTGTGATCCGTAAAGATCTGACAGTGAGTCCCGTATAGATAATGCCTCCAGATCTTCAAAGCAAAAACTACTGCTGCAAGCTCCAAATCATGTGTTGGGTAATTCACTTCATAAGGTTTCAGCTGTCGTGACGCATAAGCGATCACCTTATCATTCTGCATCAATACACACCCAAGTCCTTGGTTCGAAGCATCACTATAAACTATAAATCCTCCAGTTCCCTGTGGGAGTGATAGAATCGGTGCCGTCGTCAATCTCTTCTTTAACTCATCAAAACTAGTCTGACACGACTCGTTCCACTCAAACTTTTGAGTTTTCTGCAGAAGTCGAGTAAGTGGGCGGGAAATTTTAGAAAACCCTTCCACGAATCGACGATAATATCCAGCAAGTCCTAAGAAGCTTCAGACTTCTTTCACGTTCTTTGGAGGCTCCCAATCCATAATTGCTTCGATCTTCTGAGGATCTACTCGGACTCCTTCAGCTGACACTACATGGCCGAGGAACATTACTTCCTTTAGCCAGAATTTACACTTAGAAAGTTTGGCGTACAATTGCTCGTTTCTCAAAAGTTCCAATACAATCCGCAAATGTTGCGCATGTTCTTCCGGGCTCTTAGAATACACCAGAATGTCATCAATAAACACGACCACAAATTTATCCAAAAATTCAATGAACACACTGTTCATCAATTGCATAAATACAGCAGGTGCGTTAGTGAGACCAAACGGCATCACTACAAACTCATAATGTCCGTAGCGAGTTCTGAACGCTGATTTCGGAACATCAGATTCCTTAATCCTCAGTTGATGATATCCTGATCTCAGATCGATCTTAGAAAATACTGTTGCCCCTTGCAACTGGTCAAACAAATCATCAATCCGTGGCAACGGATCTTGTTCTTAATCGTCAACTTGTTCAGCTCTCGATAGTCAATACACAGTAGGAGCGATCCATCCTTCTTTCGGACAAAAAGAACTGGCGCTCCCCAGGGTGAAACGCTTGGCTGAATATAGCCCTTATCCAGTAACTCCTCTAGCTGTTTCTTCAGTTCGTACATCTCAGTAGGTGCCATACGATACGGTGCCTTGGAAATTGGTGTAGCTCCGGGTTCCAGCTCAATGGTAAATTCTACATCCCTTCGTGGAGGTAGCCCAGGTAACTCGTCAGGAAATACATCTGGAAATTCGTTCACAACAGGAATGGATGAAAGTCCCACAATTTCGTCTTCTTTCTTCATTGCGTAACACCAGCATCTGATACTGTTTCAACAATTTGACAGCTTTCATCGCCTTGATCAATTTCCCTGAGCTTCCTAGTTTCCACACCTCGAACAATATTTCGGAACCATCGTCAGCGATCAGCGAGATATTCCTATTTCGGTAGTTTACAATTGCTCCATACCGATTAAGCCAATCGTCTCCGAGTATCAGGTCATCTCCTTGCATTTCTATCACGATCAGATTTGAGAGCCACTCTCTGCCTCCAAATGATATAGGGAAATTTCTAGTTTCTAAATTTCCGACAATCCTTTCTCCACTCGGTAAACCAACAACATAAGGTTCACAAGTATGAAAACCGGAAATATTCAAACGATTTACACAAGACAAAGATATGAAAGAATGTGTAGCTCCTGTATCGAATAAAACGCTAACTGGCTGGGAAAGGATCTGGACAGTACCTGATGCGACAGCAGCATCTTGATCGTCTGTCCTCCTCATCTCGTACAGATGTGGGGGAGCAGATCTGGCACTCTATGTCCCCTTTCGGTCCCATTGTCCTCTGCCTCGCCCGCGGCCAAAATTCTGAGGCATCTGAACACTTTGCTGCGTCTGTGGAATACTGGCCTCCTTCTGGACTGGTTGTGGTGTACGGGCTATAAAAGACTTTGCAGCCTCTTCACAAAACACCGCCGATGTCCCTCTCGTCCACAATCAAAACAAGTCACGGCAGGAAGGGGGCAATTCCGTCGATAGTGCCCCGTCTGGGCGCAGTTAAAGCATTTCCTGGTAACATCAGTAATAGTTGATGTCGCTCCGAAGTTCTTTCCGCTCCTAGTTGGGTGCGGAGGTTTCTTGAAAGAGTGAAAGGATGACTGGGCTTTACGGGCCTCGCTGTTCTTGTGCTCTGTAAAAGTACCTGAGACTTTCTGTTTCTTGGTTTCCGCAAATTTCTCCATGGCTGCTTCCTTGATCTCATATGCCAATGCCTTATCCTGGTATTGGCGGAGTGTGGTACATTCGAATCCGGACATGTACCTCTGAACTTCTGGTTTCATTCTCATATCGAAATGGATCATCATTTCTGCATCTGTTCTGACCAGATGTCGAACAAATGCCAGCTGTTGGTTAAACGTCTTGATCGCACAGGATACCGCACATCGGAAGGCCGAGCGGAGAAAACTCCCGAACTTTGGCTTTCCTCACAGACGAGGCAATACCGAGCTTCCATCATCAATCTAAACTCTGTCCAATCGGCATCATGGTCTACAGTGCCGGATGGCTTCCCACCATTCGGACGCTTCCCTATCGTAAAATATTGAGCGATAGAGGCTCTCCTATTGCCCGGCGCTTGATTCCGGCAAAGATTTTCTCCAGTTCTTTCAACCAATGATCCCAGGTGGGAGTCTCAGAAATACCATCGAATTTGGATGGTTGCATCTTCGCCACCTCTTGCAGCCACCGGTCACCTCGATTTCCCATGTCTGGGATCCCTTGCTGTCTCTCTCCCTGCTGTAGTCCCACCGCCACTTGCATTCGGTCCACGACCTAGGCGAACTGAGTCATCTGGTTCACCACTTGACGAAGGATCTCTGGTACAGCAGGATCTGGTTCATTATTAATAGATTGTTGCGGCTCGCCTGAGCTATGACTGGCCTGGTTAGAAGGCGACGCTTCCCTTTCGGCATTTCTCCGTCCACGACCGCGACCACATCCACGTCCGCCTCTCAACATACTGTAAGTATAAATACTCAATATACAGGAAACAACATCGTTCTAATATTCGAGTATAAAGAGACACAACATGTAAAGAACAAGATAGAGTTTAGCAACTTACAACCACTGTTCGCATGAAGACGTAGGCAGTGCAGTGATGTCATTCACGGCCGGTTACCCCAAAAGACATAATTGACCCCTATTTTAACCCAACGACCAAGATATCCATAATCTTAGCTCCGATACCATATTCTGTAACACCCCTGATATATTCAGGAATATTACAACGCCGTAAATCCTTTACATAAGGATTTACAAGGCTGAAGAATTGAACAGGCATTAAAAGGTACTAACGAATGGAAATAACGAAATTACGGTACAACAGTTCTGACCCAATACAGAAATAGTACAATTGTTCAACAGAACTCAATAATACATCACCAAATTCAAATCATCACAAATGACTTCGTACTCGAGTACTTATTGAAATAACGAGTAAACAACAGATAAATAAACCGGTCGGGACATCACTCTGCACCCTCGTCGTCATACGGTTCCGGTGGTTGTTTCCCGCTCTCACGGATCCCGAACACAAACAAAATGTTCACCCCGAAGGGGTTAGCACAACGATGCCGATAAGTACCACAACATATTATTCATATCTCACGAAGAATAATAACGTAAACGACAAAGTACCAACGAGTCTTCTCCTATGAGAAACTCAAACATAACATACACAACTGATAATCACAACATGATATCATAACATACACATGGTAATTCCATCGATCCAGCGTTCACTGCCTAGAACCCACGATGATCCCGTCAGACCAACCCGTGGTGGAAAAACCCGTCCGATGATCCAAATAAGACGCTAGCATAGATCCCCCGATGATCCCGTCGGACCAACACGAGGTGGACATACAACAACGACATATATGCACGACAATATGTATAACAACAATACATAAAACAAATAAAGTACTTGCCTCGATTTGAAGACAATAACAACACTTCTACGAAAATGAACACTTGAAGATCGTCCTCCTCAATCAATCACGTAACGAGACCAAACCTTAACAAAAGAAATGATATAGGATTTATCTCACGTCGTATGAATGTTTAACAATTCGATTCACGGACAAAAGTTCATAAAATGCAATCTGCCCGAACTTCTTAGCGCACGCTAAGTACTCTGTGTAGCGTGCGTTAAGTCTGCCCGATAGCACACGCAAACAACAAAGACTAGCGTACGATAACTATGCATGGTCGATTTCACCGACCACCAATCGACTTCGTCGATGGTCTAGCGTACGTTACGTACCAAACGTAGCGCACGCTAACTCATGCTCGATAGCGCACGTTAAACTTCATAGCATAGCGTGCGCTATCTATGCATGGCGATTTCTTCACGAGCGAAACTGTTCTTGCCATGATCGAAACAATGAAATCTTGCGTGATAATTCATGTTACTTCCATGAATACCATGTTCATACCCTTATGAATGATTTAACGGATAAAGACAACTTCGGATTCAAGGATATGCATACCAATTTAAAACCATATTCCATTCCGACTTCAAATCTTCATACGACAATTCGAAAAGCTTAACGTTTGATATCAACACCTCTATATCAATCCATATTATCATGCTGAAGTTGATAAACGTTCTATCTATACTAGATAAATCCTTCCATGATCAAACCTTTAGATTTATCTAACAATAAGGATGTTAACGTCTAGTCCAAGATTACTATGAAATCATCTATTAGATTCAGTTTACCAATGATAGAAGCTTCTCTTCGGATATTCGGTGTAATAAGATTCGAATCATGATGATTATAATCAAGGTATTTAAGGCTTATTCATCTCACTATTCCAAACATGATATACTTGGATAATTCATCTATGAAAATCCATATCTTGTTAACATGATCATCCAAATCGTTAGAATCCAACTCTAAGTCTTGAGATAGATTGAACATACCTTAATATGATGAAAATCACTGAACCGTAAGGTAGAATCCAACTCCGGTTGGTTGTATGCCACTCCAAGGTGCTATTCCACTTCAATGAATATTCCCAAGTGATAACCAATATACAAACACCAACAAGATGTGTTCTAAGTGTATAGGAGTATAATTACTGACTCTACGAACTCTCAAGGATGAAGAATGGGCGAAAGAAATGAAAGCGAAAATGGTTGTTGTCCCATTTATAATATTCGCATTATTAACAAGTTAGCGCACGCTACTAAGCATTCCTTAGCGTGCGCTAATAATGGTTGACTTAGAATTGTCCGGGTGCATCCGCGGGAATCTTATCCGGACCCATGTCCCGGCTGGCGCATGTGCTAGCCGTCCCGCTCAATAATTGAGTTCTTAGCGCACGCAACTCCTATCTTCATAGCGTGCGCTAATAATGGCCCGATAGCGCGCGTTAAGATACATTCTTAGCGTGCGCTATCACGAGGTTGCATGAGAAATTTTGCATGTTTCTATACTTATGTACAATGATATCAATGCACGAAATATCATACTCCAATAGTCAAAATCACCAATCCGAATAATACAGGGTTTGAATACAGATGAAATAGACCGTAGTAAATCCGGATATTACATACTCTCCTACTAAAAAGGAGTTTCGTCCCGAAACTCAAGACGAAAATAACTCGGGATATCTAGACTTCATATCAGCTTCCGTTTCCCAGGTGGCTTCTTCCATTCCGTGACGTGACCACTGAACTTTGACCAAAACGATTGGTTTGTTCCTCAGTTGCTTAACTCAACTCTCGAGTATCTTGACCGGTCTTTCTTCAAACGTCCCATCCTGCGCGACTTCGATCTCGCCAAAATCAATGATATGACTGGGATCTGGTATATACCTCCGTAACTGGGATATGTGGAACACGTTATGAACATGGCACAATGACGGCGGCAATGCCAATCTGTATGCCAACTCCCCAACTCTCTCGAGGATCTCAAATGGTCCGATATATCTCGGTCTCAGCTTTCCTTTCCTTCCGAAACGAAAGATTCCCCGAGTAGGAGAAACCTTCAAAAGTACGTGATCTCCAAGATCTTTGAACTCCAATGGGCGGCGGCAGACGTCCGCATAGATTTCGCGACTGGCGCCAACAGCCTTTCACGAATTAAGGCTATCTTCTCTCGAGTCTGCTCGATCAACTCTGGTTCTGTTCCGATCAAGTCCGATGAATCGTCCCAGTATAGGGGCGATCTGCATCTCCTTCCGTATAATGCCTCAAACGGTGCCATCTTAATAGAAGCATACCAACTATTGTTGTAGGTAAATTCAATCAACGATAGATGAACTTCCCAATCATTTGACCAATCTAAGGCACGGGCCCTTAGCATGTCTTCCACCGTTTGTATAGTTCTCTCAGATTGTCCGTCAGTCTGCGGGTGATAAGCTGTACTGAAGTTCAATTCGGTCTCCAAGGCCTTATGAACTGCTTTCCAAAAGTGAGACACAAAACGGCCGTCTCGATCAGAAACAATGGTCTTCGGCGTACCATGCAATCGAACTATCTCCGAAATAAATACTCGTGCCAACCTCTCTGGTCCCCACGTATCCTTAATACCTAGAAAATGAGCCGATGTGGTTAAACGATCAACTATCACCCTAATCATGTTCATTCCTATCCTGGTTTTCGGCATATTAGTGATAAAGTCCATCGATATGTCCTCCCACTTCCATTCAGGAATCGGGAGCGGCTTCAACATTCCAGCAGGCCGTTGATGCTCGATCTTAACCTGCTGACAAGTCAAGCATTTCGAAACATAGTCCGCTACGTCCTTCTTCATGTTGCCCCACCAGAAATTCTGCTTCAAGTCCTTATACATTTTACTGGTGCCCGGGTGGATAGAATAGGGCGAACTATGAGCTTCCTTCATAATCGTCTGTTTCAGAACATCAACATCGGGAACGCAGAGTCGGTTCTGAAATCTCAAAACTCCATCGTCATGAATAATGAATCCGGGGACCTTTCCTTTGATCACTTCATCATGTAACCGAATCATCAGAGGATCATCTGCCTGTCTAGATTTGATTTCTTCAGTTAAAGATGAAGTTATCTCCATCACGCACAGTTGTCCTTGGACTCTTTGTAACCATACCTCAATTCCTTCACGAATCATCTCTCGCTGAAGGCTAAGTTGGGAGGTTAGCGTCTCCAAAGATCTCGAATAGAGACAGCTTGCGGCTAAGTGCATCGGCCACTACATTCGCTTTGCTGGATGATATAAAATCTCCAAGTCATAGTCCTTAATCGCCCAACCATCTTCTTTGCCGCATGTTTAATTCTTTACATCGAATATGTACTTGAGACTCTTGTGATCCGTAAAGATCCGATGCTGAGTCCCGCATGATAATGCCTCCAGATCTTCAAAGCAAAAACTACTGCAAGCTCCAAATCATGTGTTGGGTAATTCACTTCATAAGGTTTCACTGTCGTGACGCATAAGCGATCACCTTATAATTCTGCATCAATAAACACCCAAGTCCTTGGTTCGAAGCATCACTATAAACTATAAATCCTCCAGTTCCATGTGGGAGTGATAGAATCGGTGCCGTCGTCAATCTCTTCTTTAACTCATCAAAACTAGTCTGACACGACTCGTTCCACTCAAACTTTTGAGTTTTCTGCAGAAGTCGAGTAAGTGGGCGGGAAATTTTAGAAAACCCTTCCACGAATCGACGATAATATCCGGCAAGTCCTAAGAAGCTTCAGACTTCTTTCACGTTCTTTGGAGGCTCCCAATCCATAATTGCTTCGATCTTCTGAGGATCTACTCGGACTCCTTCAGCTGACACTACATGGCCGAGGAACATTACTTCCTTTAGCCAGAATTTACACTTAGAAAGTTTGGCGTACAATTGCTCGTTTCTCAAAAGTTCCAATACAATCCGCAAATGTTGCGCATGTTCTTCCGGGCTCTTAGAATACACCAGAATGTCATCAATAAACACGACCACAAATTTATCCAAAAATTCAATGAACACACTGTTCATCAATTGCATAAATACAGCAGGTGCGTTAGTGAGACCAAACGGCATCACTACAAACTCATAATGTCCGTAGCGAGTTCTGAACGCTGATTTCGGAACATCAGATTCCTTAATCCTCAGTTGATGACATCCTGATCTCAGATCGATCTTAGAAAATACTGTTGCCCCTTGCAACTGGTCAAACAAATCATCAATCCGTGGCAACGGATCTTGTTCTTAATCGTCAACTTGTTCAGCTCTCGATAGTCAATACACAGTAGGAGCGATCCATCCTTCTTTCGGACAAAAAGAACTGGCGCTCCCCAGGGTGAAACGCTTGGCTGAATATAGCCCTTATCCAGTAACTCCTCTAGCTGTTTCTTCAGTTCGTACATCTCAGTAGGTGCCATACGATACGGTGCCTTGGAAATTGGTGTAGCTCCGGGTTCCAGCTCAATGGTAAATTCTACATCCCTTCGTGGAGGTAGCCCAGGTAACTCGTCAGGAAATACATCTGGAAATTCGTTCACAACAGGAATGGATGAAAGTCCCACAATTTCGTCTTCTTTCTTCATTGCGTAACACCAGCATCAGTGCGACACTGTTTCAACAATTTGTGACTTTCATCGCCTTGATCAATTTCCCGAGCTTCCTAGTTTCCACACCTCGAACAATATTTGGAACCATCGTCGGCGATCAGCGAGATATTCCTATTTCGGTAGTTTACAATTGCTCCATACCGATTAAGCCAATCGTCTCCGAGTATCAGGTCATCTCCTTGCATTTCTATCACGATCGATTTGAGAGCCACTCCGCCTCCAAATGATACAGGGAAATTTCTAGTTTCTAAATTTCCGACAATCCTTTCTCCACTCGGTAAACCAACAACATAAGGTTCACAAGTATGAAAACCGGAAATATTCAAACGATTTACACAAGACAAAGATATGAAAGAATGTGTAGCTCCTGTATCGAATAAAACGCTAATCGGCCGGGAAAGGATTCGGACAGTGCACGATGCGGCAAAGTGACATCTTGATCGTCTGTCCTCCTCATCTCGTACAGATGTGGGGGAGCAGATCTGGCACTCTATGTCCCCTTTCGGTCCCATTGTCCTCGGCCTCGCCCGCGGCCAAAATTCTGAGGCATCTGAACACTTTGCTGCGTCTGTGGAATACTGGCCTCCTTCTGGACTGGTTTTGGTGTACGGGCTCTAAAAGACTTTGCAGCCTCTTCACAAAACACCGCCGATGTCCCTCTCGTCCACAATCAAAACAAGTCACGGCAGGAAGGGGGCAATTCCGTCGATAGTGCCCCGTCTGGGTGCAGTTAAAGCATTTCCTGGTAACATCAGTAATAGTTGATGTCGCTCCGAAGTTCTTTCCGCTCCTAGTTGGGTGCGGAGGTTTCTTGAAAGAGTGAAAGGATGACTGGGCTTTACGGGCCTCGCTGTTCTTGTGCTCTGTAAAAGTACCTGAGACTTTCTGTTTCTTGGTTTCCGCAAATTTCTCCATGGCTGCTTCCTTGATCTCATATGCCAATGCCTTATCCTGGTATTGGCGGAGTGTGGTACATTCGAATCCGGACATGTACCTCTGAACTTCTGGTTTCATTCTCATATCGAAATGGATCATCATTTACGCATCATTCGACCGGATGTCGAACAAATGCCACTGTTGGTTAAACGTCTTGATCGCACAGGGATACGGCACATCGGAAAGGCCGAGCGGAGAAAAACTCCCGAACTTTGGCTTTCCCTCACGGGACGAGGCAATCGAGCTTCCATCATCAATCTAAACTCTGTCCAATCGGCATCATGGTCTACAGCCGGATGGCTTCCCACCATTGGACGCTTCCCTATCGTAAAATATTGAGCGATAGAGGCTCTCCTATTGTCTGGCGATTGATTCCGGCAAAGATTTTCTCCAGTTCTTTCAACCAATGATCCCAGGTGGGAGTCTCAGAAATACCGTCGAATTTGGATGGTTGCATCTTCGCCACCTCTTGCAGCCACCGGTCACCTCGATTTCCCATGTCTGGGATCCCTTGCTGTCTCTCTCCCTGCTGTAGTCCCACCGCCACTTGCATTCGGTCCACGACCTAGGCGAACTGAGTCATCTGGTTCACCACTTGACGAAGGATCTCTGGTACAGCAGGATCTGGTTCATTATTAATAGATTGTTGCGGCTCGCCTGAGCTATGACTGGCCTGGTTAGAAGGCGACGCTTCCCTTTCGGCATTTCTCCGTCCACGACCGCGACCACATCCACGTCCGCCTCTCAACATACTGTAAGTATAAATACTCAATATACAGGAAACAACATCGTTCTAATATTCGAGTATAAAGAGACACAACATGTAAAGAACAAGATAGAGTTTAGCAACTTACAACCACTGTTCGCATGAAGACGTAGGCAGTGCAGTGATGTCATTCACGGCCGGTTACCCCAAAAGACATAATTGACCCCTATTTTAACCCAACGACCAAGATATCCATAATCTTAGCTCCGATACCATATTCTGTAACACCCCTGATATATTCAGGAATATTACAACGCCGTAAATCCTTTACATAAGGATTTACAAGGCTGAAGAATTGAACAGGCATTAAAAGGTACTAACGAATGGAAATAACGAAATTACGGTACAACAGTTCTGACCCAATACAGAAATAGTACAATTGTTCAACAGAACTCAATAATACATCACCAAATTCAAATCATCACAAATGACTTCGTACTCGAGTACTTATTGAAATAACGAGTAAACAACAGATAAATAAACCCGGTCGGGACATCACTCTGCACCCTCGTCGTCATACAGTTCCAGTGGTTGTTTCCCCGCTCTCCTGGATCCTGAACACAAACAAAATGTTCACCCCCGAAGGGGTTAGCACAACGATGCTAGTACAAGTACCACAACATATTATTCATATCTCACGAAGAATAATAACGTAAACGACAAAGTACCAACGAGTCTTCTCCTATGAGAAACTCAAACATAACATACACAACTGATAATCACAACATGATATCATAACATACACATGGTAATTCCATCGATCCAGCGTTCACTGCCTAGAACCCACGATGATCCCGTCAGACCAACCCGTGGTGGAAAAACCCGTCCGATGATCCAGCGCACGCTAGCATAGATCCCCCGATGATCCCGTCGGACCAACATGAGGTGGACATACAACAACGACATATATGCACGACAATATGTATAACAACAATACATAAAACAAATAAAGTACTTGCCTCGATTTGAAGACAATAACAACACTTCCACGAAAATGAACACTCGAAGATCGTCCTCCTCAATCAATCACGTAACGAGACCAAACCTTAACAAAAGAAATGATATAGGATTTATCTCACGTCGTATGAATGTTTAACAATTCGATTCACGGCCAAAAGTTCATAAAATGCAATCTGCCCGAACTTCTTAGCGCACGCTAAGTACTCTGTGTAGCGTGCGTTAAGTTTGCCCGATAGCACACGCAAACAACAAAGACTAGCGTACGATAACTATGCATGGTCAGTACTTCACTGACCAGCCAACTGACTCGTCTGATGGTCTAGCGTACGTTACGTACCAAACGTAGCGCACGCTAACTCATGCTCGATAGCGCACGTTAAACTTCATAGCATAGCGTGCGCTATCTATGCATGGCGATTCTTCACGAGCAAGAACTGTTCTTGCCATGATCGAAACAATGAAATCTTGCGTGATAATTCATGTTACTTCCATGAATACCATGTTCATACCCTTATGAATGATTTAACGGATAAAGACAACTTCGGATTCAAGGATATGCATACCAATTTAAAACCATATTCCATTCCGACTTCAAATCTTCATACGACAATTCGAAAAGCTTAACGGTTGATATCAACACCTCTATATCAATCCATATTATCATGCTGAAGTTGATAAACGTTCTATCTATACTAGATAAATCCTTCCATGATCAAACCTTTAGATTTATCTAACAATAAGGATGTTAACGTCTAGTCCAAGATTACTATGAAATCATCTATTAGATTCGGTTTACCAATGATAGAAGCTTCTCTTCACATATTCAGTGTAATAAGATTCGAATCATGATGATTATAATCAAGGTATTTAAGGCTTATTCATCTCACTATTCCAAACATGATATACTTGGATAATTCATCTATGAAAATCCATATCTTGTTAACATGATCATCCAAATCGTTAGAATCCAACTCTAAGTCTTGAGATAGATTGAACATACCTTAATATGATGAAAATCACTGAACCGTAAAGTAGAATCTAACTCCGGTTGGTTGTATGCCACTCCAAGGTGCTATTCCACTTCAATGAATATTCCCAAGTGATAACCAATATACAAACACCAACAAGATGTGTTCTAAGTGTATAGGAGTATTATTACAGCTCTCTGAACTCTCAAGGATGAAGAATGGGCGAAAGAAATGAAAGCCAAAATGGTTGTTGTCCCATTTATAATATTCTGCATTATTAACAAGTTAGCGCACGCTACTAAGCATTCCTTAGCGTGTGCTAATAATGGTTGACTTCAGAATTGTCCGGGTGCGTCCGCGGGAATCTTATCCGGACCCATGTCCCGGCTGGCGCATGTGCTAGCCGTCCCGCTCAATAATTGAGTTCTTAGCGCACGCAACTCCTATCTTCATAGCGTGCGCTAATAATGGCCCGATAGCGCGCGTTAAGATACATTCTTAGCGTGCGCTATCACGAGGTTGCATGAGCAATTTTGCATGTTTCTATACTTATGTACAATGATATCAATGCACGAAATATCATACTCCAATAGTCAAAATCACCAATCCGAATAATACAGGGTTTGAATACAGATGAAATACACCGTAGTAAATCCGGATATTACAGGCCCGATATCCAGTTTGCTGTAGGAGTGTGTGCTCGGTATCAAGTAGCACCTAAGGAGTCACACTTCACGACAGCAATCGAATCCTTAAGTACGCAAAAGGAACAGTTGGTAGGATCGTGGTATCCTAAGTAAGGAGGATTCGATTTGGTTGGCTACAGCGACTCAGATCTCATAGGCTGTAAGTTGGATAGGAAGAGTACAAGCGGTACTTGTCACTTTCTTGGACGGTAAGGAAGAATACTTTTCAGAATGATGTGCGATAGCACGAGTGCAATTGCAATAACGCACAATTCTGTATTGCACTCGCGAACTAAGCATATCGATATTAAGCATCATGTTGAGAATAAGGATGTTCGGATCAAAAAATTCATACAGACATTCAGTTGGCCGACATCTTTACAAAACCTCTCAGCACGACCAGAATCTGCATGCTTCGTCAAGAATTGGGAATGCTACAGCCACACTCCATGTAAGTTTTTACTCATGAATTGAGGGGGAATGCTGTAAGACCCATGAATACAGTATCCACATTAATTAACTGTATACTCAGAACCAGTCAGATAGTACTCTAGGACAAATAAGGCATGAAACCTTCATACAACTGACGTGTGCATTAATTAAGGGGAATACAGTACGACCCATGAATATAGTATTTATCCAAATATTGGTGTAAGAATTGAATCCTGTATGTACCTTTTAAAGGGGAATGCTGTATTTTCGCGGATACAACACACACTTAGGATGTCAATTAATATAATATATTATAATACTATTCGTACAAAAATGTTTTTAAGTCCACGTGCCCTATTTACATTTCAAACAGTTTATTCTTTAATGCTTTAAAGACATCTGGACTTCAATGCCTCAAATAATGCGATTTTAATTATTTCAAAACCACCGTTTCGTGCAATAAGGGGAGACGAACTGCCAGAAGTGGGACCGATTATCATTTCAAAAATAGATGGATAAGACGTACCAGTTATTTTGAATCCATCCTGTTCGTTCATTTTAAAAAGACGGTTCTCATCCCTTAAATCTGACCGTTCACTGTATGTAAACCCTAATCTTCCATGCACCCTATAAAAAGACTGTATCTTGCTCCCTCAGACTCTTTACGCTTTCTGCAATTTTAAACGAGTCTCAATAAAAAATAACCTACATTCTTCTCTGTATTTTCTGCATTTCTCTGCAATATTCTCCAAGTTTTCTTCTCTGTATTTTCTGCATTTCTCTGCAATAAATAATGAATTAATCATATTGTCTTTTATTAATTATTCCATAATTATAAGTACAATGCCCCTTCTTTCTCATCCCCTAAGTGGCATTCGAGGGCATATTCCTAACAATAACGAACGAATAAACATATACCATGATTATGACAAAATGATTCCAAATCATTATGACATATACGGTATCAGTGACCTCTCTCCGATACCACTGTTGGGATTCCGGATAAAAAATCGAGTGCGTAGCGGAATAATAAAACTCAAAGTAAAAAATTCCACTGTTGGGATTCCGGATACAAAATCGAGTGCGCAGCGGAATAATAAAACTCAATATAAAGAATCCCAAACATGACCGATCAAGTAACGTATATACGAAAAATAGGATCAAAGTCCCATACCTTTGAAGCCTTTGATAATATCTTCGCAATATGATGATGACCACGAACCCGAGCACGAGCACGAAATCCCCTCGTCCCAAACACCGAAAGTACGATGTCTCTATGTTACGACGCGATGGAACTTGACCGGAAAAATCAACGAGGCTCCATTCTATCAAGAACACGGCTAGGGAAATTCGTAGGAATTTTTCTCTCTTGTTTTCTTTCTTTTCTTCCACCGCTAAGATGAAGAACACTTAACGGAAAAATTTCTCCCCCCTCTCTCTTTTGTTCTTGGCCGAGGCCTCAAATGAAGATGATGGTGATATGAGTTGATGTGTTAGTTGGTGGAGTGGTGTGATATGTATAATATATAAATCACAAGACCAAGTCATGAGATGTGATCAATCATTCAATATTTACACATCTACACTATTTGGAATATAGTGGAAAGTCAACACCATCAACAAAATAAGAAAGGACACTATATGTTGTTGCGGGAAAATCCCTCACAATATGCCGCAAGTGCACGGTGTCAACAAGTAATAAAGTGATAAGTAAAGTATCGTTCCCTCGAGGACTGATTTCACTAACTATCAAAATATAGTCAACTCACAATTTTATTTGAAGAACAATTAAATAGAGTTTATATCTAAACTAATTGCAGAAAATAAATAATAGTACTACTAATAATAATAATACTAATAAGGGCGTAGGATTATGATTTTCACCTCAAACAATCGGGAATGATATTTATTCGATTCAATTCACTTTTATTCAATTGATTGTAAGCCAGGAATTCCTAAATTATTCTAAAGCCTTTCCAAAGGTCGATAGAAAATACTACGCATTATTAACTCTAGATATCCCTATTCGAATTAGATAATTAATAGCTAAAATAGTTCAAGAATCCCCACAATAACAGGCTTCACAATTCGCACGAGTATATCCCTATCTCACGAAAATTATGATTCGTCTCACAAGAACTATGCCTAAATTTCATCTCCCGAATCCATAAAGACATTCAAAACAAATTAACTGTTGGCCATACAATTAAAAAGCATTAAGAACAGTAAGAAGAATCCAATCCAATAGAAAAACGAGTAAATCGAAATAATAAGAAATAATCAAACCGTCATGAAATCGGCTACAATCAAAATCCTACTCGAATAGATCTAGAAACTAAGATGCAGAAAAACCGTAGGGATCCGTGGTCTTGTCGTCGCCCACAAATCTCCTCCTTGTGTTCTTCGCCCTAGCTATCGATCCACCTCCCAGTTCTGATGATCTCCCCCTTCTGTTCAACCCTTCAATGCTTATTTATATCAGTCCTAAGCCTCCAAAATGCGTCCGTGTGATTAGGTCGAGAACAGGCTCCAAAACGGCCCAGAAACGCAGAATATTCAGCAAAACCGCCCGGTGGGCCGCGGCTCACTTAATCTGTGCCGCGGCCCCTACTGCTCAGCGAGATGCCCAGGAACTGCCTTTTCCTCCTGGGCCGCGGCTCACTCTCCTTGTGCCGCGGCTCACAGTACAGTTTGCCCGGGCGTTCTTTGTTCTTTCGCCTTGTGCCGCGGCTCAGCTTACGGGTGCCGCGGCTCGTCAACCAAGTGTGCCGCGGCTCATTTAGTCCGTGCCGTGGCTCACTGTACAGTTCGCTCGGGACTTCGCTGGGGCCGTGCGTGTGCCGCGGCTCACTTGGTTTGTGCCGCGGCTCATGACCAAAAACTGTTGTTTTCGCCCGTTTTCATCGTTTTGGCTTCCGGACTCCGATTTCCTGCAAAACATATAAGAATAGTGCATTAAAAGCTCATTTATGTTGAATTAGGCTCAAGATGGATATAAAATAATGAAATATAAGCGCATAAAAATACGCCTAACAAATACCCCCAAACTTGAGCCTTTGCTTGTCCTCAAGCAAAAATAATCAATTTCAAACAAAAGAATATCGTGAATGATCGTGCAACACATAGTGCTCAACCTAATCAATACTACCCTGAAAATCTCAAAGAATAGTACAAGTATCGTAATAGTGAGTCACATCCAGGACACTGATTCCACCAAGTAACCAACTTCAGTCCTAATCAATCGTTCATGAAGAAAATCAAGGTCAAAGATTAACAAGCATGAATTTAACTGACCGTCAATATGAAGGGTTAGATTAAACAAGCCAATTCGCCCAGTCCCACAGTCAAGTGGCAAAATTCTAGAGTTACATTATCAAAATTACTCCTAGGAAAGGATTACCTTATGTATGATCAATAATATGATTCGAGTTAACCACTAGGTTTCGGCTCTCGGGGTATTTCATCAGGATGATCCTAGGGTGGATTTCCATTCTCATGTATCGGGGAACCGTTTGATGTAAAAGACACTCATGGGGCACATGGATGCTTCTAGTTACTAAGCCCCCCTCTACAGCGTAGAAAAAACTCGAATAGCAATTTCCGCATGTCAAGGTTGTTGTTTTACGCGAGAGTAAACAACGGGTCACGTGAATACCCCCGGTTACTAGGCTCCCCATCATCGGTAATGCGATATTTCTAAATTATTAATCTATTCAGGGTTGTCGTTTTACGCGAGAGTAAACAACGGGTCACGTGAATACCCCCGGTTACTAGACTTTCCCTCATAGAACAACTAATATCTCGACTTTTTGGAAAAACTATCCGACTCTAAACTCAATCCAAGTGCCAACAAGACTCATAGTACTGGACGACTAACTACGCGAAAAGTTTAAGCAAACGTATAAACGGTGATTTGAAAACACGTATGTTTCCTTTCTTATCTGCTAAAATTTCTACAAAAACGATAAAATTTCGGACCTAATTGAATATTTAACAGAAACAGAAATCGCTGACTGCAACTCGACCAAAAGTCACCCGCTTCTTCCAAGAGACATCAGTATCGTAACATCAATTTTACACACGGAAGCACGAAAGATTCACGAAAAATTCACGTTTTTTTTTTGAACAAAACCATCAACGGCATGCAAGGACAATAAAGCAATCGCAATTTATACCCAAGAAAAATTAAGAAAATTATCGCATGCTTCAATTTATTCCACTCCACATAACATCATCAATAATAAAACTCATGTGAAAATAAAAAAGATAAGGAAAAGTGAAACTTATTCCAAATGTCTTCTTGAAAGCCAGCACATGTCTGAGTGGAATCGTCTGTCAATCCATGCTTCTAATAATGCTCAACATCACGAGAGACCCCCAAACTTAGTCTCTAGTCATGAAATAACAATAGACATTAAATCAAGAAAGACTTGAATATGAATAATAATAACTCATTTGGGTTATGAAAAGATTAGAGAAATAAGGGCCACAAGAATACACGAATCCAAACGAAATACAAAACAAAGAAAAGAAAATTATTAACAAAAAATCAAATAAAAACAACTAACTAGAAAGCAAGTAAAAATAATGGGTTGCCTCCCATCAAGCGCTCTATTTTACGTCTTGAGCACGACGTGGCAAACAGAATTTAACGTGGCTTATTTCTAGGGAGATTGCCAAATGCCTCCTTCTTACAATCTATAAGCCTCTTATTCGATAAAGGAGGCTTTGGTTCATGCCCGGTTGCCAAAAATAATGAGTAAGAATAATTATGCGGACAACCAAAAAATGATGGAAGAATATAATAATTGTACGGCACGAAAAAATAAGCAGAGTTCGAATGGGTAAATAATAAAGACTTATCATGAACAACCTCATTAGAACTCAAGGAATCAGCCTCAACAAAATCAGAAGTAATGGGGTCAATCTCTCCCATTATGGATTTAGGAAAGATTATGCGCGGCACCGTTAATAAAAATTTTGGCACAAAAATGTTCACCTTATTAGTCGAAGTTTGATGACAATTTAATGATATTTCTTTGGAAACATCATCAATGGTAACTTCTTCTATAGGCTCATCACACTTTATGTAATTATCGGGTGCTGGGGGATCGACCCTAAGACTTAGCATGTCTTTCTTCTCAACCTCCCCTTCAACTTCACTACTAAATATATGAGCTGGAAAATAACCATAGTGAATCTCAAGACCACGACTTGCACATTCTCGCTCAAAAAGGGTACTATCAGGATTTTTGAGAACGTCTACACATTGTTCAAGCATGGTCTTTTGTTTTGGGGGAGGGGGCTGACTGACCCTATTTGGCAAATTATTAAGAACATCGAAATTTATGCAATGCCAAGGGCCACGATACTCAAAGGAAAACATAATGAAAAAATTTAAAAATATAGAGACTAAAGAAAAAAAACTTCAAATTAAAATTAGAGTCGCTTGGTATTGATATTAGCGAAAAATCAGTCCCCGGCAATAGCGCCAAAAACTCGTTGTGGGAAAATCCCTCACAATATGCCACAAGTGCACGGTGTTAATAAGTAATAAAGTGATAATTTAAGTATCGTTCCCTCAAGGACTGATTTCACTAAGTACCAAAATATAGTCAACTCACAATTTTATTTGAAGAACAATTAAATAGAGTTTATATCTAAACTAATTGCAGAAAATAAATAATAGTACTACTAATAATAATAATACTAATAAGGGCGTAGGATTATGATTTTCACCTCAAACAATCGGAAATGATATTTATTCGATTCAATTCACTTTTATTCAATTGATTGTAAGCCAGGAATTTCTAAATTATTCTAAAGCCTTTCCCAAGGTCGATAGAAAATACTACGCATTATTAACTCGATATATCCCTATTCGAATTAGATAATTAATAGCTAAAACAGTTCAAGAATTCCCACAATAACAGGCTTCACAATTCACACGAGTATATCCCTATCTCACGAAAATTATGATTCGTCTCACAAGAACTATGCCTAAATTTCATCTCCCGAATCCATAAAGACATTCAAAACAAATTAACTGTTGGCCAGACAATTAAAAAGCATTAAGAACAGTAAGAAGAATCCAATTCAATAGAATAACGAGTAAATCGAAATAATAATAAATAATCAAACCGTCATGAAATCGGCTACAATAAAAATCCTACTCGAATAGATCTAGAACTAAGATGCAGAAAAACCGTAGGGATCCGTGGTCTTGTCGTCGCCCACAAATCTCCTCCTTGTGTTCTTCGCCCTAGCTATCGATCCACCTCCCAGTTCTGATAATCCCCCCTTCTGTTCAGCCCTTCAATGCTTATTTATATCAGTCCTAAGCCTCCAAAACGCGTCCGTGTGATTAGGTCGAGAACAGGCTCCAAAACGGCCCAGAAACACGGAATATTCAGCAAAACCGCCCGGTGGGCCGCGGCTCACTTAATCTGTGCCGCGGCCCCTACTGCTCAGCGAGATGCCTGGGCGCTGCCTTTTCCTCCTGGGCCGCGGCTCACTCTCCTTGTGCCGCGGCTCACAGTACAGTTTGCCCGGGCGTTCTTTGTTCTTTCGCCTTGTGCTGCGGCTCAGCTTACGGGTGCCGCGGCTCGTCAACCAAGTGTGCCGCGGCTCATTTAGTCTGTGCCACGGCTCACTGTACAGTTCGATAGGGACTTCGCTGGGGCCATGCGTGTGCCGCGACTCACTTGGTTTGTGCCGCGGCTCATGACCAAAAACTGCTGTTTTCGCCCGTTTTTCATCGTTTTGGATTCCGGACTCCGATTTCCTGCAAAACATATAAGAATAGTGTATTAAAAGCTCATTTATGTTGAATTAGGCTCAAGATGAACATAAAATAATGAAATATAAGCGCATAAAAATACGCCTAACATATGTGGAGAGTTGAAGGGGGGCGACCTACTAGCAAAGTGCTAGAAAACGGCCGAGTCACTCGGCTCGTGTACTGGACGTTCGTCAAATGACTCCGTTTTATCACCAATGTATTTATACTAATTAATAAATACAATTAATTATGTCAAATACAAATATATTTATCTAAGAAATATAATTTGGGAATTAAATTAATTACCCAGTACCTTAATTTCAATTCATAAGACCGCTATTTGATTTATCCAATAAATCATAATTAGATATACAATATCTAATATTATTAGAGATATAATAAATTCACTTTTATCCGTCAATGATCCTGATGCGCGACTCTGTAGGTCCGTATCAGCCGACATTGGGAGGAAATAATGAGTGTGGACAACACTTAGCCAACTAGCGGGCCGCACTGTAAACCCCGACTGAGAACGAATGAAGGGATCATTCCAGAACCATTATGTCGTGAATACCATATACGTATAGACCCTTCATCAGATGTCCCGGTCAAGTCTACGGGTCACAGTAAAGTCAAACCCTACTGTTGACTAGACACTATATATGTGTTAATGCAAATCAAGACCGACTGATTACTAGTGTATCCGATACGACTAGATCAGAACACTTTGGCCAAAGAATTATGATCTTATTTGTCATTAACTGTATAGGACATTCGCCTGCTCACTAATAGGAGATGGAATCCTTTCTTGGCGTATAGTAAAGACTGCTACCTGCCCGTATAGTCCCACTTCTAGGTTGACCCAGCGATTAAGCATATGAGTCTAACTACTGTAATGACAAACTAAACATCACATGCACATCTCTTACTGAACCCTCAAGTCAAAGGTCCACATATACTATCACAACCTTTCGATTCGTCATTGACTCTCCAAGAGTGAATACCGTGTGACTAAATCAAGTATGAGTCATGTTCGAGTACACTGGCCCCACCAATATACTTATAACTATGCTATCAAGACATGCACATGTCCTAGCATCAGTTATACAAGCCTTACTCAAAACTTAATGCCTAATTAAGTTTATCGACTTGCAAACGGTTTACATAAATAAGCTTTAAATACTTCTAGTGCATTTTCTCTTATCCAATAACGAGAGTGGAATGTTCGCTCTTACTTACATGGACTTCACTTCAATGTTTACCAAATTAAGAATGCATTTGATATACAATAAACAATGAATGAATCATATTGCCTTTTATTAATTATTCCATAATTACAATTACAATGCCCTTTCTCTCTCATCCCCTGAGTGGCATTCGAGGGTATATTTCTAACAATCAGCACATGATAGTAGATATCATCAAGCTGTCAGATTATGTAGAAGGTCGCGGTACAAAGGTGCGCTTCGGTGATAAGTCTAAAGGAAGAACAGGAGTGAAGGGAACCCTGCTTGTAGAAAAGTTTAAAGTCACCGATGTAGCCTATGTTGAAGGCCTACAGTACAATCAACTTAGTATCATCCAGTTCTGTGACAAACAGTTCTCGGTGAAATTCTATATAGACCACTGTAGAGTGAAGGACATCAAAACCAAAGAAGTTGTTCTCATAGGAAGCAGGTCAAGTAATATGTATATTGCTAACTAGAAGCCTACGAGCTCCACGATTCCATGTAATGTTGCCAAAGGCACTATAGATCAAAGCTGGCTATGTCACAAGAGGATGTTTCAGATCAACTTCAAGAAAATCAACAAAGTCGCCAGACATGGAATGGTTAGAGGCTTGCCCGATGTGTCATTTCATAAAGATAGTGTCTGTGGATCCTGTCAGAAAGGTAAACAAGTCAAAACCACTTTGAAAATCAAATCATACCTGTCCACCCACAGGGTTCTGGATATGCTACACATGGACCTCTACGGCCAGTAGACCGTGTAAGTTTGGGAGGCAAGAAATATTATCTCGTTATTGTTGACGATTATTCTAGGTACGCTTGGACAATCTTTCTAAGCAAGAAGAAAGAAATCACAACAAAGTTGCCAAAGCACAGGAGAAAGCTTCAGAATGAGAAAAGGGTTGAGTATCGTGTCCATTCGTTCTGACAGAGGTACTGAATTCACAAATTGCTTTATAGAGCAATACTGTTCAGACAATGGAATATAGCATGAATACTCAGTACCCCGGACTCCTCAACAAAATGGTATTGCCGAGCGAAAGAATAGGACGCTCAAGGAAGCTACAAGAACCACGATCGCCACTATAATATCTGGATAATTGTTGGGTATTTTCATCTGTATTTGAACCTTGCAATATTCGACTTTGTGGTATCAATGATCAAAGTGTGATTTTTCCCCTATTCGTGTTCCAACATTCATGATCATACTGGGAAGAACTTGCAAATTCATGCATGCAACTACGTCATAACGTAACAGGTGAGCATAACGTACGTTAAGAACTACGTTATGGGTGATGCATAGCGTATGTAATAGGCAGTCAAGCAGATCAGGTTGGTCGGCGTATGGGCCAGTTGGGGATGGGGTCCGGATAAGATTCCCGCGTGAACCTGGACAGCTTTTTGATAAAGCATGTCAATGAGGCATAACGTACGTTAAAGGAGTAAAATAGCGTACACTACACAGAGCGTAGTACATCCGTAAAGGTAATGGTTAACGTACATTAAAGAGGTCAGGAAACGAGGCAGTAGCTACTGGCGAATGTTAACGTACGTAAGGAGTAGCATATAACGTACGTTAAGGATATAGCGTACGTAATACCTTGTGGCTAACATACATAAAGATCAGGATCTTATAAATAAGACATCACCCCATTTCATTTCACAATCATTCTTCTTCGTTCCTTGGCCGATTTCTGCAAGTCCAGAGAGCCTTCCCCCACATTATAATCCTTGTTTAGCCTTTGTACTTGGTGATTGAAGTTGGGAAGCATCTTGGTTTGGTGTTCAAGCTCTGGTTGTTGAGTTCCGCTGTGTGTTTCATCATTCTCTTCCGAAATAAGGTATGTGAAGCTATCCCAACCTAGAATTTATATTCTTGTACTGCTTATGAGCATGCTACTGGAGTTATTAATATTTATTTGACAACATAGCGAATCATATACCATGCTTTAGGAGAATTGAGGGAATTTATACTAGGATTTTCATGGTTAAATGGAATTTGGGTTACGCCTTTATTTTGTTAAACATCGAGATGGAGTCTACTGAATTCATAACATGCCTTTAACAATGGTTTTGAAACACTCTTTTGGGGAACGCTTTGTTTAGGTTATCACATGTGTTAGATGAATTCAAGAAGATTAAGGTGGAGGGTGTTCTTCAAGTATAGTTCATGATTTATAGAGGTTTCTCGATAAATCTTCATATTGATGGTTAGAACATAGTGATTAGGTTGGTGTTAATGGTTTTGAACTTAAAACTTTGGCAAGAAGTATTGCTTGCGGAAGAATGAAACTGTGGAGATGATCTAAGTTAGAACTCGATTGAAATGTGTTAAATGACCGAACCAAGTATTAGAATTGATAATCAGGAATCGAAGTGTGAATTTATGATGATTTGAATATCATGGAATTCGTAGATGTCGACTTTTCATCTCCGTTATGGTCATTTGATATGCATGAGGTACGTCATTAGTTCGGCCAAGCGTTCGTCGAATAGTTAAACCATGAACCAGCTAACTTAGAATGTAACTCGGCCGTAGTAGACATTAGATGTTCAAACGTTAGAATTGTTACGTAAGTTGAGTTGTCGTTATATACTTTTTGTAAGGTTCGAGGTTGCGAATGGTTG
Organism: Orobanche coerulescens; assembly: GCA_033398695.1. Lineage (NCBI taxonomy): Eukaryota > Viridiplantae > Streptophyta > Magnoliopsida > Lamiales > Orobanchaceae > Orobanche > Orobanche coerulescens. The sequence goes on from CM065803.1 coordinate 69,523,001, forward strand.
ATCGAAGGAACGGCCCTTGAGTTTATTGAAGTAGTTGGAGTATTTATCTCTTGCCACCTTTCTAAGGCAAATACCTTAATTATATTTATTCATATTAATGTCGGTTATATTGTTGTGTATCATGCATATGTGTTGTGATTGTTTTGTCCACCATGTGTTGGTCCGAAGGGATCATCACGATCACGAGGTTTAACAGCTTCCCACCAATTAGCGGCATCTCTATCAAAAAGGTACTGAGTGATAGGCACCTTCCGGTCTTCGGGGCAATCAACTGGCTCGAATATCTTACCCAACTGAAGGAGCCAACCATCCCAGCCCAACGCATCCACAGCACTGGCGAATCAAGGGAGATTCATACGAACTACCTCTCGAAGCCATTGATTTACACCGATGTTTTAAATCGCGTCAGTGTTGTGTTGAACTGTCTGGTTCAACTGAGTAATCTGTGCTGCTACTTGTTGCAATATAGTAGCAACATCAATACAAATATCATTCCCAATCATATCATTTCGGTCACTAAACATAGGGTCCACGACCCAATCGAACATCTCAACATATTCCCATGGATTATTAACAAGCCACGAACCTCAGATGCTCCCACAGAACATACCCGAGTGAATAACCGAATGGAAACCATATAAAAACACATATCACAGTGACAACAGTCACACAATCACAACCATACATACGTTCATAGTTATCCCAGCATCGGGATAGCAAGCCATGAACCCCGGAGCCTCCACGAGACATACCTGATTGGACAACCCATGATACGTACGTCACATAACCAAACAACAACCATAAGTAATCTCGGCATCGCGCTAACAAGCTACGAACCTCGGATTCCCCACAAGACATACCCGGATTGGATAACCCAACAAGTTATCCTGACATCGGGCTAGCAAGCCACGAACCTCGGAGTCCCCGCAAGACATACCCGATTGGATAACCCCACAGTCACGCCCGATCCGTACAACAAGGACGGATCCCAGAGATTCAACAAATCTTACCCGATGGCACATCACTTACAACAATCACACACAATAACAAGCAAATACCAATACAAACAACACAAAGCACCACAACCTCCTTACAAAGGAGTAACAACTAATATCACACAACGTCACATATTCATCGAACAAGCACACGTATCAATACACAATCCTAGGCAAGTGATTACGATCTACTATATTCGCGAAATATGATTATAACATCTTCCAACATACGACACACACACATATATTCCGAAAACACATTATTCACGAAGCATACGAGTTATCTTTGAAGGAAACCCTTTTTATCAAGAATATACCGATCCTTTTTTAAAGTTCATTAAAACATTAAAATTCCACACATAATCAATTACCAACTATCATGTCTATGAAACACGAAGTGTATAGGCAAGATACTTGCCTCGATAAATGAAGTGTCGGGTAGCCCTTGAACTTCCAAAAACAACCAAGAACCCAACAACCCTACGAATACTACGAAAATAACACCACAACGAATCAATAACACTAATCGGAATCCGAATTGACCCTAAAAACAACAAGGATCCGAGGGTTTATTCTAAGAAATCAAGAATCATGATCCGGGTGATAAAGGTCGATAAAAGAGTTACAGAATTCGAAGATTATGACCAACACAACAAGAATTCCATAATCAATTCATCAACCTCGGATTAAATTGAAGAATCACGAAGAAACCCCCAAAAATTACACAACTAGGGTTCTAAGGAAGAAAATACCTCGATCCGACGAAGAACAAGGATTTGATGTTGATATAACCGACAAGAGCCTTCCAAAACGTCCAGAAATTGAGTGGAATCGACGAAGAACTCCACTTCCCGTCTTCCCATCCGACAGCCGCAAGAAAAGGTGAAGAAAGGGGTGAAATGATGTTTGCCCGATGCTCAGGCCTATTTATTGCCGATCACGTTACGGCCATAACCGGCCACCCCTTACGGCCGTAATTCGGTCAATCTCGCTTACGTAGGTACCGGCCGCTGCCTTACGTACGTACCCGGTATCCCTTACGGCCGTACTCGGCACCCCCTTACGGCCGTAACCCAGCTCTCAGGGCTACTGCCCAAAACCTGCTGGTGCGTTACAGCCATAACCGGCTCATGCCTTTACGGATGTAACGCGGCATTACGGCCGTAACCTGACGATCCTTACGGACATAACGGAGTTCCCAAGTCTACTGCCCAAAACCTACTGGTGCATTACAGTCGTAACCGGCCCATGTCTTGCAGCCGTAATGTAGCATTACGGCCGTAACCGAACACTCCTTACGGCCGTAACTGAGCTCCTAAAGGTTGCTGCCCAAGATCTGCGGACACCTTACAGCCGTAGTCAGCCACGCCTTACGGCCATAACTCGACCCAGTCCACCATCCGGCAGTCCAGTTAGATGCCCGACGATGTCTCGATCACACTAACACACCTTCTAAGATTTAAAGCAATAACGAGTAGGCTCTGAAACCTATTGTACCACAACACAAGCACACGTTTCCAAAGACGTGGACGACAACAATCCGCTCGACCGAAGAAAAGTTCAATGAAACTGGAATGAAGATCTCGGGTATTACATTATACCCCTCTTAAAAGAAGTTTCGTCCTCAAAACTTAAAACATGAAACAATCAACGTAAGACAATCTCAGATAATACACGTTATCCGCTACCGACGATTTGCAACGAATCACATACAGTACGTAGCTGCTACCATCCATATCGCTACGCCAGAATGATAACAAAACGTAATGAACAAAAATCAATATGGTTGACCAACACGAACAGCACAACAGTTAAAACACGAGTTAATCGCTGAACAAATATGAAATTCCAATAACCCAAGGTTTGGAAGATCGAATACGAAGCTAATTTCCCGAACTTAAGGAAATTACGAAGTGATCTGAACGCTCAAAAATCACGATACGAGATCAACAAAAACCGGATAACATAACGATCAAAACAATTACGGTCGAACAACCAAGTTCGAAGCACAACGAACAACAAAAACCTAATAGCAATTCCAAAGTTCACACCTCAAATCAAGACAATAGATGATCTGGTAAAAACTACAAGATATTCATTTGCATAAGATTCACGAAAATGGATCCGAATTCGGAAAAGTCACAACGACAAACGGATTAATCCAAAACAATACCACAACTCGTTCGAACAACAAAAAGTGAAGAATAGAATAAGTTTAGAAAATATCAACGAACACAAACGAGTCAATAGAGTTGAAAATACAGAAGTTCAAAATCCGATCCACTTCTAATAAAAGAAATTTATCCCCGAAATTCGAAACAACAAAGCAAGAAAATAACATAACATACAGCTGGTAGACTACACTTGTCATGGACTTTTCAGAGTCGATCCTGATATCAGTGCTCAAGTCCGTGCCTCGGAAGGCTCGATGACCAACTCGCAAAATTGAACCCGGTGTCCCTCGAGTCCGCACTTGTAACACGTTACTAGCGGAGAAGGGCAATGTGCACGAACATGCCCCAACACATTGCAGTTAAAACACCTCCTCACTTTACTAAGAGTCAAAGCTGACGACTTAGAACTCTTAGCTCCACTCATCGAATGATGAAGCTTCACAGCAGAAAGACTACGGTGCAGAAGTTTAGAACCTCCAGCTCTTGAACTGACAACAACATCATCGGACTTTCTCTGCTTCATCGACTCGGGCACACGATCCGATGATAACGAAGCTAGCTCGTAGGCTAAGGCTCGATCCTGATAATCTCTCAACAAAGTGCAAGTGAATCCTGCCATATACTGGAGAATCTCCGGCTTCCTCCGCATGTCGAAATGACGGATCTTCTCTTCTTCAGTCCTCACCTGATCTCGCACATAACTGAGTTGTTTGCTATAGTCGATGATAGCCTGCGACACCGATATATCTTGCGGTTCTGCCAAGTAAAACTCACAAATCCTCTGGTCTCTAATCGGTTTCAGACAAAACTCAGCTTCAATAAATTCCTGGAACTCCGCCCACGTGACATCACGATCATGAGGTTTAACAGCTTCCCACCAATTAGCGGCATCTCTATCAAGAAGGTACTGAGCGATAGGCACCTTTCGGTCTTCGGGGAAATCAACAGCCTCAAATATCTTACCCATCCGAAGGAGCCAACCATCCCAGCCCAACGCATCTGCAGTACCGGCGAATCGAGGGGGATTCATACGAACTACCTCTCGAAGCCATTGATTTACACCGATGTTCTGAGTAGCATCAGTGTTGCGTTGAACCGCCTGGGTCAACTGAGTCATATGTGCTGCTACTTGTTGTAATATAGTAGCAACGCCAATACTAATATCATTCCCGACACTATTCTCTCGATCTCGCGTCTGCTCCCCATGGCCATTAGTACCACGGTTACGACCACAACCTCTGCCCCTCGGTACACTGAGAAGAAACAACCTAACGCAATGAAAAACATAACATATAATCACACACAACAATTGTTGTCATTAGACAACACACATAGAATACGGTCACAGATGATCGGTTTAACGATCGCAAAAGTTAGACCCAACGGTCAAAATGCAATTCCATAGCTTCTGTTCAAACTAATTAGCGCGCGCTACAACAGAGACTTATCATGCGCTAGCCATGCCATATTAGCGCGCGCTAGCTTCATACTTGGCGTGCGCTAACTGCTTTAATTCAGCAATACGTTTATAAACATTACCAAATAATACCAAAATAGAAGGTTACAAATAAACAACAACATACGAATCCAAATGCCATTGATTCACATGATTACATCATCCCGCGAGCAACCCTCAACAAACAACATACATTCAAAACCGAAATTCCACCTCTCAGTGAAGAGGACTATCTCAACTAGTGCATACCGAACTACTCAGCGTTCACACCACTATTTTAATCACAACTCTGAGCATTATCGTCGAAATAACAATAACATCATTACCACATACCTTTTAACCGAAATTCATGAAACTGAAAAGTTAAAAGCGAAAGTCACGTCTCAAGTAAATTTTTGGTAGACCTCATTTGAGTTTTTAAAATCAAATTTTTGAAAACTTGCAATACAAGATGGAAATAAAATAAGTAGTTTGAATTCTCAAAATTTTCGGCCTCGAGGTCATCATACGAAAATCAAACTTTTTCCTCTCTTGAAGGATGTTTTAAAATAAAATTTACATGACTTCCCAAAACATTTAAAGCTTTAAAATATCACATTGATAAACTTTCCTTGCATAACCACACCAAAACCATTACTCCTGTAAATACGATTTATATAAATATATATATATATATATATATATATATATATGTCTATATATATATACATATACACCAACACCACTCTTCATTCCAGCACAATACGAGAATCAACAAATATGAATTACGTATTCACAATTCATATTTAAACTCCACATCATAACACAAAATCACACAAGCTCGTATAACACGAGACACAACATAGTCGGGAGACTTACATCCACAGATCGCACGAAGATGATGGCTGCGCCTTGATACTAATCACGACCGACATCCCATACGACGCGTCGCGACACGACTCAGTCAGACAAAATCTGACAAGACAAGACTTGACAACACACAACTTGACCCGACGGCCTAGATTTACACAACCTAAGCTCCGATACCATATTCTGTAACACCCCCAAGCCACTCGGGAATATTACAGCGCCGCAAACCCTCTCCGTGAGGATCTATTAGGCTAAAATACAGAAATCACAACAACACAATACATGCCGACATGGCTAAATAACGAACTGTTAGACCGATTTGGTCTTTTACAACATACACATATATTATACATAACTCTTTCTCACAACTCATACACACGCAGGGGTCAGAATACATCAACACTCCCATAAGACGGGAAAATACCGCAACGGAAAGACAAAACAACAAGCCATTACCAAAATTCCCCATACTGGTCTTCATGTGATTAGTATCGTCGTCATTCCGTCATCCCTCATGCCGATCCTGTGTTTTGCTCCTGAAACCTGCAAGTACCTGGACGCAATACAGACATCCACCCCCCGAATACTAGGGGGTTAGAAAAACTCCACTATTTTGCTAGTGCAAGTATAAAATACAAATACAATCTATACACATCATACTCCAGGAACATAATGATCCTGAATAGTCATCGAGACAAAAATAGCAACAGACTTCCCGAGATAATTTGCTTGGATAAAACGGTTCGAAACAAGAAAGTTGGGAACATAGCTCGATATACATTCTGAGAAAGTATTTTAAGATCTTGGATGTTTGAAAACATTTGAGAATTCTCGCTTATCGAAACCATTTAGGGACACAACCCAAAGATCATTTTCCAAAATACCAATCCGACAACAAACACAGAGTCCACAACCCAATCATACCATTCCGGTCACAAAACACAGGGTCTACGGCCCAATCGAACATCTCAACATATTCGCATGGATTATTCGCGACCCGTGCTAACAAGCCACGAACCTCAGATGCTCCCACAGAACATACCCGAGTGAATAACCTGATGGAAACCATACAATAACACATATCACAGTGACAACAGTCACATAATCACAACCATACATACGTTCATAGTTATCCCGGCATCGGGCTAGCAAGCCACGAATCTCGGAGCCTCCACGAGACATAACAGATTGTACAACCCATGACACGTACGTCACACAACCAAACCACAACCATAAGTAATCCCGGCATCGCGCTAACAAGGTACGAACCTCGGAGTACCTGCAAGAGATACCCGGATTGGATAACCCCACAAGTTATCCCGGCATCGGGCTAGCAAGCCACGAACCTCGGAGTCCCCGCAAGACATACCCGATTGGATAGCCCCACAGTCACGCCCGATCCATACTAGCAAGGACGGATCCCGGAGATTGAACAAATCTTACCCGGTAGCACATCACTTACAACAATCACACAACAACAAGCAAATACCAATACCAAACAACACTAATCACCATAACCTCCTTACAAAGGAGTAACAACTAATATCACACAACGTCACATATTCACCGAACAAGTAAACGTATCAATACACAATTCTCGGCAAGTGATTACGGTCTACTATATTCGCGAAATATGATTATAACATCTTCCAACATACGACACACATATACACATATTCCGAAAACACATTTATTCACGAAGCATATGAGTTATCTTCGAAGGAAACCCTTTTTATCGAGAATATACCGATCCTTTTTTAATGTTCATTAAAACATTAAAATTCCACATATAATCAATTACTAACTATCATGTTTACGAAACACGAAGTGTATGGGCAAGATACTTGCCTCGATACCACAAGCAACAGAACAACGAACGGACACGGTCAGGTAGCCCTTGAACTTCCAAAAATGACCAAGAACTCGACAACCCCATGAATACTACGAAAATAATACCACCACGAATCAATAACACTAATTGGAATCCGAATCGACCCTAAAAACAACAAGGATCCGAGTGTTTATTCTATGAAATCAAGAATCATGATCCGGGTGATAAAAATCGATAAACGAGTTACAAAATCCGAAGATTATGACCAAGACAACAAGAATTCCATAATCAATTCATCAAACTTGGATTAAATCGAAGAATCACGAAGAAACCTATTTGATGTATTTTTATACGCTTAATTATAATTACTTTATCTCCATGTTAGGTGTAAATCTGCATAAATGAGCTTTTAATGCATTATGTTAATATTTTTTGAAGGAAATTAGAGTCCGGGAGCTTAAACGAAGAAAAACGGGCGAAACGACATTTTTTGGTCAAGGGCCGCGTCACAACGAGCCAGAGCCGCAGCACAGACTCATCCAGAAGCACACCGGTACAAATTGTACCAGGGGCTGCGGCACGCTCATCCTGAGCCGTGGCCCGTAAAGAAAAATTGCGCCCAGGCCTGGCAGCACAAGGGCAGGGGCCGTGGCACACTAAAGCCGGGCCGCGGCCCGCGGAGCGGGATTTATGACTGTAGCCCACGATTTTGGCTGTTCTGAAGGCCGTTTTCGATCTAATTCCCGAACGCATTTTGGAAATGAAGGAAGGTTATAAAAGAGCATTGAAGGTCAGAAAAATAATCATGGAAGAGGAGGACAAAGTACCTAGCAGCAAGGCCAGAGAATGGAAGAAGCCAGTCTTCAATTATGTTTGATTTTTCTTCCTTATGTTGAATTTGAATCTTTGTATATTGTTTTCTAGCATGTCGGGCTAGACCCCCTTTTCTAGGATTGTGATGAACCCGAGATTTGGACGGATTAACTCTTGATTTTACATTATTTATATATTTCCTTTTCTATTGAGTTTTCCCAATTGTTCTTAATGCGTTCAATTATGTGGCCTATGATTGAATTGTTTTAATTACGCAACTCAAATCGGGAGAGGAGAGTTAGTAGGAAAAATTGGTGAGAACCGTTTTGTCTTGTGAGATAGGAATATACTCATAGGAATTACGTAGCTCGTTTGATGATTCTACACTTTTTGGCTATTGTTGAATTAACTTACCTAGGAATAGAGTGATTTATTCACCTTAGATAATTCTATTGTTCTCGGGAGAGGCATTAGATTATCTTAGAAATCTTTGCTTTCAATAAATTGAGAAATTACATAATTTATATTAATCAAGATTAATTCGGATTAATCGAGGTGGATTCTCACTCCTAAATTCTTCTCTTATTTGATCTCCTTTCTTCGAACTACTGATTTTTATTAGTTGTTTTTAGTTTATTGCATCATTTAGTTTTAATAATTCTTCCACCACCAAATTCGATCGTTCAAATAAAACTAGAATACAAATAAATTGGTAATTAGTACTTCAGTCCTCGAGGGAATGATATCTTTCTTATCACTTTATTACTTGATTACGACAACGTGCAATTGCGTTCACTAAATTACATAACAAGTTTTTGGCGCCGTTGTCGGGGACTGATTGTTTTATTAATATCGATTTCAATATTTTTAGTCTTAATTTGAACATTATTTTATTTTTATTTTTTTGTGTAATTTTTTTTTATTTTTTTTCTCTTTCAGGAGTTTCGTTAGTGCATGAGAAAATTTGGTGACGAAGGTCTACTCCCTTTGGATACCAAACTCGAGCGCACCTTGCGAAAACACAGGAAGGAAAGGCGTGAGTTATCAACTACGATTACCATGGCTGACAACACCAGAAACCAAGGGACCGACAATCCCATTCAGCAAGCTCAACCGGCATTGGCACTCCGTGATTATGCACTGCCACAAATCAACGCAAATTTTTCGGGGATTCGGCGTCCAACCATCCAAGCAAAAAATTTCGAGATTAAGCCAGCTATAATCCAAATGGTACAAGCAAGCCAATTTTGCGGACTAGCGAATGACGACCCTAATGCTCATATTGCATCCTTTCTCGAGATATGCGATACATTCAAGAATAATGGAGTTTCTGATGACGCCATTCGTCTACGGCTTTTTTCCATTTTATTTGAGGGATAAAGCCAAGTTTTGGTTGTATTCACTTCCGACGGGCTCTATCACGACTTGGGTGGAGTTAGTACAAGCCTTTTTGGCTAAGTTCTTTCCACCGGCAAAGACAGCGAGACTTCGGAATGAAATAACGACCTTCAGTTAATTTGACATGGAATCGCTTCATGAAGCTTGGGAGGGATACAGGGATTTGCTAAGGAGATGCCCACACCATGGTCTACCGAATTGGCTACAAATTCAGACATTCTATAACGGACTGAGTGCTTCTACACGCACTCTTGTTGATGCAACCACTGGAGGAGCATTAATGGGCAAGACGATGGCTGAAGCTCATTCTCTATTGGAAGCAATGGCTGCAAATGCGTATCAGTGGCCTTCTGAGCGTCTGAATCTAAAACGAGTTATGGGAGTTTTCGACAATGATCCATTATCTACGCTATCGGCCCAAGTTACACCCTTGACTCAACAACTTCAAGTTTTATCACATGCTCCTTCTACCATTACCACGGAATCATGTAATTGGTGCAACGGATTTCATCCTAGTGTTGAATGCCAAGTCGGGAATCCTTTTGAGCAATCTCAGATGGAACAAGCTAAATTTGTGGGGAATGGAAATCGACAGAATAATCCATATTCTAACACTTACAACCAAGGGTGGAGGAATCACCCAAATTTCTCATGGAGGAACGGGCAAGCATTGAACAATCCTCCACAAGATCAAGCCACTCAACCCCCAAAGCAGCCCCCTCAACCACCGAAAGTCTCTTTGGAAGATGCTCTTGCTCAATTAGCGGCTAACACGAGTCAATTCATGACCTGCACGGAAACTACTCTACAGAATCATTCCGCTTCTATTCGTAATTTGGAAGTCCAAATGGGTCAAATAGCAAATTTGTTAACAGCCCGACCTCAGGGTACTTTGCCAAGTATAACTGAGACGAACCCCAGAGAGAGTGTTAATGCCATTAGCTTGTGAAGCGGGAGGGAAGTGTGTGAGCAACCCGGGAAAAACAAAGTGAGCGGTGAAGATGAGGAGAAGAAAAATTCGGCAGTAGGAGAATCACAAATCTCTAGAAAGTTGAAATTGTTTCCAGATAATCCAATAGCCTATGTGCTACTAGTCCCGTTTCCACAGCGGATGCAAAAGCAAAAGTTAGACAAGCAATTCTCCAAGTTTCTTGACGTCTTCAAGAAATTACATATCAATATCTCATTTGCCGTTGCTTTGGAACAAATGCCGAGCTATGTGAAGTTTATGAAGGAGATATTATCAAAAAAAGGATGCTCGGAGATTATGAAACGGTGGCACTGACTGAAGAGTGCAGCGCTATCTTGAAGAAAAAGCTCCCGCCTAAATTGAAAGATCCAAGAAGCGTCACTATACCATGCACTATAGGAAACTTGTCTTTTGATCGAGCATTATGTGATCTCGGCGCCAGTATAAATCTTATGCCTCGTTCTGTGTTCAAGAAACTAGGAATTGGGGAGGCCAAGCCTACTACAGTCTCTCTGCAACTAGCCGATAGATCCATCAAATATCCGAGAGGGATAATAGAAGATGTCCTGGTCAGGGTGGATAAATTCAATTTCCCCGCTGATTTTATTGTGCTTGATATGGAAGAGGATCATGAAATTCCGATTATTTTGGGTAGACCGTTTTTGGCCACTGGTAGAACTCTTATTGATGTTCAGGAGGGTGAATTGATGCTTCGGGTTCAAAATGAGCAAGTCACATTCAAGGTGTTTCGTTCTCTCCCGTGTCCAAGCAATGTCGAGAAGGGTTCTCAAATTGAAAGTTTCAATATGTTTGCGAAAGACACACACCGGGAAGGTCGTCAGTCGAAATGTTCAGAATCTATTGTAGTTGCTCCGACATCTGAGAAAAATGCAGAACGAGTCGCATATAGTAGGCATTTGGACATGTCGTCTTCATCATCCGTTCACCCACCATTAAAAAATTCTCATGCCGTCATAAATTCGTCGGTAGAGGAGAAAACTAACCCGGAAGTGAAACGGGTGCCAAGTCCAGTGCAATTTGGGTGTTTTGGGAAGTTATTATTGTTCAAGTCTTTTCGCAAAGAACGTTGGATATCCAAACCGAAAATCGAACTATTAAAAACTCATGCTCAAAAATTTAAAACACATAATAACGGTTTGATAGACTGGGCGGAGTCCAAATGGTGTTTGCGAAAAGCAATTTGATTTTCAAAAGGTCCGGCTGAAGACTATAAACTTAGCGCTTCTCGAGAGTCAACTCGAGTATTAGTATAGATTTTAGTTTTTTTTCGCTATTTTCCTTCATTTTAGGAGTCTATTTTTTGGCGTTTTTGGCTTTGCTATGCTTATCTCTCATGTTCTAGGTGTTTTCATTTGAAAAATCTGTGCAGGAACTCTCCAGGGGGAATTTTAAGCCCAGGGCCGCGGCACATAAAGAGCGGCCGTGGCACGCACATATCTCAAAAAAATTCGGCCAAGAAACTGTACTCTGTGCCGCGGCACACTTGCCTCATGAGCCGCGGCATGATGAAGCCAGGCCGCGGCATGCTGAAGTCCCACAAATGTGCCCAGCAAACTGTACCCTGTGCCGCGACACACTAACCCCAGAAGCCGCGGCACCCGTGCAATGAGCCGCAACACACGTCGAAATATCCCAGCGCCCAAACTTAACTGTACTGCGGGCTGCGGCTCACTTGATCCGTGCCGCGGCCCCTGCTGAGGAATTTAAATGGCCAGGGAAATATTTATACATCAGTCGGCCGAAAACAAGAGGTAAAACTGCTCCAAATCCTTTCCTCCTCCACGCAGCACAAGGTTACCTTCTCCGAAGTTCTTCTCCTTCTCATCTTCTTCAATCCCACACCAGGTACTCCTTAATCTTTAGTTTGATTTGCAATAAGGATTGAAAAGTGAGGTATTATTTGTTTCACCCATTGAGGAATTTGTTTCTCTTTTCTAAGTCTATCAAGAATTTGATCGAAATACATGATGATTATCGATTGATTGTGGATTGTTTTTCGTTGATTTGTCATGATTCTTGTGATGTTGTTGTTGTTGGGGATTAAATTGAGCAATGATGGCTTTTGTTCTTCATTTAAGTTTACGCACGTAAGGTGTTCGATGAAATGCCCCAAGGAAATTTTTTTTAGCTAAACATCTCCAAATTGTTTACAACGAATATGATTATCGGAATAATATGTTCCCCCAACCCTTACGTCAAGTTTGAGTTTAAATTTTTGCGTCATATCCCTCGTACGGAAGTGCAAGTTTTGTTGCTATATTCGTTTCCCGCACGTCATAAGTTGAGATTTGTGTAGTGTTTTTTTTAAGTCGTCTAAACTATCCTGCGTTTATTTTTCAGGACGTCGCTATGGCTCAGAAGAGAAAGTTGAGCACAAAGGCTAGGACGCGATCATCCCCCACGGGAGGGGAACATCACAAAACCGAGCAGAAGGGGAATCCCACCAATTTTCCGACCCACAAATCCATCGAATTTTCAACGAGAGAATCCGTCCTCGTCCTATAATTCCTGAGCGGGGATTCACTCCCGCTCCCCAAGATGGCGAGCTATTAACGATGATTAATGAAATGGGATGGACTCGATTCACTCAACAGCCCAAGCCGGCGGTCATTTCTATCGTCCAAGAATTCTACGCCAGTGCGTTATTACGGCATATCCAGGCATGGAAGATGATGGGACGACCGGATACACGTACTGAGGTCATCGTCCGTGGCCAGAAAGTGGATTTCTCGGCATCTGCAATACGGAGCTTATACGAGATTCCAGAGGTTGACGAATCGGTATACACGCATACAGTGAGTAGTCTCTCGAGGGAAGCTTTGCTAGAGGTGCTTGCTCAGCCGGATTCGGTTTGGGAGACGCACGTACCGGGATCCTCGGACTTCTTCTTCAAGAGTTCCCGCCTCAGTCGGCTCGGGCGAGCTTGGCTTTATTTTCTCTGCTCGCGAGTCGACCCGACATCGCAGATCCGCTCGGTCCTTTTGCCTCGTGCCTGACTTCTTTATGCTATTACGGCCGGACTGCCATTCTATGTGGCCCCATGGCTGGTCCGGTGTATTCTACAGTGCATCCAGGGAGGTGCCAAGACGGGGCTGAAGCATCCTTCTCTCATTTGTGCCTTATGCCGCCAGTCCGGCGTGACTTGGTCGGATGACGAGCCGACTCTAGCACCCAAGGGTCCGATCGATCATCGCATTATCTCTCACTTTGACCAGTGGGGTGGTGCACGGGTACATCCGTGGGGACGAAGATTTCTTTTGGACGAGCCGCATGAGCACTCCCCCGAGCCTCTTCTTCTGACACATGAGCCGGAGGTTGAGACTGAGGATCAAACCGAGTCCACCCCGCCGCCAGCGAGAGATCACGGCCTTCAGGCGATGTTTGATAGCTTGAGAGAGGAGCGAGCGGAGAGAGATAGTGTCCTCACAGCCGTACGAGAGGAGATCCGCCGGGCCAACCGGCGTGCAGAGAGACGCCTATCACCGGGGATATTTAGCTGTTTGGACGGACCACATCCTTCGCCTGGACGGACCTTTCATTCCTCCGGTCAGGCCACCTACACCATCCTCTTCACTGGACGAGGCCGATGCCAGTACCTGAGCTTACCTTAGGGGAGTACTTTACATTTCTCTTACTACATATTATTATTATTTGTTGTCCATTGAGGTCAATGTACATCCCAAGTTGGGGGGGGGGGGTACTTTTTAGCTGTTATTTATTTTTCATTGTTTTTTATTCTAGCCTTGCTTGTCTTCTATATTCTGGAATTTATTTGCATTCATGAATATTTCATGCTGCCTTGTGTAAGAATGATTATATGATACTGATTTCTTTTTGAAGAAAAGGATGAGTATTGGTCGAGTTCGCATTATGCGATTTATGTTTCCCTCGAGTATTCATTTCGGTATGAATTTTTTTGCATCAGTGTGGTAGTCTTGGCATATAAGAAATGAGACATATGTGATTGTAGAGTCCGCATTACATGAGCCATCGTCTATACATTTGGTTACGCTTTTCACTTAGCTAGTCGTCCAGTAACATTAGTCTTGTTGGCATTAAATTAAGTACCTAAGTTTAGGCTTTGAGTCGGACAGTGTAATTCCCAAAATTTAAGAAATTTTGCTTGTTCTATGATGGGAAGTCTAGTAACCGGGGGTATTCACGTGACCCTTTGTTTACTCTCGTGTAAAACGATAATCCTGAATAGACGAATGGTTCAGAAAAATCGCATCTCCGATGATGGGAAGCCTAGTAACCGGGGGTATTCACGTGACCCGTTGTTTACTCTCACGTAAAACAGCAACCTTGAATCGGACGTGCGGGAATCTCTATTCGAGTTTTTTTCCTCCGCTGTAGAGGGAGACTTAGTAACTGGAAGCATTCATGAGCCCCATGAGTGTCTTTTACGTCAAACGGTTCCCCAATACATGAGAATGGAAATCCACCCTAGGGTTATTTCATGAAACATCATGGGAGTCGAAACCTAGTGGTTAACTCGAATCATTATAATGATTATATTTAAGGGAGCGATGTCCGAGGAATATTATGAGATCTTTGTGTTTATGCCACGAGACTTTGGGACTGGGCGTGTTGGCTTGTTTAATCTAAACATTCATATTGGCGGTCGGCTCAATTCAAGTTTGTTAATCTTTGAGCCTTGATTTTCTTCATGAGCTATTGATTTGCACTGGAAATGTTTACGTTGTGAATCATTGTCCGTACTGTGACTCAATGGTACGATATCCATATTAATCTTTGAGATTTTCAGGGTAGTATTGATCAATTAAGCACTATGGATTTGCACGATTGTCCACGATACTTGTTGTCTTATTTGAAATTGAGTTTTGCTTGAGGACAAGCAAAGGCTTAAGTTTGGCGGTATTTGTTAGATGTACTTTTATATGCTTAGTTATCATTATTTTATCTCCATGTTAGGTGTAAATCTGCATAAATGAGCTTTTAATGCATTATGTTTATATGTTTTGAAGGAAATTAGAGTCCGGGAGCTTAAACGAAGAAAAATAGGCCAAAACGACATTTTTTGGTCAAGGGCCGCATCACAACGAGCCGAGAGGCTGCGGCCTGAGACTCATCGAAGCACAGGTACAAAGCGTGCAGGGGCCGCACACTAAAGTTGGGCGCGCCCATGAGCGGATTTATGATGCGATCCGTGATTTTGGGTACATTACGAAGGCCATTTTCGACCTAATTCCCGAACGCGTTTTGGAGACGAAGGAAGGTTATAAAAGAGCATTGTAGATCAGAAAAATAATCATGGAAGAGGAGGAGAAAATACCTAGCAGTAGGAAGCAAGGCCAGAGAACGGAAGAAGTCAGTCTTCAATTGTGTTTGATTTTTCTTCCTTATGTTGAATTTGAATCTTTGTATATTGTTTTCTAGCATGTCGGGCTAGACCCCCTTTTCTAGGATTGTGATGAACCCGAGATTTTGATGGATTAACTCTTGATTTTACATTATTTATATATTTTTCTTTCTATTGAGTTTTCCTAATTGTTCTTAATGCGTTCAATTATGTGGCCCATGATTGAATTGTTTTAATTACACAACTCGAATCGGGAGAGGAGAGTTAGTAGGAAAAATTGGTGAGAATTGTCTTGTCTTGTGAGACAGGAATATACTCATAGGAATTACGTAGCTCGTTTGAAGATTCTACACTTTTTGGCTATTGTTGAATTAACTTACCTAGGAATAGAGTGATTTATTCACATTAGATAATTCTATTGTCCTCGTGAGAGGTATTAGATTATCTTAGAAATCTTTGCTTTTAATAAATTGGGAAATTACATAATTTATATTAATTAAGATTAATTCGGATTAATCGAGGCGGATTCTCACTCTGAGATTCTTCTCTTATTTGATCTCCTTTCTTCGAACTATTGATTTTTATTAGTTTTTTTTAGTTTATTGCATCATTTAGTTTTAATAATTCTTCGACCACCAAATTCGATCGTTCAAATAAAACTAGAATACAAATAAATTGGTAATTAGTATGTCAGTCCTCGAGGGAACGATATCTTTCTTATCACTTTATTACTTGATTACGACAATGTGCACTTGCGTTCACTAAATTACGTAACAAAACCCCCAAAAATTACACAACTTGGGTTCTAAGGAAGAAAATACCTCGATCCGACGAAGCACAAGGATTTGATGTTGATATAATCGACAAGAGCCTTCCAAAACGTCCAGAAACTGAGTGGAATCGACCAAGAACTCCACTTCCCATCTTCCCGTCCGACAGCTGTAAGAAAAGGTGAAGAAAGGGGTGAAATGAAGTATGCCCGACGCCCAGGCCTATTTATGGCTGATCACGTTATGGTCGTAACCGGCCACCCCTTACGGCCGTAACTCGGTCAATCTTGATTACGTACGTACCAGCTGCTGCCTTACGTACGTACCCGACATCCCTTACGGTCGTACTCGGCACCCCCTTATGGAACACCCCAACCCAGAAAGGGTAGAAGCATCACATTATGGTGGCATATCAGAACATACATAATAGAACGCAAGCGGAAGTCTTATCATAAATATTAAAGAAAGTAGGTCAACATGACTTAAACAATACATAAGTTCCAAAAGAAATCCAAATGAAGGAAACATCATAATCTGAGTCTCAAAACAATGAAATAACATAGTGTCAAAGCTAAGATGTCTAGGGTAAGTCTGCACTCAGCTCCTACTCTCATCCCAAAAGATAGCCCCATCTCCTATCATAATAAACTGCCGCGGAAGAAAAGAAAATGCTGCTGAACTTAAAAAGCCCAGTGAACAGATATACAAAGCAAAGTAATGAAACAGAAATGAGAAAATAGAATATGGTGCATTGGGGAATAACAGAAGGTATACCATAAGCGTATCAAAGGTGTAAAGGTTGTCAGAAATCTACCACGAGCCCAGAAACATATCATATCATCATATCATAATCATAATCTTCATCAGTAACATAAGTAGCATAATGGAGTGATCAGCTCCCAGAATTGTGAAGGGCATGTATTGCACACAGTACCAATCACCAGAAACATAACATATAACATAACAGATCAGATCTAGGATGCATCCATACGCCCCTGCAGAAATCATAGTGGCCAAACATATCTTCTTGAGCTCATAAACATATAACAGAAAAGGGACGTGATGGGTCATCACTCCCCCACCCTAGAGTCATGCCATTGGTGCATCAATGACACGGACATGGAACCCCCATGACTAGTGATAGCTTGGGTATCAAACTGAAGGTCAAACAGAATGCCATAGTAATGACACAGAATCTAAGGTCATCAGAAATATCATAATCATAGGTTCATATCAGAGGGTGCATAGCAAAGGCTCATATCAAAGGCTTATATCATAGTGTCATAAACAGAAAGGCTCATAGCAAAGGCATCAAAATCAGAAGCTAAGCAATCAAAAGATGTTAAAGGATCATGAGAAACCTTATGAGTAAGGTCAGAATATCTGTACCTTAACGAATGAAATGAAAGCAAACGGAAAAGTGAACACAAGGAACAAAGTCACGCCTTCTTCAACGAATCTACATCAGTTAGGGTTTCGTTATTGGAATTAGATTAACATATGACCAATTATATCATAATTAATGTTCAAGTGCATTTTAGGATTCAAACATATTAAATGGTATGAATATCATAAAAACTTAGCCTCTTAACAAATTTCTGATTTTAGTATGTCTTACCCTTAATTTTACAAATTTCCAAACCATATCTATACTCCAATATCATAGCTACAATGATTTATACACGTTCTTATATGTCTTGTGAGCTTACTTGAATTTTCCCTGAATTTATTATTAAGTGCAACCACCATTTCAAAAATCATTTATCCAAACATGTACAGAAAGTGAACTGCGGGTACACCCCGAAAGTTTACATTTATTAGACTCACTTGAACGCTTCATAAAAATACAAAAAATTTCCAGGAAGTCAAATATAACTTAATATGACTCCTGTAAAAGGAGAGATCTTAACTCCTTGTGATTTGAAAACTAAAAATAAAAAACATCGACTGATTCTCAGACTCGATTTCCCAGTTTAGACACTTGAACACCGAAAAATCAAAAGACCATCCTACCGACCTCCAATGACCGTGAAATTATATAACCAGATCGTATACATCAGGAACTTAGTTTTAGGCTCAAGAATTATGCAAAAACATGTCGTTATTATTAACTGACACCTTGTGCAAAACGACCCAATTTCTGAACAGCTTGTAATTTCTGGACAGTTTGTTTACATAAAATCACAAAGATGAACCCTAACCCATCTCATAAATTTTATACGATTTATAATAATTATAGTAGGGTTGCAATATCATATTAGATCGAAAACAATTAGGGTCGAATCAGATCATATACATAAGTCGAATCAAAGAGAGCAAAAAGGCGAACATCAAGAACCTGACTACGGCGAAAGAAACCAAATGGAACAAGGACTTAGGCTCGAATCAAACACCACCAACACTCCAATGTTTAGCACTTCACCCTCAATGCCGAGACCTGCTACTCTTCTTCTTCTTCTTTGGAGGCATAAAAAAAATGGGGGAGGGACAACAGGAGCCGCGTTATATATACTAGAGTTTAGGGCTGTGCGGGGGGTTTAAAATCGAAGGTATTAAAAGCCCATAATTGGGTTCGGTTATGGTATGTGATAATTAGCCGAGATTAGTGGGATTCCAATCATCATTCGGATGATGCAAATTATTTATTATAGGTATAAACCTGGGTTAGTAAATTTTAATTTTAATTTTAATACATAACATATAGTTAGGGTTCAAAGTAAATCATTATAAAGTTTAGGGAAAAATTCGAAATTAGACGTAAATTTAAAATTTGAATTTTAGGGTTTTACACCTTACGTCCGTAACCCAGCTCTCGGGGCTACTGCCCAAAACCTGCTGGTGCGTTACGGCCGTAATCGGCCCATGCCTTACGACTGTAACCTGACGATCCTTACGACCGTAACCGAGTTCCGAGTGCTACTGCCCAAAACCTGCTGGTGCATTACGGTCGTAACCAGCCCATGCCTTGCGGCCGTAACGCAGCATTACGGCCATAATCGAACACTCCTTACGACCATAACCGAGCTCCCCAAGGTTGCTGCCCAATATGTGCGGAGACCTTATGACCGTAATCAGCCACGCCTTACGGCCGTAACTCGACCCACACCATCCGGCAATCCGGTTAGATGCCCGACGACGTCTCGATCACACTAACGCACCATCAAAGATTCAAAGCAATAACGAGCAGGCTACGAAACCTAACGTACCACAACACAAGCACACATTTCCCAAGACGTGGACGACAACAATCCGCTTGACCGAAGAGAAGTTCAACGAAACCGGAATGAAGATCTCGGGTATTACATCTAAATGCGCTCAAGAATTTATCAACCTCTACCAAATGTACTACCCGATAACTCGGAAGCATAGCACACCGGCTCGTGTATCAGTTTTCTACGAGTTTGATGGAGGGTAGGAAACCTCATAACCTTTTCAACTTAGTCTATTTTATTGTCGGGAGAATTTTGCGATTAATGTTACACTTTTCATATTAATTCAATTATAAGCGCGTTTGTGTTTGTCAATCATTCAAAATGAAAAACAGTAAATAGCAACCTAGTTACTACCAACATGCAGTTCATGGATTGTTCCTAGAACAAAAACATCGTAATCTAATTACATGTCTTCGATCTTGAATCTTCGTCTTCTCGAACGGATCTTCCTCCGGTCTTCGTCAATACATATAAATTTTACATTTGAAAAATTGCATCCTATACAATTTTTTTTAGTAATAAATAGGCTAAAAACAGTCTTTACGACCCAATCAATATAACCGAACGATTCAAAACTACGTCCATGAACCACATATCCATTTAAAAGCATTCATCTAACAAATACTAAATAAATGGATTGAAAATTAAATATATTCATCCAATCAATATATATAATCTACTATTAAATAGAATAGATCCAATCAATACTCACAATCGATAATATGAAAACGTTCAAAGTAATTCGGTCAATCACATGTATTCCATTTAATTAATTTTCCCTTGTAAAATGAGATACCATATATCATTTTAATCATATTAAATCCAATTTAAAATTAGGAATTAATTTTCAGGAATACACGAAGAAAAACGAGCCCGAAACAAGATGGAAGGGGGCTGGATCGCGGTTCGAACTGCCTGGACTACCTTGAAGGGCCAGCACCAGGCCTGGACCGCGATCCCAAAAGCTAGACCGCATGGCAGCCCCCCGGACACTATTCCGGGTGCCGTCCAATGGCAATACGGGCCTCGATTTCCGACCAGATATCCAATATATATATATTTCAACATTCATATCTTCAATATAAATCATATTTCCATGAAATTAAAGATTTATATCAAGACATAAATTTACAAAAAATATAACAATAACGAGCGAATAAACATATACCATGATTATGACAATAAATGATTCCAAATTATACACCATGCAAACAAGCATTCCAAATGCCAAAAAAATAAAAATCGTATATACGGTATCATTGACCTTGCTCTGATACCACTGTTGGGATTCCGAATACAAAATCGAGTACGCAGTGGAATAATAAAACTTAATATAAAGAATCCCAAACAGGATCCATCAAGTAACGTATATACGAAAATTAAATTGACGAAGATAAAAGGATCAAAGTCCCATACCTTTGAAGCCTTTGATAATATCTTCACATATGATGATGATCACGAACCCGAGCACGAGCACGAAATCAGCTCGTCCCAAACACAAAAAGTATGATGCCTCTACGTCACCACGCGACAGAACTTGACCAGAAAAATCAACGAGACTCCATTCTATCAAGAACACGGCTAGGGAAACTCGTAGGAATTTTTCTCTCTTGTTTTTCTTTCTTTTCTTCCACCTCTACGATGAAGAACACTTTGAAGAAAATTTCTCCCCTCTCTCTTTTGTTCTTGGACGAGGCCTCAAATGAAGATGGTGGTGATATGAGTAGATGTGTTAGTTGGTGGAGTGGTGTGATATGTATAATATATTCATCACAAGACCAAGTCAAGAGATGTGATCAATCATTCAAGATTTACACATCTATACTATTTGGAATATAGTGGAAAGTCACCATCACCAACAAAACAAGAAAAGACACCACATGCGGAGAGGGGGAGGGGGCGGCCTACTAGGAAGGTGCTAGGAAACGGGCCGAGTCACTCGGCTCGTGCACTGGACGTTCGTCAAACGACTCCGTTTTGTCACCAATGTATTTATACTAATTAATTAATCCAATTAATTAATTATATCAAATACAAATATATTTCTCAAAGAAATATAATTTATGAATTAAATTAATTTCCCAGTACCTTAATTTCAATTTATAAGACCGCTATTTGATTTATCTAATAAATCATAATTAGATATCAAATATCTAATATTATTAGAGATATAATAAATTCACTTTTATCCGTCAATGATCCTGATGCGCGCGACTCTATAGGTCCGTCTCAACCGGCATTGAGAGGAACCAATGAGTGCGGACATCACTTATCCAGCCTAGCGGTCCGCACTGTAAACCCCGACTGAGAACGAATGAAGGGATAATTCCAGAACCATTATGTCGTGAATACCATATACGTACAGACCGTTCATCGGATGTCCCAGTCAAGTTTTCGGGTCACGGTAAAGTCAAGCCCTACTGTTGATTAGACACTATACATGTGTTAATGCAAATCAAGACCAACTGATTAGTGTATCCAATACCACTAGATCAGAATGCTTTGGCCAAAGACTTATGATCTTATTTGCCATTAACCGAATATGACATTCGCCTGCTCACTAACAGGAGATGGAATCCTTTCTTGGTGTACAATAAAGACTGCTACATGCCCGCATAGTCCGCGCTTCAAGGTTGACCCAGCGATTAAGCAAATGAGTCTAACTACTCTAATGACAAACTAAACGTCAAAAACACATCTCTTTCTGAACCCAGAAGTCAAAGGTCCACATATACTATCACAACCTTTCGATTCGTCATCGACTCTCTAAGAGTGAATACCGTGTGATTGAAGCAAGTATAAGTCGTGTTCGAGTACACTGGCCCCACCAATATACTAATAACTATGCTATCAATACATGTACATGTCCAAGCATCAGTTATACAAGTCTTACTCAAAACTTAATGCCCAATTAAGTTTATCGACTTGCGAACAGTTTACGTAAATAATATTTAAACACTTTCAGTGCATTATCTCTTATCCGATAACGAGAGTGGAATGTTCGCTCTTATTTACAAGGACTTCACTTCAATATTTACCAAATCAAGAATGCATTTGAAATACAATAAACAATGAATGAATCATATTGCCTTTTATTAATTATTCCATAATTATAAGTACAATGCCCCTTCTCTCTCATCCCCTGAGTGGCATTCGAGGGCATATTCCTAACAATCGGCACACGACAGTAGATATCATCCAGCTGTCAGATTATGTAGAAGTTCGCGATCCAAAGGTGCGCTTCGGTGATAAGTCTAAAGGAAGAACAGGAGGGAAGGGAACCTTTCTTGCAGAAAAGTTCAAAGTCACCGACGTAGCCTATGTTGAAGTCCTACAGTACAATCTACTTAGTATCAGCCAGTTCTGTGACAAACAGTTCTCGGTGAAATTCTATATAGACCAATGTAGAGTGAAGGACATCAAAACCAAAGAAGTTGTTCTCACATGAAGCAGGCCAAATAATATGTATATTGCTGACTGGAAGCCTACGAGCTCCACTATTCCGTGTTTTGTTGCCAAAGGCACTACAGATTAAAGCTGGCTATGGCATAAGAGGATGTTTCACATCAACTTCAAGACAATCAACAAACTCACCAGACGGGGAATAGTAAGAGGCTTACCCGATGTGTCATTCCATAAAGATAGTGTCTGTGGACCCTGTCAGAAAGGCAAACAAGTCAAAACCACCCTGAAAAGAAAATCATACCTATCCACCCACAGGGTTCTAGATATGCTACATATGTACCTCTACGCCCAGTAGACCGTGTAAGTTTGGGAGGTAAGAAATATTATATCGTTATTGTTGACGATTATTATAGGTACGCTTGGACAATCTTTCTAAGCAAAAAGAAAGAAATCACAACAAAGTTGCCAGAGCACCTGAGAAAGCTTCAGAATGAGAAAGGGTTGAGTATCGTATCCATTCGTTCCGACAGAGGTACTGAATTCACAACTCGCTTTATAGAGCAATACTGTTCGGACAATGGAATATAGCATGAATACTCAGTAGCCCGGACTCCTCAACAAAATGGTATTGCCGAGCGAAAGAATAGGATGCTCAAGGAAGCTACAAGAACATGATCGCCGCTGTAATATCCGTATAATTGTTAGGTATTTTCATTTGTATCTGAACCTTGTAATATTCGACTTTGTGGTATCAATAATCGAAGTGTGATTTTTCCCGTATTTGTGTTCCAACATTCATGATCATATTGGGAAGAACTTGCAAATTCATGCATGTAACTACGTCATAACGTACGTTAACGGGTTATCATAACGTACGTTACGAACTTCAGATAACGTATGTTATGGGTGATGCATAACGTACGTAAGAGGCAGTCAAGCAGATCAGGTTAGTCGGCGTATGAGCCAGCTGGGGATGGGGTCCGGATAAGATTCCCGCGTGAACCTGGACATATTTTTGATAAAGTAAGTCAACGAGGCATAACATACATTAAAGGAGTAAAATAGCGTACGCTACACAGAGCATATTATGTACGTAAAGGTAATGGTTAACGTACGTTAAGGAGGTAAAGAAACAAGGCAGTAGCTACTGGCGAATGTTAACGTATGTAAGGAGTAGCATATAATGTATGTTAAGGATATAGCGTACGTAATACCTTGTGTCTAACGTACGTAAAGATCAGGATCTTATAAATAAGACATCACCCCATTTCATTTCACAATCGTTCTCCTTCGTTCCTTGGCCGATTTCTGCAAGTCCAGAGAGCCTTGCCCCACATTATAATCCTTATTTACCTTTTCTACTTGGGGGTTGAAGTTGGTAAGCATCTTGGTTTGGTGTTCAAGCTCTAGGTGTTGAGTTCTGCCGAGTGTTTCATCATTCTCTTCCGAAATAAGGTATGTGAAGCTATCCCAGCCTAGAATTCATATTCTTGTACTGCTTATGAGCATTCTACTGGAGTTATTAAGATTTATTTGACAACTTAGTGAATCATATACCATGCTCTAGGAGAACTGAGGGAAATTATACTAGGATTTTCATGGTTAAATGGAATTTGGGTTACATCTTGACTTTGTTAAACATCGAGATGGAGTCTACTGAATTCATAACATGCCTTTAACAATGGTTTTGAAACACTCTTTTAGGGAACACTTTGTTTAGGTTATCACATGTGTTAGATGAATTCAAGAAGATTAAGGTGGAGGGTGTCCTTCAAGTATAGTTCATGATTCGCAGAGGTTTCTCGATAAATCTTCATATTGATGGTTAGAACATAGTGATTAGGTTGGTGTTCATGGTTTTGAACTTAAAACTTTGGCAAGAAGTATTTCTTGCGGAAGAACGAAATCGTGGAGATGATCTAAGTTAGAACTCGATTGAAATGTGTTAAATGACCAAACCAAGTATTGGAATTGATAATCAAGAATTGAAGTTTGAATTTATGATGATTTGAATATCCTGGAATTCATAGACGTCGACTATTCATCTCCGTTATGGTCATTTGATTTGCATGAGGTATGTCATTAGTTCGGCCGAGCATTCGTCGAATAGTTGAACCGTGAACCGGCTAACTTAGAATGTAACTCG
Source organism: Orobanche coerulescens (assembly GCA_033398695.1). Taxonomy (NCBI): domain Eukaryota; kingdom Viridiplantae; phylum Streptophyta; class Magnoliopsida; order Lamiales; family Orobanchaceae; genus Orobanche; species Orobanche coerulescens. Next base: position 69,548,364 of record CM065803.1, read on the forward strand.
GCCGTAGTAGACATTAGATGTTCGAATGTTAGAATTGTTACGTAAGTTGAGTTGTCATTATTTTCTTTTTGTAAAGTTCGAGGTTGCGAATGGTTGATCGAAGGAACGACCCTTGAGTTTATTGAAGTCGTTGGAGTATTTATCTCTTGCCACTTTTCTAAGGCAAGTACCTTAATTATATTTATTTGTATTAATGTCAGTTATGTTATTGTGTGTCGTGCAGATGTATTGTGATTGTTTTGTCCACCATGCGTTGGTCCGATGGGATCATCATGGGAATCTATAGCTATATGTGCTGGATCGTTGGACTACCATGAGTATGTTGAGATTGACATATTGTGTTATACATTGTTATCGTTTCTCGTTGGAGAGACTTGTTGTGATTATTGTTGATATTATTGACGTTATTATTCAGGGATTGCTGAATAAATTATTGTTATATAATTATCGTACTTGTACTAGCATCATTGTGCTAACCCCTCCGTGGTGAACATTTGTTTTATGTTCAGGATACAGGAGGGCGAGAAAACAACCACTAGAGCTGCATGATGACGAGGGTGCAGAGTGATCTTACGGCCGGAATGATTTGTCAGATATTTGTTTTGTTTTAATAAAGTACTCGAGTATGCTATTATTTTATCATCTTTGAAGTTTGTATTTAGATGTGGATGGATTTGTATGTTTTAGACTGGGGATGTAATAATTATTTCTATGACTGGTATTTAATAATATTGTTTTTAAATTCTTAGCCTAGTAAATTCTTACATCAAGGATTTACGGCGCTATAATAATCCTGAATATCTCGGGGTGTTACAGACATAAGCAAGTTGCCGAAGCGGTTATGAGGCGAAGCAACAAATACAACATGCTATATGCAAAAATTTTGTATCATCAACAAGAATCACAACAAAAAGCCTATGAGGTATGGAATAATAAAACTCTATTAGTTTCGTATTTTCACATATTTGGATGCCGGTGTTATGTTCTGAATAATGGGAATGATCAACTCAAGACCTCTGATGAGAAATCAGATGAAGGAATATTTGTAGGATACTCTTCTGTCAGCAAAGCTTTCAGAATCTTTAACAAAAGGAAGCTGACAATCGAGGAATCTGCCCATGTAGTGTTCGATGAACCTCATTTCGATATTACAAGAATAGAAGACTTGATACAGAATATCCGAACACTTTTCATTGATGACCCGAATCCAATAGAACCTGTCGTAGACTTAGAGATCAATCCCGCAGCTGTAAGATTAGAAGTAGTCGAAACCGATGTTGTACAAGCTGAAGCTGAAGCTACAGCACCTCAAGATACAGTACGGGTTGCCGAACTAGAACCTGACAGTAGATGTTTGCAAGATAACCCACAGGAGTTAATTATAGGTGATATTGATGCTTATGTATCTACCCGAAGAAGAATACAAAGTACACAAGGAATTGTACGGTGTGCGAAAGAAGAATCCTTCTAAGAAATCTCTATTTCCTGTATGGAAATCTCAAGCTGAACTTAGGAGACTAGATATGTGCACCCTAGATGTATTCTTAGATCAATCCGAACCTGTTTCTACCAATGAAGCCTTGAATATCTCTCACTGGATCACTTCTATGGAAGAAGAGCTTAATGGTTTCGAAAGAACAACATATGGTATCTAGTACCCAGGCCAGAACGTCAAGCTATAATTGGAACCAAATGGGTATTTAGAAATAAGAAGGATAAGAATGTACTTGTTATCGGGAACAAATCCCGTCTAGTCGCACAAAGCTACAGACAAGAAGAAGGCATAGACTATTATGAGACATTTGCCCCTGTATCCAGACTAGAAGACATCAGGATATTTTTAGTTTTTGCCACCCATAAGAGCTTTATAGTATATCAAATGGACGTTAAGAGTGCATTCCTGAATGGAGACCTCGCTGAAGAAGTCTACGTTGAACAACCACCAGGGTTTGTCAACACTGAAGGCGGAGACCTAGTATACAGACTACGGAAAGCTTTGTATGGATTTAAGCAAGTACCAAGAGCATGGTACGAAACCCTGTCCCTATATCTTACCAATAATGGATTTGAGAAAGGTAGGGTTGATAAGACTCTATTTAAGATACATGAAGGAGATGACCTGTTAATGGTGCAAATATATGTCGATGATATTATATTTGGTTCTACTAACCTTACTTTATGTCAAAGGTTTTCATCTCATGCAAAGTAAATTTGAAATAAGTATGATGGGGTAACTTAGTTTTTTCCTAAGATTACAGGTGAAGCAATTGCCTACAGGAATCTTTATCAACCAGGAGAAGTACAGCAAGGAGCTGCTCAACAAATTTGGGATGAACAACTCCAAATTCTCGTCAACCCCCATGAGCACTTCCGTGCAAATTAGTGCTGACGAGGCTGGAAAGCCGGTTGATCAATCTGTTAGGATTGTATACTGCAAAGCATACTTTATACTTGTATTACCTAATTTCCCTGTAACTACCTATGAGAATATTAACTACATTTAATCATATATTTTGCATATTTATTCATGTTATGGTTATGCAAATGAAATGTCTAATTATTTTATATTGTAAATAATGTGGTGTGTTGGTGTCACACGAAAGATCACATTATCGGTGTCTTAAAAAATAATATAATAGTTCACAACCTATATAATTATTAGACAAATTATATAAAAGGTTGTAGTGTATGCTTGAGATTAGTTGGTCTTGACTCTTAGCATACATTAGCATATTTGCAAATGTTGAACTGGATTGAGGTGAGATAGTGTCTTCTGTACTGACTGTAAGAAAAGCGTAAATCTCGTATAATTATTATTTCTTAATTCTAAGTATATAATATTTAGTTGTGTATTTATAATACTTATTGCTTTGATTTACCATGGGTGAGGGTCAAAATGATCGACTCAATAAGCCTCGTATCTTGGGCTATAATATTATTTATACGATAGTATTATTATTACTAGAAATCGTGTCCCGACTCGTGCGGGTTGATGATGTCTCCTTGAGGAGCTCGATAATGATTATTATATTAAACCCTGTTGGTGGATTTAATTCCGAAATAATAATAAAATTCGAGTGGTACTATTCTTGGATAAGATATTAATTAATTAAAGTTGTCAGTAGCTTATAATTAATTAATGGACATTCGATATCTTAAATACGGGAAATAATATATTTAATAAGGAGCCCAATTTTGTAATTCGGGATTTTGGTAGAAAGTGCAATATCAACTTTTTAGTGGACTAAGTTGATATTAATAGATTCATTATATCAGGAAGAGTCCTAATAAGATAATTTGAATTTATTGGGAGTCCTTCCATAATCCTCCTTAAGATCTCTCGTGGTAGTCCAAGAGCCTATATATAGGACTTATGGGGGGAGGCCGATTTTATGTATGTCTTAGTGAGGTTGTGTGATCAAATTTTTCCTCTTGTGTTTAATTGTAGATCTAGACTTGTGTCTTTGATTCTACAATTTAGATAACACATTAATTTGCTAAGAGTGTTCATAAAATACTAGAAAGCCTAGAAAAATTGAGTGACCACATACAAGAGAAATTTCGGCCGATCCCATCAGTGTCCAAGAAATATCCGTTAGCTCGTTTCCCACATAACGTCCGGGTAAAGGTGGATCATACTCTAGAAGGTGTAAAGGTATAAATACAAGGTGATCAAGACGAAAGCAACCAATTCGCTTCAAAGGTAATATCCTATGATCTTTTAGATCTAGATTAGGATATTTTGATAACCAACATATTTATTTAATAAATAATAAATAATATTTAAATTGCTTATTAGTCTTAGTAATTAATTAATTAGCATGCCTAAATAGATTCTATGCTCGTGGATGCGTAAAACGCAATTATCAACTTTCCCAAACTTCGCTTCCGCTGCGTTTTTACCTCCAACAATTGGTATCGGAGCCGGATTTTCAGCCTTTTTGCTATTTTAATTAATTTTGGTGATTAATTGATAGCAATTTAAATATTAATATAATTTAATGTTGGAATATTTTGCTAGATGTCCTATTGCAGACGATATGATCCAATTATCATGGTTTATATGAATGGTTTATTTATTTATTTAATTTTATTATTTATGCAATTGTTGGTTTGACCCGGTTTTGAGGCATGTAATGGTTTTTCCCGTGAGAAAATCCGCGGGTAGTTCTAGGTGTTTTATTTTTCGTGTAATCTTGCTGTAATTTCGATGTATTTTATTTTGTATAAAATTGTAAACGAATTCAGAATAGACTAAATCACGAAGAAATAGAGCGAAGCAGGACTATCGGGGCACTGGCGGCCCGCGACCAAGCGACAGCCGTGGTGTTGTCGGCGACACAGTACACTGCCGAGCAGCGCTGAGCAGCCCGGCAGCTGGTCGGGCAGTTATTTGGTTCGGGCCGGGTCGTCCAGTTTTTGGTCCGGTCCGTTTCGTCGCCGTTCGTTGCGTCCGCTGGAGAGTCGGGATTTAAAAATTAAATTTTTTTATGTAATTAATTTTGCATAAAAGTGAAATTTTAATTTTTGAAATCAATGGCCCGGTGGGGGAGGAGCGACGAGATGCTTGATTCATTGGGAGAGATCGAGTCAAAGATTTTCTCGGATTCAACTCAAGGAAGAAGACCATGATAATTGGATAATTTAATTATCCATGATTTAGTTTTGGTTTTTATTGTCTTGATATATGGCATGTATGAATGTATGTGTGATATGTTTTCTGCATGTTAGGACGAGAAAATTAAAAACCTTAAGGCTAAAATAACTAAGTGATTAAATTGATTTTTTTTAAAATAAAATCAAATTGGCCTCCATAATTAATTTAAATTGTGAAGTAATTAGCATGCACGTTGATATTAGGGTCTTCCTCCATATCGGATGTGCAAATTATAGGTTCACTAGTTTTAAATTTTAAAATGATAACATAAGGTAAATATGACTTTTTATGATAGGACCTCTCCATCTGTAGGACTATTATTTAAAGGATAATATTTTAAGGATGTTAAATTATGGTGTTGACTTAGGTGTATTAATTCATAAGCTCCCAATCGGAATCTATGTTAATTAATACATGGCCAAGAGGAACCAACTATTAATTTTACTTGTCATAACGTAAAGTTGACTAGATAGTAAAATTAAAGACGTACAACTCTACTTGAAACATGTGTGTATAAACGTCCACACGATCGTGGATTGCATATGCGGATTTTTCGAGGTGTTGGTTGCTAGCATATATATTGTGTTTTGAGGTTTTTCGATATATTTTGCTATGCATTATGTGATGAATGTTTTAATTTTTTATCTCAAATGTCTTTCAATCCACTAGCTGTTATTCTCAAAGAAAATAAACTTGATGGCACTAACTTTGCCGATTGGAAAATCTTGACATTGTCCTGACTGCTGAGGGGCATAAATTTGTCTTAACTGAGGAGAGCCCTGGATCCATAACCGGATGCCACTCCTGGAGAGTTGGATGAATTCCGAAAATGGAAGAAGTCTAATGAGATGGCTCGCTGTTACATTTTGGCTTCACTGATAAATAGGGCGATTTACATCTGACTACCTTTTTAGATGGGCTAATTACAGTTTAGTCCCTATTGTTTCATATATTACAATGAAGGACAAACTTTGCTCTATCCAAAAATTATATTTACAACGAAGGACAAAAGTCAAAATGTCAGATGATGTCAGTGGAGAGAGAGTACTAATATTCCGAATTTGCCCTTTTATTTTTCCTTTTCTTTTTTATCCATTTTTTTTCCCTTTTATTTTTCCTTTTCTTTTTTAGCCATTTTTTTTTCACCTCACGTGAGTGGCACATGCTGGACCTCATTGTAATATATTTAACACTTTTGGACTTCAGTGTAATAAATTTTTAAACTTTCCACTAGCCGTTATTTTTAAATTTTACTGTTTAAATTAAGCCAATTTTGACCTTTTAGGTCTATAATTTTGACCTTTTTTGCCCTGTTTTTTGCCCTGTTTTTTGCTCTGTTTTTTTGGAAGAAATGACATGAAAATTGAACAACCAAAACAACATTAACTGGGTCAGTTTTTTTAAACAACCAAAACAACCAGTTTTTTTTGGAAGAAATGACATGAAAATTGAACAACCAAAACAACATTAACTGGGTCAGTTTTTTTAAACAACCAAAACAACCAAAATTGAACAACCAAAACAACCAAAGCTATGCAGTCTTCTAAGAACTCTTCCTTCCTTTTTTTGGAGCAGTTTTTTAGGAGCAGTTTGCTTGGGCCTCTTTCTCTTGGCTCCATGGCGGCTTGGTCCTTCATTATCATCCAAGTTGGTGTCTTCTCCAAACTCAGTCTCAGTAGAACATGTTTGCTTCCCTTTGGCCTAAAACAATGAGTGCACAAAATAAAAAAAGCACAAGTTTATTTAACAAACTAACGCACAATAAAAATGAGTAACCTACATTCTTCTTGTTGGGACAGCCCCTTGAGTTGTGTCCTTTCCCTCCACACTCACTACATGCCACTGTAGCCTTCCTCCAACCATGAGCAACATTTGATCTACCACCTTCACTTGCCCTCTTATGCCTTCCCACCTTTGGTCTTCCTCTTTGCCTTTTCACAATTGGTGGCAGACACACCTCACTTACTGACTCCAAATCAGTTGGCCAGAAAACATGTTGGGGTACTGGTTGTATCAAGATAGAGTATGCCCTCAAGTAGGCCTCTTTTGTGTGCTTTTCATCAATATATTCCACAGGTGACTCTCTAGTGTATGACAAAACAGCAAGTGCATGCCTACAAGGGATTCCTGATATATCCCACTTTTTACAGTCACAAGTCCTAGCATCTAGATCAACTCCAAATGTGTAGCTGTATTCTGAAACCTCAGACTTCCTATTACACTCAGTCACAATGCTGCACCTCCTAGACTCATGAATATTATCATTCAACTTTTTTAAAGTCTTAGGCATTGACAAAGCAGTACAAGCCAAAGCTTTTTTCTGCCTAATACTCATCCTTCTCATGATTTGCTGCCTAAGACCCTCCATTAGATTTAGGATAGAATGTGCTCTAATGGGCTCAATCCAACTATTAAAACACTCAGACAGGTTATTGGTTACATGATCAACCTTAGGTGTTGGATCAAAAGCATGCCTAGCCCAATAACTAACATCTACATCCATCTGTAACACCCCGAGATATTCGGAATATGTTACAGTGCCGTAGACCCCTACATGGGACCTACCAGGCTACAATATAAAAACTCCACTCGACTAACCATCTTGGTTAGCGAGGATACACAATTAAATAATGTGACATATAAAGATACGCCCGGAGCAACCGGCAAAATAAGCATCAACCAACAACATGACAATTTAAAGCAATACAATACGGAGTTTGAAACAAAAGCCTAAGTACTCGCGAGTACAATCTATAAGTTTAAAAACTGTGGGAACAACCATATCGAAATGGACAGAGGAAATAAATAGACCCAAATGCACATGTCAACGACCCTGGCCAACATCCTCGTACTGTCCTGGTGCTCGCTCGTCCGGATAATCATAACCTGAAATCCATAACAAGAATTTCCCCAAAACGGGTCCCCAAAGGGGTTAGCAATTACGCTAGTACAAGTAATCAAGGCAAACCAATCGCTTACACATTTCATAGTACATGCACCAATATCAATTTCAAAAGTCAAAACCAGACATGTCTTTTCCGGGAAAATAAACAGTCAAACAATTAGCCTTGAGAACAGGGCGGCAGCATACATTCTCACTCGGGGCCTCACAGGGACCCTAACGAGTTGGCTACAATTACAGAAAAACAAAACCACGCACACGCTATGCCGTGAGAACAGGGCGGCAGCATACATTCTCACTCGAGGCCTTGCAAGGACCCTAACGAGTTGGCTAGCGGTACGAAACTCGTGAAATCCAGGGCGGCAGCATAGATTTCCCTCCTTGACCCCGTCGGGCCAACACAAGGTGAGTTACAAACAAGTAATATACATAACCATTTCATGTTAAGCTTAAAGGTTTCCAAAAATACTTGCCTTGAATAAGAGACGGCGCAACGAATGGAAGGAAAACACCGACGACCGATAGGAGCCGATAATCACGAACCTAACGATACGAATAACACAATCACCACCAATTCTAACTAAATACGGAATTGGAAACACCCGAAAACCCTCCTACGATTTATGTGTATTCGTATCAAACAACGACGAGGGCGGATCGCAACCAAACCCTCTCGATTATGTAAATATCACGAAATACATCATGAGTTCGTAGGAGAACAAGAACAATGACGAGATTAATCATAATCAATAAGGATTAATCAACAATACGAAGCAAATCGAACAATACACCCGAAAATCCCCAAATCCTCCAAGGTAGGTTATAAGAGATTTTACCTTGATTTGAAGATGAACGATGGATGATTAGTGATAGGTGGATGGTATGATACTTGAATATGCTCTTACAATGGAGTTTGGATCGAAATCGGTCGAACCCTAGCTCAAGTCGTCGCTCCCGTCGTGAAAAGGAAAGAGAGAAGTGAGAAATGAGGAAAAACTGGGCCGCTGCCAGTTTATATACTGGCAGGTGTTACGGCCGTAACACACCCCACATACGGCCGTAACACAGGAACATTACGGCCGTAACACAACTCTCTTACGGCCGTAACTGGCCTCTGGAAAGAACTGGGTAAAATTTACGAACGACACTTACGGCCGTATCAAGACACCATTACGGCCGTATCAATACTTACGGCCGTAACTCTAACATGTTACGCCCGTAACCCCCCCACTGGAATCAAGTGCAGAAAACGAACTCATATTACGGCCGTATAAGGGAAACTTACGGCCGTAACTCTCAAGCATTACGGCCGTAACAATGAGGCTTACGGCCGTAACATAGCCTGAGACAGCAAGAAGAAATCTGAATCACTTCGACGAGGAAATGATCGGGAAGTAACGAGACGATATCGCTACCAACCGATATACTTCCAATGATTCACGCCAACGACAAAAGATATAAAATGAAACGTGATTCGAATGTCCGAAGGTTCAGGAACAACAACGATAACAAGAATACCCTAAACTTGGGAAAATTACGAAATGGCCCAAACGTTCACAAAACCGCGATATGACGTCGGATTAACAAACCGAAACTCACGATACGAACAACTCAACTATACGAACTCGTGAAACCAAAGGAGTTAGAAAAGCGAACGAGTTCTACGAGAATCGAACGTCCGTGCCATAATACATGACATAAAACGGAATAATATCAAAACATCACCAAGATCATCCCCGATGGAGAAACTCCAAGAATAACATAGATTCAAAATGTCGACATGGTTACAAGCGAGCTACCAAAAATAAAAATACACCAAAACGGGAATATCGGACAAAGAAAAAAAAAATGCGGATATTACACCATCAACCACTCATAAGCTTTTAAATTTGCAGCTTTAACTCTATTCATACCTTTGTTTAAACCATACAGAGTGTAAGCTGTAGATGCTTGCCAGAAGTATCTCCTAAGGTCAGCAGATGGGAACTTGATTTTGAAGTTATCATAGATGTGCCTTGCACATTTTCTATTGATAACATGAGGTGTAAGTTTCTTTATAACTTCCACAAGCCCCTGCACATAGAATAAAAATCAACAAGTAAGAAAGCATGAAACCAATTGGAACATAAATTTTACAGCAAGTAAGAAAACAAGTAATCAAAGAAAAAGAAAGTTAGTTAGAAGGTACCTTTTGCCTATCTGCCATAAAGTGCCATCTTTTGGCAGGGTCAAAGCCACCAAACATCTGTGAAAGGCACTCAATGAAAAAGCCCCAACTCTCCTTACACTCAATCTCAACAACAGCTACAGCAACTGGGAAGATCCCACCTTCTGGATCCATTCCCACACAACTTAGCAGCCCACCAGAGTACCTAGCTTTCAAGTGGCAGCCATCAAAAAACAGGAAAGGGCTACAACCAGCCTCAAAGCCTGATCTGAGTGCTTCTAAGCCAAATAAGAATCTACGAAAGGTAGGTTGAGCCAAGGTAGGGCAGGGATCATACTGCAGCAGTGCCAAGGATCCAGGGTTTGTTCTACTTACCATCTCACAGTATCTTGGCAGCAGTTTAAATGCCTCAACTGGATCACCACCTATGATTTCTTGAGCCCTCAATCTTGCTCTATACATTTTCATGTATGAAACCTCAATTTTCAGCTTCTTATTTGCATACTCAATAAGGTCATTCACCTTGTACTTGGGATTCTTCTTCAACTCACCCAAGATTTTGTTTGACAAGAAAACAGCGTCAATCTCCTTAGGATTTGATCTCCTTACACAATTATGCTTCCCAACATAGGTCTTGATCATCATAGTATTTTTATCCTCCAACAAACTAGCATGTATCCTCCACTCACAACCCTTCCCCATACATCTAGCTGTGAACCTTTTACCATCATTCTTCTCCCTCTTACATATGAAACCAATCTTCACAATGTATTCTTTCACCCTCTCCCTAAGTTCATCAACACTGGCAAACACTTGCCCAACTGCAAATTCCCTATCCCATCTTTCAACATCACCAAACTCATCCTCAGCTAGCTCCTCATCTCCAATAGGAATCTCCCATTTCTCATCTTCACTGGACTCTTGGCTCACCCTACCACTGCCCCTTGGCCTACCACCTTTATTCGCTGATGGTTGAGCCTGACTACTACTACCAATTTCCCCACCTATGTTCACATCATCCTCAACAGGTCCTAACTCTTCATCATCCCCACTGCCCAAATACTCATCCTCACTGTCACTACCCACACACCTAACAAATCCCACCTCCTCATCCTCACTCTCATGCATATAAACCTTTTCAGGTTCATCATACTCACAATCAAGGTCAACATTAGGACACTCCCTCTCCCCACTGTCCTCAATCTCCCCACTGTCCTCAGTATCCCCACTGTCCTCAGTCTCCCCACTGTCCTCATTCCTTGCAGAAGAAGGTGATCCATTATTTTGTGGTTCAGTTGGAGTGGAGTGTAAGTGACTGGGGGGAGAGTGGGTAGCAAACAATAAGTCCATGAAATTAGAATCATCCATGTACTTGTGAGTGTGTGTTGTGTCATTTGGTGTTTCATTTTGTGTAGTGTGCAATGGAGGATCAGTTTGTGTTTCTGTTTGTGTCTGTGTTTCAAAGTCCATTTGTGATGGTGTTTCAAGAGGGATTTCAACAGGGGACTCATGAGTAGGTGTGGACTGTGGATTTTTTTTAATTGGTGTGCAATCATCATCACATGTTTGTCTCTTCCCATGACTCCTAAGCCCACTATCATCAACAGCTAAAGGCTCTACAAATTCTAGAGTGACATACAACTCAATTTCCTTAAACTGCCTATTTTTACGAAACAGATCATGCAAATCATCATTTCCTTTAAGTTCTAGCCTATCTAGCTCACCTTCTACATCAGCATAAAAAGTGGCAAATACAGACTTATGCCTATCCTCATCAGGTATGCACTTCTCAAAGACATCATCAACTAGCCTATTGAAGGAATATTTATTTGGTTTTATGTTAACCAAAGTGTGTTGCTCATCCAAGTAATGCATCCTGATCATATAGCCTTCCCCCATTTGAAATACCTACAAACAAACACACAAAAACAGTTAAGCATAACAACACAAATAATTTTTCGAAGTAGGGTTTCTGGCAACTAAATACGCCCAAACTAAGATCGATTGACAAAAAATTAACAGTTAAATCAACAAAATTGATTGACAGGTTTTGCGTACGAATGAAAGCATAATTAAAGTATGGAGTTTCTTTACATACCTTTCGTGGAGCTCTCTCGTTGAACCCCAAAACTCGACAAACACACTGTGAAACTCCGTCGGAAATTGCACAGAAACTCCTTCCCTTCAACGATTGACGATACGCACGTCAAAGATGGTGGCTTTTCGTCGGAATTTTGGTGAATAATGGCGAGGGTTTGTGGGATGAAAATGGCGACGGGTTGAGAAAGAAAAGGGAAAAAGAAAAGGGAGAAAGAGAAATGAGACGGGTTGAGAGAGAAAAGGGAGAAAGAGAACTGAATTTTAATTTTTAAAAGAAATGTTTTATTCAAGTAAATAGAGGGGCATTTTCATCTTTTTAATGGAAGTCAACACCAATTCAGATTTTTGTCCTTCGCTGTAATTTATGAAACAATAGGGACTAAAGTGTAAAGGGGCCATCTAATAGGGTAGTTGGATGTAATTTCCCCCTGATAAATATATTGCAGCATCAGCATTAGACGATGGGCTCAACTGCAGAAATGATGAAAAGTCTCACTGGGATGTTTGGTCATCAGAACCAGGCGGCTAAACAAAATACAATGAGGGTGTTGATGACAACCCAAATGTCTTAAGGGACCCCAGTAAGGGATCATGTCCTGAAAATGATGTCTCATTTGAACGAACTGAGCATACTGGGGGCTACTATCGATGCGGAAACGCATGTCGATATTATCTTGTGCAGCTTACCAAGAAACTTTGAGTAGTTCCGCCTTAACTACAATATGAACTGTAGGACATATACTTTGGCGGAACTTCTGACAGAGCTTCAATCTGCTAAAGATCTCTTCAAACAAGATTATCATCAGGTTCTTGCGGCAAACGGTGCTACTTCTCCCAAACACAAATGGGAAAAGAAGAAAAAACAGGTTGGCCAGAAGCAAGTGGCAACTCTCAAGGTGAAAATCAAGGCTCCTCACCCCGATGCGAACAAAAAGTCAAAGAGAAAGTGCTACAAGTGCGGTCATAAAGGACATTTTAAAGCGGACTGCCCTTCTCTTAAGAAAGGTATGTCTCGTGCACTAGTAGTCAAAACTTGTTTGGCAGCTTGTTCTTCCACTTCGTGGATAGTTGACTCAGGCTCCACTGATCATGTTTGCTTTGACTCGCATGGTTTTCAGGTAACCAAGCAGCTTAGTGCGGGCGAGATGACCATCAACTGGGGCGATTATTCCAGGCTTATGGCTGTTGCAGTGGGAGTCGTGCAGTTGAAGATTAATGATAAATTATTAGTCCTCAATAATGTATTATTAGTACCGGATTTTAGAATGAATTTAATTTCAGTTTCTAAATTAAATTGCGATGGTTATTCAGTTTCTTTTGATGATGATGCCACTATTAGGAAAAGAAACATTGAATATATTTGCAAAGGTATTTTTAATGATAGACTATATATCATTAATACTGCACAAACTCCTATGCATAAATCAACTCTTTGTCTAAACCTAAAAAGAGAAAAGAACCTTCAAGCATACACCAAACATATCTGTGGCATTTACGGTTCGGGCATGTAAACCTTGGGAGGATTCAAAGATTGGTAGACGATGGCCCATTGGATGATCTCCAAGTTGAGTCATTTCCAATTTGTGAATCCTGTCTGGAAGGTAAGATGACCAAAAGGGATTTGAAAACCAAAGGAAACCGTGCTCAGAATGTGTCAGAATTGGTTCATACGGATGTATGTGGTCCACTGAATATCCAGGCTAGGGGTGGTTTTGAGTACTTCATCACGTTTATAGATGATTATTCGAGATATGGATACATCTATTTGATACGACGTAATTCTGAAGCCTTTAACAAATTCAGAGACTTTATGTCTGAAACGGAGAAGTGTAATGGGAAGAGTATCAAGTCACCACGATCTGATCGTGGTGGCGAATACCTTAGTCGAGAGTTATTGGATTTCTTGACAAATGAGGAGATTTCATCCCAGCTCACCGTGCCGGGAACTCCACAACAAAATGGTGTGGCTAAAAGAAGGAATAGAACTCTTTTAGAAATGGATAGATCAATGATGAGTTATTCGGATTTACCTATTTCATTTTGGGGATACGCCTTAGAAACAGCGACGTACATTCTAAACCTAGTGCCTTCCAAATCAGTTTCAAAAACACCCACATAACTGTGGAGTGGGCAAAAGCCCACTCTAGGACATGTTCGGGTTTGGGGTACTCCAGCATATGTGCTGAATAAGGAAGATGACAAGTTGACATCTCGTACAGAAGTGTGAGTGTTTGTAGGATATCCTAAGGGAACGAAGGGTGGCTTGTTCTATAGTCCCCAGGATCAGAAGGTCATTGTTAGCACCAATGCCCGATTCCTGGAAGAGGATTATATGATTAGTCACAAGCCCATGAGCGAGATAATTCTGGAAGAGCTGAGGGGCGAGACTCCGTCTATACCAATCATAAAAGCGCCAACTAACACTGCATCATATATCAATTCTGAGACTTTTACACCAACTCGGGATTTGCCCCATCATAGTGGGAGGGTTGTTCGTCAACCAGAACAAGGCGTGGGAAAGTCTTCGGACTCAATCCTAAGCGAATATGAATCAGATCCCTGGACCTACAAGGAGGCAATCCAAGATAAAGATGCTGACTTTTGGCAAGTAGCAATGGAATCAGAAATGGGATATATGGAATCCAATAAAGTGTGGGAGCTAGTAGAGCTACCTGATGGTATACAAGCCATTGGGAGTAAATGGGTATACAAGCGAAAGAAAGGAGGTGATGGGAAGTTTGAAACCTTCCAAGTGAGGCTTATTGCAAAAGATTACACTCAGAAAGAGGGTATCGATTATGATGAAACCTTTTCGCCGGTAGCCATATGCTTAAGTCAATACGGATTCTTTTAGCTATAGCTGCGCATTTGGATATAGAGATTTGGCAAATGGATGTCAAGACTGCATTCTTGAATGGGAGTCTAGACAAGGAAATCTATATGCACCAACCAGAGGGATTCATTGATGAATGAGAAGAGCACTTGGTGTGCAAGCTTAAGAGATCCATTTATGGACTTAAGCAAGCATCTAGATCTTGGAACACTCGTTTTGACGAAGTTGTCCAATCATATGGATTCGTCTAATATCCGAGTGAGAGTTGTGTGTATAAGAATTGCGATGGAAACGTGTTGGTGTTACTTGTACTATATGTAGATGATATCATTCTGATTGGAAACACTGTGAAGGAATTGTCAGACGTACGGGTGTGGCTATCTGAGCAATTCGATATGAAGGATCTGGGAGAAGCAGGACACATCCTTAGAATTAGGATCTTTTGTGATCGGAAGAAAAGGATATTATGCTTATCCCAGGCATCCTATATCGATACAGTGCTAAAGCGGTTTAGCATGGAGAATTCCAAGAAAGGTTTTCTACCTTACAGACATGGAATTCAACTATCTAAGGATATGTGTCCCAAGACACAAAAGGAGATAGATGACATGAAGATGGCCCCTTATGCATCAGCTGTGGGAAGCCTCGTGTATGCTATGCTTTGCACTAGACCAGATATCTGTAATGCCGTAGGCATGGCTGCTAGATATCAGTCAAACCCAGGACCGGGACACTGGATTGCTGTCAAGCACATACTCAAGTACCTGAGAAGGACTAGGGAGTACATGCTTGTATATCAATCAGACGACCTGTGTCCAGTGGGTTACACTGACTTAGATTTTTCATCGGACAAAGAAAAGTCCAAGTCTACTTCGGGTTATGTGTTTAGCTTGGGAGGTGGAGCCATTAGTTGGAGGAGTGTGAAGCAGAAATGCATCTCGGACTCTACCATGGAAGCAGAGTACGTGGCAGCCTGTAAGGCATCTAATGAGGCGGTGTGGCTCAAGTACTTCCTGCAGGACTTAGATGTGATTCCCGATTTGCCAAAGGATATTACACTTTATTGTAAAAATTCTGGTCCAGTCGCAAATTCAAGGGAACCACGAGCCCACAAGGCAAGTAAACATATCAACCGCAAGTACCACATCATACGACACTTCGTAAAGGAATGAGACATAGTTGTAGCCATGGTTGCATCAGAAGATAATCTTGCTGACCCTTTCACGAAAGGCCTACCCTCAAAAGTTTTTGAAAAGCATGTGGAAGGAATGGGATTACGGTGTATGGCACCATTGGTTTGAGTATAAGTGGGAGAAATGAGAGACTATGTAATAGATTAGTATACTTAAAAGCATGCTTTGAGTATAAGTGGGAGATTGTTAGGATTGTATACTGCAAAGCATACTTTATGCTTGTATTACCTAATTTCCCTGTAACTACATCTGAGAATATTAATTACATTTAATCACATGTTTTGCATATTTATTCACGTTATGGTTATGCAAATGAAATATTAAATTATTTTATATTGTAGATAATGTGGTGTGTTGGTGTCACACAGAAGATCACATTATCGTGCCTTATAAAATAATATAATAGTTCACAACCTATATATGTAATACCCGCTATTTTTATAATGCAATATTATTATTTTATAATAATATTATAATGCGTTCCATTTTATTTAATTCCATTTAGAGAATCACGAATATTTACTTCGACGTATCACAAGTCCTAGCCCGAGTTAATTTCTCAAGTTAATTTCTGAACATTTAATGTTAGTCAATACTAATAATATTAAAGATAATATTATTATTAATAATAATATTTATAATAAGTACCATATTAATATTGAGGGTATTAATATTTTTATCTTTAACACTTTATATCACCATTTATATTACTCTCGATATTATTATCGATATTATAACTACCGTCACTATTATTATTTTATTCATTACCATTTCTATTATTATCATTATTATTATTATTATCATTATTATTATTTTATCATTTCGATTATTATTATTATTATTACCACCATCTGGCCCAAATAGATTGTGCTGACCCAAATTAATAATTAAGCCCAGAGATTTACTCTAACCCTAATTGTTCATACAGTATAAATACATTACATCTGCAGCACAAAATTTTTAGAATACACAATATAGAGATTTTTTTTTTCTTTCTTTCTTCCTGCAATCGGCCGCTGCACTACTATCTTCTGCAAAATTCATCTTCTCTATTTCCAACAAGGCAAACTGATTCTCTCGTCATTCTCCCATCAATTATGTTGTAATTGTGTTTACAAATTATGTCTCTCTCAAATTTAAATCCATCTATCAAATCATCTTTATAGATTTATTCAAACAGACACACCACTCGATATAGCTCACTTTCAGTGTAACACCCCCAAAACCATATGGGAATATTACACGCCGTAGACCCTTTCCACAAGGATCTACCAGGCTAAACATCCATAAACAACCAAATGCTTGCCCAGCCAGGGTCAAACAATAAATTGATACAGACCGAAATGGTCACTTACACGTGAATACACAGACCGATGAGGTCACGCAACCCAATCGACAAAACTGACTTAAATAACATTACCCACACAGGGGTCGAAATACAATACAGCGGAAGACTGAAATCAAATCTGACAACACAACAAAAATCAAAACAACTCTCGACTCATGATTAGTATCGTATCTCGTCATCCTCTTGTGCCAATCCTGTGACTGCTCCCCTGAATCTGCATGTACCTGGACATCCACCCCCCGATTACTCGGGGTTAGTAAAACTCCACTGTTTTACTAGTGCAAGTATCAAATCATACAAAATGTAACACGCAAATAATAATCGTGAATCCAATATAATAATCAAGTATCAAAATATTCTCGGGAGGTTTTCACAAAGGAAGATAAGCTATGAAGCATTCGAAAATAAGATTAACATCCCGGGAATTTTTAGATTTTCAAAACCTTTAAGACCTCAAGTCCTGATTCTCAAAACCTTTCGAAAAACTTTAGGGCCTTAACCCAAATCTTGTTTCATAACTCAGCAGTTTACAATACGGGAAACATTTATTCAAGCTTAGGACTCGGTCCAACATTCATTTTCATAAAACTTTTCCTTTCAAAACATTGATTTGAAAATAATCATGCTTATGACACCGTGATCCACTGTCACGTGTCTCCGTAGGTTCAACAACCCGCACGGACTACACCACGCACAATTAAACAAACATAATCAATTCCGACACCGTGATCCACTGTCACGTGTCTCCGTAGGCTTAACAACCCGCACGGACTATATCAATCACAACAATCATACACACCGTCCTGACACCGTAGTCCACTGCCACGTGTCACCGTAAGCCCCGTCGAGCTCACCCGGTTGGACGTACTATGCCCGAAACTCATGGTCCACTGCCATGCGTTATCGTAGGCCTCGTCAGACCAGCACGATTGGACCTCAGTACCTCACTAAGTTCTAGTCCACTGCAACGAATACTCGTAGGTCCCGTCGAACCAACACGAGTAAACTTAGCGGTCACACACATATTCATATTCACATTCACATTACATACAACAATGAGCACAATTAATCAATCACATTGATCACCACAAAATCGTACATCACACGAACCTAACACAATCTCAACACTCGCAACAACTATCGTCAATCATCGACACATAACCAACATAACACACATTCGGCACACAATACATTGCACAACCAAGTGTACAACCATCCCATATGTACGTCGCAATCTTGCACAAATGGCACAACGCCTAACACGTATACTAATATAACACTATTATCGCAAAGCCTTCGAATTAGGGAAAACACAACCAACTCAAACGGAACATAATTACGAAGGCAAGCAAAATCATCATACATCTCATACGTAATTACTAGTCGCAAGATACAAGTCTTATAATAAGATACTTGCCTTACTAACCGCTACCGAACGCTCTGAAGAACACGGTTCGACCGGGAAGCTCGGACCCCAAAGAAGGCAACGAACGGAAGGGTTCCGACTCGAGTTCTTCACAAGAATTCATTCCTAAGTCACAACGATATCAATTCAATCACAATTCTACGAAAACGTATGGAACTTCCCAAGTTCTACTCATTGAAGCATTTTATCGGTCACCTTGAGGGCATAGTCCAATTCAATCGATTATTCAAGAAAATACTCAAATTCGTTCCACAAAACTTCAAGGGTGATGAATGATTTCGAGTATACAACCATGTTATAACGATAATCTGAACTAAAACGAATCAAATCGGCCAAAACATCAAGAAACCTCAAAAATTCCCAAAACCAAGAGTTTAGGTGTTCTTACCTTCGATCCGGGTGGAAGATGATGTTAATCCATGAATCAAACTTCCAAAACGTATTGTTCTATGTTTCTCTTACTCAAATCCATCCACTTATGCTGAAGAAATCGTGAAGGAACGAAGGAAAAATGAGAAATGGCCGGATGACTCGGTCCAGCCCATTAAATAGCCGACCGCATCGCTGTGCCGCGGCCCCGGCAAGTGTGCCGCGGCACAGGGCCGAATCTGCCCCCAGTGATTGGCAGCGTGCCGCGGCCCGGATGAGTGTTCTGCGGTAGTGACTCGGCAGTGTGCCGCGGCCCTGCCGGCATGTGCCGCGGCTCACAGTACAGGCTGCTCGGCCAAAATTGGAAAATGAGTGCCTGAGCTATTTCGACCATAACTCTCTCGTCCGGACTCCGATTGACTCACCGTTTGAACCATTGGAAAGCTAACTTGATGCTCTATAATATTGAAAAGATTCAAAATCTTTGGAGTTTCCAAGAATTTATGGTGATTTTACAAAGTCGACTCATACTTGGAAAAGTCGTTTAATAACACTAAACTCAAGAAAACGACACCGAAACCCGAACCTGAATACGAATCGAAGATACGGTTAAAAAGTACTCGCAAGGACGAATCTAAGAGCTAAGAGAACACACGATTCTGACCACCCAAAGGCTCGAAATTCGACAACGGAAGGTAATTACCCCAAACTTTGGGAAATTACGAAAATGGCCCAAAACGTCCGAAAATCACGATACGTGATCGAATAACCAAACCGAACTTCACAACACGTATAACGAAGTTAAACGGACTTATGGGAGACTCGAAACAGAAAATTCGGATGAGATTCACAAGAATCGAACTCGAGTGCGGAAAATTCGTTAAGAAACACGGGACTCAACAAAACAATACCGAAACGAACTCGGATGAGAAAAAGTGCAGAATTAATCATTCTCAGAATGATGAAACAGTCCCAAACGAGTCGTCAAAATGGACCTCCGCCGAAAAAAGAAAATTACCAGATATCCGAAATTGCGGATATTACATTCTACCCTCCTTAAAAGAAGTTTCGTCCCGAAACTTAAATCAAGTAGGGAGAAGCACTATCCCAACAGGAAAACTCAACGAGATACACAAGAACCGAAAAAAAATCGCGCCCAACTGCGAAACGTTACAAGCAACGCGAAAGAACATACAGCGTGAAAACACGCCCCACGACGACCATAACAACGCCTCCGGCAATGATTCAAAACAATAACGAGCAATTAACGACGCATCACATACCACATCATATGCACACATTTAATCAAAGAAACGTACGCGACAACAAGTCGCACCCGACTAAAACGGCTATGTGATAGAAACAAATAGAGTATTACGATAGAAATCATTCCGATTCTCATCAACAAGAAAGTGTCCGACGTCAAAACACAAACAATTCAAGATAACGGAAAACGAGAATACCGGATATTACATTCTATCCTATTAAAATTAAGTTTCGTCCCGAAACTTAAAATAAAACATCATGATAGAATACAAACAAAACCAAAAAGTTCACGCAATAAATATCAATTTCTACACGAATTACAGCACAAAGTACGATACACAACTACATCACTGGACACCACCGGGCCCTCCCCGAGTAGGAACGAAAACCCGATTCCCGAACATCTTGGCAGCGGTCTCACAATGCACCGCTTGGTGCCCCAGTTGGCCGCACTTAAAATAATTAACCGGTGGCGAACGACAATTCTATCTCGCATGGCCTACACGACTGCAGTTAAAGCAGGTCTTCACACCGATCGTCTTACTCGCCTCTGGAGTAAGGTTCTTAGACTGGTCAACCGAACGAGGAGTTCTCCCAGAAGGAAAATGCATTGCAACAGGCTCATGGATCTCACTTCTCTGGCCTCTTGAAAAATTTCTCGAGGTCTTCTGTCTCTTACTCTCTGAACTAGATTCCGACATAGAAACAACCATCTCAATGGCTAAAGCTCGGTCCTGATATTCTTTCAGGGTGGTACACATAAGCGGAGCCATACTCTCACGAATATGGGGTTTCATGCGCATATTGAAGTATCGGACCTTGTCCGCTTCACTTCTCACTTGATCCCGAACATAAGCCAACTGTCGATTATAATCGACTATCGCTGGGATATTGACACATCCTGGGACATAGCCGAGAAAAACTCAACGATTCTGCATTCACGAACAGGCAACGGGCAATACTCTGCCTCCATGGCAGTCTGAAACTCAGCCCATGTAGGTGTACGATCTGCAGGCACTACAGCGTGCCACCAGTCTGCAGCTTCTTTGTCGAGCAGGTACTGAGCAATGGGTACCCTCCTATCATCCGGACAAGCTACAGCATCAAATATTCTGTCCAACTGGAAGAGCCAGTTTTCCCAACCTAACAAGTCAGACGAACCCACAAAACGGGGCGGCTGCATCTTCATCACATCTCGCAACCACTTACTAGTCCCGTTATCCCTATTTGGGTTCTTAGCCCGACGTACGGACTGATTCATCTGCACTAACTAGTCAACCACCTGACGAAGGATGGTGGCGGCGCCAACGTCAACATTAACGCTAGTCGAATGTCCCTGATCTGTACTGAGCTGATTGGTACTCGGCAAGGAGGGAGTCGCCCTCTCCTGCTCCCGATTACGACCCCCACCACGACCACGGCCACGGCCTCGACGTCGACCCCTTAGCATACTGAACGGAGAACCAATCAGAATTACAAGATAAAACAAACCTCACATAATCGATATAAGCCCACAATCAGCAGCACAATGCAATATTCACACGTTCACATTGACGAAGATGTACGACCTATACCTCAGCATACACGGTTAAAACATTAAGCATACCATTGTGGTCCAACACCGATAATATTCTTAAAAAAAAAACAAGTTTATCGAGGTATTTGTTCGAATGATAATATAAAAAAATCGTGAGTTTGAAAGATTTTGCTGGGATGAAATTTTGAAAACACTTTGTTTAATACCTCAGTCATTGGAGTGGGGAACGATACCTAACAACGTATCCCGCCACTTGGGCATACAACCCAGATTTTTTGACGAGAATAATAATATAGCAACTCACTGCACGACTTAACCTCAATACATAAACACATAACGTTCTAATTTATGGAAGCCAAAGTTGTTTTGCACAACAGAAATTTTCCAAAATCCTTTAGTTCATAACCAAAACGACGGTAATATTTTACAATGTCCGAAGTATTTCAAAACACATTTTTCAAATACCGTCTGATTGTGTCATTTGAAAATACACGGCCCATTTGTCAAAATTTAACAAATTTTAAAAATCCATATAAACCATGGTTTGACCGTACCACCAAAATATTTTCCAAAAATCGATTTCTACAAAATTCTCAAACTGTAAAGTCCTTCAGGAAACATTCTCAAACTTACCCATAGCGGACAAAAATTACAACATTCCAAAAACAGTTGAATTTAAAACCACATACTCAAATGGAAACCAGGGTCGCCAATTCAATCAAATGCATCTCGTGGTATCAAGTTTAAACACACAGCAAAATCATTCATCGGAGTTTCTCACAAACTCTACCGTCAGTACCTATTCGAAACCCATCAAGGTTTAAAACTTTCGCAACATACCACCCCACCCGGTGGTTCAAAGATAAAACAATAACGTCCCCAGTTCTATACACATACTATGTGTCACAAGCATTAAACACAACTATATTACTCAATACTGTGTAAATAAAATTATGCACCGCAATTAACTCACTAAGATAAAATCGAGATACACAGGTATTACGCATAAAAGAGGAGACTTACATCCACAGGTCGCACGGAGGTGACGGTCGCCCACGATACTAATCTCGTCCGACAACATAACCGACACGTTGTGACTACGCACAACTCAACTTGTCACCTGACGACTCGAACGATCTGACAACACATTACTCGACAAATCACGACTTGACTCGACCTGACAGCGTAGGTTTCCGCAACCTAAGCTCCGATACCATAAATGTAACACCCCCAAAACCATATGGGAATATTACACGCCGTAGACCCTTTCCACAAGGATCTACCAGGCTAAACATCCATAAACAACCAAATGCTTGCCCAGCCAGGGTCAAACAATAAAATGATACAGACCGAAATGGTCACTTACACGTGAATACACAGACCGATGAGGTTACGCAACCCAATCGACAAAACTGACTTGAATAACATTACCCACACAGGGGTCGAAATACAATACAGCGGAAGACTGAAATCAACTCTGACAACACAACAAAAATCAAAACAACTGTCGACTCATGATTAGTATCGTAGCTCGCCATCCTCTTATGCCAATCCTGTGACTGCTCCCCTGAATCTGCATGTACCTGGACGCAAAACAGACATCCACCCCCCAATTACTCGGGGGTTAGTAAAACTCCACTGTTTTACTAGTGCAAGTATCAAATCATACGAAATGTAACACGCAAATAATAATCGTGAATCCAATATAATAATCAAGTATCAAAATATTCCCGGGTGGTTTTCACAAAGGAAGATAAGCTATGAAGCATTCGAAAATAAGATTAACATCTCGGGAATTTTTAGATTTTCAAAACCTTTAAGACCTCAAGTCCTGATTCTCAAAACCTTTCGAAAAACTTTAGGGCCTTAACCCAAATCTTGTTTCATAACTCAGCAGTTTACAATACGGGAAACATTTATTCAAGCTTAGGACTCGGTCCAACATTCATTTTCATAAAACTTTTCCTTTTAAAACATTATGCTTATGACACCGTGATCCACTGTCACGTGTATCCGTAGGTTCAACAACCCGCACGGACTACACCACGCACAATTAAACAAACATAATCAATTCCGACACCGTGATCCACTGTCACGTGTCTCCGTAGGCTTAACAACCCGCACGGACTATATCAATCACAACAATCATACACACCGTCCTGACACCGTAGTCCACTGCCACGTGTCACCGTAAGCCCCGTCGAGCTCACCCGGTTGGACGTACTGTGTCCGAAACTCATGGTCAACTGCCATGCGTTATCGTAGGCCTCGTCGCATCAAAGACGATTGGACCTCGCACTCACTAAGTTCTGACCCCGTAGTCCACTGCCACAAATCCTCGTAGGTCCCGTCGAACCAACACGAGTGAACTTAGCAGTCACACACATATTCATATTCACATTCACATTACATACAACAATGAGCACAATTAATCAATCACATTGATCACCACAAAATCGTACATCACACGCACCTAACCCAATCTCAACACTCGCAACAACTATCGTCAATCATCGACACATAACCAACATAACACACGTTCGGCACACAATACATTGCACAACCAAGTGTACAACCATCCCATATGTACGTCGCAATCCTGCACAAATGGCACAACGCCTAACACGTATACTAATATAACACTATTATCGCAAAGCCTTCGAATTAGGGAAAACACAACCAACTCAAACGGAACATAATTACGAAGGGAAGCAAAATCATCATACATCTCATACGTAATTACTAGTCGCAAGATACAAGTCGTATAATAAGATACTTGCCTTACTAACCGCTACCTAACGCTCCGAAGAACACGGTTCGACCGGGAAGCTCGGACCCCAAAGAAGGCAACGAACGGAAGGGTTCCGACTCGAGTTCTTCACAAGAATTCATTCATAAGTCACAACGATATCAATTCAATCACAATTCTACGAAAACGTATGGATCTTCCCAAGTTCTACTCATTGAAGCATTTTATCGGTCACCTTGAGGGCATAGTCCAATTCAATCGATTATTCAAGGAAATACTCAAATTCGTTCCACAAAACATCAAGGGTAATGAATGATTTCGAGTATAAAACCATGTTATAATGATAATCTGAACTAAAACGAATCAAATCGGCCAAAACATCAAGAAACCTCAAAAATTCCCAAAACCAAGAGTTTAGGTGTTCTTACCTTCGATCCGGGTGGAAGATGATGTTAATCCATGAATCAAACTTCCAAAACGTATTGTTCTATGTTTCTCTTACTCAAATCCATCCACTTATGCTGAAGAAATCGTGAAGGAACGAAGGAAAAATGAGAAATGGCCGGATGACTCGGTCCAGGCCATTAAATAGGCTGATCTGCACTGTGTGCCGCAGCACAGCCGAAGTGTGCCGCGGTATAGGGCCGAATCTTCCCCCAGTGATCGGCAGCGTGCCGCGGCCTGGACGAGTGTGCCGCGGCAGTGACTCGGCAGTGTGCCGCGGCCCTGCCGGCATGTGCCGCGGCTCACGGTACAGGCTGCTCGGCCAAAACTGGAAAATGAGTGCCTGAGCTATTTCGACCATAACTCTCTCGTCCGGACTCCGATTGACTCACCGTTTGAACCATTGGAAAGCTAACTTTGGAGTTTCCAAGAATTCATGGTGATTTTACAAAGTCGACTCATACTTGGAAAAGTCATTTAATAACACTGAACTCAAGAAAACGACACTAAAACCCAAACCTTAATATGAATCGAAGATACGGTTACGAAGTAATCGCAAGGACGAATCTAAGAGCTAAGAGAACACACGATTCCGACCACCCGAAGGCTCGAAATTCGACAACGGAAGGTAATTACCCTAAACGTTGGAAAATTACGAAAATGGCCCAAAACGTCCGAAAATCACGATACGTGATCGAATAACCAAACCGAACTTCACAACACGTCTAACGAAGTTAAAAGGACTTATGGGAGACTCGAAACAGTAATTTCGGACGAGATTCACAAGATTCGAACTCGAGTGCGGAAAAGTCGTTAAGAAACACGGGACTCAACAAAACAATACCGAAACGAACTCGGATGACAAAAATGAAGAATTAATCATTCTCAGAATGATGAAACGGTCCCAAGCGAGTCGTTAAAACGGACCTCCTCCAAAAAAAGAAAATTACCAAAAATCCGAAATTGCGGATATTACATTCAGGCCCCTGAACCCAAATCAGATTTGTCTGATACGAACTCCTCAACCCAGTTCACCCAAATAGGAATTCAGCAACCAAACCCTAAACTCCGATACTCTTCCACATTTTTATTTTTGAATTCATGAACCAAACCATATTCAAAACCCAAAACTCCAACCAGGACACCGAATCGGAGATGTGTTAGAGATCGAACAATACAAAAGATTACCTGACTTGATTCAAATTGCCATCCCAGTTCAGAACCAGAAAACTGAACCCATCTCCGCCGTCTCTGGTCAGGGCACCCAGAGCCGCCACATTGACTCAATCGGACCGAACCAGTCATATCACCAATAACCAACCTTCTTCTTCGGGTAAATCCGAACCTCAAACAACCAGCCCGAACCCAATTTCTTCAGACCAACTCTGAACCCTAAATCCTGTGAACATCGTGTTAGGAGTATGCCCTCGAATGCCACTCAGAGGTTGTTGAGTGAGGGCATTGTACTTGTAATTATGTAAACTATTTATATAAGGCAAATGAATGTTTCTTTATTTGCTGGTAGTTACTGGCATTCCTAACTCGTAAATAAACATATAGAAACTAGTCCGTGTATTTGAGAGCAAAACGTTCCACTCCTTATTGGATAAGGGGGTAGGCACTGGAAAGGTTATAGCTCAAATACTTAATCGTTCGCAAACCGATGAAACTTGATTGGGCGTTAAGTTTATGTGAAGACTTGTATGACGTGTTCTTTGACATGGAGATTGCCTGTCGAACACTAATGGTTAGTGGTAGCACACGTTATAGGTATGCTAATTGGATTAGTATACTCGAACCGACTCACCCTCGATTCGTCACATGGATTTCACTCCGGGACAGTCAATGACGGAATCAAAAGGTTGTGATAGGTATTCGTGAACCTTCGACTTGAGGATTTAGTAGGGATGTGCTTGTGACGTCAAGATTTTCATTAGAGTAGTTCGACCCTATAAACCGGAAGGCGGGGGTCAACCTCGACGTGCATCTTGACGGGCAAGTAGCAGGTCCTACTGAATACCAAGATAGAATTCTTTCTCCCGTTAGTGAGCGGGTTATATGTCCTATGCGGTTATTGGAAGATGAGATCATAAGTCTTTGGCCAAAGCATTGGAGCTAGTTGTATTAGATACACGACAGCTCGATGATCTCGATTTGCATTAACGCATATATAGCGTCAAGTACAGATAGGGTTTGACTGACTGTGACTCTATAACTTGATCGGGACATTTAAAAAAAGGGTTTATACGTATACTGGTATTCACGACAGAATGGTTCTTGAATGATCCCAATCATTCGTTCTCAGTTGGGGTACAGTGTAGGCCGCCAGACTGGCTAGGTGGTGCTACTACTCTTTGGTTCCTCCCATTGCTGACTGAGACGGACCTACCGAGTCGCGCAATAGGATTGACGACGGAATGAATCAAGCTAATTCTCTCATTATGAATATTAGATATTGGATATCTAAATTTGGAACATTGGATGTTTAAATCGACTTATCAGATAAATTGATTTACGGCTTAATGAATTAAATATATCACTGGGTGATTAATTTAATTCATGAATATAATTATTTCTTGGAGAAATTAATTATGTTATTTTGTATTTGATATGTTTAATTAATTGGATTAATTAATCGATATAAATACATCGAATCAGAATCGGAGTTTATCTGTTTGGACTCACGGGAGTCCGAAACAAATCGAACTCGTCCGATTTTCATCTTGGCCGCCCCCCATTATATCCACCTACTTTCCTTTTGTCTTTGTCTCCATTTCTTAATGGAAGACATGGACTTTAGTGGGGATCACTCATGTGGCATGAGTTGTTCAACATATGGGTGGAATTATAATAAGAAGGGAAGACTTATATCTCAAATGGATTCCTAATTCATTTCATACGTATTATTGGAGTGAGTTCAAGAGAGAGAAAAGTTCTTTCTCAAAGTCTTCTTCTTCATCTCATTTCTTGAGAGTTTTTCTTAGAGAAAAATCAAGAATTCAAAGAGAGATTGTGAGTTATACACTTAGAGTGTTATAATTTCATATTGGAAGCTTCATCACTTAGCTCTAGCCGTATCCTCGGAGGATAGCAAAGTGATCGTTGTTCCGGTCGTTTCTCCGGCGCGTGGCAAGTAGAGACGCGGTACTTTCGGCGTTGGATCGTTCAAGGGCTTGGAGCGGATTGAACTCGTAGAGATCAAACTAAAGCTTGGGGAATAGCTCAAGAGAAGGTTACCATTTAATCAACGGACTTCGAGGGTTAGTTTCTCACGACTCTTGCTTTTCGTTTATATATTCGTATATACGTAGCTCGATCGATCCTCGTAGGGATTCGGATCGAATTAATTTTCGTTTTACCGCTTCCGCTGGGCCTTCGTTTTAGGCACCGAATCCCAACAGTGGTATCGGAGCGTAGGTCTTGCGATCGTATATACGATATTGGCATTTCGAATGCTCGATTAGATGGTGAATGATTTGGAATCATTTTAGTCATAATCGCGGTATATGTTTTTCATTCGTAATAATTGTATTTTTCGTAACTTTATGTCTAAATATAAATCTTAAATTTCTGGGAAATATGATTTATATTGAAGATATGAAAGTTGGAAAATATTGATATTGGATATCCGGTCGAAAATCTAGCCCCGAATCGTCGTCGGACGACTTTTTGGTCAAAAGGTGCATTCTGGCCGAGAGTGACTCGACCGTGTCCTAGGTGACTCAGTCGTGTCCGGCAGTCTGGCCAGGCCACTGCTTGGGAGACCCGACCGTGTCAGGCGACACGGGCGTGTCTGGCCGGAAGGATTCAGGAAGTGACTCGACCGTGTCAGGCGACACGGCCGTGTCTGGCAGGAATGTCTGGGACACTGCCGGCATGACCCGACCGTGTCTGGCGACACGGGCCGTGTGTCTGGACGGCCGGCAGTGACTCGCCAGCGAGCCAATTTTTCACCCGGCTCGATGTTTTCGTGTATTCTTGAAAATTAATCTCCCGCATGTTAAATTAGATTTAATATGATTAAAATGATTTATGGTATTTCATTTTATAAGGGAAATTCGATTAATTGGAATAATTGTGGTCAACCGAATTATTTTGAACGTTATCATATTACCGGTTGTGTGAATCGATTGGATCGGTTCGTATTGTTGATTATTGATTGGATCATATGTAATCTTCTCGCTATCCATTTATTGAGTATTTATTGGATGAATGATTTTGAATGGGGATGTGGTTCATGGACTTAGTTTGAATCGTTTGTTTTATTCGATTGGGTTGTAAAGGCCGTTTTGAGCCTATTTATTTTACTAGAAATATTTGTATCTAGGATGCAATTTTTCAATGTAAAATTTATATGTAATGACGAAGACCGGAGGAAGATCCGTTTCGAGAAGACGAAGATTCAAGACGAAGACTTGTAATTAGATTACGGAGTTTTTGTTTTCTAGGAACGGTCCATGAACCACATGTTGGTAGAAACTAGGTTGTGAATGGTTGTTACATATTGTATGAATGCAACAAATGCGCTAAAATGATTAATGTGCAAAGTGTAACGTTAATCGCGAAAATTCTCCCACAACAAATTATTAAGTTTATAAGGTTTCAAGGTTTTCCTTCCCTCCATCGAGTTTTCGGGAAATTGAAATCCAAACCGGATGTGCTATGCTTCCGAGTTATCGGGGTAGTCGTTCGGGGAGGATGGATAAATTACCGGGAGCGCATTGGATGCCTTCGGTTGGAGCAAATTTTATCCCTAGAAACCTGATAGGTTGTCGGATAAGATTCAATTGTGAAACTGATTTGCGTCTATGGTATAAACTTAACTTGTTCATGAACCATAGAAACCGTATAGGTTGAGGGGAGTGAACAAGGGAAAAAAAAAGATCGAATCATTCATTAGATGGGTTGGTGTTGGACACCACTTTATGAAAATTAATAGACTAGAAACCTGTTCAGTTGCCCTCTATTAAGATTTATAAAGAACTCGATCACCACTATGAAGTAGAGCGACGATACTTCCGGATTTCACATGGGAGTGTGTTGTTCCGATAAAAATAGTGGGAGCTGGGTAACAAGAATAGAAAAGACCTTAATTCTATACTCAGAACATAATTGAATGAGTCACTAATTAATCTATCGTACTTAATGCAGACTCAAATCTCTATATGACAATGAATCCACTCGCAATTCTTCTCGAAAAGAACACCTTAATGGGACCTAACTTTGTGGATTGGCTCCGCAATCTGATGATTGTCCTCAGTATAGAGGCACTGGGATATGTCTTGGAGACGGACATTCCCGCGCCTCCTGCGCGGACCCGAGCCAATCAGGAAGAGATTGAAAACCACGAAAAGTGGGTTAAGGATGACGTGAAAGTCCGTGCTTATATGATGGCTTCCATGTCTAATGAGCTTCAGAGAGCTCATGAGAAAATGACTTCTGCTAGGCAGATTCTATCTCACTTAACCGAACTTTATGGTGAGCACATCGAATCGCTAGATATGAGATATCCAAGCAACTGTTCGGTGCAAGGATGAAGGAAGGTGAGAAGGTTGGGGAACACGTCCTCAAAATGATATCCATGATCGAGAGATTGGAGGCTCTTGATTTTAAAATAGATACTTCTCTCCAAACCGACCTTATCCTACGCCTCTCCCGATTCCTTCTCACGCTTTGTTATGAACTTCAACCGCAATGAGATTGCATGTAATTTAGCCGGGCTAATGAACAAACTTGTGACCGCTCGCCTCGATGAAGACTCGCGATGAAGGAGTCGGCCCTTGTGATTTCTTCTGGACTTCGGAAGTCTAAGAATAAGAAGAAAAAGACCAAGAAGCGGACTGGACCACAAGCAAAGGACCTTAAGGGTAAGGGCAAGGCCCTGATGGTTCCGAAGAACAATAAGAAGAAGGATGCTTGTCTCAAGTGCGGTGAGCTGGGCCACTGGGCTAGAGACTGTCCGATTCTTCATGGCACTTCAGGTACAGAACTTTTAGTTTTGGAAACAAATTGTTCTGCTACTGTATTTTCTACTTTCTAGATACTGGATTCTGATGCTAGTTCTCATATTTGTACCGTGAATCAGGATCTGGAACAAAGTAGGAAGCTTGGAGCTGGAGAAGTTATGATCACAGTCGGAAGCGGGCATAGTGTCGAGGCGACCGACATAGGATCACTTCTTTTGGGTTTAGAATCCGGCTTTGTTTTGACTTTAGAAAATGTACTTGTTTTGCCCAAGGGGCACAAAAACATTGTATCCATTCCGGTCTTGGACCGAAAAGGCTTTTCATTTTTCATTGGTGATGGTTCCTGCAAATTTATTTCAGAAATAAACTAGTGGGTACTGCTACATTGTTAAATGGATCGTATCATCTAAATCTCAGCAACAAAGTAGTTGTGAATACTATGACTAGAAAACGTGGTAGGGATGAAACCAATCAAGTTTTGAAATGGCATCTTAGACTTGGTCATGTTGGTCAGACCAAGGTTTACAAGATGGAAAAAGATTGACTTATGGGTCCATTAGGATCTGATCCCTTTCCTACTTGTGAATCTTGCCTTAAAGGTAAAATGACTAAGTCCCCCTTCAAGGGACTTTTGAAAGAGCCGCTGATAAACTGGGATTAATCCATACTGACATTTGTGGTGCTTTGGAAGCAGCACGTGACGGATATCAATATTTCATTACGTTTACAGATGATCATACTAGGTATGGTTATGTATACTTAATGAAACATAAATCCGAGGCCTTTGAGAAATTCTAGGAATTCAAGGCCCTAGTTGAGAAACAAACTGGTAATCATATCAAAGCACTTCGGTCGGACCGAGGTGGCGAGTATATGAGTACGGAGTTTGACGAGTTCCTTAAAGAACATGGAATAGTTTCACAACTAACACCTCCAGGTACTCCTCAGTTAAATTGTGTGACAGAAAGAAGGAATCGGACCTTGTTGAACATGGTCCGTTCCATGCTGGGCTATACTGACTTGCCGGTTTACCTGTGGGGGTATGCACTCCTGAATGCCGCTTACATCTTGAACAGATGTCCTTGCAAATCCATTCCTAAAACTCAACATGAGATGTGGGAGGGAAGGAAACCAAGTCTTAATCACATTAGGATTTGGGGATGTCCCGCCTATGTCAAGAAGACTAAGGTGGAGAAGTTGGAAGCTAGGTCCGCGAAGGGACGTTTCATTGGATTCCCATCTGGGATGATGGGATATCTATTCTACATGCCCGAAGATCGAAAGATCGTTGTTGCTTTACAAGCACACTTCCTAGAAGATGAGTTCATTCAGGAAGGCGGAGCAGGTAGAAGTATTTCTTTAGAAGAATACAATGAAACTCCTCAGGAGACACCTGTGCAAGAAATTGGAACCGAACCTTCTGAAACACAAGTACAACCACCTAGTAGGTCTAGTAGGGTGTCTCAATTACCTGAGAGCTATAGTTTTATGCACTTGGAGGAACTGGGTTTTCCTCGAGGATCCAAGTGATAAACAAGAGACCGACCCACGACCAATGATCTAGCAATGGTGGATGTAGACTCCATGAAATGGATCAGAAAGGGCCTTCATGTAGTTGGGACCTTCATTTTGATGAGACGGTCAAAGAGTTTGACTTCGTGCAAAATGAAGAGGAATCTTGTGTATACAAGAGGGTTAGTGGGAGCAAGATCACATTCTAAGTACTATATGTAGATGACATTCTACTAATAGGAAATGATGTGGGAATGCTCAGTTATGGGAAAGCTTGGTTTTCGAGTAATTTCTCCATGAAAGAATTGGGAGAAGAAACCTATATTCTTGGGATTTGACTCTACTGGGATAGATCGAAGAGAATGATAAGTTTTTCCCAAGCCCTCTATATAGATTAGATCTTAAAGAGGGTTCCTTCCGATGCGACATGGAATAAAACTCACCTTGAAGATGTGTCCTCATAGTGAGGAACAATGAAAGGAAATGAGTTATATACCATATGCTTCGGAAGTGGGTAGCCTTACATATGCTTTATTGTGTACAAGACCTGACATTGCGCATGCTGGAAGCGTGGTAAGTAGGTTTCGGGCTAACCCAGTCAGGGAACATTAGACCGCCGTAAAGAATGTTCTCAAGTACTTTAGAAGTACTAAGAGATCTGATTCTTATATATGGTGGTGGAGTACAGAATGTGGTGGGATTCACTGTATTGGACTTCCAAGGACAGAAAGATGATTATATGTCTACTTCTGGCTACATTTACTCTTAATGGAAGAGCAGTATCTTGGCATAGTGCCTAGTATAGCGCGACTGCTGATTCCACCAGTTAGGCTGAGTATAAAGCGGCCACGGAGGCCTCCAAAGGAAGGGTTAAGAAGTTACTAGGTAAAATTCTCGTGACACCTTGTGCTGCACTGCCAGAGCGGTAGCACAGGCCTAAGAGCCGAGGTTTCACAATAGTACCAAACATATTGAGAGAGTATCATCTCGTAAGAGTATTATGATAGCAAAGAGATACATTGTGCTTAGAGTAGAGTCAGCCGACTACGTCACTGATCCACTGACCAAGCCACATTCTCATATTAGCTTGGAGCATAATCTGGAGAACATGGGTATTAGATACCATAGTGTGTGGCATTGAGTGCAAGTGGGAGATTGTTAGGAGTATGCCCTCGAATGCCACTCAGAGGTTGTTGAGTGAGGGCATTGTACTTGTAATTATGTAAACTATTTATATAAGGCAAATGAATGTTTCTTTATTTACTGGTAGTTACTGGCATTCCTAACTCGTAAATAAACATATAGAAACTAGTCCGTGTATTTGAGAGCAAAACGTTCCACTCCTTATTGGATAAGGGGGTAGGCACTGGAAAGGTTATAGCTCAAATACTTAATCGTTCGCAAGCCGATGAAACTTGACTGGGCGTTAAGTTTATGTGAAGACTTGTATGACGTGTTCTTTGACATGGAGAGTGCCTGTCGAACACTAATGGTTAGTGGGAGCACACATTATAGGTATGCTAATTGGATTAGTATACTTGAACCGACTCACCCTCGATTCGTCACATGGATTTCACTCCGGGACAGTCAATGACGGAATCGAAAGGTTGTGATAGGTATTCGTGAACCTTCGACTTGAGGATTTAGTAGGGTTGTGCTTGTGACGTCAAGATTTTCATTAGAGTAGTTCGACCCTGTAAACCGGAAGGCGGGGGTCAACCTCGACGTGCATCTTGACGGGCAAGTAGCAAGTCCTACTGAATACCAAGATAGAATTCTTTCTCCCGTTAGTGAGCGGGTTATATGTCCTATGCGGTTATTGGCAGATGAGATCATAAGTCTTTGGCCAAAGCATTGAAGCTAGTTGTATTAGATACACGACAGCTCGATGATCTCGATTTGCATTAACGCATGTATAGCATCAAGCATGATAGGTTTGGTCGACCGTGACCCTATAACTTGATCGGGACATTTAAAAGAAGGGTTTATACGTATACTGGTATTCACGACAGAATGGTTCTTGAATGATCCCAATCATTCGTTCTCAGTTGGGGTACAGTGTAGGCCGCCAGACTGGCTAGGTGGTGCTACTACTCTTTGGTTCCTCCCATTGCTGAGTGAGACGGACCTACCGAGTCGCGCAATAGGATTGACGACGGAATGAATCAAGCTAATTCTCTCATTATGAATATTAGATATTGGATATCTAAATTTGGAACATTGGATGTTTAAATCGACTTATCAGATAAATTGATTTACGGCTTAATGAATTAAATATATCACTGGGTGATTAATTTAATTCAGGAATATAATTATTTCTTGGAGAAATTAATTATGTTATTTTGTATTTGATATGTTTAATTAATTGGATTAATTAATCGATATAAATAAATCGAATCAAAATCGGAGTTTATCTGTTTGGACTCACGGGAGTCCGAAACAAATCGAACTCGTCCGATTTTCATCTTGGCTGCCCCCCATTATTTCCACCTACTTTCCTTTTGTCTTTGTTTCCATATCTTAATGGAAGACATGGACTTTAGTGGGGATCACTCATGTGGCATGAGTTGTTCAACATATGGGTGGAATTATAATAAGAAGGGAAGACTTCTATCTCAAAAGGATTCCTAATTCATTTCATACGTATTATTGGAGTGAGTTCAAGAGAGAGAATAGTTCTTTCTCAAAGTCTTCTTCTTCATCTCATTTCTTGAGAGTTTTTCTTAGAGAAAAATCAAGAATTCAAAGAGAGATTGTGAGTTATACACTTAGAGTGTTATAATTTCATATTGGAAGCTTCATCACTTAGCTCTAGCCGTATCCTCGGAGGATAGCAAGGTGATCGTTGTTTCGGTCGTTTCTCCGGCGCGTGGCAAGTAGAGACGCGGTACTTTCGGCGTTGGATCGTTCAAGGGCTTGGAGTGGATTGAACTCGTAGAGATCAAACTAAAGCTTGGGGAATAGCTCAAGAGAAGGTTACCATTTAATCAACGGACTTCGAGGGTTAGTTTCTCACGACTCTTGCTTTTCGTTTATATATTCGTATATACGTAGCTCGATCGATCCTCGTAGGGATTCGGATCGAATTAATTTTCGTTTTACCGCTTCCGCTGGGCCTTCGTTTTAGGCACCGAATCCCAAAACATCGTTCCCAATTTTTTTCGGATGTCCGTCGTGGCTGTTGCCACCGTCTGCACGCGGGTGCCCTGGGTAGTCGATTGTGTTGACATTGGTGTGCAAGATGTGTGTGTGTGTATTTAGGTGTGTGTATGTATTTAGGTGTGGTTTTGTATTTTTGTTTTTGTGGTCAGTAGTAGAGAGAGAGAGAGAGAGAGAGAGAGAGAGAGAACAAAGGGAGAGGTGAGAAATCATAGAGAGAGAGATGAGATGTATCGGCAGGCAAGAAGTGAGGATGAGAATTAATCGGCCGACACCTTGTTGATAGGGTATTTATACCCCCTAATTTCCTAGGGTTATTCATTTCTAGCCCCCAGCTTTCAATCTTCTACAAATTAACCCCAGCCTATTTATAATTATTCGATTTAGTCCTCACAATTTCCAAAGAACTTTCAATTCAAAGACCACAAGATAATTAATTCGATTTTAACCCAGTCAGCTTCTCAACTTTTACGATTTGACCCCAGTCAACTTTTAATCTTCACTTCCAGTCCTACTTTGACCAAAACATTAAAATATTGACTTTCAATTAATATTAATAATTAATATGAAATTATGCATAAGTATTTTAATTTCAGTCATTAATAATTTTAACTCTTCGATTAATATTAATGAACAATTATAATTTATTTTCAGTTATTATATAGTGATATTCGTATCTTTTCATTTATTATATAAATAATAAATTGTAAGGATTATAATTATTATCATTATTATATGTAGACTTTATCGAGGATTTACGGGCTTAGGACTGTGAGTCGAGCATCTTCATTTCAAGTCAGACATCATCATTTATTCAGGTGGGAATTTTCACAATCACTTTAATTGCTTTAATTGGACTGCATATGTGATATTCAATTCATGTTTATAAACTCTGATACACGTCGTAAATAAGGCTCACCCGTATTTGTGTAAGAGGTTATCTTAAGATTCATGTTGTGTGGGGACACCTACACAACACAGTATTCACATACGTGCTCGATTCATGTTATATGTGGTATTGCGTGTATGTTTCATGTTGTGTGGGGACACCTACTCAACCCAGTATTCACATACGTGCTTGATTCATGTATGTGTTGTATTGCGTGTTTGTTTCATGTTGTTGCGGGGGTACCTGCGTAACCTCAATATTCGTGTTATGCATGCTTGATTCATGCTGTACGTAATATTGTGAGGATGCATTCATGTTGAGGAAAGATATGATAGTTTATGCATGTTATGTTTTCCATGAGATTGTATATTACTGTGATCAGTGAGATTTCCACGAGCTGAAGGAAGCTCACCCCTACCTTTATTGATCCCGCAGGTTGAACCGAGCCGGATGGACAAAGGAGCGGGCCGAGGGAGCACATGAAAAAGAATTTATTACATGTTGTTTTCT
The DNA here is from genome assembly GCA_033398695.1 of Orobanche coerulescens. Classification (NCBI taxonomy): domain Eukaryota; kingdom Viridiplantae; phylum Streptophyta; class Magnoliopsida; order Lamiales; family Orobanchaceae; genus Orobanche; species Orobanche coerulescens. Next base: position 69,585,391 of record CM065803.1, read on the forward strand.
TCATGTCAACTGTTTTGAAACTTTTTGGGGAAACATGGATTTGAAATTTATAAATTATGATTTATTCTTCCGCCGCAAATTTTACTCCGTATTTATTATGAAATGTTACCTTATTTAAAGGTATTTATTTTCACGACATTGTAGCGACTCGACTTTGTAGGCGAGAATTTTTATATTCTCAAGGAAATTATTTTTCTCAAAATTTACCTTTTATTTATTTTTCCCCATTATTTACCCTAGAAAGTCGGGGCGTTACATAGTGGTATCAGAGAAGGTTTTACCTTTCTGTAGACTCGCTAAAATGTAAAAGTATCATATGCTCTCAGCTTCGCCACTTCGTCACTCCATCTGAGGTACCGAATTTCAGTCATGCATATGTCATTTCATTTTACTCATATAATTATTTATGTATGTACGAACTGTTAGAATGGCCAAACCTAGAATGACGCCACGTAAGAAGGTCCCAGATACTATTGACTCGCGTCTCCTAGTGCGTAAAGACTGGTAGGATGACCCTAGTCTACCAGAAAATGCGCCACACTACATCATTAATAGACTGAGTAAGTGGCTATAATCTGGGAAACAAGGTTCCGTCACTTGCCAGCTAGAGCACTTGATGGAGAAATTATCCGAAGACTGGAGTTGCTGCATCTTCTGGCTTTGGAAAAAGGCCATCAAGAGATCGCTTGAAGAGCGAGAGGCTGCGGATGACTTCCAATTTGTCGCTGGAAGCCTATTAAATTTATATGCTCGAGAGGAGATCCCAGCTAAAAATTGGGATGCCGACTCTACGGATGAGGAAGACTCGGAGGAGGATCCCGAAGAAGATCCAGAGGAAGACCCGGAGGAGGATCCCGAATAACGAGAACCAGAGGAAGAGTTGGATGTGAGGCAGATGGGAGACTCGAATGGTGCTGTGATGGCTGATAGTGAGTCCAGTAGGAAGGACAAGGATATGGTCATAGAGAAGTACTACCCGAGGGTGTATGAGGCTAAGACATAGAGGGAGTTCTTAGACTTCACGCATGGTAGCATAATTGTGACGGGTTACGAGAGAAGTTCAACCACATGTGCTGTTTTACACTGCATATGGTTCAGACCGACGAGATGAAGCCTCAGAAGTTTGTGATGGACTACGTGTCTGGATCCATCACCAACTTGGTCGCCATGGTTGCATGTGCTACATCGACGCCGAGAAAGAGATTGAACCTCAAACCATGTCGTTATGTTGTCAGTTGCTAATATCCAGGCTATGGTGTTGTTGGATACGGGTGCATCTCATTCAGTCACCTCTAGGAAGCTTTGTACTATGAATGGTTGTAGAAGTAGTAAAGCCCCTAGACCTTTGTTAGTTAGCATGCCTGCGGGGGGAGTAGTGCGTGTAGACTCGATAACTGACAATGTGAAGATAGATATTAACGAACATAGCTTCTTAGCCAACTTGCACATAGTTGAACTTAGCGATTTTGATGTCATTTTGGGTATGGATTGGTTGGACAAGCATAGAGCTGTAGTTGAATGCTCCGAGAGGAGGGTAACTTTATGCCCGTCTGTTGATGTCAAGACCGTATTCGAGGGAGTTAGACACAGCAGTACCCCGAAGGTGATTTCAGCCATGAAAGTTGTGAAGATGCTGAAGAAGAGTGATTGCCAAGGATTCTTGGTGAATGTGGTGAGGAAAACGACTTCGGATAAGACGGTAGCTGATGTACCTATCGTCAAGGAGTATCCAGCCGTCTTTCCCGAAGACTTGCCTGGAGTTCCGCCGAATTGTCAAGTTGAGTTCTCGATTGATTTAGTGCCAGAAGTGGCACCAATATCGAAGGCTCCCTATAGGATGGCGCATAAAGAATTACAAGATTTGAAAGTGCAACTCCAAGAACTACTCGACTCTGGATTTATCCGACCGAGTGTTTCGCCATGGTGTGCGCCAGTGCTCTTCGTAAAGAAAGAGGACGAAAGTTTGAGGATGTGCATTGACTATCGTGAACTTAATCGACTCACGATAAATAATAAATATCCACTTCCTAGAATAGAGGACCTATTCGATCAACTTGGAGGATCGGGAGTATTTTCGAAGATAGATTTGAGATCCGGATATCACCAGCTGAGGATTAAGTGTGATGATATCCCGAAGACCGCATTTCGAACTCGTTATGGACACTATTAATTTATAGTGATGCCATTTGGTTTGACTAATGCGCCAACGGTATTCGTGGACCTCATGAACCGTGTATTTCAACCTTATTTGGATAAGTTTGTCATTGTGTTCATAGATGACATACTTGTATATTCAAAGACCAAGGATGAACATGAGCAGCATCTTAGAACAGTATTGGGGGCATACTGCGCAAGGAGAAGTTATATGCAAAGTTCAACAAGTGTGAATTTTGGCTTAACCGAGTTGCATTTTTGAGACATGTGGTCACTTCTAAAGGAATTGAGGTTGACCCGATTAAGGTAGAAGCAGTCAATGATTGGAAAGTACCGAGTAATGCGAACGAACTTCGAAGCTTTTTGGGATTAGCTAGTTATTATCGAAGATTTATCGAGGGATTTTCGAAGATTGCTGCACCTATGACTAGATTGACTAGAAAGGGAGAGGTTTTCTTATGGAATGAGAAATGCGAAAAAAGTTTCCAAGAACTTAAGCGGAAAATTGACTGCAACACCAGTTTTGACGATTCCCGATCCGATGAAAGAATTTTTCATCTACAGTGATGCATCCAAGCAAGGCTTGGGATGTGTATTGATGCAAGAGGGCAAGGTAGTTGCTTATGCTTCGAGACAGTTGAAACCGCACGAGCTGAACTACCCTACTCATTATTTGGAATTTGCAGCGGTAGTTCATGCCTTGAAGATTTGGAGACATTACCTTTATGGAGGTAAGTGTCAAATTTATACAGACCACAAAAGTCTGAAATATATCTTCACACATAAGGAATTGAATATGAGGCAGCGCAAATGGCTTGAGTTGGTCAAAGACTACGATTTTACGATTCACTACGACCCTGGTAAGTCAAACGTAGTTGCTTATGCACTAAGCCGTAAGGCAAGAGGAGACCTAACTTGTTTGTTGACCAAGGAGGAAAGCTTGGTCAAGGAATTTGCAAGGATGAACCTTGAGGTGGATACACCATCGAGTCCAACTGAGTCATTATTGGCTAGTTTGGTGGTACAGCCAACCTTGAGGGAACAAATCAAAGAAGGCCAAGGACAGGACGATTTCTTGGTCAAGATGAAAGAACGTACTCTTTTAGGTGAGGATAAGGGTTTCAGCGTGTCCGATGATGGCTCGATGTATTATGAAGGGAGAATTTGTGTACCCAATGTTGTTAAGTTGAGAGAAGCGATATTAAAGGAGGCACATTATACCCCGTATACAGCACACCGTGGGAGTACAAAGATGTATCAAGATCTTAAGGGGACATTTGGGTCGGAAGGTTTGAAAAGAGATGTGGCCGTCTTTGTCTGAAAATATATAGTTTGTCAACAAGTGAAGGCAGAACACCAACGCCCCTTTGGATTACTTAAATCACTTCATATTACAGAATGGAAATGGGAACACATTACAATGGACTTTGTGGTAGGTTTGCCTCGAACGGAAAGAGGAAACCACGGTATTTGGGTTGTTGTCGATCGACTCACAAAGTCAGCTCATTTTATCCCAGTTAAGATGATCTTTCGAATGGATCAGTATGCTCAACTTTATATCAGGGAGATTATTAAGTTGCATGGAGTGCCAGCCTCTATAGTATCCGACAGGGATACTCGTTTCACATCGCGTTTTTGGGAGAGTTGCAAGAAGCCTTGGGGACACAGTTGAATTTTAGTACGGCCTATCATCCTCAGACTGATGGTCAGTCTGAGAGGACCATCCAAATCCTTGAGGATATGTTGCGAGCATGTGTGCTAGATATGGGAAATAATTGGGAACGACTGTTGCCTTTGGTAGAATTTGCTTACAACAACAGTTACCAGTCGACGATCGGTATGGCACCATATGAAGCCTTATACGGTAGGAAGTGTCGATCACCACTGTATTGGGATGAGGTAGGTGAAAGGAGGATTTTGGGTCCCGAGATGATCGAACAGACCATTGGTATGGTGGATACAATTCGTGAGAGGATCAAGATAGCACTGGATCGTCAGAAGTCTTACGCCGACAAGCGTAGGAAGGATCTCGAATTCTGTGTTGGCGACAAGGTATTCCTGAAGGTATCTCCTACCAAGGGAATTGTTCGTTTTGGTCTAAGGAGCAAGTTGAGACCGAGATACATTGGACCGTTCGAAATTCTCGAGCGGATTGGAGAGTTAGCTTACCGTTTGGCTTTACCCCCAGAACTTTCGGCTGTGCACAACGTTTTCCACGTACCGTTGTTGAGGAAGTATGTGCACGATCCAAGCCACGTCATCAACTATACCGCCGTGGAGATGAACAAAGACCTTACCTATGAAGAACAACCAGAACTGATTCTCGACCGATCAGTCTGGAAAGTGAGGAACAAAGAGAAGGTGTTTGTCAAAATCCAATGGCATAACCACAGTAAAGATGAAGTCACTTGGGAGCGCGAGGAAGTACTTCAAGCTCGTTATCCGAATTTCTTCAATCGAGGTATATCATTTATTTTCGAGGACGAAAATTTTTCTAAGAGGGGTAGGATGTAATACCCGCCATTTTTATAATGCAATATTATTATTTTATAATAATATTATAATGCATTCCATTTTATTTAATTCCATTTAGAGAATCACGAACATTTACTTCGACGTATCACAAGTCCTAGCCCGAGTCAATTTCTCAAGTTAATTTCAGAATATTTAATGTTAGTCAATACTATTAATATTAAAGGTAATATTATTAATAATAATAATATTTATAATAAGTACCATATTAATATTGAGGGTATTAATATTTTATCTTTATCACATTATATCACCATTTATATTACTCTCGATGTTATTATCGATATTATAACTACCGTCACTATTATTATTATTTTATTCATTACCATTTCTATTATTACCATCATTATAATTATTATTATTATTATTATTATCATTATTATTATTATTTTATCATTTCGATTATTATTATTATTACCACCATCTGGCCCAAATAGGTTGTGCTGACCCAAATTAATAATTAAGCCCAGAGATTTACCCTAACCCTAATTGTTAATACAGTATAAATACATTACATCTGCAGCACAAAATTTTTATAATACACAATACAGAGATATATTTTTTTTCTTCTTTCTTTCTTCCTGCAATCGGCCGCTGCACTACTATCTTCTGCAAAATTCCTCTTCTCTATTTCCAACAAGGTAAACTGATTCTCTCGTCATTCTCCTATCAATTATGTTGTAATTCTGTTTACAAATTATGTCTCTCTCAAATTTAATTCCATCTATCAAATCATCTTTATAGATTTATTCAAACAGACACACCACTCGATATAGCTCACTTTCAGGCCCCTGAACCCAAATCAGATTTGTCTGATACGAACTCCTCAACCCAGTTCACCCAAATAGGAATTCAGCAACCAAAACCTAAACTCTGATACTCTTCCACATTTTTATTTTTGAATTCATGAACCAAACCATATTCAAAACCCAAAACTCCAACCAGGACACCGAATCGGAGATGTGTCAGAGATCGAACAATACAACAGATTACCTGGCTTGATTCAAATCACCACCCCAGTTCAGAACCAGAAAACTGAACCCATCTCTGCCGTCTCTGGTCAGGGCACCCAGAGCCGCCACATCTAGTCAATCGGACCGAACCAGTCATATCACCCATAACCAACCTTCTTCTTCGAGTAAATCCGAACCTCAAACAACCAGCCCGAACCCGATTTCTTCAGACCAACTCTGAACCCTAAACCCTGTGAACACCGTTCCCATTTTTTTCGGATGTCCATCGTGGCTGTTGCCACCGTCTACATGCGGCTTCCCTGGGTAGTCGATTGTGTTGACATTGGTGTGCGAGATGTGTGTGTGTATTTAGGTGTGTGTATTTAGGTGCGGTTTTGTATTTTTGTTTTTGTGGTCAGTAGTAGAGAGAGAGAGAGAACAGAGGAAGAGGTGAGAAATCATAGAGAGAGAGATGAGATGTATCGGCAGGCAAGAAGTGAGGATGAGAATTAATCGGCCGACACCTTGTTGATAGGGTATTTATACCCCCTAATGTCCTAGGGTTATTCAATTCTAGCCCCCCGCTTTCAATCCTCTACAAATTAACCCCAACCTATTTATAATTATTCGATTTAGTCCTCACAATTTCCAACAGCTTTCAATTCAGCACCGGCCAGTATAATTAATTCGATTTTAACCCAATCAGCTTCTCAACTTTTACGATTTGACCCCAGTCAACTTTTAATCTTCACTTCCAGTCCTACTTTTACCAAAACATTAAAATGTTGACTTTCAATTAATATTAATAATTAATATGAAATTATGCATAAGTATTTTAATTTCAGAGATTAATAATTTTAACTCTTCGGTTAATATTAATGAACAATTATAATTTATTTTCAGTTATTATAGAGTGATATTCGTATCTTTTCATTTATTATATAAATAATAAATTGTAAGGATTATAACTATTATCGTTATTATATGTAGACTTTATCGAGGATTTACGGGCTTAGGACTGTGAGTCGAGCATCTTCATTTCAAGTCAGACATCATCATTTATTCAGTGGGAATTTTCACTATCACTTTAATTGCTTTAATTGGACTGCATATGTGATATTCAATTCATGTTTATAAATTCTGATACACGTCGTAAATCAAGCTCACCCGTATTTGTGTAAGAGATTATCTTAAGATTCATGTTGTGTGGGACACCTGCACAACACAGTATTCACATACGTGCTCGATTCATGTTATATGTGGTATTGCGTGTATGTTTCATGTTGTGTGGGGACACCTGCTCAACCCAGTATTCACATATGTGCTTGATTCATGTATATGTCGTATTGCGTGTTTGTTTCATGTTGTTGCGGGAGCACCTGCGCAACCTCAATATTCGTGTTATGCATGCTCGATTCATGTTGTACGTAATATTGTGAGTATGCATTCATGTTGAGGAAAGATATGATAGTTTATTCATGTTATGTTTTCCATGAGATTGTATATTACTGTGATCAGTAAGATTTCCACGAGCTGAAGGAAGCTCACCCCCACCTTTATTGATCCCGCAGGTTGAACCGAGCCGGATGGACGAAGGAGCGGGCCGAGGGAGCATATGAAATTTTTTTTATTAAATGTTGTTTTCTTCATGTCAACTGTTTCGAAACTTTTTAGGGAAACTTGGATTTGAAATTTATAAATTATGATTTATTCTTCCGCCGCAAATTTTACTCCGTATTTATTATGAAATGTTACCTTATTTAAAGGTATTTATTTCCATGACATTGTAGCGACTCGACTTTGTAGGCGAGAATTTTTATATTCTCAAGGAAATTATTTTTCTCAAAATTTACCTTTTATTTATTTTTCCCCATTAGTTACCCTAGAAAGTCGGGGCGTTACATAGTGGTATCAGAGAAGGTTTTACCTTTCTGTAGACTCTCTAAAATGTAAAAGTATCATATGCTCTCAGCTTCGCCACTTCGTCACTCCATCAGAGGTACCGAATTTCAGTCATGCATATGTCATTTCATTTTACTCATATAATTATTTATGTATGTACGAAGTGTTAGAATGGCCAAACCTAGAATGACGCCACGTAAGAAGGTCCCGGCTACTTTTGACTCGCGTCTCCTAGCGCGTAAAGACTGGTAGGACGACCCTAGTCTACCAGAAAATGCGCCACACTACATCATTAATAGACTGAGTAAGTGGCTAAAATCTGGGAAACAAGGTTCCGTCACTCGCCAGCTAGAGCACTTGATGGAGAAATTATCCGAAGACTGGAGTTGCTGCATCTTCCGGCTTTGGAAAAAGTCCATCAAGAGATCGCTTAAAGAGCGAGAGGCTGCGGATGACTTCCAATTTGTCGCTGGAAGCCTATTAAATTTATATGCTCGAGAGGAGATACCAGCTAAAAATTGGGATGCCAACTCTACGGACGAGGAAGACTCGGAGGAGGATCCCGAAGAAGATCCAGAGGAAGACCCTGAGGAGGATCCCGAATAACGAGAACCAGAGGAAGAGTTGGATGTGAGGCAGATGGGAGACTCGAATGGTGCTGTGATGGCTCATAGTGAGTCCAGTAGGAAGGACAAGGAGATGGTCATAGAGAAGTACTACCCGAGGGTGTACGAGGCTAAGACATAGAGGGAGTTCTCAGACTTCACGCATGGTAGCATAATTGTGACGGGTTACGAGAGAAGTTCAACCACATGTGCTGTTTTAAACTGCATATGGTTCAGACCGACGAGATGAAGCCTCAGAAGTTTGTGATGGACTACGTGTCTGGATCCATCACCAACTTGCTCGCCATGGGAGCATGTGCTACATCGAGGCCGAGAAAGAGATTGAACCTCAAACCATGTCGTTATGTTGTTAGTTGCTAATATCCACGCTATGGTGTTGTTGGATATGGGTGCATCTTATTCAGTCACCTCTAGGAAGCTTTGTACTATGATTGGTTGTAGAAGTAGTAAAGCCCCTAGATCTTTGTTAGTTAGCATGCCTGCGAGGGTAGTAGTGCGTGTAGACTCGATAACTAACAATGTGAAGATAGATATTAACGAACATAGCTTCTTAGCCAACTTGCACATAGTTGAACTTAGCGATTTTGATGTCATTTTGGGTATGGATTGGTTGGACAAGCATAGAGCTGTAGTTGAATGCTCCGAGAGGAGGGTAACTTTATGCCCGTCTGTTGATGTCAAGACCGTATTCGAGGGAGTTAGACACAACAGTACCCCGAAGGTGATTTCAGCCATGAAAGTTGTGAAGATGCTGAAGAAGAGTGATTGCCAAGGATTCTTGGTGAATGTGGTGGGGAAAACGACTTTGGATAAGACGGTATCTGATGTACCTATCGTCAAGGAGTATCCAGCCGTCTTTCCCGAAGACTTGCCCAGAGTTCCGTCGAATCGTCAAGTTGAGTTCTCGATTGATTTAGTGCCAGGAGCGGCACCAATATCGAAGGCTCCCTATAGGATGGCGCATAAGGAATTGCAAGAGCTGAAAGTGCAACTCCAGGAACTACTCGACTCTGGATTTATCCGACCGAGTGTTTCTCCATGGGGTGCGCCAGTGCTCTTCGTAAAGAAAAATGACGGAAGTTTGAGGATGTGCATTGACTATCATGAACTTAATTGACTCACGATAAATAATAAATATCCACTTCCTAGAATAGATGACCTATTCGATCAACTTGGAGGATCGGGAGTATTTTCGAAGATAGATTTGAGATCTGGATATCACCAGCTAAGGATTAAGTGTGATGATATCCAGAAGACCGTATTTCGAACTCGTTATGGACACTATGAATTTATAGTGATGCCATTTGGTTTGACTAATGCGCCAACGGTATTCATGGACCTCATGAACCGTGTATTTCAACCTTATTTGGATAAGTTTGTCACTATGTTCATAGATGACATACTTCTATATTCAAAGACCAAGGTTGAACATGAGCAGCATCTTAGAACAGTATTGGGCATACTGCGCAAGGACAAGTTATATGCGAAGTTCAACAAGTGTGAATTTTGGCTTAACCGAGTTGCATTTTTGGGATATGTGGTCACTTCTAAAGGAATTGAGGTTGCTCCCATTAAGGTAGAAGCATTCAATGATTGGAAAGTACCGAGTAATGCGAACGAACTTCGAAGCTTCTTGGGATTAGCTGGTTATTATCGAAGATTTATCGAGGGATTTTTCAATATTGCTGCACCTATGACTAGATTGACTAGAAAGGGAGAGGTTTTATTATGGAATGAGAAATGCGAAAAGAGTTTCCAAGAACTTAAGCGGAAAATTGACTGCAGCACCAGTTTTGACGATTCCCAATCCGATGAAAAAATTTGTCATCTACAGGGATGCATCCAAGCAAGGCTTGGGATGTGTATTGATGCAAGAGGGCAAGGTAGTTGCTTATGCTTCGAGACAGTTGAAACCGCACGAGCTGAACTACCCTACTCATTATTTGGAATTAGCAGCGGTAGTTCATGCCTTGAAGATTTGGAGACATTACCTTTATGGAGGTAAGTCTCAAATTTATACAGACCACAAAAGTCTGAAATATATCTTCACACAGAAGGAATTGAATATGAGGCAGCGCAGATGGCTTGAGTTGGTCAAAGACTACGATTTTACGATTCATTACCACCCTGGTAAGGCAAACGTACTTACTGATGCACTAAGCCGTAAGGCAAGAGAAGACCTAACTTGTTTGTTGACCAAGGAGGAAAGCTTGGTCAAGGAATTTTCAAGGATGAACCTTGAGGTGGCTACACCATCGAGTCCAACTGAGTCATTATTGGCTAGTTTGGTGGTACAGCCAACCTTGAGGGAACAAATCAAAGAAGGTCAAGGACAGGAGGATTTCTTGGTCAAGATGAAACAATGTACTCTTTTAGGTGAGGATAAGGGTTTCAGCGTGTCCGATGATGGCTCGATGTATTATGAAGGGACAATTTGTGTGCCCAATGTTGTTAAGTTGAGAGAAGCGATATTAAAGGAGGCACATTATACCCCGTATACAGCACACCGTGGGAGTACAAAGATATATCAAGATCTTAAGGGGACATTTTGGTCGGAAGGTTTGAAAAGAGATGTGGCCGACTTTGTCAGAAAATGTATAGTTTGTCAACAAGTGAAGGCAGAACACCAACACCCCTTTGGATTACTTAAATCACTTCATATTCCAGAATGGAAATGGGAACACATTACAATGGACTTTGTGGTAGGTTTGCCTCAAACGGAAAGAGGAAACCACGCTATTTGGGTTATTGTCGATCGACTCACAAAGTCAGCTCATTTTGTCCCAGTTAAGATGAACTTTCGAATGGATCAGTATGCTCAACTTTATATCAGGGAGATTATTAAGTTGCATGGAGTGCCAGTCTCTATAGTATCCGACAGGGATACTCGTTTCACATCGCGTTTTTGGGAGAGTTGCAAGAAGCCTTGGGGACACAGTTGAATTTTATTACGGCCTATCATCCTCAGACTGATGGTCAGTCTGAGAGGACCATCCAAATCCTTGAGGATATGTTGCGAGCATGTGTGCTAGATATGGGAAATAATTGGGAACGACTGTTGCCCTTGGTAGAATTTGCTTACAACAACAGTTACCAGTCGACGATCGGTATGGCACCATATGAAGCCTTATACGGTAGGAAGTGTCGATCACCACTGTATTGGGATGAGGTAGGTGAAAGGAGGATTTCGGGTCTTGAGATGATCGAACAGACCGTTGGTATGGTGGATACAATTCGTGAGAGGATCAAGATAGCACAGGATCGTCAAAAGTCTTACGCCGACAAGCGTAGGAAGGATCTCGAATTCTGTGTTGGCGACAAGGTATTCCTGAAGGTATCTCCTACCAAGGGAATTGTTCGTTTTGGTCCAAGGAGCAAGTTGAGACCGAGATACATTGGACCGTTCGAAATTCTCGAGCGGATTGGAGAGTTAGCTTACCGTTTGGCTTTACCCCCAGAACTTTCGGCTGTGCACAATGTTTTCCACGTATCGTTGTTGAGGAAGTATGTGCACGATCCCAGCAACGTCATCAACTATACCGCCGTGGAGATGAACAAAGACCTTACCTATGAAGAACAACCAGAACTGATTCTCGACCGATCAGTCCGAAAATTGAGGGACAAAGAGAAGGTGTTTGTCAAAATCCAATGGCATAACCACAGTAAAGATGAAGTCACTTGGGAGCGCGAGGAAGAACTTCAAGCTGGTTATCCGAATTTCTTCAATCGAGTTATATCATTTATTTTCGAGGACGAAAATTTTTCTAAGAGGGGTAGGATGTAATACCCGATATTTTTATAATGCAATATTATTATTTTATAATAATATTATACTGCATTCCATTTTATTTAATTCCATTTAGAGAATCACGAACATTTACTTCGACGTATCACAAGTCCTAGCCCGAGTCAATTTCTCAAGTTAATTTCAGAATATTTAATGTTAGTCAATACTATTAATATTAAAGGTAATATTATTAATAATAATAATAATATTTATAATAAGTACCATATTAATATTGAGGGTATTAATATTTTATTTTATCACTTTATATCACCATTTATATTACTCTCGATGTTATTATCGATATTATAACTACCGTCACTATTATTACTATTTTATTCATTACCATTTCTATTATTATCATCATTATTATTATCATTATTATTATTATTTTATCATTTCGATTATTATTATTATTATTACCACCATCTGGCCCAAATAGATTGTGCTGACCCAAATTAATAATTAAGCCCAGAAATTTACCCTAACCCTAATTGTTAATACAGTATAAATACATTACATCTGCAGCACAAATTTTTTATAATACACAATACAGAGATATATTTTTCTTCTTCTTTCTTTCTTCCTGCAATCGGCCGCTGCACTACTATCTTCTGCAAAATTCCTCTTCTCTATTTCCAAAAAGGTAAACTGATTCTCTCGTCATTCTCCCATCAATTATGTTGTAATTGTGTTTACAAATTATGTCTCTCTCAAATTTAATTCCATCTATCAAATCATCTTTATAGATTTATTCAAACAGACACACCACTCGATATAGCTCACTTTCAGGCCCCTGAACCCAAATCAGATTTGTCTGATACGAACTCCTCAACCCAGTTCACCCAAATAGGAATTCAGCAACCAAAACTTAAACTCCGATACTCTTCCACATTTTTATTTTTGAATTCATGAACCAAACCATATTCAAAACCCAAAACTCCAACCAGGACACCGAATCGGAGATGTGTCAGAGATCGAACAATACAACAGATTACCTGGCTTGATTCAAATCGCCACCCCAGTTCAGAACCGGAAAACTGAACCCATCTCCGCCGTCTCTGGTCAGGGCACCCAGAGCCGCCACATCTACTCAATCGTACCGAACCAGTCATATCAACCATAACCAACCTTCTTCTTCGAGTAAATCCAAACCTCAAACAACCAGCCCGAACCCGATTTCTTCAGACCAACTCTGAACCCTAAATCCTGTGAACACCATTCCCATTTTTTTCGGATGTCCGTCATGGATGTTGCCACCGTCTGCACGCGGCTGCCTTGGGTAGTCGATTGTGTTGACATTGGTGTGCGAGATGTGTGTGTGTATTTAGGTGCGGTTTTGACTAATGAGAGAGAGAGAGAGAGAGAGAGAGAGAGAGAGAGAGAGAGAGAGGGAGAGAGAGAGAGAGAGAACAGAGGGAGAGGTGAGAAATCATAGAGAGAGAGAGATGAGATGTATCGGCAGGCAAGAAGTGAGGATGAGAATTAATCGGCCGACACCTTGTTGATAGGGTATTTATACCCCCTAATTTCCTAGGGTTATTCAATTCTAGCCCACAGCTTTCAATCCTCTACAAATTAACTCCAGCCTATTTATAATTATTCAATTTAGTCCTCACAATTTCCAACAACTTTCAATTCAGCACGAGCCAGTATAAGTAATTCAATTTTAACCTAGTCAGCTTCTCAACTTTTACGATTTTACCCCAGTCAACTTTTAATCTTCACTTCCAGTCCTACTCTGACCAAAACATTAAAATGTTGACTTTCAATTAATATTAATAATTGATCTGAAATTATGAATAAGTATTTTAATTTCAGTCATTAATAATATTAACTCTTCGGTTAATATTAATGAACAATTATAATTTATTTTCAGTTATTATATAGTGATATTCGTATCTTTTCATTTATTATATAAATAATAAATTGTAAGGATTATAATTATTATCGTTATTATATGTAGATTTTATCGAGGATTTACGGGCTTAGGACTGTGAGTCGAGCATTTTCATTTCAAGTCAGACATCATCATTTATTCAGGTGGTAATTTTCACTATCACTTTAATTGCTTTAATTGGACTGCATATGTGACATTCATTTCATGTTTATAAATTATGATACACGTCGTAAATCAGGCTCACCTGTATTCGTGTAAGAGGTTATCTTAAGATTCATGTTGTGTGGGGACACCTGCACAACCCAGTATTCACATACGTGCTCGATTCATGTTATATGCGGTATTGCGTGTATGTTTCATGTTGTGTGGGGACACCTGCTCAACCCAGTATTCACATATGTGCTAGATTCAGGTATATGTGGTATTGCGTGTATGTTTCATGTTGTTACGGGGGCACCAGCGCAACCTCAATATTCGTGTTATGCATGCTAGATTCATGTTGTATGTAATATTGTGAGTATGCATTCATGTTGAGGAAAGATATGATAGTTTATTCATGTTATGTTTTGCATGAGATTGTACATTACTGTGATCAGTGAGATTTCCATGAGCTGAAGGAAGCTCACCCCCACCTTTATTGATCCCGCAGGTTGAACCGAGCCGGATGGACGAGGAGCGGGCCGAGGGAGCATATGAAAACGAATTTATTAAATGTTGTTTTCTTCATGTCAACTGTTTTGAAACTTTTTGGGGAAACTTGGATTTGAAATTTATAAATTATGATTTATTCTTCCGCCGCAAATTTTACTCCATATTTATTATGAAATGTTACCTTATTTAAAGGTATTTATTTTCACGACATTGTAGTGACTCGACTTTGTAGGCGATAATTTTTATATTCTCAAGGAAATTATTTTTCTCAAAATTTATCTTTTATCTATTTTTCCCCATTATTTACCCTAGAAAGTCGGGGCGTTACAATATAATTATTAGACAAATTATATAAAAAGTTGTAGTGTATGCTTGAGATTAGTTGGTCTTCACTATTAGCATACATTAGTGTATTTGCATACGTTGAACTGGATCGAGGTGAGATAATGTCTTCTTTACTGAGTGTAAGAAGAGCGTAAATCTAGGATAATTATTATTTCTTAATTCTAAGTATCGGATATTTAATTGTGTATTTATAATACTTATTGCTTTGATTTACCATGGGTGAGAGTCAAAATGATCGACTCAATAAGCTTCGTATCTTGCGCAATATTATTATTTATACGACAGTTATTATTATTACTAGAAATCGTGTCCCGAGTCGTGCGGGTTGATGATGTCCCCTTAAGGAGCCCGATAATGATTATTATATTAAACCCTACAGGTGGATTTAATTCCGATATAATAATAAGGTTCGAGTGGTACTACTCTTGGATATGATAATAATTAATTAAAGCTGTCAGTAGCTTATAATTAATTAATGGACATTCGATATCTTAAACATGGGAAATAATATATTTAATAAGGAGCCCAATTTCGTAATTTGGGATTTTGGTAGGAAGTCCAATATCAACTTTATATTATATTAATAGATTCATTATATTAGGAAGGGTCCTAATAAGGTAAGATGAATTTATCGGGAGTCCTTCCATAATCCTACTTAAGATCTCTAGTGGTAGTCCAAGAGCCTATATATAGGACTTATGGGGGGAGGCCGATTCTATGTATGTCTTGGTGAGGTTGTGTGATAAATTTTTTACTCTTGTGTTTAATTGTAGATCTAGACTTATGTCTTTGATTCTACAATTTAGATAACACATTAATTTGCTAAGAGTGTTCATAAAATACTAGAAAGCAAAGAAAAATTGAGTGACCACATACAAGAGAAATTTCGGCCGATCCCATCAGTGTCCAAGAAATATCCGTTAGCTCGTTGCCCACATAACGTCCGGGTAAAGGTGGATCATACTCTAGAAGGTCTAAAGGTATAAATACAAGGTGATCAAGACGAAAGCAACCAATTCGCTTCAAAGGTAATATCCTATGATATTTTAGATCTAGATTAGGATATTTTAATAACCAACATATTTATTTAATAAATAATAAATAATATTTTAAATTGCTTATTAGTCTTAGTAATTAATTAATTAGCATGCCTAAATAGATCCTATGCTCGTGGATGCGTAAAACGCAATTATCAACTTTCCCAAACTTCGCTTCCGCTGCGTTTTACTTCCAACACAATCACTCTACAAAAAGCTTATTGTCTCACTCCTGTACCTAACGGCTAGCATGCCCGATATCCAGTTTGCTGTAGGAGTGTGTGCTCGGTATCAAGTGGCACCTAAGGAGTCACACTTCATGACAGCCAAACGAATCCTTAAGTATGTAAAAGGAACAATTGATGCGGGATTGTGGTATCCTAAGGAAGGAGGATTCAATTTGGTTGACACAGCGACTCGGATCTCGGAGGCTGTAAGTTGGATAGGAAGAGTACAAGCGGTACTTGTCACTTTCTTGGACGGTAAGGGAGAATACTTCTCAGAATGTTGTGCGATAGCACGAGTGCAATTGCAATAACGCAAAATCCTGTATTACACTCGCGAACTAAGCATATCGATACGAAGCATCCTTTCATCAGAAATCATGGTGAGAATAAGGATGTTCGGATCGAAAAGATTCATATCGATATTCAGTAGGCCGACATCTTTACAAAACCTCTCAGCACAACCAGATTCTGCATGCTTCGTCAATAATTGGGAATGCTACAGCCAGACTCCCTGTAAGGTTTTACGCTTTTACTCATCAATTGTGGGGGAATGCTGTAAGACCCAAGAATACAGTATCAACATTAGTTAACTGTACACTCAGAACCAGTCAGATACTACTGTAGGATAAAGAAGGCATGAAACCTTCCTACAGGTGACGTGTGCATCAATTAAGGGGAATACAGTACGACCCATGAATATAGTATTTATTCAGATATTGGTGTAAGAATTGCATCCTGTATGTACCTTTTAAGGGGGAACGCTGTATTTTTGTGGATACAACACACACTTAGGATGTCAATTAATATAATATATTATAATACTGTTCGTATAAAAATGTTTTTAAGTCCACATGCCCTATTTACATTTCAAACCTTTTATTCTTTAATGCTTTAAAGACATCTGGACTTCAATGCCTCAAATAACGAGATTTTAATTATTTCAAAACTGTCGTTTCATGTAATAAGGGGAGACGAACTATCAGAAGTGGGACCGGTTATCATTTCAAAAATAGATGGATAAGATGTACCAGTTATTCTGAATCCATCCTATTCATTCATTTTAAAAAGACGGTTCCCATCCCTTAAATCTGACCATTCACGGTATGTAAACCCTAATCTTTCCTGAACCCTATAAAAGGACTGTATCTTACTCCCTCAGACTCTTTACGCTTTCTGCAATTTTAAACGAGTCTCAAGCAACAACAACCTACATTCTTCTTTGTATTTTCTGCATTTCTCTGCAATTTTCTCTAAGTTTTCTTCAACCTTTTTATGCTAAAATGACTACTTCTCAGACTTCCTCCCTCTCCATGAAGAAGAAAGAGACTATCATCGACAGATGTACTTTTGACAGGTATGTATTGATGGAAAGAATCAATGTCGAAGGAGAAGACTTCGACAGAATAGAAGTCGTTGTTTCTCGGGTGAGACAACAAGGGCTCTAATGCCTTGCTAGTCTCCACGCCGACTTGTATGATGAACATATCTTTGGAGAGTTCTACTTGGACGCATCGATCATTTACGCATCTAAGAGAAGGAGCTGACATATCTGAAATTTATGCATCTGTTCAAGGGATTCAGGTCTCTTTGAACAAAGATCTGCTTGAAAAGCTCTACAGACTGCCATCGGATGGCCTAAAGATGGAAGAATTGGAGACCTTCGGGTCAGAGGAATTGCTGATTGCCTACTGGAGGCTATTCACTGGGATGAGATGCACAGAACGTTCATCCTTCATGCCACAAAAAAACTTTTGTCTGCCCTATGTCTACTTGTATGACTTCTGTTGCCGGGTTATTGAGAACCGGACAAGAGCGTTCGAAATATGCACGAACCTTCACTTCTGGATGATGGTGGCCATCACGTTAGGAGAAAAGGTAAATTGGTGCCAGATTCTGTTGAAAATAATACAGGAGGAGGCTGCCAAACCTGAGTATGCTAAGAAGTGTCTCGGCCTCATTCTCAACTATATCCTTACCAACTGCAGAGTCAAACAATCCGAGCATTCCAAGAAGATTGGCCCCGAGAAGTTCATTGGAGGATTGACTTCCACTGTATTCAAGAAATCACCTTTGATTGCTAAAAGTCCAAACACGAAATTCATGCTTATCGCAAGTGACCCAAGAGATGTCACTGAGCGGATCGCGATCCAGGAGAAGTCAAATAAGAGGAGTGTCCCTGACAGCCAATCACCTCATGCTGTCGAGAAAAAGAAAAAGAAGGCCAAGAAGTCTTCCAAGACTGTGCCTATAGTACCTACAACAGCTACTGTAGAAGTCACTCCTATTCCTATCGCTGATCCGATCCCACAGGACACAACCCCTATGGAAGAAATAGTTGCTGCACAGACAGCAGATCCCGAGCCTATGGCGGCTATGATGGAAGAACAATTGTTTGCCAAGGTGGAGGGCTCTGGAGAATCGGCTGCCCCCTTGGATCCGAAAGCCGCAACTACCGACAGGATACCCACAACTATACAGGATCCCTCTTCCCACAGGGTGCCATCCCCTATCTGGGATCCCTCTACGAAACAGGCTCCCACACCTGTCGAGGAGCCAATCTGAACAGTAAACCCAACTACTTTATGGAGTCCCTCCCCAGAAATAATAAATATTACTCTCATTCAAGTTCAAATAGAGCAAGCGTGTGAACGCTTCAAGATATGGAAGTCATACAGGATTGCCCCATACGACACCCTATACAACTGGGCTGACTGGAAGGAAGAAGAATTGTTCATTCTGGAGATCACGGACACCCACAATGTTGAAGTCTTGATCTGTTGGGAGGATCACTTTTGCCATGAGCTTATTTTTTACTACTACAAGGCAAAATAGAAGGCTAGACTGAAAGGGAAATCGTCGTACGCTAACAAAGCTCCCTCACCAATCCATCACTCAGGCCCTCACTCGGATGCTGACGATGATGCCTTGCAGGCAGGTCTGCGGATAAGCCGTAAAGAGGCTAGGGAACTATAAATGGCCAATCACAAAATCCAACAGGGTCACGGGACATATGATAGACATCAATCCCCTCCCCCGCAATAGGAAGCTACTAACGATCAATAGAAGGAGGAATCATTCTCTCTTATTACTGCTGAAGAGCAACCAGCACCTGAACAGGAAGACCAACCTGAAAAAAAAAGACGTCGCCCGCACCATCCACCAAGAGGGACCAGTCTCTATTCTGGATCACGCGGAAGCTGAGAGTCGGCAGGAGGATTAGTCCCTCTTGTACTCCCGACTAAAAAAAAACAAGCTGAACAGGAGGAATCAGTCCCTCCTGTCCCCGAGACTGATCATGTTGCACAATCTTTCAAAGCACCTGCTTCCAAAGCTCCCGCTCCCGAAGCACCTGCTGCCGAAGAGCCCGCTCAAGATGCTCCTGCATCTCCTATCAATGTGAGCTCCATGTCAGATTCTGATGATGGTTTTCTACCTGACAGACCATGACGACCCCGTCATCATGTGGTTCTCTGTCAACTCAGTGAGCCTAAGGATTCCAAGATCCCACACCCTGGCTCCCCGCGCTTCGAATCCTGCATCGATCAACTCCATGCCATCGGCCGACAGACAGTTTTCCTACAAGATGTCGTGAAGGCACTGTATGACATCTGGAAAGAACTCAATTGGATGAGAGGAACTACCCATGATGATCTTTCTGATCTGAAGACTGCAATCACCAATGTTGAGGATGTGTTCCGCCTAATGCCTAATGCATTATGGCAAGCACTCAATCAGATCAAGCAGCATCAGGAGAGAGTCCTTCAGAAAGAACTAGAAAATCTCAGGATTGCCGAGGCTAAGACGGTTGTTGCCCTCAAAGAGATCGCAACCATACTGACAGAACACGATCATAAGATAGACGACATGTCTCTGGTGCTCGGTACTCTGGTTGATAAGATCAATACTCTGATGACCAAACAAGATGTACGCTATTAAACTCCTAAGGAGATTCTTATCAAGGTATCATATATTGATGATGCCAAAAAGGGGGAAGAATCCAAAGATGTAGGTCGTTGATGGAGACAAGACAGAGAAAGAGAGATCGAAACAGCGTTGGAATAAAATGTTGCTGCTGCGATAGGCCGTCTGACCGCACCTACAAGCGGATACATGTTGGATACAACATACAGGCTGAAGGTGTTTTACTTGGGAAAAGTAAAACACATCCAACACGACTGAATATAAAAAGGCTTTAAATTGTTGTGAGATAAACATTGTTTATTCATAAAATATTGACGGTTAAAACAGTATTTATTGCTGATAAGACATCATTTAATGCAGCTGGAGATAGACAAGTCTGAACGCTCTGAAGAGCATTTAATGCAAAGACAGAAATGATGTCTGAATCATTAAATGCGATCTGCTTTAATTCAAACATTCAGCAGCCGTCAATCAAGAGTCAGACGTCAACATCTCACCAACCAGCAATGACTTCATTTATAACGGATACATTTCCAAGGTTATAAATATCCCCAAGCCATAGGACTTTTACACACACACGAACTAGCTATTCATAATCGCGAAATCTCTAAAAGATCACTATGATATTATAGCGATTACAAAGAAGTACATTTCGTGAGCATATAGCAGTATCCAAGCGAAGAAATATACAAGTTTTCAACACAAATATCACAACATACAGCGATTGTTCATCTGTGATAAAGCCGCTGTTTGAGAAGTATTCTCCCTTACCGTTGAGATTATCATTAGCCCTGTGTGGACTAAGGATCCTTGCATATTCCAACCTATGTGGGAAGAATAGCATTAAAGGCGAAGCTTCGATCTGTGTGAGATGAAGCTTGTCGAGAAAAAGCTCAAGCCAATCTCTGAGAACGGCCCAAAGCTGCAGTCACTGCATCAATCTGTGTGAACGTACAGAGACATATTTTTTTAAAGTCACGTAGTTGTGTACATAGTGATTTTAATAAACAATTTACTCCTGTTTGGAGGACCAGTGGACGTAGAAAGGTTTACCTCGAACCACTTTAAACTGTGTGTTATTTACTTTTAGTATCTACTATTTTTATTTTACTGTGATTTGATAGTATACATTGTAAAAACCATGTACGCACCAAGCAAACAGGAGAACACCTAGTTGGTGTATTTACAGCAACTCACACAACAAACTTTCGCTACGCAAACTAACTCTAAAAATCGTACAGCTTACTACGCATCTATATTCTAAGTTGTATATTGTATACTTAGTGGCCAACAGGCTTTGTTTTCAAATAACTTGAGTATTCTATTTTAAAATCTTTCACACCATAAAAAATTTTGTATTTTAAGATAAAAGTGATTTTTATTTTCAAAAAAAAAGTTGTTGCGAAAGATGAAAACTCTTATTTTAACTAATGACAACATTTATCATGGAGAAATGATGATAGTTCCCCAGTTTTTAACGAAAAGCGTTTCACCATCAGAAGCTTTTAAGTTCAGATTTTGAAAAATTGTATGATTTGCAGAATGACTCCCATTTGTAGAGTTAATATTTTTTTATAAGAGAGTCAACATACAATGTGTGTATAGTGTGGATATATTGCTTCAAGCGATGCCGATAGAGCTAAGACTAAGGTGTTTGTGTGTAAGGGATAAGTCGTTTAGACATATTTGTCATATTACCGTTTGTGTTGGGGAATTTTGGTTATGTACCCAAATGTCATGTTACATGATGAATTTGTTTTGTAACTGGTATGATGTTATTCTAATGTGATTAATGATCCGTGGAAATGTTTAGTGCGAGTATGTATGTTTTGTCCAATCGCGGAAGGGCGCTGGATCGCGGACGTGGTTTCCCACCCGGGAATGGTTCGGCGGAACCTCTGGGATCGATGCTAAGGGCATGACCGCGGGATACCATGTGTGTTGTTATTTGTGATGATGTTGCATGGTGACATTTTATCTTGATGATGCTGTTTACGAGGAAATTTGATATTTCGGAATAGTGTTTTGCAAATGATTTCAATATGAGACGTTTATGATCTATGGTTTATAGTTTTGGTAAAACAAATCGAGGTATTAAAAGTATTTTCAAATCTTGTTTCGAAAAATTATACGAACTCAAGGATTTTAAAATGCTATTATTTAAATAAATGCCTTGTGGAATCTTAAAAGAATGTTACCAGTGATTGGTATCATGATGTGTAGTATGTTACGGTCGTGGTTGTACCCGATAATGGTTGTATGTTTTTTGTTGATATGAACGTACGGTCTGTCGGTTACGACCATAAGTTCCATCTATTGCGGTCGTAGTTCTTGTATTCATGTAATTATACTAAATGTATATTTTTGTAGTGTTATTATTTGTTACCTTACGTTGATATGTTGCGCTAGTTGCCATTTTTGTATATTATTTTTGCGATGTTGGGTTTCATGGTACTAAGCGGTTTTCTGTTTATTATGCCGAGAGGTCGAGGTCATGGTTGTGGTGGTAACCGTAAGCCCGGTGAGGTGACTCGCTCATTGTCAAGCCCTGGTCGTCCTAGTACTGATGGTCGTGAAGACCATTTGCGTGGTCAGAAGCAACCAACTGGAGGTAATGTTGATGTGGGCGTCACCACCATTCTTCAGCAGGTGACAACCAAATTGACGCAGCTGAATCAGGATGCACATAGGTATGAGCTCCCATACGTGAATAATGGAGCTAGTAAGTGGCTACGAGGTGTGATGAGAATGCACCCGCCTCGTTTCGTAGGTTCATCTGATTCGTTAGGTTGGGAGAATTGGCTTTTCCAATTGGGGAGGACATTTGATGCTGTAGCTTGTCGTGATGGAGGAGGGTACCCATTGCTCAGTACCTCCTCGATAAGGAATCTATAGACTGGTAGGAGGTCGTAGTGCCTAGAGACCGTACAACCACTTGGGCTGAGTTCAAGACTGCCATTGAGGCAGAGTATTGACCGTTGCCTGTCCGAGAGCACAAGATTTTTAAGTTTTTCTCGGATACACTCCAGGATGTATCGATATCCCAGGCTATAGTCGATAATAATCAAAGTTGTGTTATGTTGGGGAGCAAGTGAGAAGTGAAGCGGACAAGATTCGTTACTTTGATATGCGCATGAAACCCCAATACGGTTGGCTCCTCTCATGTGTACTACTTTGAAAGAGTATTAGGATCGAGCTTTAGCCATCGAGATGGCCATTTCTGTGGCAGAGGCTGGTTCATAAGGTAAGAGACAGAAGATCCGGGGTAGCTTCTCAAGTGTTCAGAGGAGTGAGCTCCATGAGTCGGTTGTTTTGTGTCGTTCTTTCGGGTGGACTCCCCGTTCATTTGATCAATCCAAGAATCTTACTCATGTAGTTAATAAGGTGGGTGTTGTGACGACGTATTTCAACTATAGGCGTGCGGGCTATACAAAGAAGAATTATCTTTTGACGCTGGATAACAGTTTCAAGTGTGGTCATGTGGGGTACCAAGCGGTGCATTGCGAGACCGTCGCCAAGATGTTTGGGAACTGGGGTTCTGCTCCTACTCCTAGAGGGGCCAGCGGTATCCGGTGATGGTAGTTTGTGTGTTGTATTATGGATTGCATCTCGTGCAGAGATTTGATATTTGTTGCTTGAACGATTTTGTTTCGTCATGTAGCCCCTTGATGTTTCTTGTTTTACGTCTCGAGGACGAAATTTATTTTTAGTGGGATAGAATTTAATATCCGAGAATTTTATTTGTATTGTCTAGATTTTTTTACCATTTTGTGCCGGATATTTTTCTTCTTTATGATGATTACGTGGAAATGCCTCTCCATTATATACTTTGTGGTGTCATGTTGTGGTTTTCATTGAGTGCATCTTGTCATCGCATTAGTCGTATTGATTGTATGCTTGTGCGTGTGACACCGTATGTCGTGTGGTTGTTCTGATCATGGACCGTCAGAGATTCGTTGCAATCTAGGAGTCTCGTTATTTGTCGGGAAGTTGCACCATTGTACCGACTTCAGACCATGGTGTTGTCAGAACATGTTACGTACGCTAACAAGTGCATTACGTATGTAACTGGTGATGGTTAGTGTATGCTATGTACGTAGGTTAACGTACATTAACATACCTGTTGGTTGAGGCAGTAGCCTCTGGAGAGGCTTTAGCTTACGCTGCATAAGGCACATATCATAGGTTACCCGTTGGTTGCGTGCGTAACAGTGAAGGGTTGCGTACATTAACTTACCTGTAGATCGAGGCAGTGAGTTCAGCGCACGATGTTGCGTACGTTTCACTTGGGCCTTCGTGTAAGTTAAGTGTTGTTACGTACGTAACCTGGGTATATTGCATACGTAACATTCAGAGGTGTATATATATATATATATATATATATATATATATATATATATATATATATATATATATATATATATATATATATATGAGCTGCATAACCATTTTGGTTTTTTACACCATTTTTATCCTTTTCTTTTGTGCGGGCGGTTGGGACGATCTGCGGTCGAGAGAGGGTTGAGATTTCATCATTCATCAACTTCTTTGAGTTCCTAGCAAGAATTTGTTGGGATTCGGTGCCTAAAACGAAGGCCCAACGGAAGCGGTAAAACGAAAATTAATTCGATCCGTATCCCTTCGAGGATCGATCGAGCTATGTATATACGAATATTAAATGAAACACAAGATATATGAGAACTTACCCTTGTAGTCCGTTGATTAAATGGATTCCTTCTCTTGAGATATTCCCCAAGCTTTAGCTGAATATCCCTACGATCCAATGCGCTCTAAGCACTTGAATGATCCAACGCCGAAAAGACAACGTCTCTACTTGTCACGCACCGGAGAAATGACCGGAATGACTAAACCTCGTTATACTCCAAGGATACGGCTAGAACAAGGTTGAGATGCTTTTCTAATCAAAATTACAACATTCTAAGTGTTTAATCTTTGATCTCTCTATCTCACTATAATTTTCTCCAAGAAAATATATGAAGATGAAGAAGAATGTTGAAGAACACTTTGAGAAACTCTTTTCTCTCTCTCTCAAACTCAAACTTACGGCTGGAATTGTCCTTTCAAGAGTGAGAAGTAGTCTTCATTATATTCCTCTTACAAATCCCACAAAATCAACTATTCCTTATTTTAAGAGATATCAAATCTCTAAGGTCATTAGTCTTCACCCACCAAAGCAAGACTAAGATTAAAGGTAAGAGATCAAAAGTGGGGCGGCCTCTAGAAGGAATCGGACGAGTTCGGTTCGTTTCGGACTTCCGTGAGTCCAAATAGAAAAACTCCAATTCCGTTCCGATGTATTTATATCGATTAATTAATCCAATTAATTAATCATATCAAATACATAATAACATAATTAATTTCTCCAAGAAATAATTATATTCATGAATTAAATTAATCACCTAGTAATATATTTAATTCATTTGGCCGTAAATCAATTTATCCGATAAAACGATTCAGACATCCAATGTCCCAATTTAGATATCCAATATCTAATATTCATAATGAGATGATAAGCTCCATTCATTCTGTCGTCAATCCTATTGCACGACTCGGTAGGTCCGTCTCAGTCAGCAGTGGGAGGAACCAAAGAGTAGTAGCACCACTGTAACACCCCCAAAGCCTTCCAGGAATATTACAGCACCGTGGGCCCCACAATGGAACCCACACGGCTAAAATCATTTTCGCAAACGTTTAAAAATGCCAAAAGGCCGATGGCGGTAATGTTTTAAATACTCAAATATTTTTCAAAACGTTGTTCCCAATTACCGTCAGAAAATACCGTTTGAAAACACAAGGCAAAGACGCCAAAAGGGCATTAGAAAGTATACACGAGTTGGAAATATAATGAAAGCCATTATAAAATTACACACGCAGCGGATAGAGACATAATTAAATACATTTACAGCGGAATCATAAACACCAGAAAAGAATACACAAATTCCAACAATCATGCCATAACTAGTATCACCGGAAAGCTCATCCCTTCACGACCGCTACTAGCTCGAACTGCGAGTACCTAAAAGATAAAGCCCACGACGGGGTCAGCCATAATACTCAATAATGGTAACCATCACATCACATAAACAATTACATATCAATGTAATTTACAGAGTAAGAACATTCCCCACATAATCTTACTGAAGTAACCTCACCAACCCATCACAATCCATATCAAATCAATCCTTACCATAATCCACATCTCGCGTCCTTAATTGACGAATGAATTCAAAAGTAACCATCTGTACTGTATCCGAAACGATAGCAAGATTCTCAAACATAAACATATCTCCAATATGGAATAATCTGGCCAAGTCCGATTCTGTCCGCTGGATCGCACAATCGGATCCCAATCCTAATAAAGCCGATATCACACGGCACATCTGTAAACCAACTATCCCGAGACAATGGCAAGTCCTGGATATCAATACAAAGCATGAATGCTCACAAAATCAATAATGATAAACAACCAATGCATTAAAACGGGAATATCAATGACACGATAACTCCACACAAGATCGACAAAGGATCACCCACGAACGAGAATACCAAATGTGGTGACTCCAAAAAGATCAATGAAGGATCAACAACTGAGAATACCAATGACCCGGTAAACTCCAACAAGATCAATAAAGGATCGACAACCGAGAATACCAACGGTACGATAAACTTCCAATAAGATCAATAAAGGATCAACAACCGAGAATAAAAACGATATGGAAAACTCCAACAAGAGCAATAAGGGATCAACAACCGAGAATACCGACGACACGGTAAACTCCAACAAGATCAACCAAGGACTAACAACCAATGATACCAACGGTAAGGCAAACTCCCAAATAGAATCAATAAGGATCTATAGCGAATGAGATTACCAATGACAGGGTGAACTCCAAACGAGAAGGGTCGATAGCAAATGAGTTGACCATCGATATGGTAACTCCAAACGAGATCAGTAAAGGGTCAACGGGGACAGATACACGAGAGAATAAAATCGTCAACCGTATACAAATCATATATACGGGATTTCAAAGACAACACGACTATCGAACAGATCCGATTATACATGGATTGTGAATGACCAACCAATAAGACTCAAGATGGACGTCACGATACGCCCGATCCGGACATGTGTCCGTGTACAATCCAACCATGGGTATTGATCAGATACACATCTGGTCTCATACCTAATCAGCCTCACGAAGTACGTCTCGTGTGCACGGTTCAATATAAGTTCGAAACCAACGTATGCTACACGTGCCCGCCCCGAAAATCCTACACATGAACGATCAAAACGTATCTGACTACAGATATGTCATGATACAACATGACAACGAATCTCAAAGAAACGCATATCCAACAAGGATCAGAAGACTTTCCAAAAGAGCAACAATAACTCGATCATGCAAGACCGACACTACCACAACGTCGTATTCCGTCAGACAATAGTTCACAGCATGCTCATCAATGCATATAATAATAGCACATAAACTCCCAAGGCAGCAGCCAAGGGTCACAGAAGCATCTACTCAGGAATATTCCGGACATAGGTGCCATTCAGGTCTTATCCACTAACACATCGGCCCAACAGATTACAGCTCAAAGAAAGAGCACATCACAAAATGTAACAAACAATGGTGCACACTCTGTAATACCCGTAATTTTGCTCCCCGGAAATTTTCTATTTTTGGCGGAAGTCTATTTCGACGACTTGCTTGGGACCGTTTCGTCATCCTGAGAATGATTAATTCTACACTTTTTGTCATCCGAGTTCGTTTCGGTATCGTTCTGTTGAATTCCGTGTTCTTTAGCGACTTTTCCACGTGTGAGTTCGACTTTGTTAAATCACCATAAATTCTTGGAAACTCAAAAAAATTCTGAATCTTGGCAATATTATAAAGCATAGAGTTATCTTTCCAATGGTTCAAACGGTGAGTCAATCGGAGTCCAGACGAGGGAGTTATGGTCGAAATAGCTAAGTCACTCTCATTTTCCAGATTCGGCCAAAACCGCCTGTACCCGGTGCCGCGGCACACCTGGGCTGAGCCGAGGCACACTGCCGAGCCCTGGGAGCAAATTTTGGGTCTGTGCCGCGGCACGCCTATACTGAGCCGCGGCACACATGTCAGTCAGCCCTATATTTGCGTTTTTCTGTGCGTTTCAACCGATATTTTTCATTCCTTCAACTTCACACGAGAGGAAAGGCTTGAGAGAGTGAAGTCTCTTCATCTATCACTTGAGTGTGTGACTTCCTTCATCTATTTTCGATTTTTAAGCTCGGATCATCGATCTATCGAGTATTCTTCGAATCATAGTGCTTGGATCTTCAAGAGGTAATTTCTTCAATATCTTGGATTTCGATTTTGTATTGGGTAATGGTGTTTTGGGTGTTAAAATCATGGGGTATGAAGTGATATACGCATGATTATGGACATGTTTGAGTATTCATCGGATTATTGAAAGATTATTCAAGAACACTTCGAATTTTATGTTGGAAATTGGGGATTTTGTTTGACTTCATCCTTTTAATCCGTAGTAATTTAGATTAGTGATGGATTGATGATGATTTAGGTGTATTCTATCATTTCCATCGTTATTCCACGGTTGGAGTGTATTGATTAAATCGTTTCGGTTGAGTTATTAGTCGACGCCTTGAAGGTGTCCGACAAAAGGTCTAAGAGGGGGTTTTGTGCGTTGTACGATTATTATTCATCGCGATTGTTGATTTATCATTGATATGACTTAGGGACGAAATCCTTGTGAAGAACTCAAGTCGGAACCCTTCCGCTCGTTGTCTTCTTCGTGGTTCAAGCTTCCCGGTCGAACCGTGTTCTTCGGATCTTGATAACGTTTATTAAGGCAAGTATACATTTATGATTGTACGTTCTCGACTTTGAAAGTATGAAATATTGATGGTATGATTATTTCTAGCCACTCGGGACGGGCCTATGGTCCTCGAGGGTTTCGTAGCCTGCAGTGCGATTCCATGGTTGATATGAACGAACCGTTCCTACGGCATTCATATGAAATAATGTTGGCATGTAATGAACGAACCGTTTTGACGGCATTCCTACATGTAACGGCGTATGATATGAACGAACCGTTTTTACGGCATTCACATACGTCTTGAGATTTTAGTTATTCCGGAATACTAGTCTTAAATTGATGAATTGACGGATATTGATGAATTGACGGATTACATTTACTTTATTGTCGAGGAGTATTATGTTTCATATTGTTATACTTGCACTAGCTATTCGACGGCTAACCCCTTTATGGGGGAAATACGTTTCATGTATTTCAGGTTCCAGGAGAGCGGACAGGTGGGTATCGGGTCGGCATGAAGATGATGGGCAAGTGTGATACTGTGTTTTGTCTCCGATTACTTCCTTGGATTCCTCCATTCAGTGTTGTTGTACTGGAATGGATTTTTAAATACTCGAGTATTGTACTTTCAGTTTCCTTGATGTTCCGGCCTGTGTTGCCGAGGTATTGATTTGTGTAGTGATGTATATGGTTTCATTGGTTATGGTTTTGAATACCATTTGTATCGTCTTTCTTTCTATTGTACGTAGATCTTGTCGGTCAAGTTTATAGTTCCGCGTATGTTTAGCCTTGTGGGTCCCACGGCGGGGCTCACGGCGCTGTAATATACCCTGAATAACTTGGGGGTGTTACAGAATATGGTATCAGAGCTTAGGTTTATGGATACCTAGGCTGACTGTCTATTGCGTCGAGTGAGTCGGCATTTGCCTGATATCACTACTCTGCCATCATCACAGTGCGACCGGTACTTGTAAGTCCTCTCACTCTTCTTGTATTCTTCTTAATCGTTTCGTTTATAGCTTGGGATTCTTGGGAATTGGTCACTTCGAGAATGTGCGATTCAGATTATACTTACGCACGTGTGTGCCTTTCAGAATGTTGGCTGAAAGTAGGAAGAATCGTGGCCGTGGTCACGGACGTGAACTCTTCCTTGAAATTTTGTTAAGTTGCTAATTGCGATAATGGTGTGTATCGGTATTATGTTGAGACTTTGTTTAGGAGTCGCATGCTAGTATCACGGGAGATCTTCGACTTCGCAGACTTGTAAGTATGTTGTTCGAATTATTCGATAATTCTTGGTGAAATTGAATTCCCGTTGAAATGTTGTTTATTTAGTGATTGTAAGTTTCGAGGACGAAACTTATTTTTAAGGGGGGTAGAGTGTAATACCCCGATTTTTTCGGATATATTTTTTTTTCGTTTATATATTGGATATCGTGGATGTTTAATTATGCTCGAGGACGTTCTGAACGTATGACAATGTTATTGAATTGAGTATATGTATTGATTTTGCCGTATGCTCGTATTTGGTATGTCATGACTTTGGACAGGAATTGTTGAAATTGGCTAAGTATGGAATTATTACGTACGTATATGTGAGATTATGTACGTAAGATTGGCATGGTTACGTACGTTAAGGCTAAGGTATTACGTAAGTAACGAAGGCATCGGACAGAACCGAGTCCTGGTCGGCAGATGAGACCCTGTTTCGGCAACTTTCGGTGGAGGATGTTGACAGGTGAGTCAATGTACGTGTTACGTACGTTATACAGGACGTGTTACGTACGTAACACAACCAATGTACAGTAGCAAGTCAATTGGTATATTCCGTACGTTATATGGTATGGGTTACGTACGTAATGGACTGAACGGAATGAGACAGTGAGTTGGTTACGTACGTTATGGATATTGGATTACGTACGTTAAAGTTGTTACGTACGTTAAGAAAGGACACTTACGTACGTAATGAGAGTGCAATTTATATATTGAAGTGTTGCCTTTCATTTCTCTCACGATCCTTTGAGATATTTCTCTCCAAAACTCGTCCCTCTTCACTTTTAAGAGTCTTCTAAACACTTTTAACATGATTGTGAGCTTGGAATCATGGAATTAGAGCTTGGTTATGGAACTATTGTTGATTCTTGAAGTGATTTCTTGTGTTATCCATATTCTATGAGGTTTATGTTGAAGGGAGATAATGACATGCTTTGAATATGTTGATTATGATTATGGAATCATAGAGATCTTGATGTTCTTGAGGCCATATGATGACTATGATGATTTATTGATTCTTGGAATGGAGTTCAATTATTCTTTCTTCGTGGTTCGTCCATACAAGGTAATCCTCGTATCCCTTTGATAGTGGTTCATTTCTTCTTTTTGGATTACTACTTGGGAGGGAGTATGTTGGGAATCGTGTATTTTGATGTTCGTCTTATTTCAATGAAAATGCATAAATTGGACTGTACTTTTATCCGCTGCGTGAGTATTTTTGAAATGGATTTTGGTATTTTGCCAACTGAAATTTTATCTTGTAAAACCGATTCCCTAAACTGAGTTTTCGGCATTTTTAACCTTGATCGTTTTGACGGTATTTGGAAAATGATTTTTTTTAGTATTTGAAAAATATTACCGTCATCAGTCTTTTTGGCATTTTTGAAATGACGTGGAAATTTGTGCTTAGCCTGGTAAATCCTTGTGAGAAGGGTTTACGGCGTGTAATATTCCCAGCAGGATCTGGGGTGTTACAATCTTGGTATCATGTGATAATGCTATACGAGATTTATTGGAATCGTAATAAGAGATTTAGGATGTTGATATGATTATTGAGATCTTCATCATATGACGATAAGGGGGTTTGTTGTGATTCTTGAGGTTGTATGAATGACATGATGAAGGAAATGATAACATGGAGATATATACCTCGGATATGTTGTTCTGAACGTGATTTCGGATATTTCATGTTCTTGCAGAACTCTTGAATTATCCGAGGTGATGAAAATTTTTAAGAAGTGTTAATGTTTTGAATATAAATATGGAATATTCATATCTAGAGCTAAACTATGTGTTGGAAATAATATTCGTATAGGAAATACGAATGTAATTATGAGCTTGATGAGACTATTATTCATCTCTAAATTTGGAAGCCCATACGTACGGAGCAAATATTCAAATCGAATGATTGGATTGTTTGATAACCTTAAAATATGATTATCTATAATGTTGAATTTATTGGATGGTTAGAATTAACGATGATCATCGGAAAATTTTAACTACGGATTTACAAGAAGGGAACCTTGTCAATTCGTATTTAAGAATTGAGTTTGGAACCGATAATATTTAGACCCTTATTATTGGTCCGAATTGGTTGCGGATATGATCATCATATTTCGACTCGTATTGTGGACAGGGTTTGTCAGTGTCTGAGTTGGATTGTTCAGACTGTGTTTAGTCGAGATATGGTTCAAACGATTGAGTTCGCGGTTTGGTGGTATTGATATTGGTCGTCATCGAACCGGTTAATTATCAATCCTTCGTTTTACAATAAGATATGATGTTTGATCATAGAGTATGACTGTTGTGTTGCGGTAAAGGTTGAAGGGTTCGTAGATTAACTTGGTCGGGACTGAGGAACTCGTAAGACGAAATCAACTGAATTGGTAACAGTTCGTTGTATTGATATCAGGGGATTGGTTGACACGACGCCCGTCGGCAAATTATGCCAAATGTTACTGTTGTTTGTAAAAGGCCGGTTCGAGGCATTGCGATACTTGTTGGTTAAGTCGCTGTCGATTGCCGGTTCGCGGTATCGACGTATCGATTGTGATTGTGATGGATGTTCCATTGAGATATTGTGGTGATCTTCGTCATTGATATCGGTGTTTTTCTATTAATATTATATTAACCGATTAGAGACGTTTGATATATCCTTTTATCATCTCCGTTTCGGTGGTCGGTTTAAGACACCGGGACATCTATTCTATCGTATCATTGTTTATCGATTGACCGTTCTAAGGTAATCGAGGTATTGAATTGGAATTATCGAAGATAATTCCCATCCGTTGTCAAAGATATTCTCATCCGTCGTATCGTTGTTATCGATTGGCCATTATACGATAATCGAAGTATTGATTTGGGACTGTCGAGGAGAGTTCCCATCCGTTGAATTATTATTGTCGTGTTGGCCGACTCAAGGCAGCACACTATTATTCTTGTGAACTCGATAACTTTGTGATCGTTGAGGGTTGAGGATTTCCCGAATTGTGGTGTTGTGATTATTGCCGTGTTAATCGGTCCTTAGGGAATTCTGATCCCAGGATGGTTGTTTTGAATATCGTTGGTCGTGTCGATCTTTCATTATTCGTGTGTCATCGTTCACTTGGTGAGTCGTATGATCCGTATTGGATGTTTTATCCCTTGAGTTTCGTTGTCATGTTGTATCGTGGCATATCTGGAATCATGTCTGCGTGCCGATTGGTTATGTGCAGGATTTTTAGCCAGGCACTCGATGGTCATGCGTGGATATTTCCGCATTGGACCGTGCACACGAGACGTAGTTCTTGAGGCTAATTAGGTACATTGTCACACGTATATTCTGGATTCCGTATACGGGGTGGACATGTGAACGGACGCATTTCCTGATCGGGCGTACTGTGATGTCCCTCTTGAGCTTTATTGATTGATCGTTCGTAGTCCATGTTGTATTGGATATGTCCGACGATTTGTGACTGGTTGTTCATACGCCGAGGGGTATGTCCGACAGTCAGGTTTGCTTCTTTGAGATCTGTATTGTGATGATTTACAGCTTTGGGTTGTTCGGCTTTCAGGCCATTGTGATGTATCGGTATTTCCGTTGGAGCCTTCGGGCATTGTGAATTCGTATCTTTTTCGGCATTGGTTTGGTTTACCTTCGGGTAATGTATTATTGTGTTCTATATTGATGATTCGCCGTTTGGGCATAAGTTTCGGTTCTTGTGTATCTCGTTGAGTTTTTCCTGGCGAAATATTTCTTCTCCCTACCTGTTTTAAGTTTCGGGACGAAACTTCTTTTAAGGAGGGTAGAATGTAATACCCGTAATTTTGTTCCCCGGAAATTTTCTATTTTTGGCGGAAGTCTATTTCGACGACTTGCTTGGGACCGTTTCGTCATCCTGAGAATGATTAATTCTACACTTTTTGTCATCCGAGTTCGTTTCGGTATCGTTCTGTTGAATTCCGTGTTCTTTAGCGACTTTTCCACGTATGAGTTCGACTTTGTTAAATCACCATAAATTCTTGGAAACTCAGCAAAATTCTGAATCTTGGCAATATTATAAAGCATCGAGTTAGCTTTCCAATGGTTCAAACGGTGAGTCAATCGGAGTCCAGACGAGGGAGTTATGGTCGAAATAGCTAAGTCACTCTCATTTTCCAGATTCGGCCAAAACCGCCTGTACCCGGTGGCGCGGCACACCTGGGCTGAGCCGCAGCACACTGCCGAGCCCTGGGAGCAAATTTTGGGTCTGTGCCGCGGCACGCCTATACTGAGCCGCGGCACACATGTCAGTCAGCCCTATATCTGCGTTTTTCTGTGCCTTTCAACCGATATTCTTCATTCCTTCAACTTCACACGAGAGGAAAGGCTTGAGAGAGGGAAGTCTCTTCATCTATCACTTGAGTGTGTGACTTCCTTCATCTATTTTCGATTTTTAAGCTCGGATCATCGATCTATCGAGTATTCTTCGAATCATAGTGCTTGGATCTTCAAGAGGTAATTTCTTCAATATCTTGGATTTCGATTTTGTATTGGGTAATGGTGTTTTGGGTGTTAAAATCATGGGGTATGAAGTGATATACGCATGATTATGGACATGTTTGAGTATTCATCGGATTATTGAAAGATTATTCAAGAACACTTCGAATTTTATGTTGGAAATTGGGGATTTTGTTTGACTTCATCCTTTTAATCCGTAGTAATTTAGATTAGTGATGGATTGATGATGATTTAGGTGTATTCTATCATTTCCATCGTTATTCCACGGTTGGAGTGTATTGATTCGTCGTTTCGGTTGAGTTATTAGTCGACGCCTTGAAGGTGTCCGACAAAAGGTCTAAGAGGGGGGTTTTGTGCGTTGTACGATTATTATTCATCGTACGATTGTTGATTTATCATTGATATGACTTAGGGACGAAATCCTTGTGAAGAACTCAAGTCGGAACCCTTCCGTTCGTTGTCTTCTTCGTGGTTCAAGCTTCCCGGTCGAACCGTGTTCTTCGGGATCTTGACGCGTTTATTAAGGCAAGTATACATTTATGATTGTACGTTCTCGACTTTGAAAGTATGAAATATTGATGGTATGATTATTTCTAGCCACTCCGGGACGGGCCTATGGTCCTCTGAGGGTTTCGTAGCCTCTGGTGCGATTCCATGGTTGATATGAACGAACCGTTCCTACGGCATTCATATGAAATAATGTTGGCATGTAATGAACAAACCGTTTTGACGGAATTCCTACATGTAACGGCGTATGATATGAATGAACCGTTTTTACGGCATTCACATACGTCTTGAGATTTTAGTTATTCCAGAATACTAGTCTTAAATTGATGAATTGACGGATATTGATGAATTGACGGATTATTTACTTTATTGTCGAGGAGTATTATGTTTCATATTGTTATACTTGCACTAGCTATTCGACGGCTAACCCCTTTATGTGGGAAATACATTTCATGTATTTCAGGTTCTAGGAGAGCGGACAGGTGGGTATCGGGTCGGCATGAAGATGATGGGCAAGTGTGATACTGTGTTTTTTCTCCGATTACTTCCTTGGATTCCTCCATTCAGTGTTGTTGTACTGGAATGGATTTTTAAATACTCGAGTATTGTACTTTCAGTTTCCTTGATGTTCCGGCCTGTGTTGCCGAGGTATTGATTTGTGTAGTGATGTATATGGTTTCATTGGTTATGGTTTTGAATACCATTTGTATCGTCTTTCTTTCTATTGTACGTAGATCTTGTCGGTCAAGTTTATAGTTCCGCGTATGTTTAGCCTTGTGGGTCCCACGGCGGGGCTCACGGCGCTGTAATATACCCTGAATAAGTTGGGGGTGTTACAGAATATGGTATCAGAGCTTAGGTTTATGGATACCTAGGCTGTCGGTCTTTTGGGTCGATTGAGTCGGCATTTGCCCACAGTATCACTACTCTGCCGTCATCACAGTGCGACCGGTACTTGTAAGTCCTCTCACTCTTCTTGTATTCTTCTTAATCGTTTCGTTTATAGCTTGGTATTCTTGGGAATTGGTCACTTCGAGAATGTGCGATTCGGATTATACTTACGCACGTGTGTGCCTTTCAGAATGTTGGCTGAAAGTAGGAAGAATCGTGGCCGTGGTCACGGACGTGAACTCTTCCTTGAAATTTTGTTAAGTTGCTAATTGCGATAATGGTGTGTATCGGTATTATGTTGAGACTTTGTTTAGGAGTCGCATGCTAGTATCACGGGAGATCTTCGACTTCGCAGACTTGTAAGTATGTTGTTCGAATTATTCGATAATTCTTGGTGAAATTGAATTCCCGTTGAAATGTTGTTTGTACGAGTGATTGTAAGTTTCGAGGACGAAACTTATTTTTAAGGGGGGTAGAGTGTAATACCCCGATTTTTTCGGATATATTTTTTTTTCGTTTATATATTGGATATCGTGGATGTTTAATTATGCTCGAGGACGTTGTGAACGTATGACAATGTTATTGAATTGAGTATATGTATTGATTTTGCCGTATGCTCGTATTTGGTATGTCATGACTTTGGACAGGAATTGTTGAAATTGGCTAAGTATGGAATTATTACGTACGTATATGTGAGATTACGTACGTAAGATTGGCATGGTTACGTACGTTAAGGCTAAGGTATTACGTAAGTAACGAAGGCATCGGACAGAACCGAGTCCTGGTCAGCAGATGAGACCCTGTTTCGGCAACTTTCGGCGGAGGATGTTGACAGGTGAGTCAATGTACGTGTTACGTACGTTATACAGGACGTGTTACGTACGTAACACAACCAATGTACAGTAGCAAGTCAATTGGTATATTCCGTACGTTATATGGTATGGGTTACGTACGTAATGGACTGAACGGAATGAGACAGTGAGTTGGTTACGTACGTTATGGATATTGGATTACGTACGTTAAAGTTGTTACGTACGTTAAGAAAGGACACTTACGTACGTAATGAGAGTGCAATTTATATATTGAAGTGTTGCCTTTCATTTCTCTCACGATCCTTTGAGATATTTCTCTCCAAAACTCGTCCCTCTTCACTTTTAAGAGTCTTCTAAACACTTTTAACATGATTGTGAGCTTGGAATCATGGAATTAGAGCTTGGTTATGGAACTATTGTTGATTCTTGAAGTGATTTCTTGTGTTATCCATATTCTATGAGGTTTATGTTGAAGGGAGATAATGACATGCTTTGAATATGTTGATTATGATTATGGAATCATAGAGATCTTGATGTTCTTGAGGCCATATGATGACTATGATGATTTATTGATTCTTGGAATGGAGTTCAATTATTCTTTCTTCGTGGTTCGTCCATACAAGGTAATCCTCGTATCCCTTTGATAGTGGCTCATTTCTTCTTTTTGGATTACTACTTGGGAGGGAGTATGTTGGGAATCGTGTATTTTGATGTTCATCTTATTTCAATGAAAATGCATAAATTGGACTGTACTTTTATCCGCTGCGTGAGTATTTTTGAAATGGATTTTGGTATTTTGCCAACTGAAATTTTATCTTGTAAAACCGATTCCCTAAACTGAGTTTTCGGCATTTTTAACCTTGATCGTTTTGACGGTATTTGGAAAATGATTTTTTTTAGTATTTGAAAAATATTACCGTCATCGGTCTTTTTGGCATTTTTGAAATGACGTGGAAATTTGTGCTTAGCTGGTAAATCCTTGTGAGAAGGGTTTACGGCGTGTAATATTCCTAGCGAGGATGCGGGGTGTTACAATCTTGGTATCATGTGATAATGCTATACGAGATTTATTGGAATCGTAATAAGAGATTTCGGATGTTGATATGATTATTGAGATCTTCATCATATGACGATAAGGGGGTTTGTTGTGATTCTTGAGGTTGTATGAATGACATGATGAAGGAAATGATAACATGGAGATATATACCTCGGATATGTTGTTCTGAACGTGATTTCGGATATTTCATGTTCTTGCAGAACTCTTGAATTATCCGAGGTGATGAAAATTTTTAAGAAGTGTTAATGTTTTGAATATAAATATGAAATATTCATATCTAGAGCTAAACTATGTGTTGGAAATAATATTCGTATAGGAAATACGAATGTGATTATGAGCTTGATGAGACTATTATTCATCTCTAAATTTGGAAGCCCATACGTACGGAGCAAATATTCAAATCGAATGATTGGATTGTTTGATAACCTTAAAATATGATTATCTATAATGTTGAATTTATTGGATGGTTAGAATTAACGATGATCATCGGAAAATTTTAACTACGGATTTACAAGAAGGGAACCTTGTCAATTCGTATTTAAGAATTGAGTTTGGAACTGATAATATTTAGACCCTTATTATTGGTCCGAATTGGTTGCGGATATGATCATCATATTTCGACTCGTATTGTGGACAGGGTTTGTCAGTGTCTGAGTTGGATTTTTCAGACTGTGTTTAGTCGAGATATGGTTCAAACGATTGAGTTCGCGGTTTGGTGGTATTGATATTGGTCGTCATCGAACCGGTTAATTATCAATCCTTCGTTTTACAATAAGATATGATGTTTGATCATAGAGTATGACTGTTGTGTTGCGGTAAAGGTTGAAGGGTTCGTAGATTAACTTGGTCGGGACTGAGGAACTCGTAAGACGAAATC
Source organism: Orobanche coerulescens (assembly GCA_033398695.1). NCBI lineage: Eukaryota > Viridiplantae > Streptophyta > Magnoliopsida > Lamiales > Orobanchaceae > Orobanche > Orobanche coerulescens. The sequence goes on from CM065803.1 coordinate 69,624,163, forward strand.
AACTGAATTGGTAACAGTTCGTTGTATTGATATCAGGGGATTGGTTGACACGACGCCCGTCGGCAAATTATGCCAAATGTTACTGTTGTTTGTAAAAGGCCGGTTCGAGGCATTGCGATACTTGTTGGTTAAGTCGCTGTTGATTGCCGGTTCGCGGTATCGACGTATCGATTGTGATTGTGATGGATGTTCCATTGAGATATTGTGGTGATGGTCGTCATTGATATCAGTGTTTTTTTATTAATATTATATTAACCGATTAGAGACGTTTGATATATCCTTTTATCATCTCCGTTTCGGTGGTCGGTTTAAGACACCGGGACATCTATTCTATCGTATCATTGTTTATCGATTGACCGTTCTAAGGTAATCGAGGTATTGAATTGGGATTATCGAAGATAATTCCCATCCGTTGTCAAAGATATTCTCATCCGTCGTATCGTTGTTATCGATTGGCCATTCTACGATAATCGAAGTATTGATTTGGGACTGTCGAGGAGAGTTCCCATCCGTTGAATTATTATTGTCGTGTTGGCCGACTCAAGGCAGCACACTATTATTCTTGTGAACTCGATAACTTTGTGATCGTTGAGGGTTGAGGATTTCCCGAATTGTGGTGTTGTGATTATTGCCGTGTTAATCGGTCCTTAGGGAATTCTGATCCCAGGATGGTTGTTTTGAATATCGTTGGTCGTGTCGATCTTTCATTATTTGTGTGTCATCGTTCACTTGGTGAGTCGTATGATCCGTATTGGATGTTTTATCCCTTGAGTTTCGTTGTCATGTTTTATCGTGGCATATCTGGAATCATGTCTGCGTGCCGATTGGTTATGTGCAGGATTTTTAGCCAGGCACTCGATGGTCATGCATGGATATTTCCGCATTGGACCGTGCACACGAGACGTAGTTCTTGAGGCTAATTAGGTACATTGTCACACGTATATTCTGGATTCCGTATACGGGGTGGACATGTGCACGGACACATTTCCTGATCGGGCGTACTGTTATGTCCCTCTTGAGCTTTATTGATTGATCGTTCGTAGTCCATGTTGTATTGGATATGTCCGACGATTTGCGACTGGTTGTTCATACGCCGAGGGGTATGTCCGACAATCAGGTTTGCTTCTTTGAGATCTGTATTCTGATGATTTACAGCTTTGGGGTCGGCTTTCGTGCCATTGTGATGTATCGGTATTTCCGTTGGAGCCTTCGGGCATTGTGAATTCGTATCTTTTTCGGCATTGGTTTGGTTTACCTTCGGGTAATGTATTATTGTGTTCTATATTGATGATTCGCCGTTTGGGCGTAAGTTTCGGTTCTTGTGTATCTCGTTGAGTTTTTCCTGGCGAAATATTTCTTCTCCCTACCTGTTTTAAGTTTCGGGACGAAACTTCTTTTAAGGAGGGTAGAATGTAATACCCGTAATTTTGTTCCCCGGAAATTTTCTATTTTTGGCGGAAGTCTATTTCGACGACTTGCTTGGGACCGTTTCGTCATCCTGAGAATGATTAATTCTACACTTTTTGTCATCCGAGTTCGTTTCGGTATCGTTCTGTTGAATTCCGTGTTCTTTAGCGACTTTTCCACGTATGAGTTCGACTTGTTAAATCACCATAAATTCTTGGAAACTCAAAAAAATTCTGAATCTTGGCAATATTATAAAGCATCGAGTTAGCTTTCCAATGGTTCAAACGGTGAGTCAATCGGAGTCCAGACGAGGGAGTTATGGTCGAAATAGCTAAGTCACTCTCATTTTACAGATTCGGCCAAAACCGCCTGTACCCGGTGCCGCGGCACACCTGGGCTGAGCCGCAGCACACTGCCGAGCCCTGGGAGCAAATTTTGGGTCTGTGCCGCGGCACGCCTATACTGAGCCACGGCACACATGTCAGTCAGCCCTATATCTGCGTTTTTCTGTGCGTTTCAACCGATATTTTTCATTCCTTCAACTTCACACGATAGGAAAGGCTTGAGAGAGGGAAGTCTCTTCATCTATCACTTGAGTGTGTGACTTCCTTCATCTATTTTTGATTTTTAAGCTCGGATCATCGATCTATCGAGTATTCTTCGAATCATAGTGCTTGGATCTTCAAGAGGTAATTTCTTCAATATCTTGGATTTCGATTTTGTATTGGCTAATGGTGTTTTGGGTGTTAAAATCATGGGGTATGAAGTGATATACGCATGATTATGGACATGTTTGAGTATTCATCGGATTATTGAAAGATTATTCAAGAACACTTCGAATTTTATGTTGGAAATTGGGGATTTTGTTTGACTTCATCCTTTTAATCCGTAGTAATTTAGATTAGTGATGGATTGATGATGATTTAGGTGTATTCTATCATTTCCATCGTTATTCCACGGTTGGAGTGTATTGATTCGTCGTTTCGGTTGAGTTATTAGTCGACGCCTTGAAGGTGTCCGACAAAAGGTCTAAGAGGGGGATTTTGTGCGTTGTACGATTATTATTCATCGTACGATTGTTGATTTATCATTGATATGACTTAGGGACGAAATCCTTGTGAAGAACTCAAGTCGTAACCCTTCCGTTCGTTGTCTTCTTCGTGGTTCAAGCTTCCCGGTCGAACCGTGTTCTTCGGGATCTTCGGTAACGTTTATTAAGGCAAGTATACATTTATGATTGTACGTTCTCGACTTTGAAAGTATGAAATATTGATGGTATGATTATTTCTAGCCACTCCGGGACGGGCCTATGGTCCTCTGAGGGTTTCGTAGCCTCTGGTGCGATTCCATGGTTGATATGAACGAACCGTTCCTACGGCATTCATATGAAATAATGTTGGCATGTAATGAACGAACCGTTTTGACGGCATTCCTACATGTAACGGCGTATGATATGAACGAACCGTTTTTACGGCATTCACATACGTCTTGAGATTTTAGTTATTCCGGAATACTAGTCTTAAATTGATGAATTGACGGATATTGATGAATTGACGGATTATTTACTTTATTGTCGAGGAGTATTATGTTTTATATTGTTATACTTGCACTAGCTATTCGACGGCTAACCCCTTTATGTGGGAAATACATTTCATGTATTTCAGGTTCCAGGAGAGCGGACAGGTGGGTATCGGGTCGGCATGAAGATGATGGGCAAGTGTGATACTGTGTTTTTTCTCCGATTACTTCCTTGGATTCCTCCATTCAGTGTTGTTGTACTGGAATGGATTTTTAAATACTCGAGTATTGTACTTTCAGTTTCCTTGATGTTCCGGCCTGTGTTGCCGAGGTATTGATTTGTGTAGTGATGTATATGGTTTCATTGGTTATGGTTTTGAATACCATTTGTATCATCTTTCTTTCTATTGTACGTAGATCTTGTCGGTCAAGTTTATAGTTCCGGGTATGTTTAGCCTTGTGGGTCCCACGGCGGGGCTCACGGCGCTGTAATATACCCTGAATAAGTTGGGGGTGTTACAGAATATGGTATCAGAGCTTAGGTTTATGGATACCTAGGCTGTCGGTCTTTTGGGTCGATTGAGTCGGCATTTGCCCACAGTATCACTACTCTGCCATCATCACAGTGCGACCGGTACTTGTAAGTCCTCTCACTCTTCTTGTATTCTTCTTAATCGTTTCGTTTATAGCTTGGTATTCTTGGGAATTGGTCACTTCGAGAATGTGCGATTCGGATTATACTTACGCACGTGTGTGCCTTTCAGAATGTTGGCTGAAAGTAGGAAGAATCGTGGCCGTGGTCACGGACGTGAACTCTTCCTTGAAATTTTGTTAAGTTGCTAATTGCGATAATGGTGTGTATCGGTATTATGTTGAGACTTTGTTTAGGAGTCGCATGCTAGTATCACGGGAGATCTTCGACTTCGCAGACTTGTAAGTATGTTGTTCGAATTATTCGATAATTCTTGGTGAAATTGAATTCCCGTTGAAATGTTGTTTGTACGAGTGATTGTAAGTTTCGAGGACGAAACTTATTTTTAAGGGGGGTAGAGTGTAATACCCCGATTTTTTCGGATATATTTTTTTTTCGTTTATATATTGGATATCGTGGATGTTTAATTATGCTCGAGGACGTTGTGAACGTATGACAATGTTATTGAATTGAGTATATGTATTGATTTTGCCGTATGCTCGTATTTGGTATGTCATGACTTTGGACATGAATTGTTTAAATTGGCTAAGTATGGAATTATTACGTACGTATATGTGAGATTACGCACGTAAGATTGGCATGGTTACGTACGTTAAGGCTAAGGTATTACGTAAGTAACGAAGGCATCGGACAGAACTGAGTCCTGGTCAGCAGATGAGACCCTGTTTCGGCAACTTTCGGCGGAGGATGTTGACAGGTGAGTCAATGTGCGTGTTACGTACGTTATACAGGACGTGTTACGTACGTAACACAACCAATGTATAGTAGCAAGTCAATTGGTATATTCCGTACGTTATATGGTATGGGTTACGTACATAATGGACTGAACGGAATGAGACAGTGAGTTGGTTACGTACGTTATGGATATTGGATTACGTACGTTAAAGTTGTTACGTACGTTAAGAAAGGACACTTACGTACGTAATGAGAGTGCAATTTATATATTGAAGTGTTGCCTTTCATTTCTCTCACGATCCTTTGAGATATTTCTCTCCAAAACTCGTCCCTCTTCACTTTTAAGAGTCTTCTAAACACTTTTAACATGATTGTGAGCTTGGAATCATGGAATTAGAGCTTGGTTATGGAACTATTGTTGATTCTTGAAGTGATTTCTTGTGTTATCCATATTCTATGAGGTTTATGTTGAAGGGAGATAATGACATGCTTTGAATATGTTGATTATGATTATGGAATCATAGAGATCTTGATGTTCTTGAGGCCATATGATGACTATGATGATTTATTGATTCTTGGAATGGAGTTCAATTATTCTTTCTTCGTGGTTCGTCCATACAAGGTAATCCTCGTATCCCTTTGATAGTGGCTCATTTCTTCTTTTTGGATTACTACTTGGGAGGGAGTATGTTGGGAATCGTGTATTTTGATGTTCGTCTTATTTCAATGAAAATGCATAAATTGGACTGTACTTTTATCCGCTGCGTGAGTATTTTTGAAATGGATTTTGGTATTTTGCCAACTGAAATTTTATCTTGTAAAACCGATTCCCTAAACTGAGTTTTCGGCATTTTTAACCTTGATCGTTTTGACGGTATTTGGAAAATGATTTTTTTTAGTATTTGAAAAATATTACCGTCATCGGTCTTTTTGGCATTTTTGAAATGACGTGGAAATTTGTGCTTAGCCTGGTAAATCCTTGTGAGAAGGGTTTACGGCGTGTAATATTCCTAGCAGGATCTGGGGTGTTACAATCTTGGTATCATGTGATAATGCTATACGAGATTTATTGGAATCGTAATAAGAGATTTCGGATGTTGATATGATTATTGAGATCTTCATCATATGACGATAAGGGGGTTTGTTGTGATTCTTGAGGTTGTATGAATGACATGATGAAGGAAATGATAACATGGAGATATATACCTCGGATATGTTGTTCTGAACGTGATTTCGGATATTTCATGTTCTTGCAGAACTCTTGAATTATCCGAGGTGATGAAAATTTTTAAGAAGTGTTAATGTTTTGAATATAAATATGGAATATTCATATCTAGAGCTAAACTATGTGTTGGAAATAATATTCGTATAGGAAATACGAATGTGATTATAAGCTTGATGAGACTATTATTCATCTCTAAATTTGGAAGCCCATACGTACGGAGCAAATATTCAAATCGAATGATTGGATTGTTTGATAACCTTAAAATATGATTATCTATAATGTTGAATTTATTGGATGGTTAGAATTAACGATGATCATCGGAAAATTTTAACTACGGATTTACAAGAAGGGAACCTTGTCAATTCGTATTTAAGAATTGAGTTTGGAACCGATAATATTTAGACCCTTATTATTGGTCCGAATTGGTTGCGGATATGATCATCATATTTCGACTCGTATTGTGGACAGGGTTTGTCAGTGTCTGAGTTGGATTGTTCAGACTGTGTTTAGTCGAGATATGGTTCAAACGATTGAGTTCGCGGTTTGGTGGTATTGATATTGGTCGTCATCGAACCGGTTAATTATCAATCCTTCGTTTTACAATAAGATATGATGTTTGATCATAGAGTATGACTGTTGTGTTGCGGTAAAGGTTGAAGGGTTCGTAGATTAACTTGGTCGGGACTGAGGAACTCGTAAGACGAAATCAACTGAATTGGTAACAGTTCGTTGTATTGATATCAGGGGATTGGTTGACACGACGCCCGTCGGCAAATTATGCTAAATGTTACTGTTGTTTGTAAAAGGCCGGTTCGAGGCATTGCGATACTTGTTGGTTAAGTCGCTGTCGATTGCCGGTTCGCGGTATCGACGTATCGATTGTGATTGTGATGGATGTTCCATTGAGATATTGTGGTGATCGTCGTCATTGATATCGGTGTTTTTTTATTAATATTATATTAACCGATTAGAGACGTTTGATATATCCTTTTATCATCTCCGTTTCGGTGGTCGGTTTAAGACACCGGGACATCTATTCTTTCGTATCATTGTTTATCGATTGACCGTTCTAAGGTAATCGAGGTATTGAATTGGGATTATCGAAGATAATTCCCATCCGTTGTCAAAGATATTCTCATCCGTCGTATCGTTGTTATCGATTGGCCATTCTACGATAATCGAAGTATTGATTTGGGACTGTCGAGGAGAGTTCCCATCCGTTGAATTATTATTGTCGTGTTGGCCGACTCAAGGCAGCACACTATTATTCTTGTGAACTCGATAACTTTGTGATCGTTGAGGGTTGAGGATTTCCCGAATTGTGGTGTTGTGATTATTGCCGTGTTAATCGGTCCTTAGGGAATTCTGATCCCAGGATGGTTGTTTTGAATATCGTTGGTCGTGTCGATCTTTTATTATTCGTGTGTCATCGTTCACTTGGTGAGTCGTATGATCCGTATTGGATGTTTTATCCCTTGAGTTTCGTTGTCATGTTTTATCGTGGCATATTTGGAATCATGTCTGCGTGCCGATTGGTTATGTGCAGGATTTTTAGCCAGGCACTCGATGGTCATGCGTGGATATTTCCGCATTGGACCGTGCACACGAGACGTAGTTCTTGAGGCTAATTAGGTACATTGTCACACGTATATTCTGGATTCCGTATACGGGGTGGACATGTGCATGGACACATTTCCTGATCGGGCGTACTGTGATGTCCCTCTTGAGCTTTATTGATTGATCGTTCGTAGTCCATGTTGTATTGGATATGTCCGACGATTTGCGACTGGTTGTTCATACGCCGAGGGGTATGTCCGACAATCAGGTTTGCTTCTTTGAGATCTGTATTGTGATGATTTACAGCTTTGGGCTGTTCGGCTTTCAGGCCATTGTGATGTATCGGTATTTCCGTTGGAGCCTTCGGGCATTGTGAATTCGTATCTTTTTCGGCATTGGTTTGGTTTACCTTCGGGTAATGTATTATTGTGTTCTATATTGATGATTCGCCGTTTGGGCGTAAGTTTCGGTTCTTGTGTATCTCGTTGAGTTTTTCCTGGCGAAATATTTCTTCTCCCTACCTGTTTTAAGTTTCGGGACGAAACTTCTTTTAAGGAGGGTAGAATGTAATACCCGTAATTTTGTTCCCCGGAAATTTTCTATTTTTGGCGGAAGTCTATTTCGACGACTTGCTTGGGACCGTTTCGTCATCCTGAGAATGATTAATTCTACACTTTTTGTCATCCGAGTTCGTTTCGGTATCGTTCTGTTGAATTCCGTGTTCTTTAGCGACTTTTCCACGTATGAGTTCGACTTTGTTAAATCACCATAAATTCTTGGAAACTCAAAAAAATTCTGAATCTTGGCAATATTATAAAGCATCGAGTTAGCTTTCCAATGGTTCAAACGGTGAGTCAATCGGAGTCAGGGCGAGGAGTTATGGTCGAAATAGCTAAGTCACTCTCATTTTCCAGATTCGGCCAAAACCGCCTGTACCCGGTGCCGCGGCACACCTGGGCTGAGCCGCAGCACACTGCCGAGCCCTGGGAGCAAATTTTGGGTCTGTGCCGCGGCACGCCTATACTGAGCCGCGGCACACATGTCAGTCAGCCCTATATCTGCGTTTTTCTGTGCGTTTCAACCGATATTTTTCATTCCTTCAACTTCACACGAGAGGAAAGGCTTGAGAGAGGGAAGTCTCTTCATCTATCACTTGAGTGTGTGACTTCCTTCATCTATTTTCGATTTTTAAGCTCGGATCATCGATCTATCGAGTATTCTTCGAATCATAGTGCTTGGATCTTCAAGAGGTAATTTCTTCAATATCTTGGATTTCGATTTTGTATTGGGTAATGGTGTTTTGGGTGTTAAAATCATGGGGTATGAAGTGATATACGCATGATTATGGACATGTTTGAGTATTCATCGGATTATTGAAAGATTATTCAAGAACACTTCGAATTTTATGTTGGAAATTGGGGATTTTGTTTGACTTCATCCTTTTAATCCGTAGTAATTTAGATTAGTGATGGATTGATGATGATTTAGGTGTATTCTATCATTTCCATCGTTATTCCACGGTTGGAGTGTATTGATTCGTCGTTTCGGTTGAGTTATTAGTCGACGCCTTGAAGGTGTCCGACAAAAGGTCTAAGAGGGGGATTTTGTGCATTGTACGATTATTATTCATCGTACGATTGTTGATTTATCATTGATATGACTTAGGGACGAAATCCTTGTGAAGAACTCAAGTCGGAACCCTTCCGTTCGTTGTCTTCTTCGTGGTTCAAGCTTCCCGGTCGAACCGTGTTCTTCGGATCTTCTAACGTTTATTAAGGCAAGTATACATTTATGATTGTACGTTCTCGACTTTGAAAGTATGAAATATTGATGGTATGATTATTTCTAGCCACTCACGGGGCCTATGGTCCTCTGAGGGTTTCGTAGCCTCTGGTGCGATTCCATGGTTGATATGAACGAACCGTTCCTACGGCATTCATATGAAATAATGTTGGCATGTAATGAACGAACCGTTTTGACGGCATTCCTACATGTAACGGCGTATGATATGAACGAACCGTTTTTACGGCATTCACATACGTCTTGAGATTTTAGTTATTCCGGAATACTAGTCTTAAATTGATGAATTGACGGATATTGATGAATTGACGGATTACATTTACGTTATTGTCGAGGAGTATTATGTTTCATATTGTTATACTTGCACTAGCTATTCGACGGCTAACCCCTTTATGGGGGAAATACGTTTCATGTATTTCAGGTTCCAGGAGAGCGGACAGGTGGGTATCGGGTCGGAATGAAGATGATGGGCAAGTGTGATACTGTGTTTTGTCTCCGATTACTTCCTTGGATTCCTCCATTCAGTGTTGTTGTACTGGAATGGATTTTTAAATACTCGAGTATTGTACTTTCAGTTTCCTTGATGTTCCGGCCTGTGTTGCCGAGGTATTGATTTGTGTAGTGATGTATATGGTTTCATTGGTTATGGTTTTGAATACCATTTTTATCGTCTTTCTTTCTATTGTACGTAGATCTTGTCGGTCAAGTTTATAGTTCCGCGTATGTTTAGCCTTGTGGGTCCCACGGCGGGGCTCACGGCGCTGTAATATACCCTGAATAACTTGGGGGTGTTACACACTCACCACATGAAATATCAACACACACATGCAATAATGCAACAGGATGATTATCATAATCTAGCAATATTAAACCTCAAGCTGGATATGCTAACCTCTCCACGACCAACATCCCTGAACGAATACACAGTTATCTGAATAATAAAAAATGAAGTACAGTCCATAACTAATACCAAACCACCACCTCGAGTTCAATGTCGGCATGATAACTAGCCTTGATATTTAATCTCACACAATAGACCAAATATAATTCACGTCTCCGTTTCCACTAGACATCTTTAAAATCATATACATTATGATTTATCTTAATCCAAGCATAATATGCATACCATTATCCCGACAATTCATATTCCATGATACCATTGCTATATGAATCATAAATGAAATGAAAACGAAATCATTTATTAAACATTATGAACTGAGCAAGCATAACTTGCCTCGATACCGCTACGATGAAGTTGTGACCAATCCCGTCATCTTCATCTACAAGCTCCGCAGCCCCGACCAAAGCGATTCGTGCATCCTCCAATTCTAATCCAGCACAACAGTTAATCATCAACGATCACTTAACGCAACCTAGTGCAATGATCAATTAACAATATGTTCGATAACAATCAGCAACCGATATAACCGTCCAATCATCTTAACGGTTACACAATACCTCGAATAAATACATCTCCAAACAACCTACATCAATCAATCACGAATCCATAACCATACTACGATTCCATATACCGATGATCATATCAACGATCAATTCATCTTGATATTAAGGATTTCATAACATACTCGATTCCAACTATGTACGGATCAAATGTTATTATGCCCAACAAATCTGAATTCATACATTCAATTCAATCTCATAATCCGGTGATTTCAATAACGGTTGATTCGAGCACGAAGCAAGTTAAATCAACGTATTCAATTCCTAATTCAAACTTAATTTCAACGTGATATGTATATATATATATATATATATATCAATCTCATGCCAAACTACACTTAGGATCATTCAACTCATATGAACACATATCCTCAAAGAAAGATAATTTTCTTGTCAAATTCATAATCATGATTCGTATATCATCAAGACCATACGGAAGATCAAATCACCATTCACATAACTTGTCCCTTAACATCCATAATCATCTTCACCTGTTCTAAATATCAACATTCCATATTCATATCTAAAACATAAACACTTGAAACATATACCCATCATAATCATCATCTTCTTCAATATACTCCTCATATATCATCAAGAAGCACAATAATAATACCATAACCATCATCATACGAGGAAGACATCAGCAACAACATCAAAAATCGAAATAGAAGAGAGGGATTATCTAACATATCTCTTGAAGATGAATAGTACCATCAAACACTTCAAGAATCATTAACATCTTCATATCCAAGCCTGAAATCCATGCTCCCAAGCTCATAACCAAGTCAAAAGTGTCTAGAACACACTTATAAGTGAAGAAAGATGGATATGGAGAGGAACATCTCTTTGGTTCGTGAGGAAATGAAAGTCCACACTTCATTTTATAAACTGCATTGTTCATTACGTACGTTATCACGCAACGTTAACGTACGTAATGCTCTCTAGCGTACGCTACACATCCAACATAGCGTATGTAACATCATTCCAGAACTCATTGACCTGTTTCGTTCACTTGCTTACGTACGTAATCCTTTCTCCGTAGCGTACGTAATATAGCCGTTGACTTGCTACAGTAACTTACCCTCTTAACGTACGTAATACACCCTGCATAGCGTACGTAATGCTCAAGGTTGACTCGCCTGTCCACATCCGTGCCGAAAGCTGCCGACACCGGGCCCCACCTGCCGACCACAGCTCGGTCCTGTCCGATTCTCTTTGTTACGTACGTAATCCCTTAGGCATAACATACGTAAAACATGTAATTTAACGTACGTAAGTCCTTAATGCTAGCGTATGTAATGGCCTTCTATACTTGTCCAAAATCCAGTTGTTCCCGTCCATCTCGACATACTGGATACGAACATACGGCATACTGAATACATACACTCGTTCCGATAACATTCTCATACGATACATCTGATGCACGATATCCTCAAATACAACTATCGACCAAGTACGTCAATTGTACAAATACTCATACGTATATCTGACATCGAAAAACACATCAAGCATATAATATCCTAGAATTAAAAATAATATCGATAGATATACTGGCACGACTGTCACAGTTCCCAAAATTATTCACCCATACTGTATCGGTCCCACTCTGTACAGTAAAACTCAGATAAAATAATGCGAAAAATCACAGCGAAATTCTAGGATATTACAACCACCTAGCCAGCATGGCAGCCTACACTGTACCCCAACTGAGAACGAATGATGGGATCATTCAAGAACCATTCTGTCGTGAATACCAATATACGTATAAACCCTTCTTTCAAATGTCCCGATCAAGATATAGGGTCACGTCAGTCAAATCCTATCTGTACTTGACGCTATACATGCGTTAATGCAAATCGAGATTATCAAGCTCTCATGTATCTAATACAGCTAGCTCCAATGCTTTGGCCAAAGACTTATGATCTCATCTGCCAATAACCGCATAGGACATATAACCCGCTCACTAACGGGAGAAAGAATTCTATATTGGTATTCAGTAGGACCTACCACTTGCTCGTCAAGATGCACGTCAAGATTGACCCCCACCTCCCGATTTATAGGGTCGAACTACTATAATGAAAATCTTGACGTCACAAGCACATCCCTACTAAATCCTCAAGTCGAAGGTTCACGAATACCTATCACAACCTTTCGATTCCGTCATTGACTGTCCCGGAGTGAAATCTGTGTGATGAATCGAGGCTGAATCGGTTCGAGTATACTAATCCAATTAGCATACATATACGTGTGCTCCCACTAACCATTAGTGTTCGACCGGCACTCTCCATTTCAAAGAACACGTCATACAAGTCTTCACATAATCCTAACGCCCAGTCAAGTTTCATCGACTTGCGAACGATTAAGTGTTTGAGCTATAAACCTTTCTAGTGCCAACACCCTTATCCAATAAGGAGTGGAATGTTTTGCTCTCAAATACACGGACTAGTTTCTATATGTATATTTACGAGTTAGGAATGCCAATAACTACCAGTAAATAAAGAAACATCCATTGCCTTACATTAATGATTTACATAATTACAAGTACAATGCCCTCACTCAACATCCTCTGAGTGGCATTCGAGGGTATACTCCTAACAGGATTAACACCATCTAATCCATCGTTTTTCGTCGGATCGAAGGTAATGTTCTTGAATCTCTAGAGTTGACTTTTTGGGGTTTTGTTCTTGATTTCGATTCTAATCTGATTTTGATAAATCGGTTGGTGTTATTTGATGTTGTATATCTATATCTTCGATTCGTTCAACCTGGTTGATAATTTTAGTGGTCTTGAGGAATTGTGAAGATTTAATGCTCGATTAAATATTTTAATGAATTTTCCTTCGGGTGTTGGGCGTGTTTTCCATTGTATTTGGTTGTTATATGCGTAGTGATCATGTTGTCATTGTTTTCTTGCGGAGGTTGTAGGTTTTTGAGGCTTTTCGGTTGAGCTTGTTCCCCAGAGGATTCACGTGTCGATTATTGAGGCAAGTATCTTGATTATACGATTTATATCTTGTGAATAGAAATTACGTGTTGGATTTGTGATGATTAGTTTACTTTCTGAATCATGGTTCGTGTGAATTGGTTATGAATTGTTTGTCATGAATATTTGGTGGTATGTGGTAATCTTGAATGTTCAATGTTGTGGAATTGTGTTTGTTGTTATAAAAGTGTTGGTTTGATTGTGCACTTGGATGTGTATCGTGTGTGTATTGATCGTGGGATATGATGACTGTGCAGTGTTTCTGATGATGGTTGGAATGTCGATATTGCACTATGTGTGTTGGTTGTGTAAAGTTCGTGATGATTGATGTAATGACTGGGCATGTACATTTCTGGTGAAATGTGAATATTGTGTGTTATGTTGCTAAGTTCACTCGTGTGGGTTCGATGGGACCTACGAGGATTCATGGCAAGGGACATGGGATCGAAACTTAGTATGTGGTACCGAGGTCCAATCGTGCGGGTCTGACGAGGCCTATGATGACTCATGGAAGGAGGTTAGGGCACAATACATCCAACTTTGTGGGTTCGACGGGGCCTACGGTGACTCGTGGCATGGGATCCCGGAGTCGGGATTGGTTGTTGTGAGTTGTTGTGTTTAGATCAATTTATGCGGGTTGTTGAACCTATAGAGACACGTGACCGGAGATCACGGGGTCACGATCATGTTGATAGTTGATGTTGCGATTGGCTCAATCTGTTAGGGTTGTTGAACCTACGGAGATATGTGGCAAGAGATCACAGGGTCAGGAGCATATTTTGATGATCAAAGCTTTTGGAAAGGAAGTTTTATGAAAATGAATGTCGGGCCAAGACCCATACGATTCTAAGAAAGGTTTTCCGTTTCACTTTAATTAAGGTGATGTAAAATGAGATTTGTGCTGAGACCCTACTGTTTTCGAAAATAATTTTTTACTTAAGACTTGAGTTCCTAAAGGCTTTTTGATCACTATAACTCCAGAGATGATGTTTTTGTTTTCAAATGCTTCAATCACTTTCTTTTCTAATCACTAAAACCTCTCAGAAATATCTGTTGTGTGATTATCATTATCTGATTCGTGATTGATGTTTGCTTGCTTCATCTTGTATGGTTATGATACTTGTACTAGCAGATTCGATTTGCTAACCCCTTAAATGGGGGAAATGTGTTTCATGCACTTCAGGCATGCTTAGTTCGATGGAGCAGTCACAAGGTCGGCATGGAATATGATGATCTACTATACTAATCAAGAGTGAGAGAGTTCAGTCCTATTTCATCGTATTGTCGAGTTCTATCATAGTTCCGATGCTTTGTATTTTGTCCCCAGTGGGGTATTTGTTGTAAGGAATTTTAATTCGGTTTGATTTAGTCGTGTGACCTTATCGGTCTGTATCGTTGTGTAGTTTGACCCCGGTCGGTCAAACATTTGGTTGTCTTGTAGTGTCTAGCATGGTAGATCCTTGTGAGAAGGGTCTACGGCATGTGATATTCCCGGGATATTTCTGGGGGTGTTACACCACACACGTCGGTATGGATTAATTCAGGTTTTCCAGCAGCTCTTTCAGAAGTCCCTAGTGACTTAGTCATTTTGCCTTGACGGCAAGATGCACAAGTTGGATAGGGATCCGATCCCAATGGACCCATAAGTCGATATTTCTCCATTTTACGAATTTTAGTATGACCAACATGACCAAGTCTAACATACCACTTAATTACTTGGTTTGTTTCATCCCTACCACGCTTCCTAGTTATGGTGTTCACAGTGTTTTTATTCTTTAGATTCAAATGGTATAAATCATTTAGTAATGTAGCTGTACCAACTAATTTATCTAAAATAAATACGACAAGATCCATATCCAATAAAGAAATGATAACCTTTATGGTCCATGACCGGAATTGTACAATGTTTTGCCCTTTTGCAAAACAAATACATCATCCAAAGTAACAACAAAATTGGATTCTAAATCCAACATAAGTGATACGATGTCAATAGCCTCGACATTATGCCTGCTGCTGACTGTCACCATCACTTCTCCAGCTTCAAGCCTATTTTGTTCCAGAGCCTGATTCATTGTACATAGATGAGAACTTGCACTAGAATCAAGTATCCAAGAAGTATAATATACAGTTACAGAACAATTCATTTCCAAAACTAGTAGTTCCATACCTGAAGGTGCATTGCGGTCAAGTTTTGGACAATACCACCTCCAGTGGCCTAACTCACCGCAGTTGAGGCAAGCATCTGTCTTCTTGACCACCTTACTCATTGGAACCATTGGGGAATTTGTAACACCCCCAGAATCCACCGGGAATATTACACATCGTAGGCCCTTTTTCAATAAGGATCTACCAGGTTAACAACCACGACACGAACAAAGTTTGACCGGCCGAGATCAAACGACTTACTAAGACTGACCGATAAGGTCAAATATTAATTACACTAACCAATGATATCTCACGATTAAATCAACTCGAAAATAAACTCATTAATATACATACCCACGCAGGGTCAAAATACAATACGGCAGAAGACTGAAAATAACTCAACAACACAACAACATCAAACTGGACTCTTAACTCTTTATTAGTATCGCGGCTCGTCTTCTTACATGTCGTCCCTGTGATTGCTCCAACGAACTAAGCACACCTGAAATGCATGACATGCATTTCCCCCATTTAAGGGGTTAGCATTTGAATGGCTAGTACAAGTATTCAGTCTATACAAAATATATAACGCAAATATCAGTTATAATAAGACAATGACAAACCATGAAAGAAGTTCCGGAGAGACTTCAAAGTTTAAAGTACAAGCTCAAGTCATTGAAAGTAATTTATCAACTCGGGAGTTTTTTTTTTAGAGAATGACATAGTCTTTTTAAAAATAATAGGCTCTCGGCCCAAATCTCGATTCAAGTATCAAAGGTTTTATAAATAGAAACTCTTAGGGACCTCACGTCCTTAATTACGAAACCATTTCAAAACAATTGGGTCTCGGCCCAAAGTCATTTGACACAAAATAACATTTACACAAGCATAGGGATCTCAACCCAAAACCTCTTCTAACTATAATACACGGAAACAATATCAAGGTCCGTTTTTCAAATGCCAAAACCTCACAACCAAAGAACTAAATACATACGACACATGTTCTAGTGCCATTCTAGCCAAGTACCAAAACTCTATATATAATGCAATTCAACATCGAGGATAAACATTGTGACATTCCGGACATATCACAAATATCGCAAAAAAAATCAAAATCACCAACACAACACACTTGGTAACCCTGATTATGCCCCTTAGCATAGCCCCAAAGGCCTCGTCGGACCCTCCCCATGTGGGAAATGTAATATCCGCCTGAATTCTCGTCTTTACTGTTGTATTTATCGGATGATTCGAATTGTTGTATCATATCCGTATTTATTGTAATGAGTATATTGTTGAGATATACTAAATCGAATTGTTTATCTTTGTCGTCCACTCTATAGTTGGTTGTTAGATGTTGTTTGGAGAAGTTCATTTTTTACTATGTGTTTTTTCCTTAGCGTACGCTACGATTTTAGCTTTACACACGCTATGTGTGTAACATTACGTACGTAACACTTCAATGTTAACGTACGTAATGTGGTGTATCAGACAGCATCTCGCCTTTCGACGGGTGGGACCAGGCGTGAGCGGGGGTTGGTGATCCGATCGTGACAGCCTAGTCAACGACCATCACAGATTCATTTAATAAGTGACAAAATGAACAACCATCACATATTCGTTTAATAACTACAATTCACACAATATAAATCGTATAGACAAGAACACTTGCCTCGATGATCGATAGCGGAATTCCGACGAACACGACTCCACCAAAAGTTCCGGACACCTATATACTCTGTGGAAAACCAGCAACAACGCAGTTACTACGTGAATACGAATAAAGACAACGGAAAACATGCCTAAGAATTGAAGTAACTCATTGAGACATTTAATCGGACATTGAAGGCTCAAGACTTCCTTAGAACACAAAAATCATGTTTGGGCTAAAACGAATTCGAGATGTGGATATACAATCCATAGAACATGATTAATAACACTCAATAACACTACCTAAACCACCAAAATTGGATGAAAATCGAAATCAAGAAGAAAATTTCGAAGGTCAACCCTAAAGATTTTCAAGAGTTTACCTTCGATCCGGATGAAGTTGAGGGGATGATGATGAAAATCACGGATAGATCTTCCCAAAATGATGACAGTGATGCCACAAACCACCACCCTTGAATTCTCACCTAAAATCGCGAAGGAAAGAGGAAGAAGGGCAAAATGACGAATGAACACGCTTCCCTGCTATTAAATAGCAGGGACATGTTACGGCCGTAACATATAAGGCTTACCGCCATAACTTGCCTGTCTTACGGCCGTAATATGAAATTCTTACGGCCGTAAGTCCCTCTCTGGACTCCTGTCCAAAATACGAGGTACATTACGGCCGTAACATCAAACAGTTTACGGCCGTAACATAAGGCATCTTACGGCCGTAAGATACAATACATACGGCCGTAACTCCCATGACATACGGCCATAACTAACGTGGCTTACGGCCGTATGTCTACTATTGAACACAATAGTAAACTTCCAATAGTTCCAACAGCTCGGTAAGACGTCCGTCAACGTCCCGATTGCTCAAATCTAACATCAACGATCCCAAACAACTATGAACTCACTGCGAAACATGTCGTACAAGTCCAATCAGTCACCAACGGAAAGATATTTGGCCCAATAAGGCCGGTAATTCAGTAGAACGAGAAAAGAAATTGTTGCATATTACAAATACGAGATCGAATAATAATTCAGAAGTTCACGACACGACCACAAATGTTAACCGAACTAGTAGGAATGACAAAATAACAGTTTCGAACAAGATTCACAACAATCGGACCCGAATACGGAAAAGTCGCAATAATATGCCGATTAACCCGAACAATATCAATACTCGCTCGAATGACAAAAAGTGCAGACAAAACATGTCCAAAATGTGTCAATGTACACAACGAGTCATTAGAATCGAAAAATACAGGAATGAAAAATACTGGTATTACATTCTACCCCACTAAAAATAAGTTTCGTCCCGAATCTTAAATAAAACTAACAAGGTAGAACACAAACAAAGTAAAAAGGTTCGCACAACAGATATCAAATCTCCACATAAGACATAACCCACCATACAACACGCAATAACAACACTGGGGCCCACTGGGCCCTCCACGAGCAGGAGCGGGTCTCCGGTTCTCGAACATCTCAATGACATTCTTGCAGTGCACCGCTTGGTGTCCCAAATGACCACACTTGAAACAGTTAACCTGCGGCGAGCGACAATTCTACCGAGTATGGCCCACACGGCTACAGTTAAAAAAATCTTCACACCGCTCACCTTACTCACCTGTGGAGTAAGATTCTTGGACTGACCAAACGAACGAGGAGTGCTCCTAGAAGGACAATGAAAAACAGCAGGCTCACGTAACTCACTTCTCTGACCTCTGAAAAATTAACCCGAGGTCTTCTGCCTCTTACTTTCTGGACCCGCCTCCATCATAGGAATGGCCCTCTCAATGGTCACATTTGATCTGGATACTTCATCACAGTACTGCACTCGATGCCCCTCGTGTCCACAATTATAGCTAGCTACCGGCGACTTCTTACGATTCGCGCGAACATGACTCGGAACATTACAGTTGAAGCATCTAGGCAAGTTACCCCCAGTCAATGATACCGCCCTGGATCTCCTAGATTTTTCACTTGCCTAGAAGGTTCCACAATCGATTGATACGGGGGTTGAGGTCTATGGACCCCCGTTCCCTTACTTCCCGATGAACCCCCTGAATTCATCTGCTACATTGCCATGGACATAGGATTCGTCAATGATAGAGTCATTACAAACGTTGGACTTCTGCCAACAATAACATCCTCTCATTCTACTTGCCTCTGATCACGTGCCTGACTACGTCCACTACTACAACCTTGACCTCGTCTTCTCGGCATACTGAACACCCAATCGCTCAGCTCTATGGAACATAACATCGTAAAATAATAACCATAATGCCGATTCATCGCAACATACCGACGTAAGCCATTCACTCACGAAAGTTACACGAGTACAATAATTACAATTGCAATAAATAGAACTTACAGTCGTAACTGATGGACCACATGACCATATCAACAGAAAATTTTCGTTTAATGCCAATAAAAAAAGACACGGCCACCACAAATCGCACATCATAGAAGTAAATCATTGATAACATTCTTTTTCAAAAAGTCCCCGAGAAATTTGTTTAAATAGTAACATTTTAAAATCTGAGTTCATAAAATTTTCCGAAATAAGATTGGAAACGCTTTTGACACCTCGGGCTGTTTTACCAACACTATAAGGAATAGATCGAAATTTTTTCTTTCAGAAATTATATGCAAAACCATGATTCGGAATATTAAAATCCATTAATATGTCATCGTTAAGAGAAAATTATGTCGAAATAACATTACACGGGCTACAAAACAAACCGAAATCACGCAACACAACAATTGGGTACAAAATTAGTGTGCACTGACTGAATCATCTCAGAAAATTACTCCAAATCCAAGTTTAAAGTTTAAGCCGAGTAAGATTCTCCATCTTTAATTATCTTTAGATTTTTGAAAATAAAAATCACAGTTTGGTTTAAAATATAAAAATTTTATGGTGTGAAGGATTTTAAAATCATATACTCGGGTTATTTGAAATTAACATCAATAGGCTAAAACCATTCTAAAATTATTTCAAATATGACAAAAGATTGACGAGTGTGATATTTAATTAAATATCGAAAGTACTTCAAAACATAACCCCCGTACTCCGTCACAAGGCTTCTATGAAAGTGCACGATCATTTTATCAAAACTCAAGACGTTTATAATAAAAAACAATATATACGCTAAGTCACTACTTATGCATACCGACAAATAGTCACCTAAATTTTCTAGTTTAACTCAGATTGCGAATACTTGTAAGTCATTTGAAAATACACGTTCAGCAGATATATCTAACGATGAGCGTGCATTGAGGTAGCAAGAAACAATCAATCAACTCTCTTCTTTGAAAATATATGGCCGACTTGTCCAAAATTTCAGAAAATTTTCAAAATTCATAGTATCCGCCGTTTAACCGTACGAGTAAAATTATTTGAGAAGATATAGCTTTTCACAACATACTCGAGTGTATGAAATTTTCAGAAACATTTTCACATACACGCGCAGCCAACACAGTTATCAATAAGAACACGTTTGTAGCAATTAGCCAAAATGTCAAACATATTCGGTTTCCAAACACGTGCCCATCTAGCATTCAAATCATCACACTAATCGATACCACTCATGGGTATAATCTTAAATTCAAACATACGTTGAACCCATCCATTTGTGTTTCCGACAATGTCTGTCGTCAATACGCCTCCTGGAACACATTAATGTCCAGAGACTTCCACAACACGTTGTACAAATCAAAACTCAATCTACCAGTATATCCTAATTGCTACACACATAATATATCGCAAGTGTCAAATATGGTTCCTATCTTACCTCTTACTTGTAAACAAAATCATACAACACAAAATATAAAATATAATTTATATATAAGGGGAGACTTACATCCACATGTTGCACGAAGAGGACGGTCGCCCACGATACTAATCTCAAGAAACAACACGAACGACATGATATGACAACGCACAAGTCGACTTGTTAACCGAAAACTCAGACGACGCGACAAGACACAACTTGACTCGACCCGACAACATAGGTTTCCACAACCTAAGCTCTGATACCATAAATGTAACACCCCCAGAATCCACCAGGAATATTACACGTCGTAGGCCCTTTTTCAATAAGGATCTACCAGGCCAACAACCACGACACGAACAACATTTGACCGGCTGAGGTTAAACTACTTACTAACACCGACCGATAAGGTAAGATATTAATTACACTGACCAATGATGTCTTACGATTAAATCAACTCAAAAATAAACTCATTAATGTACATACCCACGCAGGGGTCAAAATACAATACAGCGGAAGACTGGAAACAACTCAACAACACAACAACATCAAACTGGACTCTTAACTCTTGATTAGTATCATGGCTCGTCTTCTTCCATGCCGTCCCTATGATTCTTCCAAAGAACTAAGCACACCTAAAATGCATGATACGCATTTCCCCCATTTAAGGGGTTAGCATTTGAATAGCTAGTACAAGTATTCAGTCTATACAAAATATATTACGTAAATATCAGTTATAATAAGACAACGACAAACCATGAAATAAGTTCCCGAGAGACCTCAAAGTTTAAAGTACAAGCTCAAGTACTTGAAAGTAATTTATCAACTCGGGAGTCTTTTTTAGAGAATGACATAAAGTCTTTTTAAAAATAATAGGCTCTCGGCCCAAATCTCGATTCAAGTATCAAACGTTTTATAAATAGAAACTCTTCGAGACCTCATGTCCTTAATTACGAAACCATTTCAAAACAATTGGGAATCGGACCAAGGTCATTTTCCAGAAAAAAACATTTACACAAGCATAAGGATCTCAACACAAAACCTCTTCTAACTATAATACACAAAAACAATATCAAGGTCCGTTTTCCAACGCCAAAAACTCACAACCAAAGAACTAAATACATACGACACATGTTCTAGTGCCATTCTACCCAAGTACCAAAACTCTATATATAATGCAATTCAACATCGAGGATAAACATTATGACATTCCGGACATATCACAAATATCGCAAAAAAATCAAAATCACCAACACAACACACTTGGTAACCTTGACTATGCCCCTTAGCATAGCCCCCAGAGGCCCCGTCGGACCCTCCCCAAGTGGGAAACCACTTCCTGGCCGCGCCCCTTAGCATCGACCCCCAAAGGCCCCGTCGGACCCTCCCCAGGTGGAAGAACAACTCACACACACTTGGGTTCACAACTTTCACAAATTCCAACATTGAATACAATATACATAGTTTTGGAGGAAGAAGGGCAAAATGACGAATGCACATGCTGCCCTGCTATTAAATAGCAGGGACATGTTATGGTTGTAACATATAAGGCTTACGGCCATAACTCTCCTGTCTTACAGCCGTAACATGAAATTGTTACGGCCGCAAGTCCCTCTCTGGACTCCTGTCCAAAATACGATGGTACATTATGGTCGTAACGACAAACAGTTTACGGCCGTAACATAAGGCATCTTACGGCAGTAAGATACAATACATACGGCCGTAACTGCCATGACATACGGCCGTAACTAATGCGGATTACGGCCGTATGTATACTACTGAACGCATCCTTAAAATTCCAATAGTTCCGACATTCCGGTAAGACGTCCATCAATGTCCCAATTCCTCATATGTAACATCAACGATCCCAGAAAAATATGAACTCACTGCGAAACATGTCGTACAAGTCCAATCAATCACCAATGGAAAGATATTTGGCCCAATAAGACCGGAAAATCGATAGAACGAGAAAAGAAATTGTTGGGTATTACAGATACGATATCGAATAATAATTCCGAAGTTCACGACACGACCACAAATGTTAACCGAACTAGTAGGAATGACAAAATAATAGTTCCGAACAAGATTCACAACAATCGGACCCGAATGCATAAAAGTCGCAATAATATGCCGATTAACCCGAAACAATATCAAAAGTCGCTCGAATGACAAAAGTACAGACAAAACATGTCCAGAATGTGTCAATGAACACAAGAAGTCACTAGAATCGAAAAATACAGGTATGACAAATACGGGGATTATAGAATTTCCCTTATCTTTCTGTATCCCCCCTTTGGGATTGAACTGCTTCTTGCCCTACTTCTTATTGTTCTTAGACCTTCGAGGGCCAGAAGAAACTACAATTGTAGTTTCCTTTGGCCTAGTCTTTATTTGAGACTGTGTCGTACTCAGTTTGTTCATTAGCCCAACTACGTTGCAAGAAATCTCATTACAGTTGAAGTTCATTACAAACTGAGAGAAGGATTCAGGAAGTGATTGTAGGGTAAGCTTGGCCTGGAGAGAAGCATGCATCCTAAAATCACGATACTCCAATTTCTAGATCATAGATATCATTTTGAGGATATGATCCCTAACACTCTCTCGTTCCTTCGTACGAGCACCAAACAACTGCTTTGAAATCTCATACCGAGTAGTTCGGCCATAGAGCTCAGTAAGATGTGCTAGAATCGCCATTGCAGAGGGCATGTTTTCATGGGCTCTTTGAAGCTCATTGTTCATTGAGTCCATCATGAAACCTCGAACCCTAACATCATCTCTAACCCATTTCTGATGGGCTTCGACATCTTCCTGACTAAACCTGGTCCATGTAGGAGCCGATAGATGTGTGCCTCCAAGACGTAACCCAACGTCTCCATATTGAGGACTATCCTCAGATTGCGGAGCTAGTCCATAAAGTTTGGTCCAGTAAGATGTTCTTTTCAAGTAGAATCGTGAGTGGGTTCATTGTCATTTTTGAGAGATATCATTTGTTAACTGCAGAGAATATTGAGATTCATTAGTGATTGTTTAATTATGATCCGAGTAAAGAATTTAAGGACTTTCTTCATTCAAAACTCGGCTCCCACTATTTTTATCGACATTACACACTCCCCTTTGAAATCCAGAAGTCATGGTTGACTTCATAGTGGTGATTGATTTATTTACAAAGTTTAATAGAGGGCAACTCATATAGTTTCTGTTCTATTATTCTTTATAAAGTGGTATCTAACACCAACCCATCTAATAGTGTAACACCCCCAAGATATTCAAGGTATATTACAGCGCCGTGGATCCCTACATGGGATCCACTAGGATAAACGATCAAACATACACATCGACTCGTGGAATCAACATAACATCACCTCATCATAAAGACGCAAGACAAAATAATTCACCCGGTTCAACCGGTCAAACACAACACAATCATCCAACATAAACATAAAAGACAAACATTTCAATCCGAACAAACAAGAACTCCTAAGTACTCGAGTACTTCTATTAGTTTACAAATAGATAAACACATCAAAACAAAGAAAACCATAAACAGTCATGCACAATCATCACGTCCGGACATCATCCGCGTACTAGTCCAGCGCCCTTTCGTCTAGAAGAACCTGACCTGAAATTCATAAAACGAATTTCCCCAAAAATGGGTCCCCAGAGGGGTTAGCAATTACGCTAGTACAAGTAACCAAACGAACAACTTACACCTTACACATATAGTCAAAGCATGCAATCATGAAAACATCGGTTCAAACTCACATTTCCGAAAATGCCAATAATCCAAAACACATTTGTAAAATGCACCACAATTAATCGCGGACCCACGCCTCTGTGGACCCCTACCGAGACCCCGTTGGAACTAAGCCGTAGTGGATAAAAGCAAGCTCGCGGACCCACGCCTCTATGGACCCCTATCGAGACCCCGTCGGATCTAACCCGTAGTGAGCATACACACACAAAATTTCTCATGCAATACTACCATGTCAAGATTGTAAGTTCGTAAGGGTACTTGCCTCGATCAATAGACGGTAATACGAATGGAAAGGAAGAATCAAGCACGACCGTTAGGAACCGGCGAAACCGAACCTAACGATTCGAAGAACACAATAACAACCATATCTAAACGAATACGGAAATGGAATACACCTGAAAACCCACCTACGATTCATGTATATTTGTACAAGAACAACAACGAGGGCGGACCACAACCAAACCCTCTCGATTACGCAAATACCACGAAATATACCATGAATCCGTAGGGAAATCAAGAATACCAAAAGGATTAATCATATTCATCATGAATTAATCAACAACACGGAACGAATCAAACAATATAATTGAAAACCCCCAAATTACCCAAAAGTGGGGTTTTAAGAGATTACCTTAGATTAGGATGAAGGATTTAAGTAGAGGTCGATAATCTACAGCAAAAACTCGAAGTGAAATGATCTCTCCAAGTTGAAGATGCCAAAATCGCCCTGAAATCGCCCCTAAAATCGCCCTAGACGTGAGGAAGAAGAAGAAGGGAGAGGAAAGGAAATCCTCTCTCGAAACCCTGCCGAAACAGTGCAGAAAAGACCCGCGTGCCGCGGCCCGGGCTAAGTGTGCCGCGGCCCGCGGCTTGAAATAGCGAGCAGGATTTACACTGGGGCTGCGGACCGGACTGTTCCGTGCCGCGGAACATAGTACACTCGGCCTGGCCAACATCTGAGCTCGGGCTGTGCCGCGGCTCACAGTCCCCTGCCCAGCAGCACACACTGTTTGAGTCCGAAAATGATGAAAAACGACCCCCAAATAGGATATAATCGATCGACGCCTAAACCCAACCATTTAAAGGCCAAAAAGGACTATCACGAACCCTCAAATTGTGACTTCACGTCAAACACGGTTTGCCCAAACACGATGGTAACATCAAATGATCCGAAAAGAGAACAAACGCAATGGGAACTCAACTTTGGGATATTACAAAACGGCCCAAACATCCGAAACACACGATACATGATCGAAACAACAACAAAAGCTCACAACAGGTATAACAACATGAGACGGACCTGTGGCAACCCCGAAACGGCGGTTTCGAATAACGGTTACAGGAATCGAACGAAATAGCGATGGAATGACATTAAACACTGAATTTAGTAAAACAAGTCCAAAACAAGCTCACATGACAAAAAGTCTGGTATTAAATATTCTCAAATATCGATACGGTTACAAGCGAGTTGCTAAAAACAAAAAATACACCAAAACTGAAATACCGGGAAAAGAAAAATGCGGATATTACATTCTACCCCTCTAAAAATAAGTTTCGTCCCGAAACTTAAGAAACAAACAACTCGGGGTACCTAGCACGTATGCTATCCTCGGTTTCCCAAGTTGCCTCCTCGACACCATGCCTCGACCACTGCACTTTGACCAAAGGGATGGTCTTACGCCTCAGTCGCTTCTCACGGTGCTCCAAAATCTTCAAGGGATGCTCCTCGAAAGTAATATCCTCGGCAATATCGATCTCACCATAGTCGATGACATGACTAGGATCCGGGACATATTTCCTCAGTTGGGAAACATGGAAAATGCTATGAACATGGCTCAAAGGCGGGAAATGCCAAATAGTAAGCTAATTTGCTGACTCTCTCGAGAATCTCGAAAGGTCCAATAAATCTCGGACTCAACTTCCCCTTCTTCCCGAAATGGAAAACTCCCATCGTCGGCGACACTTTCAGCAAAACATGGTCTCCCACCTCAAATTCTAAAGATCGACGACGGACGTCGGCATATGATTTCTGTCGGCTCTGAGCAGTCAACATCCTTTCCCGAATCAATTCCACCTTCCACCTCGTATCTGTAACGATATCTGGTTCGGTCCCAACCAAATCGTACGCCTCGTTCCAACAAATTGGTGATCGACATCGCCGCCCATAAAGTGCCTCATACGGTGCCATTCAATCGACGCGTGCCAACTATTGTTGTACGTGAACTCGATCAATGGCAAATGCTCTTCCTAGTCACTGCTCCAGTCGAGAGCACTAGCGCGCAACATATATTCAAACGTCTGGATAGTGCGCTCCGACTGCCCATCCGACTGAGGATGAAAAGAAGTGCTCAGATGCAAACGAGTGCCCAACGCCTTATGCACCGCCTGCCAAAAGTGCGATACGAAACAACCATCCCAATCTGTGCAATAAACACCCGAGCCAACTTTTCTGGACCCCAAGTATCCTTGATGCCCAGAAAATATGCCGACTTGGTCAGACGATCCACAATCACCCAAACCATGTTCATGCCCGATCTCGATCGTGGAAAACTCGTGATGAAGTCCATCGAAATATCTTCCCATTTCCATTCCGGAATAGGAAGCGACTGCAATAACCCAGCCAGTCGCCGATGCTCGATTTTGACCTACTGACAAGTCAAACATCTCGCTACAAACCGTGCGCTCTCCTCCTTGATATCGTTCCATCAAAAATTCCTCCTCAGGTCCTTGTACATGTTACTCGAACCAGGATGAACGGAGTAAGGAGTAGCATGGGCCTCCCGCAAAATACTTGTAACACTCCCAAAACCGACCGGGAATATTACAGCGCCGTGGGCCCCATATTGGAACCCACAAGGCTAAAATTATTTTCGCAAACGTTTAAAAATGTCAAAAAGCCCTTTGAAAGTACACACACACGCACAGCGGATAAAAACACAGTTTCAAGAATATCGAAAGCCATTTTAAATATACACACACATCGGATAAAACACAATTAATTACATTTACAGCGGAATTATAAAAACCAGAAAGAACACTCGAATCCCAACAACTACGCCATAGCCAGTATCACCGGAAATCTCATCCCTTCACGACCGCTGCCAGCTCGAACTCCGAGTACCTAAAAGATAAAGCCCACGACGGGGTCAGCCATAATACTCAACAATGATAACGATCACATCACAAAAACAATACATAACAATGTAATCTACAGAGTAAGAACATTCCCCATGTAATCTTACCGAAATAACCTTACCAACTGTCATGACCCATAACACTCAATTCTTACCTTATTCCACGCCTCGTGTCCTTAAGTAATGAACGAATTCAAATGTAATCACCGTATCGTATCCGAAACACTACCAAGATTTCCAAACAGAAACATATCTCGATTATAGAATAATCTGGTCAAGACTAACTCTGCCGGCTGGGTCGCACAATCGAATCCCAATCCTGATAGAACCGATATCACATGGCACACCTGCAATCCAACTATCCCGAGACAATAGCAAGTCCCGAATATCAATGCAAAACACGAATGTTGACACAGTCAATAATGATAAACAATTAATGCATCACAACGGAAATATCAATGACATGATATTTCCACACAAGATCGACAAAGGATCAACCACGAACGAGGATGCCATGGTATGGTAACTCCAACAAGATCAAGGAAGAATCCATAACCGAGAATACCGACAATACGGCAAATCCCAACAAGATCAATAAAAGGTCGACAACCGAGAATACCGACGACACGGTAAGGATCAATGAAGAATCAATAATCGAGAATACCAACGACATGGTGAACTCTAACAAGATCAAAAGAGTTGACAACCAGAAATACCAACGGTATGATAAACCCCAATAAGATCAATAAAGTTCAACAACCGAGAATACTGACGACATAGTAAACTCTAGCAAGATCAATAAGGACCAACGACCGGAAGTACCAACGACACGGTATACCCCAATAGGAATAATAAGGGATCAACAACTGAGAATACCGACGACACGGTAAACTCCAATAACATCGATCAAGGACTAATAACCAAGGATACCAACGGTGAGACAACTCCCAAATGGAATCAATAAGGATCAATAATGAATGAGATTACCAATGATAGGGTGAACTCCAAACGAGATTTATAAAGGATCGATATCAATGAGTTGACCATCGATATGGTAACTCCGAACGAGATTAATAAAGGTTCAATGGTGACGGATACACGAGAGAATAAAATCGTCAACCATATACAAATCATATATACGGAGTTTCAAAGACAATACGAATATCAAACAGATCCAATTATACATGGATTGTGAACGACCAATCAATAAGACTCAAGATGGACGTCACGATACGCTCGATCCGGACATGTGTCCGTGTACAAGCCAACCACGGGTATTGATCAATACACGCCTGGTCTCGTACCTAATCGCCTCACGAAGTACGTCTCGTGTGCACGGTTCAATATGAGGTCGAAACCAACACATGCTACACGTGCCCGTCCCGAAAATCCTACACATGAACGATCATAACGTATCGACTCGAGATATGCCACGATACAACATGACAACAGATCTCAAGAAACGCATTTCCAACAAGGATCGGAAGATTTTCCAAGAGGGCAACAATAACTCGATCATGAAAGACCGACACGACCACAATGTCGTATTCCGTCGACAACGATCCACAAGATGCTCAACAATGCATATCATAATAGCATATAAACTCCCAAGGCAAGACAAGGGTCACGGAAGCATCTACTCAGAATACTCAGGACAATATCACATAAACTCCCAAGGCAATGAGGGTCACGAAGCATCTACTCGGAATACTCCGGACATAGGTGCCATTTAGGTCTTATCCTAACACATTTCCATTCGGGTACCATACGGGTTTTATCCCCAACACATCGGCCCCACAGATTACGACTCAAGAAAGAGCACTTCACAAAACGTAACAAACAATGGTGCACATTCACCGTATGAAATATCAACACACACATGCAAAAATGCAACATGATGATTATCATATTCTAACAATATTAATTTACCTCAAGCCGAGACGCTAACCTTTCCACGACCAACCGCCCGAACGAATACACGGTTTATCCGACAATCCAAAATGATGTACACCATAACTAATACCAAACCACCGTCCCGAGTTCAACATCGACACGATAACTACCCTTGATATCCAACTTGTCAGGAAATAGACCAAATTATAGTTCACGTTCCCATTTCCACTAGACATCCTTAAAATCATATACATTATGATTTATCTTACATACCACCATTCCGACAATTCATATATTCCATAATACCATTGCTATATGAATCATAAATGAAATGAAAACGAAATCATTTATTAACATTATGAACTGAGCAAGCATAACTTGCCTGGATACCAATACGACGAAGCCACCATCAATCCCGCCGTCTTCGTCTACAAGCTCCGCAGCACAACGGTTAACTTCAATGATCACTAAACACAACCTAATGCAATAATCGATTAACGATACGTTCAATAACAATCAATAACCGAAATGACCAACTAATCAAACTCGATGGTTCAATGATATCTCGATCATATGAAACCAACCCATATCAACTCTTAACAATACGGACACAAGTCGAAATTCGGTGTTCAATAATCCAAACAATGTCTTCAACATATAGTTCATATAACCGCAAGAATCGTAACAACAAAACCATAATCATCTTCATACGAATCCTTCTTCAACGATAACATCAAAATCCGAATTCAAGGAGAGGATTATCAACATACCTCTAGAAGGTGACATACACAAGTAATCACTTGTTTTGAATAGCACGGTGCGAAGAAATCGACAAAAGGGAAGGGTACCGATTCAACTTCCTTCAAAAGTTCATTCCTAAATCACAATAATATCAATTCAATCACCATCCATGTGAAAACGTATAGAATTTCCCAAGTTCTACTCATTGAGGCATTTCATCGAACACTGTGAAGGCATAATCCAATTTAATCGTTTTAACGAAGAAATACTCGAATTTGTTCCACAAAACTTCAAGAGTATTGAATGATTACGAGTATACAATCAATTTCTATCAATAATCCGAATCAAAATGGAGCAAATCGGCCAAAACACCAAGAAACCTCAAGAACATCTAAAAACCAAAAGTTCATGTATTCTTACCTTCGATCCGGGTGGAGGATGATGTTAGTCCATGATTCCAACTTCCAAAACATGTTGTTATAAGTTGATTCTACTCAAAATCATCATATTTGCTGAAGAAATCGCGGAAGGAACGAAGAAAAATGGAAAATGATAAGGGTGACTCGGTCCAGGCCTTATATAGGCCGAGACCTGCCGCCGTTACGTACGTAATCGGCCGTGGCTTACGACGTAACGGCGGCCTACCTTACATCCCGGTTGTTCGGCACTTACGACGTAATCGGCGGCTCCCTTACGCACGTAATAGGCCATTACGGCCGTAATCGCCACCGCCTACGTACGTAATCGGCGCCCTAGCCCGGCCGAGTCATCGCCGACCATGCTCGTCCATCCCAACGAGTCACGTCCGGCCATGCTCGGCCATCCCAACGAGTCACGTCCGGCCATGCTCGGCCATCCAGGTCATCTCGGCCACGACTCGGCCAGTCGCCCCGTAATGTACGTAACACTTGTTCCGTTGCGTACGTAATACGTACGTTGACTTGCTATAGTATAATGGTCGTGTTACGTACGTAACACGTCCTGTATAACGTACGTAACACGTACGTTGACTCACCTGTCAACATCCTCCGCCGAAAGTTGCCGACGTGGTCCCACTGCCGACCACGACTCGATCGTCTGATTCCCATGTTACGTACGTAATGTCTCGGCCATAACGTACGTAACTCTACCAATTTAACGTACGTAAGCTTCAACACATAACGTACGTAATGGCTTCCATACTTAGCCATTTCCGCCCCTGTCTGTCGTCTCAATAAACCGAACATATACACGCGACATACCGAATACATATACTCGTTCCGATAACATTTCCATACGATACATCTGATGCACGATATCCTCAATTACAACTGTCGACCAAGTACGGAAATCAAACAAATACTCGCACGGTATATCCGACATCGAAAACACAACAAGCATGTAATATCCTAGAATCAAAATAACCTCGATGACATACTGGCACGACTGTCACGGTTTCCAAAATTATCCGCTCATATCGTGTTGGTCCCACTCTGTACAGTACATCCCGGATAAAATAATGCGAAAAATTCATAGTGAAATTCTAGGATATTACATATCTACCCACTTAAATAAGTTTCGTCCTCGAAACTCAAAATCCTGTCACAATCAGTATCTCAATCCCGAAATATCTCAAAATCACGACACCATACTCAAATAATCATCATCAAAACTGAAATAACTGAAAGAACATACTTACAGGTCCGTGAAGTCGATGATCTTCCGTGATACCAGCATACGACTCCCATACAAAGTCTCAACACACCGGCATCGCAAATACAATAATTTGAAAATATTTCAAAAATTTTGAAACCTCCAAAATCGGTTTGACCCAAAAGTCAGAAAATCATTTTCAAAAGTCACGCTACTACCGCACCGGTAGAGCCACATAACACACATGCCCGGGTTTTACGAAACCTTGCTCCGATACCATTTTCTGTAACACTCCCAAAACCGACCGGGAATATTACAGCGCCGTGGGCCCCATATTGGAACCCACAAGGCTAAAATTATTTTCGCAAACGTTTAAAAATGTCAAAAAGCCCTTTGAAAGTACACACACACGCACAGCGGATAAAAACACAGTTTCAAGAATATCGAAAACCATTTTAAATATACACACACATCGGATAAAACACAATTAATTACATTTACAGCGGAATTATAAAAACCAGAAAGAACACTCGAATCCCAACAACTACGCCATAGCCAGTATCACCGGAAAGCTCATCCCTTCACGCATCACGCCACTTCGAACTCCGAGTACCTAAAAGATAAAGCCCACGACGGTCACCATAATACTCAACAATGATAACGATCACATCACAAAACAATACATAACAATGTAATCTAGAGTAAGAACATTCCCCATGTAATCTTACCGAAATAACCTTACCAACTGTCACACCCATAACACTCAATTCTTACCTTATTCCACGCCTCGTGTCCTTAAGTAATGAACGAATTCAAATGTAATCACATCTTGTATCCAAACACTACCAAGATTTCCAAACAGAAACATATCTCGATTATAGAATAATCTGGTCAAGACTAACTCTGCCGGCTGGGTCGCACAATCGAATCCCAATCCTGATAGAACCGATATCACATGGCACACCTGCAATCCAACTGTCCCGAGACAATAGCAAGTCCCGAATATCAATGCAAAACACGAATGTTGACACAGTCAATAATGGTAAACAATTAATACATCACAACGGAAATATCAATGACATGATATTTCCACACAAGATCGACAAAGGATCAACCACGAACGAGGATGCCATGGTATGGTAACTCCAACAAGATCAAGGAAGAATCCATAACCGAGAATACCGACAATACGGCAAATCCCAACAAGATCAATAAAAGGTCGACAACCAAGAATACCGACGACACGGTAAGGATCAATGAAGAATCAATAATCGAGAATACCAACGACATGGTGAACTCTAACAAGATCAAAAGAGTTGACAACCAGAAATACCAACGGTATGATAAACCCCAATAAGATCAATAAAGTTCAACAACCGAGAATACTGACGACATAGTAAACTCTAGCAAGATCAATAAGGACCAACGACCGAAAGTACCAACGACACGGTATACCCCAATAGGGATAATAAGGGATCAACAACTGAGAATACCGACGACACGGTAAACTCCAATAACATCGATCAAGGACTAATAACCAAGGATACCAACGGTGAGACAACTCCCAAATGGAATCAATAAGGATCAATAATGAATGAGATTACCAATGATAGGGTGAACTCCAAACGAGATTTATAAAGGATCGATATCAATGAGTTGACCATCGATATGGTAACTCCGAACGAGATTAATAAAGGTTCAATGGTGACGGATACACGAGAGAATAAAATCGTCAACCATATACAAATCATATATACGGAGTTTCAAAGACAATCCGAATATCAAACAGATCCAATTATACATGGATTGTGAACGACCAATCAATAAGACTCAAGATGGACGTCACGATACGCTCGATCCGGACATGTGTCCGCGTACAAGCCAACCACGGGTATTGATCAATACACGCCTGGTCTCGTACCTAATCAGCCTCACGAAGTACGTCTCGTGTGCACGGTTTAATATGAGGTCGAAACCAACACATGCTACACGTGCCCGTCCCAAAAATCCTACACATGAACGATCATAACGTATCTGACTCCAGATATGCCACGATACAACATGACAACAGATCTCGAAGAAACGCATTTCCAACAAGGATCAGAAGATTTTCCAAGAGGGCAACAATAACTCGATCATGAAAGACCGACACGACCACAATGTCGTATTCCGTCACAACTTGATCACAAAGATGCTCAACAATGCATATCATAATAGCATATAAACTCCCAAGGCGGCCCAAGGGTCACGGAAGCATCTACTCGGGAATACTAGGACAATATCACATAAACTCCCAAGGCAATAGAGGTCACGGAAGCATCTACTCAGGAATACTCCGGACATAGGTGCCATTTAGGTCTTATCCCCTAACACATTTCCATTCGGGTACCATACAGGTTTTATCCCCAACACATCGGCCCCATAGATTACAACTCAAGAAAGAGCACTTCACAAAACGTAACAAACAATGGTGCACATTCACCGTATGAAATATCAACACACACATGCAAAAATGCAACATGATGATTATCATATTCTAACAATATTAATTTACCTCAAGCTGGAGACGCTAACCTTTCCACGACCAACCGCCCTGAACGAATACACGGTTTATCTGACAATCCAAAATGATGTACAGTCCATAACTAGTACCAAACCACCGTCCCGAGTTCAACATCGACACGATAACTAACCTTGATATCCAACTTGTCAGGAAATAGACCAAATTATAGTTCACGTTCCCATTTCCACTAGACATCCTTAAAATCATATACATTATGATTTATCTTACATACCACCATTCCGACAATTCATATATTCCATAATACCATTGCTATATGAATCATAAATGAAATGAAAACGAAATCATTTATTAACATTATGAACTGAGCAAGCATAACTTGCCTGGATACCAATACGACGAAGCCACCATCAATCCCGCTGTCTTCGTCTACAAGCTCCGCAGCACAACGGTTAACTTCAACGATCACTAAACGCAACCTAATGCAATAATCGATTAACGATACGTTCAATAACAATCAATAACCGAAATGACCAACTAATCAAACTCGATGGTTCAATGATATCTCGATCATATGAAACCAACCCATATCAACTCTTAACAATACGGACACAAGTCGAAATTCGGTGTTCAATAATCCAAACAATGTCTTCAACATATAGTTCATATAACCGCAAGAATCGTAACAACAAAACCATAATCATCTTCATACGAATCCTTCTTCAACGATAACATCAAAATCCGAATTCAAGGAGAGGATTATCAACATACCTCTAGAAGGTGACATACACAAGTAATCACTTGTTTTGAATAGCACGGTGCGAAGAAATCGACAAAAGGGAAGGGTACCGATTCAACTTCCTTCAAAAGTTCATTCCTAAATCACAATAATATCAATTCAATCACCATCCATGTGAAAACGTATAGAATTTCCCAAGTTCTACTCATTGAGGCATTTCATCGAACACTTTGAAGGCATAATCCAATTTAATCGTTTTAACGAAGAAATACTCAATTTGTTCCACAAAACTTCAAGAGTATTGAATGATTACGAGTATACAATCAAGTTCTATCAATAATCCGAATCAAAATGGAGCAAATCGCCAAAACACCAAGAAACCTCAAGAACATCTAAAAACCAAAAGTTCATGTATTCTTACCTTCGATCCGGTGGAGGATGATGTTAGTCCATGATTCCAACTTCCAAAACATGTTGTTATAAGTTGATTCTACTCAAAATCATCATATTTCTCAAGAAATCGCGAAGGAACGAAGAAAATGGAAAATGATAAGGGTGACTCGGTCCAGGCCTTATATAGCCGAGACTGCCGCCGATTACGTACGAATCGCCGCCGTGGCTTACGACGTAACCGGCGGCCTACCTTCTCGGCCCAGCTTTGTTCGGCACCCTTACGACGAATCGGCAGCCTCCCTTACGTACGTAATAGGCCATCACGGCCGTAATCGCCACCGCCACGTACGTAATCGGCCGCCCTAGCCCCCGAGTCACCGCCGACCATGCTCGCCATCCCAACGAGTCACGTCCGGCCATGCTCGGCCATCCCAACGAGTCATGTCCGCCATGCTCGCCATCCAGTCATCTCGCCACGACTCGCCGCCCCGTAACGCACGTAACACTTGTTCCGCTGCACGTAATACGACGTTGACTTGCTACAAGATAATGGTCGGTTACGCACGTAACACGCCCCGTATAACGCACGTAACACGACGTTGACTCACTGTCAACATCCTCCGCCGAAAGTTGCCGACCGTGGTCCCACCTGCCGACCACGACTCGATCGTCTGATTCCCATGTTACGTACGTAATGTCTCGGCCATAACGTACGTAACTCTACCAATTTAACGTACGTAAGCTTCAACACATAACGTACGGCTTCCATACTTAGCCATTTCCGCCCCTGTCTGTCGTCTCAATAAACCGAACATATACACGCGACATACCGAATACATATACTCGTTCCGATAACATTTCCATATGATACATCTGATGCACGATATCCTCAATTACAACTGTCAACCAAGTACGGAAATCAAACAAATACTCGCACGGTATATCCGACATCGAAAACACAACAAGCATGTAATATCCTAGAATCAAAATAACCTCGATGACATACTGGCACGACTGTCACGGTTTCCAAAATTATCCGCTCATAGCGTGTTGGTCCCACTCTGTACAGTACATTCCGGATAAAATAATGCGAAAAATTCATAGTGAAATTCTAGGATATTACAATACTCAGCCTCAATTCCGTGTCGTTCGACACACAAAGCTGATTCTGAAACCTCAACACATCATCTTCATAAATTACAAACCGAGGAGACTTTTCTTTAAGGTCATTCTCCCGAATTTGCGAAATCATCGGATCCTCCAACTGCTTCAATTTAATTTCGTCGACCAGCGACGACGAAATCTCTAGTGCGCAAAGTTGTCTAACCGCTCCCGGCAATAAAATCTCAACATCCAAATCGATCAAAACCCGCTGGAGCTCAGACTGAGACGTAAGGATCTCAAGTGTCCTCAACGCGACCGGTTTCCGACTCAAAGCATCGGCCACGACGTTCGCCTTGCCCGGATGATAAAGGATTTTGAGGTCATAATCCTTAATCAACTCTAACCACCTCCTCTGCCTCATATTCAACTCCCGCTGAGTGGATATGTACTTCAGACTTTTATGATTGGTAAAAATCTGACATGCGGAGCCAAACAGATAATGACGCCAAATCTTGAGTGCGAAAACAACTGCCGCTAACTCCAAATCGTGAGTAGGGTAGTTAAGCTCATACGACCTCAACTGTCTCGATATATACGCAATGGTTTTGCCGTGCTGCATCAATACGCAACCAAGACCCTGACCCAAAGCATCACTATACGTGAGAAAGAATAAGAAGGGAGATGAAATGAAATCCTCTCCCGAAACACTGCTGAAATAGTGCAGAAAAGACCCGCGTGCCGCGGCCCGGGCTGAGTGTGCCGCGGCCCGCGGCTAAAACTAGCGATTAGGTTTTACACTGGGGCCGCGGCCCAGACTGTTGCGTGCTGCAGCACGCAGTAGAGTCGGTCTGGCCAACATCTGAGCTCGGGATGTGCCATGGCTCACAGTCCCCTGTGCCGCGGCACACACTGTTTGAGTCCGAAAATGATGAAAAACGACCCCCAAATAGGATATAATCGATCGACGCCTAAACCCAACCATTTAAAGGCCAAAAAGGACTATCACGAACCCTCAAATTGTGACTTCACGTCAAACACGGTTTGCCCAAACACGATGGTAACATCAAATGATCCGAAAAGAGAACAAACGCAATGGGAACTCAACTTTGGGATATTACAAAACGGCCCAAACATCCGAAACACACGATACATGATCGAAACAACAACAAAAGCTCACAACAGGTATAACAACATGAGACGGACCTGTGGCAACCCCGAAACGGCGGTTTCGAATAACGGTTACGGGAATCGAACGAAATAGCGATGGAATGACATTAAACACTGAATTGAGTAAAACAAGTCCAAAACAAGCTCACATGACAAAAAGTCTGGTATTAAATATTCTCAAATATCGATACGGTTACAAGCGAGTTGCTAAAAACAAAAAATACACCAAAACTGAAATACCGGGAAAAGAAAAATGCGGATATTACATTCTACCCCTCTAAAAATAAGTTTCGTCCCGAAACTTAAGAAACAAACAACTCGGGGTACCTAGCACGTATGCTATCCTCGGTTTCCCAAGTTGCCTCCTCGACACCATGCCTCGACCACTGCACTTTGACCAAAGGGATGGTCTTACGCCTCAGTCGCTTCTCACGGTGCTCCAAAATCTTCAAGGGACGCTCCTCGAAAGTAATATCCTCGGCAATATCGATCTCACCATAGTCGATGACATGACTAGGATCCGGGACATATTTCCTCAGTTGGGAAACATGGAAAATGCTATGAACATGGCTCAAAGGCGGGCAATGCCAAATAGTAAGCTAATTTGCTGACTCTCTCGAGAATCTCGAAAGGTCCAATAAATCTCGGACTCAACTTCCCCTTCTTCCTGAAACGGAAAACTCCCATCGTCGGCGACACCTTCAGCAAAATATGGTCTCCCACCTAAAATTCTAAAGATCGACGACGGACGTCGGCATATGATTTCTGTCGGCTCTGAGCAGTCAACATCCTTTCCCGAATCAATTCCACCTTCCACCTCGTATCTGTAACGACATCTAGTTCGGTCCCAACCAAATCGGACGCCTCGTTCCAACAAATTGGTGATTGACATCGGCGCCCATAAAGTGCCTCATACGGTGCCATTCGAATCGACGCGTGCCAACTATTGTTGTACGTGAACTCGATCAATGGCAAATGCTCCTCCTAGTCACTGCTCCAGTCGAGAGCACTAGCGCGCAACATATCTTCAAACGTCTGGATAGTGCGCTCCGACTGCCCATCCGACTGAGGATGAAAAGAAGTGCTCAGATGCAAACGAGTGCCCAACGCCTTATGCACCGCCTGCCAAAAGTGCGATACGAAACAACCATCCCAATCTGTGCAATAAACACCCGAGCCAACTTTTCTGGACCCCAAGTATCCTTGATGCCCAGAAAATATGCCGACTTGGTCAGACGATCCACAATCACCCAAACCATGTTCATGCCCGATCTCGATCGTGGCAAACTCGTGATGAAGTCCATCGAAATATCTTCCCATTTCCATTCCGGAATAGGAAGCGACTGCAATAACCCAGCCAGTCGCCGATGCTCGATTTTGACCTACTGACAAGTCAAACATCTCGCTACAAACCGTGCGACCTCCTCCTTGATATCGTTCCATCAAAAATTCCTCCTCAGGTCCTTGTACATGTTACTCGAACCAGGATGAACGGAGTAAGGAGTAGCATGGGCCTCCCGCAAAATACTCAGCCTCAATTCCGTGTCGTTCGGCACACAAAGCTGATTCTGAAACCTCAACACATCATCTTTATAAATTACAAACCCAGGAGACTTTTCTTTAAGGACATTCTCCCGAATTTGCGAAATCATCGGATCCTCCAACTGCTTCAATTTAATTTCGTCGACCAGCAACGACGAAATCTCTAGTGCGCAAAGTTGTCTGACCGCTCCCGG
This sequence comes from Orobanche coerulescens, assembly GCA_033398695.1. Taxonomy (NCBI): domain Eukaryota; kingdom Viridiplantae; phylum Streptophyta; class Magnoliopsida; order Lamiales; family Orobanchaceae; genus Orobanche; species Orobanche coerulescens. The sequence continues at coordinate 69,663,898 of CM065803.1, forward strand.
CAATAAAATCTCAACATCCAAATCGATCAAAACCCGCTGGAGCTCAGACTGAGACGTAAGGATCTCAAGTGTCCTCAACGCGACCGGTTTCCTACTCAAAGCATCGGCCACGACGTTCGCCTTGCCCGGATGATAAAGGATTTTGAGGTCATAATCCTTAATCAACTCTAACCACATCCTCTGCCTCATATTCAACTCCCGCTGAGTGGATATGTACTTCAGACTTTTATGATTGGTAAAAATCTGACATGCGGAGCCAAACAGATAATGACGCCAAATCTTGAGTGCGAAAACAACTGCCGCTAACTCCAAATCGTGAGTAGGGTAGTTAAGCTCATACGACCTCAACTGTCTCGATATATACGCAATGGTTTTGCCGTGCTGCATCAATACGCAACCAAGACCCTGACCCGAAGCATCACTATACGTGAGAAAGAATAAGAAGGGAGATGAAATGAAATCCTCTCCCGAGACACTGCTGAAATAGTGCAGAAAAGACCCGCGTGCCGCGGCCCGGGCTGAGTGTGCCGCGGCCCGGGCTGAGTGTGCCGCGGCCCGCGGCTAAAACTAGCGAGTAGGTTTTACATCGGGGCGCGGCTGCGTCAATCTGGCCGCTTGACGCAGAGAGTGCCCGCCAACATCTGAGCTCGGGCTGTGCCACGGCTCACAGTCCCCTGTGCCGCGGCACACACTGTTTGAGTCCGAAAATGATGAAAAACGACCCCCAAATAGGATATAATCGATCGACGCCTAAACCCGACCATTTAAAGGACTAAAAGGACTATCAAGAACCCTCAAATTGTGACTTCGCGTCAAACACGGTCGGCTCGAACACGACGGTAACATCAAATGATACGAAAAGAGAACAAACGCAATGGGAACTCAACTTTGGGATATTACAAAATGGCCCAAAACATCTGAAACACACGATACCTGATCGAAACAACAACGAAAGCTTACAACAGGTATAACAACATAAGACGGACCTGTGGCAACCCCGAAACGGCGGATCCGAACAACGGTTATGGGAATCGAACGAAATAGCAACGGAATGACATTAAACACAGAATTGAGTAAAACACAAGCTCAGATGACAAAAAGTCCGGTATTAAATATTCTCGAAATATCGATACTGTTACAAGCGAGTTTCTAAAAACAAAAAGTACACCAAAAATGAAATACCGGGAAAAGAAAAATGCGGATATTACAAATAGATGATTCGGTCTTCTTTTACCCCTAGTTCACTTGTCCTAAACCCATACCATTTCTATGGCTCGCTGAACTATCTAAGTTTAAACCCTCAACTCCTATCAGTCTGACAATTGAATCTCACCCGGAAATCCATACGGCTTCTAGGGGTTTAACTTTTCACAACCGAAGACATCTAATGCACTCTAGGAATTTACCAACCTTCCCCAAAAATATTATCCCCACATACTCGGAAGAATAATATTTCCGTTTAGATTTTAATTTTCCATGAGTTTGACGTTGGGTAGGAAACCTCGTAACATTTTTAACTTAGTGTTTGTAAGTGGGAGAATTACGCGATTATATGTTGCACTTTGCATATTAATCATTGTATAATCACGGTTTTATTGGTTTATTTGTTTGTCATACAATATGAAAACCATACACAACCTAAATCTACCAATATGTAGTTCATGGTCATTCCTAAGTACTGAGTCATCATCGACTTGATAAAAAGAAAATTACAAGTAATCAAATTATAAGTCTTGAATCTTTATCTTCATGACGGCTTGTCATCGGCTCTTCGTCATAGTTAATTTATTACATTGATAAAATTTGTATCATATACAAATTTACTAAAAAAAATAACGGCCATTATAACCCCAACGAATAAAGATTCAGTAAACTAAGTCCATAAATTACATCACCATTCAAATAATAATGCAACAATCATATTAAAATTAATGGCATATACAATTAATCTAAATATTGGTTCAATCAATATAAAATTAATCCATCCATAAGAATTAATCCAATTAATTCACACAACCGTTAATTTTAACTTGTTCCGGACGAAAAAAAATATTTCATTAAATTATTTCCGTTAAAAAAATAAAAATACTATATTTATATTTTAGTAAAATTAAATCTAATTTAATTTGCGGGAAATTAATTTATCAGACATGAAATAAAAATGGAGTCGGGAAAATATGCCCTGGCCAAGCCCGCAGCCCGGCACAAACTGCCAGGCCTGGGCCGAGAGGGTCAATTTCTCTTGATCGTTGCCTTCCGAGTGTAGGCAACACACTGCCGGCCGGAATCGGCAGTCTCACGGTACCTACTGCGGCCTTCCGGCAGCTCCGAGCCGAAAGGTCCGAACATTTTTTCGGATCATCTTTTGGTCCCGAATCTAAAAATAATATTTTTCAATATTTATAGTACACATATAAATCAGCTTTTCGAAATAAAGATAGATTTATATTATAAAAAAAATCATGAAAAATAAATTTTTAGATGAACTAATAAACATTAACTATTAAAACAACTATGATTCTAAATCATAAAATCATATAACCGAGCATTTCAAATGTAAATATCAAATATACGATCGCGTAGACCTGTGCTCTGATACCACTATTGGGATTCGATAATTAAAATCAGAGTTACGCAGCAGAAAAAATAAAACCGGTCTAACCGGATAAAAACTGAATCCTTAAGAAGATCGATCAAGAATCATATATACGAATATAATAAAATCAAAGCATAAAAAATAAATCATACCCTTGAAGTCTTTTGATTAAATATTGATGAAAAACGATCCAAGCTTTAGCAAAATCCGGAGCACCGGAAATATCGTTCCTCTACGTATCACGCATCGGATAGATAATATAAAAATACTCCTATCTTCTTGTTCTCCAAGAATACGGCTAGAAGATTAAAGGAGAAGCTTACTATATTTATTAACACTCAAAGTGCATGAAATAAAATTGTCACTCAAGAATACATTTTGTATTCAAGCATGAAAATGAAAAAAAAAAAAAAAAATCTTTTATCTTCCTCTCTCTTTGCTATGTAAATAGCAGCACCAATTCAGCCCTTTTGCTTCCTTGCAAGTGAGGAGGATGATCTTAATATATATTAAACAATACACACTCATCACCTCATAATATACCATAAATAATTCATTAAAAAATTAATTAAAACCACACACATAATATAAAATATCATTTAAGTCAAACTTAATAATTCATCACCATGATGAGGGGAGAGGGGCCGGCCATGATGAGATATTTTAGGGTGGTTCCTTTTGGTCCATAAAACGGACCCTCGTATATGTAGTCCGATAGATAAACTTTGGTTCTTTTCAATATTAATACAATTAATTAATCTAATTAATTAATTATATTAAATATAAATTCTCTAAGAAATAATATGAATTAAATTTAAGTACCCGATAATTTATTTTAATTCAAGATACCGATATAATTTATCGAATACATTTAAATTAGACATCTAATGCCCAATATTAACAAAGAGAGAATAAGCTCAAAATATTCCATCATCTATCTTGTGCCGCGACTCTGTAGGTTCGTCTCAGTAAGCACTGGGAGGATCCAATGTGTGTTAGCACCACCTACCCAGTCCCTTGGCCTACACCGTAACCTAACTGAGACCGAATGATAGGATCATTCCAAAACCATTATGTCGCGAATACTGTATATGTATAAACCCTACAATCATATGTCTCGGTCAAGCATTAGGGTCACAGTAAAGTCAAAACCTAACTTGACTCTATGCATTTGTTAATGCAAACCGAGATCACCAAGCTCTCTTGTATCAAATACAACTAGCAATAAATATTTTGGTGAAAGACTTATGAATATCATTTGCCATTAACCGCATAGGACATTTACCTGCTCACTTACAAGAGAAATCATCATATCTTGTTATTCAGTAGAGACTGCTACTTGTCCACTAAGTTGCACTTTGAGGTTGATCCCACCAACCGGCGATTGGATCGAACTACTCTAATGACTAACTTAATATCATAAGCACATTACCTACTGAAACCTCAAGTCAAAGGTTCGCGTATACCTATCACAACCTTTTGATTCAGTCATTAACAATCTCAGAGCGAAAGTCATGTGATCGAATCGAGGTGAGTCGAGTTCGAGTATACTAATCCCATTAACACACCTATAACGTGTGCTCCCACCAACCCTTAATGAAGGCAGACACTCTACACATTAAAGCACATGTTATACAAGTCTTGTCTAAACTTATTTGCCCATATAAGTTTTATCGACTTGCGAACCAGTTAAGCATTCGAGTCCTAAACACTTCGAGTTCCTATCTTCTTATCTCCATAAGAAGTGGAATGTTTGCTCTCAAATGCAAGGACTATTGTTTTATATACCAAATCACAATGTCAGTGATATACAATACTATAGTAATAATAAATACCTTATTTATTTTAATATTCATAATTACAATACAATGATCTCACTCTCTCATCCTATGAGTGGTCGAGGGCATATTCCTGACAGAAAATTCCTGCTGAAACAGTCAATTATAATAAATAAACTGTTTTTATTTGCTATGAATTAATAGTCGTGCCATATATTATTGGAAAGACAAAGGTGTCTAGTTTCCAACAAAAAATGGCAATAACGAATATTAACTGTGGAAGAGTTATGATGCTTTGAATGGAAATTGACAGACTGCTTCTTTTATAAGAATATATAGATGTAGTGTTCATAGTGTACAAATCATAGTATACAATGAATAATATTTTTAATTTAATATATTTAGATATCCAATATGGATCTTAAACTGTAGATAATAAAAAGATAATTAATTTGATATATTTATTATTTAAAATGGATAACAAACGAATAAGTTACTGTGGTTTAAATGTAAACAACTTATTATTAAGGGACAAAATCACCTTTCTCCTTAATTCTACAAATTCACACGCAATTTACAAGTGATGATGTGGCAATATCTAAACTCTCTTTATTAATTGACTTAAAAGGGATAATAGTGGTTCTTAGTTCTTACACAAAAACAAAGTTCACTCTTAATCCATATCACACACGCACACGCACACGCACACACACACATGCACACACATACATACACACACACACACACATATATATATATATATATATATATTACAGTAAAATTACAGTAAATAAAATTTACTGAGGCGATTTGACAAATAAGGTTACATTAAAAAGATAACTTCGAGATGCCGAGACATTTCGAATGAATTTAATGAGGCGGTTTGACAAATAAAATTACACTAAAAAGATAACTTCGGGATGACGAGACATTTCGCCCAAATTGCCCGACCTGACCCACCGAGTCGAGTCGAGACGAGTCGAGGCGAGCCGACCGGACGGACGGACGACGGCGGCGGCGGCGCGTGTGTGTGCGCAAGGACCGCCCAGTCACATATCCAGTCATGTCTTCACTAGTTGTTATAACTAGCATTTGTGCATATATCCTTATTGCACAATATTCTTTCTACTACTTTCCAATATGGGACAAAGCCCCACACCCATTTTCAAGAAGTTAACTTTGGAACATTAATGCTCATTCATCCCTCCACCATTTTGAGTATTTTTATATGTTTTGGAAAGCTCTTGTGGAGCACTATATTTTCTAAATAAATCTCGACGTCGTTTTATTGTCGAGTCCACTCAAAATGACGCCTCAAATCGGACTTTTGAAACCCCTTATAAGTCTATTTTTTCAACAATCCCCCACATGAATGAGATTGATGATCCACCAACACACCCCTGAGATGGAGTTTGATTTGGTGATAGTTACTACGGTTAAATATTGCATAGAAGTATGCTCTTTGAACCTTCCCTCAAAAAGATATATGTACCTTACTGGCTAGACAGTGTGACTAGGTGCCCTTGAACTGTCCGGCTGTTTGTGTAAGCGATTATATATCCCTTACAAAGCATCTCCTCATTTATTATGTTCTCATTATTGTGTCTGTTTTGTCTGTGGTCACCGTCCTGGTTCTGCGGGATTTTCTAAAGAATTGCGCCTTGAAATTCTCCTTTGAAGCGGCCCCTCTTCTCTCCAACATATGTGATTCCTTTTGGTGTCGAGTAAACCCATATTGACTCCACTCAACCTCACATTGTCGTCACACGAATCATTAAATTCAAAGATTATCCTCTTACTACAGGTATCACTTTTCATCCTATGAATAGGTAAGTTTTGGATGAGTCCCCCACAGTCAGTGATCATGCCAGTTTTTATGAATTGGTCATCCCTTTGAACCTAGATCTTTGGATCTCTAGTCAGCTTAGGTTGGGTGTCCTCCATAAAATCATTAGCTCATGGAAATAGACCCATTTCTCTTGATGATTTTTCAACAAGGTCTCTTGATAACCCTTCGGTTGCCGCAATATTATCACTTAACGGTACATAGTCAATGATAATAACCCCTGTTATTATCAGTTGTCTAATGGTATTATGTCTTTGTCGTATATGATGAGACTTACCATTATACATTTTGTTATGTGCTCTACCAATGGCAGATTTACTGTCGCAATCAATGCAGACTGCAGTCATAGGCTTTGGCCATTTACGAATATCTTCTAGGAATTGTCTCAACCATTTCGCTTCTTTAGCACATTTGTCTAATGCTATAAATTCTGATTCTATCGTGGATCGAGATATAACCGTCTGTTTTGAAGATTTCCATACTACTGCTGCACCAGCTAGTGTTAATACATATCCACTTGTAGACTTAAAGTCTTTTATGCCAGATATCCATTTCGCATCAGTATATCCTTCAAGTATTGCTGGAAATCAGGTATAGTGCAGCCCATACTCACGAGAACCTCTTAAGTACCTAAGTACTCCTGTGATCGCTTTCCAGTGATATTTCCACAGATTACTCGTGTACCTACTTAGTCTACTAAATGAGTAATCTATCCCTGGTCTCGTACAGCTCATTAAGTACATCAAAATTCCAATTATCCTGGAGTACTCCAGTTGAGCTACTCCTTCACCCTTATTCTTGGATAGTCTTAGTGTCATATCCATTGGGTTTTGGCTATGTTGAGATCATCTTTGTTAAATTTTTTAAGGATTTTATCCACATAGTGAGTTTGACTTAGCATGATACCTTTCGGTGTTCGTGTGATTTTAATCCCTAAAATCACATTCGCTAGTCTTATCTCTTTCATGTCAAATCTTGATCTCAACATGTCCTTTGTAGACTTAATCATTCTCTCATTACTACCAGCACTGAGAAAATCATATACATACAGACACAAAATGACATAGCCATGTTCCGTTCTTTCACATAAACACATTTATTACACTCATTAATTTTGAATCCACCACCTAGAATAGCATGGTCAAACTTTTATTGCCACTATTTTGGCGCTTGCTTCAGTCCGTACAAAGACTTTATCAATTTACAAACTTTTCTTTCTTGTCCATGAGCAAAAAACCCCTCTGGTTGTTCCATATATATTTCCTCATCTAAGTCCCCATTGAGAAAGGCAGTCTTAACATCCATTTGATAAACTTCTAAACTTCACAGTAAAGTAATTGCAAGTATCGTCATGATGGAACTTATTCTTGTTACTGTAGAGTATGTATCGAAATAGTCTAGGCCTTCACATTGTTTATAACCCTTGATTACAAGACTAGCCTTATACCTATCTACAGTTCCATCCTTAATTTTCTTTGTAAAAATCCATCTGTATCCTAAGGATTTACATTTTGGAGGCAAATCCACTAGTTCCCAAGTGTGATTCTGCAATATAGACTCAATTTCCTCTTTGATCGCCTCATTCCATAGAGGTCTCTCTTTAGAGTTCATAGCCTCCTTAAAGGTTCCCTTTTCGAGCAAGTAGGGGTGAAGAAATCTGGTCCATAAGATATATACGTCCTTTGTTGTTTGCTTCTTCTTGGTTCCTCCTCAATTTCTACCCTTTTCTCTTCATAATATTCATCCACTGACTCACGAGTCTGCTCGAATGAGATAGGATGTTCAATTGCAGTTTTACAAGGAAATATATTCTCGAAGAATGATGCATTCCTTGACTCCATAATTATGTCCTTATGAATATCAGGCACTTAGATTTATACACAAGAAATCTATAGGCATTGCTGTTGTGAGCATATCCAATGAAGATACAATCAATTGTTTTTGGGCCTATCTTTACTATATTTGGTGTAGGTATAAACACTTTTGCTAGACACTCTCACACTTTCATGTAATTATAGGAAGGCTTGACTCTCTTCCATAATTCATAAGGGGTTTTATCCTTCTTCTTACGGATTATCTTGTTTAAAAGATAATTAGTTGATAAGATTGCTTCCACCCACATATTTTGTGATAGTCCTGAGTTTAGCAACATCGCATTCATCATTTCTTTTAGAGTGCGATTCTTCCGTTCTGCCACACCATTAGATTGTGGTGCATATGGGGCAGTCACCTCTTGAATAATGCCATGTTGGGAATAGAATTCACCAAATGGTTCAACATATTCACCTCCACGATCACTCCTTATCGTTTTTATCTTAACGTTCAATTAATTCTCAACTTCTGTTTTATAAAGAATGAATTTCTCTATAGCCTCATATTTGCTTTTAAGCAAATATACATAGCAATATTTAGTACTATCATCCATGAAAGTAATAAAATATTTGTTTCCACCTCTAGTTTGAACAGATTTCAAATCACATAGGTTACTACGTATTAGCTCCAAATGTTTGGAGTTTCTTTCCACATGTCGGAACGATGATCGAGTTAATTCTCTACACAAGTTTCACACTTGTGGTTTAAATCAATTTTAAACTTTGGTATATGTTCCAATGCAATTAATCTTCTCATTGTATCGAAACTAAAATGTCCTAATCTAGTATGCCATAAATTAGGAGACTCAAGCAAGTAAGCAGAAGAATTCTTTATTTCATTATTATTTTGTTTCACGATCATGACATTGAGCTTGAACAGCCCATCACTCTCATAACCATTGGCTACAAACATACCACTCTTAGACAAAACAACTGCATCTGACTCAAAAACTAATCTAAAGCCATGCTTAATCAACAAGGAACCAAAAATAAGGTTCTTGTGAATATCAAGCATATACAACACATGTTTAAGAGTCATTTCCTTTCCAGACGTCATCTTTAAGATCTCCGTGCATTCACCTAAGATAGTTGAACTTGTGGAATTTCCCATGAATAGCTTTTCACTGGCATCTGTTTCTTCCAATGAGGAGAACATGGGCTTGTTGGCACAAATATGTCGAGTTACTCCAGTATCGACCCACTACTCCTTGGTATTTGAACCAGCCAAGTTTACTTCAGAAATCACAGCACATAAATCGATATTTGCCACCTCATCTGTAATCACATGCACTTCGTTGCCATCTTTCTTTTTTGGCTTCTTTAGCAGTCTGCAGTCAGCTGCCCTATGACCCATCTTCTCACAGTTGAAGCATTTTCCGAGGAACTTCTCTTTCTTCTTTGAAATTCCTCCTTTAGATGCCAACTTGGATAATTTTCCATTGTTGCCCTTCTTGGAAGCATGTCCTACTTCCACAACATTAGCCTTGGCAATGACAGAAGTGACCCACTTTTCCGACTCTCTGTTATCTTCTTCAATCCCAAGTCTAAGAATCAGATCCTCCATGCTCATATCCTTGCGCTTGTGTTTGAGATATTTTTTGAAATCTTTCCAAGTTGAAGGCAGCTTTTCGATCACAACAGCCACTTGGAAAGATTCACAAATGATCATTCCTTCAACATGGATCTCATGAATGATCACATATAGTTCTTGTACCTGACTGACCACAGTTTTGGAGTCCACCATCTTAAAATCCAAGAACCGTCCAACGATCCACTTCTTGGCACCTGCATCCTCGATCTTTTGTGGTCCAAATAATCCCATAATGCCTTAGCGGATTTAGCAGTGTTATACACATTGTATAGCGAATAAGCAAGGCCATTGATCACATAATTCCGACATAAATAGTCAAAAGTTTTCCACACATCAATAGCCATCATGGTTTGTTGGTCACTGTCCTCATCATACTTTGGCGCCTCCTCTTCGGGACAGGCCTAGAGTGGTCAAATAAAACATCATCTTCTGTTGTAATCTCTTAAAATTCGTGCCGTTGAATTTTTTTGGTTTCTCAGCATGGTTCACCGGAATCGAAACACCATGGTTGATTGAAACCGAACCAAAAGTATTCACTGGACTCAAACATTTTTCTACGGCGCACCTCCAGAACCGTCCGTAGACACATCCGTAGACAGGAGGGTGTTTGTAGAGTTTGAAGCATCCATCTTACTAGTTTCTTAATTCCTGTTTAATCAAGTAAAATGAAAAAAAAAAAGAATTTGCTTTAAGATTGCTGGAAATATTTATGTGAATAAACCAATTTAATCAAGGAATTAAAATATAATCCTGCAAAAGAAACATTAATTTTGGACAGAATCAAACTAAAAGAAGGATATAAAGTATGTCGGTGTTGAGTCCAAAAGATCTGTATCCTTAAAGCAAATTCGCCCTCACCACTATGTAGCGTCTGCCTCCCTGAATAAACAACACCTCGATGCACTGATTAAAGAACTACTGCACCCTCAGTGAACTAGAATAAACGTGTAATATCACCGCACAAGAACGAGAGGAACGAAAATAATTTTTCTAGAACTGGAAAATTTTGAAACTTAAGAGTAGTGAATAAAATCGGACCTCATGTCTGTTTTTAGAAGGAGGACGCGAGAGAGAGAAGTGTGCTGGAAGAACTCTCCAATAACTAGGATTAGTGTCATAATACTTATTCTAATATTATCTGATTATTAATAATTAATTTCGATACTTATCCGAATATTAATTCGATAATAATCACAAAATTTTAGGATTAATTTAATGAGGTGGTCTGACAAATAAAATTGCCGTAAAAAGATAACTTCGAGACGCCGAGACATTTCACCCAAATCGCCCTTCGACCCGACCCAAATCGAGACGAGCCGAGCCGAGCCAGACGGACGGCGGCGGCGCGTGTATGTGTGTACGCACGAGGACCGTCCAGTCACATATCCACTCATGTCTCCACTAGTTATTGTAACTAGCATTTCTGCATATAGCCATATATGCACAATATTCTTTCTACTACTTTTCAATATGGGACAAAGTCCCACACCCATTTCAAGGAGTTAACTTTGGAGCATTAATGCTCATTCATCCCTCCACCATTATGAGTATTTTTATATGTTTTGGAAAGCCCTTTCGGAGCACTATATTTTCCAAACAAATCTCAACATCGTTTCATTGTCAAGTCCACTCAAAATGACACCTCTAATTGGACTTTTCAAAGCCCTTATAAGTCCATTTTTCTAATAGTTCATATATGTAGGGGCTGTTAGCGGTCCGAGTGAACCCGAAACCCGGTCAAGAATCGGACCGAAAAACCCGGGACCGAAACTCACCCGGTAATTAACGAGTTCGGATTCGAGTTCTAAACATTGAACCGAAACCGATAAGACCCGGACCGAGAAAACCGGAAAAAGACCCGGTAATATATATATATATATATATATATATACACACACACACACACTCACACACACACACCAAACAAGGCCTAAGGCCTTTGTTGTATAAAATTTTTATTAGTTGTTATTATATTTATTAATTATAGTAATAAAAAATTAATTAATAACTTGATAATAATAGATCTAATTAATACAAAATAATTAATAACAATACAATATAATATAGATCTCATTAATACAAAATAATTAATAACAAAAGAATTAATAACAAAATAATTCCCTTGTTTAAAACCATCATGGAATTGGGATTTTTTTCCCATCCCACATTGCTTGGAGCAACAAATCTAGCTCCCATCCACTACTATAAATAGGTGCTCACCCTTTCATTTTTTAAAACATCAAACCTTAAGCCATGAATGGTGGTTCAAGCCCATTGGCTTGAGCCTTGCCTTGCGGCTTTGGGTTCATAATGAGTTTTTTTTTTGGTTCCTTGTGGTTTGAGTCTTCAGCTTGAACCGGATGGTCTAAGCTTTATTGGCTTGAAGTTGAGCATGGCTTGAACCTTGGTTCACCTTGAGTTCCATCACTATTTTGCTTAAGGTTTCATCCCACATTGGTGGGATAAGCCATCTAAAAGCCTTGGTATCAACTATAAATATGCCTCCTCCCTACCACTACTCTCTCATTTCTGGATTCGGGTTTTCGGTTCCGGATTCGGGTTTCGGATTCGGACCGGGTCTACCCGGTACCTATTTCGGACCGGTCCCGGATCTTAAATATGACCCGGTTTTCTTACCGGTCCGGACCGGGTCTATCCGGTACCTTACCGGACCGGTTCCGGGTCTGTCAAAAACCGGGCCGGACCGGTCCGATAACAGCCTATATGTAGGTGCTTTATTTTAATATGGCTACGCCTATGTCTACACCTACGACTACGCCTGCACCTTTTCAACTTCAATACCAACTGAACAATCTAGTCATCATGCAAGCGTTGAACTTTGTGTGGATGACAATGTTCTACCATCAATTACACATGATATACAAAGTGCAACTCAAAGTTCAGTACCAGGTGATGAGGCAGCTGATTTACAAAATGATAATATTAATGAAGGTACTATACTGGATGGTAGTAAGAAGAGGGCAGGGGGGTCTAAGGTTTGGATAACATTTAAAAGACAAAGTTGGTGGGACAGTGCACAATGTAATGATTGCAAGAAGGTGCTAAGTGCAAAAAGTGCAAAGGGGACAAAGCGCTTACTTGAGCATCATAAAAGATGTCCATCTAGAAACACAAAGGATATAAAGCAAAGATTTGTTGCTTTCAAGCATGACAGCGGATGGAAAAACACAACTGAAAAATCATTCTTTCTTGATGGACTCCATCTTGCATATATGATCAGTATGCACGAATATCCGCTTTAGATGGTTTAACATAATTGGTTTAGAGTATTTTTGAGTATTTTGCAACCACTTTTCAAGCCAATTTCAAGGAACACTTTATGTGCGGAGATCATGAAAATATTTGGCGAAGAGGGAAAAAATAATAAATGTTTTCGAGAGTAACAAAAGCCAAACTGCAATCGCTCCTGACATGTTAAGCATCCCACCTTGCATTTGATTGCCAGAGATATTTCGCTATGCTTGTTTCCACCATTGCTTCAGAGGCAGCTTTTAGCACCAGTGGCAGAGTTGTGAACAAACACCAAAGTAGGCTCATTGCAGAAATATTAGAGGCATTGATGCGCTCTCAAGGTTGGCTATGAAAAAGACTGGTAGGTTTCATTTCAGAGGGACAGGTTGCGGTAGTCAGAAGGTACGTCTGGTACCAGGAATGGTAAGTCCCAAATTTATGAGATGAAGAAGGCCGATCCCGATGAATGACAGTGAGTGGGTACCAGACTTGATTGTGGTAAATTTTCCCAAAGATGATTTGATCTTGGGATTTTATTGGACGAACCGTCATGATGCCGTCCTTAGCGTCCGTAAGGGAATGGTGGCCGCCACTTCTGAGGAAGCTATTGAGTGTGTGTTTTGGGGTCGCACCATGTCCATGAAAGTCATCAGTGTGGTGATGGCTATGAGATTCCTTCATCAGGATTGTGTCATTTATTGGTTCTATATGACCAAGATAGAGGATTGACCAGTTGAGTTGGACGATATTCAGGGAGTTCGAGACTACCCAGATGTTTTTATGGATGAGTTGTCGGGTTTATCCCCACAATGAGGGGTAGAATTCACAGTTAACTTGGAGCTAGGTGTGTCCGCACTTTCAAAAGCATCGAATTATATGGCCTCGACTGAGATACAAGAGCTAAAGAATCATCTCGAGAAGTTATTTGAGAAGCACCAGTGCTATTTATGAGGAAGAAGGACGAATCTCTCCATCTGTGTATTAATTATCGAGATTTGAATAGGGTAATGATCAAACACAAGTATTCTTTACCCTATATTGATGATCTGTTGGATCCACTGCAGGGTGCTTCAGTATTTTCCAATAATTGACTTAAGATCGGTTACCATCAACTGAGGATCCGAGAGTCGGATATTCCAGTGATCACCTTTCATACTCGTTATGGACAGTTTGAATTTGTGGTGATTCCACTTAGGTTGACGAATACACCGAGTGTTAATGGAATTAATGAACTGAATCTACACTAATTATTTGGATCGCTGCATGGTCGTTTTTATTGATGACATCTTGGACTACTCTTGTGACCATGAGTATCATGAGCATCATCTCTGTCTCGACGTTCTGAAACAAGAACAGCTTTATAGGAAGTTTCCAAGTGTGAGTTCTGGACGTCTGAGGTGCATGTTGTAACACCCCCAAGACATTCAGGGTATATTACAGCGCCGTGGACCCCACACTGTGGAATCCACCAGGCTAACGTACCAACAAGACATTCGACAACGACAATCAATCATCAATAACACGACAATTCAAATAAAAGACTATAATCCGACGAATAAAATCTGAAATCAAATCCATTTCCCAAAACGGGAATACATCATTAATAATTTTAAAAAGGAAGTACTCGAGTACTTAAACCAATTTTATAATACAGAAATCCCAAAATAAGACATCAATAATAACCGACAGAACAAAACACTGATAATCAACCACTGAACAGTATCATGCTTGCCCATCATCCTCATACGGCTCGAGTGCTCGCTTGTCCCCACGATCGATACCTGAAATACAAAAAGTATTTCCCCCATTTAAGGGGTTAGCGAAAACTGCTAGTGCAAGTACAATCCATTTGAACTACATTCTAATCAGATGAATATATGAGCCAAAATTCATTTTAGAAATCATTTTTTATTCCGGAATATTTTCAATGTACAATCACAAAACACATTATCTCCAACAATCATAATTCAAAGTTAACCTTGGTACGAGACTCACGGCCACCGTACCCCGCAGAGCCCCGTCGGACATCCCTGGGTGGTTAACCACAGTTCATGATACGCACACACACGGCAATACGTATCCCTAGAGGCCCCGTCGGACCGTCCCTAGGTGAACATACACATATCCATCCACCACAACCACGATACAGTCATAATTCAAACACTAGAACACGTAAACAAATGTAAAGTACTTGCCTTTGTGACATCTTTGAAGAATCGGAAGTGAAAAACGACTACGGATGATCCGAGTGGAAGACGACGGTTCCAAACGAAGAATTAACATAACTCAGTCCCAACGGACAACAAACTCCCATAACCCCGATTACAATTCACGGCAATAGACGTTCAATCAATACGGGCGAGGGTTTACGAAAAATCTCCCTGTATCAACAATTCACGGATTAATTCGAAGAAAACGGATTGGGAATCACCCAATAACAAAAATCGGTAAGAAATTTCGCAACATACATGAACAATTCGGAATCAATCACAAAAAACTCGAAAAACCCCCAATTTATACAAGTTAGGGTTCTTGAAGAAAATACCTCGGATTTGGACGATGGGGGATGATTACGCTGATGGTAATATGTTAGCACGAATCTACGGTGATGGGATACGAAGAATTTCCGAGCAATACTGGTGGAATCGCCCTCTGGAGTCGCCCGTGAAGAAAACGAAAGAAAAGAGATAGAAAATGAGGTGTTGACCTCGCGCATTGTTTTAAAGCGGATGCATTCTGGCCGTAGAAGGGGGCACTTACGGCCGTAACATGGCCAACTTACGGCCGTAACCTCAGGTGTTACGGCGTAACACCTCTTGAACGGCGATTCGGCATCTACTGTCCAAACTATTCCGGACGACCCCGAAACCTGGACCTGCTATCGAACCAAAAATATGACTACGAAGAATATTCGATGACGAGTCTATCTGTCACAAGAAAACATAAATCTGACTACCCGGGAATCCGAAATACGACAACGAATATGAAATTTTCTAAACTTATAGGAAATTACGAAAATGGCCCAAGTACCCAAAAATCACGATACGACGTCGGATTTGCAAACCGAAAGTCTCAACACGACCAACTCAATCATACGAACTTGTACAAACCACGAAACAATGGAAACGAATGAGTTTTACAAGAATCGAATGTTCATACGGCAAAACTTGACAAAAAAATGAAATTACGTGAAAACATCCCCAAAACTCGTCCAAATGGAAAAACTTCAAGAATAAAGTAGATTCAAAATGTCGAAACGGTTTCAAGCGAGTCGATAAAAATAGATATACACCAAAAATGGAAACTGTTAAAAATAGAAAGTTACGGATATTACATTCTCCCCCTCTAAAATAAAGTTTTGTCCCGAAACTTAAGAATCAAAAAGCTTGGGGTGCCTCGAACGCATATCCTCCTCTAACTCCCACGTCGCTTCTTCTACTCCGTGCCTCGGCCATTGCACCTTAACCAAAGGAATGGTTTTGTGCCTTAACTGCTTGTCTCGACGCTCCAAAATCCTGACGGGCCTCTCCTCAAGCGTAACATCTTTCTCGATCTCCACGTCTCCAAAGTCAATAATATGGGACGGGTCTGGAACGTACTTCCTCAATTGGGAAACGTGAAATACGCTATGAACATGACTCAGCGACGGAGGTAAAGCCAAACGGTATGCCAACTCACCGACTCTCTCGAATATTTCGAAAGGTCCAATATACCTCGTGCTGAGCTTCCCCTTTTTTCCAAAACGGAAAACTCCCTTCGTCGGAGACACTCTCAACAGAACATGATCTCACACCTCAAACTCCAAGGGTCGACGCCTAACATCCGCATAAGACTTTTGTCGACTCTGAGCAGCCAACATTCTCTTTCTAATCAACTCAACTTTCTCCCTCATCTCTAACACAAGGTCTGGCTCGGTGCCAACTAGATCGGACGGCTCATCCCAACATATCAGCGATCGGCAACGTCGGCCATAAAGTGCCTCATATGGTGCCATCTCAATCGACGCGTGCTAGCTATTATTATAAGTAAACTCAATTAAGGCCAAATGCTCCTCCCAGTCACTACTCCAGTCTAACGCACACGCGCGCAACAAATCCTCGAACGTCTGAATGGTACGTTCGGATTGTCCATCGGTCTGGGGATGGAACGCAGTGCTCAAACGTAACTGTGTCCCCAATGCCTTATGTACCGCCTCCCAAAAATGCAATACAAATCGGCCATCTCTGTCTGAAATAATGGTCCTTGGCGTACCATAAAGTCTCACTATCTGTGCGATAAAAACACGAGCCAACTTTTCTGGACCCCAAGTATCCTTGATGCCCAGAAAATGTGCCGACTTAGTCAGTCGGTCTACAATCACCCACACCATATTCATACCAGTCTTCGTCCTCGGTAAACCCGTGACAAAATCCATAGAGATATCCTCCCACTTCCACTCCGGGATGGGAAGTGGTTTCAACAACCCGGCTGGCCGCTGATGCTCAATCTTGACTTGCTGACAAGTCAAACACTTAGCCACAAACTGAACTACCTCATTCTTCATATCGTTCCACCAGAAATTTTTTCTCAAATCTTTATACATCTTACTCGAGCCCGGATGGACTGAGTAAGGCAACGCATGAGCCTCTCGCATAATATTCTGTCTCAATCCCGAGTCGTTCGGAACACACAACCGACCTCGGAATCTCAACACACCGTCCTCATGAATAACGAATCCCGGGGCTTTCCCCTTCCCTACACTCTCTCGAAGCTGAATAAACATTGGATCCTCTAACTGTCCCCACTTAATGTCGTCGACTAAAGACGACGAAATCTCAAGTGTACGCAGTTGCCCGAAACTCTCTGGTAGTACAACCTCAATACTCAACCTCATAAATTCTCGCTGATGTCCCGATTGAGCCGTAAGCAACTCAAGCGCCCGAAGCGATACCGATTTCCGGCTCAAGGCATCTGCTACCACATTAGCCTTGCCCGGATGATAAAGGATCTCGAGATCGTAATCCTTAATCAATTCCAAGTATCTCCTCTGTCTCATATTAAGCTCTTTCTGTGTGAAAATGTACTTTGGCTCTTGTGATCGGTTAAAATCAGACACGACGAGCCATACAAGTAATGACACCAGATCTTCAACGCAAATACAACTGCGGCTAACTCTAGATTGTGCGTAGGGTAATTCAACTCGTACGGTTTCAACTGACGGGAAGCATAGGCAATCGTCCTCCCGTGCTGCATAAGTACACATCCGAGCCCTTGGCCCGAAGGATCACTAAAAACTGAGAAACCCTCATTACCACTCGGTAAAGCCAAAACAGGAGCGGTCGTCAACCGCTTCTTCAACTCCTCAAAACTATTCTGTCTCTCATCGGCCCACACAAACTTCTCTGACTTCTGTAACAACTGAGTCAGCGGTCGAGCGAGCTTAGAGAACCCCTCGACGAATCTACGGTAATATCCGACCAAACCCAGAAAACTACGGACCTCCTTCACGTTCTTGGGCGGCGCCCAATCCAACACTGCCTCTACCTTATGTGGGTCCACACGAACACCCTCGGCTGAGATCACATGATCGAGAAACATAACCTCCCGTAACCAAAACTCACACTTTGAGAACTTCGCAAAAAGATGCTGAGTTCTCAAAATATCTAACATGATATGCAAATGACGGGCGTGCTCCTCCTCGCTCCTCGAGTAAATCAAGATGTCATCGATAAAAACGACTACACACTTATCGAGGTATTTGATAAAGACTTTGTTCATAAGCTGCATGAACACGGCTAGGGCGTTGGTTAGCCCAAAAGGCATAACCACAAACTCGTAGTGACCATATCTCGTCCGGAAGGCCGTCTTCGGAATATCGGTATCCTTCACTCAGAGCTGATAATACCCCGATCTCAAATCAATCTTCGAAAACACAGTTGCCCCTTGCAACTGATCAAACAAATCATCAATCCTCGGGAGCGGATACTTGTTTTTGATGGTCACTTTGTTCAACTCTCGATAGTCGATACACAAACGAAGTGACCCATCCTTCTTCTTTACAAATAGGACCAGTGCGCCTCAAGGCGAAGCACTCGGTCGAATATATCCCATGTCGAGCAACTCTCCCAACTATTTCTTCAGCTCCAGCATCTCGGCAGGCGCCATATGGTATGGCGTCTTAGAAATCGGTGCTGCACCCGGCTCTAAATCGATGGTGAATTCGACCTCTCGGTCCGGCGTCAAACCCGGCAACTCGTCTGGAAAAACATCAGGATACTCACACACTACCGGAATAGATGAGAGCTCGACTCCCCCTTCTTCCGATGTCAAAGCGTAACACCAATAGCCCGTGCAACCTCCCCGAAGAAGTCTCACCGCCCTCAAGGCGCTGATCAGTAATCTCTGGCTACTCCGCTTACGCCCCACAAAAGAATGCTCGGTACCGTCAGAGGCTAACATCGAAATGGTTCTCGTTCTATAATTCATGATCGCCCCATGACGGTCCAGCCAATCCTCACCCAGAATCAAATCCTCATCCCTAATATCTACCGCAATCAGATTAGAAGGCCAATCCCTCCCAGCGATACTCACAGAAAAAACTCTAATCTCATGGTCCCCCACGATGCTATCCCCACTAGGAAGTTTAACAACAAAAGGCTCACAGGCAACTAGGCAATCAACATGCAAACGACGCACACAATCCATAGATATAAAAGAATGCGTAGCACCAGAATCGAACAATACGGAAACGGGATGATCAAGGATGTGGACGGTACCTGTAGCCACCGTCGCGTCAGGATCTCCTGCTCGTCTCATCTCGTACACTCGGGGCAAAACAGACCCCGCACTAGAAGCTCCCCCTCTAGAAGGCAGACCACGTCCTCGACCTCTACCAAAACTCTGCTGCGGCTGAGAAACTGTCGGTGCCTGATTCACACTCGGCTCTCCCGCAGCTGGGGCTGATATCTGAGTAATTGGAGCCCGAGCTGCATCCGTACAAAACTTAGCACGCTGACCCATCCGAACACAAGCAAGACACTGAATTGGAGGCCTATCACACTCACTCATCATGTAGCCCGGACGACTACAGTTGAAGCACGTAGGACCACGAACGGAACCAGTAGGAGCAGACCTAGAACCGTTTCCTCACCCAACTGATGGCGACTGACTCCCGAAGACTCGCGAACCAGACTGAGCCTTCGGATACCCTCTTGACTTGCCTCCCGAAAACTGACCGGAGGTCTTCTATTTC
Source organism: Orobanche coerulescens (assembly GCA_033398695.1). Classification (NCBI taxonomy): domain Eukaryota; kingdom Viridiplantae; phylum Streptophyta; class Magnoliopsida; order Lamiales; family Orobanchaceae; genus Orobanche; species Orobanche coerulescens. The sequence continues at coordinate 69,684,063 of CM065803.1, forward strand.
TTTCCTTCGGTTGCCGTCTCTGTCGCAGAAAACAACATCTCATAAGCCATTGCTTTATTCTGATACTCTTTCAAAGTCGTGCACCCTAGACCAGACATGTAGTGGCGCACCCTCGGTTTCATCCGCATATCAAAGTGGCAGATCTTATCAAGCTCATCTCGGACTTGGTTTGTCACGTAATGCAGCTGTTGATTGTAGTCTTTGATAGCTTGAGAAATAGGAACATCTTGGGGCTTAGCCTCAAAGAAGGCTCGGATCCTCCCCTTTTTCACTGGCCATGGACAAAATTCATCTTCCATCAAATCCCAAAACTCTGCCCACGTGGCTGCCAGGTCACGCGGTTTCACCGCTTGCCACGACGTTGCTGCCTCCTTGGCGAGGAAGTACTGAGCAATGGGTACTTTCCTCTCCTCAGAACAATTAGCAGCCTCAAATACTTTCTCCATCTCGAATAGCCAATTCTCTCAACCGAAAGGGTCGGAAGTACCATCAAACTGCGGAGGACGCATACGAATCACGTCCTGAAGTAACTTATCATTGCCGGATCCAGTAGGCGGAACCGGGTTGGCATTAGCTTGGCCGACCAGAACGGCCTGAGTCAGTAGCGTCATCTGGTTCGCTACTTGTTGCAAAATATTAGCTACTCCAACATTCTCATTAGCATTACCGGAGCTAGCAGATTGGTCCTGCTGACCTCCGGAACTAGGGGGAACACTGTTCGATAAAAGAAGGCATCGCCGAATCAGTTCCCGAGTGATCGGACATGACCACCCAACCGGCTGCGCCACGCCCCCTACTGCGTCCGCGACCGCGTCCGCGTCCTCTACCAGCAGGAATTCTAAAGAAGTAACGGGTAAGTACAATTCAAACGCAAAACGCAACAAGATACTAAAACAGGAATAGAACAAAACGGTGAAACGAGTCAAGTTAGGAAAAACTTACGAGCACCGGCGTACTGAGATGATGGCATAGCAGTGATACTGTCCCAAAAACGACACTTGACTAGACCCAAATAACCGACAGCCTAGGTATCCATAAACCTAAGCTCTGATACCATATTCTGTAACACCCCCAAGACATTCAGGGCATATTACAGCGTCGTGGTATTCTGTAACACCCCCAAGACATTCAGGGCATATTACAGCGCCGTGGACCCCACACTGTGGAATCCACCAGGCTAACGTACCAACAAGACATTCGACAACGACAAACAATCATCAATAACACGACAATTCAAATAAAAGACTACAATCCGACGAATAAAATCTGAAATCAAATCCATTTCCCAAAACGGGAATACATCATTAATAATTTTAAAAAGGAAGTACTCGAGTACTTAAACCAATTTTATAATACAGAAATCCCAAAATAAGACATCAATAATAACCGACAGAACAGAACACTAATAATCAACCACTGAACAGTATCATGCTTGCCCATCATCCTCATACGGCTCGAGTGCTCGCTTATCCCCACAATCGATACCTGAAATACAAAAAGTATTTCCCCCATTTAAGGGATTAGCGACAACTGCTAGTGCAAGTACAATCCATTTGAACTACATTCTGATCAGATGAATATATGAGCCAAAAGTCATTTTAGTAATCATTTTATATTCCGGAATATTTTCAATGTACAATCACAAAACACATCATCTCCAACAATCATAATTCAAAGTTAACCTTGGTACGAGACTCACGGCCACCGTACCCCGCAGAGCCCCGTCGGACATCCCCGGGTGGTTAACCACAGTTCATGATACGCACACACACGGCAATACGTATCCCTAGAGGCCCCGTCGGACCGTCCCTAGGTGAACATACACATATCCATCCACCACAACCACGATACAGTCATAATTCAAATACTAGAACACGTAAACAAATGTAAAGTACTTGCCTTTGTGACATCTTCGAAGAATCGGAAGTGAAAAATGACTACGGATGATCCGAGTGGAAGACGACGGTTCCTAACGAAGAATTAACATAACTCAGTCCCAACGGACAACAAAAATCGAAAGGAATACTCCCATAACCCTGATTACAATTCACGACAATAGACGTTCAATCGATACGGGCGAGGGTTTACGCAAAATCTCCCCGTATCAACAATTCATGGATTAATTCGAAGAAAATGGATTGGGAATCACCCAATAACAACAATCGGTAGGAAATTTCGCAACATACATGAACAATTCGGAATCAATCACGAAAAACCCGAAAAACCCCCAATTTATACAAGTTAGGGTTCTTGAAGAAAATACCTCGGATTTGGACGATGGGGGATGATTACGCTGATGGTAATATGTTAGAACGAATCTACGGTGATGGGATACGAAGAATTTCCGAGCAATACTGGTGGAATCGCCCTCTGGAGTCGCCCGTGAAGAAAACGAAAGAAAAGAGATAGAAAATGAGGTGTTGACCTCGCTCATTGCTTTAAAGCAATGGGTACATTATGGCCAGAATGGGGGTACTTACGGCCGTAACATGGCCAACTTACGGCAGACCTCGGGTGTTACTTGTAACACCTAGTGGACAGCCTGGGCATTCTTGTCCAAACTATTCCGGACGACCCCGAAACCCGGACCTGCTATCGAACCAAAAATACGACTACGAAGAATATTCGATGACGAGTGTAACCGTCACAAGGAAACATAAATCCGACTACCCGGGAATCCGAAATACGACAACGAATATGAAATTCCCTAAACTTATAGGAAATTACGAAAATGGCCCAAGTGCCCGAAAATCACGATACGACGTCATATTTGCAAACCGAAAGTCTCAACACGACCAACTCAATCATACAAACTTGTACAAACCAATAAACAACGGAAACGAACGAGTTTTACAAGAATCGAACGTTCATACGGCAAAACATGACGAAAAAATGAAATTACGTGAAAACATCCCCAAAACTCGTCCAAATGGAAAAACTCCAAGAATAAAGTAGATTCAAAATGTCGAAACGGTTTCAAGCGAGTCGATAAAAATAGATATACACCAAAAATGGAAACTGCTAAAAATGGAAAGTTACGGATATTACACATGTGATTTCAGTCGATGAGGTTCGTATTGACCCACAGAATACGGAGGCTATCCGAGATAGAATACCTTTAATGAATGTGAAGGAATTCTAGGTTCTTTGATTTAGCGGGCTACTACAAGTGATTTGTAAAAGCTTCTCCAAGATCGCCCAGCCATTGACTACTCTTTTGAGGAATGATAAGGGGTATATGTGGTCATAAGCGTATTAAAAGAGCTTTGATGAGCTTAAGAGTCTATTGATTTCAACACTTATTTTCATTTTTCCAGAAGGGACAGATCGAGACAAGGTCGTGGAGGTGTGTTGATGCAACATGGGAAAGTTATTGCCTATGCATCGAGGCAGTTGAGACCTATGATGTTAACCATGACACATTACTTGGAGTTAGTAGCCATGGTGGTTGCTTTGAAGATATGGCGCTATTACTAATATAGGGTTAGTTATCAGATTTTCACACATCATAAGAGCCTGAAATGCATATTTACTCAGTAGAAGTTGAATATGCGGCAGAGATAGTGGTGAGAATTAATCCAGGATTATGACATCGAGATCTTATACCACTCGGGAAAGGCAAATGTTGTTGCTAATGCTTTGAATCATAAGACAATCCAGGAGTAAATGCTTGCTCGATTGACGATCTAAAGAGAAATTCAACAGGGGTTTTCGAGACTGGGGATTGAGGTGTGGTTACAGAGGGTACAAGGGCAACTTTGTGCGCTTGAGATATCATCATCATTGAATGAGACCATTCAACAGAAGTAGTTGTAGACCCGTTATTGTTGATTATTCATGATGAGGCGACTCAGGGGAAAGCCCTTGGATTTGTGGTCCATAAGGATGTACTTCTACGTTTCAGGAACCGGTTGTGCGTACCGACAGCCGAGGAGTTGAAAAACTCAATTTTGAAAGAGGCTCATGCTACCCCGTACTCTATTCACTCTGTGTCTAGCAAGATGTACAAGGACATGAAACAATACTACTTGTGGAGTAATATATAGCAAGAAGTCGTAATGTTGCGAGCAAGTCAAAATTGAGCACTAGTGACAGGCAGGTATGCAGAAACAGCTCCCTATTCCAGAGTGCGAGTAGGAGGATATTTCAATGAACTTTATTACGAATCTTCTGACAAGTTGTCGCGGCATGAACACAATATGGATGATGGTGAAATAGTTAACCAAATCAGCTCATTGCCTTGGGAGTCACGATATTGGGGACCTGAGAGACTGGCCCAGTTATTTGTTCAAGAGGTCGTGAGACTTCACTACACTCCCAAGAATATTGTATCTGATCCTGACGGGCATTTAGAAGGATGTTCATCATGCTATGGTCAAATAGTTGAACTTCAGTACAATGTTCCATCCTCAGTCCGATAGTTTATCTGAGCGGGCTATTGAGGCATAAGAGGATATATCGAGGGCATGTGGATGGTTTGAAAGTCCAATTGTCATTGATTGAGTTCATTCTAATAACATTTGGCATGCTTCTATCAGGATGACACCTTATCAAGTCTTGTATGAGTGTCGTTGAGATCTCCATTGTGTTGGTACAATCTATTTGGGACATAGGGTACTGAACTAGATATGTTGTTAGCATCCCATGATTAGATTGCAGTAATCATGAGTCATTTGTTAACAGCACAGAATTATCAATAATCCTATGTATATAATCATCATTGATTATTAGAGTTCGAGTTTGGTAAAAGTGTGTTGGTCAAAGGCACCCCGACTCAAGGAGGTTTTCATTTTGGGAAAAATAGGAAATTAAGTCCGAGACATATTAGTCTATTCGAGATTTTGGATCGAGTTGGCGATCTAGCTTATCGTCTGGCTTTGCTCCCAACTTTAAGTCGAATGCATAATATGTTCCATGCGTCATAGTTGAGGAAGTACGACGCCGACCCGATCCACATACTTCAGTTTGATGAGATCGATATAGATGATGATCATTCGTACGAGGAACGATTCTTGAGAGAATAATCATTGAAAACAAGACGATTCTTTTGTTGAATATTCAGTGGTCTAGGCACGTATTCGAGGAGGCTATATGGGAGATCGAAGACAGTATGCGGGAGAGGTATACCGAGTTATTTACCTCTTAGTTTTGGGGATGAAACTTCTTTTAAAGGGGAGTATGTAATATTTGGCTTTAATTTTTAATTTCTGTACTGCTGCTTTATACGTATTCAGTTGGATTTGTACAAGTGACGTTGTACTATATTTGAAATTATATAATGTAAATTGTATTGAACTATTGTGGAATTAAACCGTTTAAGTTTTTCGTTGGTATCATTTTTATTGGTTGGACGTTGCATGGTGAGTTCTGTTTTTAGATAAATGTATTATTTGTAGCATACGATATGTGCGGTAGATATCATACACTATACACATAGGATTGCATATGTTAACTTTTTTGAGTACGTAGGTAGTGATGGGAATCAGATCAGATCACCTTTTGGCGTGTAGGGCCTTATACTTTCGGCTTGGTTGGGACAGCCGAGTCAACGGACATTGTGTATGCACCCATAGAGAGCTTCGTGTAAAAAGTGGAAGAGGCCTAATGTATGTTATAGTGTGTTACGAACATAAGTTGTTTTATGAAGTGAGGTAGTTGTAACACTCCCGAGATATTCAGGATTATTACAGCGCCGTAAATCCTTTATGTAAAGATTTACTAGGCTAATAAATAAAACAAACACTTATTAAAATACCAAAAATGGAGTTATCATTACAAACTGGGTTTTTAGAAGTAAGCAACAACACTGAATGGAATTCATCAATACATAATCATCCAAATCAACACATTTTTTATGTACTCGAGTACTTAATCAAATACGAACACAAACTAAAAGAACTTCTCCGGACAACCAACATTACTGTGCACCCTCATCATCATGTTGCCTCTGTAGTTGTTTTCCCGCTCCTCTGATCCCGAACAAAAAACACATGTTCACCCCCGAAGGGGTTAGCAAAATGATGCTAGTATAAGTACAATACTTATACAATAAGAGATTATTCGATAATAATAATAAACAACTTACAAACTTCTCCTACGAGAAGACCTACAATGCATTACTCAACATGACAATCTCAACATATACATGGTAATTCCTGATCCAGCATTCATTGTCTAGATCCCAAGATGATCCCGTCGGACTAATACATGGTGGAAAATCCATCTAATGATCCAGCGCATGCTAGAATAGATCCCAAGATGATCCCATCGGACCAACACGTGGTGGACAAACAATGACACATATATGTACTACAACATAACTGACATTAATATGGAAAATATAATTAAAGTACTTGCCTTAGAATGACAATAGGTATTCATTACTTTCGACAAATTCCAACACCCTCGAAGGACGCCCCTTCGATAAACCTCTTTGCAACACTCGGACCTTAATTATCAAGGTAACACCATAATGACTAACGGTTTCGGATAATCGAAACATAACACTACTTATCATTACTTTAATACACATCACGAACACAATCACGGAAGTTCCTTCAATACGTGTATATATAACTCCCCTAAAAACCTAGGGCCGGCCCTGAACACCTCCGACAAACATACCGCAACACATCGTCTTCCTCACCATCCCACCTTCAGCTTCAGGGCCGAACCAGGAATCATAACTCCCTTCTGGTCTGATGAAATGTTTTTCAGTTTCTTTCCCAGATTTTAATTGCCGTCCTTAATCCAAAATAACTCCCGAGAACTTATGACATAAACAATTGACACAAATAAATGAGTGCACTTCCATTTATCCTAGTCCAGTATAAAAAACTAAGAATCAGACAACCAAAGAAAAAAGTACACGAAAAGAAACTTTACATAAGAATTTGGTAAGAATTTTTTAAGATTTTTTATTAAAAAAAAAAAAGAAAAAAAAAAGTCTACGAGACAAACAGCAGCGGCGATTTGCCATCGCCGCTATATCTCCGCATCCCGGCTTAACACCCTCTCACTGACCGAATCAACTCAAACCGAATTTCCCCCAAAATTCCAATCGAGCTCTGCCCCAAATCGAACAAATCAAAACCAAAATCCATATTTGAACTTTAGAGAGACTGGCCTAGATACCAGAACCTCCCTCTATGGTTTTTACCCGCCACCACTGCCGCTTAAGGACCAGGGCCGGAGCCTTTTTTTCGATCCGCCTCGAATCCGGTCGCACAGCCTTTGATGTCTGTGTGTGTGTGTGTGTGTTTTCAGAGAGAGTGAGGAGATTTCAGAGGGGAAAAAAGGAAGAGATAGAGAGAGAACACACGTGAGAGGGTGAGAATGAGATAATTAGAAAAGGGGGGAGGCGCAGATCGAGAGAAAGAGATACTCCCTCCGTCCAATAATCAAATTCTCGAATACACATTTTAAAAAAAGTAATAAAGTTGAATAATATAGGGTGAAATTCTCAAGGTAGGTGTAGTGATAAAATGGAATAAATTTATTTTTAGTGGGATAAAGTTATTTTGAGTGGGTCCACTAATGTTATTTGGTGGTAAATTTGTGTAAAGGTAGAAGGTATGGTGGTACAAAAAGTGAAACAAAAATTTGATTCACGGACAAAATTAAAAAGAAATCGAAAATATAATTCACGGATGGAGGGAGTAATTCAGATAAGTGGTTGAGAGAGAATTATTTTTTGTAAAGCCCATATCGCGGTTTGTTTATTTTAAAAATTTATACTTTGTTTCTCCTAACAATTGTTGGTTAGCGGGATTGGATGGTCAAGCCAAAATGTTAAAAAGTTGGGTTTAGGGGTTATTTGTGAAAGTTTTAAAAAAACCGCAGGGACCATTATGGTTCTTTTTTTTAATTTGTGCATGGATCGGCCCATTGAAAGGACTGACCCTTTCTCTCCTTCTCGTTTTCTTTACTTGCATCCCATTTCAAAAAGCCAAAAGAAATTTAGAGATAAACCCTAATCCCCTCTAAACTCACAGCCGAGACTCTCTTCCCCATCGCCGCTGCGTTGTCGTCGGGAAACACCGCCACCACCGTTGTTCATCGGAGTTTTCGAGAGAGAGAGGAGCAGGTGCGGGTGTAAGGTTTCATCGCGAGGTAAGCTGTAATCCTTTGTCTTCTTTTTTTTTTCTCATCGGCGATGATCGGGCACCACCGCTGCCTAATCGCGCATCGGAAAACCGTGTTATGATTTCATGTGAATTGTAGTAATCTGCCACTGCTTTGCGTAGACCATAACTTCTTTCTCATAGATCAGATTGGGGTGAAATCGGTGCCAAAAGTTCCCTTTTTGAGTCTAGAAACTTTTCCATGTTTTGTGCGAAATCCAGTTTGTTGGAGCAAGATAGGAATATGCGCCGTTTGTGCGAAAGCGTAAATTAAATGTGCGGAAAATGAACGACACACGGATTTATAGAGGTTCGGCTATAAACGAGCCTACGTCCTCTCTTGGTATCTTTTTAAATAGGATGAAGATCAACCTCTACACCTCTATTCTATCGGTCGAGGGATAACCGTTACAATCATGTCTTCTATTGGCCCGTGATAAACCACTCGTACTTGTCTTTGTATCGGTCCAAGTTAAACCGTTTTCCTTTTCTATTGGAAAAAGAATCAACCACTCTAGCTTTCTATCGGTACTAGATAAACTTCACTTAGATATCGATTGCGATTCTAATAATGCCGGATCCTTGATCCTAATAACACCAAATCCAATCGTATCTTTTCTTTTACCTCTCATGTATATGTTGAATGTATAAACACTCAAAATAACAATATAAGCTCAAATATCACAACAAAAATATAAGTATATCAATCTCTGATCAATGAATGTATTGCTTGAAGTTGTTGTATGGAATAATACCAAATATATGGTATTTATAGGCTCCAAAGCCTCAACTAGCCGTTAGCCTTCTGACCTTTCATTACGTACGCTATATCCTTCATGTTACGTACGCTAGCTCGTGTTACGTATGTTATTCCGTCATTGTTACATACGTTAGCTTAGTCCAGTTTCAATCCAGTAACATTTGTTTCTTTCCTTACGTATGTTATCAACCATCCATTATGTACGTTAAGTATACGTCATTGCTGACATCATATATCCGTTGATGCCTTTGACTCTTCCCAATGTTCATCTGGTTTGAACTCTGAAACACATCTTTACGTACGCTAAACATTATCCCTTACGTACGCTAAGAGGCTTACATTACGTACGTTATATAGCTTATGTTACGTACGTTAAGCTTGCAGTTTCTAGCTTTTTGCACTTCGTTTTCCTTCGATGCTTTGCTTCGTCTCTTTGTTGTTTTGTTTTGTGTAACAACTTTAATCATCAAAACACTATTAAGCATGAATGGAACAAAATGTTCCAACAATCTCCCCCTTTTGATGATTACAAAACAACACTTCGTCAATGGGATTTACCTGCAAAAAATACAAATATATGTATATGTGTACAGACCAAAATTTTCGACTTTATCCGTTTCATAAGTTTCTTCTCCCATTTCTTTTTCTTCGACTCCTTCTTTCCTTTTCTTTTTATTTTCGAATTTTAAAATTTTCATCATCTTTTCGACGTCTCCTCATTTTTCTTTTCAACTTCATCTTTTCGACTTTTCTTCGATTTTTCTCCCCCTTTCAGGGTTAATCCCATTCTCCTTTCTCTTCTCCTTTCCTCCCCTTTTTGTTTTCATCAAAAAGTGTAAACAAATAAATATAATGATACCAAATATAAAATATGCATGATACCAAATAATAAATATAACTATATACATGGATAAGGTATAACTGCCCCTGAAAATATTATCTCCCTTAAAAAAAATTATTACTCCCCGTAAGTAAGATATTTTGATAAAGAAAAATCAATTTTTGGGGATCCAACCGAGAGTTGGTTTTTCATTTGAAACATAGACAATATTTGAAATATTTGTTCCTTTAGGAACCCAAATCTTTTTAATTTTAATCGTCCGACGTGGGCTTTTACATTTGGAAATATGATGCCCGATTTTCAAACATTTTTCGCAACGGGGTATCTTTAAATTTATGGATTCGATTTTAGAACGAGGTGTGAATCCCAACCCCTGTTTATTTAAAGTAAACTTTTGCACTGAGAGCATATTTTCAAATTTTTCGTTTCCGAGAGAAAATTTCTTCGTTAAATTTTTTAGCTCGGTTTGCATTTTAACAAGATCATCCTTTAAAATATTTTCATTCTCAACACACTTTGAATGATCGATCTCAACAAATTTTCCATTTTCAAGAATTTTTGAATATGCAATTTCCAATGATTTATTTTTAAATTGAAGGAATTTAATTTCGGATAATGCATTTTGATAATCCGTATGAAATAATTCAAATGCTTCAAAAAGTACGTCGTAAGAATTACTTACTTGGCATTCGACATCGCTATCGTCGAATGAACTTAGGGCCATGAGAGCGAGATTATTTTGATTGATAAAATCATCATCTTCGTCGTCATCGCTCCATGTTGCAACGAGAACCTCCTTCTTGGGTTTAGCTCGGCAATTCTTCGCAAAGTGGCCTGGTTTACCACATAATCGGCAATTATTGTCGAATTTCTTAGATTCGCTCGCTTGGATATCCTTCTTCCTCCGGTTTAATAAGTGTTGGAGCTTATTAATATTTTTAGCATAATATGCCGATTCTTTGTCGCTATCGTCAACCGGGATTTCTTCTTTTTTGGACATTTTAGCCTTCGAGGCTACTGATCTTTTCTTCGGCTTCGGTTTAGCATTCCGAGATTTTAGGACTATCTCGTAGTTTATGAGAGAACCGACGAGAGCACTAAAATCAAGATTATTTAAATCTTTAGATTCCATTATTGCCGTAACCGTGCCGTCCCATTCAACAGGTATTGATCTTAAGATTTTCTTGATTTTTTCACTACTTGATAATTGTTTACCGAATGAATCAAGTCCATTAGTGATGACCGAAAATCGGTCGAGCATGTTGGTGATGGACTCGTCACCCTTCATCATGAATAACTCGTAGTCATGGAGAAGCATATTGATCTTCGTCTCCTTGACTTGAGTTGTCCCTTCGTGTGTGATATCAAATAATTTCCATATCTCTTTAGCACTTTCACACGATGAGATTCGATTGACCTCTTCTGTATTTAAGGCACAATATAGAAGTTGAGTAGCCTTACAATTTAGTTGGTTGTTCTTCCAATCCTCATCATTATATTCTTCGAAACTCTTAAGAGATCCGCCAGGTTTGATTGGAACTTTTGGGCCAAGACAAATGATCTTCCAAATCTCGATGTCATACGTTCGGATGAATATTGACATCTTTTTCTTCCATGTCATGAAATTTGCGCCATCAAAAAATGGTGGTCGGTTAAGAGCAAAGCCTTTGACTGGAGCAAATTGAAATGCCATTTGGATCGACTCCTCCGATGTTAAGCCGTGTATTGGAGGTACTGCTCCGATACCAATTGTTGGAGCAAGATAGGAATGTGCGCTGTTTGTGCGGAAGCGTAAATTAAATATACGGGAAATAAACGACACACGGATTTATAGAGGTTCGGCTATAAACGAGCCTACGTCCTCTCTCGGTATCTTTTTCAATAGGATGAAGATCAACCTCTACACCTCTCTTCTATCGGTCGAGGGATAACCGTTACAATCACGTCTTCTATTGGTCCGTGATAAACCACTCGTACTTGTCTTTATGTCGGTCCAAGTTAAACCATTTTCCTTTTCTATTGGACAAGGAATCAACCACTCTAGATTTCTATCGGTACTAGATAAACCTCACTTAGATATTGATTGCGATTCTAATAATGCCGGATCCTTGATCCTAATAACACTGAATCCCATCATATCTTTTCTTTTATCTCTCGTGTATATGTTGAATGTATAAACACTCAAACTAACAATATAAGCTAAAATATCACAACAACAATATAAGTATATCAATCTCTGATCAATGAATATTTTGCTTGAAGTTGTTGTATGGAATAATACCAAAGATATGGTATTTATAGGCTCCAAAGCCTCAACTAGCCGTTAACCTTCTGACCTTTCATTATGTACACTATATCCTCCATGTTACGTACGCTATCTCGTGTTATGTACGTTATTCCATCATTGTTACGTACATTAGCTTAGTCCAGTTTCAGTCCAGTAACATTCGTTTCTTTCCTTACGTACGTTATCAACCATCCATTACGTACGTTAAATATACGTCATTGCTGACGTCATATATCTATTGCCGCCTTTGACTCTTCCCAACGTTCATCTGGTTTGAACTCTGAAACACATCTTTACGTACATTAAACATCATCCCTTATGTACGCTAAGAGGCTTACATTACGTACGTTATATAGCTTATGTTACGTACGTTAAGCTTGTAGTTTCCAGCTTTTTGCACTTCGTTTTCCTTCGATGCTTTGCTTCGTCCCTTTGTTGTTTTGTTTTGTGTAACAACTTTAATCATCAATACACTATTAAGCATGAATGGAACAAAATGTTCCAACACAGTTCAGATCGTAGCATGAGTCAAATTGTCGTTTTGTACAGAAAGGTGCTGTTTTTCACTATTCTGCGAACCGTTCTTATAAAATCCATATTAAATTGTAGAAAAATCATTAGGATGCGTTCAATATGTCCTTGGAACCCTAACACCAGAACTTTCTGGTTATGTAATATAATTGAGGAGTTTCTGGGTTTATGGAGGTCGGGTCAGGTCCCGAATAGACCTATTTGGTTAGACCGGAAAGTTATTTTAGTAATAGTTTAAGCGTGCGTCGTGTTTTAGGCTCCGGGCTTCGTGCTAATACATTTTAACGTTCGTTTAGGTGTTGGGAAGTGATATTGTTTGGGGAGATTGAAATTGTTATTTGTGAATTGGGCGCGCTTATGAGGTGAGTTCTCTCACTATATCGGTTATTTTTACATTACGATTTGTACGCGTGTGGTAGTTTTATCTGTTTGTGATGCGGGGCTAATTAGTGGGGTGTATAGTCGGACCTGTATTATTATGAATACACAGGTGGCGTAGGAATTCGGTGGGGCCAAGGATTATATATGCGGGTGACGTAGTAACTCGGTGGGGCCGAAGATTCTATACGCGGGTGGCGTAAGAACCCGGGGAAGCCGGGTAATACTTGCACGGTTATCGTATGGTCGGGTGGACCAACATATGCCTAGGGTGGGATAGTGTAGGTATGCATGTTTATGCCTTGTTCGTACACTTGTATGCTGTTTATGTGCAATTACCTGCCTAGGGTAGTGTGGAAATAACTGTATTACTTATGGTGCTTGAATTCACTAAGCTTCGTGCTTACCCTTTCCCAATAAACTGTGGTTTCAGGTACGAATGGCTCCAAGGCATGACGAGTACACACTGACACACGTGAAGAACTAATTATCTTTATGATTTTTATTTTAGACATTTATTCCCCTGTTTATTGTTCGGGAGAATATTAATTATGGATTTGCAAATGAAACGATTGAATTATTAAAGGAGTTTTATTAATGAAATGTTACTTTAAAAATTTTAAATTCCTTGTAATTTTTGGGATGTTACAACTTGGTATCGGAGCACAACTTGAGTGAATCAGACGCATCTAGATGTGTTTGGTCTCAAGTTGCTGCTGGGAAAAAATTTAAATCTTTTATTAAAACCTTTTATAAATAAAAGAAAGGGAAAAATCCCGTTTGAGAAACGGTGATCGAGGGCGCAGTGTGTACAGTCAGCCAGAGCCAAAGGGAAAGGTACAGTGATTAGTGTTTCATCGCGTTCTAGATTGTAGAGTATGCATGCTAGATTGCCTGTTATTGATACCTTGTTGTATGTTGTACTGCTTACTAATATGGGTTTATGCTAATTATGATAGGTTACTAAGTGGATGACCTCTAGGTTATATGCAGTAAGAAATTTATAGCCTTAGAATATTTGAGTTAATTCTATTGCACAGCTCTTGTTTGAGTCCAACCATTCTAGGATAGAATCTTGTATTCGAATGTCTATTTGTTTCGCACTGCATATGACCGGGTATTCGCGAGGCCACTCGTTATGATTAGTGGGGATTCGGTAGTGCAAGGGTAGTGGTTTGGATGGAATTCCTAGATAGCTAGGATGAGTGAGTACATACGCCGGTGCGGGCATATGTGTATAGTTTTGGCGAGAAACTATTGGACCCCTCGGGATGGGACTCGAAACAGGTGATGATAGGTATGGATGGTAGTAGTAGAGCATGACTGTTGTTAGTATAAGTTATTATGTACTAATAACTCGTTGTAAGAATGGCCGTCACTAGAAGAAACAACACAACTGAGCCGCGAGCTGAGGCGGGGATCACTGAGGATCAGATTCGAGAGATGATTGCTGTTGAGGTAGCGCACGCGATAGGGGAGGCGATCCCCGAGATCATCACTGCCATCCAAGATGAGGTGGTGGTTCTGATGGAGAAGCGAACCGCAGTGATTCCACCGCCTGCTGGGGGACAGCCCCGTACTCGAGAGTTCCAATATCGATATCTCTCTGCCTGTTCTCCACCTGAGTTCAAGGGAGACCCGAATCCGATCATCAGTATGCATTGGATATATGACATGGAGTGTGATTTTCTGACCAGTGGCTGCCCGGATAATTTGAAGCTCCACTTTGCAGTGAACTTACTTCCCGACGGGACGAAGGACTGGTGTGCCACGGCATTAACCCTTGCCGAGCGCACTACCCTGACTTGGGAGGAGTTCGTCACTCGCTTTCGTGCCGAGTATGTGCCTCCGGTAGAGATGGAGCGGATAGCTAAGGAGTTTTTGGAGCTCACGCAAACAACAGAGACGGTGAAGGATATGAACAAGAAGTTCACCGAGATGGCATTGTTTTGTCCCCAGTATGCTTCCTCGGAGGATATGAAGATGTATCTGTACAAGGACATGTTGCGTACCGAGATTAGGGAATTCATGAGCACGACGCAGTATGCTTCTTTATCAGCGATAATGGATGAGGCCCGAAAGAGGGAACTGGAGTTGGAGACCCAAGCAAATAAGAGAAAGGCAGCACAGACGGTGACGCCAATCTCTGCTGTGCCAAAGAAATCGAAGTTCACTGATTCACGTGTGATTTCGAGGAATGGTGGGTTCAAACCCAGGGGTTTCGGTGGGAAGTGGACGGATGGATGTTACAAGTGTGGGCAGTCCGGTCATATAAGTCGGGATTGTAAGTCGCCATTGATGGTCTGCTTTAACTGCAAGCAGACGGGACACGTGAAGGCCAATTGTCCGAACACGAGAGCAGCTGATGGGGGTGGTGCACATAGGGCTTCTGCAAATGCCCCACTGCGTATCACCGACTGTCGTGCAGTCCAGTCGGGGTCAGAGGCATCCGGAGGTAGAGTCCACCAGCTGAAGGTGGAAGAGGCGCAGACGACACCTAAAGTGGTGACAGGTACATCTAATCACCCTCTTGTTTATTTTATTATTTATCCATCTTCTCTATGCCATGTAATAATATGTTGTTAAATTGTATGTTAGGTACGTTCCTGGTTAACTCAGTACCTGCTGTTGTAATGTTCGATAGCAGGGCTACTCATTAATTTGTGTCTCGCACTTTTAGAGAGAGTTTGGGCCGAGTGGTAGGACGGTTAGGATGTCCTCTGATAGTCGAGGTTGCCGATGATAGGACCTTGATGGTTACGGATGTGTATCGGGGATGTACGTTGGAGATCTCGGGTGTGAGGTTTCCCATCGATCTGATTCCGATTGCTATGCGTGAGCTTTGTGTGATTGTGGGCATGGATTGGATGGATATGTTTGATGCAGAGATTGTTTGTCGTCACAAACAAGTGCGAGTTCGAACCCCAAGCGGGGGAGAGCTGTTGGTTCAGGGAGACTCTCCTAGACGGACCTCGGCGATATGTTCAGCTGCGAGGGCTTGGAGATATCTTCAGCATAGTGGGTAGGGATACTTGGCGTATGTGTTAGATACGCGTGCTGATGAAGTGAAGAAGACTGGCAAGGATGTTCCAGTCGTGAGGGAGTTTGCTGACGTGTTTCCCGACGAATTACCAGGGATACCACCCGAACGACAGGTGGAGTTTCGAATCGATCTGATTTCGGGTGATGCTCCGGTAGCCAAGGCACCCTATCGCTTGGCTCCATCGGAAATAAAGGAGTTGTACGATCAGTTGCAGGAACTTCTCAAGATGGAGTTTATAAAGCCGAGCTGTTCACCGTGGGGAGCTCTGATATTGTTCGTGAAAAAGAAGGACGGATCTCAGTGGATGTGCATCGACTACCGTGAACTGAACAATCTTGCGGTAAAGAATCGTTATCCTCTGCCAAGGATTGACGATTTGTTCGATCAATTGCAGGTAGCCTTTTGGTTCTCTAAGATCGATCTGAGATCGGGGTATCATCATATGTGGGTACGAAGTGAGGATACGGAGAAGACGGCCTTTCGCACGCGTTATGGTCATTACGAGTTTGTGGTGATGCCTTTCGGACTCACCAACGCACCAGCAGCGTTCATGGACCTCATGAACAGGGTATGTAGCCCGATGTTGGATCGGTCGGTGATTGTGTTCATCGACGATATTCTCATATATTCGAAGACAAAGGAAGAGCATGAGGTGCATTTGCGGGAAGTTTTTGATGTTTTGAAACGGGAGAAGCTTTATGCTAAGTTCTCTAAGTATAAATTCTGGTTACGAGAGGTCCTATTCCTAGGACATGTCGTGAGTCAGAATGGTGGTCGATCCGTCCAAAGTTTCAGCAGTGATACGGTGGGAAGTGCCGAAAACTCCCACCGAGGTACGGAGGTTTCTTGGGTTGGCAGGGTACTATCGGAGATTCATCTAAAGTTTCTCCAAGATTTCTTTGCCTATGACTCGTTTGACAAAGAATACTGCAGCTATCAGTTGGGATGAGGAGCTGTAGAAGGCATTTGAAGAGATACATAGGCGTTTATGCGAGGCTCATGTGTTAACTTTGCCCGAGGGTATGGAGGATTTGGTGGTTTATTGTGACGCTTCATATCAGGGTCTGGGTGTCGTGCTTATTCAACGCGTCAAGGTCATAGCCTACGCTTCGAGGCAGCTGAAGCCTCATGAAGCGAACTACCCGACTCATGATCTAGAGTTGGGAGCAGTGGTGTTTGCTCTTAAAATATGGAGACACTACCTGTATGGTGTCAAGTGTATGATTTACACTGACCATAAGAGTCTCAAATACCTGATAGATCAGCAGAATCTTAATATGCGCTAGAGAAGGTGGCTCGATGTGGTCAAAGATTATGATTGCGAGATACTTTACCACCCGGGTAAAGCGAATGTGGTCGCAGACGCATTGAGTAGACATCCAGTTGGTGAGCCACTATGGGGTTTGTGTCAGCGATTGACAGTGGTGGCAACACTTCTAGACTCGATAAATAGTGCTCAAGAGGTGGCTGTTTGAGAGGAAAATGCAAAACGTGAGAGGGTTTTGGGGGAAATCCCGAATTTTGTCCGGGATAGTCGGGGGTTGTTGACTCGATACGGTAGAGTTTGGGTTCCATTCACCAGTGGGAACCGACAGATACTATTGGACGAGGCGCATAAGTCCAAGTTTTCGATTCACCGGGGAGCTACTAAGATGTACAGAGACTTACGAGAAGATTATTGGTGGCCCGGCATGAAGCGGGATGTCGCCAAATGTGTTGAGGTATGCATGATCTATCAGAAGGTCAAGGCGGAACATCAACGACCGCATGGAAAGTTACAGCCATTGGAGATTCCGGTGTGGAAATGGGTGCAGATTACGATGGATTTCATCACTAAACTTCTCAGGACTCAGTGAGGGAATGACGCTATATGGGTAATTGTTGATTGTCTGACTTAGAGCGCTCACTTCTTGGCGATCAGAGAGAGCTTCTTAGCGGAGAAACTCGCGGAGATTTTCATCCGAGAGATTGTAACTAGGCACGGGGTGCCAGTCCCGATTGTCTCGGATCGGGATGCACGTTTTACCTCCCGGTTCTGGGAGAAGTTTTAGGGTGAGATGGGTATGCGATTGCATTTTAGTACAGCGTTTCATCCTCAGACCGACGGGCAGAGTGAACATACTATTCAGACACTCGAGGACATGCTGCGAGCATGTGTTATTGACTTTGGGGGTAGTTGGGATCAATATCTTCCACTAGTTGAATTCTCCTACAATAATAGCTACCATTTTAGCATCGGTAGGCCACCTTACGAAGTGTTGTATGGCAGGAAATGTCGGACGCCCATTTGTTGGGGCAAGGTTGGTCACAGGGTATTGGGGAGCACCGATGTTGTGTTGAAGATGACTGAGATGATTCAGATGGTATGGGATCGGTTGGTTACTGCACAGAGTCGATAAAAGAGCTACGCGGACAAGAGGCGGTCGGATTTAGAGTTTCAGGTTGGGGATTATGTTCTCCTGAAGGTGTCGCCCTGGCAAGGGGTGATTTGGTTCTGCAAGCGGGGAAAGTTAGGACCCCGTTATATTGGACCTTACAAGGTCATTGAGCGTGTAGGGAAGGTAGCTTACCATTTGGAGTTACCAGAGGAGCTGAGCCTAATCCACAACACCTTCCACATTTCTTAGTTGCAGAAGTGTGTGATGGATTAGTCTACAGTAGTTCCTCACTACTACAAAAACAAGCAAAGAGATCCAGACTAAAAGACCCGTTGATAAAGATAACGGGTCTCTTTAATATAAGAGACTTGATATTATAAACAACAGGTCTCTTATATGTCAAATGGGCCCGCCATTTTTTTGTGAGAGACTTAAGAGACCCGTTGTTTTTAATGACGGGTCTCTAATGTATAAGAAATAAGAGACCCGTTGCTTTTGTTGACGGGTCTCTAAAATGTAAAAACTTAAGAGACCTGTTGTTTAACCCAACCGGTCTCTTCTTTTCTTCTTCAGATTAGGGCTAACACTTGGCACTAAGTACTCTCTAATCTCTCCATCTCTCCATCTCTCTCCCGTCTATAATCGATCCCTTGGCGGCGATCTTTGCCACTACGGTTTTCTCCCCGTCTGTAATCGATCCCACTTTGCCATCTCAATTTCTTTTATCTCAATACTCATCACCGTGGTTTCTTCCAGCGGCAGCAAGAAAACCATTCTTCAAAGTCCAAAGGTCAGCGCTGTGATTTGCCCAAAGCTTGGATTATCTTCAAAACCCTTCTTCATTACCGTAGGTTCGTGATTTCTTCATCCTTGCACTGTGATTATCAAAGGTTATCTTATTTGATTTGCACATGTGGTTAGCAAAAAAAAACCCTTCTTCATCGCTGCGCTGTGATTTCTTATGTCCGCATATTTGAAAGTCGTTTTTTTTTTGTATGTTTTTTTTATTACGCTTTGTTACCGTGTGTATGATGTTCTGTGTTCGTTTTGATTTTTTCTTATTTTTTCTCAATAAATAAAATAATTAGTTGATTTTCGGTTCTGTTGATGTGCGAGTTGTTTCTCCTTTTCCATTTTATGTTGTTGAATTCGGAAATATTTCCTGCACAGAACCATTCACACTAACCCCTCACAGAATCCAAAAGGTATGTTCTGCACAGTGCACTTTTTGGCATGAGATCACGTGGTCCAGTTCAAGTTGTTCAACATCGAAACATGAGTTATTTCAAAATCAAAACAAGAGTATTACTTATCTTAACTCGTAGATTAAGAATCATCTTGGCAGTTTGGTTTCATTTTCCAACCACTCTTAGTTCTCTACTAATGCTCTAGAAATAAATCCAAGAACTCGTTTTTTTTTTAGTATCACTGCTATATACAAAAACTCTCACTGTTATGCACATAACATTGTTATGTATAAAAACTCACTGTAATGCACATAACAGTGAAAGAGTTCATATATGAACCTGGTTCATAGGAGTAACGCTCATTTCTGAGTTTTAGTAAAGGAAAGAAAAGAAAGGGAAAGAAAGTTAGCCGGGAAAATAAAGAAAAGAAAGAAAAGAAAGCGAAACGAAATTGTAATTTGTGTTCTCGAGTTGGAAGGAGGTGAAAGGAAAATATACCATTTTAGTAGTTATATTTCCTATTTTTCGTTCGATTTGGTTTAGTTGAATGGATATTAGGTTGCTGCTTTTTGTTTTAGAATAATTTTATCAACACCTATATCCGTTGCCACTTCCCATAATTCTTGTCAAGAGTTGCAACTTTAGGTCTATGATATCATGTAATTTAATGTTGATTTTTCTCTTCTTTACAGGTAATTGATTTATTTCTTGACATCCATTTTTGTTCTTTTTTTATTATCTCAGTTTTAGTTTCATTTTTAGAATTTAGTTTATCGATTTTTGATATTTTCATGTGATGTTTTTTGTAGGATATGTTGAACCTAAGGTTGCGCCATTGAATAGCCGATACCTTAAGAAACGCGAAATCGCCAGTGCACCAACGTTCTTCTCAAGAATATTTTTTTATTTTATATGTATTTCCTGCATTTTCTGTGCATATGAGATCTGGATTTTCATTACAAAATCATTTTTTTGTTTAGTTTTGGATCATTTTGTTATGTGATCCAGTTAAATAAAGGATTTTCTGTAACGTATCGAAGTAACTGTCTCTTATTTATGTTTATATTTAACATGCAGAAGACTTCTATTCCAATTACCAAACCTGACAATTTTCAGCTTTTTTGTTACATTTTGTTTAATGATTTTCCTTTAGTTTCTAAAAATTATCATGTTTTTTGTTCATATTTATAATGATAAGTGTTCGTCTTGTGTCAGACAACTGGTCAGAAATAATGCACACGGAAAATTCTACTGCTGCTTTCATCTTCTTGTTTTAATTTATTTTATTTGAATATGTTTATTTAAGTACTTAGTGGGCTTGGTCTCGGGGGTTAGTTTTCTACTTAAATGAGTTTTATTGTTCTGCATAGGATGCTTTAGAATTCATTCTGTTTGGCGTCCATAAGCTCGGCAGGAATTTTCCGGTGGCTATTAGGTCATCTTGATGTTTCTACTTAAGTGAGTTTTACTGTTTTATCATAAGCTGTCACGTTCTTGTTCTAATTTTTTCTGGAGCAATAACATCTTTGATTAATTAAGTGAAATAAAAACAATACTGAGGACATAATGTAGAAGAATCATATCATTACATCGATCTATTTTACCTTACAAGTTTCGAACGACATCTTGAACATGTCCTGAACATGGAAAGGGTAGATGCCGACTTTAGTTGGAAATTTTATAGTAGGCAAATATTTTGAAAGAACTAATTTCCTCTCATCACAAGAAGACTGGAAAAAAGACGATTGGGGCTTCACTTTCCAAAAAGATAAAAGAAAATCTAGAGGTATTATTTGAATTTGTCCTATGCGCGCTTGTGTGTATTGCATGTGCTCCTTTTTTTGTCATGTTTGCTTTTGTCCATGTATATATGTAGTGTGTGTAGATATTTCAGCTTAATATATAGACCATATGTGTCTTTTTGAATATTAAACTCGATTGGTTTACATGTGCAACTAAGGAGTATATTAACATTTGAAAAAAATAAAAACTAAGAAGCAGGAGAAATTATGACTACTTTTTATCCTTCTTGATGATTAAGAGAACTTTAGAATTTTGTCTTTAAAAAATAAATCATTTTGACATGCTGGGAAGGTGGATACTGCATTTGAAATTCTACAAGAAGCTAGGGCTAAAGGAACGCGTGTTGGAATCATTTCATATAGCTCCTTGATGGGAGCCTGTAGCAATGTATGGGCAATCCAGCAATTTCTAGAAATTCATTAACAAAGTTTCTTTTGAGGTCTATATTTTTAATCAAAGCCTTTTGAATGCTCTTCCTTATGATTAGTATGGTTTAAGCATGATTTTTTTTAGTAATGACTTTTTTATGATGTTTAGTAATGACTTTTTTATGATGCGTTGTTGCATTTTACCTTGACATTACGTCAGTTAGGGATATAAATATTCCTCATCAATAACGATGTTGACATACACCAAATAATAAAGATTTTGGACGACTCATTTTAATAAGGTTGAGCTTTTAAGATGGAATCCCATATCTTAACATGGTATCGGCGCTCATTATGCTCCAACGAGCGACTCGATCCCTTTTTATGGATGGTAAAAACATCACTTGCAAATTTCTTTAGTTTCTAGCCTATTCTTTCCTTCACATAACATCATTCAGATGGAAGTTGTTCTAGTGTAGGCAATGCTAAGTCAATCTATTTTAACAATTTGAGATGACAAAGAATTTGATTTATGGTATCATCTTGTCTTTTCTATTATGAGGCCTAAGAGAAGTCTTTTATTTTATATATATATATATATAATATATAGTAGATCATGCAAAGGAGAATGATTGCTTTCCCTTGTTTTGGCCATTGTTTTGCTATTTGCAAAATGTATTTAGGATGGACGCTGGCAAAAGGCACTTGGTCTGTATGGAGACATCAAGAACTTGAATCTGAAGCCGACCATTCCGATGATGAATGCCTTGATAACTGCTTTGTGTAAGTTAATTCCCGCAGCCTCGCAACGGAACACATTTACAGAACTGTAAACGTAACTTTAGTTTTTGCATCTATTTTTCGAAATTCATGGCCTGCCATGAGGCACCCTTGCTCGTTTAGATTCTCAACTTCATGGAATTTTGGTTAGAATACGCCCTCGGTTCCACATAAAGAGTCATGTTTTTAAATTTATTATTGTTAGTATGTAATTGGAATTTTGATAATATCCTTCAGGTTAATGTTATATGTTCCTTGCATTAAAATGATAATTCACTGGACCAAAAACATTCAAAAAATAATTAAGAATATATGGTTTGTAAAGACTTGTACATTCACTCACATGACTAAAATAACAAATTTGTACCTTGTCCAAAGTGGAGTCCTTGTGTGGAACGGAGGGTTGTATCAAATATGAAAGCTAAAATTTGGTTTTGTTTTCTTACCGTTTGACTCAGATCCAAAAGTATAATACAAATATCCGAGTACAAAAGCTAATATTGTGTCGGCATCTGATTTTAAATTTTATTTTCCTTATCTACGTGATACCGTATGATGGAGTGTGGGAAACGATATATTCTCATTGCCCTGCAGGTGATACGGATCAACTGCAAAAGGCCAGGAAAACTTTATTTGAAATGAAAGGCATGGGCTTGTGCCCAAATACCATAACTTACTCCGTTCTTGCCGTGGCTAGTGAAAAGTAATTGCCTCTCATTGTACTGAATTAGTATGATTTTTCACCTTGCTTTTCAACTTGGAAGTGCGTGCTACTCACACTGTTGTTTCATCTTTTCCCCGAAAGGATGATCTAGAAGTTGGCCTCATGCTTATTTCTGAAGCAAAAAAGGATGGTGTAACTCCCAACCTTGTAATGTGCCGATATCTCATAGGTGACATTAGTGGGGGGGTCTTTATTTTTTGAAAAATGGTTATGCCAATGTAGTACATGATTCATATGATTAGATGCTTTTATGGCGTTTTGTGGGAACACGAACTTTTTATTAATGCCATGTTTCAGTTATTGAGTTAACTGAAAATTTTCATTTCTGTGAGTGGCAGCCTGACTAGGTAACTAAATGTGATTTGATATTTCTACATCCATGTCTAACTTTTTTATCTTCTTCTTCGGCCGATATGCGAGTCAAAAGTGGATAAAATAGTATAGGAGTTGTGATTTTAAAAAGGTGATGAAAATGGAACAAACATTGTAATATCCGACGGAATTCTTACTTGCTGTTGTACTATTCGGATAATTTAATACTGTTGTAATCTTGTTGCATTTGTGAAATGAATATTGATGTTGGAATATAACATAATAGACTTGAATAAAATGATCACTCGTATTATGTTTGAATTTTCAGTGTTGTAGAGATAAGTGCATATTGAACTATTAAAAACCTGAGCCTAACGTACGTTAATCGTAAGTCATAGGGTACGCTATTTTGAGGCCTTTACGTACGTAACGGGGTGCCTGTTACGTCGTAACCAGTGCAATCGGATCCGATCTCAACTTTCGGCGCGTGGGGCCGGGTGGGATTCGAATATCTGATTTTTGGAGCCAACCTAGTTCACCCACATTACGTACGTAATGCTTCTAGCGGTAACGTACGTAATGAAGTTCGTATTTCAGTCCAAAGAACCTATGGATTTAGCTTACGCACGTAACACTTGTTGTGTAGCGACGTAATTTAATCTGCTATTATAAAAAGACAACTTGTGTCTTTCATTTTGCACGACCAACCTCCGATTTTCACCCATATAATCATCCCCCTTCATCCCTAGAGCAAGTTTACCTTCTTCCTACTTGTGTTGGAGCTTTACATTTTGATTTTGGAGCTTGTTGATTGGAACTTGGAGACATTCTTGAAGCTTATATTGTGTTCTTGTGGTTTGGTGTATAGTTCTCCATTTCGAAGGTATGTTCTGCGATTTAACCCTATAATCTCGAATTTAATATGATAGTGATTAAGTATATTTCACCTAGTGATGAATTAATCAAAATAAACATGTTGTAGTTAAGCTTTCAACAACTTAATGATGAACATGATGATTAGAGGGTTTGTAATGGTGTGTTCTTGGTGTTTTAATATGGTAATGATCATGTTTAGTTTAACCACACTCTCCTTGCTAGACTTATAACACCATTGGTATAATAATAATCCTTGTTCCATTGTAATGTAAATGACTCATTGGAATAATTACCATAAATGTATTAAGAAACCTTGTTGATCATTAGAAGAATGAAATAATCTTCTTGAACCTAGGCTAAGTGAATTCAGAGGTGTGTTGTTTGAATCCCCAGGTCAGTTGGAAGAATATAAGAGTGGTGCTAAACTTGAGATAATCTTCATAACCATGATATGGATTTACAACTAATTAACTCAACATAAGTAATTGTAAGTAGTGCAGATTTTACTTTTAATCACTTAAAATGTTCTTCATAAGATTAAAGGATAGGAGATTATTGTTTAAAACATTATGGAATGATTCTTGATCCAACAAACATTTGGTATCAGCTTGTAATCAATTGTGAGAATTGAATGGTATGGATAAAGTTCTTGAAGTAACACTTTAGAAGTTAAACTACTCAATCGGAAATTAAGATGTTATCTCGTGAAAATTCGGTGTAGATGATCATATAAACGTATTAATGAGCAAAATATACTTCATTCAAGGTTGATTGTTCGAGTACACAATATTAGTTGAGGACCGTTCGTTCGGTCCGACAAGAAGAGGACTATTCCCGTCTCCGTATTGAGGCAAGTTATCTTGCTTGGTTATAATGATGTGTGGATTCTTATGATGATTATGCATTTCGTGTATATGAAACACTTATGAACTTGTGTCTCGTGATTTGATGTTGCTCTTAATGATGTCCCGTTTTTCATCATGGGATTGTATTCCCAAGTTCGTTACTTTTGGACCCTTGATATTGTTGATCTTGTTGTCATCTCGGTGAGTCCTCGATCCTTATGCGGATTTTGTGAAATTCTTGAATTCGTTGTCATGTTGCATCGTGACATATCCTGAGTCATATCTACGTTCCGATTGGATATTGTGTAGGATTTTTAGCCGGGCACATATATAGTCATGCGTGAATATTTTCCGTGAAAGGCTGTGCACACGAGACGTAGTTCGTTGAGGCTAATTAGGTACATTGTCCCACGTATATCACGGATTCCGTATACGGGGGTGGACATGTGCACCGACACATATTCAGATCGGGCGTACTATGATGTCCTCTTGAGCCGTACTATCTTAGTCGCTCACACCATTTTTTTACGTGGATGTGTTCGACGTTTTGATCGAGCTCATACGCCCGAGGGGTATGTTCGTTAGTCGGGCGTTATTCTTGAAATCTCATATGCGTGAATTGTATACTATCTTGAGAATCATTTATTATGTATATCCGACCTGTGTTGGGCGAAATACTTGTGTTGTATTTTAGGTCGTGGAAAAGGCAAGGCACGGAAGATCAAGGTGATGACGAAGGGTTCGAAGGATACTAGTTCGGGGCCCCAAGTCTTTCGTGTCCGGTCATGATTGTACCGTGTAATGTTATTTTCCGCTTCATTTTAAGTTTAAACAAATGTATTGTTATTTGAGGTATAATTCATCTCCATATGGATTATACTTACGTTCTGGATCCTGTGTGTAATAAGGCCGTAGGCCATATCGATGTAAACTCCACATAGGAGTAAGTATTATGTTTTGTGGTTCGGTATCACATGTATTGTGTATTTAATCTTTACTTTAGATATCGCCTGGTGGATCCCGGCGTGGGGTCCACGGCACCGTAATGGCCGCCTTATCGGGGTGTTAGAGAAGATGGTATCGAGCGGTCGTTTTCTTTCTTTTTGAGTCTTTGTGTATTGAACTAGTATCAAGAGACCTTCGTGTCACGTGCGACCTGCGGCGCTGATCCTACGAGCCAAATGCGGTACGTATTTTATGGACCATGAATAAACTATTGACATGATATTGATCTCTGAATAGATCTCCTTGTTGATCTCGGCATTTTAAGGGTTTGTGGCAGGAATTATCTGATTGATGATTCAAATAAAATTCTGGATTGATTATATAATTAAAATCATTCGACTCAAACGTCGACATGATATTTTGTGTGACACTCGTAGCGATGATAACTCATTACGAACTGTTTTCTCGAATATGTAATTTCTTACTGCCATTAACTTAGCATGAATTCTGATTGGTATCATGAACTATACTTATGATTATCATTGCAAATTGATTCTTTCAAGATGGAAAGAAATTTGAGAGGCCGTGGCGAGAGGGACGAGGCCGCGGAAGGGGCCGAATCCCGATACCGCGAGCCAACAGACGTGCGAACGCAGAGCATAGTTCCGCAGCGGTGATTCGCCTTCTAGGGACCAATCGCACCACAATGGACGCGAGGATGCTCGTGTCGATCCTTACACCGTAATGCGGGCATGATGGCTCGATGACCCAAATGGGTCGCTTAATGGAAACAATACAGAGAGTCTGCTACCGACCAAAGATCGGGGGCCACCTCCTATACATGGCGGGCGGTGAATCGGATCATCAGTGACATCTCGCGCCAACGACCCCCGATTTTGAAGGTTCCTCTGAGCCGGCCGATATCGTGCATTGGATCGAACACTTCGAGAAGTTGTTCGATATGGTAGACTGTCCAGTAGAGAATCGCGTCTCCGTAGCAGCTTACTACTTGGGCAAGGGTGCCCACACTTGGTGGCTTTCGGTGAGGCCAGCTGATGGCGTATGTACTTGGGAAGAATTTAAAAATCTCATGCTAGATCGTTACTATCCAGGTCCTCTCCGCGAGGCCAAATTATCAGAATTGCTGAATCCTGAACAGTCATTAGATGATGACGTACTATCTATCGCCGAGAAATTCCAGGCACTTCTCCCTTTTGCCGCGACGATTGTCCACACAGAAGCTGATAAGATCAAATACTTTCTCAAAAGGCTTAAACCCCGAATGAGAATGCAGCTGTTGAACCATCGTTGTGTGACCCTACCGGAGTTCATCGAGAAGGCTCTGGAGTACGAATTGACCGTGAAGGAAATTTCCAAGAAGCAACCGCAGTCTAACAACAAGAAATTTAGGAACCATAACCAGTCAGACAACAACCGGGGAGCATTCAAGAGACCCCAACCAGTGCCAAATCCTTCTGAACGGCAACCTACGGCATCGAAGCCAACCGGATCGCAACCTCGAGCGGTCAGCCTATCTGTTGTGTGCTATAACTGTGGAGATCCGGGACACATCAATTTGAAATGTCCTAGGCCAGCCGTGTCATGCCATACTTGTGGGAAGAACGGACATCGTTCTCGTTATTGTAGGAGTGGACTAGGACGTATTCCCGCAGCACCTCATGCTCCAGTACAATCTTCGGTTCAGGACCGTGTACCTCCATCCACTTCTTATCAGACTACCGGGGCAAACAAAGGGATGGGACGTGGAAATCAAGCAGGTACATCTGGTGCAGGGGCTGCAAAACCTAGAGTTTACGAGATGAAGAGGGCTGAAGATCCCGAAGCCAGCATGATTGCAGGTACTCTCGAGATCCAATCTCAGCCTATCTGTGTTCTTTTTGATACTGGTGCTTCACACTCCTTTTTATCTACTTCTTGTTTGAGTCGTTTGCAACTAGAGCATGTTATCAATTGTGAACCCTATATAATTGGTCTACCCGATGGTAGAAGAATTGTTGGGAATCGTGAAGTTCAGGACTGCTCGATTCGAATGAACGACCGTGAGTGGTTGTCAAACTTAATTGTGGTCGATTTACCTAAAGATGATGTGATCTTGGGTATCGATTGGATGGACCATCATGATGCTATAATTAGTGTCCGCAAGCGAACAGTAACCGTCACATCTGACGATGGTATTGAGTGTACCTTCCAGGGTGATAATCCCAGCCATTCCGGGAGAACCATCAGCGCTATGAAAACGGTGAAACTGCTTAATCAAGGATGTATTGGCTATTGGTGTTACATGACCAAGACTATGAATCGACCAGTTGAATTGATCAATATTCCGGTAGTCCGAGACTACCTGCACGTATTTCCGGATGAATTGCCGTGCTTACCTCCGCATCGTGATGTAGAGTTCAATATTGAGCTAGAGCACAGTACGTCCCGCTCTCAAAAGCACCTTATCGCATGGCTCCGACCGAGATGCGGAGTCAAGAGCCAACTTGAGGATTTGACCGAGAAGGGTTACATTAGACCTAGTGCGTCCCCTTGGGGAGCACCAGTACTATTTGTACGTAAGAAGGACGGATCTCTACGTCTATGTATTGATTATCGTGAGTTGAACAGGGTAACCATTAAGAACAAATACCCATTGCCGCGTATTGATGATTTATTGGATCAGCTTCAAGGGGTTGTTGTGTTTTCTAAGATCGACCTGAGGTCTGGTTACCATCAGTTGAGGATTCGTGAGTCTGATATTTCGAAGACCGCTTTTCGTACTCGCTATGGGCATTATGAGTTCGTAGTGATGCCTTTTGGACTGACGAATGCATCGGCAGTATTTATGGAGCTGATGAATCGAGTGTTTATTAATTATCTGGATCGCTTTGTAGTCGTTTTTATTGACGAAATTCTGATCTATTCTCGTGACCATGAAGAGCACGAGCGTCATCTCCATCTAGTTCTCGAGGCGTTAAGGCGAGAGCAGCTTTATGGAAAATTTTCTAAATGTGAGTTCTGGATAAATGAAGTTATCTTTCTCGGGCATGTGATATCAGTTGATGGAGTGCGAGTAGACCCGCAGAAGACAGAAGCTATCCGAGACTGGTTACCACCAAAGAGCGTTAAGGAAGTACGCAGTTTCTTGGGACTAGCAGGTTATTACCGATGGTTCGTGGAGGGTTTTTCCAAAATTGCCCAACCAATGACTAATTTGTTGAGGAAGGATAAGAAATATTTATGGTCAGAGGCTTGTCAGCAGAGCTTTGATGAACTTAAGAGTCGGTTGATTTCGGCACCTATTTTAGTCCTACCGAAAGGAACGGAAGGGTTTGTAGTGTATAGTGATGCATCTAAACAGGGCCTTGGGTGTGTACTAATGCAAAACTGGAAGGTGATCTCCTATGCATCGAGACAGCTACAACCTTACGAGGTCAACTACCCCACCCATGATTTAGAACTCGCAGCAGTGGTGTTTGCTTTAAAAATTTGGCGTCATTATCTGTATGGAGTAACCTGTCAGATTTTCACTGATCACAAAAGCCTGAAATACATTTTTACTCGAAGGAGTTAAACATGAGGCAAAGAAGGTGGCTAGAACTCATCAAAGACTACGATATCGAGATCCTTTATCATCCGGGCAAAGCAAATGTAGTTCTTGATGCTTTGAGCCGTAAGACAAAGGCAGAGCAGAGAAGGTGAGCCGATTGAAAGAACAGAGAGAGTTGAAATTGGACCTTATAAGGCCAGAAATTGAAGTCTGGTTACAGCGTATTCAGGGACAACTTTGCACCCTTGAGATTTCTTCATCTCTTAATGATATGATCAGATCGAGGCAAGTTACGGACCCATTCTTATCTCGAGTCCGGGATGAGGTAACCCAAGGGAAAGCCCCTGGATTCGTGATCCACGAGGATGGATTGATACGATTTAGAAATCGAGTTTGTGTACCCGCTGACGAAGAGTTAAGGAACTCTATCATGAGAGAAGCCCATGCTACCCCGTACTCTATTCACCCGGGATCTAGCAAGATGTATAAGGATTTGAAGCAGAATTATTGGTGGGGAAATATGAAACGTGAGGTTGCCGAGTTTGTTTCGAGATGTTTAACCTGTCAGCAGGTTAAGATTGAGCACCAGCGACCCGCAGGAATGCTGAAACCGCTCCCGATTCCCGAGTGGAAATGGGAGGACATATCAATGGATTTTATTACTAGATTGCCGACGAGTCGTCGAGGAATGAATACGATTTGGGTGATTGTGGACCGTCTGACCAAATCAGCCCACTTCTTGGAGATTAAGGACGCGTGGGGTCCCGAGAGATTGGCCCAGCTGTTTATTAAGGAAATTGTGAGATTACACGGTACCCCCAAGAGTATTGTATCAGACCGTGACGGGCGATTCGTGTCACACTTCTGGAAGGCAGTTCATCGTGCGATGGGCACGCAGTTGAATTTCAGTACGGCTTTTCATCCACAGACCGATGGTCAGTCTGAGAGAACCATCCAGACTCTAGAGGACATGTTGAGAGCATGCGCTCTTGATTGGAAGGACGATTGGGAAGCCCAGCTGCCTTTGGTGGAATTCACTTATAATAATAGTTGGCACGCTTCGATTCAGATGGCACCGTATGAGGCACTATATGGCCGTCGCTGTAGGTCCCCTTTGTGTTGGGACGAACTATCAGAATCTCTGGGTACGGAACCCGACATGTTATTAGCAGCTCGAGAGAAGATCACTTTGATTAGGAGCCGGTTGTTAACGGCTCAGAGTCGACAGAAGTCTTATGCTGACCACCGTCGACGACCGCTTGAGTTCGAGGTTGGTGACCATGTGTTAATGAAGGTGTCACCTACCCGAGGAGTCTTTCGTTTTGGAAAACGAGGCAAGCTGAGTCCGAGGTATATCGGACCGTTTGAGGTTTTGGAACGAGTAGGTGATTTGGCTTATCGCTTGGCTTTACCACCAGCCCTGATCCGGATCCATAACGTGTTCCATGTCTCCCAGTTAAGGAAATACGTTGCTGACCCGAGTCATGTACTTCAGTTCGATGAGATTGATTTATCGGAGGATCATTCGTATGAGGAGCGCCCCGTACGAATACTTGAGAGGAGGATCAAACAACTGCGTAATAAGACGATTCCCCTACTAAAGTTTCAGTGGTCTCGACACGGGGTCGAGGAAGCCACATGGGAGACGGAGAGAAGCATGCAAGAGAGGTATCCTGAATTGTTTACCCCTTAGTTTCGAGGACGAAACCCCTTTTAAGGGGGGGAGTATGTAATATCCGACGGAATTCTTACTTGCTGTTGTACTATTCAGATAATAATACTGTTGTAATCTTGTTGCATTTGTGAAATGAATATTGATGTTGGAATATAACATAATAGACTTGAATAAAATGATCACTCGTATTATGTTTGAATTTTCAGTGTTGTAGAGATAAGTGCATATTGAACTATTAAAAACCTGAGCCTAACGTACGTTAATCGTAAGTCATAGCGTACGCTATTTTGAGGCCTTTACGTAGCAGGGTGCACGTTACGCACGTAACCGGCAATCGGATCCGATCTCAACTTTCGGCGCGTGGGGCCGGGTGGGATTTGAATATCTGATTTTGGAGCCAACCTAGTTGACCCACATTACGTACGTAATGCTTCTAGCGTAACGCACGTAATGAAGTTCGTATTTCAGTCCATTAACCTATGGATTTAGCTTACGACGTAACACTTGTTGTGTAGCGTACGTAACTAATCTTTATTATAAAAAGACAACTTGTGTCTTTCATTTTGCACGACCAACCTCCGATTTTCACCCATATAATCATCTCCCTTCATCCCTAGAGCAAGTTTACCTTCTTCCTACTTGTGTTGGAGCTTTACATTTTGATTTTGCAGCTTGTTGATTGGAACTTGGAGACATTCTTGAAGCTTATATTGTGTTCTTGTGGTTTGGTGTATAGTTCTCCATTTCTGAAGGTATGTTCTGCGATTTAACCTTATAATCTCGAATTTTATATGATAGTGATTAAGTATATTTCACCTAGTGATGAATTAATCAAAATAAACATGTTGTAGTTAAGCTTTTAACAACTTAATGATGAACATGATGATTAGAGGGTTTGTAATGGTGTGTTCTTGGTGTTTTAATATGGTAATGATCATGTTTAGTTTAACCACACTCTCCTTGCTAGACTTATTACACCATTGGTATAATAATAATCCTTGTTCCATTGTAATGTAAATGACTCATTGGAATAATTACCATAAATGTTTTAAGAAACCTTGTTGATCATTAGAAGAATGAAATAATCTTCTTGAACCTAGGCTAAGTGAATTCAGAGGTGTGTTGTTTGAATCCCCAGGTCAGTTGGAAGAATATAAGAGTGGTGCTAAACTTGAGATAATCTTCATAACCATGATATGGATTTACAACTAATTAACTCAACATAAGTAATTGTAAGTAGTGCAGATTTTACTTTTAATCACTTAAGATGTTCTTGATAAGATTAAAGGATAGGAGATTATTGTTTAAAACATTATGGAATGATTCTTGATCCAACAAACATTTGGTATCAGCTTGTAATCAATTGTGAGAATTGAATGGTATGGATAAAGTTCTTGAAGTAACACTTTAGAAGTTAAACTACTCAATCGGAAATTAAGAAGTTATCTCGTGAAAATTCGGTGTAGATGATCATATAAACGTATTAATGAGCAAAATATACTTCATTCAAGGTTGATTGTTCGAGTACACAATATTAGTTGAGGACCGTTCGTTCGTTCCGACAAGAAGAGGACTATTCCCGTCTCCGTATTGAGGCAAGTTATCTTGCTTGGTTATAATGATGTGTGGATTCTTATGATGATTATGCATTTCGTGTATATGAAACACTTATGAACTTGTGTCTCGTGATTTGATGTTGCTCTTAATGATGTCCCGTTTTTCATCATGGGATTGTATTCCCAAGTTCGTTACTTTTGGACCCTTGATATTGTTGATCTTGTTGTCATCTCGGTGAGTCCTCGATCCTTATGCGGATTTTGTGAAATTCTTGAATTCGTTGTCATGTTGCATCGTGACATATCCGGAGTCATATCTACGTTCCGATTGGATATTGTGTAGGAATTTTAGCCGGGCACATATATATTCATGCGTGAATATTTTCCGTGAAAGGCTGTGCACACGAGACGTAGTTCGTTGAGGCTAATTAGGTACATTGTCCCACGTATATCCTGGATTCCGTATACGGGGTGGACATGTGCACTGACACATATTCGGATCGGGCGTACTGTGATGTCCCTCTTGAGCCGTACTATCTTAGTCGCCACCCATTTTTTTACGTGGATGTGTTCGACGCTTTTGCGACTGACGTTCATACGCCCGAGGGGTATGTTCGTTAGTCGGTGCGATATTCTTGAAATCTATTATTCGTGATTTTTATACTATCTTTTGAATCATTTATCATGTATATCTGACACTGTGTTGGGCGAAATACTTGTGTTGTATTTTAGGTCGTGGAAAAGGCAAGGCACGGGAAGATCAAGGTGATGACGAAGGGTTCGAAGGATACTAGTTCGGGGGCCCCAAGTCTTTCGTGTCCGGTCATGATTGTACCGTGTAATGTTATTTTCCGCTTCATTTTAAGTTTAAACAAATGTATTGTTATTTGAGGTATAATTCATCTCCATATGGATTATACTTACGTTCTGGATCCTGTGTGTAATAAGGCCGTAGGCCATACTGCTGTAAACTCCACGTAGGAGTAAGTATTATGTTTTGTGGTTCGGTATCACATGTATTGTGTATTTAATCTTTACTTTAGATATCGCCTGGTGGATCCCAGCGTGGGGTCCACGGCACTGTAATGGCCGCCTTATCGGGGTGTTACAAACATGTTGTTTTAAAGTGCATGACACTGCCTAATACTAGGAGAGGAAAAGTAAATTGTTCCGGTTTAAAACTGGCATATTTTACTGGGAATACCTCTTTTTTTCTCTTTGTGGATCGTAAACTGTGTGTCGACTCCATCATGTTACTCATTATTTTTGTTTTCTCAAGCTATGTGCTTCAGGAGATTCCAAACAGCTAGTGCATTTGGCGAGCTGGTGCTGTCTTTCACCTCTGGGAGAGTTCAGATTAATAGTAAATGTTTTGCATTCTTACCATTCTGTAATTATCCATGTTGTTAATTATTGCTTCTTGAGGAGATGCTGTAATCACATTTTACAGTCATGCATTTTTATGTTTTATTTCTTTTGAAACTAATATGAGGCTTGAGTAGAATCTTTCGGTGGATTTAATAAAAAACGATTATGTAACTATCATCCTAATAATCATATACTATCAGTCAACGAATAAAAAACAAGCTATGCTTTTATGAAATGGCTTTATTTCTGCAGGACCTCGTTAGCCTTGATGGTGTACAGAGCAACAATCGTAGCTGGCGTGTCACCTACAATGGATGAACTCTCGCTAGTCTTGGATTGCCTACAACTCCCTCATGATGTACTTGTAAGAAATAGACTCATTGAGAATCTTGGGGTTAATATTGATACATTAACAAGCTCATATCTCTTTTCCTTGACTCAGGGTTAATATTGTATCCACCTTCCCAGCATATCCACCTTCTCAGCATCTAGAGATTGCAATAGATGTAAAGATATCATTATAGTGTTGTTTTGTGTTGTTTTATATTTTCGGGAACGAGTAGGTTTATGATGTTTTTATGTAATGGTGAGTGTTGTTTTGTGTTTTATATTTTTGGGTACAAGCAGGATTATAATGTTTTTTTTTTAAAAAAAATATGATAAAGAGACCTGTTAAACTTGAAATCGGGTCTCTTAGTTTATACAAAAAAAATATTTAAACAATCAAAGAGACCCATTATGTATAAAAACCGGCCTCTCAGGTTTTAAAATAAATATACTAAAAAAATCAAAGAGACCCGTTAGGTGTAAAATGGGCTCTCTTAGGTTAGACAAAAACTTAAAAAAATCAAAGAGACCCGTTAGGTGTAAAATGGGCTCTCCTAGGCTAGACAAAAAAAATATTAAAAAAATCAAAGAGACCCGGTAGGTGTAAAATGAGCTCTTTTAGGATAGACAAAAAAATTATTAAAAAAATCAAAGAGACCTCATATCTCAGATAACAGGTCTCTTACCCTTTTAAATTAGTTTCCTCTCACTTGCATAACAGACCTGATTTCTTACAGGTCTCTTATATCTCAAAAACAGACTCCCCCATGAGGCGGTATCTTTATCAAAGAGACCGTTGAGATAGAGACCCGTCCATAGGCGGTCTCTTAGGCATATTTGGACGGGTCTCTTTGCCTATTTTTGTAGTAGTGCCTCTCGAAGATATTCAGATTGACGAGCGACTCAATTATGTGGAAAAGTCGGTTGCCATTCTTGACAGGAGGACGAGAACCTCACGTAATAAGGTAATTGGTTTGGTTAAGGTTCAGTGGAAGCACCGAAAGGGTTCCGAGTAGACTTGGGAACCCGAAGCTGAGATGCGGGAGAATTATCCAGACTGTTTACGGACGTAGACTTCGAGGACGAAGTCTAATTCAAGCGGGGGAGAGTTGTAAAGCCCATATCCCGGTATATTTATTTTAAAAATTTATACGTTGTTTCTCCTAATAATTGTTCGTTAGCGGGATTGGATGGTCAAGTCAAAATGTTAAAAAGTTGGGTTTCGGGGTTCTTTGTGAAAGTTTAAAAAAAATTGCAGGGACTATTATGGGTTTTTTTTTTTTAATTTGTGCATGGATCGGCCCATTGAAAGGACCGACCCTTTCTCTCCTTCTCATTTTCTTTACTTGCGTCCCACTTCAAAAAACCAAAAGAAATTTAGAGATAAACCCTAATCCCCTCTAAACTCACAGCCGAGACTCTCTTCCCCATCGCCGTTGCTGTTGTCGTCGGGAATCACCACCACCACCATTGTTCGTCGGAGTTTTCGAGAGAGAGAGGAGCAGGTGTGGGTGTAAGGTTTCATCGTGAGGTAAGCCTTAATCCTTTGTCTTCTTTTCTTTTTTTCGTCGCCGGTGATCGGGCACCACCACCGCTAAATCGCGCATCGGAAAACCGTGTTATGATTTTATGTGAATTGTTGTAATCTGCCACTGCTTTTGCATAGACCATAACTTTTTGCTCGTAGCTCGGATTGGGGTGAAATTGGGGCTAAAAGTTCTCTTTTTGAGTGTAGAAACGTTTCAATGTTTTGTGCGAAATCTAATTTGGAACATAGCATGAGTCAAATCGTTGTTTTGTACAGAAAGGTGCTGTTTTTTACTATTCTGCGCACCGTTCTTATAAAATCCGTATTAAATTTTAGAAAAAACATTAGGAGGCGTATAATATGTCCTTGGAACCCTAACTCAAAGAAATTTCTAGTTATGTAATTTAATTGAGGAGTTTTTGGGTTTATAGAGGTCGGATCAGGTCCCGAACAGACCTGTTTGGTTAGACCGGAAAGTTGTTTTAGTGATAATTTAAGCATGCGTCGTGTTTTAGGGTCCGGGCTTCGTGCTAATATGTTTTAATGTTCGTTTAGGTGATGGGAAGTGATCTTGGTTGAGGAGCATGAAATTGTTATTTGTGAAATGGGCGTGCTTACGAGGTGAGTTCTCTAACTATATCTAATGTCGGTTATTTTTACATTGTGATTTGTACGTGTGTGGTAGTTTTATCTGTTTGTGATGCGGGGCTAATTAGTGGGGTGTTTAGTTGGACCAGCATTATTATGAATATTCGGGTGGCGTAAAAATTTGGTGGGACCGAGGATTATATACGCGGGTGGCGTAGTAACTCGGTGGGGCCGAAGATTGTATACGCGGGTGGCGTAGGAACCCAGGGAAGCCGGGTAATGCTTGAACGGTTATCGTATGGTCCGGTGGACCAACGTATACCTTGGGTGGGATGGTGTAGGTATGCATGTTTATGCCTTGTTCGTACACTTTTATGCTGTTTATGTGCAATTACCTACCTAGGGTAGTGTGGAAATAACTGTGTTACTTATGGTGCTTGAATTCACTAAGCTTTGTGCTTACCCTTTCCCAATAAATTCTGGTTTCAGGTACGAGTGGCTCCAAGGCGTGACGAGTACACACTAGCGCGCGAGAAGAACTTATTATCTTTATGATTTTTATTTTAGACATTTATTCCGCTGTTTATTATTCGGGAGAATATCAATTATGGATTTGCAAATGAAATGGTTGAATTATTAAAGGAGTTTTGTTAATGAAATGTTACTTTAAAAGTTTTAAATTCCTTGTAATTTTTGGGATGTTACAATTTTTATTGGGCCAAATACTATATTATTAGTTTCAGCTCAAAATCAATCTACTCATGTATTTTAATTCTTTAAACTTATATTTAAGATAATTTATTTCTCACTTTTCTTATATCCCAATCTCATTTTTTGGTGACCACGATATATCTAATTTTTTTAAGCGAAAATGACCCAAAAATACAATGTCAACTCTATCTTTGCTCAGTAGCACTCACGCGCATTAAAACTTCCCACTTACTACATTGTCACCTTTTCACGCGCCTCTCTCTCTTGCCATCTCCCCTCTTTACCCTTGCCTTTTCTTTTCCTGCTTTTTGCTTTCATCTAGAGTGAGACGTGATTTCCTTCCATCAACAGCACAGGATTCAAATATGCCTTTCAATATTCAAATTCAAACTTCTTGCTCGACTATTTCCTATCAATTTCTTTGGTGCAAAAGAGATTTCTCCGAATTTTCCAGGTTCATAATTTTCCAGGTAAAATATGGTTCCTGAACATTCGATGACTCCAATACCATTAAGTTTGGACCTTTTCATATTTTCCATAATATATGGGATTTTTGTGAAAAGGGATAAATTTTCATCTCTCTGTTAAGGTTCGACGACTCCGGTAGATAGAAAAAAAAGGGATTTTGTGAAATTGGCTGAATTTTGTAATTTTGTCGTGTGTACGTGCAACATCAATTTTTCAAAAGTGGAATGCATTTTTGTTTTGTTTATACTTCTTATTGTTTGCAAAGTATTTTTCATTTATGTGAACTAAATACTTTGTGTTTGGGCATGCGTGATTATTCAAATTGATTCTTAGGTGGAAATGGGAGAGTTATTGTTTTATGTATACGCTGAGTTCGATAATCAATTTAAGTACACTGCAAGATGAAGTGCTGTAACACCCCCAATATATTCGGGATTATTACAGCGCCGTAAATCCTTTACATAAGGATTTACAAGGCTGAAGAATTGAACAAGCATAAAAAGGTACTAACGAATGTAAATAACGGAATTACAGTACATCAGTTCTGACCAAATACAGAAATAGTACAATTGTTCAACAGAACTCAATAATACATCACCAAATTCAAATCCATCACAAATGACTTCGTACTCGAGTACTCATTGAAATAACGAATAAACAACAGATAAATAAACCCGGTCGGGATATCACTCTGCACCCTCGTCGTCATACAGTTCCAGTGGTTGTTTCCCCGCTCTCCTGGATCCTGAACACAAACAAAATGTTCACCCCCGAAGGGGTTAGCACAACGATGCTAGTACAAGTACAATAATAATACAACAATGATATAATCAACAGTTATATCATAACAAGTTTCTCCAACGAGAATATCCACAACACATATCATATCATAACAGTTTCAACATACTGATGGTATTCCAACGATCCAGCGCACACAGCTATAGATTCCCATGATGATCCCGTCGGACCAACACATGGTGGAACTACCTGTCCAACGATCCAACAAGACACGACTATAGATTCCCATGATGATTCCCGTCGGATCAACGCATGGTGGACATATATTCACAACATATTTACACGATACAATCACATCATAATTGTCATAATATAAACAATTCTAATTAGAGTACTTGCCTCGGTTTGAAGACAAGAACAATACTCCCACAAAACGAACACTCGAAAGTCGTCCTCCTCAATCAATCATGCAACAAGATCAAACCTTAACAAAAGAAATGATATAGGATTTATCTCACGTCGTACGGATGTTTAACAATTCGATTCACGGCCAAAAGTTCATAAAATACACCGCTCGAATCGCTTAGCGACGCTAAGTACTCTGTAGCGTGCGTTAAGTTCGCTTTCGATAGCGCACGCAAACAACAAAGCCTAGCGACGCTAACGATGCATGGTCAAGATTTCACCGACTACCAATCGACTTCGTCGATGGTCTAGCGACGTTACGTACAAACGTAAGACGCTAACTCGTGCTCGATAGCGCACGTTAATATTCATAGCATAGCGTGCGCTATCTATGCATGGCAGTTTACTACTGAGCAGTAAACTGTTCTTGCCATGATTGAAACAATGAAATCTTGCGTGATAATTCATGTTACTTCCATGAATACCATGTTCATACCCTTATGAATGATTTAACGGATAAAGACAACTTCGGATTCAAGGATATGCATACCAATATAAAACCATATTCCATTCCGACTTCAAAACTTCATACGACAATTCGAAAAGCTTAACGGTTGATATCAACACCTCTATATCAATCCATATTATCATACTGAAGTTGATAAACGTTCTATATATATTAGATAAATCCTTCCATGATCAAACCTTTAGATTTATCTAACAATAAGGATGTCAACGTCTAGTCCAAGATTACTATGAAATCATCTATTAGATTTGGTTTACCAATGATAGAAGCTTCTCTTCACATATTCAGTGTAATAAGATTCGAATCATGATGATTATAATCAAGGTATTTAAGGCTTATTAATCTCACTATTCCAAACATGATATACTTGGGTAATTCATCCATGAAAATCCATATCTTGTTAACATGATCATCCAAATCGTTAAAATCCAACTCTAAGTCTTGAGATAGATTGAACATACCTTAATATGATGAAAATCACTGAACCATAAGGTAAAATCCAACTCCGGTTGGTTGTATGCCACTCCAAGGTGTTATTCCTCTTCAATGATCATTCCCAAATGATAACCAATATGTAAACACTAACAAGATGTGTTCTAAGTGTATAGAAGTATTACTACAGCTCTCTAAACTCTCAAGGATGAAGAAAGGGCGAAAGAAATGAAAGCCAAAACGGTTGTTGCCCTATTTATAATATTCTGCATTTTGACAAGTTAGCGCACGCTACTAAGCATTCCTTAGCGTGCGCTAATAATGGTTGACTTCAGAATTGTCCGGGTGCGTCCGCGGGAATCTTATCCGGACCCATGACCCGGCTGGCGCATGTGCTAGCTGTCCCGCTCAATAATTGAGTCCTTAGCGCACGTTACTCCTACCTGCATAGCGTGTGCTAATAATAGCCCGATAGCGCGCGTTAAGATACATTCTTAGCGTGCGCTATCACGAGGTTGCATGAGCAATTTTCAAGTTTCTATACTTATGTATAATGATATCAATGCACGAAATATCATACTTCAATAATCAAAATCACCAATCCGAATAATACATGGTTTGAATACAGATGAAATACACTGTAATAAATCCGGATATTACATACTCTCCTACTAAAAAGGAGTTTCGTCCCGAAACTCAAGACGAAAATAACTCGGGATTCTAGACTTCATATCAGCTTCCGTTTCCCAGGTGGCTTCTTCCATTCCGTGACGTGACCACTGAACTTTGACCAAAACGATTGGTTTGTTCCTCAGTTGTTTAACTCGACTCTCGAGTATCTTGACCGGTCTTTCTTCAAACGTCCCATCCTGCGCGACTACGATCTCGCCGAAATCAATGATATGACTGGGATCTGGTATATACCTCCGTAATTGGGATACGTGGAACACGTTATGAACATGGCACAATGACGGCAGTAATGCTAATCTGTATGCCAACTCCCCAACTCTCTCGAGGATCTCAAATGGTCCGATATATCTCGGACTCAGCTTTCCTTTCCTTCCGAAACGAAAGATTCCCCGAGTAGGAGAAACCTTCAAAAGTACGTGATCTCCAGTACTGAACTCCAATGGGCGGCGGCACACGTCCGCATAGGATTTCTGGCGACTCTGGGCGGTCAACAGCCTTTCACGAATCAAGGCTATCTTCTCTCGAGTCTGCTCGATCAACTCTGGTTCTATTCCGATCAAGTCCGATGAATCGTCCCAGCATAGGGGCGATCTGCATCTCCTTCCGTATAATGCCTCAAACGGTGCCATCTTAATTGAAGCATGCCAACTATTGTTGTAGGTAAATTCAATCAACGGTAGATGAATTTCCCAATCGTTTGACCAATCTAAGGCACAGGCCCTTAGCATGTCTTCCACCATTTGTATAGTTCTCTCACATTGTCCGTCAGTCTGCGGGTGATAAGCTGTACTGAAGTTCAATTCGGTCCCCAAGGCCTTATGAACTTCTTTCCAAAAGTGAGACACAAAATGACCGTCCCGATCAGAAACAATGGTCTTCGGCGTACCATGCAATCGAACTATCTCCGAAATAAATACTCGTGCCAACCTCTCTGGTCCCCACGTATCCTTAATACCTAGAAAATGAGCCGATTTGGTTAGACGATCAACTATCACCCAAATCATGTTCATTCCTGTCCTGGTTTTCGGCATATTAGTGATGAAGTCCATCGATATGTCCTCCCACTTCCATTCAGGGATCGGGAGCGGCTTCAACATTCCAGCAGGCCGTTGATGCTCGATCTTAACCTGCTGACAAGTCAAGCATTTCGAAACATAGTCCGCTACGTCTTTCTTCATGTTGCCCCACCAGAAATTCTGCTTCAAGTCCTTATACATTTTACTGGTGCCCGGGTGGATAGAATAGGGCGAACTATGAGCTTCCTTCATAACCGTCTGTTTCAGAACATCAACATCGGGAACACAGAGTCGGTTCTGAAATCTCAAAACTCCATCGTCATGAATTATGAATCTGGGGGCCTTTCCTTTGATCACTTCATCACATAACCGAATCATCAGAGGATCATCTGCCTGTCTAGATTTGATTTCTTCGGTTAATGATGAAGTTATCTCCATCACGCACAGCTGTCCTTGGACTATTTGTAACCACACTTCAATCCCTTCATGAATCATCTCTCCGTGAAGGCTAAGTTGGGATGTCAGCGTCTCCAGCATCTGAATAGAGACAGGCTTGCGGCTAAGTGCATCGGCCACTACATTTGCTTTGCCTGGATGATATAAAATCTCCAAGTCATAGTCCTTAATCAGTTCCAACCATCTTCTTTGCCGCATATTCAACTCTTTCTGACTAAATATGTACTTGAGACTCTTATGATCCGTAAAGATCTGACAGTGAGTCCCGTATAGATAATGCCTCCAGATCTTCAAGGCAAAAACCACTGCTGCTAGCTCCAAATCATGTGTCGGGTAATTCACTTCATAAGGTTTCAGCTGTCGTGACGCATAAGCGATCACCTTATCATTTTGCATCAATACGCACCCAAGTACTTGGTTCGAAGCATCACTGTAAACTATGAATCCTCTAGTTCCCTGCGGAAGTGATAGAATCGGTGCCGCCGTCAATCTATTCTTTAACTCATTAAAACTAGTCTGACACGACTCGTTCCACTCAAACTTTTGAGTTTTCTGCAGGAGTCGAGTAAGTGGGCGGGAGATTTTAGAAAACCCTTCCACGAATCGACGATAGTATCCAGCAAGTCCCAAGAAGCTTCGGACCTCTTTCACGTTCTTTGGAGGCTCCCAATTCATAATTGCTTCGATCTTCTGAGGATCTACTGGGACTCCTTCAGCTGACACTACATGGCCGAGGAACATTACTTCCTTTAGCCAGAATTCACACTTAGAAAGTTTGGCGTACAATTGCTCGTTTCTCAAAAGTTCCAATACAATCCGCAAATGCTGCGCATGTTCTTCCGGACTCTTAGAATACACCAGAATGTCATCAATAAACACGACCACAAATTTATCCAAAATTCAATGAACACACGGTTCATCAATTGCATAAATACAAGAGTGCGTTAGTGAGACCAAACGGCATCACTACAAACTCATAATGCCCGTAGCGAGTTCTGAACGCTGATTTCGGAACATCAGATTCCTTAATCCTCAGCTGATGGTATCCTGATCTCAGATCGATTTTAGAAATACTGTTGCCTGCG
This sequence comes from Orobanche coerulescens, assembly GCA_033398695.1. Lineage (NCBI taxonomy): Eukaryota > Viridiplantae > Streptophyta > Magnoliopsida > Lamiales > Orobanchaceae > Orobanche > Orobanche coerulescens. The sequence goes on from CM065803.1 coordinate 69,727,363, forward strand.
GTACCGGGTCAAATGCATCATCAATCCATGGTAACGGATATTTGTTCTTAATCGTCATTTTGTTCGGCTCTCGATAGTCAATACACAAATGGGCGATCCATCCTTCTTTCTGACAAAAAGAACTGGCGCTCCCCAGGGTGAAACGCTTGGCTGAATATAGCCCTTGTCCAGTAACTCCTCCAGTTGCTTCTTCAGTTCGTACATCTCAGTAGGTTCCATACGATACGGCGCCTTGGAAATTGGTGTAGCCCCGGGTTCCAGCTCAATGGTAAATTCCACATCCTTTCGTGGAGGTAGTCCAGGTAACTCATCAGAAAATACATCTAGAAATTCATTCACAACAGGAATGGACAAAAGTTCCAAAATTTCGTCTTCTTTCTTCATTGCATAACACCAATATCCGGTACATCCCTGTTTCAACAATCTGACAGCTTTCATCGCTTTGATCAATTTTTCTGAGCTTCCTGGTTTCCATCCTTCGAACAGTACTTCAGATCCATCATCAGCGATCAGTGAAATATTCCTCCTTCGGTAGTCTACAATTGCTCCATACCGATTAAGCCAATCGTCTCCGAGTATCAGGTCATCTCCTTGCATTTCTATCACGATCAGATTTGAGAGCCACTCTCTGCCCCCAAATGATACAGGGAAATTTCTAGTTTCTAAATTTCCGACAATTCTCTCTCCACTCGGTAAACCAACAACATAAGGTTCACAAGTATAAAAACCGGAAATATTCAAATGATTTACACAAGACAAAGATATGAAAGAATGTGTAGCTCCTGTATCGAACAAAACGCTAACTGGCTGGGAAAGGATTTGGACAGTACCTGATGCGACAGCAGCATCCTGATCATCTGTCCTCCTCATCTCATACAAACGTGGGGGAACAGATCTGGCACTCGATGTACCCTTTCGGTCCCATTGTCCTCTGCCTCGCCCGCGGCCAAAATTCTGAGGCATCTGAACACTTTGCTGTGTCTGTTGGACACTGGCTTCCTTCTGAACTGGCTGTGATGAACGGGTTCCATTGTACTTAGTGGCGTCCTTACAAAACTTCGCACGGTGTCCTTCCTGTCCGCACTCAAAACATGTAACTGGAGTGCGCAAACAATCACGCCAAAGGTGGCCTGGGCGACCACAGTTGAAGCACTTCCTAGTTGTATCCATCGTGGCTGACATTGTTCCGTAATTCTTTCCGCTCTTAGATGGGTGCGGAGGCTTCTTGAAAGAAAAAGAAGACTGGGCCTTGCGGGGCCCACTGCTCTTGTGCTCTGTAAAAGTACCAGAGACTTTCTGTTTCTTCGACTCCATAAACTTCTCCATTGCTGCTTCTTTTATTTCGTACGCCAACGCCTTTTCCTGGTATTGGCGGAGAGTGGTACATTCAAAACCGGACATGTACCTCTGGATTTCTGGTTTCATCCTCATTTCAAAATGAATCATCATCTCCGCATCTGTTCTGACCAGATGTCGAACAAATGCTAACTGCTGGTTAAACGTCTTAATCGTCTGGGATACGGGTTCGTCTGATGGTTGAGCGGAGAAAACTCCCGAATTTTGGCTTCCCTCACAGGACGAGGGCAATACTGAGCTTCCATCATCATTTTAAATTCCGTCCAATCGGCATCATGATCTGCAGGTCGGATAGCTTCCCAGCACTCGGATGCTTCCCCTAACAGAAAGTACTGGGCAATAGGAGCTCTCCTGTCGTCCGGGCAATTAATTCCAGCAAAAATTTTCTCCAGTTCCTTCAACCAATGGTCCCAAGTGGGAGTCTCGGAAAAGCCATCAAATTTGGGTGGTTGCATCTTTGCCACTTCTTGTAACCATCGGTCACCTCGATTCCCCATTTCTGGAATCCTTTGTTGTCCATCTCCCTGCTGAATTCCTGCCGCCACTTGCATTCGGTCCACGACCTGAGCGAACTGAGTCATCTGGTTCACGACTTGACGAAGGATTTCTGGCACACCAGGTTCCGGTTCGTTATTGATGGATTGCTGCAGCTCGCCTGAGCTATGACTAGCCTGATTAGAAGGCGACGCCTCCATTTCAGCATTCCTTCGTCCGCGTCCACGACCGCGACCACGTCCACGTATGCCTCTCAACATACTGTAAGCACAAGTACTTAATACACAGGAAACAGCATCGTTCTAATATTCAAATATAAAGAGACACAACATGTAAAGAACGAGATAGAGTTTAGGAACTTACAACCACCGTTCGCATGAAGACGTAGGCAGTGCGGTGATGTCATTCACGGCCGGTTACCCCAAAAGACATAAATGACCCCTGTTTTAACCCAATGGCCAAGATATCCATAATCTTAGCTCCGATACCATATTCTGTAACACCCCCAATATATTCAGGATTATTACAGTGCCGTAAATCCTTTATATAAGGATTTACAAGGCTGAAGAATTGAACAAGCATAAAAAGGTACTAACGAATGTAAATAACGGAATTACAGTACATCAGTTCTGACCAAATATAGAAATAGTACAATTGTTCAACAAAACTCAATAATACATCACCAAATTCAAATCCATCACAAATGACTTCGTACTCGAGTACTCATTGAAATAACGAATAAACAACAGATAAATAAACCCGGTCGGGACATCACTCTGCACCCTCGTCGTCATACAGTTCCAGTGGTTGTTTCCCCGCTCTCCTGGAGCCTGAACACAAACAAAATGTTCACCCCCGAAGGGGTTAGCACAACGATGCTAGTACAAGTACAATAATAATACAACAATGATATAATCAACAGTTATATCATAACAAGTTTCTCCAACGAGAATATCCACAACACATATCATATCATAACAGTTTCAACATACTGATGGTATTCCAACGATCCAGTAACACACGACTATAGATTCCCATGATGATCCCGTCGGACCAACACATGGTGGAACTACTGTCCCAACGATCCAACACACGACTATAGATTCCCATGATGATTCCCGTCGGATCAACGCATGGTGGACATATATTCACAACATATTTACACGATACAATCACATCATAATTGTCATAATATAAACAATTCTAATTAGAGTACTTGCCTCGGTTTGAAGACAAGAACAATACTCCCACAAAACGAACACTCGAAAGTCGTCCTCCTCAATCAATCACGCAACAAGATCAAACCTTAACAAAAGAAATGATATAGGATTTATCTCACGTCGTACGGATGTTTAACAATTCGATTCACGGCCAAAAGTTCATAAAATACAATCTGCCTGAACTGCTTAGCGCACGCTAAGTACTCTGTGTAGCGTGCGTTAAGTCTGCTCGATAGCGCACGCAAACAACAAAGCCTAGCGCACGCTAACGATGCATGGTCAGTACTTCACTGACTAATCAACTGACTCGTCTGATGGTCTAGCGTACGTTACGTACCAAACGTAGCGCACGCTAACTCGTGCTCGATAGCGCACGTTAATATTCATAGCATAGCGTGCGCTATCTATCCATGGCAGTTTACTGCTGAGCAGTAAACTGTTCTTGCCATGATTGAAACAATGAAATCTTGCGTGATAATTCATGTTACTTCCATGAATACCATGTTCATACCCTTATGAATGATTTAACGGATAAAGACAACTTCGGACTCAAGGATATGCATACCAATATAAAACCATATTCCATTCCGACTTCAAAACTTCATACGACAATTCGAAAAGCTTAACGGTTGATATCAACACCTCTATATCAATCCATATTATCATACTGAAGTTGATAAACGTTCTATATATATTAGATAAATCCTTCCATGATCAAACCTTTAGATTTATCTAACAATAAGGATGTCAACGTCTAGTCCAAGATTACTATGAAATCATCTATTAGATTCGGTTTACCAATGATAGAAGCTTCTCTTCACATATTCAGTGTAATAAGATTCGAATCATGATGATTATAATCAAGGTATTTAAGGCTTATTCATCTCACTATTCCAAACATGATATACTTGGGTAATTCATCCATGAAAATCCATATCTTGTTAACATGATCATCCAAATCGTTAAAATCCAACTCTAAGTCTTGAGATAGATTGAACATACCTTAATATGATGAAAATCACTGAACCGTAAGGTAGAATCCAACTCCGGTTGGTTGTATGCCACTCCAAGGTGTTATTCCTCTTCAATGATCATTCCCAAATGATAACCAATATGTAAACACTAACAAGATGTGTTCTAAGTGTATAGAAGTATTACTACAGCTCTCTGAACTCTCAAGGATGAAGAAAGGGCGAAAGAAATGAAAGCCAAAATGGTTGTTGTCCTATTTATAATATTCTGCATTTTGGCAAGTTAGCGCACGCTACTAAGCATTCCTTAGCGTGCGCTAATAATGGTTGACTTCAGAATTGTCCGGGTGCGTCCGCGGGAATCTTATCCGGACCCATGACCCGGCTGGCGCATGTGCTAGCTGTCCCACTCAATAATTGAGTCCTTAGCGCACGTTACTCCTATCTGCATAGCGTGCGCTAATAATAGCCCGATAGCGCGCGTTAAGATACATTCTTAGCGTGCGCTATCACGAGGTTGCATGAGCAATTTGCAAGTTTCTATACTTATGTATAATGATATCAATGCACGAAATATCATACTTCAATAATCAAAATCACCAATCCGAATAATACATGGTTTGAATACAGATGAAATACACTGTATAATAATCAAAATCACCAATCCGAATAATCCACGGTTTTGATTATAAATTTCTTCGCAATGACGGGAAGCGCCTTCATGCTTACTGCAGCGACTTTGTTAGCTTGGAGGGAGACCATTTCTGCAACTGGTTTGTTAAAGGTAGCGTTAAGTCACCTAGTGGTGTATTTGTTATCCGAGATAAAGACCTTTGCCTCAATGTTGGTCGAAAACTTAGTTATCTGAAGATGGATTCAGAAGTCATTATGAATTACATTGACAAAGATATTATGTATAATAGTGCCTTATGCCCAAAAGATATCCAAATGAAGATCAAGGAATCGTATGTATTTGACATATCATACAAGGTGGCTTTGAAAGAAAATGAAAAGGCAAAGAACAAGATGTATGGGCACGAGGCTGATTCCTTCAACAAGCTATTGTGGTATAAGGATGTTGTCATGGAAACAAACAAAAACTCAATATTTGAATTGGAAATTGACCCGGTCAGTAATCGATTCCAAAGGGTTTTTGTTGCATATGGTGCATGCGTGGAGGGATTTCAACATGCGTTACCTGTGTTATATGTTGATGGGACATTTGGTAAGAGTGTCTACAAGGGTCAGATTCTATCGGCTACTGGAAGAACCGGTATTGAAGGTATAGCTATTTCTAATTCAAACCTTATTTTCAACATTCATGGTACTGGCTATGAATTACTTGAAATAGTAATGCTGATGAGATCGAATTACTTCAACTGGTAACTTCTCAGTAAATGTTACATAATATCAACCCACTGGGTACTAACATGTTAAAGTCTTTTATGTTTACTTGGCAAAGTAATGGTATTTTACGTTGTTGTACTAGTATTATTTGAACTAGTAATCTTGTTATTTTGTACTTATAACTTCATCCAGTTCCTAACTGTGATTTTTACTACCTCATGTGTAATATCCTAGAATTTCGCTACGATATTTCGCATTATTTTAGATGAGTTGTACTGTACAGAGTGGGACCGACACAATACGAGTGGATAATTTTGGGAACTGTGACAGTCGTGCCAGTATGTCTATCGAGGTTATTTCAATTATAGGACATTACATGCGTGATGTGTTTTTAGATGTCGGATATATTGTATGCGTATTTGTACAATTGTCGTACTTTGTCGACAGATGTATTTGACGATATCGTGCATCAGATGTATCGTATGAGAATATTATCAGAACGAGCATGTGTATTCAGTATGCCGTATGTTCGTATCCAGCATGTCGAGACGGACGGGAACAGTTGGATTTTGGCCAAGTAAATAAGGCCATTACGTACGCTAGCATTAAGAACTTACGTACGTTAAAATTACATGTTTTACGTACGTTATGTGTAAGGCATTACGTACATAACAAAGGGAATCGGACAGGACCGAGCTATGGTTGGCAGGTGGGGCCCGGTATCAGCAGCTTTCGGCGCGGATATGGACAGGCGAGTCAACCTCGAGCATTACGTACGCTATGCGGGTTGTATTGCGTACATTAAGAGGGTAAGTTACTGTAGCAAGTCAACGAACTCATTACGTACGCTATGTAAACAAGAGTTACGTATGTAATGATGTCCACGAAATGAGGCAGGGAGTTCTGGCTAAGTATTACGTACGCTACAGATGATGTATAACGTACGTTAGGGTATGTTATGTACGTTAAGTGGGGGCCTTAGCGTACGTAATGAAGAGTGCAGTTTATAAAATGAAGTGTGGACTTTCATTTCCTCACGAACTAAAGAGATGTTCCTCTCCATATCCGTCCTTCTTCACTTCTAAGTGTGTTCTAGACACTTTTAACTTGGTTATGAACTTGGGAGCATGTATTTGAGGCTTGAATATGAAGATGTTAATTATTCTTGAAGTGTTTGATGATATTATTCATTTTCAAGAGGTATGTTGGATAATCCCTCTCTTCTATTTCGGATTTTGTTGTTGTTTATGTCTTCCTCGTATGATGATGGTTATGGTATTATGGTTATACTTCTTGATGATATATGAGGTGTATATTGAAGAAGATGATAGTTATGATGAGTATATGTTTCAAGTGTTTATGTTTTAGATATGATCATGGAATGTTGATATTTAAAACAAGCGATGATGATTATGGATGTTAAGGGACAAGTTATGTGAATGATGATTGGATCTTCTATATGGTCTTGATGATATACAAATCGTGATTATGAATTTGACAAGAACATTATCTTTCTTTTAGGATATGTGTTCATATGAGTCGAATGATCCTAAGTGTAGTTTGGCATGAGATTGATATATATAAACAAGGGATAATCATATCACGTTGAATTTAAGTTTGAATTCGGAATTGAATACATTGATTAAACTTGCTTCGTGCTCGAATCAATTGTTATTGAGATCACCGGATTATGAGATGAATTGAAGTTATGAGTTCAGATTTGTTGGGCATAAGAACATTTGATCCGTACATAGTTGGAATCGAGTATGTTATGAAATCCTTAATATCGATATGAATTGATCGTTGATATGATCATCGGTATATGGAATTGTAGTATGGTTATGGATTCGTGATTGATTGATGTAGGTTGTTTGGATATGTATTTATACGAGATATTGTGGAACCGTTAAGTTGATTGGTCGGTTATATCGGTAGTTGATTGTTATCGAACATATTGTTAATTGATCATTGCACTAGGTTGCGTTAAGTGATCGTTGATGATTAACCGTTGTGCTGTGATTGGAATTGGAGGATGCATGAATCACCTTGGTCGGGGCTACGGAGCTTGTAGATGAAGATGACGGGATTGGTAACAACTTCATCATATCGGTATCAAGGCAAGTTATGCTTGCTCAGTTCATAATGTTTAATAAATGGTTTCATTTTCATTTCATTTATAATTTATATAGCAATGGTATCATGGACTATGAATTGTCGGGATAATGGTATGTACATTATGGTTGGACTGAGATAAATCATAATGTATATAATTTTAAAGATGTCTAGTGGAAACGGAGACGTGAATTATATTTGGTCTATTATATGAGAAGTTAAGTACCGAGACTAGTTATCATGCCGATACTGAACTCGAGATGGTGGTTTGGTATTAGTAATGGACTACACTTGATTTTGGATTATTCGGATAACCACGTATTCGTTCAGGTATGTTGGTTGTGGAAAGGTTAGCATCTCCGGCTTGAGGTAAATTAATATTGCTAGATTATGATAATCATCATGTTGCATTATTGCATGTCTGTGTTGATACTTCATGTGGTGAGTATGCATCATTGTTGTTACATTTTGTGATGTGCTCTTTCTTTGAGCTGTGATCTGTTGGGCCGATGTGTTAGGGGATAAGACCTAAATGGCACCTATGTTCCGGGGTATTCCTGTGTGGATACTTTCATGACCCTTGGTTGCGACCTTGGGGTACTTCGTGATTGCATGAATTGTGTTAGGGGATAAGACCTACATGGCACCTACGTTCCGGAGTATTCCTGTGAGATGCTTTCGTGACCCTTGGCTGCGGCCTTGGGGTTTATGTGCTAATATCATATACATTGCTGAGCATGCTGTGAACTGTTGTCTGATGGAAATACGACGTTGTGGACGTGTCGGTCTTTCATGATCGAGTCATCGTTGCTCACTTGGAAAGTCTTCTGATCCTTGTTAGATATGGGTTTCTTCGAGATTCGTTGTCATGTTGTATCGTGATATATCTGGAGTCTGATACTTTCTAATCGGTCATGTGTAGGATTTTCAGGGCGGGCACATCTAGCATGTGTTGGTTTCGACCTCATATTGAATCTTGCACACGAGACGTACTTCGTGAGGCTGATTAGGCATGAGACCAGACGTGTATCTGATCAATACTCGTGGATGGCTTCTATAAGGACACATGTCCGGATCGAGCGTATTGTGACGTCCATCTTGAGTCTTATTGATTGGTCGTTCACAGTACATGTATAATCGGATCTGTTCGATAGTCGAGTTGTCTTTGCAATCCCGTATATATGATTTGTATATGGTTAACGATTTTATTCTCTCATGTATCTATCCTCATTGACCCTTTACTAATCTCGTTTGGAGTTACCATATCGATGGTCAACTCATTTGTTATCGACTCTTTATTAATCTCGTTTGGAGTTTCACCTATCATTGGTAATCTCGTTCGTTATTGATCCTTATTGATTCCGTTTGGGATTTTGCCTTACTGTTGGTGTTCTCGGTTGTTGGTCCTTGATTGATCTTGTTGGAGTTTACCGTATCGTCGGTATTCTCATTTGTTGATCCCTTATTGCTCTTGTTGGAGTTCATCATATTGTTGTTATTCTCGGTTGTTGGTCCTTATTGATCTCGTTAGAGTTTACTGTATCGTCGGTATTCTCGGTTGTTGATCCTTTATTGATCTTGTTGGGGTTTACCGTATTGTTGGTATTCCCAGTTGTTAGTCCTTCATTGATCTTGTTGGAGTCACCACATCATGGTATTCTCGTTAGTGGGTGATCCTTTGTCGATCTTGTGTGGAGTTATCATGTCATTGATATTCTCGTTCTGATGCATTGGTTGTTTATCATTATTGATTGTGTGAGCATTCATGCTTTGTATTGATATCCGAGACTTGCCATTGTCTCGGGATAGTTGATTTACAGATGTACCGTGGGATATCAGTTTTATCAGAATTGGGATCCAATGTGCGACCCACCGACAGGATTGGTCATGGACAGATTACTCCGTATTTGAAATGTATTTATGTTTTCGAGAATCATGGTATCATTTTGAATATAGTACAAATGGTTATTTTAATCCATTCGTCACTTGAGAACGTAAGATGTGGATTATGGTAAGAATTGATTTGATATGCATTGTGATGGATCGGTAGAGTTACACTGTAAATATTCTTACCTTGTAATTACATTGATATGTAATTGTATTTGATGATGTGATCGTTATTATTGTTGAGTATTATGGCTGACCCCGTCGTGGGCTTTATCTTTTAGGTACTCGGAGATCGAGCTAGTAGCGGTCGTGAAGGGATGAGCTTTCCGGTGATACTATGGCATGGTTATTGGGATTCGAGTATTCTTTCTAGTTTTTATAATTCCGCTGCAATTGTATTTAACCATGTCTCTATCCGCTGCGTGTGTAATTTTATAATGGCTTTCAGTATTTTTGCAACTCGTGTATACTTTCTAAATGCCCTTTTGGCGTATTTGCCTTGTGCTTTCAAGTGGTAATTTCTGACGGTAATTGGGAACTCTGTTTTGATAAATATTTGAGTATTTAAAACATTACCGTCTTCACCTCTTTGGCGTATTTGAAACGTTTGCGAAAATGATTTTAGCCTTGTGGGTTCCAATGTGGGGCCCACGGCACTGTAATACTACCAGTTGGCTTTTGGGGTGTTACAAAAAATGGTATCGGAGCTTGGGTTTCGTAAAACCCGGGCATGTGTGTTATGTGGATCTACCGGTGCGGTAGTAGCGAGACTTTTGAAAATAATTTTTCTGACTTTTGAGTCAAACGGATTTTTGGATGTTCCAAATTTTGAGATATTTTCAAATTGCTATATTTGCGATGCCGGTGTGCTGTTATTGTGTTAAGACTTTGTATGGACATCGTATGCTAGTATCACGGGAGATCATCGAATTCACGGACCTGTAAGTATGTTCTTTCAGTTATTTGGTTTTGATGATGATTATTTGAACAAGGTGACATGATTTTAAGATATTTCGGGATTGAGATATTGGTTATGATAGGATTTTATGTTTCGAGGACGAAACTTATTTAAGTGGGAAGATATGTAATATCCTAGAATTTCGCTATGATTTTTCGCATTATTTTATCTGAGTTGTACTGTACAGAGTGGGACCGACACAGTACGGGTGGATAATTTTGGGAACTGTGACCGTCGTGCCAGTATGTCTATCGAGGTTATTTTAATTCTAGGACATTATATGCTTGATGTGTTTTTCTATGTTGGATATACTGTATGAGTATTTGTACAATTGTCTTACTTGGTCAACAATTGTATTTGAGGATATCGTGCATCAGATGTATCGTATGAAAATGTTATCGGAACGAGCATGGGTATTCAGTATGCCGTATGTTCGTATCCAGTATGTCGAGACGGACAGGAACAGTTGGATTTTGGCCAAGTAAAGAAGGCCATTACGTACGCTAGCATTAAGGACTTAAGTAAGTTAAAATTACATGTTTTACGTACGTTATGCGTAAGGCATTACGTACATAACAAAGGGAATCGGATAGGACCGAGCTGTGGTCGGCAGGTGGGGCCTGGTGTCGGCAGCTTTCGGCACGGATATGGACAAGCGAGTCAACCTCGAGCATTACGTACGCTATGCGGGTTGTATTACGTACGTTAAGAGGGTAAGTTACTGTAGCAAGTCAACAAACTCATTACGTACGCTATGTAAACAAGAGTTACGTACGTAATGAAGTTCATGAAATGAGGCAGGGAGTTCTGGCTAAGTATTACGTATGCTACGGATGATGTATAACATACGTTAGGGTATGTTATGTACGTTAAGTAGGGGCCTTAGCGTAGGTAATGAAGAGTGCAGTTTATAAAATGAAGTGTGGACTTTCATTTCCTCACGAACCAAAGATATGTCCCTCTTCATATCCGTCCTTCTTCACTTCTAAGTGTGTTCTAGACACTTTTAACTTGGTTATGAGCTTGGGAGCATGGATTTGAGGCTTGGATATGAAGATGTTAATGATTCTTGAAGTGTTTGATGGTATTATTCATCTTCAAGAGGTATGTTGGATAATCCCTCTCTTCTATTTCGGATTTTGTTGTTGTTGATGTCTTCCTCGTATGATGATGGTTATGGTATTATGGTTATACTTCTTGATGATATATGAGGTGTATATTGAAGAAGATGATGGTTATGATGAGTATATGTTTCAAGTGTTTATGTTTTAGATATGAACATGGAATGTTGATATTTAGAACAAGTGATGATGATTATGGATGTTAAGGGACAAGTTATGTGAATGATGATTGGATCTTCTATAAGGTCTTGATGATATACAAATCGTGATTATGAATTTGACAAGAACATTATCTTTCTTTGAGGATATGTGTTCATATGAGTCCAATGATCCTAAGTGTAGTTTGGCATGAGATTGATATATATAAACAAGGGATAATCATATCACGTTGAATTTATGTTTGAATTCGGAATTGAATACGTTGATTAAACTTGCTTCGTGCACGAATCAATTGTTATTGAGATCACCGGATTATGAGATTGAATTGAAGGTATGAGTTCAGATTTGTTGGGCATAAGAATATTTGATCTGTACATAGTTGGAATCGAGTATGTTATGAAATCCTTAATATCGAGATGAATTGATCGTTGATATGATCATCGGTATATGGAATCGTAGTATGGTTATGGATTCGTGATTGATTGATGTAGGTTGTTTGGATATGTAATTTATTCGAGATATTGTGGAACTGTTAAGTTGATTGGTCGGTTATATCGGTTGTTGATTGTTATCGAACATATTGTTAATTGATCATTGCACTAGGTTGCGTTAAGTGATCGTTGATGATTAACCATTGTGCTGCGATTGGAATTGTAGGACGCATGAATCACCTTGGTCGGTGCTGCGGAGCTTGTAGATGAAGATGACGAGATTGGTAACAACTTCATCATAACGGTATCGAGGCAAGTTATGCTTGATCAGTTCATAATGTTTTTATTAATGGCTTCATTTTCATTTCATTTATGATTCATATAGCAATGGTATCATGGAATATGAATTGTCAAGATAATGGTATATACATTATTCTTGGACTGAGATAAATCATAATGTATATAATTTTAAAGATGTCTAGTGGAAACGGAGACGTGAATTATATTTGGTCTATTGTATGAGAAGTTAAAGACCGAGACTAGTTATCATGCCGATATTGAACTTGAGATGGTGGTTTGGTATTAGTAATGGACTGCACTTCATTTTGGATTATTCGGATAACCGCATATTCGTTCAGGGATGTTGGTCGTGGAAAGCGTCTCCAGCTTGAGGTAAATTAATATTGCTAGATTATGATAATCATCCTGTTGCATTATTGCATGTGTATGTTGATACTTCATGTGGTGAGTATGCATCATTTTGTTACGTTTTGTGATGTGCTCTTTCTTTGAGCTGTGATCTGTTGGGCCGATGTGTTAGGGGATAAGACCTAAATGGCACCTATGTTCCGGAGTATTCCTGTGTGGATACTTTCGTGACCCTTGGTTGCGACCTTGGGGTACTTCGTGATTGCATGAACTGTGTTAGGGGATAAGACCTACATGGCACCTACGTTCCGGAGTATTCCTATGATATGCTTACGTAACCCTTGGCTGCGGCCTTGGGGTTTATGTGCTAATATCATATGCATTGTTTAGCATGTTGTGAACTGTTGTCTGATGGAAATACGACGTTGTGGTCGTGTCGGTCTTTCATGATTGAGTCATCGTTGCTCACTTGGAAAGTCTTCTGATCCTTGTTCGATATGCGTTTCTTCGAGATTCGTTGTCATGTTGTATCATGATATACCTAGAGTCAGATACGTTCTGATCGGTCATGTGTAGGATTTTCAGGGAGGGCACGTGTAGCATGTGTTGGTTTCGACCTCATATTGAACCGTTCACATGAGACGTACTTCGTGAGGTTGATTAGGTACGAGACCAGACGTGTATCTGATCAATACTCGTGGTTGGCTTGTATACGGACACATGTCCAGATCGGGCGTATCGTGACGTCCATCTTGAGTCTTATTGATTGGTCGTTCACAGTCCATGTATAATCGGATATGTTCGATAGTCGGGTTGTCTTTGCAATCCCGTATATATGATTTGTATATGGTTGACGATTTTATTCTCTCATGTATCTGTCCCCGTTGACCCTTTACTAATCTCGTTTTGAGTTACCATATCGATGGTCAACTCATTGTTATCGACCCTTTATTAATCTCGTTTGGAGTCTCCCCTATCATTGGTAATCTCGTTCGTTATTGATCCTTATTGATTCCGTTTAGGAGTTTGCCTTATCGTTGGTATTCTTGGTTGTTGGTCCTTGATTGATCTTGTTGGAGTTTACTGTATCGTCGGTATTCTTGATTGTTGATCCCTTATTGCCCTTGTTGGAGTTCACCATATCATTGTTATTCTCGGTTGCTGGTCCTTATTGATCTCGTTAGAGTTTACTATATCGTCGGTATTCTCGGTTGTTGATCCTTTATTGATCTTGTTGGGGTTTATCGTATTGTTGGTATTCTCAGTTGTTAGTCCTTCATTGATCTTGTTGGAGTCACCACATCATGGTATTCTCGTTCGTGGGTAATCCTTTGTCGATCTTGTGTGGAGTTATCATGTCATTGATATTCTCGTTCTGATGCATTGGTTGTTTATCATTATTGATTGTGTGAGCATTCATGCTTTGTATTGATATCCGAGATTTGCCATTGTCCCGGGACAGTTGATTTACAGATGTACCGTGGGATATCGGTTTTATCGGAATTGGGATCCGATTGTGCGACCCAGCGGACAGGATTGGTCATGGACAGATTACTCCGTATTTGAGATGTATTTATGTTTTTGAGAATCTTGGTATCATTTTGAATACAATACAGATGGTTATTTTAATCCATTCGTCACTTGATAACGCACGATGTGGATTATGGTAAGGATTGATTTGATATGGATTGTGATGGATCGGTAGAGTTACACTATAAATATTCTTACCTTTCAATATTGATATGTAATTGTATTTGATGATGTGATCGTTATTATTGTTGAGTATTATGGCTGACCTCGTCGTGGGCTTTATCTTTTGGGTACTCGGAGATCGAGCTAGTAGCGGTCATGAAGGGATGAGCTTTCTGGTGATACTTGCTATGGCATGGTTATTGGGACTCGAGTATTCTTTCTAGTTTTTATAATTCTGCTGCAAATGTATTTAACCATGTCTCTATCCGCTGCGTGTGTAATTTTATAATGGCTTTCAGTATTTTTTCAACTCATGTATACTTTCTAAATGCCCTTTTGGAGTCTTTGCCTTCTGCTTTCAAGTGGTATTTTCTGACGGTAATTGGAAACTATGTTTTGATTAATATTTGAGTATTTAAAACATTACCGTCTTCGCCTCTTTGGCGTATTTGAAACGTTTGCGAAAATGATTTTAGCCTTGTGGGTTCCAATGTGGGGCCCACGGCGCTGTAATACTCCCGGTTGGCTTTGGAGGTGTTATAGAAAATGGTATTGGAGCTTGGGTTTCGTAAAACCCGGGCATGTGTGTTATGTGGCTCTACCGGTGCGGTAGTAGCGAGACTTTTGAAAATAATTTTTCTGACTTTTGAGTAAAACTGATTTTTGGAGGTTCCAAATTTTGAGATATTTTCAAATTGCTATATTTGCGATGCCGGTGTGTTGTTATTGTGTTGAGACTTTTTATGGGCGTCGTATGCTAGTATCACGGGAGGTCATCGACTTCACGGACCTGTAAGTATGTTCTTTCAGTTATTTGGTTTTGATGATGATTATTTGAACAAGGTGACATGATTTTAAGATATTTCGGGATTGAGATATTGGTTATGACAGGATTTTAAGTTTCGAGGATGAAACTTATTTAAATGGAAAGATATGTAATATCCTAGAATTTCGCTATGATTTTTCGCATTATTTTATCTGAGTTGTACTGTACAGAGTGGGACCGACACAGTACGGGTGGATAATTTTGAGAACTGTGACAGTCGTGCCAGTATGTCTATCGAGGTTATTTTAATTCTAGGACATTACATGCTTGATGTGTTTTTCTATGTCGGATATACTGTATGAGTATTTGTACAATTGTCGTACTTGGTCAACAGTTGTATTTGAGAATATCGTGCATCAGATGTATCGTATGAGAATGTTATCGGAACGAGCATGTGTATTCAGTATGCCGTATGTTCGTATCCAGTATGTCGAGATGGACGGGAACAGTTGGATTTTGGCCAAGTAAAGAAGGCCATTATGTATGCTAGCATTAAGGACTTACGTAAGTTAGAATTACATCTTTTACGTACGTTATACGTAAGGCATTATGTACGTAACAAAGGGAATCGGACAGGACCGAGTTGTGGTTGGCAGGTGGGGCTCTGTGTCGGAAGCTTTCGGTGCGGATATGGATAGGCAAGTCAACCTCGAGCATTACGTACGCTATGCGGGTTGTATTACGTACGTTAAGAGGGTAGGTTACTGTAGCAAGTCAACGAACTCATTATGCACGCTATGTAAACAAGAGTTACGTATGTAATGAAGTTCACGAAATAAGGCAGGGAGTTCTGGCTAAGTATTATGTACGCTACGGATGATGTATGACATACGTTAGGGTATGTTACATACGTTAAGTGGGGGCCTTAGCGTACGTAATGAAGAGTGCAGTTTATAAAATAAAGTGTGGACTTTCATTTCCTCACGAACCAAAGAGATGTTCCTCTCCATATCCGTCCTTCTTCACTTCTAAGTGTGTTCTAGACACTTTTAATTTGGTTATGAGCTTGGGAGCATGGATTTGAGGCTTGGATATGAAGAAGTTAATGATTCTTGAAGTGTTTGATGGTATTATTCATCTTCAAGAGGTATGTTGGATAATCCCTCTCTTCTATTTCGGAATTTGTTGTTGTTGATGTCTTCCTCGTATGATGATGGTTATGGTATTATGGTTATACTTCTTGATGATATATGAGGTGTATATTGAAGAAGATGATGGTTATGATGAGTATATATTTCAAGTGTTTATGTTTTAGATATGAACAAGGAATGTTGATATTTAGAAAAAGTGATGATGATTATAGATGTTAAGGTACAAGTTATGTGAATGGTGATTTGATCTTCCGTATGGTCTTGATGATATACAAATCGTGATTATGAATTTGACAAGAACATTATCTTTCTTTGAGGATATGTGTTCATATGAGTCGAATGATCCTAAGTGTAGTTTGGCATGAGATTGATATATATATAAACAAGGGATAATCATATCATGTTGAATTTAAGTTTGAATTCGGAATTGAATACGTTTGATCCGAATCAATTGTTATTGAGATCACCAAATTATGAGATTGAATGAGTTCAGATTTGTTGGGCATAAGAACATTTGATCCGTACATAGTTGGAATCGAGTATGTTATGAAATCCTTAATATCGAGATGAATTCATCGTTGATATGATCATCGGTATATGGAATCATAGTATGGTTATGGATTCATGATTTATTGATGTAGGTTGTTTGGATATGTATTTATTCGAGATATTATGGAACCGTTAAGTTGATTGGTCGGTTATATTGGTTGTTGATTGTTATCGAACATATTGTTAATTGATCTTTGCACTAGGTTGCGTTAAGTGATCATTGATGATTAACCATTGTGCTGGGATTGGAATTGGAGGACGCATGAATCACCTTGGTCAGGGCTGCGGAGCTTGTAGATGAAGACGACGGGATTGGTAACAACTTCATCATATCGGTATCGAGGCAAGTTATGCTTGCTCAGTTCATAATGTTTAATAAATGGTTTCGTTTTCATTTCATTTATGATTCATATAGCAATGGTATCATGGAATATGAATTGTCGGGATAATGGTATGTACATTATGCTTGGACTGAGGTAAATCAAAATGTATATAATTTTAAAGATGTCTAGTGGAAACGGAGACGTGAATTATATTTGGTCTATTGTATGAGAAGTTAAATACCGAGACTAGTTATCATGCCGATATTGAACTCGAGATGGTGGTATGGTATTAGTAATGGACTACACTTCATTTTGGATTATTCGGATAACCGCGTATTCATTCAGGGATATTGGTCGTGGAAAGGTTAGTGTCTCTAGCTTGAGGTAAATTAATATTGCTAAATTATGATAATCATCATGTTGCATTATTGCATGTGTGTGTTGATACTTCATGTGGTGAGTATGCATAATTGTTGTTACGTTTTGTGATGTGCTCTTTCTTTGAGCTGTGATCTGTTGGGCCGATGTGTTAGGGGATAAGAGCTAAATGGCACCTATGTTCCGGGGTATTCCTGTGTGGATACTTTCATGACCCTTGGTTGCGACCTTGGGGTACTTCGTGATTGCATGAACTGTGTTAGGGGATAAGACCTACATGGCAACTACGTTCCGGAGTATTCCTGTGAGATGCTTCCGTGACCCTTGGTTGTGGCCTTGGGGTTTATGTGCTAATATCATATGCATTGTTGAGCATGCTGTGAATTGTTGTCTGATGAAAATACAACGTTGTGGTCGTGTCGGTCTTTTATGGTTGAGTCATCGTTGCTCACTTGGAAAGTCTTCTGATCCTTGTTGGATATGTGTTTCTTCAAGATTCGTTGTCATGTTGTATCGTGATATATCTGGAGTCAGATACGTTCTCACTACTACAAACTTGGGCCTTTAACAGCGGTTTTGGAGCCCCTTTGACAGCGGTTCTGGAACCGCTATTAAAGATGGTGTTGTTAATTTAACAGCGGTTCCTTAAAAAAACGCTGTTAAATTTAACAGCGGTTCTCCAAAAAAAACGCTGTTAATTTAACAGCGGTTTCTAGAAGGAACCACCGTTAACTGTACATTTAACAACGCTTGTCGTAAAGGAACCGCTGTTATTTAACAGC
Source organism: Orobanche coerulescens (assembly GCA_033398695.1). Classification (NCBI taxonomy): domain Eukaryota; kingdom Viridiplantae; phylum Streptophyta; class Magnoliopsida; order Lamiales; family Orobanchaceae; genus Orobanche; species Orobanche coerulescens. The sequence continues at coordinate 69,745,709 of CM065803.1, forward strand.
GGTTCGAACAAAAAACCGTTGTTAACTGGACAGTTAATAGCGGTTCGTTTAACAACCGATGTTAAACTAAAAGGGATTTTAACAGCGGTTTCTTATAAGAACCGCTGTTAATGCTATTTTTTATTATTCCAGTTTCATTTTTTTTTTAATTTCCCAACCTGCTACACATACACATAAAACAGCATCCAAACACAAAACATCAAATAAACCGTCAACAACACAACTTTCATCCATTCACCAATCCAACTAGACAACTTTATCCGACCATCAAATACAATAACATTCCATCCAATTCAAAATAAATACAACATAATTCAAGAACTAACTAAACAAAACAACGGTAATTCTTAAAAAATTAAATGTCAAATGTCTACGCACACAAACGGTTCATAACCTCCAAAAATTGTTTTGCCCATTCGGTTCGGATTTCACGAATTCTATTTATAGGAAGTGCTGCAACATCATCAAACATCTGTACATATAAACATATATATAAATTAACAAACTCATCAACTTAAACGAATCACTTTTAAACCGAAATTAATTTAAATAATTTAAAAAAATGAAATAAAAGTTTATCACCTCCATCCATCCATCGGTAATACGAGCTCGGATAATAGTCGACATCCAGTGCATGACGTAATGCCCACACTCCCAACCTCCGTTTTGTTTATTACACTAAAAAGAATATGTTTCTCAATTATATAATGTATAATATATACATATATAGCTAATATATCTATCTGCTGTAATATCCAGATTAATTATTGAGTATTTCATCTGTATTTGAACCCTGTATTATTCGGAATTGTGATATCGATAATTGAAGTATGATATTTCTCGTATTTGTATCCTTGTACATGAGTGTGGCAACATGTAAATTTTCCCCATGCAAATACGTGATAACGTACGTTAAGAAGGAAGCTTAACGTACGTTATCAGTCACAGTTAGCGTACGCTACGAATGTAGCGTAGCGTGCGTTAACCAGCCAATAATTGAGCTGGGCGGATAGCACATGCCCCAGCCGTACATGGGTCCGGATAAGATTCCGTCGGATGAACCTGGACACTTTTGAAGTCAACGATTGTTAACGTACGCTAAGGATTGTGTCTAGCGTACGCTAATGTGTGTTACGTACGTAACCTGATGGTGTAATATACGTAATCGAGGTCAGAATCAGGACAGTTAACTATCAGGACGATAGCGTATACGCTAAGAAACTTACGTACGTTATGCATGAAGGCTAACGTACGTTAAGGTCAGAAAATTATAAATAAGACATCACCCCATTTCATTTTAGCTCGTTTATTTCACTTAGCCTTCAACATACTTTGTGCCCAGAGAGATCCCAGCCTCCTTAAACATATATAGACCATCTCTACTAAATCATTGAAGATTGGATATCATTTATGCTTGATCATTGAAGTGGAGAAGCATCTTGGATTGGCACACAAACAACCGGAGTTGGATTCTACCTATTGTCTCGGTGTTTTCTTCATCTTAAGATATGTTATACTATTTCCAACCTTGAGTTCGTGTTCTTAAGGATATGATGATCATGCTATCAAGATATTAAGTTCTAGAGATGATTTATTCGACCAACATCATGTTATGAAGTTGAGATGATTATGCTTTAAGTACCTTGGTTAAGAACATCATAATTTGAATCTTGTTACGATGAACAATAAAGGAAGTTTCTGAGATTGGTAATCCAAATTTAAAAGGTGTCTTCGTAGTAATCACGGACTTGGTATTAACATCATTGTTATTAGACGAACCTAGAAAGTTGATCATGGAAGGATTTGTCATATCTTGTAGAGGTGGATTGTTAAGTAAATCTTCAAGATGATAGTTTGAATGATATAAAGATATTAATATTAACCATAGGCCTTCCGAATTATGCTTGAGAAATTGTAATCAAGACTGGAGTATGATCACCATGATGATATACGAATCCTTGAATTTGAAGATGTTCTAATCCGTAAGATCTTTCACAATTGTATAAGCATGATATGTAGAAGAGTAACGTATGTTCATCACTGAGGATTTCGTACGCTTCATCATAAATCAGAACAGTCGACTGTTCAGTGAGAGACTGTCGGATGCTTGTTTAACGTACGCTAAGCTATGTATCTTACGTACGCTATCAGGCATAGTTAACGTATGCTACGTTTGGTACGTAATGTACGTTATATCATCAAACGAGTCAAGTCGACTGATCAGAGAGGGACTGTCGATACATGGTTAGCGTATGCTAGACCTTGTAGCTTACGTACGCTAACGAGTAGGCTTAACGTACGCTACCAAAGGTACGTAACGTACGTTAAGCAGGTCAGACAGGTTACGTTTTATGAACTTCTGACCATAATTTGGATTGTTAGGTGTTCGTACGACTTGAGATGAATTCTATATTATTTCCTTTGTTAAGGTACGAGCTTAGCAACGTGATTGATCGAAGGGAGCGACCTTTGAGCGTTTTGATATTCGTGGGAGTATTATTCTTGTTATCGAATCGAGGCAAGTACTTTAATTGTTCTATGTATTGATGTTATACATATTGTTGTGCATATATGTCGTTGTTGTATGTCCACCTCGTGTTGGTCCGACGGGATCATCGGGGGATCTACGCTAGCGTGCGCTGGATCATCGGATGGGTTTTTCCACCATAGGTTGGTCTGACGGGATCATCGTGGGTTCTAGGCTGTGAACGCTGTATCGTCGGAATTATCATGTGTATGTTGTGATATCATGTTGTGATTATCATTTGTGTATGTTGTTTAGGAGTTTCTCGTAGGAGGAGACTCGTTGGTATTTTGTCATTCATGTTATTATTATTCTTCGTGAGATGTTGAATAATATATTGCGGTACTTGTACTAGAATCATTGTGCTAACCCCTTCGGGGGTGAACATTTATTTGTGTTCAGGATCCAGGAGAGCAGGGAAACAACCACCGAAGCTGCATGACGACGAGGGTACAGAGTGATGTTCCAACCGGGTTTACTTGTCTATTGTTTGTATCATTTTAATAAGTACTCGAGTACAACGTCGTTTGTGATATTTAGATTTGGTGATGTATTGATATTTTTCCTTTGGATAATTGTAGTCTCGGTATTGGTCCAGAACTGTTGTATTTTATTTCAGTTACTTTCATATATTGATACCTGTTATTGTCTTTTATTTCTTCAGCCTTGTAAATTCTTATGTAAAGGATTTACGGTGCTGTAATATTCCTGAATATATCGGAGGTGTTACAGAATATGGTATCGGAGCTAAGATTATGGATATATTGGCCATTGGGTTAAAATAGGGGTCATATATGTCTTTTGAGGTAACCGGCCGTGAATAACATCACTGTTCTGCCTACATCTTCGTGCGAGCGGTGGTTGTAAGTTCCTAAATTCTATCTCGTCCTTTGCATGTTATACTTCTTTATACTTGAACATTAGAACGATATTATTTCCTGTATATTGAGTATTTATCCTTATAGTATGTTGAGAGGTGGACGTGGACGTGGTCGCGGACGCGGACGAAGAAATGTCGAAAGAGAAGCTTCGCCTTCTAATCAGGCCAGCCACAGCTCAGGCGAGCCACAAAGATCTATTAATAATGAACCAGAACCTGCTGTGCCCGAAATCCTTCGTCAGGTGGTGAACCAAATGACTCAGTTTGCCCAGGTCGTGGACCGAATGTAGGTGGCAGTAGGACTACAACATGGAGGTGGACAACAAGGTATCCCAAATATGGGAAATCGAGGCGACCGATGGCTGCAGAGGTGGCAAAGATGCAACCACCTAAATTCCCACATGGGATCATTGGTTGAAGGAACTGGAGAAAATTTTTGCCGGGATTAATTACCTAGACGACCGGAGAACCTCTATTGCTCAGTACTTTCTGATAGGGGAACCGTCCGCGTGGTGGGAAGCCATCCGGCCTATAGATCATGATGCGGACTGGACAGAATTTAAATTGATGATGGAAGCTCAGTACTGCCCTCGTCCTGTGAGGGAAGCCAAAGTTCGGGAGTTTTTCTCCGCTCAGCCTTCGGATGTGCCAGTATCTCAGGCAATCAATATGTTTAACCAGCAGCTGGCATTTGTTCGACATCTGGTCAGAACATATACACAAATGATGATCCATTTCTATATGAGAATGAAACCAGAAATTCAGAGGTACATGTCCGGTTTTGAATGTACCACTCTCCGTCAATACCAGGACAAAGCATTGGCATATGAAATCAAGGAAGCAGCAATGGAGAAGTTTGCAGAATCCAAGAAGCAGAAAGTCTCTGGTAGTTTCACGGAGCACAAGAGTAGTGGACCCACACGGCCCAGTAATCCTTCCATTCTTTCAAGAAATCTCCGCACCCATCTAAGAGCGGAAATAACTTCGGAGCAGCATCAGCCACGACGGATGTAACCAGGAAGTGCTTTAACTGTGCCCAAGCGGGGCACTATCGACGAAATTACCCCTACCTGTCGTGACTTGTTTTGATTGTGGTCGAGAGGGACATCGTGCGGTGTTTAGTGAAGAGGCTGCAAAGTCTTTTAGAGCCCGTACATCACATCCAGTTCAGAAGGAAGCCAGTATCCAACAGACGCAACAAAGTGTTCAGTTGCCTCAGAATTTTGGTCGCGAACGAGGCAGAGTACAGTGGGACCGAAAGGGGACATCGAGTGCTGGATCCATTCCCCCACGTCTGTATGAGATGAGTAGAACAGACGATCGTGATGTCATTGCCGCATCGTGCATCGTTCGCATCCTTTCACAGCCAGTTAGCATTTTATTCGATACAGGAGCTACGCATTCATTTATATCCTTGTCTTGTGTAAATCGTTTGAATATTTCTGGTTTTCATAATTGTGAGCCTTATGTTTTGGGTTTACCGATTGGATAGAGGATTGTGGGAAACCTAGAAACTAGAGATTTCCCTGTATCATTTGGAGGCAGAGAGTGGCTCTCAAATCTGATTGTGATAGAGATGCAAGGAGACGACCTGATACTCGAAGATGATTGGCTTAATCGATATGGAGCTGTTGTAAACTACCGAAAGAGGAATATCTCAGTGATAGCTGATGATGGTTCCAGAATACTATTTGAAGGATGGAAACCAGGAAGCTCAGGAAAGATGATCAAGGCAATGAAAGATGTCAAATTGTTGAAACAGGGTTGTACCGGATACTGGTGTTACGCAATGAAGAAAAAAGACGGAAAAGTAGAACTCTCATCCATTCCTGTTGTGAATGAATTTCCAGATGTGTTTCCTGACGAATTACGTGGACTACCTCCACGACGGGATGTAGAATTCACCATTGAGCTGGAACCAGGAGCTACACCAATTTCTAAGGCACCGTATCATATGGCACCTACTGATATGTACGAATTGAAGAAGCAACTTGAATAGCTACTGGACAAAGGCTATATCCAGCCAAGCATTTCGCCCTGGGGTGCACTAGTTCTTTTCGTTCGGAAGAAGGATGGATCGCTTCGATTGTGCATTGACTATCGAGAGCTGAACAAAATGACAATCAAGAACAAATATCCGTTGCCACGGATCGATGATTTATTTGACCAGCTACATGGAGCAACGGTGTTTTCTAAGATCGATCTGAGATCACGATATCATCAGTTGAGGATTAAGGAATCTGATATTCCGAAGTCAGCATTCAGAACTCGTTACGGAGATTATGAGTTTGTAGTTATTCCGTTTGGTCTCACTAATGCGTCTGCCGTGTTTATCCAATTGATGAATCGAGTGTTCATAGAGTATTTGGACAAGTTTGTGGTTGTGTTCATTGATGACAATCTGGTGTATTATAAGAGCCCGGAAGAGCATGCGCAGCATTTGCGGATTGTTCTAAACCTTCTGAGAAACGAGCATTTGTACGCTAAGCTTTCTAAGTGTGAATTCTGGCTAAAGGAAGTAATATTCCTCGGTCATGTAGTATCAGCAGAAGGAGTTCGAGTAGATCTCCAGAAAATCGAAGCAGTTATGGATTGGAAGCCTCCTAAGAACGTGAAAGAAGTCCGGAGTTTCATAAGACTTGTTGGGTATTATCGTCGATTCGTGTAAGGGTTTTCCAAAATTACCCGCCCACTTACTCGACTACTTCAGAAAACTCAAAAGTTTGAGTGGAACGAGATGTGCCATAATAGCTTTGATGAATTAAAGAAGAGATTGACGACAACACTGATTTTAGCACTCCCACAGGGAACTGGAGGATTCATAGTTTATAGTGATGCTTCGAACCAAGGACTCGGATGTGTATTGATGCAGAATGAGAAGGTGATCGCCTATGCATCACGACAGCTGAAACCTTATGAAGTGAATTACCCAACACATGATTTGAAGCTCGCAGCAGTAGTTTTTGCTTTAAAAATCTGGAGACATTACCTGTACGGGACTCACTCTTAAATCTTTATGGATCACAAGAGTCTCAAATACATCTTCCCTCAAAAAGAGTTGAACATGCAGCAAAGGAGATGGTTGGAACTGATTAAGGACTACGACTTGGAGATTCTTTATCATCCAAGCAAAGCAAATATAGTGGCCTATGCACTTAGCCGCAAGCCTGTTTCTATTCAGATGCTGGAGACTCTGACCTCCCAGCTCAGCATTCAACGAGAAATGATTCGCGAAGGAATTGAAATATGGTCGCAAAGATTCCAAGGAAAACTATGTGTAATGGAATTAACTTCATCGTTAACCGAAGAAATCAAATCTAAGCAAGTAGATGATCCTCTAATGATTCGGTTACGTGATGAAGTGATCAAGGGAAAGGCCCCAGTATTTGTAATTCATGATGATTGAGTATTGAGATTCCAGAGCCAACTTTGTGTTCCCGATGTCGATGTTTTGAAACAAATAATTCTGAAGGAAGCTCACAGTACGCCCTATTCTATCCACCCGGACACCAGTAATATGGATAAGGATCTAAAGCAGAATTTCTGGTGGGGCAACATGAAGAAAGACGTAGCCGATTACGTCTCGAAATGTTTGGTTTGTCAGCAGGTTAAGATCGAGCATCAACGACCTTTCAGAATGCTGAAGCCGCTCCCGATTCCTGAATGGAAGTGGGAGGACATATCGATGGACTTTATCACTAATATGCCGAGAACCAAGACAGGAATGAACATGATTTGGGTGATAGTTGATCGTCTAATCAAATCGGCTCATTTTATAGGCATTACAGACACGTGGGGACCCGAGAGGTTGGCACGAGTATTTATTTCAGAGATAGTCCGATTGCATGGTATGCCGAAGACCATTATTTCTGACCGAGACGGTCGCTTTGTGTCTCATTTTTGGAAAGCAGTTCATAAAGCCTTGGGGACCGAATTGAACTTCAGCACAACCTATCATCCACAGACAGACGGACAATCCGAGAGGACTATTCAAATGGTGGAAGATATGATGAGGGCTTGTGCCTTAGATTGGTCAACTTATGGGGAAGTTCATCTGCCGTTGATTGAATTCACCTACAACAATAGTTGGCATGCTTCCATTAAGATGGCACCGTTTGATGCATTATATGGGAGGAGATGCAGATCGCCCCTATGTTGGGACGATTCATTAGACTTGATCGGGACGGAACCGGAATTGCTCGTACAGACACGAGAGAAGATAGCCTTGATTCGAGAAAGGTTGTTGACCGCCCAGAGCCGACAGAAATCTTACACAGACGTGCGCCGTCGCCCATTAGAGTTCAATACTGGAGATCATGTACTTTTAAAGGTTTCTCCAACTCGGGGAATCTTTCGTTTCGGAATAAAGTGGAAGTTGAGTCCGAGATATATCGGACCGTTCGAGATTCTTGAGAGAGTTGGAGAGTTAGCATACAGATTGGCATTACCGCCGTCATTGAGCCATGTTCATAACGTGTTCCACGTATCCCAGTTACGGATATATATACCATATCTTAATCATGTCATTGATTTCGACGAGATCGAAGTCGCTCAGGATGGCACGTTTGAAGAGAGACCAATCAGGATACTCGAGATTAGAGTTAAGCAATTGAGGAACAAACCGATCGCGTTGGTCAAGGTTCAGTGGTCACGCCACAGAGTGGAAGAAACCACTTGGGAAACGGAAGATAGCATGAGGACCAGATATCCAGAGTTATTTTCGTCTTGAGTTTCGCGACGAAATTCCTTTTTAGTAGGAGAGTATGTAATATCCGTATTAATTATTGAGTATTTCATCTGTATTTGAACCCTGTATTATTCGGAATTGTGATATCGATAATTGAAGTATGATATTTATCGTATTTGTATCCTTGTACATGAGTATGGAAACATGTAAATTTTCTCCATGCAAATATGTGATAACGTACGTTAAGAAGGAAGCTTAACGTATGTTATCAGTCACAGTTATCGTACACTACGAATGTAGCGTAGCGTGCGTTAACCAGCCAATAATTGAGCTGGATGGCTAGCACATGCGCCAGCCAGACATGGGTCCGGATAAGATTCCCTCGGATGAACCTGGACACTTTTGAAGTCAACGATTGTTAATGTACGATAAGGATTGTGTCTATCATACGCTAATGTGTGTTACTTACATACGCAACCTGATGGTGTAACGTACGTAATCGAGGTCAGAATCAGGACAGTTAACTATTAGGACGATAGGGTACGATAAATTATGCTGGGTAGCGTACGCTAAGAGACTTACGTACGTTATGCATGAAGGCTAACATACGTTAAGGTCAGAAAATTATAAATAAGAAATCACCCCATTTCATTTCAGCTCGTTTATTTCACTTAGCCTTCAACATACTTCGTGCCCAGAGAGATCCCAGCCTCCTTAAACACATATAGACCATCTCTACTTAATCATTGAAGATTGGATATCATTTATGCTTGATCATTGAAGTGGAGAAGCATCTTGGAATGGCACACAAACAACCGGAGTTGGATTCTACCTATTGTCTCGGTGTTTTCTTCATCTTAAGGTATGTTATACTATCTCCAACCTTGGGTTCGTGTTCTTAAGGATATGATGATCATGCTATCAAGATATTAAGTTCTAGAGATGATTTATTCGACCAACATCATGTTTTAGGAAGTTGAGATGATTATGCTTTAAGTACCTTGGTTAAGAACATCATAATTTGAATCTTGTTACGATGAACAAGTAAAGGAAGTTTCTGAGATTGGTAATCCAAATTTTAAAGGTGTGTTCGTAGTAATCACGGACTTGGTATTAACATCATTGTTATTAGACGAACCTAGAAAATTGATCATGGAAGGATTTGTCATATTTTGTAAAGGTGGATTGCTAAGTAAATCTTCAAGATGATAGATTGAATGATATAAAGATATTAATATCATCCATAGGCCTTCCGAATTATGCTTGAGAAATTGTAATCAAGATTGGAGTATGATCACCATGATGATATACGTATCCTTGAATTCAAAGATGTTCTGATCCGTAAGATCTTTCACAATTGTATGAGCATGATATGTAGAAGAGTAACGTATGTCATCGCTGGATTTCGCGTAGTATGGTTTTCAAATCCGATCAATTTTAAAATTTGTAAAACCTCGGAGTATTTCCAAGGTATCGAACCCAAGGGAATTGATGTGTCGAAAATAAAGGAAGTAACTCTACTCAAAATTTGTCTGCTATTTAGGAATCCGAAAATTCGTTTTGATTCCAATTATAAAATCGAAATATAAAAATTAAATAAAAAATGAATTATCTAAATTAAGCAAATAAAGCAAATTAGCAAGATAAAATCACAAGTGAAAGCTAATTGATCCTAGGGTAGTATCATCTAATTGAGTTCACACAATCCATTCACTTAATTCCTTTTCCCCAAATTTTAATTCAATCCTAGAAATAATCACTCAGCCGATCTAGAATTCCGATCAAGGCAACCTAGAAAGATAGTTAATTTAAACCCTTTTCCCCGCCAGGGCTCAAAGAATTTAAATCACTTAAAAGCGCCAACTTATTTATATATGATTTATCTTTCTCCACTCAGGTCTCAAGATAAAATCATATTGTGCATCAAGTATTTCCACTAATTAATTAATCCTTCCAGGCAAAATCAATTAGCTAACATACATCGATTAAGGGCCCTTTAATCTAGCATGAGATTTAACACAACTTGATCACAAGCCTAGGATGAAAGGTAAAAAGGTAATCAAAGGAACATCATGTGAACATCAATTAAATTTACTAACCCTAGAATCAATCAATGAATTTAGCCAGACATAATTGAAATTAAACAAGAAATAGATGAAGAATGCATATTATTAATATGAAAAGAGAGATTACAACCCTTACGGATGAACTCCGAGTCTTCACTCTCCGAAAAACAATAATAATTCTCCTCCAAAAAGTTCTTGATCAAAGGAATAAATCTTGCTAAAAAGATGTAAAAATCTGCTAAAGATAATAATGGATGAAAAAGAATGATCAAAGATCCTCAAACTAGGTCTAAAAGGAGGTTTATATAGCCTAAGGGGGTTAAAATCCCGATTAGCCCTAATCTAGGAAACAAAAACTATCCAAAAGAGTTATAATTCGTCAAAACACGAGAGTCCGCTGGGCAGCCTATCGGTCGATAGCTTGGCCGATAGTTGGTTCGTCGATCGCATCCAACGGTAGGGCAGGAACACCTTTCGGACAAACCTATCGTCCGCTAGGCTGGCCGATAGGTTCGTTTGTCTCTTGCAAAAAAATCCGTTTCTTCCGTCCGTGACTCGACTCTCGGTCCTTTGTCTCGTTTTGGGTCCTTTTGGCTCTAAAAACCTGCAAACACACTAAAACCAACCCAAACGCGTAATACGGCTCGACTAATCATAAATAAGCCAAATACGAGCACACTAATCACGAAACGAGATAAAAACCTAGTATAAAATCCTAGAAATAATGTGGTAAAATTACCACTTATCAAACCCCCCCAAACTTAAGCCTTGTTCGTCCCGAACAACAAAAAGAAAAGAAAAAGAAAGTCGTGAATCATCGTGCAACTCATAGTGTTCAACCTAATCAATACTATCCTGTAATTCTCTCTAAATAATCCGAGTGTCGTAAAAGCGAGCTGCACTCAGAATAATGATTCCGCAAAGTAGACAAGTTCAGTCCTAATCACTCGTTCATGAAGAAGATCCAGCTCAAAGATTAACAAAACGTGAGTCAAATCGACCGTCAATATGAAAGGCTAAAATAAACAAGCTAGTTCGTCCGTTACGCCTAGTGGCACAATTTTCACGAGTTTCATAACAAATAAACCCTGACAAGATTCCCTTATATGTATGTTCAAGAATTTGATTCGAGTTGACCACTAGGTTAGGATCTCGGGATGTTTCATCGGGGTAATCCTAGGGTGGAACTTCCATTCTCATGTATTAGGAAACCGTTTGACGTAAAAGACACTCATGGGGCACATGGATGCTTCTAGTTACTAAGTTCCCGTCTACAGCGGAGAAACAACTCGAATATATAATTTCCACATGTTCGAATCAAGGTCGCCGTTTTGCGCGAGAGTAAACAGCGGGTCACGCGAATACCCCCGGTTACTAGGTTCCCTATCCTCGACACATGTGAAATATCTAAATCACTAGTCTAATCAGAGTCGTCGTTTTACGCGAGGGTAAACAACGGGTCACGCGAATGCCCCCGGTTACTAGACTTCCCTTCATAGAACAACATTATCTCAACTTTTGGGAGAAACTGACCGACTCTAAACTCACTCTAAGTGCCAACACGACTGACGAAACAGTATGACTCCCTATCCGGAAGATGTAACCAAACGTATTGACGGTGATTTTAAAACAAGTATGTATCGTCTCTTATCTGCCAAGACCTCTATAATCACGAAAAATTTTGGACTTAAATGAATACTATGCAAAACAGAAATAACTGACTACAACTCGACTAAAACTCGACCGTTTCTTCAGAGAGAAAAACAATATCGCAACATCAGTATCACACAAATAGAAGCACGAAAAATTCACTAATAAAGAAAAACTAAGACAAGCAAGGCTATCTAAAACAAACAACGAAAAGCAAATAAAAGCAAACACGAAATCTAAAAAAAAACTACTACGCCCTAAAAAAAATAGAAACTAGCAAACACACCAAACGAAAATGAACATAAAAATCTAAAAAACTAAGCAACCAAAAGCCAAAACCACGCAACACCAATATGATAAGCACAAATAAAAACAACGGGCACCAACACAAGCAAATAAAGATACAAGGCAAACAAGGTACTCACACGTAAAGAAATTAACAAAGCCGCACTTCTTCCCCCCCCTCCAAACTTATTTCGCATCCCAAAGGAGGAATAAGTTTGAAAAGAGAAAGGAGTGGCTTTGTTAACGGAGTACCTGATCACTGTGGCGGAAGTCGAAGCATAAACAGTGCCGGGTATGTCATATCGGGCTGGCCTATCGGCCGATAGGCTGGGCCGATAGGAACTACTGAAACTTACGCACCACATATCGGGTGGGATATCGGTCGATGTGGTCTACCTATCGATCACTGCTTGCAACATGTAATTTTTTTAATTTTCCTCAGCCTATCGGCCGATAGGCTCGTCCGATAGGATCTTCTATCTCAAAAATTTTTTCAGCTTTTTCTATTTCGCATACTTGGTCCCGTTTTTGCTTGGATATGGCGATTAAAGACCTGCTAGTATCCACAACTCGGCGTGCATGGTTTAGAACTTAACAAAAACTAGCAAAGCTACTACGAAACTAGAAACTACAAAAATCACGCAAACGAAAAATCGAAAATAACCGAATAAAACGAACTAATATACATACGTTGGGTTACCTCCCAACAAGTGCTACGTTTAACGTCTTTAGCTAGACGACACCTCATTCAATCCGGGACTTCAGCGACAACTCCCCCTTGAACGGGTTTGTTGATATCAAGATAGCATACGTCCCTCTCATTAGATCGAAACTCGTTCGCCTCCAACATTCGAACATACTCTGGCAAATCCTCGGAAATTTCATCAACATCGGAATGTGAGTAAATGGAGTGTGAAATGCAATGCTCCAACAAGTCGGTCGGGGGCGGCATAATAGACTCAATTTCAAAACATTCCTCGGGCGCATCCTCGGGCTTCTTCATCGCGTCATAGATGGAAATTTTCAGATTTTGATCATTAATCCGGAAGGTAAGATCACCCTCTTGGACGTCGATAAGTGCTCTCCCCGTTGCTAGAAACGGTCTCCCAAAGATCAGTGGTTGATTCTCGTCCTCGGGCATATCAAGAACTACGAAATCGGCCGGGAAGACTAAATGTTGGACTCTAACTAACACATCCTCCACAACTCCCCTCGGATAAGCGATCGACCGGTCCGCCATGAGTATAGAAATGGTAGTCGGCTTCATCTCCCCAATCTTCAACCTCTTAAAGATGGATAGAGGCATAAGATTGATGCTTGCCCCGAGATCACACAACACATTACGGAACGTTTGGTCGCCAATCACGCATGTAAAAGTAAAACGTCCCGGATCCTTCTGCTTGAGCGGGAGCTTGTTTTGAATGATAGCGCTACACTCCTCTGTCAAATTTATCGTTTAAAACTTTCCCAACTTCCTCTTGCTTGCCACAGCGTCTTTCAAGAATTTCACGTACCCCGGCATGTCTCTCAAAGCGTCTAGAAGTGGAATGTTGATATTCACCTTTTGAAACATGTCGATAAATCGTTGAAGCTTTTCATCATGTCTCGACTTGGCCAATCGCTGTGGAAATGGAGCTTTCACCTCAAAATCCATCACATTCGAACTTCCAGGAGCCTTTCGGCCGATAGGGTGGTCGATAGGCTTAACTGCCGGCATTCTGTCTGGGTATCGGTTGGGACTATCGGCCGATAGGCTACCCGATAGGTTCTGCTGTGTTTCATCTGCCTTCTCGTTCTCGGCTCCCGTTTCTAGTACATCCTTGTTTCCAGATTTCTCAACTTCAGCCCCATGATTACTGTACCTTGTCCCACTCCGAAGCTCGATTGCGTTGCATTGTTGCGTCTTCGGGTTGGTCTCGTCTTTGCCGGAAAATGGCCCGGCTTATGAAATCCGGCTTGGGCGTTCGCCATTTGACTCATTTGGGTCTCCACCATCGACATCTGCTTTGTCAAGGCTATCACTGAGTTTCCGATAGATGTCACACTATGCTCGAGAGCCCCGAACCTCTTGTCTGCTTTATAGATAAAATCTTTTTGACTCGCCTCTAACCGTTCCAACATCTCTTCCATCGGTGTCTTAACAATCGGCTCTTGAATAACCCCGTTTTTCACGTTAAATCCCGGTGGTGGCTGGAGAGCATTGTTCGGGTTGGCATAGGAGAAATTAGGGTGGTTTCAATTGTTCGGATAATAGTTCCCCCTATTTCCCCCTTGCCGGAAGTTTCCTCCTTGCACGTAATTTGCATCCTCTTCAATTGCAATAGGCTCGTTTAGCTCTTCAAAAACTGCATTGACTCCCAAAGTTTTCTTTTTTAGCATCTCAAGTTCTTTTTGTTGTCTTTCAAATTTCGCCTTCAAATCACCGTAGGCGTCCTCGTCACCGGATGGGACCTTTCTTCTCGTCATCTTCCTATCGGTCACCTCCTCGTAATCATTGTTGACTGCTAGCTCGATGAGATTCTTGGCCTCTTCATAATCGTTAGCAAGAAATCTCCCTTTCGATGAATAGTCCAACTCTCTTCTAGCCTTCCTCGTCAAACCCTGATAAAACCGAATATAGATTTCTTCCTTGTCAATTCCATGCTGTGGGCATTTGCGAAGTAGCTTCTTAAATCGGATCCATGCCTTGTATAAGTATTCATCCTCATATTGCTCGAATTGCAAGATATCGTTGATTTGTTTTTGCACCTTCGAGGGAGGATAGAACTGTGCTAAGAACAACCGAGTCATCTCTCTCCAAGTACCAATTTCCTTCCGATCTAAGCTCTTGTACTAATCTAGCGCATCCTCTTCTAAAGAGAACCGGAATAGGCGGAGCTTAATGACATCCGGAGGCACTCCGTTTCGCTTGATGGTGGCACATATGTCCAAAAACGACTCAAGGTGAGCGTTTGGATCTTCATTAACTCCTCCTCCGTATGTTTGAGACTTCACCGTAGCGATGAGGGACG
This sequence comes from Orobanche coerulescens, assembly GCA_033398695.1. Lineage (NCBI taxonomy): Eukaryota > Viridiplantae > Streptophyta > Magnoliopsida > Lamiales > Orobanchaceae > Orobanche > Orobanche coerulescens. The sequence continues at coordinate 69,760,812 of CM065803.1, forward strand.
GCTTAAGCTCGAAGTTGTCGGCATCAATCTTACCCCAACCTCCTTCTTGATAATCGTCCAGCTTAGGTCGAAAGCGGGCATTCAAAGGGATCTTCTCGGGACGAGCGAGTTCTCGTGGTGGGTCAACAATGCCGGCCATGGTATCAACGAAAGGTATAGAAATAGTCTCGGTTCTCGCTTCTTGCGTCTTCCTCCTCAAAGACTTCTCGATTTCCGGATCCAAAGGAAATAATTCCTTTCTTTGGGATCTTGTGATCATTCACCGCCTACAAAGAAGAGAAAACAAGATGTGAGAAAACGAGATCGAAAATTAATAATAATAGTAAACAACCTAAAGTAACAATCTCTTCTTTTTCGAATTATCCCCTTAAGTTTTCTATCAATTCCCCGGCAACGGTGCCAAAAATTGATCGCTGGATTTCGCGTAGTATGGTTTTCAAATCCGATCAATTTTAAAATTTGTAAAACCTCGGAGTATTTCCAAGGTATCGAACCCAAGGGAATTGATGTGTCGAAAATAAAGGAAGTAACTCTACTCAAAATTTGACTGCTATTTAGGAATCCGAAAATTTGTTTTGATTCCAATTATAAAATCGAAATATAAAAATTAAATAAAAAATGAATTATCTAAATTAAGCAAATAAAGCAAATTAGCAAGATAAAATCACAAGTGAAAGCTAATTTATCCTAGGGTAGTATCATCTAATTGAGTTCACACAATCCATTCACTTAATTCCTTTTCCCCAAATTTTAATTCAATCATAGAAATAATCACTCAGCCGATCTAGAATTCCGATCAAGGCAACCTAGAAAGATAGTTAATTTAAACCCTTTTCCCCGCCAGGGCTCAAAGAATTTAAATCACTTAAAAGCGCCAACTTATTTATATATGATTTATCTTTCTCCACTCAGGTCTCAAGATAAAATCATATTGTGCATCAAGTATTTCCACTAATTAATTAATCCTTCCGGGCAAAATCAATTAGCTAACATACATCGATTAAGGGCCCTTTAATCTAGCATGAGATTTAACACAACTTGATCACAAGCCTAGGATGAAAGGTAAAAAGGTAATCAAAGGAACATCATGTGAACATCAATTAAATTTACTAACCCTAGAATCAATCAATGAATTTAGCCAGACATAATTGAAATTAAACAAGAAATAGATGAAGAATGCATATTATTAATATGAAAAGAGAGATTACAACCCTTACGGATGAACTCCGAGTCTTCACTCTCCGAAAAACAATAATACTTCTCCTCCAAAAAGTTCTTGATCAAAGGAATAAATCTTGCTAAAAAGATGTAAAAATCTGCTAAAGATAATAATGGATGAAAAGGAATGATCAAAGATCCTCAAACTAGGTCTAAAAGGAGGTTTATATAGCCTAAGGGGGTTAAAATCCCGATTAGCCATAATCTAGGAAACAAAAACTATCCAAAAGAGTTATAATTCGTCAAAACACGAGAGTCCGCTGGGCAGCCTATCGGCCTGGCCTATCGGTCGATAGCTTGGCCGATAGTTGGTTCGTCGATCGCATCCAACGGTAGGGCAGGAACACCTTTCGGACAAACCTATCGGCCGATAGGCTGGCCGATAGGTTCGTCTGTCTCTTGCAAAAAAATCCGTTTCTTCCGTCCGTGACTCGACTCTCGGTCCTTTGTCTCGTTTTGGGTCCTTTTGGCTCTAAAAACCTGCAAACACACTAAAACCAACCCAAACGCGTAATACGGCTCGACTAATCATAAATAAGCCAAATACGAGCACACTAATCACGAAACGAGATAAAAACCTAGTATAAAATCCTAGAAATAATGTGGTAAAATTACCACTTATCAGTATGTTAATCACTGAGGATTTTGTACGCTTCATCATAAATCAGAACAGTCGACTGTTCAGTGAGAGACTGTCGGATTCTTGTTTAACATACGCTAAGCTATGTACCTTACGTACACTATCGGGCATAGTTAATGTATGCTACATTTGGTACGTAACATAGGTTATATCATCAGACGAGTCAAGTCGACTGATCAGAGAGGGACTGTCGATACATGGTTAGCGTATGCTAGACCTTGTAGCTTACGTACGCTAACAAGTAGGCTTAACGTACGCTACCAAGGGTACGCAACATACGTTAAGCAGGTCAGACAGGTTACGTTTTATGAACTTCCGACTGTAATTTGGATTGTTAGGTGTTCGTACGACATCAAATGAATTTTATATTATTTCTTTTGTTAAGGTTCGAGCTTAGCAACGTGATTGATCGAAGACAGCGACCTTCGAGCGTTTTGAAATTCGTGGGAGTATTATTCTTGTCATAGAATCGAGGCAAGTACATTAATTGTTCTATGTATTGATGTTATACATATTGTTGTGCATATATGGCGTTGTTGTATGTACACCTCATGTTGGTCCGACGGGATCATCGGGGGATCTATGCTAGCGTGCGCTGGATCATCGGATGAGTTTTTCAACCACGGGTTGGTCTGATGGGATCATCGTGGGTTCTAGGCAGTGAACGCTGGATCGTCGGAATTACCATGTGTATGTTGTGATATCATGTTGTGATTATCATTTGTGTATGTTATTTAAGAGTTTCTTGTAGGAGGAGACTCGTTGGTATTTTGTCATTCATGTTATTATTATTCTTCGTGAGATATTGAATAATATATTGCGGTACTTGTACTAGTATCGTTGTGCTAACCGCTTCGGGGGTGAACATTTGTTTGTGTTCAGGATCGAGGAGAGCAGGGAAACAACCACTGGAGCTGCATGACGACGAGGGTGCAGAGTGATGTTCCTGCCGGGTTTATTTGTCTGTTGTTTGTATCGTTTTAATAAGTACTCGAGTACGACATCGTTTGTGATATTTGGATTTGGTGATGTATTGATATTTTTCCTTTGGATAATTGTATTCTCGGTATTGGTCCAGAACTGTTGTATTTTATTTCAGTTACTTTCATATATTGGTACCTGTTACTGTCTTTTTATTTCTTCAGCCTTGTAAATTCGTATGTAAAGGATTTACGGCGCTGTAATATTCCTGAATATATCGGGGGTGTTACATCTGCCACACAGTAAAAAGACACACGCACACACTGCACACACAAACACACACACTGCACAAACACACACTGCACACACACACACACACTCCACACACTGCACACAAACACACACACACACACTCACTGCCACACATTAAAAAAAAACACTGCACACACAAACACACAAACTGCACACACACACACACACACACACTGCACACAGTAAAAGAGTATAATTGCAGACTTCAGATACAAAATATAATTACTAAAATCCTTACATTCTGTTAGATGCTAGTATGGTAGTGGAAATGTAGGGTTGTATAAGGGCCAAGCCATATTACTATACAGATCATGAAGAATTCTGATGCTATATATATATATATATATATATATATATGTGTGTGTGTGTGTGTGTGGTGTGTGTGTGTGATTGAATGTATTACTTACTTTGGGATATATCCAAGTAATCGTCTGTTTGGATCTACTTGTATGCATACCCCCCATCACCTTATACGCGGTCACGGTACTGTTCAAAAGAAGTACTAATGTATTATGAAATGAAAGTGTAATATATATATTTCAAGTAAATGCTACAAGTTAAAACTTACTTCTGGACTACGGCCTTAATGCGATTGTCGGGCTTACGGTGTAGTGAGCAAAACCACACAACTTCTCCTTTTGCCGGAATAACAACCAAAAGTTGCCGATGCTCACTGCATTAACAAACGTATTACAAGTGGGGGGAGGGCTGGGATATTTAATTTTTCCATAACCAATCTAAATACATATACTTACATAATTATTAATATATAAAAATCTACAAAGACAAGAAAAAAATATTAAGACTTTTAGAGAAAAAAGAGAGTAGTGAGACGAATGTTAGATCTTACTCATGATGGTAAGCTCCAAGGAATATCAGTTTTTTGGCATCCGACATACGCGAAGTGATGTATCCGGTGGCCTCCTCTCCCTTATTTCCCATATTTTATATGGATTGAAGATCAAAATATCCATACAAATCCTCATCCATCGTGCTCACGTTCAATTTCGATAAGTACCTAATTTGTTAAACAAAATATTAATATCTTATTTACATTCCAAACTATGAATTTTTGATAAATATACATAAATATGCATGTAAAGAATTACTTACAAAGTCCAAAACTATAGAATCGATAAGCTAAGCCACTGCTTGTCTTGAATGATTTCCAAAAGATCATTGTAACTTATGTACAAGGGAACGTCATCACCACCACAGCCAAAGGAAGCTGTATCCCATGGCACATGTAACGGGTCACTAAAGAGAGTCGCTACAACACTAAATATCTCTCTCAACGTGTCATCTCTGTGACTCGATCGGTCATCTTTACGAGCATGTTTCTTAGGTGGCTCAGGTCGCTCAATATCATAAATCATATACAAGAAACATGAAAACTATAAAACCAACTATAAAAGGAGTATCTTTTAGTTATCATACTCATCACTGCTACGACTTGCATTCATCCAACTTCGATCCATTTTTCTCCTTTAGTTAGAACCAACCACAGTTAATGTTATTTTACTAGGACGAAAGTTAACATCTAAAACACTTCAATCAATCCCAAAAATAAAGACAAAACCACTTTGTAATGGACATTCCCAGTGTTCTAAAACACTTCAATCAATCCCAAAATAAATTTACAATTCAAATTTTCTTCCCAAATCATTTTCAACTAAGACTCTCTTATATATTAACAATCATCAAGGCTCAAGCAAATAAAAACATCAATAAATACATAACCCCACATTTTGTCAGTGTTCTAAAAATTTAGGTGATACACAAGAATGAATTAAAATGCATGCCCAAAAAATCCCCCAAACCACGACCACCATCGGCACCCCAAGCACGCACACATATAAACAGACAAAAAAACATCCACGAGTAAATAACAATTCACACCACAAATAAAAAATTAATCCAAAATTAAGGTATAAAAAACTAGAACTAGGAGACGAGGGTTACCGTTCTTCGTAGGTCGGCGTCCGTATAGGTCGAAGCTGGTTATGGATCTATTGGAGGAGTTAAGTTGTTGGGTCGGATAGCAACGGGGGCCGCGGTTCGAGAACTTTCGGCTAATGGCAGAGGAGTGGGCAGCGTTTTTGGACTAGAATAGTGGCACGGTGAAGGAGTTACAATAGTGGCACGGTTAGGGAACTTCCGGCTAGTGGCAGAGGAGTTGACTCCCGGTGAAGGAGTTAGTGGCACGGCAGAAATGGTCGCCGACGAAGCGGTGGAGGCGGCGGTGGAGTTTTCTCAGGATCATTTGGTGGTGTTTTGCGATGGAGTGTTGATCAGTCCCTTCACTACCTTCGGTCCTATAGAGGAGATCTAGGCAACTCTTAACCAGTGGATGCCGTAGCCTTACAGTGGGAAAACTGGAGGGGATGGAGTGGATGCCGCAGTCTAGCAGTGGGAAAACTGGATGTCCGCTCTCTATATGCTCCATTTAATTTTTATGTAATTAAAGTGATCTTAACAGCAGTTTCCATTCAAAACCGCTGTTCAATAATTTTTTTTAAGAATTATTTAACAGCGGTTTCTGAGAAGAACCGTTGTTAATCAACGTTAATTTAACAGCGGTTTCTAACAAGAATCGATGTTAATTTATTATATTTTTTCAGTATTATTTAACTCATGACCACCTGACCCGGCCGTGTCCAATGACACGGTCCGTGTCGTACTTGTCTAGAAAGTGAAAAACGACTGTATTACTGACCCGATCGTGTCAGTTGACACGGCCCGTGTCCCACGTGTTAAATTATTATTTTTAGAATTATTTAACAGCGGTTGCTAAAACGAACCGCTGTTAATTTTAACAACCGACGTTAAGCCATCCGGGCCACGGCACACTCGTGTTGCTATTGTTTTGGCCGACCGCACTGTACTGTGAGCCGCGGCTCATGCCGACAATGCCGCGGCACACTGCCGAGTCACTGCCGCGGCACATTCGTCTGGGCCGCGGCACACTGCCGATCACTGGGGGCAATTTTGGCCCTGTTCCGCGGCACACTTCGGCCGGGCCGCGGCACACTTCGGCCGGGCCGTGGCACACAGTGCAGTCTGCACTATAACTTCATTTTTTTTAGTCAAATCACTCATTTCCTCCATTCCTTCAACCTTGGTCCGTGAGAGAGGCTTGAGGGAGAGAATCTTCATCATCAATCACTTGGGAATTCATTTTTCATCATTTTCATTCGGTTGTGAAGCTCGGATTGTTGATCTAACGCGTGTTCTTCGGATCAATGTGCTTGGATCTTCAAAGGTAATATTCATCAAACCTCTTGGATTTCGATTTTCTATTGAGATATGATGTTTTGGATGTTAGGATCATGTTGTATGAAGTGATATACGCATGATTATGGACATATTTGATTATTCATTGGATTATTGAAGGATTATTCAAGGGTTTTCGATTAATCGTTGTTGAAATCACGATTTTGGATATTCATAATGGATTATTGATCGTATTGAAGATGTTTTGTTGGTTTGAAACACTTCTTGGGGATTTAATGTTGGTATTATTGAGGTTTGGTTATAAACAATCGAAGTTTGGCCACAAAGTGTTTGATATAATGTCCCAATGAACTTGGTTTAATCGTATCGACATTTTGAGTTTGTTATATTCGTATTTGATTCGTATGTTGAACGGATTGTTGGTGATTGTGTTATTCAAGGTTGTTCAAGCGACCGATATCTCAATTAGGACGTTGTTCGTGGAAGGATAATTGTCACCGGTTGTGTAAGTTAATTCTTACTCGGTTAAAAGGATATTCATTCCTTTTGTTGTTGTTCATTCATAATCATAATTCATTCATCATTGTATTAACCGTATTGATATTCGTAATTGTCGAATAATCACTTCACTCACGAGGAACGACGGTTCCAATCATTTCATTGAGTTATCAATCACTTCACTGTTATTTCCTTTTCGGTGAGTCATTCTTGAACTTGTCGAATTATTATTCATTGATATTCATTATGGTCATTCTCGTTCATGTGACCTTCTGGGTTCATATTGCGTGGCCGGGTGCGGATGTGTGGAATTTTTAGTCGATCACACGATGGTCATGTATTGGGTTCACTGATGCATTGGACCGTGCACACAGTAAAGCTTAACTCCGTGAGACTAATTAGGTACAAGGACGGGTGTGTCCGGTCATTCGTCTTGTACACTTGCACAGAACATTACGGGCGTACTATGATACTCCTCTTCAGCGTAATTCATAACTAAGGATAATTCATAACTTCAGATAAATCATGATTGTGTATTTTCAACCCTTGAGGATTGTTATTCTGTGTAACTGACCCATTTGGGGATATTGTTTTTCAGGTCATGGTAAGGCAAAGGCACGGGGAGAGCACGTTGACGGCGAGGAGTCCCAATGATACTAGAAGGGGGCCCTAGTCTTTTCAGTCATTTATTCAGTCATTTATGTTTCCTTCATTTATTCCGCTGCAGACATTCCGTTTGAATATTCATTTCACTCAGTGTTGTATATTTTATCTCCATATAAAATATACATGTATTCTGTATTATCCTGGGTGTGTTGTATGAAACTCCACATTGGAGTAATTAATGTTGTAATGTGTTTCGGTACTACATTTACCCTGTGTAATTCATTCATTTTCATTCGCCTGGTGGGTCCCAGTCGGGGGTCCACGGCACTGTAATATCCGCCTAGTTTGGGGTGTTACAGAGTTGGTATCAGAGCGTGGTTTTGAATACTACCTTCCGAGTCATGTCTCATTTGAAATCATCGTCATCGGACTAGTATCATTGGACTTTCGCGTCACGTGTGACCTGTGCAGATGCCGAGCCAATCAGACCGAAAGAACTGTAACACTTCTAACGCCATGGAATAATTTCTGGCAATAATCATTCATTCATAATTCACTTGTTAACAATCCTCAAACATCATTTTCATTTCAATCATGTTGATCATATTAACTCATTAATCACTCAATTCATTTCATTACTCAGTTGATGATCAGGACGATCATGTTAACTCCTTAATCATTCAATTCATTTCATTACTCAGTTGTTGATCTGGAAGATCATATCATTAATCCTGTTAACTTGTTCAAGATACTCATTTCAAGAATTTCATCAGATAATCATGTCACCTCAGTTAATCATTCATGTAATCACTGTGTTAGAGCGCATATGCTCATTTTCATCATTTCATGATGTAAATCATAATGCGGTACTCATACGAGATCTATGATTATCATGCGACCTTCCTACTTCAGTATGGAGAGAGCTGTCAAGAGATGCACGGGGAGAGGCCGCGGTGCGGGCCAAAATCCGGGAAATAATCACTCACTGCCAGGAAGTCGTACCTAGGACTAAGCTCGATCAGAAGATGTTCGGGTTGATCCACTCACTTTTATGCAGGTCATGGTGACCCATATGTAATTGCTCAATCATCATTGCGCCACTCTGGCCGAATTAATCGAGAGAAGTCTCTCGTGTGAGCCTGCTGCTAAGGAAATTGCTGAGCAACAACCTTCATCTATCAGCAGGAAATCAACGAAGCATAATCAGTATGAAGGCGGTCAGTATGCCTTCAAGAAGCCTCATGTGGGCCCTAACGTTTCTGAGCGACCTCCTACGGTGCATAATCGTGCGGGATATCAGTCCCGAGTGGCCAGTTCGGCCATCACCTATTTCAACTATGGAGCGCCGGGTCATTACAGCACTAAGTGTCTGAAACCGTCTTTCACGGGCCATAATTGTGGGATTTTTGGGCATAAGGCCCGTTTTTGCCGAAATGACTCCAAGTCAGCTCCGGCGGCATCTCAGGCCCAGAAGCAATCACATCGATTCAGAATCAGACTACTCTGTCAGCGTCGTTTAAGACGATGGAAACAAATAAAGTCGGAACTCATATTTATCAGACGGGAGCGTCCGGTTCGGGGGCCGGCAAGTCCCGGATTCATGTGATGATGAGGATCGACGATCCGATGGCCCGAATGATCTCAAGTATACTCGAAATTTTATTTCAACCTGTGTGTACCTTTTGATACCGGTGCACCGCATTCATTCATTTCCGAATCATGTTTGAATTGACTTCACTTGGATAGTCCTATTAATTGTGGACCTCATATCATGGGTCTACCTGACGGTAGAAGAATTTCCAGAAATCATGAGGTTAAGAACTGACTGAATTAAGTCTAAATGACCGCGATTGGTTGATGGACCAAATCGTGGTGGATTTACTTAAGGACGATGTATATTGGGTATTAGTAGGATGGATCATCATGATATCATCCTCAGTGATCGTAAGAGTTTGGTCACTATCATTTCAGTCATTGGAGTCGAATGTGTGCTTCAGGGAGGTGATCCCCGTTGTTCCAGAAGAATCATTAATATGATGGAAGCAGTGAAATTACTCAATCGACGTGTTCAATCATTCATTGTATCATTTTCATCGATTGGCCGTTCTAAGGCAATTGAAGTATTCAATCATTCATTGTATCATTTTCATCGATTGGCCATTCTAAGGCAATCGAAGTATTCAATCATTCATTGTATCATTTTCATCGATTGGCCATTCTGAGGCAATCGAGGTGTTCAATCATTCATTGTATCATTGTCATCGATCGACCGTTCTATGGCAATCGAGGTGTTCAATCATTCGTGGTATCATTGTTATCGGTTGCCGATGTTTTCCAGACGAGTTACCTGGTTTGCCTCCACAGTGAGATGTGGAATTCACAATTGAGTTGGAGCGCGATACGTACCCGATATCAAAGGCACCATACTGGATGGCCCCGACCGTAATGCAGGAGTTGAAGAATCAACTAGAGGAGTTGTATGAGAAAGGTTATATCTGACCGAGTGCGTCCCCGTGGGGAGCACCAGTGTTGTTTATCAAGAAGAAGGATGGTTCATTTCGCTTGTGTATTGATTTTCGGGAGTTGAACAGGGTGACAATCAAGTATAAGTATCCCTTACCCCGTATTGATGATCTCTTAGATCAACTTCAGGGAGCTTCAATATTTTCCAAGATCGACCTAAGGTCTGGATATCATCAGTTGCGAATTCGAGAGTCGGACATCACAAGGATAGCGTTTCGTACACGCTATGGTCATTATGAGTTCGTAGTTATGCCGTTCGGGCTAACTAATGCCCCTGCGGTATTCATGGAGTTAATGAATCGGATTTTCATAGACTCTTTGGATCAGTTTGTTGTTGTCTTCATCGATGACATTTTGATTTATTCTCGTGACCGAGAGGAACACGAGGTTCATCTTCATCAGGTTCTCGACGTGTTAAGACGAGAGCAACTTTATGGAAAGTTTTCCATATGTGAGTTCTGGATGTCCGAAGCGACGTTTCTCGGGCATGTAATTTCATCAGACGAAGTTTGTGTCGACCCTTAGAAGACGGAGGCTATCCGAGCGTGGCAACCTCCGAAGAATGTTAAGGAAATCCGAAGTTTCCTCGGATTAGCGAGGTTAATTATCCGACCCACGACCTGGAGCTAGCAGCTGTGGTCTTCGTGTTGGAATTTGGCGTCATTACCTTTATGGCATCACCTGTCAGATTTTCACCGATCAAAAGAGTTTGAAGTATATATTTACTCAGAAGGAGTTAAATATGTGACAGAGACGGTGGTTGGAACTAATCAAAGATTATGATATCGAGATCCTTTACCACCCGGGCAAGGCGTACGTTGTCGCCGATGCCTTGAGTCGTAAGTCCGTCCTGGAGAAGATGCTTGATCGTTTAACATTTCAGAAGGAGCTTCAACAGGAATTCCTTAGACCCGAGATCGAGGTCTGGCTTCAGCGAGTTCAAGGGCAACTTTGCATGTTAGAGATTTCATCGCCACTTGAGGAGGCAATCAGAGAGAATCAGGGTTTAGACCCATCATTGTTACACCTCCATGAGGATGTGGCTCAGGGGAAAGCCCCTGGATTCGTGGTCCACGAGGATGGACTTTTGAGATTTAAGAATCGGTTGTGCGTACCGGCGAATGACGAGTTGAAAAACTCGATTTTAAGAGAAACTCATGCTACCCCTTATTCTGTTCATCCGGGGTCTAGCAAGATGTACAAGGACTTGAAACAAAATTACTGGTGGAGTAATATGAAGCGAGAAGTCGCAGAATTTGTTTCGAGATGCTTAATATGTCAACAAGTCAAGATAGAACATCAGCGACCGGCGGGTATGCTGAAACCTCTCCCTATTCCAGAATGGAAGTGGGAGGATATTTCAATAGACTTCATCACGAGTTTGCCGGCGAGTCGTCGTGGCATGAACACAATCTGGGTAATTGTGGATCACTTAACTAAATCAACTCATTTCCTTGAGACTAAGGATACGTGGGGTCCCGAGAGACTTGCCCAGCTGCTCATCAAAGAGATAGTGAGACTGCACGGTACTCCTAAAAGTATCATTTCCGATCGTGGTGGACGCTTTGTATCCCATTTTTGGAAATCAGTTCATCGTGCTATGGGAACTCAGCTTAATCTCAGTACATCTTTTCATCCTCAGTCCGATGGACAATCAGAGAGGACTATTCAGACTTTGAAGGACATGCTGAGGGCATGTGCCCTCGATTGGAAAGATGATTGGGAAGCCCAACTACCGTTGATCGAGTTCACGTACAATAATAGTTGGCATTCTTCGATTAAGATGGCACCTTACGAGGCCTTGTACGTTCATCGTTGTCGATCTCCTTTGTGTTGGGATGACTTATCAGAATCAATCGGCACCGAGCCCGATATACTTATAGCCGCCGTGAGAAGGTATCTTTGATTAGGAGTCATTTGTTGACCGCTCAGAGTCGACAGAAATCTTATGCAGTCAATCTTCGTCGACCATTAGAGTTCGAGACGGGTGACCACGTGTTGGTCAAGGTATCCCCGAGTCGAGGTATCTTCCGTTTAGGGAAGCGGGGAAAGTTGAGTCCAAGATTCACTACACCATAGATTGCATACAGCAACGTGTAAAATACGTTGCAATATGCCCTAAATTCATTGCAATAGGGCCTATTGCAACGATTATGCAAAAATCAAGCGTGCACTTTGCTCTGGTTGCCATAGGGCCCTTATGGCAACAAATTTGGTACCATATTGCAACGGCATATTATCGTTGCAAATATAGTATATGGCAACGATTTAACGGCTATAGCAACATGTTTAACACCATTGCAATATCTTGGACTACCTATGGCAACATTTTTTTGCAACGATTTTTTTGTGTTAATTGTTGCAATACATGGATTCAGGAAACCCTAAGGCAACATATATATGCCCAATTGCAACGTATTTAGAATCAAATGCAATCTAATTTTATTAATGAATATGACATATATGGCAACATTTAAGCTTCTATTGCAATGCTAAATAAAAAAACTGGCATGACCATTAAATTTATTTCAATTGGTATATCGTAACATCAATCCAACCGAGCAATATTACTGTTGTTCCAACATCAAGACTAAGTTTAGGAAAATGACCAAGTTGAAGCAAAATAACTAAGTTCAAGTGACACACAATCTAACTTAGTAATACATAGACCAATATATTAGTTAAACATTATATAAACATGAGTCATGGCTCTTCTTCCTCTTCCTCTTCCTCTTCCTCTTCATCTTCATCTTCATATATCTTCATCTTCATCCGTCTCATCTCCGTCCTCAATAGAAGTAGTAGCACATCTAAATCCTTCTCTGAATCATTATGGACTTCTCCCGATCTCAAATTAGAAAAAAAAAAAGTTAGCTCATCACAAAGTAGTTAGCTCACCCACCTCAAGATATAATAAGACACAACCTTGAAAAACACCCACCTCAAGATATAATAAGACACAACCTTGAAAAATTCCACCGCATCATCAAAGAAGCAACAAATACTCCTCTTTACCAATAAGAAAATAAATTCGAGCCATTAAATCATTAACGAACATAAAAACCAAACTCCTTGTGTGTGTGAACTTCCCCTGTGTGTGTGTAAACCAATAACCATAATTACTTCCCCTCACTGCTCATAAATCATGCTACTATATCGAACCAAACACAATAAGCACAGCAGTGAGAATCCAATAATGAGCAAAGAGATGCTATAACGCTAGCAAAGAAGAACAATATGTAGCAAAGCAGAGAATGATATACGTCGAAAGCGAGAATGATCAAAGCTAGCAAAGAATAAATTACAACTAGCATCTCATCAATTATATACAGACTCAAAATGTAGATCGAAAATGCAGAAAGGTGTCGACCTTCGTGCTTGAATGACTGTTCTTGGAAATCCATCAAGAATAAAACCTTTCTGGCATGAAGGCTTCTTCAATGCGTCGTTTATTATCTCAACAACCAAAACATCAGAAACAAGTTCTCCCTGAGGAATCATAACAAAGAGTTGGTGAGAAGGAATTATTTCTTTCCAGGTTGCAGGTATATCAGACTAAAGAATAGACCTTTTCCATGGCCTCTTTGGCCTTAATTCCAAGGGGGTCTTGACAGAAACAGTGTATAAATTTCATCCTGTTAATGAGTGTTGTCATTAGCATTTTGAAGAAGGATTTAGGCATTTTTAGGGACTATGAATTCACATTCATGCCTGATAAACAAAAAAGGCTTATTCATGCTCTTGAAGATGTGTTTCCTGATGCATCTCACAGGTTTTGTGTTAGGCATTTGCACTCTAATTTCAAGCTGGCAGGATTTAAAGGATTAGCCTACAAGAATGCATTATGGGTCACATAAGAGCATCCACTGTTAGTGAGTGGACATTGAGAATGGATGAAATGAAGTCTTTAGGAAGAGAAGCTTTTGCTTGGTTTGAGGATAAACTTCCTGAGCAGTGGAGCAAGAGTCATTTTACCTTTCATCCCAAGTGTGATATGCTCTTAAACAATTGTCATTCCGTTGAGCCTGCATCCATCTTCAGGTTTCCGGCAAGAGGTTTCACAACTAAATCTGTCTCAAGAAGAATCGCTTCCGAATTATCATTGGCTAATTTGCAGTCACTCGTCCTTTCCGGAGCTTCTAACTTATCATGCATCTGAAGTTTGTTTCGTGCTTCATTCTTAGCATGCTTCTTTCTTTCTCGTCTCCTTCTACTTTTCTCACGCTTCTTAGAACAATCTCCCACTAGACTTTGCATTACAGGTACATCCATGGTAACCGATTATGTATTCTTTTGGTTTTATACTTGACAACTGAGACCAAAATAAGACTGGTAAGAAGATATACATAAACTGAGCACTACAAAAAACATATCAATTAATCGGGTAAAACAGTCGCCAACAATAACGGGGAGCAGTCATTCGAAACGTACATTTACTCAATGGTTCAGGTTACAAAAGACTCTTGTACACTAATCCAAGGGTACCATCAGTAACTTATAAAACACAGAATCAACAGTGCAAAAAAGTAAATGTATTTATATTAAATTCCCTATATATTTGTTATGAGAAGAACTTGTTGTGGCTGGTTTTTACGTTGGACCTCCAGATTTTACGCTGGGCCTAGTAACAGGAGTTGCGATGAATCTATACTCTACCTAGAGGTATGAGGTTCGACTCTTGGATTGTGAAGGCAAAATAAATGGAACTGGGTCCAACAGAAGATTGGCTAAAACCGCCATTAACATCAACAGAATTAATGCAGCAATAAGGAAAAAAAACAACGCACACCAAAAATAACTACAACAAAAGCAGAACCTAAATATTCAAAAATTGATAAGCAACAGGAATCTACACAACAGATAATCCAGCTTAAACAATTAAGAACTCTGCTCAAGACGAAATAAACGAATCGTGAGTATGTGTGTGTGTGTGTGTGGTTTAAGAAGAAAACACGCACTACTACACCAACACAAACACACATTTGGGCTGGCTTACCTTATGGTGAAGATCAATGGCTGCGGCGTTGGCCGTTGAGCATTTGGGCGGAGTTCGGCAGGAATTGAAGCTACGTGCAATAGCGAAACACGAATATATCCTAGGGCGGGCGAGACTTACACAGTGTATCTGGTGGTGGTGATGCGGCCTGGTGGTGGAGGCGGATGCTTTTCCTGATGGTGGTCGCGGCGTATTGTTCTGGTGGTAGCGGCGGCGACACGGTTCGGAGAGAGAAAGCAAAAATACAGAGAGACAGAAATGTCGCGTAAATAAGGCAGTGTGTGGATAAACCCTAATGTAGTCGCCAGATATGTGGTGAGTTGCTTTCGACGTGAGTGTTAGGTGGCGGGTTTGGGCTGAGGGAGCGGCGAGGGTTTGAGATAATGTGGTTAGTGTTTTAATGTTTCAAAAACCCGCTCAATTTTTTTAGTACCCGCCTAAATCGTGGGCCCAAAATTGCTATGTACAGCAACGAATTCTTAAATTGTTGCAATAGAATGTAAATTTTACACTATTTCCAACTTTTTCACTTCAATTGTAACACTTTATAAATGCATTGCAATATATCCGAGCTGGTCTATCAATAGCAACGTTTTATGATGAAATTTTTGAAATCTAGTTGCTATAGCCAATCTATGGTGTAGTGATTTATTGGACCATATGAGATTTTGGAACGAGTAGGCGAGCTAGCTTATCGTTTGGCCTTACCTCCGGCGTTGAGCCGAATTCATAATGTGTTTCACGTCTCTCAGTTGCGGAAATATGTTGCCGACCCGAGTCACATACTTCAATTCGACGAAATCGAGATCGCATATGATCTTTCATATGAAGAACGTCCCATACGAGTCTTAGAGCGGCAAATCAAACAGTTGAGGAATAAGGCAATTCCTTTGGTTAAAATTCAGTGGTCTAGACGCGGAGTCGAATAGACTACCTGGGAAACCGAGGATAGTATGCGGGAGAGTTATCCCGTGTTGTTTGACACTTAGTTTCGAGGACGAAACTATTTTTAAGGGGGGGAGTATGTAATACCCACTTGTAAATTCATTCATTTTTCATTCAGTAATTGTCACTCAACGGAGTTTCACTCATAAATAATCATTCATCAATCATGTTCATTCATCCATGTTCACCATTCGGAATAACTTCGAGTTGTGTATCGATATTGTTCATTGTTTCAACTTTCCACGTATGAGTTCGACTTTGTCAAATCACCATAAATTTTTGGATACTCTAAAAATTCTGAATCTTTGCAATATTATAGAGCATCAAGTTAGCTTTCCAATGGTTCAAACGGTGAGTCAATCGGAGTCCGGACGAGGGAGTTATGGTCGAAATAGCTAAGTCACTCTCATTTTCCAGTTTGGCCGAGCAGCCTGTACCGTGGGCCGCGGCACACTGCCGAGTCACTGCCGCGGCACACCCATCCGGGCCGTGGCACACTCGTGTTGCTATTGTTTTGGCCAACCCCTCTGTACTGTGAGCCGCGGCTCATGCCGACAGGGCCGCGGCACATTCGTCCGGGCCGCGGCACACTGCCGATCACTGGGGGCAATTTTGGCCCTGTGCCGCGGCACACTTCAGCCGGGCCGCGGCACACAGTGCATTCTGCACTATAACTTAGTTTTTTTTAGTCAAATCACTCATTTCCTCCATTCCTTCAACCTTGGTCCGTGAGAGAGGCTTGAGGGAGAGAATCTTCATCATCAATCACTTGGGAATTCATTTTTCATCATTTTCATTCAGTTGTGAAGCTCGGATTGTCGATCTAACGCGTGTTCTTCGGATCAAAGTGCTTGGATCTTCAAAGGTAATATTCATCAAACCTCTTGGATTTCGATTTTGTATTGAGATATGATGTTTTGGATGTTAGGATCATGTTGTATGAAGTGATATACGCATGATTATGGACATGTTTGATTATTCATTGGATTATTGAAGGATTATTCAAGAACACTTTGAATATTGTGCTGGATTTGGGGGTTTTCGATTAATCGTTGTTGAAATCACGATTTTGGATATTCATAATGGATTATTGATCGCATTGAAGATGTTTTGTTGGTTTGAAACACTTCTTGGGGATTTAATGTTGGTATTATTGAGGTTTGGTTATAAACAATCGAAGTTTGGCCACAAAGTGTTCGATATAATGTCCCAATGAACTTGGTTTAATCGTATCGACGTTTTGAGTTCGTTATATTCGTATTTGATTCGTATGTTGAACAGATTGTTGGTGATTGTGTTATTCAAGGTTGTTCAAGCGACCGATATCTCAATTAGGACGTTGTTCGTGGAAGGATAATTGTCACCGGTTGTGTAAGTTAATTCTTACTCGGTTAAAAGGATATTCATTCCTTTTGTTGTTGTTCATTCATAATCATAATTCATTCATCATTGTATTAACCGTATTGAGATTTGTAATTGTCGAATAATCACTTCACTCATGAGGAACGACGGTTCCAATCATTTCATTGAGTTATGAATCACTTCACTGTTATTTCCTTTTCGGTGAGTCATTCTTGAACTTGTCGAATTATTATTCATTGATATTCATTATGGTCATTCCCGTTCATGTGACCTTCTGGGTTCATATTGCATGGCCGGGTGCAGATGTGTGGAATTTTTAGTCGAGCACACGATGGTCATGTATTGGGTTCACCGATACATTGGACCGTGCACACGGTAAAGCTTAACTCCGTGAGACTAATTAGGTACAAGGACGGGTGTGCCCGGTCATTCGTCTTGTACACTTGCACAGAAAATTACGGGCGTACTATGATACTCCTCTTCAGCGTAATTCATAACTAAGGATAATTCATAACTTCAGATAAATCATGATTGTGTATTTTCAACCCTTGAGGATTGTTGTTCTGTGTAACTGACCCCATTTGGGGATATTGTTTTTCAGGTTATGGTAATGCAAAGGCACGGGGAGAGCACGTTGACGGCGAGGAGTCCCAATGATTTTAGAAGGGGGCCCCAGTCTTTTCAGTTATTTATTCAGTCATTTATGTTTCCTTCATTTATTCCGCTGCAGACATTCCGTTTGAATATTCATTTCATTCAGTGTTGTATATTTTATCTCCATATAAAATATACATGTATTCTGTATTATCCTGGGTGTGTTGTATGAAACTCCTCATCGGAGTAATTAATGTTGTAATGTGGTTTGGTACTACATTTACCCTGTGTAATTCATTCATTTTCATTCGCCTGGTGGGTCCCAGTCGGGGGTCCACGACACTGTAATATCCACCTAGTTTGGGGTGTTACAATCATGATATATCTTAATTATGAAATTAAGCTGAAGAGGGGCATTGTAGTACGCCGGTAATGGTATGTGCGTGTGCACAAAACGAGTGACCGGACACTCCCGCCCTTATACCTAATTAGTCTCACGGAGGTACGTTACTGTGTGCACTGTCCATTGTGTTGGTGAACCCGAACACATGACCATCATATGCCCGACTAAAATTTCCACACATCACCACCCGGCCACGCAATACGAACCCAGAAGGTCACATGAACGAGAATGACCATGATGAATATTAATGAATAACAATCCGACAAAGTCAAGAATGACTCACCGAGATGAAATAATAGTGAAGTGAATGATAGCACAATGAAATGATTGAAACCGTCGTTCCTCATGAATGAAGTGATTATTCGACAATTACAAGTCTCAATACGGTTAATACATTATGAATGAATTATGATTATGACTGAACAACAACGAAAGGATTGAATATCCTTTTAACCAAGTAAGAATTAACTTACTCAACACCGGTGAAGAATGTCCTTCCACGAACAAACGTCCTAAAAAAGGTGTCGGTCACTCGAAAAACCTGGAATAACATAATTACCAACAATCCGTTCAATATACAAATCAAACACGATTATAACTAATTCAAAATGTCGATACGACTAAACCAAGTTCATTGGGGCATTATATCAAACACGTTGTAACCAATCTTCGATTGTTTACAACCAATCCTTAATTATACCAATATCAAATCCCCAAGGAGTGTTTCAAACCAACAAAACATCTTGAGTACAATCAATAATCCAATATGAATATCCAATTCATGATTTCAACAACAACTAATCGAAAACCCCCCAAATCCAACTCAATATTCAAAGTGTTCTTGAATAATTCTTCAATAATCCAATGAATATTCATACAAACTCATAATCATATGTATATCTCTTCATACAATATGATTATAACGTCCAAAACATCATATCTCAACACAAAATCGAAATCCAAGATGTTGAAGAATTTACCTCTTGAAGATCCAAATACTTTGATCCGATGAACATGTGTTAAATCGACTATCCAAGCTTCAAAAATGAATGAAGATGATGAAAACCGAACACCCAAGTGATTGATCATGAAGAATCTCTCCCTCAAGCTCTCTCTCTCGAAAACAAGGTGAAGAAGTGAGAAAAATGAGATCAAAGTCCCGACCAAGTCCTTAAGTACGGCCATGGTTACGGCCGTAACTCGGCCTACTTACGGCCGTAACATCCCCAAGTCAATGGCCTTACGGCCGTAACCAGCCATCTCATACGGGCGTAACTCGCCCTCGTCCAAACATCCGCCGACAGACATACAGCCGTACCCGCACATGCCTCACGGGCGTAACTAGACTGATATGGCCGTACTCGGCAAGACTTACGGGGGTATGACACCTTTGTCGAAACTGACCGGGCACCCTGCTCGAATCGTACGGCCGTAACCGGCCAAGCCTTACGGCCGTATGCCGCAACCCTTATGGCCGTAAGCCCTCTTCGTCCGGCATTTCCTGAAAACCACGAACGCATGTTACGGCCGTAGCCTACCTATCCTTACGGCCGTATCTCACCTTCGTCCAAAACAACTTTAAGCCAACAAATGCATGTTATGGCCGTAATGCATGATTAGTTACGGCCGTAACTCCTTGCTGGAAGTGACGAAAATCCGACAACTCCGTCTACTTGCTACAACCGGTGAATGATCCGACATACAATACTTGTATGAATGTAATTAAGTCCAATAACACACGATAGATAATACTTCCAACACAAGACTACCATTCACGATGATTATGATAATACTCTCGTCTCGATCCTCAAACGGAGATGAATGACGATCGGTAACTGATACACGGTTACAATATGCCAACGATGAATACAAATGAATGAATCATGAATGATGAGTGATTATTAATGAGTGAAAATTACTGAGTGACAATTACTGACTGATAATTACTGAATGATAATGAATGAATTACAACCGGGTATTACACATCGTCTCAAGACGAATTATTTGTTCGAATTATTGCATACTGATTTTCAAAATGCTTTAAGTGAAATTAAATTCCTCCAATCTAAAAATAAATTATTGGAAATTGAAATTTCCAAAATTCTTGAAAAAGGGAAAATTGTCGAGACTGATCATTCAAAATGCCTTGAAAATGAAAATAATTTAAAGAATGATCTTTTGAAAGTTCAAAACAAACTTAAAATTTTAACAAAGAAATTTTCGTGTAGAAATGATAAATTTGAACAAATGCTATCGGTTCAAAAATTTACCTTAAATAAACAGGGGTTAGGATTCAAAACGCATATATACTAAAACGAATCCTTAAATTTCAAAATATCCCGTTGCGATAAATGTTTAAAAATTGGGCACCATATTTCAAATTGTAAAAGCCCACGACGGACGATTAAAATTAAAAAAGTTTGGATTTCTAAAGGAACCACTATTCCGAACATCGTCTATGTTAATGAAAAACGACCGAATTTTGGTTGGATCCCCAAAAATTATTTTTCATCAATAAGTATTTTACTCTGGGGGAGTATCATATTATTTCAAAAAGGGGGAGATTTTTTGTCAGGGTGAGATTACCCCATTTTTGCATACATTTTCGCATATATTTTATTATCGATCGTTATTTATATTTTATTTTGAATCGTTTACTCACACTTTTTGCTGATAACAAAAAGGGGGAGAGAATAGTTGAATGGAATAAAAAGAAGAATGATATAAGGAGGAGAAAAATCAAAACGAATCGAGAAGTAGAAAAATGATAAGAAGTAGTTGAAAAGGACAGAAAGAAAAGATGGGCGAAGAAACTAACGAAATGATCAAAGTCGAAAACTTTGATTCTATCACGCCCCCACACTGGGGTTATACGAGAACGCGACAGTTAACGTAATAAATAACGTTTGTGATAATACATTCCAGTAAAGCATACATATGCCAGATCTTAGCCCGGTGAATTAAGACTGGTTATTCCATAGAAAAGAAATATCCAAGAGTACAACGGTATTATTAAATCAAGTACAAAAGAGTACAACGGAAATCATAATACAGGTTTGACACAGGAAATAAAGAAATACTAAACGAAGCATCATGAGTCCTATGTCTTGGTAGTGTCCAAGGCAAGTCTTCACTCCATACCAGTATTTGCCACTTCTTCCTCTTCGTCTTCTTCATCTAGTGGGGTTTTAGAAAAATAAAAGTGGGGTGAGAATAAAGAATTCTCAACGAGTTGGGGTTTGGTCTTTAATGAGTTTATTATCTAATAAACATAATATATTTCTCTCACTTTTGAAAAATATTATTGTTTAAAAATTGGTGCAGGTTTTCAAGAAGAATATTATGAATTATGACATGAACGTACAGTCAATCTCCGTAGATTGCTGTTGAGTATGAAGAATGTACGGCGTCGAGCGCCCAATGAGTATTTAGCTTCGGGAGGTCGTCTACACGACTAATCCCTTAGCCTCCTTATAATGTCTTAGACCGTTATCAGTGTTTGGCCTTTGACTATCACCATGACCTTTGGTTTGATAACTGTAGCCTTGCGCATTTATCGGACCGTCACTATAACATTGGCCTTTGAGCTTAATCGCTCTCACACTTGGTGACGTGCTACCTTATCACTTATCTAGGCTCCATATGTCCTTAGCTTGGGTATATGCCCGAATCATATCATAATCGAGACTATACCTGAATTCTACGACCTAGTCACCTCAGGAACACTCCGTCCTTCGGCTTCAAGGGAATAGGATACGACGGTAGCTTTACCTAGAACCGTAGCTGCGCTGCTCGATTCATGACTTAGACTAACCGCCCCTCAGTGCAGATACATAGAAAAGGGACTCTAGAGGTACTCGTACGGACTCTAGCGGTGGCTCCCGCCCGAAAGTCATAGCACTTAGCTCCGCACAGTACTTACTTCCGATTCTATTGAACAACAGTTAATGTCATGATTAATGAAGATTATGCATATTATGAGATGTCGATAATTTTATTCGATAATAACTAAACTTGAGTAATCGAGAGGAATTAATTCAGCCGGTTGGTGATCAAATGGTCTCTTATGAGATTTTTAATGTGTTTTATAATAATTCATAAACTTGATAATTCGGTACGGAATATTTATACGTCCAAAAATTTTGTGCTTTGTTGCGAAAAGTCCGTCATGATGTAAGGATTGATGGACATAATTTGCATGAATGTTTTACCAGTTGAAATTTACAATTCAGCCCTTCTTCCTTTTGAATTTTAATGTTAATTTTATTTTAATTATATGAAGTTGAATGATTCGGTACGAATGGATTATAAGTCTGAAAATTATGGACTTTGCTGTGAAAAATCTGTTATGGTATAGGAATTGAAGGTCAGATGCTGTATGAAAGTTTTACATTTTGAAAATTACACTTCTGCCCTCCCGAGTTTTAAGTATTACTTACTATTTTTAAATAAATGTCGTTAAGGCAGGACAAACTGATTAGACGTCCGAAAATTATGAACTTCATTGCGAAAAATCCATTATGATGAAAAGAATTTATGTTGTAAGTTGCATGGGGATTTTTCCTTTTATAAATTACAGTTCTGCCCTTCCGAAATTAAAGTACTATTATTATTATTATTATTATTATTATTATTATTATTTTTATTTAGTTTTGTCTTATAATTTTGATTAATTCGTTTGGATTCATTTAAACTTCAAAAATTATGAATCCAGTTGCGATTTGAACATTATGACTTGCACTTTTAGATTAGGTTCAGTTTTAATTTCTATTCCATATCTTTTTCATTTCTTGTCGGATTGACCTCAAATTTTTGGAGTAATCTCTTTATGTTATTACGAGTCCAGAGAGTTCAAATTTTCTGGAAATTTTATTTTTGAAACAGTAAATATCTATAAATTATAGTTTTGGCCTTGAATTCTTGAAATTTATATTTTTGCCCCGACATTCTATTTTAATAAAGTCTGATTTAGGTCAAATTTTATAGATAACTTATTTCTGATATATTAAGACTTACTTTCAGGATATAAGACGAGAATTATGACTTTTAGCAATTTTACCCAAAAATTCATCTTAATTAAATTATTTTAGTTATCCTTCGAATTTAGGTATGAATTATGAAATTTTCTGGTGACTAATTATCCTCTTACCATATTCCAGTATAAACTCATATAGTTTTGGGATTTTAATCCCCAAAGGTCAGATTTGTCATATTCAACCAAAATTTCCATCAATGAATTAATTTGCACATATAATCAAAATATGACAAATTAAAATTCAACAAATATCAAGATCATTACATGCACGGTAATGAATGTCATTTTTAATCAAGTATAGATAACTAAAGTTATAATACTTGCATGCACCATATATATTTAACTTGTATTACTTTTGAATAAGAGAAAAGAAAGAAAATAATTTTACCCACTTTTGAATTCTTCAAAGAGATGTTAAAGATGATGGCTTAGACAAGATGACTCCCCCTCCTTGAATATATGTGATTGATCAAAGGAAGTGTTGAAGGATGGTTAGTTTATTTCTAAGTTTAGAATGATAGAAAAAACAAAAGAAATACACCAAGTTCTAAGATTGGCTCACTACCTTTCTTTTCTTCCTCTTTCTTCTTCTTTCTTCCCTTTTTTTTCTTTCTTCCTCTCTTCACTTCAGCCTCTCTCTCTCTCTCTCTCTCTCTCTCTCTCTCTCTCTCTCTCTCTCTCTCTCTCTCTCTCTCTCTCTTAAGTGCAGATTTTTTTTTTTTGTATGGTGAAATGGGGAGGAGTTTACAAGGTGGAAGTATTTATAATGCATGAGATGGTCAAAGGATACATGGTGAATCATCCCACAAGACTTTGATGTATCACAAGTGTCTCCATCTTTACTTGTATGAAGACACATCAAATTTGACTCCTACATCACCATTTCTTTATTTGGCTGATTTTTAAATATATTATTATATTTTTTTGAATATTTGTTGTAGTTGTATATAATTTAATAAATGAAAGTGTTACTAGATGATGGGTTGGGTTATATGTGTCTTTAGGCTTGGTGTAGTGTCTTAGGTGATAGGTGGTTCTTTACTTAGATGGTCATAAGCCCATAATGCCTCTAAGTTTAAATTTTAATAATAAGCCCACTAATCAAGTCGGACTATTAAATTAAATAGCCCATTTATTAAAAAATTAGAAATTATTAAATAATTAAGTTAATTAGACTTATAGGATATTAGTATTTTTATTTACTAAATTGAATTAATAAAAATAATTAGGTTGTTGAACTTATAGAATTTATTTAGCTAATGTGACTATGCATAAGGTAATAACTAATTTTATTCGATAATGAAATATTGTAAGCTTTATTTTATTTATTAAAAATTAACAATTTAATCTACATACAAAATAATGGGGTCTCACATCCCCCCCACCTTTGGAGAATTTGGTCCCCAAATTCCTATCTGAATAGTTCTGGAAAAGTCTTCTTCATCTCATCCTCTGCTTCCCACGTGGCGTCTTTTTCTCAGTCATGGTTCTGCCATACAACTTTAACCAATGGTATCTTCTTGTCTCTTAGTTCGCGTACTTGCTGATCCATGTACCTGATCGGCTTCTCAACATAAGTTAAATCCTCTTTGATCGGTGGTACTCGTATGTGATGATATGCTCAGGATCCAGATGATATTTCTTCAATCTGGAGACATGAAATACATCGTGCATTCCAGCAAGATTGGTTGGTAGCTCGAGGCTGTAACACCCCGAGATATTCAAAGTATATTACAGTGTCGTGGATCCCTACATGGGACCCACCAGGCTAGACACGAATTACCACAGTAAAATCAAACATCATCCAGATGAAAATCAAATAACACGCCCGATAAAACCGACAGAATAATCCACATCGACAACCATAAATAACTCCATCGAATACGAATCACAATTCAAAGAGAAAAGCCTAAGTACTCGCGAGTACAATCTATAAATTTAGAAAGTAGATAACAACCATATCGAATGGAACAACGGAAATAAAAGGACTCAAATGCACATGTCAACGACCCTGGCCGGCATCCTCGTACTGTCCCAACGCCCGCTCGTCCGGCTGAACATAACCTGAAATCCATAACAAGAATTTCCCCAAAACGGGTCCCCAGAGGGGTTAGCAATTACGCTAGTACAAGTAATCAAGGCAAACGATTCGCTTACACATTTTATAGTACAATGCACCAAATTTATTTCAAAATCAAAACCACACATGTCTTTTCCAGAAACAATCAGTCAATCAATTTGCCTTGGGAACAGGGCTATACCATTGATCCCGCTCGAGGCCTCTAAGGACCCTCCCGTGCTGGCCATATCATAAAACAAATCATGCACGCACATCGCCTTGGGAACAGGGTTATACCATTGATCCCGCTCGAGGCCTCTAAGGACCCTCCCAAGATGGCTAGCGAAACAAACTCGTGAATCCAGGGCTATACCATTGGATTCCCTCGAGGTCCCGTCAGACCCTCCCGAGGTGAGCAAAGCACACACAATATACATCACCATTTCATGTTAAGCATAAATGTTTCCAAAAATACTTGCCTTGAATAATTGATGACGCAACGAATGGAAAGGAAAATCACTGACGAATGCTAGGAACCAATGGAACCGAACCTAACGATTCGAAAAATACAATAAAAACCATTTCTAAATGAATACGGAAAAGGAATACACCTGAAAACCCGCCTACGATTCATGTATATTCGTACGAGAACAACAACGAGGGCGGACCGCAACGAAACCCTCTCGATTACGAAAATACCACAAAATATACCATGAATCCATAGGAAAACCAAGAATACCGACAAGATTAATCATATTCATTATGAATTAATCAACAACACGGGATGAATCGAACAATAAAATCGAAAACCCCCAATTTACCCAAAAGTAGGGTTCTTAGAGGATTTACCTTGATTCGGACGAAGGAAGATGATTACGATGATGATATTCTACACTAGGAACACAATACTTGATTCCCCAAGGATTTCCACGGGCAAAACTTGAAGAATGGCTCAAATCCCTCTAAGACACTCGCTGCGGACGGAAGGAAGAAAATGAAGAATGTGCCGAAGTGAAGGTCAACTCCCGATTTATAAAACTTGGGCTGCCATTACGTACGTTACATAAGATGGTTAACGTACGTAATGCTCATTACGTGCGTTAACACTCAAGCATTAGTGTACGTAATGGCTGGGCAGAATAGTCTTCCCCAAGACGCTGAGGTCGCTAGCGTACGCTACATCCGATGGCTTAGCGTACGCTACAAGAGGCTTACGTACGTAACATCAACGCCTTTTCGTACGTAAGGGTCTGGGCAAACCTGGGCAGACTCACTGTCCAGCAATGCAGGGCTTAATAGCGTACGCTACGCCGGATAGTTTAGCGTACGCTACCAGGACTTTACGTACATAACATAAAGAGTTAACGTACGTAATGGTTTGGACAGAACAATCTATCCAGTCTACTGAAGGCCATAACGAACGTTAGCTATGAGCCATAACGTATGTTATGAAGGTGCCGATATCGCATGCAAGAAAGCATGCATAACGCATGTTATGCATGCAGCAGTTCAACACTGCTGAACAAAGTTAGCTGCAACGGGCATTCCGAAAATGAGACGCGACATAAGGACAGATTTCAGAATTGTAAACATGAAATAATCAGGACAATGAAGCTAAGCGCTGAAGGAAAATACAATTCCGACTACCGAGGAATCCTAGAAACGACAAGGAAAGTAAAATTCCCTAAACTTATAGGAAATTACAAAATGGCCCAAACGTCCGAAAATCACGATACGACGTCGGATCAATAAATCAAAACTCACAACACGAACAACTCAACCATACGAACTCGTGCAACCAAAGAAATTACAAAATCGAACGGGTTCTATGAGAATCGAACGTCCATGCAACAATACATGACGTAAGGCGGAATAATATCAAAA
Organism: Orobanche coerulescens; assembly: GCA_033398695.1. Lineage (NCBI taxonomy): Eukaryota > Viridiplantae > Streptophyta > Magnoliopsida > Lamiales > Orobanchaceae > Orobanche > Orobanche coerulescens. The sequence continues at coordinate 69,788,042 of CM065803.1, forward strand.
CATCTCCGAAACTCGTCCAAATGGAGAAACTCCAAGAATAAAATAGATTCAAAATATCGAAAAGGTTAGAAGAGAGTTGCTAAAAACGAAAAATATACCAAAAATGAGAATACCGGGAAAAGAAAAATGCGGATATTACATTCTACCCCTCTAAAAATAAGTTCCGTCCCGAAACCTAAGAAACAAACAACTCGGGGTACCTAGCACGCATGCTATCTTCGGTTTCCAAAGTGGCTGTTAGGCGTATTTTTATACGCTTATTTATCATTATTTTGTATTCTTATTATGATTAAATCTGCATAAATGAGCTTTTAATGCACTATTCTTATATGTTTTGCAGGAAATCGTAGTCCGGAAGCCGAAACGATGAAAAGCGGGTGAAAACGGTAATTTTTGGCCTGGGGCCGCGGCACGAACCAAGTGAGCCGCGGCACACGAAGACAACCAGCAAGCCCCGAGTGGACTGTACCGGGGGCCACGGCATAAGGATGCTGAGCCGCGGCCCAGGAGGAAAAATGCGTGCCCAGACATAGGCGCTGAGCACGGTGAGCCGCGGCACAGATTAAGTGAGCCGCGGCCCACGGGGCGGTTTTGATAGAAATTGCCGCGTTTCTGGGCCGTGTTGGAGCCTGTTCTCGACCTAATCACACGGACGCGTTTTGGAGGCTGAGGAAAGTTATAAATAAGGGTTGAAGGTCATAAAAAGAGGAGATTATCGGAGGATCGATCATCATCAAGAGAAGAAGCAGAAACACTCAGGAGCAGAGAGCGGAAACCAGAAGAACGGAGGAATCCGAGCTCTTCGACTGCGTTTGATCTTTATGCTTTCTTTAATTATTTATGTATTTTTATTTTTTAGCTTGTCAGGCTAAAACCCTGTTCTAGGATTTTGATGAAATCGAGGCTTTGACGAATTTGCTTTTGATTATCTATATAATTCCCTTTTCTGTTGAGTTTTCCCAATTGTTTTTAATGCTTTCAATTGTGTGGCCTATAATTGAATTGTTTTAATTGCGCAACTCGAATCGGGAGAGGAGAGTTGGTGAGGAAATATTGGTGAGAACCGTTTTATCTTGTGAGATAGGAATATACTCATAGGAACTACGTGGCCTTTTTGAAGATTCCGTGTCTTTTGCCTATTGTCGAATTAATTCACCTAGGGATAGAGTGTATTATTCGCCTTAGAAAAATCTACTGACCTCGGGAGAGGCGGTAGAGTACTTTAGCAACCTTCACCTTCAATAAATTGGGAAATCATTAACTTCAGATAATCGAGAGTAAATTCGGATAAACCGAGGTGGATTCACAATCCTAGATTTATTCATTATTTGATTTTCTTTCTTCAATCAATCGTCTTTACTATTTATTCTTTATTGATTTTCTTTAATTAGTACTTGCAACTCAACTTTCGACAGTTCAAATAAAATTAGAATACATATAAATCGGTAATTAGTAAGTCAGTCCTCGTGGGAACGATATTTTACTCATCATTTTATTACTTGTCTACGATAACGTGCACTTGCGTTCAACGAAAATCGCAACAAGTTTTTGGTGCCGTTGCCGGGGACTGATTATTTTACTAATATCGATTTCAGTATTTCTAGTCTTAGTTTGAACATTTTTTTTTATTTTTGTGTAATTTTATTTATTTGTTTTTCCTTGCAGGAATTTCCGGTTAGTGCATGAGAAAAATCGGTAACGAAGGCCTACTACCTTTGGATACCGAACTCGAGCGCACTCTTCGGAGAAGCAAGAAGGAGAAACGTGAGATACCGACAATAGTCACCATGGCCGATAATACCGAAAATCACGGAGGAGATAATCTTGTGGAGCAAGCTCAACCGGCATTAGCACTCCGCGATTACGCTATGCCACAAATCAATGCGAACTTTTCGGGAATTCGGCGTCCAACCATCCAAACCAACAACTTCAAAATCAAGCCGGCTATTATTCACATGGTACAAGAACTGGCAAATGATGACCCCAACGCTCATATAGCGTCGTTTCTCGAGATTTGTGACACCTTCAAGAACAACCGTGTCACCGATGATGCTATTCGTCTACGGCTTTTCCCTTTCTCTTTGAGGGACAAAGCAAAATTTTGGTTGAACTCTTTACCGACGGGCTCTATCACGACATGGGCAGAATTAGCGCAAGCTTTCCTGGCTAAGTTCTTCCCACCATCAAAGACGGCGAGGCTTAGGAACGAGATACCCACTTTTGGGCAATTTGATATGGAGTCGCTTCACGAAGCTTGGGAGCGATACAAAGATTTATTACGGAGATGCCCACACCACGGCCTACCGGACTGGCTACAAATTCAGACGTTCTATAATAGATTGAGTGCTTCCACACGCACTCTTGTTGATGCAGCCGCCGGAGGAGCGTTAATGGAAAAAACGATGGCCGAAGCACACTCTTTATTGGAAGCAATGGCCGCAAATGCTTATCAGTGGCCTTCCGAACGAGTGATTCCGAAGCGAGTAATGGAAATCTCCAATAACGATCCGATCTCTGCATTATCGGCTCAAGTCGCCGCCTTGAATCAGCAACTTCAAGCCTTTTCACATGCTCCTTCCCCCGTTACCATTGAAATATGTAACTGGTGTAACGGATCTCATCCTAGCGCGGAATGCCAAGTTGGAAATCCTTTCGAGCAACATCCGATGGAGCAAGCTCAGTTCGTGGGGAACGGAAATCGGCAAAACAATCCGTACTCCAACACTTATAATCCGAGGTGGCGTAATCATCCTAACTTTTCATGGAAGAACGGACAGAACTTAAACCAACCTCAGTTTGCTCAACACCAACAGCAACCTCCTCCCGCTCCAAAAATCTCTGTAGAGGAAGCAATGGCGAAATTGGCAGCAAACACGAGTTAGTTCATGGACCGTACGGAAGCGACCTTGCAAAACCATTCCGCTTCTATTCGCAACTTGGAAGTCCAATTGGGCCAAATTGCTAATGTATTAACAGCTAGCCCGGAGGGTACCTTGCCAAGTACGGCCGAGAAAAACCCCAGAGAGAGTATTAATGCCATCAGTTTGAGAAGTGGGAAAGAAGTGTGTGACCAGCCCGAGAGGAATGAAAAGAGAAGTGAGGATGAGGAGAAGAAAAACTCGGTGAGCGAGGAATCACAAAATTCGAGACCCTCGATAATGTTTCCTGAAAATCCGAAGGCGTATGTGCCACCCGTCCCGTTTCCACAGCGTTTGCAAAAGCAGAAATTGGACAAACAATTCTCCAAGTTTCTTGACGTTTTCAAGAAACTACATATAAATATTACATTTGATGATACATTGGAACAAATGCCGAGCTATGTCAAGTTCATGAAAGAAATCCTATCTAACAAAAGGAAGCTCGAGGAATACGAAACGGTGGCACTGACTGAAGAGTGCAGCGCGATTCTACAGAAAAAGCTTCCGCCAAAATTGAAGGATCCAGGAAGCTTCAATATACCGTGCACCATAGGAAACCTCTCTTTTGATAGGGCGTTGTGCGATCTCGGCGCTAGTGTTAATCTCATGCCTCTTTCTATTTTCAAGAAGCTGGGAATTGGGGAAGCGAAACCGATGACGGTCTCTTTGCAATTAGCGGATCGATCTATCAAGTACCCGAGGGGGGTAATAGAAGATGTTTTAGTCAAGGTAGATAAATTCATCTTTCCAGCTGATTTCATTGTGCTCGATATGGAGGAGGTCCAAGACATCCCAATTATTTTGGGAAGACCATTCTTAGCTACAGGCCGAACTCTTATTGATGTGGAAAAAGGGAGACTCACTCTGCGGGTTCAAGATGAGCAAGTCACTTTCCAAGTGTTTAAATCCTTTCCGTGTCCAAGTAGTGTTGAGAAGAGTTCACAAATTCAAAGTGTAGATACCTTTGCGAGAGATGCACACCGGGAGAGTTGTCGGTCAAAGTGTTTAGAATCTGTTCCAGATGCTCCTACATCTAAGAAAAATGTAGAACGAGTCGCATATCTTAGGCAGTTGTACATGTCGTCATCATCAACCGTTCATCCACCAATGAAAATGTAACACCCCCAAGTTATTCAGGGTATATTACAGCGCCGTGAGCCCCGCCGTGGGACACACAAGGCTAAACATACGCGAAACTATACACTTGACCGATAAGGTCTACATACAATAGAAGGAAAGACGATACAAATGGTATTCAAAAACCATAACCAATGAAACCATATACATCACTGCACAAATCAATACCTCGGCAACACAGGACGGAACATCAAGGAAACTGAAATACAATACTCGAGTATTAAAAATCCATTCCAGTACAACAACACTGAATGGAGGAATCCAAGAAAATAACCGGAGACAAGACACAGTATCACACTTGCCCATCATCTTCATGCCGACCCGGTACCCGTCTGTCCGATCTCTGGAACTGAAATACATGAAACGTATTTCCCCATAAAGGGTTAGCGTCGAATAGCTAGTGCAAGTATAACAATATGAAACATGATACTCCTCGACAATAAAGTAAATGTAATCCGTCAATTCATCAATATCCGTCAATTCATCAATATAAGACTAGTATTCCGGAATGACTAAAATCTCAAGACGTATGTGAATGCCGTAAAAACGGTTCGTTCATATCATACGCCGTTACATGTAGGAATGCTGTCAAAACGGTTCGGTCATTACATGCCAACATTATTTCATATGAATGCCGTAGAAACGGTTCGTTCATATCAACCATGGAATCGCACCAGAGGCTACGAAACCCTCAGAGGACCATAGGCCCGTCCCGGAGTGGCTAGAAATAATCATATCATCAATATTTCATACTTTCAAAGTCGAGAACGTACAATCATAAATGTATACTTGCCTTAATAAACGTTACCAAAGATCCCGAAGGACACGGTTCGACCGGGAAGCTTGAACCACGAAGAAGACAACGAACGGAAGGGTTCCGACTTGAGTTCTTCACAAGGATGTCGTCCCTAAGTCATATCAATGATAAATCAACAATCGTACGATTAATAATAATCGTACAACGCACAAACCCCCCCTCCTAGACCTTTTGTCGGACACCTTGAAGGCGTCGACTAATAACTCAACCAAAACGACGAATCAATACACTCCAACCAAGTAATAACGATGGGAATGATAGAATACACCTAAATCATCATCAATCCATCACTAATCTAAATTACTACGGATTAAAAGGATGAAGTCAAACAAAATCCCCAATTTCCAACACAAAATTCAAAGTGTTCTTGAATAATCTTTCAAAAATCCGATGAATACCCAATCATGTCCATCATCACGCATATATCACCTCATACACCATGGTTTTATCATCCAAAACGTCAATACCCACACAAAAACGAGAAGTCAAGATGTCGAAGAAATTACCTCTTGAATATCCAAGCTCTATGATCCAAGGAATACGCGATAGATCGACTATCCGGGCTTCCCAACCGATTGAAAGTGGTAAATCTTCAACACACAAGTGATAGCTATGAAAAGAGCTCCTCCTCAACTCTCTCTCTCGCCGCGGAAGGAAGAAATGAAGGAAAAGGCTGAAATCTCGCTTAAAAAGCCGAATTATGCAGTTGACCGCATTGTGTGCCGCGGCTCAGCATAGGTGTGCCGCGGCACAGCCTAAAAATTGTTCCTGTGTTTGGCGGTGTGCCGGCTCGGCTTCAGTGTGCCGCGGCACCGGGTACAGGCGGGTTTTGGCTGAGAATGCCACACCAGTGTGCCGCGGCTCAGCCCAGGTGTGCCGCGGCACCGGGTACAGGTGGTTTTGACCGAATCTGGAGAATGAGAGTGACTTAGCTATTTCGACCATAACTCCCTCGTCCGGACTCCGATTGACTCACCGCTTGAACCATTGGAAATCTAACTCGATGTTTTATAATATTGCCAAGATTCAGAATTTTTGGAGTTTCCAAGAATTTATGGTGATTTAACAAAGTCGAACTCATACGTGGGAAAGTCGCTAAGAACACGGAATTCAACAGAACGATACCGAAACGAACTCGGATGACAAAAAGTGTAGAATTAATCATTCTCGGGATGACGAAACGGTCCCAAGCAAGTTGTCAAAAACGGACTTCCGCCAAAAATAGAAAATTTCCGGGAAACAAAATTACGGGTATTACATTCTACCCTCCTTAAAAGAAGTTTCGTCCCGAAACTTAAAACTGGCAGGGAGAAGAATTATTTCGCCTGGAATAACTCAACGTGATACACAAGAGCGAAACTTACGCCCAAACGGCGAATAATCAATATAGAACACAACAATACATTACAGAAGGTAAACCAAACCAATGCCGAAAAGATACGAATTCACAATGCCCGAAGGCTCCAACGGAAATACCGATACATCACAATGGCCGGAAAGCCGAATGCCAAAGTCAGAATCATCACAATACGATCTCAAAGAAGCAAACGTGGTATCGGGCATACCCCTCGGCGTATGAACAACGATCGCAAATCGTCGGACATATTCAATACAACATGGACTACGAGCGATCAATCAATAAAGCTCAAGAGGGACATCACGATGCGCCCGATCCGGAAATGTGTCCGTGCACATGTCCACCCCGTATCTGGAATCCGAATATACGTGTGACAATGTACCTAATTAGCCTCAAGAACTACGTCTCGTGTGCACGGTCCAATGCGGAAATATCCACGCATGACCATCGAGTGCCCGGCTAAAAATCCTACACATAACCAATCGGCACGCAGACATGATTCCGAGATATGCCACGATACAACATGACAACGAAACTCAAGGGATAAAACATCCAATACGGATCATACGACTCACCAAGTGAACGATGACACACGAATAATGAAAGATCGATACGACCAACGATATTCAAAACAACCATCCAGGATCGAGAATTCCCTAAGGACCGATTAATACGAGCAACGATCACAACACAATGATTCGGGAAAATCCTCAACCTTCAACGATCACAAAATTACCGAGTTTACAAGAATAATAGTGTCGCCTTGAATCGCCAACACGACAATAATAATTCAACGGATGGGAACTATCCTCGACAGTCCCAATTCAATACTTCGATTACCGTAGAATGGCCAATCGATAACAATGATACAACGGATGAGAATATTTTTGACAACGGATGGGAATTATCTTTGATAATCCCAATTCAATATATCGATTACCTTAGAACGGTCAATCGATAATCAATGATACGATAGAATAGAAGTCCCGGTGTCTTAAACCGACCACCGAAACGGAGATGACAAAAGGATATATCAAACGTCCCCGATCGGTTAACGCAACATCATAGCAACAGTTCCAATTTGACGACAAAGATTCAACGATGTCTCAGAACGACATTAATCGCGAACAATAATAATCGATACATCGATACCGCGAACCGGCTATCGACAGCAACTTTACCAACAAGTATCGTAATGCCTTGAACCGGCCATTTACAACCAACAGTAACATTTGGCATAATTTTCCGACGGGCGTCGTATCAATGATCCCCTGATATCAATACAATCATAAAGAGGCCATGTCCCGAAATGATACACACATTCGTACGCCTACACAATAACATTAGTCTCATTGATTAGTACGAGTATAAAACTTGCCTCGATATCAATACAATGAACTGTTACCAATTCAGTCGATTTCGTCTTACGAGTCTCGACCAAGTTAATCTACGAACCCTTCAACCTTAACCGCAACACAAAAGTCATAATCTATGATCAAACATCATGTCTTACTGTAAAACGAAGGATTGATAATCAACCGTTTCGATGACGACCAATATCAATACCACCAAACCACGAACTCAATCGTTTCACCATATCTCGACCAATCATAGTCCGAATCATTCAACTCGGACCCTCACGAATCCATGTCCACATTACGAGCGAAATCGATGATCATATCAGCAATCAATTCGGACCAATAATAAGGGTCTAAATATTATCGGTTCCAAACTCAATTCTTAAACACGAATTGACAAGTTTCCCTTCTCGTAAATCCGTAGTTAAAATTTTCCGATGATCATCGTTAATTCTAACCATCCAATTAGTTGACAAGATTATAGATAATCATATTTTAAGGTTATCAAACACTCCAATCATTCGATTTGAATATTTGCTCCGTACGTATGGGCTTCCAAATTCAGAGATGAATAATAGTCTCATCAAGCTCATAATCACATTCGTATTTCCTATACAAATATTATTTCCAACACATAGTTTAGCTCTAGATATGAATATTCCATATTCAAAACATCAACACTTCTTAAAAATTTTCATCACCTCGTATAATTCAAGAGTTCTTCAAGAACATGAAATATCCGAAATCACGTTCAGAACAACATATCCGAGGTATATATCTCCATGTTACCATTTTCTTCATCATGTCATTCATACAACCTCAAGAATCACAACAGAACCCTTATCGTCATATGAAGAAGATCTCAATAATCATATCATCATCCGAAATCTCTTATTACGATTCCAATAAATCTCGTATAGCATTATCACATGATACCATATAATACCTCAATACCGAATACCTTCCCGTACACAATCTTCTATGTACGATTACCACAAAACATACCTCTATCCGGACTTCCTTCCGAAATGTATACCATAGACCAAGAATATCCAAAGTGACATCAACAATATCCGAATACTACAATCTTCACCCCAAAACCTTACGGGAGTATTACACGCCGTAAACCCTTCTCACAAGGATTTACCAGGCTAAGCACAATTTTTCACGTCATTTAAAAAATGTCAAAAAGACTGATGACGGTAATATTTCTCAAATACTAAAAAAAATCGTTTTCCAAATACCGTCAAAACGATCAAGGTTAAAATGCCAAAAACTCAGTTTAGGGAATTGGTTTTACAAAATAAAATTTCAGTTGGCAAAATACCAAAAATCCATTTCAAAAATACTCACGCCGCGGATAAAAGTACAGTCCAATTTATGCATTTTCATTGAAATAAGACGAACATCAAAATACACGATTCCCAACATACTCCCTCCCAAGTAGTAATCCAAAAAGAAAAAAAATGAGCCACTATCAAAGGGATACGAGGATTACCTTGTATGGACGAACCACGAGGAAAGAATAATTGAACTCCATTCCAAGAATCATTAAATCATCATAGTCATCATATGGCCTCAAGAACATCAAGATCTCTATGATTCCATAATCATAATCAACATATTCAAAGCATATCATTATCTTCCTTCAACATAAACCTCATAGAATATGGATAACACAAGAAATCACTTCAAGAATCAATAATAGTTCCATAACCAAGCTCTAATTCCATGACTCCAAGCTCACAATCATGTTAAAAGTGTTTAGAACACTCTTAAAAGTAAAGAGGGATGAGTTTTGGAGGGAAATATCTCAAAGGATCGTGAGAGAAATGAAAGGCAACACTTCAATATATAAATTGCACTCTCATTACGTACGTAAGTGTCCTTTCTTAACGTACGTAACAACTTTATCGTACGTAATCCAAAATCCATAACGTACGTAACCAACTCACTGTCTCATTACGTGCAGTCCATTACGTACGTAATCCATACCATAAAACGTATGTAATATACCAGTTGACTTGCTACGGTACAATGGTTGTGTTACGTACGTAACACGTCCTGTATAACGTCGTAACACGTCCCGTATAACGTCGTAACACGACGTTGACTACTTTGTCAACATCCTCCGCCGAAAGTTGCCGAAACAGGGTCCCACCTGCCGACCAGGACTCGGTTCTGTCCGATGCCTTCGTTACGTACGTAATACCTTAGCCTTAACGTACGTAACCATGCCAATCTTACGTACGTAATCTCACCTTATTAACGTACGTAATAATGCCATTCTTAGCCAATCTCAACAATTCCTGTCCAAAGTCATGACATACCAAATACGAGCATACGACAAAATCAATACATATACTCAATTCAATAACATTTCAACGGGAATTCAATTTCACCAAGAATTATCGAATAATTCGAACAACATACTTACAAGTCCGCGAAGTCGAAGATCTCCCGTGATACTAGCATGCGACTCCTAAACAAAGTCTCAACATAATACCGATACACACCATTATCGAAATTAGCAACTTAACAAAATCTCAAGGGAGAGTTCACGTCCGTGACCACGGCCACGATTCTTCCTACTTTCACCAACAATCAAGGGCACATACATGCGTAAGTATAATCCGAATCGCACATTCTCGAAGTGACCAATTTCCAAGAATACCAAGCTATAGACGAAACGATTAAGAAGAATACAAGAAGAGTGAGAGGACTTACAAGTACCGGTCGCCGTGATGATGGCGAGTAGTGATCTGTGGGCAAATGCCGACTCAATCGACCCAAAGACCGGCCTAGGTATCCATAAACCTAAGCTCGATACCATATTCCGTAACACCCCAAGTTATTCGGGGTATATTACACACGCCGTGAGCCCCGCCGTGGGACACACAAGGCTAAACATACGCGAAACTATACACTTGACCGATAAGGTCTACATACAATAGAAGGAAAGACGATACAAATGGTATTCAAAAACCATAACCAATGCAACCATATACATCACTGCACAAATCAATACCTCGGCAACAGTAGGAACATCAAGAAGCGAAATATAATACTCGAGTATTAAAAATCCATTCCAAGACAACAACACTGAATGGAGGAATCCAAGAAAATAACCGGAGACAAGACACGGTATCACACTTGCCCATCATCTTCATGCCGACCCGGTACCGCCTCTGTCCGATCTCCTGGAACCTGAAATACATGAAACGTATTTCCCCCATAAAGGGGTTAGCCGTCGAATAGCTAGTGCAAGTATAACAATATGAAACATGATACTCCTCGACAATAAAGTAAATGTAATCCGTCAATTCATCAATATCCGTCAATTCATCAATATAAGACTAGTATTCCGGAATGACTAAAATCTCAAGACGTATGTGAATGCCGTAAAAACGGTTCGTTCATATCATATGCCGTTACATGTAGGAATGCCGTCAAAACGGTTCGTTCATTACATGCCAACATTATTTCATATGAATGCCGTAGAAACGGTTCGTTCATATCAACCATGGAATCGCACCAGAGGCTACGAAACCCTCAGAGGACCATAGGCCCGTCCCGGAGTGGCTAGAAATAATCATATCATCAATATTTCATACTTTCAAAGTCGAGAACGTACAATCATAAATGTATACTTGCCTTAATAAACGTTATCGAAGATCCCGAAGGACACGGTTCGACCGGGAAGCTTGAACCACGAAGAAGACAACGAACGGAAGGGTTCCGACTTGAGTTCTTCACAAGGATGTCGTCCCTAAGTCATATCAATGATAAATCAACAATCGTACGATGAATAATAATCGTACAACGCACAAACCCCCCCCTCCTAGACCTTTTGTCGGACACCTTGAAGGCGTCGACTAATAACTCAACCAAAACGACGAATCAATACACTCCAACCAAGGAATAACGATGGGAATGATAGAATACACCTAAATCATCATCAATCCATCACTAATCTAAATTACTACGGATTAAAAGGATGAAGTCAAACAAAATCCCCAATTTCCAACACAAAATTCAAAGTGTTCTTGAATAATCTTTCAAAAATCCGATGAATACCCAATCATGTCCATCATCACGCATATATCACCTCATACACCATGGTTTTATCATCCAAAACGTCAATACCCACACAAAAACGAGAAGTCAAGATGTCGAAGAAATTACCTCTTGAATATCCAAGCTCTATGATCCAAGGAATACGCGATAGATCGACTATCCGGGCTTCCCAACCGATTGAAAGTGGTAAATCTTCAACACACAAGTGATAGCTATGAAAAGAGCTCCTCCCTCAACTCTCTCTCTCTCGCCAGCGGAAGGAAGAAATGAAGGAAAAGGCTGAAATCTCGCTTAAAAAGCCGAATTATGCAGTTGACCGCATTGTGTGCCGCGGCTCAGCATAGGTGTGCCGCGGCACAGGCCTAAAAATTGTTCCCAGGTTTCGGCAGTGTGCCGCGGCTCAGCTCAGGTGTGCCGCGGCACCGGGTACAGGCGGGTTTTGGCTGAGAATGCCACACCAGTGTGCCGCGGCTCAGCCCAGGTGTGCCGCGGCACCGGGTACAGGTGGTTTTGGCCGAATCTGGAGAATGAGAGTGACTTAGCTATTTCGACCATAACTCCCTCGTCTGGACTCCGATTGACTCACCGCTTGAACCATTGGAAAGCTAACTCGATGTTTTATAATAATGCCAAGATTCAGAATTTTTAGAGTTTCCAAGAATTTATGGTGATTTAACAAAGTCGAACTCATACGTGGGAAAGTCGCTAAGAACACGGAATTCAACAGAACGATACCGAAACGAACTCGGATGACAAAAAGTGTAGAATTAATCATTCTCGGGATGACGAAACGGTCCCAAGTAAGTTGTCAAAAACGGACTTCCGCCAAAAATAGAAAATTTCCGGGAAACAAAATTACGGGTATTACAGAAAAATCCGGATGCTATCATAAGTTCGTTCGAGAAAAAGGAGAATAAGCCGGAAGTAAAACGGGTGCCAAGTCATGTGAAAAATGGGTGTTTTGGAAAGTTGTTTTTATTAAAATCTTTTCGCAAAGAACATTGGGTGTCCAAACCGAAAATCGGATTGTTAAAGACCAATGGTCAAAAATATAAAACACACTTTAACGGTTCGATGGACGGGGCAGAGTTCAAATGGTGTTTGCGAAAAGCGAACTGATTTTCAAAAAGTCCGGCTGAAGACTATAAACTTAGCGCTTCTCGGGAGGCAACCCGAGTATTAGTCGTAGATTTTTTGTGTTTCAGTATTTTCTTGCATTTTTAGAATCTTTATTTTTCGTCATTTTTGCTTTGATTTGCTTATCCCTCTCGTTCTTGATGTGTTCCTTTCAAAATTCTGTGCAGAAATCACCCCAGGGGAAGAAATCAGCAATGGGCCGCAGCACAAGGAAAATGAGCCGCGGCACACACCAGTTGAAGGAAAAGGCTAAACAAACTGTACTCTGTGCCGCGGCACGACCTTACTGAGCCGCGGCACACCAGGTCCCTAAGCTGCGGCACATATGCACTGAGCCGCGGCACACCAAATGTCCAAGATCGCCCAGGAGGCTATACTCCGTGCCGCGGCACAGACCAAATGAGCCGCGGCACACTAACATGACGAGCCGCGGCGCCCGTAAGCTGAGCCGCGGCACAAGGTGAAAGAACAAACAACGCCCAGACGGACTGTACTCTGGTACGCGGCTCACTTAAGCTGTGCTGCGGCCCCCGTTCGGAAGTTCAAAGGCCCAGGTACCTTTATAACACGAATTGGCCGACACACTAGGTAAACTTCTTCCTCTCCTTTGCACAAGCTATCGGCCAAAAACTTCTTCTCGTCTTCTTCTTCCGCTTGCATACTACAATCCAACTCAGGTAATCCTAAATCCCTTAATCCAAATTGATACATGATTTGAGAAGTAAGGTATGGTTACTCATTTCATGTTGATTATGTTTTTCTTTTTCAAAGTCCTATCAATAATTTAGTTGGGAATAAGAAATTATTGATTGATTTCGATGGTATGTGTTGATATTCGGTGGATTGCTAATGTTTTGTGTCATTGTGTCATGAGCATATCGATTGGTGTTGTTTTTGGGGATGAGATTTAACCATTACAATGTTTGTTCTTCATTTGAATTCACGCATTCAAGGTGTATGATGAAATGCATAAATGAAAATTTTTCTTAGTTGAGTCAACATTTTGAAACTAAGTGCAAACGAAATTGCTTATGGATTTACAGCACACCCCAACCCTTACGTCAAATTTAAACGTGAAAACTCAATTTTAATTTTCTCTCATGACGGTGCACGCTCGTTCAACTCTTTAGTCAAGTTTTGCATATCTTGAGTCAAACGCAGTCAAGTGGTGTTGTTTCCTTATAGCGTAAGTAAAATCCGGTGTTTATCTTTTCAGGAACTCGCCATGGCCAGAAAGAGAAAGGTTAGCACAAGGGCTAGGACGCAATCGTCCCCCACACGAGGGGAAACTTCACAAAGCCGATCCGAGTTGGAGTCACACCAATTCTCCGACCCGGAAATCCATAAAATATTCAATGAAAAGATTCGTTCTCGACCTTTGATTCCGGAGCGGGGATTCACTCCAGCCCCCCAGGACGGGGAGCTTCTGACGATGATCGATGAGATGGAGTGGGCCCGTTTCGCTGCGCCTCCCGATCCGACGGTGATCTCCATTGTATAGGAGTTTTATGCTAACGCTCTGCTGAAGCATATCCGAGCAGGGCAGATGAGATACTCGGACGCAGGTCGTCGTCCGGGGCATTACAGTGGATTTTTCGGTGGCTGCTATTCGGAGATTATTCGAGTTGCCTGTGGTGGACGATACAGCATATACGCGAGCTATGAGTGGCCTCACGAGGGAGGCCCTGCTCGAGGCACTCACACAGCCCGGTTCCGACTGGGAGATGCGCGCCCCGGGTTCCTCGGCCTTCTACTTTAAGAGCTCGCGTCTCAGTCGGCTCGGGCGAGCCTGGTTGTATTTCATCTGCGCTCGTGTAGATCCTACCTCGCAGATTCGCTCTGTTTTACTCTCTCGTGCCCGTACATTATATGCTATCACTTTGGGGCTTAGATTCGATGTGGCCCCTCTTCTGGTCCGATCTATTCTGCTGTGTATTCAAGGAGGGGCCAAGATGGGGCTGAAGCACCCCTCTCTTATCTGCGCTCTATGCCGCCAGTCGGGCATGACTTGGTCGGACGATGAGCCGATGCTGGCCCCCCATGGTCCGATTGATCATTGCATCATTTATCACTTCGAACAGTGCGCAGGAGCGCCGGCATACGCTCGGGGGCGAGGATTTCTTCTCGATGAGGCACATGAGCAGTCCCCCGAGCCTCTTCTTCTGACACATGGGCAGGCGGAGTCCAGCCCGCCGCCCGAGAGACCGCACCTCCAGGCGATGTTTGACAGCTTGAGAGAGGAGATGAGGAGAGAGAGAGAGAGAGAGTCACTTAGCTGCTTGGAGAGAGGAGATGCGGATGGAGAGAGAGCATCCTCGCAGCCGTCCGAGACGAGATGAGAGAGAAGGCCCGCCGGGCCAACCAACGTGAGACGAGGCGCCTGACAGCGAGAGATGCTTACCACCAGGAGCACCTTGCTGCATGGACGACCCACATTATGCACCCGGACGGGCCATTTATTCCACCCGTTCGGCCAGAGACGCCACCCTCCTCGCCGGACGATGCCGACACCAGTTCATGAGCAGACATTAGGGGAGTACTTGACCTTTTCTTTTATTGCATATTACATTTTGTGTACATTGAGGTCAATGTACGTCCTAAGTTTGGGGGGGTTTACTTTCTGTTGCTGTACTTATTCGTTTGCATTTTTCGTTATTTTTTGTTGCTAGCCTTGCTTGTCGTGATATTAATTGCATTCGTGAATTTTTCGTGCTTCTTTTTGTGTAAAACTGATGTTACGATACTGATTTCTCTCTGAAGAAACAGTTGAGTTTTAGTCGAGTTGTAGTCAGCGATCACTGTTTCTGTTGAGTATTCATTTAGGTCCAAATTTTTTTCGTTTTTTGTAGAAATCTTAGCAGATAAGAAAGGAGACATACGTGTTTTCAAATCGCCGTCTATACGTTTGGTTACACTTTTCGCGTAGCTAGTCGTCCAGTAACATGAGTCGTGTTGGCACTTAATTTGAGTTTAGAGTCGGACAGTTTTCCCCCAAAAGTCGAGATATTATTTGTTCTATGATGGGAAGTCTAGTAACCGGGGGTATTCACGTGACCCGTTGTTTACTCTCGCGTAAAAGGACAACCCTGATTAGACTAGTGGTTTAGAGATTTCGCATGTGCCGATGATGGGGAGCCTAGTAACCGGGGGTATTCGCGTAACCCGTTGTTTACTCTCGCGTAAAACAGCGACCTTGAATCGGACATGCGGGATTAGATATTCAAGTTTTTTCTCCGCTGTAGAGGGGAACTTAGTAACTAGGAGCATCCATGTGCCCCATGAGTGTCTTTTACGTCAAACGGTTCCCCAATACATGAGAATGGGATTCCACCCTAGGGTTATCCCGATAAAACATCCCGAGAGCCGGAACCTAGTGGATAACTCAAATCATTTTTATTGATCATATATAAGGAAATACTGTCCGAGGGTTATTTTTGATGATGAAACTCTTGAAATTTTTGTCACTAGACTATGGGACTGGGCGAGTTGGCTCGTTTATTTTAATCCTTCATATTGGCGGTCGGTTAAATTCACGCTTGTTAATCTTTGAGCTTGATTTTCTTCATGAACGATTGATTAGCACTGAAATTGTTTACTTTGTGGAATCAGTGTCCTGGATAACTCACTATTACGATACTTGTGTTATTCTTTGAGAATTTCAGGGTAGTATTGATTAAGTTGAGCACTATGGAGTTGCACGATCATTCACGATATTCTCTTATTTGAAATCGATAATTTTTGCTTGAGGACAAGCAAAGGCTCATGTTTGGGGGTATTTGTTAGGCGTATTTTTATACGCTTATTTATCATTATTTTGTATTCTTTTTATGATTAAATCTGCATAAATGACCTTTTAATGCACTATTCTTATAAGTTTTGCAGGAAATCGGAGTCCGGAAGCCGAAACGATGAAAAGTGGGCAAAAACGGTAATTTTGGCACAGGGGTCATGACAAACCAAGTGAGCGCGGCACACGAAGACAACCAATGAGCCCCGAGTGGATCAGACGGGGCGCGGCATAAGGATGCTGAGCCGCGGACCAGGAGGAAAAATGCGCGCCCAGGCATAGGCACTGAGCACCGTGAGCCGCGGCACAGATTAAGTGAGCCGCGGCCCACGGGGCGGTTTTGATAGAAATTGCCGCGTTTCTGGGCCGTTTTGGAGCCTGTTCTCGACCTAATCACACGGACGCATGGATGAGGAAAGTTATAAATAAGTATTGAAGGTCATAAAAAGAGGAGATTACCGGAGGATCGATCATCATCAAGAGAAGAAGCAGAAACACTAAGGAGCAGAGAGCGGAAACCAGAAGAACGGAGGAATCCGAGCTCTTCGACTGCGTTTGATCTTTATGCTTTCTTTAATTATTTCTGTATTTTCATTTTTTAGCATGTCAGGCTAAAACCATGTTCTAGGATTTTGATGAAACCGAGGCTTTGACGAATTTGCTTTTGATTATCTATATAATTTCCTTTTCTGTTAAGTTTTCCCAATTGTTTTTAATGCTTTCAATTGTGTGGCCTATAATTGAATTGTTTTAATTGCGCAACTCGAATCGAGAGAGGAGAGTTGGTGAGGAAATATTGGTGAGAACCGTTTTATCTTGTGAGATAGGAATATACTCATAGGAACTACGTGGCCTTTTTGAAGATTCCGTGCCTTTTGCCTATTGTCGAATTAATTCACCTAGGGATAGAGTGTATTATTCGCCTTAGAAAAATCTACTGACCTCGGGAGAGGCGGTAGAGTACTTTAGCAACCTTCGCCTTCAATAAATTGGGAAATCATTAACTTCAGATAATCAAGAGTAAATTCGGATAAACCGAGGTGGATTCACAATCCTAAATTTATTCATTATTTGATTTTTTTCTTCAATCAACCGTCTTTACTATTTATTCTTTATTGATTTTCTTTAATTAGTACTTGCAACTCAACTTTCGACAGTTCAAATAAAATTAGAATTGATATAAATTGGTAATTAGTAAGTCAGTCCTCGTGGTAACAATATCTTACTCATCATTTTATTACTTGTCTACGATAACGTGCACTTGCGTTCAACGAAAATCGCAACAGTGGCCTTCTAGACACCATGCCTCGACCATTGCACTTTGACCAACGGAATGGTCTTATGCCTCAGTCGCTTCTCACGGTGTTCTAAAATCTTCAGGGGATGCTCCTCGAAAGTAATATCCTCGACGACATCAATCTCACCATAGTCGATGACGTGACTAGGATCCGGAACATATTTCCTCAACTGGGAAACATGTAAAACGCTATGAACGTGACACAAGGCTGGAGGTAGTGCCAAACGGTATGCTAACTCACTGACTCTCTCGAGAATCTCAAATGGCCCAATAAATCTCGGACTCAACTTTTCCTTCTTCCCGAAGCGGAAAACTCCCCTCATCGGCGACACCTTTAGCAAAACGTGGTCTCCCACCTCGAATTCCAAAGGTCGACGACGAACGTCGGCATATGACTTCTGTCGACTCTGAGCAGTCAACATCCGTTCTTGAATCAATTCCACCTTCCGCCTCGTCTCTAAAGCGATATCCAGTTCGGTCCCGACCAAATCGGATGCGTCATTCCAACAAATCGGCGATCGACAACGCTGCCCATAAAGCGCCTCATATGGTGCCATACGAATCGACGCGTATTGTTGTGCGTGAATTCGATCAACGAAAAATGCTCCTCCCAGTCACTGCTCCTGTCGAGAACACAAGCACGCAACATGTCCTCGAACGTCTGGATAGTGTGCTCCGACTGTCCATTTGATTGAGGATGAAAAGAGGTACTCAAATGCAAACAAGTACCCAACGCCTTATGCCAAAAGTGCGATACAAAACGGCCATCCTGATCCGAGACAATAGACTTCGGAGTACCGTGAAGCCTCACAATCTGCGTAATAAACACGCGAGCCAACTTCTCCGGGCCCCAAGTATCCTTGACGCCCAGAAAATGTGCCGACTTGGTCAGACGATCAACAATCACCAAAACCATATTCATGCCCGATCTCGATCTCGGCAAACTCATAATCAAGTCCATCGATATATCTTCCCATTTCTATTCCGGAACGGGAATTGACTGCAATAACCCGGCCGGTCACTGATGCTCGATCTTGACCTGCTCACAAGTTAAACATCTCGCTACAAACCGTGCGACCTCCCCCTTCATATCATTCCACCATAAATTCCTCCTCAGGTCCTTGTAAATCTTACTCGATCCAGGATGAACAGAGTAAGGCGTAGCATGTGCCTCACGCAAAATACTCTGTATCAATTCCAAGTCGTTCGGTACACACATACGACTCTGGAATTTCAATACCCCATCTTCATGAATAACAAACCCCAAGGACTTTCCCTTAATAACATTCTCTCGGAATTGAATAATCATCGGATCCTCCAGCTGCTTCAGTTTAATTTCATCGATCAGAGACGACGAAATCTCTAAAGCACAAAGTTGCCCTACGGCTCCAGGCAACGAAATCTCAACACTTAACTCAATCAAATCCCGCTGAAGTTCATATTGAGATGTAAGGATCTCAAGCGTCCGCAACGCAACCAGTTTCCGACTCAAGGCGTCGTCCACGACGTTCGCCTTGCCCGGATGATAAAGGATTTTGAGGTCATAATCCTTAATCAACTCTAACCACCTCCTCTGCCTCATATTCAACTCCCCCTGAGTAAATATGTATTTCAGACTTTTATGATCGGTAAAAATCTGACATGCAGAGCCAAAAAGATAGTGACGCCAAATCTTGAGCGCAAAAACAACTGCCGCTAACTCCAAATCGTGAGTAGGGTAGTTAAGCTCATATGGCCTCAACTGTCTTGACGCAAATGCAATAGTCTTGCCGTGCTGCATCAACATGCACCCAAGACCCTGACCCAAAGCATCGCTATAAATGGCAAAACCCTCGTTGCCACATGGCAATGCCAAAATCGGGGCTGAAGTCAAATGCCTCTTCAGCTCCTCAAAACTCGACTGCCTCTCGTCATTCCAGACGAACTTCTCGGACTTCTGGAGAAACTGTGTAAGTGGCCGAGCTAGTTTCGAGAAACCCCCGACAAACCTACGATAGTAGCCAGCTAAACCCAAGAAACTATGGACCTCCTTCACGTTCTGAGGCGGCGCCTAGTCCAACACTGCCTCAACCTTCTGCGGATCCACACAGATCCCCTCGGCTAAAATCACATGACCTAGAAACATCACTTCCTTCATCCAGAACTCACATTTCATGAACTTTGCATAGAGTTGCTCGGTCCTCAAAATGTCTAACACTACTCGCAAATGATACGCGTGTTCCTCCTCGTTCCTCGAATAAATAAGGATATCGTCAATGAAGATGACGACATACTTATCCAAATACTCAATAAAGACCTTGTTCATCAACTGCATGAACACTGCCGGCGCATTAGTTAACCCGAAAGGCATAACTACAAACTCATAGTGTCCGTATCTCGTCCAAAAAGCTGTTCTGAGCACGTCGGAATCCTTCACCCGAAGCTGATAGCCCCCCGATCTCAAGTCAATCTTCGAGAATACCACAGATCTCTGCAAATGATCGAACAAGTCATCAATCCTCGGAAGAGGATACTTGTTCTTGATGGTCACCTTGTTTACCTCGCGATAGTCGATACACAAATGTAGTGAACCATCCTTTTTCCAAACAAACAAAACTGGTGCCCCCCAAGGCAAAGCGCTCGGTTGAATATACCCCGACTAAAGAAGAACACAACTGCTTCTTCAACTTGGCCATATCTGAAGGTGCCATGCGATACGGAGCCTTCGAAATCGGAGCCGCGCCCAGCTCTAACTCGATAGCAAACTCTACCTCACGGTCCGGTGGCAACCCCGGTAACTCATCAGGAAAAACATCAGGAAACTCACTAACGACTGGAATCGATGAAAGCTCGACTCCACCATCCCCTGCCTTCAAGGCATAGCACCAATAACCAGTACACCCCTTCTGTAGGAGTCTCAACTCCTTCAAGGCGTTAATAACGAACTTCTGGTTTCTCTTTCACCCCGCGAAAGAGTGCTCGGTGCCATCCTCGGCTAGCATAGTGATGATTCTCGTGCGGTAGTTCATGATCGCACCATGCCGCTCGAGCCAATCATCCCGAGAATTAAATCCTCACCCTCAATTCCAACAACAATAAGATTGGAGGGCCAAGCCCTCTCACAAATAAGCACAGAACAGTCTCGAACCTCCTGATTACCAACGATCCTATCACCGCTAGGAAGTTTAACGATGAAAGGCTCACTAGGTGTCAAACAGTCGACACTCAAAAAATGCACACACTCCAGAGAGATGAACAAATGCATAGCACCAGAATCGAAAAGCACACTGGCAGGATGAGAATGAATATGAATGGTACCTGTCGCCACAGTAGCCGCTGGGTCATCGTCCCTCCTCATCTCATAGACACGCGGGTGGGTGGAGCCGAGACTATAAGCTCCTCCACTAGTAGGCTAACCCCAACCTCTACTTCGGCTGGCACTCGGCGGAGACTGCGGAGCAACCGATCCCTGGTTCACACTCGGCTCACTAGTAGCTGGATGAGAAGAACGGGCACCGCGAATCTGTTTGATCTGTTCACAAAAGGAAGCCTTGTGCCCCATCTGACCACAAGTATGACAAGTCAACTGCGAACGAGGACACTCCCGGTTCTTATGGCCCGACAAGCCACAGTTAAAGCATATGAGTTCACGAACGGAGATTCTAGCAACACCTTGAGAACTCCCAGAAAAATGAGCTGAACCTCCCGCAAGAACATTCACAGACTGAGACTTCTGCTGGCCTTCGCCCTTGTGACCAGAAAAATTTCCGACGGACTTCTACTTCTTGCTCTCACGAGATGCTTCACTGGCCGTCACCGACATATCATACGGAAGAACCCTACTCTGATAATCTTTCAAAATGGTGCAGACGAGCCGATACATATAGTCCCGAATTGACAGTTTAATCCGTCTGGAAAAGTGAAAAATTTTGTCGCTCTCCTCGACAACTTGGGTCTTCACGTAGCCCAACTCCTTGTTGAAATCAGCTATAGCTTGAGAGACAGGAATATCCCGCGGTTGAGCATCATAGAAGGCATGGCCTCGAGCCTGTCTAACTGGCCACGGGCAATACTCAGTCTCCGTTAGGTCCTTGAATTCCGCCCACAAAGCAACATGATCCTTAGGCCCAACGTCCTCCCACCAATCAGTAGCATCCCCAGTGAGAAAATACTGGGCAATAGGGACCTTACGTTCCTCGGTACAGTCAAAGTCTTTGGATATCTCCTTGATCCACCCTTCCCAGCTAATCAGGTCTGATGCTCCCGTAAACTGAGGAGGATGCATCTTGATGACATCCTGAAGCCAACGGTCAGCTCCGTCCCAAGCAGCATGGGCCGGATTCGGGTTCTGAACTTCCTGGGCTATCGCCGCCATTTGGTTCACCATCTGTTTCATAACAGCCGAAACACCCAGGTCGGCGCCATCCTGAGAAGAAGCATGGCTATGTCGGTCACCGGTGCTGCCGGCTCACGAAGAATGCGACGTGGCCACCCACCGGCTGCCCCAGTCCACGGCCGCATACGCGACCATGACCACGGCCTCTTCCAGCATCCATACTGGAGTTAAGAGGTAGCAAAAGCAACTCGATGATAAGTAAGAGAGGACAAACATCCACAATTCAAGAAATGGAAATACGTTACGAGAAAGCAAAGAATCGAGTAAGGAAAACTTACGAGCGCTGGAAGTACCGAGATGCCAGCGGTGTGACAATGTGCAAAACAAATCACAACTAGACCCAAAATAACCGACAAGCCTAGGTATCCATAAACCTAGTGCTCCGATACCATTTTCTGTAACACCCTGAGATATTCAAGGTATATTACAGTGCCGTGGACCCCTACATGGGACCCGCTAGTCTAGACACGAATTACCACAGTAAAATCACACATCATCCAGATGAAAATCAAATAACACGCCCGGTGAAACCGGAGGAATAATCCACATCGACAACCATAAATAACTCCAATGAATACGAATCACAGTTTGAAGAGAAAAGCCTAAGTACTCGCGAGTACAATCTATAAATTTAAAAAGTAGATAACAACCATATCGAATGGAACAACGGAAATAAAAGGACTCAAATGCACATGTCAACGACCCTGGCCGGCATCCTCGTACTGTCCCAATGCCCGCTCGTCCGGCTAAAAATAACCTGAAATCCATAACAAGAATTTCCCCCAAACGGGTCCCTAGAGGGGTTAGCAATTACGCTAGTACAAATAATCAAGGCAAACCATTCGCTTACACATTTCATAGTACAATGCACCAAATTTATTTCAAAACCAAAACTAGACATGTCTTTTCTGGAAACAAACAGTCAATCAATTTGCCTTGGGAACAGGGCTATACCATTGATCCCGCTCGAGGCCTCTAAGGACCCTCCTGAGCTGGCTAGTGAAACAAACTCGTGAATACAGGGCTATACCATTGGATTCCCTCGAGGCCCCGTCGGACCCTCCCGAGATGAGCAAAGCACACACAATATACATCACCATTTCATGTTAAGCATAAAGGTTTCCAAAAATACTTGCCTTGAATAATTGACGACGCAACGAACGGAAAGGAAAATCACCGACGAATGCTAGGAACCAACGGAACCGAACCTAATGATACGAATAATACAATCACAACCATTTCCAAATGATTACGGAAAAGGAATACACTAGAAAACCCGCCTACGATTTATGTATATTCGTACGAGAACAACAACGAGGGCGGACCGCAACCAAACCCTCTCGATTACGAAAATACCACGAAATATACCATGAATCTATAGGAAAACCAAGAATACCTACAATATTAATCATATTCATCATGAATTAATCAACAACATGGGACGAATCGAACAACAAAACCAAAAAACCCCAATTTACCCAAAAGTAGGGTTCTTAGAAGATTTACCTTGATTCGGATGGAGGAAGAAGATTACAATGATGATATACTACACTAGGAATACAATACTTGATTCCCCAAGGATTTCCACGGGCATAACTTGAAGAATCGCTTAAATCCCTCTAAGAACACTCGCTGCGGACGGAAGGAAGAAAATGAAGAATGTGCCGAAGTGAAGGTCAACCCCCAATTTATAAAACCTGGGTTGCCATTACGTACGTTACATAAGTTGGTTAACGTACGTAATGCTCATTACATACGTTAACACTCAAGCATTAGCGTACGTAATGGCTGGGAAGAACAGTCTGCCCCAAGATGCTGGGGTCGCTAGCGTACGCTACATTTGATGGCTTAGCGTACGCTACAAGAGGCCTACGTACGTAACATCAACGCCTTTATGTACGTAAGGGTCTGGGCAAAACTGAGCAGACTCTCTGTCTAACAACGCAGGGCTCGATAGAGTACGCTACGCCGGATAGTTTAGCGTACGCTACCAGGACTTTACGTACGTAACATAAAGAGTTAACATACGTAATGGTTCAGACAGAACAATCTGTCCAGTCTGCTGAAGGCCATAATGTATGTTAGCAATGAGCCATAACGTACGTTATGAAGGTAATGCATGTTATGCATGCAGCAATTCAACATTGCTGAACGAAGTTAGCTGCAACGAGCGGTCCCAAAACGAGACGCGACACAAGGACAGATTTCAGAAGTGTAAGCATGAAATAATCACGACAACAAATCTAAGCGCTGAAGGAAAATACAATTCCGACTACTAAGGAATCCGAGAAACGACAAGGAAAGTAAAATTCCTTAAACTTATAGGAAATTACAAAATGGCCCAAACGTCCAAAAATCACGATACGACGTCAGATCAATAAACCGAAACTCACAACACGAACAAATCGACCATACGAACTAGTGCAACCAATGAAATTACAAAATCAAACGGGTGCTACGAGAATCGAACGTCCATGCAACAATACATGACGTAAATAGATTTAAAATGTCGAAACGGTTACAAGCGAGTTGCTAAAAACGAAAATACACCAAAAATGAAAATAACGGG
Organism: Orobanche coerulescens; assembly: GCA_033398695.1. NCBI lineage: Eukaryota > Viridiplantae > Streptophyta > Magnoliopsida > Lamiales > Orobanchaceae > Orobanche > Orobanche coerulescens. The sequence goes on from CM065803.1 coordinate 69,812,871, forward strand.
AAAAGAAAAATGCGGATATTACAGAGGCGGTATGCCAATTTTCCAATCCTTTCTACGATCATGAAAGGTCCGACATATCTGGGGCTAAGCTTCCCTCCTTTTTTTGAGTTGATTAGTCCCTTATGTGGTGATAAACGAAGGAATACTTTGTCTCCTGTGTCGAATTCCAAATCCTTCCTTCTCCAATTTGCATGACTTTTCTGTCGGCTCTGAGCGGGTGCGAATCCGTGCTTTAATGATCCGAACTCTCTCCATAGAATCTTCTACTAGATCAACTTTTGGTATCGGGTTTCGGTTATGCTTAGTCCTTGGTGTTCATCGATCGTCAATCTCCTAATGTGGTGATCGACACTTTCGTCCATATAATGCTTCATATGGAGCCACCCCGATAGTTTCCTGATAGCTGTTGTTGTAATCAAACTCAGCTAAGGGTAGGTGGTGACTCCAAGTCTTCTAAAAATCTAGTGCACATGCCCATAACATATCCTCAAGGACTTGTATCGTTCTCTCGGATTGTTCGTCCGTCTGAGGGTGAGCTGCAGTGCTGAAACTTAATGTCGTCCCAAGTTCTTGATGAAGGCTCTTCCAAAATCTCGAGATAAATCTGGGGTCACGATCTGACATGATGTATACAGGTACTCCATGCAGTCTAACAATTTCTCGTATATACGTCCTTGCTAGCTTCTGCAGACTATCATTCTTTCTTACGGGTAGGAAGTGAGCTGACTTTGTAAGTCTATCCACGACTACCCAGATTGTGTTATATCCTCTACTGGTTGTTGGTAGATCCGCCACGAAGTCCATCGTAATTAGTTCCCATTTCCATTCGGGAATCTTGAGTGGTTGTAGCAATCCTGATGGTCTCTGGTGTTCAGCCTCCACTCTTTGTCAGGTTAAACACCTTACTACGAATTCTGCAACTTGGTTCTTCATATTCATCCACCGATAGTGTTTGATCTTTATACATCTTGTTACCGCCTGGATGAATTGTATATTGAGAGCAGTGAGCCTCTGCTAAAATTTTCTTCTTGAGTTTGTCATTGTCGGGAACATATAATCGGTGTTTGAATTTTAGTGTTCCATCTTCTGACATGTTAAACTGAGATTTCTCGCCTTGTGCGACTCTTTCCTTAAGCTTACACAATTTCCCGTCTTGTGTCTGTGCTTCTTGGATTTCCTTAAGCAAGTCCGGCTTCATTGACAAATCAGCGCATAAAACGTGTGTCTTAGCCTGCCTTTGGTTCCATTGGATTATTTCTCTCGGGGCATTCCATTATCTTATCATGAGTTTAGCCACACTCGCTTTCCTACTCAAGGCATCTACTACGACATTGGCCTTGCCCAGATGATGTTGAATGGTGAAGTATAATCTTCAAGAAGTTCTATCCACCGTCTCTGTCTTAGATTCAACTCTTTCTGAAAGAACATATATTTGAGACTCTTGTGGTCGGTGAAGATGGTGAATGTAGCTCCATACAGGTAGTGTCTCCATTTCTTCAAAGCAAACACTATTGCTGCGAGTTCAAGGTCATGAGTCAGATAATTCATCTCATGGATTTTTAGCTTTCATGATGCATAAGCCATAACCTTGCCGTTTTGCATCAGCACAGCTCCTAATCATTCCTTTGATGCATCGTTGTATACCACAAATTCTTCACTTCCTTCGGGAAGCGTTAGTACAGGTGCAGTGGTGAGTTTTCTCTTGAGTTCTTGGAAGCTCAACTCACACTTATCGTTCCACTCAAATTTGACGTGCTTCTGCATCAGTCTTGTGAGTGGTCCTGTGATTTTGGAAAAATCTTTAATGAATTTGCGGTAGTAACCCGCAAGTCCAAGAAAGATCCGTATCTCTGTGACTATTTCTGGCCTCTTCCAGTCCAAAATAGTCTCCACCTTTTGATGGATCTATTGTGACTCCATCTCCAGATATTACGTGTCCCAAAAACGCTACTTCTATTAACCAGAATTCACACTTACTGAATTTGGCGTACAACTTATGACTCCTTAGAGTTTCTAGCACCAATATCAGATGAATTTCGTGATCCTGATCCGACTTGGAATATACGAGTACGTCGTCAATAAATATCAGTACGAATTGATCCAGATATGGTTGAATATGCGGTGGATTAAATCCATAAATGCAGTCGGTGCGCTGGTCAATCCAAAAGGCATTACCACGAATTCATAATGACCATACCTAGTTTGAAAGGCAGTCTTTGGTATGTCATTCTCTTTGATCCTCAATTGCTAATATCATTGTTGAAGATCGAACTTTGAGTAAACTGTTGCTCCTTGTAGTTGGTCGAATAGCTCGTAGATCCTGGGAAGTGGATACTTGTTCTAAAAAGTAATGTTGTTAAGTTCTCGGTAATCGATGCATAACCTTAGTGTGCCATCTTTCTTCTTTACGAATAACACTGGTGCTCCCCAAGGAGACACACTCGGTCGGATAAATCCAACCTCTAGCAATTTCTGCAACTAAACCTTCAGGTCTTACAGTTCCAGTAGGGCCATTCGATACGACGTTCTAGCCACAGGTGCCTTTCCTGGCAAGATATCAATGCTAAATTCAACTTCCCAATTTTGAGGTAGGGAAGTAAGTTCCGCGGGAAATACATCAGGGTATTCTGATACTACTGGTATAACTTTAATCTCCATTTCGGAATTCATACCTGCCAAAAACCAAGGTCTAGGTTAGTAACGGACAAGGTTCTAATAGTAAGTAGCATCTCAGAGAGGCATCTAAAATAGACAGATATATATAGACAATTATTAAGGAAATATGTCTTAATAATTTAAATCAAACTGTAAGTTTTGCAAGGTTTGGATTTCACACCATTCGGATGGGTCGAATATTTGAATAATCCCCTGCAATAATAGCTTTACGTCTTCCGAGCGAATAACGTAGCTAAGTTGACTACGAGGTACGTAGCAACACGGAACTTTAATAAGTTGAATTTAGCCATTATATTCCAAACGAATAGTATAGCGACTCAATTGATTTTGACAATACTGATTGGTGACGCTCATTCTGGATGGACTGAGATATATATTAATGGACAAAATGAATTAGACCTTAAGTTAGGTTCTAGAGATTCCTATCTGAAAAGGTCTTGTTATCCAACAATATTTACTTCGCACTAGGTGGGGATTCCAACTAAGTTCGAAGAATCTTATCCTGGAAAAGCTCAATGTAAGTGTCCTTCTTACAAAGCGAGCTCGGATACCACTCCTGTCACGCCCCCACACCGGGGTTGGACGAGAACGTGACAGTTAACATAATAAATAATATTTGTGATAATACATTCCATACATATGGCAGATCTTAGCCCAGTGAACTAAGACTAGTTATTCCATAGAAAAGAAACATCCAAAAGTACAACGGTATTATTACATCAAGTACAAAAGAGTACAGCGGAAATCATAATACAGTTTTGATACAAGAAAAAAATAAATACTAAATGCAGCATCATGAGTCCTATGTCTTGCTAGTGTCGAAGGTAAGTCTTCACTCCATACCAGTATTTGCCACTTCTTCCTCTTCGTCTTCTTCATCTAGTGGGGTTTTAGAAAAATAAAAGTGGGGTGAGAATAAAGGATTCTCAACGAGCTGGGGTTTGGTATTTAATGTTTATTATTTAATAAACATAATATATTTCTCCCACTTTTGAAAAATAGTATTGTTTAAAAATTGGTGCAAGTTTTCAAGAAGGATATTATGAATTATGACATGAATGTACAATCAATCTCCGTAGATTGCTGTTGAGTATGAAGAATGTACGACATCAAGCACCCAATGAGTACTTAGCTTCGGGAGGTCGTCTACATGAATAATCCCTTAGCCTCCTTATAATGTCTTAGACCGTTGTTAGTGTTTGGCCTTTGACTATCGCCACGACCTTTGGTTTGATAACCGTAGCCTTGGGCGTTTGTCGAACCGTCACTATAACATTGGCCTTTGAGCTTAATCGCTCTCACGTTTGGTGACGTGCTGTCTTATCTCTTATCTGGGCTCGATATGTCCTTAGCTTGGGTCTATGCCCGGATCATATCATAATCGCGACTATACCCGAATTCTACGACCCAGTCACCTCAGGAACACTCCATCCTTCGGCTTTAAGGGAATAGGATACGACGATAGCTTTGCCTAAAACCGCAGCCACACTGCTCGATTTATGACTTAGACTAACCGCCCCTCAGTGCAGATACATAGAAAAGGGACTCTAGAGGTACTCGTACGGACTCTAGCGGTGGCTCCCGCCCGAAGGTCATAACACTTAGCTCCGCACAGTACTTACTCTTGATTCTATTGAACAACAGTTAATGTCATGATTAAAGAAGATCATGCATATTATGAGATGTCGATAATTTTATTCGATAATAACTGGATTTGAGTAATCGAGAGTAATTAATTCAGCCGGTTGGTGATCAAATGGTCTCTTATGAGATTTTTAATGTGTTTTATAATAATTCATGAACTTGATAATTCGGTACGGAATATTTATACGTCCAAAAATTTCGTGCTTTATTGCGAAAAGTCCGTCATGATGTAAGGATTGATGTACATAATTTGCATGAAAGTTTTACCGGTTGGAATTTACAATTCTGCCCTTCTTCCTTTTGAATTTTAATGTTAATTGTATTTTAATTATATGAAGTTGAATGATTCGGTACGAATGGATTATAAATCCGAAAATTACGAACTTTATTGTGAAAAGTCCGTTATGGTATAGGAATTGAAGGTCAGAGACCCAACTTCAATGTCGCGGGGTATTTCGGAATCGTAGGATGAGATTGCCTTTCTTTTGATGTATGAAAGTTTTACCTTTCAGACATTACACTTCTGCCCGCCCGAGTTTTAAGTATTACTTACTATTTTTATATAAATATCGTTAAGGCGGGACAGACTGATTAGACGTCCGAAAATTATGAACTTCATTGCGAAAAATTCATTATTATGAAAGGAATATAAATTGTAAGTTGCATGGGGATTTTTTCTTTCATAAATTACAGTTCTGCCCTTCCAAAATTAAAGTACTATTATTATTATTATTTTTATTTCGTTTTGTCTTATAATTTTGATTAATTCGTTTGGATTCATTTAAACTCCAAAAATTATGAATCCAGTTGCGATTTGAACCTTATAATTTTTAGATTACGTTCAGTTTTAATTTCTATTCTCTTGAAAATTATAATTTCACCCCTTCATTTTGCCATAATCGATATTTTAGTATTCTTGTCATATCTTTTTCATTTCTTGTCGGATTGACCTCAAATTTTTAGGGTAAGCTCTTTATGTTATTACGAGTCCATAGAGTTCAACTTTTCTGGAAATCATTGTTAGGAATACTTGTAAGATTTTGATGATGTCATTAATATAAAATCAAATGTTTATTACTTGGCAAAATGTAAGGAAGAACCAAATGAGTATCTTCCATAGGCCAAAAAAAAAAATGTTAAGTATAAAACTTGGCAAAATGTAAAGAAGAACCAAATGAGTATCTTCTGTAGGCCAAAAAAATTAGTTAGGCTGAAAAACGGCTAAGTACTAAAGTACAGCCTAGTCCATCAGAGAAGTACAGCCGACTCCAGTCAGAGTAGCTCTGGTCAACAAAATTTATCAGAGAAGTTTGACCAGACTGCAGCCGAGGTACCTCAGGGAAGTCACCTGACCAGACAAGTCACAAACAGTGAACAGCCGAGAGGACCTATCTGCAGAGATGTTAGCTGCATATCAGCCTACTCGACTACAGCCTAGTACTCCAAGTCCACGTCAGCATGCGTTGAAAAGTCAAGTATTACGGAAAGCTCACATGCAACGTGAAGAGACAATTTGGAGTGATTCCCGCAAGAGATATGATTTAAATAAATCATCCTGACCCACCTTGAAGACTTTAATCCTCTTATATTCAAAAGATTCGGCACTCACATGCAGAAGTCTTCACAACGGTCGGAAGATAAAATTAAATAATGGGAATCCAGCCTTGCAACGTTCAGAAAGATTAAACAATGAAGTCTCCCTCCAACGGACGGATTTGTTCAAATTTGCAACGGCTATAAGGAAGAAGCTCAGAGATCGTGATCTATATATATCCGAAGATTTGAAACTGAGCAACTACCGGTGCGAACATACATTCTAGCGATCAAAGCAATCAAGCAATCTCAAGCAATCAAATAGCATCGTGAAAAGAGCAGATCTAAAAGTTCATACTTAAGGAAGCTCTTAAGTTGGAGAAGACAAACACTCTTGTCTATAATCTTGAGTACGGGGTACTTCACTGGTTGAAGTAAGAGACTGTAAAGGCATCCAAGGATCGAGGATCAAGAGGTGCAAGGCAGTCAAGTGTGTGTACAACGGCATGGATTTATACTGGTTGGAAGCTGTTGTAGTGTGGTTTGAATCACTGTAATATTTATCACTGGTTGAAAATTATAGTGAATTCATCTCCAACTGGTTTGGAGAAAAGTGGATTAGTAGAGGATTACCCCACCTCTGAGACCACTATAATTGCCTGTGTTATTTACTGTTTTACTGCATCATACTTTAACTGCTGCATACATTGTTAAGTGTTTCATTAAGTTAATTTATATTCATCATCCGCTGACTTCCGCACATATCCTAGAACAAACGACTCCAAGTCATTTGTTTGACTATCAGCTGAAGAAACTCACTCTTCAAAAAAAAAAGAGGTCAAGAGTTTCAACAAGTCTATTCACCCCCCCCTCTAGACTTGTTCCTGGACGACTTGTGACCTACAAGTGGTATCGGAGCGGTTGGTTCATTTTTCACGAACCAGATCTATATTAGATATATATATCTTAACTCTCACTCTATAATGGAACACATGCACTCTAGACTCCCTGTCTTTTCAGTTGACGAGTATGATCTATGGAAGATAAGAATGCAGGCACATTTATCTTCAATTCATGACAACATGTGGTGCATCATTGAAGATGGTCCATTCATTTTTGAGAAGGACAACACAGCCGAGGAGATCGCAGCTGGGAGGCCAGAAAAGATTCCTAAGAAGAGAACGGAGCTGACCCCCGAAGAGAGAAAGCTGGCCAATCTTGACAACCGGGCCAGAGATGTGTTATATCAAACTCTTGACAAATCCACCATGGTCAAGATCAAAAACTGTAAGAATGCCAAAGAAATTTGGGACACATTAGCTCTAATGTGTGAAGGAACGGAGCTGATCAAGGAAAACAAGTTGTCAATTGCTATTCAAAAATTTGACAACTTTAAAATGAAGAATGGTGAATCTATAGATCAAGTGGACACAAGGTTCACTGAGATTATCAATGAGATCAACTCCCTGGGCAAAACCTATGGCAACAGAGAAATGGCACTAAAGGTCCTCAGATCTCTCAATCCCGAATGGAGCATGAAGGCCGTAGCCATGAGAGAGTCCAAGGACCTGAATAAAATAAAGATTCAGGAGCTGTTTTCTGATCTGAAGGCTTACGAGTTCGAACTTCCAAGTTCATCCTCAACTGAGCCTGCAGAGAAGGGAATCGCATTTGCAGCCGAGTCCCCTCCCAAGAGCCTATCTGATGTGAAACCTACAAATCCATTAGATTTTGAGGAAGAAATGGCTTTCATAATGCAAAGGTTCAGCAATTTCAGAAAGAACTACTCCAAGTATAAGAAAAACTACAAGGAGAATCCAAGAAGGAACCAGAAGGCTGGAAGCTGGAAAGTTGAATGCTACAACTGTCACAAAATAGGACACATCCAAATGGATTGTCCCGAGCTCAATAAGGACGAAACCAAGAAGGAGGTGGGCAGAAAGGAAGACAGAAGAAAAGCTCTCATCGGAGAAGACCAGGAGCATGTCGAATCAAGCGGCGGTTTCTTTTCTGATGAAGACGAGGAGTATGATTGCCTGATGGCAAACCTAGCTGATAAAGAGGTAACTTCTAAACCCACCGGTTCAAATAATAGCTCAGCCATATCACAAGATATGGATCTACATGAATCGGTAAATTAGTTATTCAAAGATTTTGAAACACTCAAATCTGCACACCAAGCTGTATCAGCAGAGAAGACTCAGCTGCAAGATGAGAATAGGCAGCTGAAAAATGATTTCGAAAAACTCAGCCTAGATTTAAATAAGACAACTACAGCTGACTTTAAAAACCAGGCAAGTGTCAATACAGCTGAGATAGATCGGCTAAACATTTTACTTAAAGAAAAATCAGCTGCACTTGTTCATGCCAAAGCTGAGTTTACTAAGCTGGCACAAATAAATAAAACTCAGGCGCACGAAATAACCTCCCTGAAGGCGTCTTCAACTCTGGGCGAATTGTGTACTTATAAAAGGTCACTATATACCAAATCAGGCCTTGGATATGATTCTCACACTCCCTCTAGTTCTGAAACCAAGTTTATCAAGGGAGAAACAATGGTCTCGATCACGAGCCTGTATAAACCGATTTTCAAAAGCAGTAACAAGTCAAACGTCTAGCTGCAGTCGAGTTACACTGCATACCACCTAGACAGGCGACTAGGCAGTGGCCCAGGCAAAAGCAGCAGCCCAGACAACATGCCCACTATTACCAACAACTCTCCAAAAATAGATTTCATAATGGGAGGGGCAGATGGAACAAGAAGATGCTGACCAAATACATCAAAGAAAGAGGTCCCGATGTAACCTTTGGAGATAGCTCTAGAGGACAGACAAAAGGCTTTGGAGAGCTGCACCGAGGAAACATTGTCATATCCAAAGTCCAGTATGTCAAAGGGCTCAAGTACAACCTCCTGAGCATAAGCCAGTTCTGTGACGAGAAGAATCTAGTAGTCTTCACTATCTTGAAGTGTATGGTGATAGACATCTTATCTGGAGAAATAAAGCTACAAGGATTCAGAAGAAGAGATGTCTACATGATTGATTGGAACACAGGAACACCTAACTCCTATTTTCTATCCAAGACTGTAGCTGAGAATGGATGGCTGTGGCACAAAAGACTATGTCACCTAAACTTCAAAGCCATCAACAAGATTAGCTCTCAAAAGCTGGTCAGAGGACTTCCAAGTGAAGCATTCAAGAAGGAAGCACTCTGTGATGCATGTCAGAAGGGAAAGCAGACCAAGGCATCGTTCAAGCCAGTACAGCCTACAACGCTCACAATAAGGATCTTAGATCTACTCCACATGGATCTATTTGGTCCTATCAAACCAAGGACTTTGAGCGGCCGAAAACATGCTCTTGTAATAGTAGATGATTATTCAAGGTACACTTGGATCATTTTTCTATACAAGAAAAGTGAAACCCTGACCAAGTTATGTGAGCTGCTGAGAAGGATCCAGAATGAGAAATCCCTCTCCATAATCAAGATCAGATCAGATAGAGGAGGAGAGTTTCTCAACAAGGCGATAACTGATTACAGCGATCAGAATGGGATCCAGCATGAGCTCTCTGCAGCCAGGACGCCCCAGCAGAATGGTGTTGCTGAAAGAAGGAACAGAACCCTGAAGGAAGCAGCAAGGTCCATGATTGCAGAAGCGGACCTACCCAAAAGGTTCTGGGCTGAAGCTGTTAACACTGCCTGCCACACCCAGAATAGGAGTATGATAGTAAGGAGACATGGCAAAACTCCCTATGAGGAAACAACTTGAGCTAATTGAGAACAAGCTCAAGTCAGCAACCCTTGAAGAAGTCATCATACATGACACTGGAATGGTGGACTCACTGCCAGACCGGCTGATGACCCAATGCGGTGATGAAGACCAATGCAGATCGACAGATCACCAAACCTATCCGATCCGATTCTTTGCGGAAGAAGACCCAACCGGAGCTGACAAAGACTCATCTGCAGATCAGAACCAAGCTGCAGATGACAAGGCGGTAGCTGATCCAGTTGCAGAACAGAACCCAGCTGATGCAGATAATCACCAGAGCAATCCAACAGGGTGAACAAACCCAGAAGAGGACGATATCCCCAAATGGCTCAAGGATCACCCAATTCAGCAAATTATCGGAAAGTTGACTAATGGAGTCAAGACGAGACAGTCAACTCTACCAGCAGGAATGTCGATGTTCTCATGTTTCATGTCGCAAATTGAACCCAAGACTACAGAACAAGCATTGGAAGATTATTCATGGATTAATGCCATGCAAGAGGAATTGGAGCAGATGGAGAGAAACAAAGTTTGGGAACTAACAGACAGACCTAATCACAAGAAAGTTATTGGCACCAAATGGGTGTATAAAAACAAGAGTGATGAAGACGGAGCTGTTGTTAGGAATAAAGCCAGGCTCGTAGCAAAGGGATATGCACAGTGTGAGGGAATAGATTTTGATGAAACTTATGCACCTGTTGCAATATTAGAAGCCATCAGACTATTCCTCGCATATGCTGCATTCAAGGACTTTGAAGTTTACCAGATGGATGTAAAAAGTGCTTTTCTGAACGGAATCCTAGAAGAAGAAGTCTATGTAGAGCAACCTCCAGGTTTTGTCAAAGGAGACAAAGTCTATAAGCTGTTGAAGGCTCTGTATGGACTCAAGCAAGCACCGAGAGCATGGTATGAAACACTGTCTGTATTTCTTGAGAAAAATGGTTTTTGCAAAGGCAAAGTGGACAAGACCTTATTGAGAGTGGAGCACGGAGGCCACATATTAATAGTCCAGATTTATGTGGATGACATCATATTCGGGTCAACCAATCCAGAGCTATGCGAGAAATTCTCCAACCTCCTGCAAGGAGAATTTGAGATGAGTATGATGGGAAAGCTTAACTTCTTTCTCGGATTACAAGTTAAGCAGATAGAAAAAAGAATTTTCATCAACCAAGCAAAGTATACCAGAGATCTTATCAAGAGATATGGAATGGAATCAGCCAAACCCGCAAGGATTCCAATGAGCACAAGTACTCACCTGGATGCAGACGAGGGAGGCATATCAGTGGACTCAACCCACTACAGAGGACTCATCGGATCTCTTCTGTACCTCACTGCAAGCAGGCCAGACATATCATATGCAGTTGGAGTTTGCGCAAGATTCCAGTCCAAGCCGAAGCAATCACACCTAGATGCAGCCAAGAGAATAATTAAGTACCTAAAGTCTACAATTAATGTTGGACTATGGTATCCCAAGGATGACAACTTCGAGCTATCAGGATACTCAGATGCGGATTTCGCAGGATGCAAAATCAACAGGAAGAGCACTAGTGGAACGTGTCAATTCCTAGGAAACAGACTGATATCCTGGTTTAGCAAGAAGCAGGTATCTAACTCTATCTCCACTACAGAGTCAGAATACCTAGCTGCAGGTAGCTGCTGTGCACAGATTCTATGGATCAGACAACAGTTAAGGGACTATAATATAATTGCCAACGAAGTTCCTATTTGGTGTGACAACAATAGTGCTATTGCAATAACCAACAATCCGGTTTTGCATTCAAGGACGAAGCACATCATTTCATTAGAGACCATGTGCTTAACAAAAGGGTTAGAGTTGAAAGAGTCAGCACAGACTACCGAATAGCTGACATCTTCACTAAACCCATGCCAGAAGAAAGGTTCCTAGAGCTGAGCAGAGACCTCGGATTACTAGATTGGGAATCTAGTTCTGAAGCAAGTTAAAGGAAGGACGGACCCTCAGAATCAGCCTAACTGATGCAGGCGAAAAGACGAAGGCCAGACGAAGCAACTAAGCTGTTCAGAATACCAGGCGAGAAGGCAACTTGTAACACCCCGAGATATTCGGAATAATTACAGCGCCGTAAACCCTTTAAGTAAGGATTTACAAGGCTAATTAAAAAGGAAAGTAAATATAAGACATCAATACTGCGGAAATTCAAGTTTAAGAAACCGTACCAAGGATTCAACGAGTAATTAATACAACCATATCGAAATGATATCAATAAGACATGCGTACTCGAGTACAGAAACCAAACCAAGAAAACAAAACACCAATAACCACAAACATCACTGAACCCCTTCGTCGTCACGTCGGTACTGTGGCTGTTTCCCTGCTCCTCGGCTACCTGAACATCAAAACAAATGTCCACCCCCGAAGGGGTTAGCAAAACGATGCTAGTACAAGTATCATATTAAACAATTTGAATATGCATTAACAATATATAACAGGATACACCACACGGACTTCCGCTACCGGAATCCGACAATGCGAATCCACAAGATTCCATTACACAGCATGGGTATTCCAATGATCCAGCGCCCTCAGCATAGATCCCAAGATGATCCCGTCGGACCAACACGAGGTGGAAATAACCCGTCCAATGATCCAGCGCCCTCAGCCTAGATCCCAAGATGATCTCGTCGGACCAACACGAGGTGGACATCCGATCCAGCACCCTCAGCATAGATCGCACAACGTACACAAACACAACTCATGCATACACATATGCCAAATCATTATGTTCATCAACATGAACATATAAACACTATATAACGAATATCATGACAAATCAACGAAGTAAATCTCATGTTCAACAACATGAATAATCATACGCATGCTCCAAAAATACCAATATTAACATATCACGATACTTGCCTCGAAGATGGCAAGAACGATATACTTCAATGATCTCAACACTCTCGAAAGTCCCCTCCTTCGATCAACGTAGCAAGCTTGAACCTTAACAGAAGGAATGATATACAAATCATCTCAAGTCGGACAATGGCCTAACAGTTCGGTCTACGGCCGAAAAGTTCAAAATAAGCAATCTGCCTGGACTGCTTAGCGCGCGCTACGTACTCAACGTAACATGCGCTAAGCCGGACTGTTAGCGTACGCTATCGTATAAGACTAGCGTGCGCTAGCCACGGGCTGGCAGTCTGACTCGGCTGGTCTCATAACGTACGCTACGTACGTTTCGTGCGTTAACTGAACCTCGATAGCGCACGTTAACTCACACATGTTAGCGTGCGCTAATCTTGCATGGCAGAATGCTGCTAACGGAAAAACTGGGTTGAACGGTGGTGAATTCATGAATTCTATGGTGATATTACAAGTTATCCTCGGGCATATCATGCTAATAAGGCTTGTGAAAGTTCTATGATTATGAGATACAAATATACGGATAGTTATCTCAATATCATAATTCCTCTACGATCTTCAAGAAATAATCTAAGTTCCATTCGTCCTACGTTCCAAAACACATGATTCCAACGTGTAAAACGTAGTAACTGGGTAATATCCGATTACTGATCATAAATCGATTTGAACATGCTTAGGAGTCCTTACAATAAGATGGTTCAAAGGCTCATACGATATATAGTGCCGATACGTCAAAAAAAGTATCCTTCTAACATGTGATGACCGATTATAACGAAATACTTGCTATCCAAACATGATTCAAACTTCCTTAGGAACATTACTAACATTGGTGAAGGATCACCTACCTCAACGTAGTGAAGAACACGGAGGAAACCGAAGCAATCCAACGTCGAAGGCTTGAACACCAATCTCCAATGATATACGATCTTCAATCTCGAACTAGGAGGTTTATACGAAGTGTTTAGGACGAAGGGAGTTATGTTCTAAGTGTAAAAGTTCGGGTTATGGGGGAAGAAAGAACTGAAATCATGAATAGGATGCTGTCCTTTTTATAATAAATGGCTATTAGCGCGCGCTAGACCCTGCTCGTAGCGTGCGCTAACGGCTCACTAACTTAACTGTATTCAGCACTTAGCATGCGCTACGCATATGCCTGTAGCGTGCGCTAAGGCGTTGACTTGGATTTTCCCGAAAGCCGTCCAGGTTCATTCGACACAATCCGACAAGGGTCCCCCGGCCAGATCTCACCTACCGCACGTCTCAATCAATTTGACCACGCATAGCGTGCTCTAATTACACTCTGTAGCGTGCGCTATGAAACCATGTTAGCGTACGCTATCCTTAGCCTGTAGCGTGCGCTACATGCACAGAATTTCAACCTTTAAATCACCTACACGAAATTATACGCTCGACAACATCGGATTATGAAATACGGAGAATAGTACTCAGACAAAAGTACAATCATTACAATATTACAAGTTCCAATTACATAACAGAAATCTCGGGTATTACATCCTTCCTCCCTAAAAAGAAGATTCGTCCCGAAACTTAGGATGAAAACAACTCCGGATATTTAGCCTTCATACCGTCCTCCGTTTCCCAAGTGGCCTCTTCGACTCCATGTCGTGACCATTGCACTTTAACCAAATGTATTGGTTTATTCCTCAATTCTTTGATCCGGCTCTCAAGTATCTTGATTGGTCTCTCTTCGAAGGTGCAATCATTAGCTATCTCGATCTCGTCGAAATCAATGACGTGACTGGGGTCCGGTATATACTTCCGCAATTGGGATACGTGAAACACATTATGAATGTGACTCAGCGATGGCGGTAAGGCCAACCTGTACGCTAAATCCCCAACTCTCTCTAGGATCTCAAATGGCCCGATATATCTTGGACTAAGCTTGCCTCTCTTCCCAAAACGGAAAATCCCTCGTGTAGGAGACACCTTCAATAGTACATGGTCCCCAACATCGAACTCTAGAGGACGACGACGTACATTGGCATAAGACTTCTGTCGACTCTGGGCAGTCAACAGTCTCTCTCGAATCAAAGCTATCTTCTCTTGAGTCTGAATTATCAATTCTGGTTCCGTTCCGATCAAATCCGAAGAATCCTCCCAACACAGGGGTGATCGGCATCTCCTCCCGTACAAAGCTTCAAATGGTGCCATTCTAATAGAAGCATGCCAACTATTATTGTAAGTGAATTCGATCAAGGGCAAGTGAACTTCCCAATCAGTTGACCAATCCAACGCACAAGCTCTAAGCATGTCTTCTACAGTTTGAATAGTCCTTTCGGACTGACCGTCTGTTTGGGGATGATAAGCTGTGCTAAAGTTGAGCTCAGTCCCCAAAGCCTTGTGAACGGCTTTCCAGAAGTGCGACACGAAACGACCATCTCGATCCGAAATAATGGTCTTCGGCGTCCCATGCAATCTGACTATCTCCGCAATAAATACTTGCGCCAATCTCTCGGGTCCCCATGTATCTTTGATTCCTAGGAAATGAGCCGATTTGGTTAGTCGATCAACTACGACCCAAATCATGTTCATTCCCGCTCTAGTCCTTGGCATACTGGTGATGAAATCCATCGAGATGTCCTCCCACTTCCATTCAGGAATCGGAAGTGGCTTTAACATTCCGGCAGGTCGCTGATGATCAATCTTGACCTGCTGACAAGTCAACCACTTCGAAACGTACTCTGCTACGCCCTTCTTCATATTCCCCCACCAGAAGTTTTGTTTTAGATCCTTATACATTTTACTGCTGCCCGGGTGAATAGAATAGGGCACGCTGTGAGCTTCTTTCAGAATAGTCCGCCTCAAATCATCATCATCGGGAACGCAAAGTCGACTCTGAAATCTCAAAACTCCATCATCTTGTATCACAAATCCTGGGGCTTTTCCTTTCTTTACTTCATCACATAATCGAAGGATCAGAGAATCGTCCAACTGCTTGGACTTGATCTTCTCGACTAGTGATGAAGTCAGCTCCATCACATAAAGTTGCCCTTGGATTCCTGGTGCCCATACTTCAATCCCTTTGCGGATCAGTTCTCGTTGAATGCTAGTCTGGGGCGTAAGAGCTTCCAACACTCGAAGAGAAATAGGTTTACGGCTCAATGCATCGGCTACTACATTTGCTTTCCCCGGATGATAGAGAATCTCTAAGTCGTAATCCTTGATCATTTCCATCCACCTTCTCTGCCTCATGTTTAATTCTTTCTGACTGAAAATGTATTTGAGGCTTTTATGATCTGTAAAGATCTGACAATGAGTGCCGTACAAATAATGTCGCCACATTTTCAAGGCAAAGACCACAGCTGCTAGCTCCAGATCATGAGTCGGATAATTAACTTCGTACGGTTTCAATTGCCGTGAAGCATAAGCAATCACTTTATCCTTCTGCATCAACACACAACCCAAACCCTGATTTGAAGCGTCGCTGTATACGATGAATCCATCAGTTCCCTCTGGCAGTGCTAATATAGGTGCTGTCGTCAGTCTCCTCTTAAGTTCGTCAAAACCAGCCTGGCATTTCTCATTCCACGTGAACTTTTAAGTTTTCTGTAACAGCTGAGTGAGCGGACGAGCAATTTTGGAAAACCCCTTTACAAAGCGGCGATAATATCCAGCAAGTCCTAAGAAGCTTCGGACTTCTTTCACGTTTTTAGGGGCTTCCCATTCCAAGATTGCTTCGACTTTCTTCGGGTCCACCTGAACTCCGTCGGATGATATCACATGCCCAAGGAAGGTTACTTCCTTAAGCCAGAATTCGCATTTAGAAAGCTTAGCATACAACTGTTCCTTTCTCAAGATGCTCAAAACCACACGTAAATGTTCAGCATGTTCCTCTGCGTCTCTCAAATATATCAAGATGTCGTCAATGAAAACGACCACAAATTTATCCAAGTACTCCAAGAATACCCGATTCATCAATTGCATGAATACCGCAGGAGCATTGGTAAGTCCAAATGGCATCACTACAAATTCATAATGCCCGTACCGGGATCTGAAAGCAAATTTCAGTATATCCGATCCCTTAATTCTCAACTGGTGGTATCCTGATCGCAAGTCAATCTTCGAGAATACCCTTGCCCCTTGCAGTTGATCAAAAAAGTCGTCGATCCGAGGTATAGGATACTTATTCTTGATCGTCATTTTGTTAAGCTCCCTGTAATCAATACACAGTCGGAGGGATCCGTCTTTCTTCCGGACAAAGAGAACGGGCGCTCCCCAAGGAGAAACGCTAGGTTGAATATAGCCCTTCTGTAACAATTCCTCCAGTTTCTTCTTGAGTTCATACATCTCGGTTGGCGCCATGCGGTATGGTGCCCTGGAAATAGGGGCTGCTCCAGGCTCTAATTCGATGGTGAATTCCACTTCTCTTTGCGGAGGTAACCCTGGTAGCTCGTCAGGAAATACATCTGAGAACTCATTCACAACTGAAATGGACGAGAACTCTACTCCTTCCTCTTTCCTCATGGCATAACACCAGAGTCCATGACATCCCTGTTTCAGTAATTTTACGGCTCTCATTGCTTTGATCAATTTTCCCGAGCTTCCCGGTCTCCATCCTCGGAATAAGTGTTCAGACCCGTCATCAGCAATGATAGAAATGACTCTCTCTCGGTAATTCAGGATAGCTCCATAACGGTTGAGCCAATCGTCTCCGAGAATTAAATCGTCACCGTAGATGTCAACAACAATGAGATTCGACAGCCAATCTCTCCCTCCTATAGATACTGGAAAATCTCTAGCCTCTAGGGTTCCCACAATTCTCTCTCCACTCGGCAATCCCACAACATACGGTTCACAATCAATTAAGCACGAGATTTTTAAACGATTCACACAGTTCAAAGATACAAAAGAATGTGTAGCTCCGGAATCGAATAAAACACTAACTGGTTGCAAAAGGATCGAATAACTCGATGCAACAAGGTGTTCGATCGTCGATCTCCTCATTTAAATACGGGCGCGGAGGAACGGACCAAAGGCCTGGATGTCTCTCTCTTCCCAACGTTACTGCTGAAATCCACTCTCTGTGTCTCCGGTTCACACTTATCTCCTTAGAAATCTGGTGCTGAGTGCGGGTACCAAAAGATCTAGCGGCTCCTGAAAGCCGCACGGTGCCCTTCTTGCCCACAATCGTAACAAGTCACAGAAGATGCGGGGCAATCACGTCGAATATGCCCTGCTCGACCACAATTGTAGCATTTATTTGATGCGTCCGAAACTTCTGATGTTGTCCGGAACTTCTTTCCGCCTCTAGAAGGATGTGGAGGTTTCCTAGCCGAATAAAAGGAAGATTGGCCCTTGCGGGCCCCACCACTCTTGTTTTCTGCAAAGTTGCCGGTCACCTTCTGCTTCTTTGCCTCTACTGATTTCTCCACCGCCGCCTCTTTCATGTCGTAGGCCAGCGCTTTGTCTTGATATTGTCGCAACTTAGTACACTCGAATCCGGACATGTACTGCTGAATCTACGGCTTCATCCGCATATCAAAATGAAAAATCTTTTCTGCCTCCGTTCTGACCAAGTGTCGCACACAGGTCAGCTGATGATTAAAAGTTTTAATTACATCCATCACAGATGCCTCCGAACTCTGTGGTGAGAAAAACTCTCGGATCTTTGCCTATCTAACTGGACGTGGACTATACTGTACTTCCATCATTAGTTTGAATTCCGTCCAATCCGCATTATGATTCTCGGGTCGAATAGCCTCCCACCAATCAAAGGCCTCCCGGTCGAGAAAATCTTGGGCAACGGAACCTTAGGTCCTCGGGGATGCTTAAGACCCGCAAATATCTTCTCCAACTCCTTGAGCCGGTGATCCCAAGTAAGTGCCTCGGCAGATCCACAAATTTTGGCGGGTGCAATTTAACCACTTCAGCAAGCCATCTGTCTCCCCGGTTATCCTCGTGGTGCTGCTGTCCCATCTCCGTCTGCATGCGGTCAACGACCTGAGCGAACTGGTTTATCTGCGCCACCACCTGTTGAAGCACTCCCGGCATGTTAGGATTTGCGTCATCATTCGCTGATCCTTGCTGCCCTCCAGAATGGGAATCGGTTCGACTAGCCGATATTTCTGGGGTAGTTGCGGAATCCTCATGTCTCATGTTACCACGTCCGCGTCCACGACCACGTCCGCGTCCACGTCCTCCTCTCAACATACTGTAAACGCAATTTCTCAATATCCAGAACAAAATTTTGAAATAAAGTCCGTCAATACTCACAAAACAGTAATTAAGTAAAACGGTAGTATAAGAGATTGAGAGACTTACAACCACGATCCACATGATGACTTCGGCTGAACAGTGATGTTACAAACGACCCGTAAATCGAATAACGTAAACAGACCCAACTAAAACCCGACTGCCAAGATATCCATGAATCTTAGCTCCGATACTATATTCTGTAACACCCCGAGATATTCGGAATAATTATAGCGCCGTAAACCCTTTAAGTGAGGATTTACAAGGCTAATTAAAAAGGAAAGTAAATATAAGACATCAATACTGCGGAAATTCAAGTTTAAGAAATCGTACCAAGGATTCAACGAGTAATTAATACAACTATATCGAAATGATATCAATAAGACATGCGTACTCGAGTACAGAAACCAAACCAAGAAAACAAAACACCAATAACCACAAACATCACTGAACCCCTTCGTCGTCACGTCGATCTTGTGTTTGTTTCCTGCTCGAGGCTACGAACATCAAAACAAATGTCCAACCACTATGGGGTTAGCAAAACGATGCTAGTACAAGTATCATATTAAACAATTTGAATATGCATTAACAATACATAACAAGATACACCACACGGACTTCCGCTACCGGAATCCGACAATGCGAATCCACAAGATTCCATTACACAGCATGGGTATTCCAATGATCCAGCGCCCTCAGCATAGATCCCAAGATGATCCCGTCGGACCAACACGAGGTGGAAATAACCCGTCCAATGATCCAGCGCCCTCAGCCTAGATCCCAAGATGATCCCATCGGACCAACACGAGGTGGACATCCGATCCAGCGCCCTCAGCATAGATCGTACAACGTACACAAACACAACTCATGCATACACATATGCCAAATCATTATGTTCATCAACATGAACATATAAACACTATATAACGAATATCATGACAAATCAACGAAGTAAATCTCATGTTCAACAACATGAATAATCATACGCATGCTCCAAAAATACCAATATTAACATATCACGATACTTGCCTCGAAGATGGCAAGAACGATATACTTCAATGATCTCAACACTCTCGAAAGTCGCCTCCTTCGATAAACGTAGCAAGCTTGAACGTTAACAGAAGGAATGATATACAAATCATCTCAAGTCGGACAATGGCCTAACAATTCGGTCTACGGCCGAAAAGTTCAAAATAAGCAATCTGCCTGGACTGCTTAGCGCGCGCTACGTACTCAACGTAACATGCGCTAAGCCGGACTGTTAGCGTACGCTATCGTATAAGACTAGCGTGCGCTAGCCACGGGCTGGCAGTCTGACTCGGCTGGTCTCATAACGTACGTTACGTACGTTTCGTGCGTTAACTGAACCTCGATAGCGCACGTTAACTCACACATGTTAGCGTGCGCTAATCTTGCATGGCAGAATGCTGCTAACGGAAAAACTGGGTTGAACGGTGGTGAATTCATGAATTCTATGGTGATATTACAAGTTATCCTCGGGCATATCATGCTAATAAAAGGCTTGTGAAAGTTCTATGATTATGAGATACAAATATACGGATAGTTATCTCAATATCATAATTCCTCTACGATCTTCAAGAAATAATCTAAGATCCATTCGTCCTACGTTCCAAAACACATGATTCCAACGTGTAAAACGTAGTAACTGGATAATATCCGATTACTGATCATAAATCGATTTGAACATGCTTAGGAGTCCTTACAATAAGATGGTTCAAAGGCTCATACGATATATAGTGCCGATACGTCAAAAAAAGTATCCTTCTAACATGTGATGACCGATTATAACGAAATACTTGCTATCCAAACATGATTCAAACTTCCTTAGGAACATTACTAACATTGGTGAAGGATCACCTACCTCAACGTAGTGAAGAACACGGAGGAAACCGAAGCAATCCAACGTCGAAGGCTTGAACACCAATCTCCAATGATATACGATCTTCAATCTCGAACTAGGAGGTTTATACGAAGTGTTTAGGACGAAGGGAGTTATGTTCTAAGTGTAAGAGTTCGGGTTATGGGGGAAGAAAGAACTGAAATCACGAATAGGATGCTGTCCTATTTATAATAAATGGCTATTAGCGCGCGCTAGACCCTGCTCGTAGCGTGCGCTAACGGCTCACTAACTTAACTGTATTCAGCACTTAACGTGCGCTACGCATATGCCTGTAGCGTGCGCTAAGGCGTTGACTTGGATTTTCCCAAAAGCCGTCCAGGTTCATTCGACACAATCCGACAAGGGTCCCCCGGCCAGATCTCACCTACCGCACGTCTCAATCAATTTGACCACGCATAGCGTGCGCTAATTACACTCTGTAGCGTGCGCTATGAAACCATGTTAGCGTACGCTATCCTTAGCCTGTAGCGTGCGCTACATGCACAGAATTTCAACCTTTAAATCACATACACGAAATTATACGCTCGACAACATCGGATTATGAAATACGGAGAATAGTACTCAGACAAAAGTACAGTCATTACAATATTACAAGTTCCAATTACATAACAGAAATCTCGGGTATTACACAACTCACCTGTTGCAGAGTGGTCAACAGTCAACAAATCAGACCAGCTAAGTTTTCTAAACTGACCTCTATTTTTTTATTAATATCTGCCACATTTATAATATTATTTTGACTAACGTAATGGCTTTTAAATATATATTTTTATAAGCCAAGTGGAAATTTTAATACACGCGTCAAACGCCTATTTAATTAACCTTTACGATGGCCAATCAGAATCAACCGTCGAATTTTAAATTGGGCCACCGATTCAAATTTGAAATTCAAAAAGAATATCAAAAGGCGTACCACCGTTCAAATATATCATAAACTAATACAAACGTCTTTTCATCTTCTTTATAAGGAAAGAAGACCTTTCACTTTACTCTTTACGCTTACAGAAACCCTAGAATTTACAGAGCAAAAATATACACTAAAAAAATCCTCTATTTGCAGAAATGGCATCTTTCGAAGGAGTGAATCTGAAGGCGATGAAGGACCAGGTCATTTTCTCCATGGTTGTCGACTTTGACGGTTTACTCGAAGCAAATTTGGAAGACTTCGACATGCTCAATTTGATCCAGGCAATGAAGCTGAATGGGATCTACCCATTTCTCGACATCAGCCCGCAACATCTGTTCAAAGAAGATGTTGTTGAGTTCTATCGCAACGCTTATCTGATTCAACACGGGATTCAGAGCAAAGTCGGCGGAGTACCAGTCACCATAGATCGAGAGAAAATTCGTTCTGTATTCGGGATGAAGCATCGTGGTTTGGCGGTCGAAGCTCTTAAACAATCAGCCGCCGAAACCTGGAAAATGATTAAAGTCGAAAATATCCCAGAGAAATTGAAGTTTACATCCAAGAGGAATGAATTAAAAAGGATCTACCGTGTTGCTTTGGACATCACCAACAAGATAGTCATGGGGATGGCGGGCAGCTATGACCAACTATCATCATCAAAATTTATGGTATTGGGTGCGTTGATTCAGGAAGAGGAATTCGATTGGGCGGACTATATTTTCAGGCAACTTGTGCGCGAGGTGAACAAGGTCGAGTGGCTTGACGATGAGAAGAAGTTCAAAACTAAGTTGGCATTCGGAACGCATCTTAGTTGGTTTTTGGAGAAGACCGGAGTGGCTAAGGGAAACATTGACCCTTTCCACCCAAATAAGAGGCTAGGTCACATGGACCATGGCAAGAAGAAAGTTGGAGGCACTGGGAAAGCAGCCCAGTTGTTGAAGGATCTGCTAGACTCAAGGTCATATCCAAGATACGATTTATCAGAGGAGTCGGAAAGACCTGCAGCTGAGATCGGAACTGCAGTCGAGTCCGACAAAGAGTCCGAAGATACACCAATTGCTATCAGATTCAAGAGACGGGGTCCAGCCCCAGAAGGACCCTCTAACCTGCAGTCATCACCGGAACCCTCTCCTAAGAGGCCTAGGAAGCTGCAGTTCAGCGAGGGAGAGCAGTCTGAGCACCATACCAGCCCATCAGTTCAGTCACGGTTCATCCACGAAGACACTGCTGCACGAACTGCCCAGAAACTCGGATTGTACTGTTATCACCCCAGTCTACATATCCGAAGAAGAGGAAGCAGGTCTAGTAATCTCTATTCTGAAGCAGACTATACTTTTAACTGTTAGAAAATAATACCTTCAATCTTTCTATTGAACAACTCCGACTTGTTAAACCACAAGCAGAAAAACACTCTTTTGTACATATTTTTAAAGAGTGGAAATCTTTCAAAACCATGCCTTTTACAAATCTTCAAACTTTCATTGCAACTAGTGGTTGGGAATATCCCCAAGCCACTGAGGAGGTTCTGATTGAATTTTGCAAAGAATCAGATTTGGCTTTAATCCTCCACGATAAATGGTTCATGTCACATTTTAAAACAAACATGGACCACTTTATCTATTCTATCATGCTCAGCATTTTTGATGGCGTTTTTGGAGAAGAGGAGGAGGAGGAAGTTGAAAAGGAGATAAGGATTGAAGAAGTAGATGGAAATAATGAAATTATTGATTTGGTGGCTGAAGAAGATGAAGAAGAGAGAAAATCAGAAGAAAATATACCAGTTGAAAAACAGCCAGAGGAGATTGAGAAGACAGAAGAAGTGACTGATGAAGGAGATGAAGAAGAAGGAGAAGAAGTCGATCAAGAAAAAGATGAAGAAGAAAAGGAGGATGCGGATAATGAAGGAGAAAAGAAAGAGAAGGATGATGATCAGAATGATGATAATGATGATGATGATGATAATGATGATGGAGGAGAAGCAGGAGCAGAAGGAGCAGAGAAGGAAAATGAAAAAGAAAAAGATGATGAAGAAGAAAAAGAAAACTCTGGAGAAAAGGAGGAAGAAGGGAAAGAGGAAGAGAGAGAAGGAGACAAGGAGCCAGAACAAGAGCCGGAGCCAGAGCCTACTCACGAAGCTGCAGATAGGATTGTGGTACCTGCCAGGTACACTACCTAGACGCAGAGTCTGGTCAAGACTCAGTCGTGACCCGGAGAAAACCCACTCTGACCTACCAGCTGCAGACCGGAGCCTGCAGTCTAGTGGTTCCCTTGCAGAAGGATCAGGAGAGCACTCTCCATCAGCTCAGTTATCCCCTACCATGACTGAGCTGATCAAGCAAATCGTCAGAGACACTATTGGAGAGCTGCTATCAACTCAGGTCACTCCTGACCTTCAGTCAATAAATGCCAAGATAGACACCCTTCTACAGAGAGAGATCCCTCAGCCTCCTCCCCCTACCAACAACAGAATGCCATTTGGCATGTCTGATTGGATGAGCAGGATGGAACAGCAGTTAACTACCCTGGTTGATGCTGGCAAAAAGGGGGAAGAAAGGATTCAGGGGGAAGAAAGAGAAATCAGAAGCAGGAAAAAGCAGGATGTCCCTCCGATTGAAGGACCCTCCAGTCTAAGGAGAAAGGAAGCTGTAGATCGAGATGATCAGGCTGACCAGCCTGAAGGAAAAAGAAGAAGGACTAGAGGCGGCTTTGAACCCACTCTTGAATAGGAAGGGAAGGAGCTAGGGTTTGTTGAGGATTTCGTTCCATTTGAAGCTCTTGAGATGTGGGGAGCTGCTAGGAAGAGGTTCATCAGAGACTATTACATCTGGGAACTACTCCATGATGACAAACTCTCCCCACAAGAAATTTTCATAAACTTCATGGAAGAAATCCATCCGAAGCTTTGGGCTGTTCTAAAGAAGCACGCTAAAGAACAAAATGCTTATCCCATGATCCCTCCATTCCGAGCAGAGGAAGCACCAATCCGTATGGACGGTGAACTTGATGAGTTAGCACTTCAAAGGGAAATCAAGCTATTGTGTCTTGAGAACAGATTCAGATCCCAGCAAGAACAAGACTTCGCAGCACTTGTTGTGAAGAGAAAATATGGTCTTGCTCCAGTCAAGATAAGACCTATTGGAGCTAAACCATTCAAGCCTGCCAAGCAGCCTATTCGAAGAGGCAGAGGAAGAGGCAGATGACTTTTAGTTATTTCTCTTACTTGTAATTTTATTTTATGTACTTAGAACATTCTTGTAAAATTTCAATAATAAGTCAGAAAATTTTATAAGCGATCTGTTGAATGACAATTTCAGTTGTCTCAATATTAGTGATTTTAGTTTGTGTCTCGCACTTAAGTGCAGACTTTGGTCATTTGATTTCTTACTTAAAGTTTTGCCATCATCAAAATAGGGGGAATTTGTTAGGAATACTTGTTAGATTTTGATGATGTCATTAATATAAAATCAAATGTTTATTACTTGGCAAAATGTAAGGAAGAACCAAATGAGTATCTTCCATAGGCCAAAAAAAAAATGTTAAGTATAAAACTTGGCAAAATGTAAAGAAGAACCAAATGAGTATCTTCTGTAGGCCAAAAAAATTAGTTAGGCTGAAAAACGGCTAAGTACTAAAGTACAGCCTAGTCCATTAGAGAAGTACAGCCGACTCCAGTCAGAGTAGCTCTGGTCAACAAAATTTATCAGAGAAGTTTGACGGTGATGCGTGAGGTACCTCGGGAAGTCACTGACTGGACAAGTCACAAGCAAGGAATGAGAGGACCTATCTGCAGAGATGTTAGCTGCATATCAGCCTACTCGACTACACCCTAGTACTCCAAGTCCACGTCAGCATGCGTTGAAAAGTCAAGTATTACGGAAAGCTCACATGCAACGTGAAGAGACAATTTGGAGTGATTCCCGCAAGAGATATGATTTAAATAAATCATCCTGACCCACCTTGAAGACTTTAATCCTTTTATATTCAAAAGATTCGGCGCTCACATGCAGAAGTCTTCACAACGGTCGAAAGATAAAATTAAATAATGGGAATCCAGCCTTGCAACGTTCAGAAAGATTAAACAATGAAGTCTCCCTCCAACGGACGGATTTGTTCAAATTTGCAACGGCTACAAGGAAGAAGCTCAGAGATCGTGATCTATATATATCCGAAGATTTGAAACTGAGCAACTACCGGTGCGAACATACATTCTAGCGATCAAAGCAATCAAGCAATCTCAAGCAATCAAATAGCATCGTGAAAAGAGCAGATCTAAAAGTTCATACTTAAGGAAGCTCTTAAGTTGGAGAAGACAAACACTCTTGTCTATAATCTTGAGTACGGGGTACTTCCTTTGGTTGAAGTAAGAGGCGTAAAGGCATCCAAGGATCGAGGATCAAGAGGTGCAAGGCGATCAGTGTGTGTACAACGGCACGGATTTCCACCGGTTGGAAGGCTGTTGTAGTGTGGTTTGAATCAACTGTAATATTTATCATGGTTGAAAATTATAGTGAATTCATCTCCAATAGTTTGGAGAAAAGTGGATTAGTAGAGGATTACCCCACCTCTGAGACCACTATAATTGCTGTGTTATTTCTTGTTTCTTGCATCATACTTTAAGCTTTGCATACATTGTTAAGTGTTTCATTAAGTTAATTTATATTCGTCATCAGCTGACTTCCGCACATATCCTAGAACAAACGACTCCAAGTCATTTGTTTGACTATCAGCTGAAGAAACTCACTCTTCAAAAAAAAAAGAGGTCAAGAGTTTCAACAAGTCTATTCACACCCCCCCTCTAGACTTGTTCATGGACAACTTGTGACCTACAATCATTTTTTTAAATTTCTGTAAATTATAGTTTTGGCCCCGAATTCTTGAAATTTATATTTTTGCCCCGACTTTCTATTTTAATAAATTTTAACTTATATATAACTTATTTTTAATATATTAAGACTTACTTTCAGGATATAAGGCCAGGATTATGACTTTAAGCAATTTTACCCCAAAAATCATCTCAATTAAATTATTTTAGTTATCCTTCAAATTTAAGTTCGAATTATGAAATTTTCCGGTGACTAATTATCCTCTTACCATATTCCAGTAAAAACTCATATATTTTTGGGATTTTAATCCCCAAAGATCAGATTTGTCATATTCAACTAAAATTTCCATCAATGAATATTTGCACATATAATCAAAATATGACAAACTAAAATTCAATAAATATCAAGATCATTACATGCATGGTAATGAATATCATTTTTAATCAAGTATAGATAACTAAATTTATAATACTTGCATGCACCATATATATTTAACTTGTATTAATTTTGAATAAGAGAAAAGAAAGAAAATAATTTTACCCACTTTTGAATTCTTCAAAGAGATGTTAAAGATGATGGCTTAGATAAGATGACTCCCTCTCTTTGAATATATGTGGTTGATGAAAGGAAGAGTACAATGATGATTAGTTTATTTCTAAATTTAGAATGATAGAAAAAAAAAAAGAAATACACCAAGTTCTAAGGTTGGCTCACTACCTTTCTTTTCGTCCTCTTTCTTCTTCTTCTTCTTCTTCTTCTTCTTCTTCTTCTTCTTCTTCTTCTTCTTCTTCTTCTTCTTCTTCTTCTTCTTCTTTCTTCCCTTTTTTTTTTCTTCTCTCCTCACTTCAGCCCTCTCTCTCTCTTAAGTGCAGATTTTTTTTCTATATGGTGAAATGGGGAGGAGTTTACAAGGTGGAAATATTTATAATGCATGGGATGGTCAAATGATACATGGTGCCCCACAAGACTTTGATGTATCACAAGTGTCTCCATCTTCACTTGTATGAAGACACATCAAATTTAACTCCTACATCACCATTTCTTTATTTGGCTGATTTTTAAATATATTATTATATATTTTTTTGAATATTTGTTGTAGTTGTATATAATTTAATAAATGAATGTAGTACTAGATGATGGGTTGGGTTATATGTGTCTTTGGGCTTGGTGTAGTTTTAGGTGATAGGTGGTTCTTTACTTAGAAGGTCATAAGCCCATAATGCCTCTATGTTTAAATTTTAATAATAAGCCCACTAATCAAGTTGAACTATTAAATTAAATAGCCCATTTATTAATAAATTAGAATTTATTAAATAATTAAGTTAATTAGACTTATAGGATATTATTATTTTTATTTACTAAATTGAAGTAATAAAAATAATTAGGTTGTTGAACTTATAGAATTTATTTAGCTAATGTGACTATGCATAAGGTAAGAACTAATTTTATTCGATAATGAAATATTGTAAATTTTATTTTATTTATTAAAAGTTAATAATCTAATCTACATACAAAATAATGGGTCTCATATATTCGTACAAATATATATATATATATATATTATTTTGTAGGTTTTATTCAACTCAAGGTGTTGTTTTGTAATCATCAAAAAGAGGGAGATTGTTGTAATATTTTACTCCAAAGATTTATTAATTGATTTTTGATGATTAGTTGTTGAACAAAGGAAAACAACAAGGAAGCTAAACAAAACAACGAAGAAGTCGAAGACGCAAAAAGCTGGGCAGAACATGTATAACGTACGCAAGCCATACAGCTTAACGTACACAATGTAGTGCTTGTAACGTACGTAATGATCTTGGTATAACGTACGTAATACAATGTTATGAATTCAAGTATTGGAACAGTTGAATGGACAAACGACGTCATGGAATACGTTAGCATGCAACAGATATTTTGACTGAAGATAACGTACGTAAGGGAGAGAAGCTTAACGTACGTAATGGAAGAAACGAAGCTACTGGACTGATCTGTGAAGAGCTTAACGTACATAAAAAGAGAAGCTTAACGTACGTAACATTCTTAACGTACGTAATGGATGTTGAATATCGTACGTAATGAAGTGACAGTGAGCAACGGCTAGTTGGAGGAGAATGACTATAAATACCAAATAATTCATACTTGAGATATCATTGTAATAATTATAGTTGTTGTGATTGAGCTTATATTGTCAAGAGTTTGAGTGTGATACACGAAAACTCATACACGAGAGGTAAAAGAAAGGATTAGATTCGATTCGGTGTTATTAGGATCAAGGATCTGGCATTAATAGAATCGCAATTTATAGCCACGTGAGGTTTGTCTAGTACCCATAGAAAGCTAGATAGGTTGATTCCTTGTCCGATAGGAAAGGAAAATGGTTTAACTTGGACCGACAAAAATACAAGTGAGTTACGGTAATCTCGGACCGATAGAAGACGAGAATTGTAATGTAATCCCTCGATGTATAGAAGAGAGGTGCATAGGTTGATCTTTAGCCTATAGAAAAAGATATGGAGAGAGGACGTAGGCATGTTTGGCCGAACCTCTATAAATCCTGTGTCGATTTATTTTCCGCACCTTTAAATACACTTCTGCACAATAGCGCATATTCCGAATATTGCTCCAACATCCTGTAAGTTGTCATCCTGGTCAGCCTCATTCTACTGATGGGGGACTTAGGCTTCTTAGATGTTTGCGGGCAGCCCGTATATTGGCAAACTCCTTCCCTTGGGCCTAATCACAGCTCATCCGCATTCCAGCCTGTAGGGCCTCATCGTCACCATCAAATTCTGGATCGGAATGGTGACTTGAGCCCCGAGTACCGTCTTGGGACGGTTTCTTTCCTTTTAGTCTAGTCTTCTCCCTTTCTACATAATATTTGGTGATTAGCTCGCCCATCTAATTAGAACTTCGACGTTCTAGGTGTCGGTAACCTCCAGCACACATATCTCCTCGTCCTTCCATTCTTCCCAATTATACAGGGTTTCATAGGGGGCAACCCTGTAGCTCATCCATATTCTGAAGTGTTCGATTGCTTCATCGATCTGGACTTGGAGGACTATTGGGTTGATGATTGCTGAGGCGGAGGGACTCGGAACATTAGAGGGTTCTAATGCCCGGTTGGGATCCTTTTTAGGTATGGGAGCCTGTTGAGGAGATTTATCCCTGATAGTGTGGGTTGCCCTATTGGGAGAGGAGTGTAACACCCCCAAATCCCATTGGGTCACTACAGTACCGTGGACCACACACCAGGAGATCCACCAGGCGAATACGACCAAAATACAGCAAACTGACCAACAGTGGAATCTTAGTCCCTACTGTGACATCCGACATAATATTTCGATATGGAATTTCGACGACAAGCATGGGCCTACATGGCCAAAATAAAAGTAAAACAAAATCCACGAGCCTCGCTCAAAAAATACAACAATGACCACAACTGACGAAACTGAAGTATACCAAACTATCTGACCGACATGCACACCAAAATATCTCGGACTAGTATAACTCAATGCCTCGTCGCCATCGTTATGCCCCTGTGTCTCAACTCTCTCCTCGCAAACACCTAAAACATGAAAACATGTTCCGCCCCCATGGGGTCAGTCATCCAGATAATGAATATCAAATACATGCACAACATGATATGCATCCAAGGCATAATAAACAGTACAACAATGGTAATACGAGATGCTCACAAACCAAAGTAAGAACTGAGCATTCATGAAATACTATGCCCCCAACATACGATCAATACCTGCTCAACAGGTTAGAACATAAGTGCCCAACGGCGAATCCTCAATATAGAACACAACCATGAAATTACCCAAACCAAAGCTGAAATAAATACGAATCACAATGCCCAAAGGCTCCAACGGAAATACCAAAACATCACAATGGCGTGAAAGCTCTCAGCCGAAGCTGCCACAATATCACAATGGTCTGAAAACCACTCAGCCAAAGCTGCCCATCATCACGATGGCCTGAAAGCCGAACAGCCCGAAGCTGTATATCATCATAATATGGATCTCAAAGAAACCAACCCGACTGTCGAACTTACCCCTCGGCGTATGAACAACCATTCGCAAATCGTCGGACATATCTAATACAACATGGACTATGAACGACCAAAATAGTATGGCTCAAGATGAACATCACAGTATGCCCGATCCGGCAATGTGTCAGTGCACATGTCCACCCCGTATACAGAATCCAGAATATATGTGGGACAATGCACCTAATTAGCCTCACGAACTACGTCTCGTGTGCAGTGTCCAATACGGAAATATCCACGCATGACTATATACGTGCTTGGCTAAAAATCCTACACAATAACCAATCGAAACGCAGATATGATTCCGGATATGTCACGATACAACATGACAACAAAACTTAATGGATAACACATCCAATAAGGATCAAAATACTCACCAAAGTGAACGATGACACACGGATAATTAAAGATCGACATGACCAACAATATCCAAAACAACCATCATGGGATCACAATCCCTTAGGACTGATTAACACGAACAACAATCACAACACAACAATCTTGGAATCCTCAACCCCCAACGATCACAAAATTACTGAGTTTACAAGAAGGATAGTGTGCTGCTTGGAGTCGGACAACACGACAACAATAACTCGCGGATGGGCACCATCCTCAGCGGTCCCAATTCAAATACCTCGACTGCCTTAGAATGGCTCATCGATAACAACGACACAACGGATGGAAACTATCCTCGATAATTCCAATTCAATACCTCGATTATCTTAGAATGACCAATCGATAACATCAATACAACGGATGGGAAATGTATTTGACAGTCCCAATTCAATACATCGATTACCTAAGAACGGTCAATTGATAACAACGACTCAACGGATGGGAAGTGTCTTCGACGGTCCCGATTCAATACATCGATTACCTTAGAATGGTTAATCGATAACAACGACTCAACGGATGGGAAATGTGTTCGACCGTCCCAATTCAATACATCGATTACCTTAGAACTGTCAATCGATAACAATGACTCAACAGATGTCTCGGCACCTTTAATCGGATACCGATAACAAAGATGATAATCGTATACGTCAATGCCTTCAATCGGCCAATACAACATCAATAACGAAGCACCAATATCAATAACAATGATCACAACTATGTCTTAAATCGACATCAATATCAACAACAACAATCGATACATCGATACCGCGAACCGTCTATCGACAACAATATTACCAACAAGTATCGCCATGCCTTGAACAGGCTATTTATGTACAACAATAACATTTGGTATAATTTTCCGAAGGGTGTCGTATCGAACAATCCCCTGATATCAACAAAATCATAAAGAGACTAAGTCTCGAAATGATACACATATTCATACACATACATGATAACATTAATCTCATTGACTAGTACAAGTATAAAACTTGCTTCAAACCGAAGGCGAGAAAGTCCTTCCACGATCAACATCCTCCCATGAAGCGACAAACGGTGCCTTCCAACGATCGCAAACACTCAAACATCCTTGTATGAGAAACGATTCATTCAATAGCACAAAATTAATAGAAAACAACACCAAAACAATCCCGATTCAATCCCGAATCGGTTGAATGCCCCAAACGAAAATCATAATTCTCAACTATGAATTCTAACATCTTCCAACACCTCAATGATCCATACGATCAAACATTCTTAACACTTGCGAAAACAATTCAACAAGAATCACTTAAGAACCTCATCAAATTGATCCTCCTACAATGATAATATCATCAATATTATCACTACCACCTCAAGAACATCATCGACACAACAAACATGATGTCCAAACAATAATCAATCACCAATTCATCATGAATTCGGATTAATCAACAAGATTAAATCAACCAATGCAAGATTATGATAATCATTACATAATTCATCATAATTCTATATCAAAATGGTTATAATCTCCCCAAGAAACACAAACAACAACATCAATCATATCAAGACTATGTTAATCATATAGCAATCTTAACATAATCCTTTCTAGACATGATTGTAACCTCCAAACATTCTAAAACATCAAGAACAACTCCTCCTCAAGACAAAATCATCATGTTCTTCATCACAAGTTATAAAAACTCATCAAGAATCATGATATACTCCAACAATCAATCAATACCCGAAGAAAACAATAACAACAAATCATCATGCTCGAAAATCACTTGAAGAACAAGGGATTAAGAGAACTTACCAATGAAGAACAAGAAGAACTCTGCAAACACCAAAGGAGCACCAACAAGCTTCCAACTCCAAGCTCCAAATCAAGTTATGATGATCAAAAACATGTTGGAAGAGGCTAAATATCAAGAACAAGTCCAGAGCGGCAGTTCTAGGGAGAGAAAGAAAGCGTTGGTTGATGAAGAAATGAAATACGAAACCAAGTTATATAAACTGACAGGCTCATTACGTACGCTATACACCAAGCTTAACGTACGTAAGGACTATTACGTACGCTATATCAGTAGCTTAACGTACATAATGCTAGTCCAGAACCGACTGACCAGAAATAAGAAGACCATATACTACAAAAAACAACATTTGTCGACGCCAAAATCCGTCAGTAAAATAAGCAGGGGGCGTCGATAAACTGAATACCGAAGCCGTTACTGATGATAAAAGGGTGTTGGAAAACTGCTCGATGGTAAAAAATTACCGATGCCATTTCTTGGCGTTGTTAAATTGCCGACGGCTTCCCCACGCCGTTGCCGTCGGGCAATCCCAGGGTGGGCTGAAGTTGGGATGGTTTTGCCGACGGATACCGACGCCAATACCGACGGCTTTTACGACCCCGTTATGCCGTCGTTAGGTTGGTAATAACGACGCCGGGCCTGCCGTTGTTAAAACGAACAATGACGACGCCTTTGCCGACGGAATGTAGCCGTCGCTAATTTACCAATGCCGACGACCTCGCTGTCGTTGGTAAAATTGTACATCCCGACGCATTTTACTGATGGTAAAAGGGCGTCGGTAATTATCCAACAAAAGTATTGTCGTTGGTAATGCCGTCGGTATTTTTTGTTTTTGACAATTATTCTGAATTTTTAATTATTTCCATTACCTGCTTTCAATTTCTAAATAATAAAACAAACTACTCATAAATAGCAAAAACGTCACAATGTTACACAATCATCATAGTTGTATCATCGTACACAATCAAGAGTTGTCATCATTTCATCGTACAGTAAAAAAAGAAATAAGTAGTCTAAATCAAGGTCACGTAGAAGGGAGACTCGGAGGTGGAAGATTTCGTTGTGTCAGCATTTCTTGAATAGCTTGCAACTGTTCCTCAAGGCGCTATCTCTTCACGCGCTCTTCTTCAAACACCTTTGCTTGCTCTTCTCTCAGTCTGCACTCCTCTGTCAGCTGCTCCTCTAAGAATGTGAATCGAGTGTGGATCTGTTCAGATGCGTGAAACTGTCAGGTCGTTGATCCACCGCCACTAGAGCCTGTGCTTATGATGTTGGGAGCTAGACTGCCAGTGCCATACATCCTGTTTTTCTTTGACATATTCTTTGGCGGTCTCCTTCTCCTGCAGTACAGTCTTATAGATCATATTCCAATCCGTTCCCTCTCCTTGCTCTGCAGCAAGCTCCTTAACCCTAGCCTGAGAAGAAAAACATGCCCAATATTCTAATTACATTTGAGCAACAACAATTTAAAAAAAATACATTTTATGCAAGTTATTGAAATCCCTGTAATACCCCCAAAACCATCCGGGATATTACAGCGCCATGGGTCCCGTGCCGAAACGTAACGTTTAAAAATGCCAAAATCCAATGACGGTAATATTTTAAATACTCAAATATTTTTAAAAACATAGTTCTCAAATACCGTCATAAAATACCATTTGAAAATACAAGGCGAAGTGCCAATTCTCGACAGTTCAAAATGTACGTTAAGCTACCACTTATACATATCGATAAAATAGTTTAGGAAAAGGGTTTAACGAAATAACCCAAGTTCGCAAAATGCCAAAAGGCCAATTTGAAAATACACACGAGTTGGTAAAGATACCGAAAAGCCATTTTAAAATACACACGCAGCGGAAAAAAACACAGTTCAAAATACACATTTGCAGCGTCAATAAAACAACCAGAAATAAATACTCAATACTCAAAAACATGCCACAACCAGTATCACCCGAGAAGCTCACCCCTTCACGACCGCTACTAGCTCGATCTCCTAGTACCTAAAAATAAAGCCCACGATGAGTTCAGCCACAATACTCACCAATGATATCGATCACATCATCATAAATAATTACATATCAATGTAATAACGAAGTTAGAATACTAACCAATGTAATCTTACCGTTATAACCTTACCAATTCATAGAAATCCATACTAAATCAATCCTTGACATATTCCACATTTCGTATTCTCAAATGACGAAATTAATTCAACAACAATATTCTCTACTGTATTCCATAAATACCGATAATCCTCAAAACATCATCATAACTCATGAGTGCGGAAATAATCCAATCTGTGCCAAATCCTGTCCGTCGGACTACACAATCAAATCTGAACATGTATAAACCAATAATACACAATATATCTGTAGATCAACTACCACATGATAATGATAACAAATCCCGAACATCGACGTACAGTGCGAATGCTCATACAATCAATAACAATGATCAACCAATGCATCACTGAGAATATCATCGACATGATAACTCCAATATGACCAACAAATGATCAACGGTAACCGAGAGTACCCTCAACATGGTAAACTCCCAACACGATCAACAAAGGATCAACAATAACCGAGAATTCCCACAACGTGGTAAACTCCAAACAGGATCAACAAGGGATCAACTATAACCGAGAATACCCTCAACATGGTAGACTCCAAATGATCAACAAAGGACCAACAATAACCGAGAATACCCTCAACAAGGTATACTCCAAATGATCAACAATAATAGATCTAAAAGAAATAACTCTGACTGTCAAACATACCCCTCGGGCGTATGAACAACCAGTCACAAACCGTCGAACATATCCAATCATACATGGACTATGAATCACCCAACAATATGGCTCAAAAGATGGACGTCACAGTGCGCCCAATCCAGAAATGTGTCCGTGCACATGTCCACCCCGTATACGGAATCCAGGATATACGTGGGACATGTACCTAATTAGCCTCACGAACTACGTCTCGTTTGCACGGTTCAATACAGAAACATCCACGCATAACCATCATGTTCCCGGCTAAAAATCCTACACAATAACCAATCGGCACGCAGATATGACTCCAGATATGTCACGATGCAACATGACATCGAAACTCAAAGAATCACATATCCAACAAGGATCAAAAGACTAACCGAAGTGAACAATGACAAACTGACAAAGAAAAGGTGATACGACTAATGAATATCCAAAACAACAATCCTGGAATCATCATCCCCGACAAATGATCAACACGATCAACGATCTCAATACAATCAGCCCTGGGATCATCATCCCTCAACGAAATAATCAATACGAATCCCAATATACGAAACATCATCGTACAACATATACAACAACTCAACATAATAATTGTCTCATAACTGAACAATACATAAATTACCTCAAAGTCAAAGACAACATCCTTTCCACGAACAACATCCCTGAATGAATACACAGTTATACGAATAATCTCAAATAAGGTAACATCCATTCAATACCAATAAACCTTTATCCCGATACTTATGTCATCACGATAACTATCCTCGATATCCGATATTCTATATCCTTGACCAAAGATAACTCACGTCTTCCTTGAACACAATTAAATCATATACCTTATGATTTAATACAACCAGAGCACGATATAC
Source organism: Orobanche coerulescens (assembly GCA_033398695.1). Lineage (NCBI taxonomy): Eukaryota > Viridiplantae > Streptophyta > Magnoliopsida > Lamiales > Orobanchaceae > Orobanche > Orobanche coerulescens. The sequence continues at coordinate 69,849,150 of CM065803.1, forward strand.
AAACCATTATCCCGACAACTTACATTTCTAACAACATTGCTATATGAATTATAAATGAAATGAAAACGAAACCATTCATCAAATATTATAAACTGAACAAGTAGAAACTTTCCTCGATACCGATACCACGAAGCCGTTATCAAAATCCATTGCCTTCGTCTACGAGCTACTCAGCCCCGACCAAAAGCAATCTACGAACTCTTTAGCCTCAACCGAAACACAACGGTCATAAACCACGATCAAACATCACAACCTATTGCAATAATCAATTAACAACAATCCGATAACAATCAATAACCGACATAGCCAACCAAGCGACTCAACGGCTCAACAATACCTCGATCATAAACAAAACCGAACAATACAACTCAAACAAATACGAACTCATATCCACGACACAAGCCGTAACTCGATGATCACAAATAACAATCAATAACCGATCAACAAACACAACATTTCTACAATATCCCGATTAAACACATATCCAAACAACCCGAACCAATCAAACACGAATTTAAAACCACAATACGATTCCACAATCCGAAGATCATATCAATAATCAATTTAAACCAACAAGGGTCTAACATTACCGATTCTAAATTTAATCTTAAATACGGATACAAGTTTCCTCCATGTAAATTCATAATATAAACCAATTACCGATTATCATTACCAATCCGGACAATCCGATTAATTCAACATTATAGATAACCATATTCCAAAGATTTCAAATAATTCCATTATCCGAATTGAACACTTGTTCAATACGTATAAATTCTCAAACTTCAAAGTTAGTCATAATCTTATCAAACCCGGAAACATATTCGTATTCCTATACGAATATTGTACCAAAACACATAACTTAGTTCTAGATATGAATATTCCATATTCATATCTGTTGTGTCAAGATTTAACACCTTCCGACCGGCGATCGCCTCCGAGGCCGAGCGACCGACTTACAGGCCGAGCGACCGACTTACTGCCGAGCGACCAAGGCAAGCCTGCCGATCGGCGACCAGGCGACCGAGCCTTAACCTGGCCGGGCATGCTAGACTGGCCAACCGTAGGGCCCAGGACAAGTCCCGGTGCCGAGCGATCGACATCAAGACGATCGCCTCTCGGTACTCGACGACCGACCCTTGGCGATCGACCGTCTCTCGGCACCTGGCGACCTACCCTTGGCGACCGACCCCTGGCGACCTACCCTTGGCGACCGACCCTTGGCGACCTCCATCCACTGGCAGATGTCGACCTCCGAAGACCATCCAGGTCGATCACCACCGATGACCATCCAGTCGGCAAAGGCCAAGTCTCAAAGCTGACCCCACGTGCAGATCCACAAAAGGCGGCGACAATCTTGTCACCTACCTCACCTACCGGCATGGCCCGGACTGCGAAAGGAGTTGGCGGACAAGACATGTGACTACACTGCACCTGCCGACAAGGTCCGCCGAAAGTAGCTAAGTGGGACCTCTGTGACGGTGCTTCGGACGCGTGCTGGATCCTCATTGGACCGCACGGTGGCCACCAGTGTAGCTTTGCACTTTTGGCGGCGGCCCACGTAACCTTTAGGGCGATCGCCCATTGCATTAAATGCGAAAGGCGATCGCCCACTAGGGACAGGCCCCTCGGCCTCTATATATACAAGGCTCCCAAAGACTTGTCCAGGGACCGAAACTCTTACGCACAAACCGAGATTCGACTCTCTAAACACTTGACTTCCTTCGCATTTCACACCGCAGAAGCCAATCACTTACACTTGGCAAATCTCCAACTCTTGGCAACAGCTTTCTTTCGGTCTTACTTCTCCCGGCCTTTTCTCCTCGAGCAGATTATCGGCGGGACGAAGAACACCAAGCTTCGCTCAAGAGCCGGATTAACAGAGTCTTTGTACACTTATTGTATTTAGATTTCTCTCATTAATACTTGTATCCACGAATATTTGTATTAATAACATCTCGCGAGAGCATTCAAGCCCGGGCCTAACAAACCCGGCAAATCTTGTTTTATTTATCTTCTCTCGGAAGTGCTCCCGCATTTGTTTGTTGTCCGTCTTCCAGCAGTATTGATCTTCGGATAAGTATTTTGGGCAACAACAATTGGCGCTAGAGGAAGGGGATCCAACCCTCGATTTTTTACACCTACCGTCCCGAAGAACACTCACTGTTCTCGGGGCAGATATTTGAAGTGACACTCACTGCACTTCAAAAGAAATCCTTCAGAAAACATGTCTTCCGCCTCCGCGTCGAAGAAAGCCGCCGGCCGCCCGGCTGCACTGCCTGTCGTCCCACCCGAGCCGCGGCCCGATGGTGGAAGGTAGCCGCCGCGGCCGGAGGCGCTCGACCACGTCCGGGAAGGCGGCCCGAGCCTCTCACTCGATCGGTTCGAACCAAGGAACAGATCGAAGGGGCCCCCGCCGTCCTTCGAGCGACGGTGCTCTCGACGCGCCTCCGGCTACCGCCCCGGTCTCTCGCCGGGAGATCAAGCGAAGCTCAAGGCTCTATCGCCGAGCGTTCGCCAGAGGCTCCGTCCGCAGAAGAGGCGCTCGCCCGGGGCACCTCTGTCTCGATCGCACAGGCGGCGACCCGACACGGCGATCGGGCACAGCCCGGCTACGAGACGACGGAGTTTGAGTCCGTCACCGGGAGCTCGGCCTACCCGACTCCCGGAAGGCGCCCAGCTGGCTCCCCTCGCCGAATTGCCGAGGTCGGCGGCCGGAGCCCGAGATCGGTACACGATCGCCTCGGCTCCTGCTCCCAAAGCCGATCGGCAAGCGACCAAGCCACGGCGATGGTCGCAATGCAACGTCAAGTCGACGACATGAAGGCGCTCCTCGGAATCTGGGCGGGCGCCAAGAAGACGATCGCCGGGCCAAGCGAGCCGCTCGCGATCGACATCGAGCTCGCCCCGTGCGGCACAGATCGCTCCCCGCAAACACCCGTACGTGGGGCGATCGGACCCCAAGTGCACCTAAGGAAGTTCAACATCTACATGATAGGTGCGGGGCATCCGACGCGACCGGATGCCGAATGTTCCTCCGGCCATTTGGACGACCTCGCCACCGGTGGTATACTTCATTGCCACCTCGGTCCATTGGCTCCTTCAACGAAGCCGTGGCGCACGGCTTCACCGAGTACTTCGCCACCGTGGTCGTCGGCTGAAGGTCCCCTTCGCATGATGCAAATCAAGCGGGGAGAAGAAGAGTCCGACTCGGACTACATCGGCCGGGTAGACGTAATCATCCTCAATGGCGAGCCCATAAGCGATGAGACCGCCTCTATGCGGTCTAGGAGGTTTTCAGGGTTTTTCGCCTATGTTCGGGCATCTTACAAAGACCCAACCTACGACCTACGCAGCCTTGGCAAGAGCCGCAGATTTTCTCGCCGGGCAAAGGTTTCTTCTTAGCTTTGTGAGCGGCGCGATCGGCACCGGACGACGATCTCCCACCCGATCGCCAATATCGACCTACGAATAAAGCGATCGGCCGAGCGACGATCGGCAGTCTTCGGCCCGATCGCCGATCATCACGCTACATCATCCGATTCGGAGGACACGATCGCCATCTACGATCCAAAGATATAACATGACGGACTAAGGCATAAGATCGCCTCCACCGCACATCATAAAGCCATGGCCCCGGCGATCGATGGAACTGGCCGGCCATGCAAGGTCCCTTCGGCCAAGATCGCCCGCCCTTCGTTTAAATACGAGGCCGGCATAGTCGAGGGCCCTCCAACATTAATCAGTGGACTCATTCCACAACCCCGTCTCAACGTACACCGAGGTCGGCCATCTCCATGGTGGCCGAGGTGGAAGCAGAGCTAACAAGCCGCGGGCGTGGAGTTGATTCATCCGACGCCTTGCGCAAGGACTCCTCTAGACCGAGACCGCACGCCTTTCGTTTAAAAACAAGGCGAGGCGCAGCCTAACAGAGGACCCTCATAATAAAGTGAGTCACGAGGCACTCATTGTCTTCGCGCACCAAGACACGGTCATGGGGTCGGTCCATCGATCTCCGCGACTGTGCACGATTCCTCAAATAAAGCGAAACCACCTAGTTTCCATGGGGGATCGGCCAATGTTGTTTTTGCGGTGTACAAGACCGAAAGATAGCTAAGCCAATCGACCATGATTAAGCCCAAGTCCGAGTCCTAAGTCAGCTCAGATCGCCCGTCCTCATCAGTACACGATCACCAGCAAGAACCACCTCGCCCCATGTCTTCAACATAGGAACAAGCTGGGGGGCAATTGTTGTGTCAAGATTTAACACCTTCCGACCGGCGATCGCCTCCGAGGCCGAGCGACCGACTTACAGGCCGAGCGACCGACTTACTGCCGAGCGACCAAGGCAAGCCTGCCGATCGGCGACCAGGCGACCGAGCCTTAACCCAGCGGGCATGCTAGACTGGCCAACCGTAGGGCCCAGGACAAGTCCCGGTGCCGAGCGATCGACATCAAGACGATCGCCTCTCGGTACTCGACGACCGACCCTTGGCGATCGACCGTCTCTCGGCACCTGGCGACCTACCCTTGGCGACCGACCCTTGGCGACCTCCATCCACTGGCAGATGTCGACCTCCGAAGACCATCCAGGTCGATCACCACCGATGACCATCCAGTCGGCAAAGGCCAAGTCTCAAAGCTGACCCCACGTGCAGATCCACAAAAGGCGCTGACAATCTTGTCACCTACCTCACCTACCAGCATGGCCCAGACCTGCGAAAGGAGTTGGCGGACAAGACATGTGACTACAGCCTGCACCTACTGACAAGGTCCGCCGAAAGTAGCTAAGTGGGACCTCCTGTGACAGTGCTTCCGGACGCGTGCTGGATCCTCATTGGACCGCACGGCTGGCCACCAGCTGTAGCTTTGGACTTTTGGCAGGCAGCCCACGTAACCTTTAGGGCGATCGCCCCATTGCATTAAATGCCGAAAGGCGATCGCCCACTAGGGGACAGGGCCCCTCAGCCTCTATATATACAAGGCTCCCAAAGACTTGTCCAGGGACCGAAACTCTTCTGCACAAACCGAGATTCTGACTCTCTAAACACTTCAGCTTCCTTCGCATTTCACACCAGACAGAAGCAAATCACTTACGCTTGGCAAATCTCCAACTCTTGGCAACAGCTTTCTTTCGGTCTTACTTCTCCCGGCCTTTTCTCCTCGAGCAGATTATCGGCGGGACGAAGAACACCAAGCTTCGCTCAAGAGCCGGATTAACAGAGTCTTTGTACACTCATTGTATTTAGATTTCTCTCATTAATACTTGTATCCACAAATATTTGTATTAATAACATCTCGCGAGAGCATTCAAGCCCGGGCCTAACAAACCCGGCAAATCTTGTTTTATTTATCTTCTCTCGGAAGTGCTCCCGCATTTGTTTGTTGTCCGTCTTCCAGCAGTATTGATCTTCGGATAAGTATTTTGGGCAACAACAATATCTAAAACACCAACACCTCCTGAACATGTTCCACAATTCATATAATCCAAGAGTTCCTTAAGAACACAACTAATTCCGAAATCATATTCAAATTCTCCAATACGACATAATCCGATGTGTTCTAACATCTAAACAATCCTTATTCACAATTCAAGGTGTATATAATAATGTTCTTCAACATATACTTCTCATAACATCATGAATCGCAACAAACCACCAAGAACATCGAGAATACTACGATTCCATAATCATAACAACATAATCAAGGCATTTGAGCATCAATTCATTATCTTCCGTTAACAAAATTCCCGTAATTACCAAGAACCATCACAACAATATCAATTCAATCACCATTCTACGAAAACATATAGAACTTCCCAAGTTCTACCTCATTGAAGCATTTTATCGGACACTTTGACGGCATAGTCCAATTTAATCGTTTAACGACGGAATACTCAAATTTGTTCCACAAAACTTCAAGGATAATGTATAATTACGAGAATACAACCATGTTCTATCAACAATATGAATTGAAACGAAGGAAATTGGCCAAAACATCAAGAAACTCCAAAAATCTCCAAAACCAAAAGTTTAGGTGTTCTTACCTTTGATCCGGGCGGAAGAAGATGTTAAACACGAATCCAACTTCCAAAATATGTTGCTACATGATGTTCTTACTCAAATCCATCAATTCTTGCTGAAGGAATCGTGAAGAAATGAAGGAAAACGAAAAAAATGGCAAGTATGACTCGGTACAGGCCTTATATAGGCCGAGTCCTGTCGGTACCTTACGGCCGTAACCGGCCATGGCTTACGTACGTAACCGGCCGTGGCCTACCCTCCTGTCAATTTTGGCCGACACCCTTACGGCCGTCACCTGCTTACGTACGTAACGGGCCCTTACGGCCGTAACCGGCCACAACCTTACGTACGTTATCGGCCAGGCCTTGCTCCCAGCGAGTCACTGCCGACCGCGATCGTCCATCCCTGTGAGTCACTGCCGACCATGCTCGGCCACTACCGGTCCTCTCGGCCACGACTCGGTCAGCCACCCCGTAACGTACGTAACAATTATTCTGTTGCGTACGTAATACGTACGTTGACTTGCTACAGTATTATACTCGTATTACGTACGTAATACACCCTGTATAACGTGCGTAACTCCATCCGTTGACTCACCTGTCCACAACCGCGCCGAAAGCTGCCGACACCGGGCCCAACTGTCCAATTCCTCTTGTTACGTACGTAATACCTTACGCATAATGTACGTAAAACGTACCAACTTAGCGTACGTTAGCCATAAACTTAACGTACATAATGGCCTTCTGTACTTGGCCAAAATCCAACTGTTCCTGTCCGACGTCTCGACATATTGGATACGAACATACGACATACTGAATACACATATACTCAACTCAAAATATTCTCATACGATATACATGATATCCAAATCAGTTCAACCTGATACAACAAATCCTTAATATAACTGTCAATCAAAACGTCAATTACACAAGTATAACTGTCTCGGTCCTCAATTTATTTTATCCATACTATACAGATACCAAACTATACAGTATATCTCAAATAAAATAACGCGAAAATTTTATACTGAAAATCTGGGTATTACATACTACCCCCCTTAGAATAAGTTTCGTCCTCGAAACTTGCGAACTGTCACCAACAACAGATCAATCCAAAATTTCCAACTCATCACGAAAACAATCAATCGTCGCCACAAGCGGATAACCAAAACGATATACTAAGAGGTGCGTGAAGCTAATGATCTCCCGTGATACTAGCACATGACTCCCATATGAAGTCTCAACACACCAATGTTGGGTACCAAATCGGATATATGCGCCGTTTTATGCGGAAGCGAAAATAAATTGCGGAAAATAAAGGACACGAGGATTTATAGAGGTTCGGCTATTAATGAAGCCTACGTCCTCTCTCGATGTATCTTTTTCTTTAGGCTTAAGATCAAAACCTCTACGCCTCTCTTCTATCGGTCGAGGGATTACCGTTACAAGCTCGTCTTCTATCGGTCCGAGTAAAACCGTTTTTCCTTTTCTATTGGATAAGGAATCAACCACTCTAGCTTTCTATGGGTACTAGATAAACCTAACTTAGATATCGATTGTGATTCTAACAATGTCGGATACTTGATCCTAATAACACCGAATCCAATCGTATCTTTTCTTTTTATCGCTCGTGTATGATCTTGTGTATAACACTCAATCACTCTTAATTAAGCTCAAGAACAACAACTATAATGTTTACAATGATATAACACGTATGTATACTTTGCTCAATGTTGTTGTATGGAATAATACCAACTCCTTGGTATTTATAGCCTTCTTCCTCCTTACTAGCCGTTGCTGCCAGTTGACTAGCTAGCGTGCGCTAGCCTTCCTTCTTAGCGTGCGCTATCGCACATTTTTGCTCTAGCGTACGTAAAGGGTTTCATGTAGCGTGCGTTAATCACTTTATATTTCAGTCCAGTAGCTACTGCCCTTAACAATTAGCGTGCGCTACCACTTCCTTTGTAGCGTGCGCTAATCCAATATATCCATTGCATGGATTGTCAAAGTGACCGTTTGATATGCTGACTTTGACCTGCTTTTCCCAACGTTCGGATTGACTAGATTCAAACATCTTAGCGTGCGCAAATCATCCTTTGTAGCGGGCGCTAATAATAGAGGGTAGCGTGCGCTAATAATAGAGTGTAGCGTGCGCTATCCATCTGCTGACTTCACTGCATCTTACTTCGATACTAGGCTGGAATGCAGCTGACTCCTCGTTAGCGTGCGCTAACATATGTTCCTTAGCGTGCGCTAATGCAGTCCAGATTGCAATTTTTGCGTCTTCGTCTGCTTCGCCGTTTTGCTTCGCCTCGATGTTGTTTTGTAGTTTAGCAACTTTAATCATCAAAACATAAATTAAATAATGTGTGGAATAAATATTCCAACAACCAACACACACCAATATCACAATTAGCAATTTGAAAAGAATCTCAAAAATTTTGGAAACTCCAAAAATCGATTCGACTCAAAAGTCAGAAAAATCATTTTCAAAAACCACGCTGCTACCGCACCGGTAGAGCCACATAACACACACGCCTGGGTTTCACAAAACCCAAGCTCCGATACCATATTCTGTAACACCCCCAAAACCATCCGGGATATTACATAGTAGGTCCGCGCGGAACCCACCAGGCTAAAAACCATTTCAAAAACGTTTAAAAATACCAAAAGGCCAATGACAGTAATATTTTAAATACTCAAATATTTTCAAAAACATAGTTCTCAAATACCGTCATAAGATACCATTTGAAAATACAAGGCGAAGTGCCAATTCTCGACAGTTCAAAATGTACATTAAGCTACCACTTATACGTACCGATAAAATAGTTTAGGAAAAGAGGTTTAACGAAATAACCCAAGTTCGCAAAATACCAAAATGCCATTTTGAAAATACACACGAGTTGGTAAAGATACCGAAAAGCCATTTTAAAATACACACGCAGCGGATAAAAATACAGTTCAAAATACACATTTGCACCGGAAATAAAAAACCAGAAATAAATACTCAATACTCAAAAACATGCCACAGCCAGTATCACCCAGGAAGCTCACCCCTTCACGACCGCTACTAGCTCGATCTCCGAGTACCTAAAAATAAAGCCCACTACGGGGTCAGCCACAATAATCAACAATGATATTGATCACATCATCATAAATAATTACATGTTAATGTAATAACAAAGTAAGAATACTACCAATGTAATCTTATCATAATAACCTCACCAATTCATAGCAATCCATACTAAATAAGTCCTTGACATATTCCACATTTTGTATTCTCAAATGACGAAATGAATTCAACAAAAATCTTCTCTACTGTATTCCAAAAATACTGATAATCCTCAAAACATCATCATAACTCATAAGTGCGGAAACAATCCAATCTGTGCCAAATCCTGTCCGTCGGATTACACAATCAAATCTCAACATGTATAAACCAATAATACACAACATATATGTAGATCAACTACCACATGATAATAATAACAAATCCCGAACATCGACGTACAGTCCGAATGCTCATACGATCAATAACAATGATCAACCAATACATCACTGAGAATATCATCGACATGATAACTCCAATATGACCAACAAAGGATCAATGATAACCGAGACTACCCTCAACATGGTAAACTCCCAACACGATCAACAAAGGATCAACAATAACCGAGAATACCCTCAACGTGGTAAACTCCAAACACGATCAACAAAGGATCAAATATAACCGAGAATACCCTCAACATGGTAGACTCCAAATGATCAACAAAGGACCAACAATAACCGAGAATACCCTCAACAAGGTAGACTCCAAATGATCAACAATAATGGATCTCAAAGAAATAACTCTGACTATCGAACATACCCCTCGGGCGTATGAACAACCAGTCACAAACCGTCGAACATATCCAATCATACATAGACTATGAACGACCCAACAATATGGCTCAAAAGATGGACGTCACAGTGCGCCCGATCCGGAAATGTGTCCATGCACATGTCCACCCCGTGTATGGAATCCAGGATATATGTGCGCTATGTACCTAATTAGCCTCACGAACTATGTCTCGTGTGCACGGTTCAATGCGGAATCATCCACGCATAACCATCATGTGCCCGGCTAAAAATCCTGCACAATAACCAGTCGGCACGCAGATATGACTCCAAATATGTCACGATGGAACATGACAATGAAACTCAAAGAATCACATATCCAATAAGGATCAAAAGACTCACCGAAGTGAACAATGACAAACTGACAAAGAAAAGTCGACACGACTAATCAATATCGAAAACAACAATCCTAGGATCATCATCCCCGACAAATGATCAACACGATCAACGATCTCAATACAATCAGCCCTGTGATCATCATCCCTCAACGAAATAATCAATACGAATCCCAATATACGAAACACCATCATACAACATATACAACAACTCAACATAATAATTATCTCATAACTGAACAATACATAAATTACCTCAAAGTCGAAGACAACATCCTTTCCACGAACAACATCCCTGAACGAATACACAGTTATACGAATAATCTCAAATAAGGTACCATCCATTCAATACCAATAAACCTTTATCTCGATACTTATGTCATCACGATAACTATCCTCGATATCCGATATTCTATATCCTTGACCAAAGATAACTCACGTCTTCCTTGAACACAATTAAATCATATACCTTATGATTTAATACAACTAGAGCACGATATACAAACCATTATCCCGACAACTTACATTTCTAACAACATTGCTATGCGAATTATAAATGAAATGAAAGCAAAACCATTCATCAAATATTATAAACTGAACAAGTAGAAACTTTCCTCGATACTGATACCACGAAGCCGTTACCGAAATACATTGCCTTCATCTACGAGCTCCTCAGCTCCAACCAAAAGCAATCTACGAACTCTTCAGCCTCAACCACAACACAACGATCATAAACCACGATCAAACATCACAACCTATTGCAATAATCAGTTAACAACAATCCGATAAGAAACAATAACCGACATAGCCAACCAAGCGACTCAACGGCTCAACAATACCCCGATCATAAACAAAACCGAACAATACAACTCAAACAAATACGAACTCATATCCACGATACAAGCCGTAACTCGATGATCACAAATAACAATCAATAACCGATCAACAAACACAATGGTTCTACATTGTCCCGATTAAACACATATCCAAACAACCCGAACCAATCAAACACGAATTCAAAACCACAATACGATTCCACAATCCGAAGATCATATCAATAATCAATTTAAACCAACAAGGGTCTAATATTACCGATTCGAAATTCAATCTTAAATACGGATACAAGTTTCCTCCTTGTAAATTCATAATATAAACCAATTACCGATTATCATCAAGAATCAGAATGATCCGATTAATTCAACATTATAGATAACCATATTCCATAGGTTTCATATAATTACATTATCCGAATTGAACACTTGTTCAATACGTATAAATTCTCAAACTCAAAAGTGAGTCATAATCTTATCAAACCCGGAACCATATTCGTATTCCTATACGAATATTGTACCAAAACACATAACCTAGTTCTAGATATGAATATTCCATATTCATATCTAAAATACCAACACATCTTAAACATGATCAACAATTCATATAATCCTAGAGTTCCTTAAGAACACAACTAATTCCGAAATCATATTCAAAATCTCCAATACGACATAATACGATGTGTTCTAACATCTAAACAATCCTTATTCATAATTCAAGGTGTAGATAATCATGTTCTTCAACATATACTTCTCATAACATCATTAATCGCAACAAACCACCAAGAACATCGAGAATACTACGATTCCATAATCATAACAACATAATCAAGGCATTTGATCATCAATTCATTATCTTCCCTTAACAAAGTTCCCATAATTACCAAGAATCATCACAACAATATCAATTCAATCACCATACTACGAAAACATATATAACTTCCCAAGTTCTACCTCAATGAAGCATTTTATCGGACACTTTGAGGGCATAGTCTAATTTAATCGTTTAACGAAGGAATACTGGAATTTGTTCCACAAAACTTCAAAGATAATGTATAATTATGAGAATACAACCATGTTCTATCAACAATCTGAATTGAAACGAAGGAAATCGGCCAAAACATCAAGAAACTCCGAAAATCTCCAAAACCAAAAGTTTAGGTGTTCCTACCTTCGATCCGGGTGGAAAAAGATGTTAAACACGAATCCAACTTCCAACAGATGTTGCTACATGATGTTCTTACTCAAATCCATCAATTCTTGCTGAAGGAATCGTCAAGAAATGAAGGAAAACGAAAAAAATGGCAAGGATGACTCGGTCCAGGCCTTATATAGGCCGAGTCCTGTCGGTACCTTACGGCCGTAACTGGCCGTAGCTTACGTACATAACTGTTCATGGCCTACCCTCCTGTCCATTTTGGCCGACACCCTTTATGGCCGTAACCGGCACCTGCTTACGTACGTAACGGGCCCTTACGGCTGTAACCGGCCACAGCCTTAGGTACGTTATCGGCCAGGCCTTGCCCCCAGCGAGTCACTGTCGACCGCGATCGTCCATCCCTGCGAGTCACTGCCAACCATGCTCGGCCACTACAGGTCCTCTCGGCCACGACTCGGCCAGCCACCCTGTAACGTACATAACACTTATTCCGTTGCGTACGTAATATGTACGTTGACTTGCTACAGTATTATACTCGTATTACGTACGTAATACACCCTGTATAACGTGCGTAACTCCATCCGTTGACTCACCTGTCGACATCCACGCCGAAAGTTGCCGACACCAGGCCCAACTGTCCGATTCCTCTTGTTACATACGTAATACCTTACGCACAACGTACGTAAAACGTACCAACTTAGCGTATGTTAGCCCATAAACTTAACGTACGTAATGGCCTTCTGTACCTAGCCAAAATCCAACTGTTCCTGTCTGACGTCTCGACATATTGGATACGAACATACGGCATACTGAATACACATATACTCAACTCAAAAATATTCTCATATGATATACCTGATATCCAAATCAGTTCAACCTGATACAGCAAATCCTTAATATAACTGTCAATCAAAACGTCAATTACACAAGTATAACTGTTTCGATCCTCAATTTATTTTATCTATACTGTATAGATACCAAACTATACAGTATATCTCAGATAAAATAACGCGAAAATTTTATACTGAAAATCCGGGTATAACAATCCCAAATCGGTGAGAAACTGCATCAAATAAGAACTTGCTTCAGCAAGAGGCTTCCCGAAATCAGCAAGGGATTACGTTACTACTCTTTAAATTCAAATCTCAAAGGACATGTAAAAATAATAAGAGGAATTCGACTAACGGACTTGAGCAAGAAAGTTGCTAACTACAGACCACTTGATTTGTAAAATCGCCATTCTCTGCTGCAATGGAGATCAATTTTTTTTTCTCTTAGCATTATTATGAGTTTCATGTGGAATGAAGAATTTCTTTTTTCATATATGTCACCGTGTAATTAAAATAGTGCAGATCAGTAGATAAGAGTATATCGACACTGGAGATGGAGCTTGCTACGTTGCAAGCAAGAAAGATGGTTATTAATGGAGCTGCAGCAGCTGGTTCGTCGTCGTCCAATTACACTAGTACTGCTGATCATGATCTCGGCAAAGTTAAAGCCTTTGTCATTATAGGAATTAATACAGCTTTCAACAGCAGGAAACGAAGAGAGTCCCTTAGAGAAACATGGATGCTTAAATGTGTGTGTGTGTTGTCAGTTACGTACTACTATAATTTTCTTTTTCTTGATCACTCTTCTTAATTAAATTACTAAATTATAAGATGGTGTGTACTAATTATAAAATCATGCATGAAAATAACTATATATATATAGTGGTGCGTTCTATGCAGTACCAATATTAGATGCAGTACTTTACAGTACTAATTTATGCATGAGTTTTGTACTAATTATGCATGAAATATATGCATTTCGTGCATCAAAATTTCAATGCGTTAAAATATGCAATATATGCATCAAAATATCAATGCATTAAAATATTAGATTATATGCATCAAATTTTTGTGAGAATTAATGCATTGAAATTTTGATGCACGAAATGCATATATTTCATGCATAATTAGTACAAAACTCATGCATAAATTAGTACTCTAATGTACTGCATCTAATATTGGTACTGCATAGAACGCGTCCCTATATATATATATATATATATATATATATATATATATATATATATTGGTTGCAAAAGAGCAATTGGAAAAGCTGGAGAAGGAGAAGGGAGTGATGATGCGACTTGTGATAGGGCATAGCAGCGCGAGTACAGCTGCAGGTGGTGGAGTACTGTTGGATAGAGCAATTGATGCTGAGGAAGCAGAGCACAGGGACTTCCTACGGCTCAACCACGTGGAGGGCTACCATAGGCTTTCCACTAAACATTTATATCATCACTTCCTCCAAAAGCAAAATTATGCAAAATAAAAATGAAATCTGCAGTTTTCAGCTTAACATGAACACATTGCAAGGAGCAACTGAGAAAAGCCAGGTTTTCCTTTTTGTAGCTAGCAGAAATGGATAAGAAAAACTAGCATAACCACATCAGACTCGCAGTAAGATCAATAAAAAATGAAAGAATACCTCCAAATAACACATTATTGGGTTAGACTACGGGCCGCTTCAGACATTTACAGTTGTTTAAAAGTTAAAAACTCAAAATATACCGAGGTCATACATATTATATTGCAAACTTCATTAGATTTTTAAGGAACATGCCTTCATCAATTTTCTCTAACAAAAGCAATTATTATCTTCTTCTGTCTTGCATTTAAGATACGAAAACAAAATGACAACATTCATGAAAATAATGCAAAACATCACAAGATAAGATTAAAAGCTCAAAATAATCCTGGCAGGTACACTATAAGCTGGTGTGTACTAATTAAATTATAAGCTGGTGTGTACTAATTATAAAATCATGCATGAAAATAACTATATATATATATATATGTATATATATATATATATTAATTGGTTGCAGGAGAGCAATTGAAAAAGCTGGAGAAGGAGAAGGGAGTGGTGATGCGATTTGTGACAGGGATTAGTTTGAACACCCACGTCGTATTCTTGGCCTTTTTATCTTCGTTTAGAGATTAGTTTGATATATTCAAATATTTGATCAATAATGTGAACGTTTAGAAGGACAACTAAGATAATAAAATTCATAAAGAAACCTGGCTCATACATCAGGGTTATTTTTTTCTGAAGGAAAGTCTTTATGGAGTTGCCTTTTTGACAAGGGAGAAGAGGTTGGGTAGTAAGTGTCACTAACAGATTGAGTTTGCGTCCGTGCATCTCCTGCATGGGCTGTCACGTAGGACACAATATCTAACTGGTTCCTCTTAAAACGGCATCTTTTTGCTCCAAAAGTGAAAAAATAACATAGTTCTGTCATTCTCCCATCCTGAACCCACTTCATCCAAGCTATACATCATAAGAAAAAATATGACCCTATTCGGCCACATTAAGACAACTCAAACCAGTGCCTCTATGACATGCATCGAGTTGTGAAACTTAAGATTGATATAACAAACATTTTACCTATCTCCAATATGAATAAATATGGACTTGCTAATCAATGGGTAATCAATGAACTTGCTAACTATGTATCCCCTGCCGTTTAAACAACAAAGCTAATCTAAAAATATACAGCATGCTCTGAAAAAATGAAGAAACAGAATGCAGACTCTGTAAGGAACAAAAATGAAGAAACAAAAATGAAGAAACAAAATGCAGAAAATCACAAAAATGAAGAAACATAATGCATCAATTCCCATCACAAAATGAAGAAACAGAATGCAGAAAATCAAATATTACTGGACAGAACATCTATTCCCACACAAAATGAAAAACAGAATGCATCACAAAAAAATGGACAGAAGCTGCACAGAAAAAACTTGACATAAAAAAGAGTATATATAGGCAAAAAACTCAGGTTTGTACACTGTTTCCATGACAATCAAAACAACAAGTGTGAATCGAATGTATTCCAAAATATCGTAGATGAATCGAATGCATATATACTTACATCAATATCTGCATCCTTCTGTGTCGTAAAAGTTCCATCTTTTTTATGTGGATAGCCCGAAAAGAGGCATAAACACACTGCTCTAATGGAAGATTGTTCTTCGTTGCCTATTTATTAAAAAAACTTCGAAATTATTACGATGCACACTTACATATACAAGCAAAAATAATTAGATAATTACTAACCAACTCTCGAGCAAGTACGCCAACAGACTTAGAGCCTCCACTGTGCTTGCTTATCCCGGTACCAGGGCCATCCACTTCAGTCATTCGGTTGCCTCTTGCCCTCGTAGATACATCTCTCACCTCGGAAGTATCCCAGTAAGCACACAAACCTTCCCACCAATCAGTAGGGATGTGTTTCGGCCTCCCTTGATCCCTTTTCTTTTTTGCATCACTTAGGAAATTGCTGAACCTAACCCGTGCACGAGATTCCCAAAGATCATAGACTTCTTGTTCCCACTCAACATGCCACGTGAAAAATTTCTATGAAATACATATCAAGTTAATAAAACTAACTTAACACAATTGAATATAATTAGTTTACATAATGATTACAAATTACCTTAAAGAAGGTATAGTACCGTGCCTTTACGCTATTAGGAGTATCTTTCCAGTTGAAGCCTGTCGAATTGGGAACTCTTTTAAAACTCCTCGTGCACACCGTGGAAATCTGGGGATGAATCACTATCTCTCTGTAACCAAAATAAAATTAATCATTTAGATCATCACAATACATAGTTATAGCATTTAATCAACATTTGTTTAAGAATTTTGATGACAGTAAATACAATTCCCCAATAAATTTAGTCCTAGAAATATATTTTATATGACCTCTAAGTATTGTCATCAACTGATTAAATAATTTGAACACTCGCTGTAACAAAAACAATTGATGATTAAACAGTAAATAACTAACCCGGTTTTAGTATCTCTTTCAAGAGCAATCTTTCTACAGGAAACAACACTTGAGGCTACCTCAGAAGCTATCACCTCCCGATCCTCATCTTCAGAAATGTGTGCACTAGTCTCCTCTTCTGCCGTGTCTCAGAGTAGAACAATCGGCGGAGTCTCGGGTAGAGCAGACGAAGCCCTAACAGGACCTTCTCGTGGGGAGTCCGTAGCGGGTGAAGAGTGTCCGGGAGCTGCTCGTGAGGAGCCCGTGCTACTGCGGCGCCCGCCATCACCTCTCCTCATCGAGAACATCTGAGGAAAAAAAAGATGGTTGTAATTAAAATGTGCAACAATTCATAATAGTTAAGACATGAGCCAATTGAAGAAACTAAACCTTAAATGAAGATGAGAACCACAACACACTTTCTATAAGCACTGTCTGCAATTTTAAATGCTTTATACAATGTTGAAGACCACCATAACAATGTTAACATCATCATAGAGTAAAACAATATGAACTGTAGTCTAAATGGTTAGTCTAATCAATATTCTTTAGTGTTACAGACTAGGTGAATCTTTGGAACCTTCAGTGTTACAAACAAAGCAAATGAGTAGAGTACAAGTTAAGCAAAAATCAACATGTACACAGCACACATTGCGACAATACATCAAATAACAATCTACATAAAATCATCAAGGCAACACCATATAAATAAAGATCGAAAGAAGAGGAAGAATAAACCAAACTGTCCACAATCTAAATCAAATTTTCAAGTGCACTTCATATAACAATCTAAAACAGAATATTCATTAGCTTGAAAATCACAATATTGACATGATCGTAAAGACTATAACATATGATCAGAATCATGATCATCATTACTATCTTCCTAATCTGACGTTATTATATATCCATTATATGATGCCTCATCCACATCATCAATATCAATAAGTCCACCTCGTGGATGCGATATTGATATCTCATCATCTACAGTAGCTTGACTACCTCTAGTCCTCATGACCGCGGCATCCTCTTGAAATGGTTGATGTAATGACGAGGCAGATGGTTCACAAGCTACTTCAACTCTAGATCTAGGTGTGACCTTGCACACTCCCCACCAATCCTTCTTAGCTTGATTCATACTAGGATAGGAAGCATAATACACTTGAGTAGCTTGATTTGCTAACACAAAAGGTTCGTAATTCTTGTATTTATGGGTGTGGTTTACTGAAACCAAACTGAAATCTGTATTCACCGAAGTCTCTAGAGGTGATAAGTCAAACCATCCACACTTGAATAACACAATTGTTTTAGTAGGTTCACCATTATACTCTACCACACACCTCCATTAATCGCCCGTAAAAATCTTGCGCATCACTATTATAAACCTCGCCCTTTATGCAGACACCACTATTCATAGTACGTTTATCTGACCCATGGTCAACGTGTGGAACCTGTATCCATTAACTAAACACCCAGAATAAATTTGAACCCCATACAATGGCCCTTCTGCAAGGTCTTTAATGCATTATCTTGCATTACTTGAAGGATCATTAACCTATGACAATTATTAAGTATGTTAGTTATGTAACTTTCTACATATGAAATTAGTCTATAAATAATTTGATATGAGACCCCACACTTACATATGTTTTGAACCAACTTGCAAACTTCTTTTCAACTCTTGTTTGTAAGTCATTTTCCGTTATCTTCGGATTAGTTGCTCGAATTTGATCTTGAAACAATCTCCAAAAAACACACGAGTTATTATATATTTAATGAATGAATATATACTTCATTAAATAAAATATCACGAGGGTACTCACGTCAAGTATATCTATGAAACCTCGGCACAATTGGATAAAATATATATATGTGCTGCATTATACTCTTTGGCATCAAAATATCATGAAGGCATTTTGCCAAAAGGACGGCCATCCAATTTGAAAATTGAGAGCATATTCGGATCATCATTTTCATCGGCTCCCCCCTCATCATTTCGAGGCACACTTCTAATCTTCGTAGTTACCCAATTTTCAAAGTAGTATGAGCTAAATGTTGATGCCTCTTACATTAAGTAGGCATTGGTGATGGATCCTTCAACTTTGGATTTGTTCTTTACAAAATCTTTCAATGTCTTCATATACCTCTCAAATGGATACATCCATCGATATTGTACTGGACCAACAATGCGGGCTTCGTCAGCCAGATGGATAACAAGATGCTCCATTGAATCAAAGAATCTAGGTGGAAAGATACGCTCAAGTTTGCACAAAGTAACTAGAATTGTTTCATGAAGTCTACACATGTCCTCTATTTTTATTGTCCGAGATGTCAAGTCTTTAAAGAAGATACTCAACTCTGTAATTGCCTTCCAAACGGCTTGAGGAAGAAGTTCACGAAATGCAATAGGTAACAAGCGTTGCATGAACACATGGCAGTCATGACTTTTCAGCCCTCTCATCTTTAGTTCTTTCTTATCCACGCATCTGCTAATATTGGATATGTAGCCATCAGGAAATTTAAGACGAGATATCCATTCACATAGTACTCTCTTTTCATCTCTGTCAAGTGAGTAACAAGCTTTCGGATACTTTCTTGTCGTCTCATTTTTCTTGAATTCAGGTCTGATGCAGAGCAATTGCAACTCGTCTCTAGACTTGGTGGTATCCTTGGTCTTTCCCGGCACATTAAGCACAGTGTGGAACACACTGTCAAACACATTTTTTTCAATGTGCATGACATCCAAATTGTGACGAATCAGAAGTTCTTTCCAATATGGGGAATCCCAAAAGATGCTCCTTTTCTTCCACCCGCTCCTAGAATTCTTGTATATCTCTTTGTTTGTGTCATTGTAGCCCTATGTCACTTTCACAAGACCCAGTGCCTCTATTTGATTCAATATCTCAGCGCCCGACCTTTTCTCAGGTGTAGGTGCCTCACATGTCATATTCTTTCTAAATGCTCGTCGGTTCCTCCTAAACCTGTGATTCGGCTCCAAGAATTTCCGACTACAATCAAACCATGTTTGTTTACCACTCTTAGGAAGAGTAAACGCTTCAGTCTCATCCATGTAATGAGGGCATCCCAATCTTCCAGCAGTACTCCATCCAGACAACATTGAATATGCTGGAAAATCACTAATAGTCCACAACAACACTGCTCGCATTTGAAAAATTAGCTTCAATGAGATGTCAAATGTTGGAACACCCTTTTTCCCACAAGTTCACCAACTCCTTTATGAGCGGCTGAAGAAACACATCCAATTGCATCTTAGGATTGCGTGGCCCTGGTACTAAGATTGTTAGGAACATAAATTGTTCCTTCATACAGAGCCAAGGTGGTAAGTTATAGGGTGTGACTATAACTGGCCACGATGAATATTGTCGCCCTGATTGTGCAAAAGGGGCAAAACCAGCACTCGAAAGACCTAATATCACATTTCTAGCCTCCGCAGCAAAATCTGGATAAATAGTGTCAAGGTGCTTCCATGCTGGAGAGTCTGCAGGATGACGCATAATTCCATCATTTGAACCAGAACATGAAGCATGTCACCTCATATCTTCCGTGGTAGCATTTGACATGTATAGCCTTTGCAATCGGGGAATAAGAGGAAAGTAGTACATCTTCATGGCTGCCACTTTATTCCTCCTACGGATTCCCTGAGGCACGACACATATCTTTGTAGCGTGTGTACCGCAGAATATACAACTTTCATTGTCTTTGTAATGGTCCCAATAAAGCATGCAGCTATTTGGACAACAATCAATCTTCTCTACAGGTAAGCCCAAGCCACGCAATAATTTCTTTGTACTATAGAAGTTATCGGGACATAGATTCCCTTTTGGATGACTGTCTTTCATGAACTCTGTAAACTGATTAAAACACTTTTCTGATAAGTGGTTCTCTGCTTTCAAACTCATGAAACTAGTCATATAAGACAATTGGGAGTAATTAGCATAACCAGGCCACAACTCTTTGTCTCCAGCATTCAACATGTCATATATTCGTTTTGCTTCAGGATTTGGTGGTTCTTCCACATTCTCAACATTAAATTGTGGCCCAACATGCTCCATGACCATCGTATTGTACGAATTGGATCCCGACTCGTTGGTATCTATATTCACATCTTCATCCATATCTTCACATCCCTCAGCCATTTCAATTTCCCCGTGAAAAATCCAAGTTTTATACTCCCTAATGAACCCAAATTTCCCAATGTGATACATAACTTTTTCTGTATCATGAAACTGTATATTATCACATTTTTTACATGGACATCTTA
Source organism: Orobanche coerulescens (assembly GCA_033398695.1). Classification (NCBI taxonomy): domain Eukaryota; kingdom Viridiplantae; phylum Streptophyta; class Magnoliopsida; order Lamiales; family Orobanchaceae; genus Orobanche; species Orobanche coerulescens. Next base: position 69,870,494 of record CM065803.1, read on the forward strand.
TTTGGTCACCCGACATGCAGTGCGGCTGACTACTTACATACTCGATAAAGTTGTTAAGTCCAGAGAGGAATGCAGGATTCCAAGAACCATCAAGTTTCCGGCGATACATCCAGTCACAGTTGTCACCCATTCTAAAAATTGTAACAAAATAATCAAAAAAAAAATAACATGTGAGTATAGCTATACATGTACATATACATAATATATGAGTTAATATAGAACTATAATACTCTTCTATGGAATATGTAATCTGGATACATGAAACTACTGTAGAAATCCGAGGTATAAGAGTAGGGGTGAGAAATGGTACCACATGGCTAATGAAATATATCACTGGCGAAATCCGAGGTATACATGAAATTGTGAATCATGCCATGGATATGATGTAGTAATTAAGAAGAATATACAATGTCGTAAGCCTACCCACTTTCGTCTGATAATGTCTGAGGATATAAGCTCCCGAGTAAAAGAAAAAAACGTGATCTTTTCCCTCCGGACCGAACCTACATAAGATATTATTTCTAAGTCTAGTTTTGTATTTCTTTGAATATAATCAGTTAAGAATTTAAATAAATTAAATATTATTTTCTTAAAGTATTTTTTAATTTTTACATATTAATTTTCAGTTTTTTTTATTACAGCAGCTTATAATAGCAACTCTAATGATCCTTCCAAAATTTATTATTAGTGAATCCTAAATTAAAAAAAAAAAATTATTTTATTACCTGCCAAATACTGTTAAATTCAAGAACTCATCAAAAAATTGATTAATGGGATATGCCTCAATGTGCAATATGAATGACAAGTGCTAATTTGAATACGGAAATTATGAAAAATCAATTTCATAATCTTGTGCCTAAAAAATATTTGAAAGATATATCTTTCCTAACATCAAATCATGAAACAATTTTTGTTTGTTCATATAGATTCATTTTCTAGTTTCTTGTTGTTGTGCTTAAGAAAAAATCCCTTACTGAATGTCAAATTTACTAAATAAAAATAAAATAAAAATAAGATACAGCAAAAAATAATGCCAATCCTCTGTGTTATCCAAGTGAAACAAGGAAAGATTATCTAGAACATATTTCCATTAAAAAAATCCCAGCTAAAGCAATCTACGGAATAGAGTTCAAGAATCCGAAGCCGATAGTCGTCGGTACATCAAAAAAGATTACATATGAAAATAGAGAGAGAGACTCACTTCTTGCTCCGAGTAGAATCTTGCTCATATGGATGCCGAGTAGATAGATTTGGGGGATTTTACGTCACCGGGGAGAGAGGCGGGGAGAGAGGTGTTTTGCAGAGGTGAATTAGCACGATTTTAGGTTGAATTAGAATAGGCAGAGGGCAGAATATGTATTAAAATTTACCGACGCCAACGGGCCGTCGGTAATGGCCTTGTTAAATTTGACAAATAGCTTGGCGTCGGTAAAGGCGTTGTTAAATTTAACAAATATCGATGGCGGGGATGGCGTCGTTAATTCAAGTGAGTCACGTAATTGTGTAAAATAATCATGCCATTTAATGACGGCATATGCGCCGTCGGTATATTTCTGACGCCGATAGTCGTCGATACTGGCGTCGGAAAATTTCGCGGGAAGACACCCGCGATAGGGCGTCGTTAAAGCCGTCTGGGATCGTCCAAATCCACGGGTATCGATAACGGCGTCGTTAAATGTCAAAAATACCAATGCTTGTTACTGGCGTCAGTAAATGGTGTCGGTAAATACTATGTTTTTTGTAGTGTTAACGTATGTAAACAACAACTATTTACGTATGTTAACAAGCTGCATGAATAACGTACGTAGGCCTCACATCCTAACGTACGTTATGAACCCGTTGACTGCAATAGTCAATCGGATCAAAGATACCCGGGACCCACCGTCCGAAAGTAGACTCCAAGGAAGGTTCCCTCCACCTACCTCTCATTACGTATGTAGCATGAACATTATAACGTACGTAATGCCGAAAGCCTAATGTACGTTAAGCGTATAAGCTAACGTACGTTAGCTCAACAAAGTGGACAACCAAGTTGTTCCACCAACTCTCAACTGGAAAGAACGAAACAGAATCCATCGCACCTCAACAAACACGAATCACATAATACAACAACATTTGTACAATTACAAATGAATACATATAACTCAACAGTGAAACGAAAGAGAGAAAAAAAATTACCCCCGGATATTACATACTCCCCCCTTAAAAAGAGTTTCGTCCCCGAAACTCAGGGTGCACAACATGGGGTATGAACTATCCATCAGGATCTGAAACCAACATCTCCAGGAATACTCCTCACTGCGAATCACTTTGCCTGAGTAATCGGGCCAACCCCACAGGTCCCCGTATCTCCTCTGCCCAAACACGGCGAAAACCAAAAGATAAAAACACTCAACCCAGTGCGAGATCAGTCGAATCATGACTCCTCCACTAGATACCAGCCAGGAAGTCGTACCAACCGCATGACTCGTAACACCGGCGTACACACCCCGCGGGAGCCGCCCATTGAACATGTCTACAATCATCGGTGTACACTTCCCTGTTCTCATCGGCATCGAACGCCCATGCAAACACTGACTCACGCCACGCAAAGATAACAACACAGACATGGTCCTCCGAACCATATCAATCGCACGCCCAAGTCCTCATGACTTCACGTCTCGAATCACAATGAACAACTACCCATATTATCACATACTATTGTTACAAGATAGATCAACAACAAATGGTTCACAACCACAATACCATAATACAAATTAAGTCAAACATCAGAACTCGTGCAGTATTTCCGAAGGTGTCCCTACCTCCCACACAGAAAACAAACAATAGCTGGCACCATACAATGAGTGCTAACATGCCCCGCTGAATCACAGTTAAAGCAAACAACAGTCGAACTCGTTGCCTGAGAAGAAGATGCTTTCCCAGCATGAAGACGACTAGAAGACGACCTCTTGGATGTCGGATCCCGATGTCCCTCTGAATGAACCGACATTCTAGTCCTCTCACCAGAAGAAACTGAAGGGTTCTTCCGAGCAAGCTCCTTGATCAAAAGCTCTGCTCCAAGAGCCTTCTCAATGAATTCACCAAGTGAATTACAATTATATTTGAACAACTGCATCCTCAGTTGTGGGTTTAGCCTCTTGCTAAAATACTTGATCTTATCTGCTTCAGTATGGATAACAGACGAAGCAAACTGTAGAAGTCCTTGAAACTTATTAGCAATGACAATAACACTCTCGTCCTAGATGGATTCGGGGTTCAAAACCTCTGATAGGTTGGCTTCACGAAGTGGAGCCGAATAATACCTCTCTAACATGAGAGTATTGAACTAGCTCCAAACACAGTCACGATCGGTGGGTTTCACAAAAAGCCACCAAGAATAAGCGCCTTTACTCAAATAGTAAGCTGCGATTGCCACCTTACTCTCCTCTGGACACTGAAACACGTCGAAGAGTTTATCGAAATATTCAAGCCAATGAACAAAGTCAGATGGTTCCGTCAAACCCTCAATAATAGGAGGCCTGTGACGAGAGATATCACCAACAATTTGACTCACTCCCCCAGTCTGCCCATGAAACGGCACCTAGAATCCCAGTTGCGGTGCACCACGAACCATTGTGGCCTACATGGTCTCCACTATCTGCGTCATCTGAGTCATATGGGCCATCATGCCACTTATAAGCAAGAAAGAGTTGATATGTCCACTCTCAGTCTGATCGACCTCTCGAGTATGACGTCCTGAAGGAGAATAGGTCGCATAGGTAGCACTATCGGCCGAACTTTGATCCATCTCGGCATCCGCACGCGCATAAACATGAGGTTCTGAGTTTCGGACTGCTCGGTAACCTCTACCCCCTCTGCCACGTCCTCGGATTCCTCTTTCCATACTGAAAGAATAGCGTTCGATCATGATCATAACTCAAATACGTCTCAACGGCCAAATCAGAATGCTAAGTCAATAGTCAAACATGAGTATACATGCTCAACAGATAAACAATCACATCAATCATGCTAATCATAGCCAATACAGAGCTCACACGTCCCAAAACAAATAATCATGAGTGAATCATAACACAAGTGTTACATACAGGTTTCAACAAAATATGTATAATCAATGACATAATGAATGTATGAACACAAAGAGAATTGAGTCCTTACACAGGTCACACGAAGCTTCGAGGTCTTGCGATACTAGTCTTCACTGACAATGAATCGATGAAAGAATGACTCATACAGTCATCTAACTATCACGACTCACAAAACCCGACTGTCCAGATTGTCATAACTTGACAGCCCGATTACTTCCGCGTCGGTAGAGCCACATAACTCACATATCAAGGTATCTCACAACCCAACTCTATAATACCATATTCTGTAAGACCCCCAAATCCCATTGGGTCATTATAGTGTCGTGGACCCCACACCAGGAGATCCACTAGGCGAACACGATCAAAATACAACAAACTGACCAAAAGGGGAATCTCAGTCCCTACTATGACATCCGACATAATATTCCGATATGGAATTTCGACGACAATTATGGGCCTACATGGCCAAAATAAAAGTACAACTACATTCACGAGCCTCGCACGGAAAATACAACAATCACCACAACTGACGAAACTGGAGTACTCCAAATTGTCTAACCGACCTGCACACCAAAATATCTCGGACTAGTATCGCTCGAATGCCTCGTCATCGTCATGCCCCTGTGTCACAACTCTCTCTTCGCAAACACCTAAAACATGAAAACATGTTCCGCCCCCACGGGGTCAGTCATCCAGATAGTGAATATCCAATACATGCACAACATGATATGCATCCAAGGCAAAATAAACAGTACAACAATGGTAATACGAGATGCTCACAAACCAAAGTAAGAACTGAGCATTCATGAAATAATATGCCCCCGGCATACGATCAATACCTGCTCAATAGGTTAGAACATAAGTGCCCAACGGCGAATCATCAATATAGAACAAAACCATGAAATTACCCGAAGGTAACCCAAACCAAAGCTGAAATAGATATGAATCACAATGCCCGAAGGCTCCAACAGAAATAACAAAACATCACAATGGCCTGAAAGCTCTCAGCCGAAGCTGCCACAATATCACAATGACCTGAAAACCACTCAGCCGAAGCTGCCCATCATCACAATAGCCTGAAAGCCGAATAGCCCGAAGTTGTATATCATCACAATACGGATCTCAAAGAAACAAACCCGACTGTCGAATATACCCCTCGGCGTATGAACAACCAGTCGCAAATCGTCGGACATATCCAATACAACATGGACTATGAACGACCAAAATAGTATGGCTCAAGATGGACATCACAGTACGCCCGATCTGGCAATGTGTCAGTGCACATGTCCACCCCGTATACGGAATCCAGAATATACGTGGGACAATGTACCTAATTAGCCTCACGAACTACGTCTCGTGTGCACAGTCCAATACGGAAATATCCACGCATGACTATATATGTGCCTGGCTAAAAATCCTACACAACAACCAATCGAAACGCAGATATGGTTCCGGATATATCACGATACAACATGACAACGAAACAAAAAGGATAACACATCCAATAAGGATCAAAAGACTCACCAAAGTGAACGATGACACACGAATAATGAAAGATCGACACGACCAACAATATCCAAAACAACCATCCTGGGATCACAATCCCTTAGGACCGATTAACACGATCAACAATCACAACACAACAATCTTGGATTCCTCAACCCCCAACGATCACAAAATTACCGAGTTTACAAGAAGGATTGTATGCTGCCTGGAGTCGGCCAACACGACAATAATAACTCGCGGATGGGCACCATCCTCGGCGGTCCCAATTCAAATACCTTGTCTGCCTTAGAATGGCTCATCGATAACAACTACACAACTGATGGAAACTATCCTCGATAATTCCAATTCAATACCTCGATTACCTTAGAATAGCCAATCGATAACAATGATACAACGGAAGGGAAATGTCTTTGACAGTCCCAATTCAATACATCGATTACCTTTGAAGGGTCAATTGATAACAACGACTCAACGGATGGGAAGTGTCTTCGAAAGCCCCGATTAAATACATCGATTACCTTAGAATGGTTAATCGATAACAACGACTCAACAGATGGGAAATGTCTTCGACAGTCCCAATTCAATACATCGATTACCTTAGAACGGTCAATCGATAACAACAACTCAACGGATGTCTCGGCACCTTTAATCAGCTGCCGATAACAAAGATGATAATCGTATACGTCAATGCCTTCAATCGGCCAATACAACATCAATAACGAAGCACCTCAATAACAATGATCACAACTATGTCTTAAATCGACATGAATATCAACAACAACAATCGATACATCGATACCGCGAACCGGATATCGACAACAATATTACCAACAAGTATCACAATGCCTTGAACCGGCCATTTACGAACAACAATAACATTTGGCATAATTTGCCGAAGGGTGTCATATCAAACAATCCCCTGATATCAACAAAATCATAAAGAGACTAAGTCTCGAAATGATACACACATTCATACACATACATGATAACATTAATCTCATTGACTAGTACAAGTATAAAACATGCCTCAAACCGATGGCGAGAAAGTCCTTCCACGATCAACGTCCTCCCACGAAGCGACGAACATCGCCTTCCAACGATCGCAAACGCTCGAACAACCCTGAATGAGAAGCGATTCATTCAATAACACAAAATCAATGGAAAACAACACCAAAACAATCCCGATTCAATCCCGAATCGGTTGAACGCCCCAAACGAAAATCATAGTTCTCAACTATGAATTCTAACATATTCCAACACCTCAATGATCGATAGGATCAAACATTCTTAACACTTGTGAAAACAATTCAACAAGAATCACTTAAGAACATCAAATTGATCCTCCTACAATGATAATATCATCAATATTATCACTACCACCTCAAGAACATCATCGACACAACAAACATGATGTCCAAACAATAATCAATCACTAATTCATCATGAATTCGGATTAATCAACAAGATTAAATCAACCATTGCAAGATTATGATAATCATTACATAATTCATCATAATTCTATATCAAAATGGTTATGATCTCCCCAAGAAACACAAACAACAACATCAATCATATCAAGACTATGTTAATCATATAGCAATCATAACATAATCCTTCCTAGACATGATTGTAACCTCCAAACATTCTTAAACATCAAGAACAACTCATACTCAAGACAAAATCATCATGTTCTTCATCACAAGTTATAAATACTCATCAAGAATCATGATATACTCCAACAATAAATCAATACCCAAAGAAAACAATAACAACAACATCATCATGCTCGAAAATCACTTGAAGAACAAGAGATTAAGAGAACTTACCAATGAAGAACAAGAACTCTCCAAACACCAAAGGAGCACCAACAAGCTTCCAACTTCAAGCTCAAAATCAAGTTATGATGATCAAAAACATGTTGGAAGAGGCTAAATATCAAGAACAAGTCTAGAGGGACAGTTCTAGGGAGAGAAAGAAAGATTTGGTTCGTGATGAAATGAAATACGAAACCAAGATATATAAACTGACAAGCTCATTATGTACGCTATACACCAAGCCTAACGTACGTAAGGACTATTACGTATGCTATATCAATAGCTTAACGTACGTAATGCTAGTATATAACCGACTGACCAGAAATAATAAGACCTTAACGTACGTAAACAACAACCATTTACGTACGTTAACAAGCTGCATGAATAACGTACGTATGCCTCACATCATAACGTACGATATGAACCCGTTGACTGCAATAGTAGATCGGATCAAAGATACCCAGGACCCACCGTCCGAAAGTAGACTCCGAGGAAGGTTCCCTCCTCCTACCCCTCATTACGTACGTAACATGAACATTATAACGTACGTAATGCCGAAAGCGAACGTACGTTAAGCGTACAAGCTAACGTATGTTAGCTCAACAAAGTGGACAACCAAGTTGTTCCACCAACTCTCAACTGGAAAGAACGAAACATAATCTATCGCACCTCAATAAACATGAATGACATAATACAACAACATTTGTACAATTCCAAATGAATACATACAACTCAACAGTGAAATGAAAGAGAGAAAAAAAAATTACCTCCGGATATTACAAGGAGCTCCTCACAGGGGTAGGGGCCCTGTGAGGAAAGGGGTTGTTGGCTGTGACGAGGCAACCTATTCAATGAATTCCTCCATCTTGCAAGACACCTGGTCATCCATCATAACTGCAGGTGGCTCAGGATCTACTATGGGAGCCGCTGGTGTTTCTTCCATAGGCACGACATCCTGTGGGTGGACGACTACAGGGGTAGAAGCAGTAGGCAGAACTGCCTCAATGGATACTATACTCGGGTGAACAACTGTCGGGAATCAACCTTTTCTTGCTGACAGGCCTTTTTTGGTCGATGTCACCAGCATTAGACATTGAAGAGTGAACATTGACGTCTCTCAGATCACTCTATATTGGCATAGAGTTTGGGTCAGGCCTGTTGGCGATAAGCGTGGCTTTGTTATAGAGGGTTGATTTGCAACCACCCAAAAACTACCCAGCTAAAATCTTCTTGGTAGTAGGCGATTTCTAGATGCCACAGCTAGTGAGAATGTGGTTCGGCATTAGGCCGAAGTACTTTCTTGTTGTTTTTGGCTTTGCAGCATTCTCCTGTAGGTGCTTCAAAACCACCTGGCACTAATTCATCTTTTTTGCACTTATGATGGCCACCATCATTCTGAATCTCAAGTTAGTGCACATTTCAAATGCATCAGTTCTATTTTCCATGACCCAACCGCAAAATTCGTGGAGGTAGAAGTAGGGAAGAGTAAAACTCTTCTTGTGGTATGTGGGATGGATATCTGTGGCTTTGGAGTTTCCGATGAATAGATTTTAGTATGCCTCAAGCATACTGTCAAACCCAAAGGTCTCCAGATCCTCCAATGTCAGGCCATCAGATGGCAGTTTATACAATTTTCTAGAAGATCCCTATTAATAGAAATCTCCTTGTTCTGCACGATGCTCACAATTGCAGAGATGGGAGTATCTTTCTTTTCCAACGCGAACTTAAAGGCTGCATCAAGGTATAATTCCTCAACAATCTGCTCCTCATAATTTTCTGGGTGAAGACTACCCAATCTATAGATCTCTTTCTATTTGACATGGGAAACAACCGGATTCATCCCAGTCATGTCTTCATTCTCAGAGACAATTATCTCTTGAAGAACATAACGTGCAAAGATCCTTCCATCAATTATAGCATCCTTGTTCTTCAAGGACATAGATGAAGTCTGAGATGAAATCATTTTTTACAAGAGAGAGAAATGAAAAGTAAGAAGGAAAGATTTGTAGAAAAACTTCTAAGTATGTAGGTTGTATGTTGTAGGCTCGTTTAATTGGCAAAAGCATACATAGTCTCTTGTTCAGCATATTGCCCTTTTCTAGTGTATAGGGAAGCTATGTTACAACGAATGGTCAGATTTAAGGGATGGGAACCGTTTATAAATAAACGTACAAAATGAATCTGGATGTAACTGGTACGTCTAATCCATCAATTTTTGAATTTAATGCCCGCTTCTGCCACATTACAACCTCCACTATTGCACGTTTAGGCCATTTATATTTTAAAATTGTGGGCTTCAAGGCTTTAAAATCTAGATGTCGTTTCAATATTGAAAGATAAATTATTTTAAATTTAGACGATTCATGTGGACTAAAATTTATGTTGACAAGTTAAGTGTACATAATTATATATGATTAAAATATTAATTAACACCCTACAGTATTTGTGCTATATCCGCTAAAGTACACATCCCCCTAAAAAGGTACATACAAGATTCAGTTTTTACGGAAATCGATGATTAATACTGTATTCTAGGGTCCTAGTATGTTCCCTCTTAATTAATGCACACTACAGCCATAGGAAGGTAAATATACCCCCTTCTTCCTACATTAAGAATATGACTTGTAGTTCTAAGTGTACGATTAATAAGTGTGGACACTTTATTCACGGGTCTTACAGTATTCCCCATCAATTGATGAGCGAAGTAAAAACTTCCAGGGTTTTAATAAAGCTGTAGCATTCCCAATTTCTGGCAGAGCGTACAGACCTTGTTGTACTGAGAGGTTATGTGAAGATGTCATCTGAATGTCTTTATGGACTTTTTCGATTCAGACATATTTATTTTCCACATGATTTCTGATGAAATGATGCTTCGTATTGATGTGGTTGCTCCTATAGTGTAGTAAAGGATTGTGCGTGATTGCAATTGCACTCATGCTGTTGCACACGATTGGAGTTTCTCTTGCCTAGATGCCAAAGTCCTGTAGATGTTGCTTCATCCAAAGGATCTGCATACAGTAGCTTCTAGCAGCACAATATTCCGACTCAGTTGTAGAAAATGAGTTGGCCAATTGCTTCTTACTGAACCATGACACAAGTCTAGGTCCAAGGAAGTGACAAGTCCCACTTATACTCTTTCTATCCATCTTGCAGCCTTCGAGATCTACGTTGCTGTAGCCCACCAAATCGAATCATGATTCATTGGGATGCCATAATCCTACATTGATTGTTCCTTTTGACGTACTTAAGGATTTGTTTGGTTGTGGCAAACTGTGACTCTTTACGTGCAACCTCATATCGAGCACAAACTCCTACAGCAAACTGGATATCGGGTCTGCTGGCTGTTAGATATAGGGGTGAGCCAATAAGCTTCCGATAGAGTTACTAGTCCACTAGTTTCCAGCTTTGGCCGCACTAATCTGTGTCGAAGTGCTCATTGAGAAGTTCATCCCGAAGTTAATGAGTGACTTCTTGTTGTATTTCTTTTGGTTGATGAATATACCTGTAGGTAACTGTTTGACCTGCAACCCTAAGAAATAGCTAAGTTCTCCCATCATACTCATTTCAAATTTACTTTGCATGAGAATAGAGAACATCTTACACAGATCAAGGTTAGTTGAACAAAAAATAATGTCATCAACATAAATTTGTACCATGAGAAGGTCATCAACTTCCTGGATTTTGAAGAGTGTCTTGTCGACAGCACCCTTCTCAAATCTACTATTGATAAGATATAGCGATAGAGTTCCGTATCACTCCCTTGGTGCTTGATTGAGACCATACAATGCTTTTCTTGGCCTGTATACAAGATCACCTTCCTATGTGTTGACAAAACCCTTTAGGTTGTTCAACATACACTTCTTCAGCTAGGTCACCATTAAGGAATTCACTCTTAACGTCCATTTGATACAAGATAAAGTTCTTATGAATATCAAATGCTAGGAATATCATAATGGCTTCTAGTGTGGCTACAGGGGCAAAAGTTTAATCATAGTCTATGCCTTCTTCATGTCTGTAGCCTTGGGCAACTAGTCTAGATTTCTTTCTTATGACAAGTCCATTCTCTTCCTTCTTGTTTCGAAATACCTATTTAGTTCCAATTGCAACTTGATGGATTGGTCTGGGGACTAGGTACCAAACATTGTTCCTTCTAAAACCATTTAGCTCTTCTTCCATAGATGAAATCCAGTCGCGACGGGTTCATACTGTGCTAAGAATACAGCTAGTATGCATCTGGAATGTCTCATAAGTTTGGCTTTGGACTTCCATATAGGGAATGGGGACTCTTTAGGTCCAGATTCTGTTTCCTATTATGCAAAGAGTACAATTCTTGCGTACTCTGTATTCTTCTTCTGGTGGAAACACCAACATCAATATCACCAATTATTAGCTCTTGAGGGTGATCTATTAACCAGCTCTTGTCGGGTTCTAATTCAGCATCCCTTGCTGTGTCCTGTTGGGCTCTAGGTTTAGCTTCAACTTCCACAACATTAGCTTCAACTATTTCTTTTATTCTTACACCAGCGGGATTAATTCTAGAGTGGCGATAGATTCTTTCTGAGGCTGTGGGATTTCCTCAAGAGATAAAGTTTGGACGGATTGGGTTAGGTTAAGATCGCAATGGGGTCATCTAAGACCACATGTACTGACTCCTCTATAGTCAGTTTTCTTCTATTGAAAATCCTGAATGCCTTGCTGTCGGAGGAGTATCCAAAAAAGGTACCCTCATCGGATTCCCCATTAAAGGTCTTGATCTGATCCTTCCCATTATTAAGGACGTAACATATGCACCTAAAAATGTGAAAATACGCAACCATAGAAATTTTATTATTCCATACCTCATATGCGATGTTGTTGTGGTGTTTGTTGATAATACAGCAGTTTTGTGTATATCACGCTGTATTTGTAGCTTCTCCCAAGAAATATTATGGCAACTTGCTTGCAGTAATCATTGTTCTTGTTGTCTCCTTCAGCATTCTATTCTTTTGCTCGGCAACACCATTTTGTTGAGGAGTCTGGCCTACTGAGTATTCATGTTTTATGCCATTATCCGCACAGTACTGCTCTATGAATCAGTTAGTGAATTTTGTGCTTCTGTGGGGCTAAATGGATACAATGCTCAGCCTTTCTCATTCTAAAGCTTTTTAAGGTGATCTGGTATCTTTCTGGTTGTCTCTTGCTTCTTTCTCAGGAACATCGTCCATGAATACCTGGACAAATCATCAACGATAACAAGACAATATTTCTTACCTCCCAGGCTGGCAGGGTCTATAGGTCCATAAAGATCCATATTGAATAAATCCAGGACCCTATGGGTTGAGATATGATTTGCTCTTCAGAGAGGTCTTGACTTGCTTGCCTTCTTGACCGGGTCTGCAGATGTTGTTTTTATGAAATGAAACATTGGGCCTGCCTCTGACCATTCCCTGTCGGGCTAATTTGTTGATGGTCTTCAAATTGATGTGAGACATCCTTTTGTGCCATAGCCTGTTTTGATCTGCAGTGCCTTCGGCAACAAAGCAAGGAATTATAGCACTAGTAGGTTTCCAATCAACAATGTACATGTTACCTGATCGGCTTCCTATGAGGACAATTTGTTGGTCTTACTGTCCTTCACCTATAGTGATCTTCAAAGAATTTGATTGATAACTATTTGTCATACAACTGGCTAACACTAAGAAGATTGTACTGTAGTCCTTTTATATAGGCAACATTGTTGACCTTTAATTTTCCTATAAGCAGGATTCATTTCCCTCTTGTTCTCCCTTTGAATTTATTAACGGATCACACCTTTGGACCTAGACCTTCTACATAATATTTTAGATTGGTGATATCTCATATCATGTGGCGAGAACATCGCTGTCGAAGTATTAGATGTCCTTCTTCATGATATCATGTATTCAAGAGGTAAGTAGATTTAGGTGTTGATATTTGGGTCCTTAATTATTAGTATCTTTAGGTACCCAAACTTGCCTTACAGCAATGGGTTTTATGTAGGTTGTGTTAGGTCCTCTTTTGTGAGATTTACATGGGGCAGGCACGTAATTGCTGTAAGCATTGTTATTATGCATGTAAATTTGAGAATTTTGGTTCCAGTAAGGTTTTTGTCTGGGGGGAGGAACCGTGTTAGTAGAACTGTGCGGAAACTTGCTTACGAGAACCATACCTGGGTTCATGTACCTAGTATTAAGGAGAAACGTACTGTTGATAGTACTGAGGTGCATGCTATTGGTGGTGCTTGGGTATAGCCTTCCTTCTTCTCTGCTGGCGAGGTTTTTGGTATGCTTGGGGAGAATACTGATGATGTTGTGCATTGCGTCTTACAAGCTTATGAGGATGTGTGGTCTGCTGCTTGCGATAAGAACTTGGAGTCGGAATGGCAGCCTTTGATTTATGAGAAGGTACACTTGTAGCATTTCCTTTGTCTACATGTGCAGTTTTAAAACTTTCTCGATTTTAGTGACAGGTTCCACCCATTTGACAAATACCATACTGGGTTTGCCGTTGTTGGAGAACGAGTTGTATCCTAACCCATGATTAGCATGAACATGTTGTTCAGTGCTCAGGATATCTTCCATCCTCCTAGATGATTTCTCAAATGACTTGAGGATGGTCTCGAGTTCTCCTTCTCTTTTCGCGAGAAGTTGTATCTTGGCTTCCAGTAAAGCATAATCATTTGTCTTTCATTGATTATGAGATTTTACCTCTTTTACTTCTGTTATAAGTTGATGATTGCTTTCCATAATTTTTTCATGAGTGACCTTGCTATTTCTGCAATATAAAGACATGTTTTCATAATTGATTTTTCAGCAAGTCATTTTCATCCTTCAGCTCTAGGTTGTAAAGAGAGAGTTGTAAGTTTTCTTTTTTAAGCATCTCATGGGGTGGTCTGAAACCCATTCATCATGTTTTCAAAGGTTGTGATGCATTCATAGGGTTAACTGAGGTTGAGCTTACCTCATCATAACTGTCGTTATCATCCACTTCCTTTGACATAAAGCACATGTAGGCTCTATCTTTGATTTTATTATCAGATGAGTCACTGCCAGTGATAGCCCGTGGGCATTTCTTTATTTTTTATAGGTGTGGGCATGGATTCTGGTTCCCCGATCAGTGCCTTCAGCTCATTTCTCCAGACACATCTCTTCTCATCCTTCTATTGTTGCTCAACCTCTATTAGATTCTGTACCTTAGGATGAGGACATCTATTTGCATAGCGTCCTTGCTTCCTGCAATTATAACATCTATTAGAGTCTGCGGAGGATGGTGACTCAACGCTCACCTTGTTAAAGGGTCTAGGCTTCTAGGGAGCCTTTCCGAATTTCTTAATGAATTTCATAAACTTGCGCATGAGCAAAACCATTTCGTCTTGTGACAGAATATCATTATCGTTGTTGATGGCCTTGGATGTGCTAGGGGCAGAGCTGTGTCTTCTGTCGAATACAACAGTCGGTGCTGTAGTATTAGAAGGGGACTCTTCAGCCTTTTCCCTACTGTCAATTTCGTACTTAAAAGCTTTGAGGTCAGAGAAGAGGACAAAAGTAGACACATCATTAAGATTGCAAGACACATGCATAGCTGTGGTACTAATGTCCCAACAGGCTTCAGCCTTTTCTCTATTGTCAATTTCAGACTTAAAAGCTTTGAAGTCATAGAAGAGGACAAAAGTAGACACATCATTAAGATTGCAAGACACACGCGTAGCTGTGGTCTTAATGTCCCAACAGGCAGGGAGTGATCTAAAGATTTTAAGATTTTTCTCCTTTTATGTTTAAGCTTTTCCGAAAGCTTCATGTTCACCAACAATGCCAGTAAATCTAAGATCAAGTTAGTGTTTCAGTGATTTTCGTTTCGAAATATTCAAACAGCTGAGTTAGTTTTAAAATTTTATTTTCTTTTGAGAACTCAGTTCCCTAACAAATTAACTTGAGTTTTTCCCAATTATCTTAGTTGTCTTACAGCTTTTTACCTTAGAGAATGTGGCATTAACTACGTCCACTGTTCCTCCACACAGGAGTAAATTGTTTATTAAAACCACGACGTACAAAACTATGTGACTTTAACTAAACACGTTGTTGTATCATTCACACAGATTGATACAGCCAACAACAGCTTAGGCCGTTCACACAGAATGGATTTGGCTTCTTCGATTCTCTTCTTCTCACACGAATTGAAGCTTTGTCCTTGGCACTATTCATCCCACACAGGTTATAGATAGCAAGACTTAGTCCACACAAGGCTAAGTAAATTCAACAGTAAGATTGGTATGACAAGATCGAACAACAGATGTATGCTTGATGAGCGTTCGCTGTAAGTGTGTTGTTCATGTTGAGGACTTTGTATATTTCTTCTCTTTTGATGAAGCTGTATGCTTGAAGAAATTTAGTGCTCTTGTAAGCTTAATAATCAAATTGTCAATTCTTTGAATCGCCAGGTGAGCAATGTCCTATTGCTTGGGGCTCTTTATAACCTTGGAAATAGATCCATTATAAATGTAGCCTGGCCGGTTGGCGAGACTGCTCTGATTGGCGACTTCAGAATATTTTGACTTAAAGGCGATTCTCATTTAATGCTTCCGACATTCTTTTTTACCAGCATTTCTCTTCAACCGTTTTAAATGTTATCCTATCAGCACAAAATGTTACTTTAACCTTGAATACTTTGTGAATAAAGAATGTGCTTTCTAAATGGTTTAAAGTTTTTTCAATCCTGTTGGATTTATGTTTTAGTTTTCCTAAGTAAAACACTTACAACATGTTTGCTGTATCCAACATCTTCGTCTTTACTGTATCTTGAAAACTATGTTGTATGAAAGGACTCTTGACTTTGCTAGAAGTTCTTACGTTGTACGAATGGGCTGTATGATGTTCTCCTAACAACTTTCATACTTAGACTGATGTTATGACTTTGAAAATCTTGCTGTATGAGGCAATTATCAACACACAGTGAGGATTTTTCCCAACAATTTCCCCTTTTTTGATAATGGCAAAACTTGTAATAAAGAGAGGTTGTCTTAAAGTCTTCTGTCAAAAGTTCTGATCTTCGAGACTTAGTCTAAAAATTTAAATTGCTCGCAGGCAAGTTCTAAAATAATAAATCCTACAGGACTAAGTGTATTACAACTTAAATTTTGATTGGCGCGTAAGTGCAATCTTACAGGAAGTAATCCTATTTGAATACAACTTAATCTATAAACTGTTCGCAGATAAGTTCTTAGAGCTTCGAGACTTAGCGATGTTTTATACTTGGTAAAATATTTTAACACAAAATATAATCAAAGTAATGACATTAGATCACAAGCTATAATCTTTTGAGATAAAAAAGTATTTTATTGATAAGCAGATTAGAGTGTTGTTTGTATTGGAAGTTTACATCAAAAAGTAAACAGAAGAAAGTAATATACAGATAACTGAAGTTCGATCCCCTATAAGACTGATGTTTCCAAGATTTCCGAGAAGGGTCGTGCTAGGTTCCCTTCCACCAGTTGATTAAGGTGTCTATTCCTCGATCCCTATATATGTTTCTTCCTTCATGTGATACGTCAAAGGAGAGAATACAGTCTTCTGGGTATGTTGGCCGTTCACCCTTTTGGATTTTGGATTTCAGCTTGATATGGAGTGGGAGATTTCCTTCTGCTAGAAGCCTTGAGAACTCCTTGGCGACATCCTCCAGTGTTTTAAAGTGATTGAACATGGTTGCTTCCCTTATGAGAACACAAAAGTATCTCATTAGTTCATTATGCTTCCATGCCTTCAACTCTTCAGCTGTTGGCTGTCTTTCTGTCGGGTATTTGGTTTCTACAGCTTTCTGCACAATGTTCTTCCAAGGGAAGTTAGATTTTAGGACGAGAACTAGAAACCTTGTATCCTTTGGCTCCTTGACCTAGCCCGGGTCCGGCTAGTCTTCCGATTGCACCATCTCCTACCAGCCTCTTGAGCCTCTTCCCCCTCTTTGGTGTTATTAAGATCAAATACCATGAATTTCCCTAAGAATATCCAACGACTCAGCCTGCTTTCTTTTTAGATCTGTGACGCAATGTACCTCGCAACCACTGATGTAAGTTCGTCGATCTTCTGATCATGAGTAGTTAGTTTTGATCCAGTAAATTCTAGGGCGGCTACTGTCTTGGACTCCATGACTCGCAGATTTTCTTGTTCCTGTTTCAGGATGTGCTCCTGATGCTGCTTTAATTGTTTAAGGGCTTGCCGTAATGGATTGGGCATGAGGCGGAAAGCCTCTTCCACATCCTGTACGGAAATTTGAAGCTTCGGAACTTCATCCTGAGTAGTTTCTCTCATCCAGTCGAGCTCCTTACCAACGTCGTACATGGCTTTGACAGCATCCTGTAAGAAGACAGTTTGGCGACCGATCTGTTGTAGCTGTTCGATGCGGGCTTCTGTGCGGGGTGAGTTGGGGTAAGCGAGCTTGGAATCAGATGGCTCTCCAAGCTATTTAAGTATGACATTGTGACGAGGCATTTGGGGTTCGTCATCAACTAGGAAATCCTCTTCTGATCTGGATGGAGATCCCGTAGGGAGAGAAGTGTATACATGTTGCTCGGCGGGAACCTCGGATGGTTCAACTTGTTGTGCTGTTGGAGAGACAGAGGGGAATGATTCCTCTGGTCTATGACTGGTTTATGCAGCCAGGGGTACAAGAAGGATTGGGTCTTCCTATTGGCTTTCAACGACCACCTGTTCCTTAGGAGGGACTGAATCCTCCTTTTGGATGGTGCGTGTTTCATCGACTCCAGTTGGAGGGACTGATTCCTCCTCTCTGGGGGCTGATGATGGTGGTTCAGCAGAAGTCCCTTAGCCATCAGCGGCCTTGCACTGAGCAAAGTCTTTTTCACGAGCCTTCACACAGATCATCCTCAGACCTGTCTGTAGGTCATCGTCATCTCCATCTGAATAGGGATCTGAGTGATGTCTTGGGTTCCGTGGCTTGTCGGCGGACTGTGACTTCCCTTTCAGTCGCGTGTTTTCTTTTGCCACAAAGTTAGAGGTGATCAGTTCATGGCAAAAGGGATCATCCCATCTGATCAAGACTTTGGCATTTTGGGTGTCCATGACTTCCAAAACGAACAACTCTTCCTCTTTCCAGCTTTTCCAATTGTACAAGGGGTCGTATGGGGCGACCCTGTATAATTTCCACATTTTGAAGTGATCAAATTCTTCTTCAATCTGGACCTATAGTAGAGTGTTATTTATGATATCTGTGGGGGAGGGACTTTGAACAGCATAGGGTTCTTTTGTCCGGTTTACATTCTCGACAGATAAGGGAGCCTCTTGAGAAGTGGGATTCATGATATGGTGGGATGCCCTGATGGGAGAGGGACTCCTTATAGGGGTGGAGGCCCTGTTTGGAGTGGTAATCATTGGTTCCAAAGGAGCAGCCGATTCACCGGTTCCTTCTAGTTTGACAAGTGTCTGGTCATCCGTCATAGCCAGCACATGCTCAGGATCTGCTGTGGGAACAACCATATTTTATTCCATGGGGGTTGCACTCTGTGGGATAACTACTGCGGCAGGTGCAGTGGGCAGAACTGCCTCAGTGGCTGCTGTAGCCACCGGGGTTGCCACAAAAACAGCTTCCGTCTATGAAGACTTCTTTGTATTCTGCTTCTTCTTTCTTTTCTCGATAGTTGTAGGAGAGCTGCTATCGAGAACATTTCTTTTCTTGATGACAACCTTCTTCTTGCTATCAATGGATTAGATTTTGTCGGGAGATCAGCGATATCTCGGGGATCACTCGATGTCGGGAGCGAGAATAGGCTTGGCCAATTGGCGAGAAGTGGCACCTTGTTGAATACCGTTGGTTTAGAGCCACCGAGAAACTTCCCAGCAAGGATCTTTTTGGCATTAGGGGACTGCTGTATTCCACATCTAGTCAGAATGTAATTCAGAATTAGGCCAAAAGACTTCATCACAGAATCCGGATTCGACGCCTCCTGAAGCCGTTTCAAAATGATCTGGCACCAGTTAGCCTTTTCTCTAGTTATGATGATCACCATCATCCGAAATATTAAACTTATGCACTTTTGAACGCTCCAGTCTGATTTTAAACAACTCTACAACAAAAGTCATGTAGGTACAAATAAGGCAGGGTAAAGTTTTTCTTATGGCAGGAGAGATGAACGTGTGAAGGCTGAGAGTTCCCAGTGAATAAATTCCAATAGGCCTTCAATAGATCATTAGACCCAAATGTTTCCAGATCATCCAATGTCAAACCATCGGAGGGCAGTTTGTACAGACGCTCAAGGAGTTCCCGATTAACAGAGATCTCATTTTCTTGCACAGTGCTGATGACAGCAGTGAGGTCAGAACCTTTCTTGTCCGATGCATACAAAAACTCAGCATCAATATAAAATTCCTCTATGATTTTCTCATCGTAGTTTTCAAGATGCAACTACCCAAACGGTAGAGATCAGTTTGCTGCACATAGGAGAGTCATCAACTTAGCGAGCAAAGATTCGTCCGTCAATGATCATGTCCTTATTCTTTACTAAAAGATATGAAGTATGGGAAGAAGACATATTTGGAGGAGTGTATATAAAGTAGGTTAGAAAGCTTTGAAAGTTTCTAGATTGTATGATGTAGGCTCGATAATTATGCAGAAAGCGTAAAGAGTGTGTGGATCAGCATACTGGCCCTTTTATAGTGTGGAGGGAAGCTAGGTTACAGTTAACGATCAGATTTAAGGGATGGGAACCGTCTTTGAATAAACGTACAAGATGGATTTAGATGTAACTGTTACGTCTAATCTGACAGTTTTTGAAATTAATGATCGGTCCCACTTCTAACACAGTTCGACTTCCACTATTGCACGATACGGTGATTTGAATTACGAAATTGTGATTTTTAAGGCATTAAAGTCCATGATTCTCTTTAGTATTGAGAGATAAATCATTTTAAATTTAGACAATGCAAGTGGACTAAAAACTGTTTGTAAGGTTCAAGAGTATGAATTTAGACACACTTAAAATATTAATTGATATCCTACAGTGTATGTGCTGTATTCGTGAAAATATAGCATTTCCCCTTAAAAGGTACATTTAAGATTCCATTCTTACAACAATTTTGGATTAACACTGTATTCTTGGGTTATACAGTATTCCTCCTTAATTAATGCACACATAATCTGTAGGAAGATTATAATGCCTTATTCTTCCTACAGTAAGGATATAACTTGGAGTTCTAAGTGTACAATTAAATAAAGTGGATACTGTGTTTATGGGTCTTACAGCATTCCCCCTCAATTGATGAGTAAAATATACAAACTTACAGGGAGTCGGGATAGATATTATTAATACAGACACACCTTTAGAGTACGAGTATTAATGTTAGAGTACAATTACAAGGAGTGTAATGCCCCTAGTTATCTAGCTATTGAGTGCTGTTTGATTGCCGGAAGAACCAGAGTTAAAGCTCTGTGAGTTCTTGTTACAAATATGAAGTTCTCTGTACTGTTTACTGTGTCTAATCGTTGTAACGTCCCTTTTTCCAATGCTGGAGATCTCCTATTTATAGAAGAGTAGGTTGTTGGGATGTCTCCGTCCCAAACGGGCGATCGCCGTTCCGGCATTAAATTAAGCCGGCGATCGTCTCGTCATGTGGGCTGTTTCCTTAAAGTCCGCAGCTGCTGCTGGCAGCCAGATGCGCGAACCAATGGGAACGTGACATGTGCCTCACATCGCAATCTTGGGAGGTCCCACCTAGGACCTTTCGGCGGGTCTGTCGGTAGGTGAGGCTGTCCTTGTCACCAACAACCGCTGATGGGCTGGAGTCAAGCCTGTTCTTGCGGCGCCTTTTGCAAATCTGCACGTGGGCCTTCATCCCGAGATTCGGTCTTCGCAGACTTTGACGGACGTTGGTTTTACATGTGGCATAGGACGGTCGTCCTCAGTCGGGTACTAGAGGAGATCACTAGGTGCCAAGAAACGATCGCCCTGGACGTCGGCCGTTAGGCACTTGACCATGATCAGGCATCTCCGGTTGGCACGTCTACCTTGGTATATTTGATCTTAAACATTACCGATTCCAAATTCAATCTTAAATACGAATACAAGTTTCCTCCTTGTAAATTCATAATCAAAACCAATTACCGATTATCATCATCAATCCGGACAATCTGATTAATTCAACATTATAGATAATCATATTCCAAGGGTTTCAAATAACTCAATCATTCGATTTGAACACTTGTTCAATACGTATGAACTTCCTAACTAAAAGATGCATCATAATCTCATCAAACTCGAAATCATATTCGTATTCCTATACGAATTTTGTACCAAAACACATAACTTAGTTCGATATATGAATATTCCATATTCATATCCAAAACACCAACACCTCCTAAATACATTCATCATATCAATGATCAATTCGTCTCGATATTCAGGATTTCATAACATATCCGATTCCAACTTCAACTTTAAACACGAATCAACAAGATTCCTTTTTGTTCATACTTGTAAACAATATTATCGGCATAATAGACAATCTGAACTACCCAAATAGTTCAATACCATTAATAATCTTGTTATGAGACTATCCATAATGTTTCCGGATTCAAACTTGTTATCATGATTCATATTTCGTCAAGAACAAACGAATTCTACCACTACAATCAACATAGTCTTGGTTTCAATCATCAAATCCATGATTATACTTAAAACCATTATGTATCCTATCATATATTCCTCTTTGATGTGATATATAAACCAAGAATCCAAGAACACCAAGAATACCATGATTCCATAATCATGATTACATAATCAAAACATAGATCATCATATAATTATCTTTTTCGACATGCATTATTCATAACACCACAAATCATAGCAATACTACCATAATCGTCATCATACGAGGTAAACAACGGCAATAACATCAAGAATCCAAAATGAAGGAGGGAATTACATCGACATATCTTTTCATCACGATCTAAAACCACTACAATCGCACCAATACTCATATATCAACAACAAAACCCGATAATCTATCATACGAGCATTATTGAACGAATCACAACCCTTACAACATGAATAACCTTAATCAAAATCTTTAATCTCTTGTCACAATACCATTCATTCATATATAACATCATAATAACAATAAAGTAGATTAACATGCTTCCTAACATGTAATCATCATTCCAAACTCGAGCTATACTCGGAGGTTGACAAAGGGTGCCTGATATTGAAAAACCACGATGAAGAACAATAGAACTCCTTCCAATGATTGTTATCAACTCTAAGAACAACTCCAATCCAAGCTCCCAATCTCATAACCAAGTTAGAAGATCCAAAAGTCGGTCTTGGAGGGGTGAAGTATGAAGAAACAAGGTGAAACCTCTTCAAAATGACGAAATGACGGGCCTCTCTCTCTCACACACACACACACACACACACACACACACACATATATATATATATATATATATATATAAACATCCCTTACGTACGCTATATGAACTATTTAGCATACGTAATAGCCATTACGTACGTTATCCTTCATTGGTAGCGTACGTAATGATAGTCTAGAACCTCCTGTCTCAATTCGTTCGATGCATTACGTACGTAAAACAAGTGCCATAGCGTAACACATACGTTGACTTGCTACAGTAAATGTCCAATTAGCGTATGTTATACACTAATCGTAGCGTACGCTAACCTCAGCATTAGCTCGCCCGTCCACATCCGCGCCGAAAGCTGCCGAGCACGGGCCCACCTGTCGATCATATCTCGGATCCTGCTTGATACGAACTTTACGTACGTTAACTCATCCACTTAACATATGTAATAGCTGTGCACCTTACGTACGTTAACTATCCTTCTTAACGAACGTAATCCTTATGCATTAGCGTACGTTAAGTATACATCGTAGCGTGCGCTATCGTGGCTGTACTTATCCATTTACAGCTATTCTTGTCCAACGTCTCGACATACAGAATACGAACATACGACATACTGAATACACATACTCCTCCCGAAAATATTCTCATACGATACCTCTGATACACGATATCTTTATATACAATTGTCGACCAAGTATGACAATTATACAAATACAGTTGTCTCAGTCTTCAATTTATTTTATCCATATTGTATAGACACCAAGCTATACATATCTCAGATAAAATATTGCGAAATATTTATACTGAAAATCCGGGTATTACAAACATTGGCTACAATAAATAATGTTGTAGGTGTTTTACTTAGGAACAGTAAAAAGCAAAATCAACATAACTTAAAAGGAACTTTAAACTGTTGAGAAATAAACTTTCTTTATTCATGGGATTCGGTGCTTAAATCGAAGGCGCAGCGGAAGCAAAAAAAATATAATTTAACTGAACCCATTAAAGTGGATCTATCATGCATCATATATACGAATATAAATAGACAAGAGTAAAGTAATCGAAAACATATCCTTGTAGTCCTTTGATTAAATGTCGGTGGAGAGTTTGCCACAAATCGAATTTTGCAAGCCTTCTTGAAAAATCCCAAGCACCGAAAATATCGTGCCTCTACTAGCCGCGTGCCGGAAGATGACCGAAAAAAACTTATATATATATATATATATATATATGTATGTATGTTTGTATGTATATATATATACATATTATATAGAGAGAGAGTAGCTTATTAAAATTATTTAAAACACTCTAATTGTATAAATATAATTTTTCTCTCAATTTTTCTTCCCAAATTTTCTCTAAGAAAATGATGAACAAAATGAACAAACTTCTCTCTTAAAAACCTTAATGACAGCCGCGTACTCACACATGGAGTGGAAAGATGATTAAGGTGGTGTTGGTTTTATTAAGTAAAATCCACACATAATTTCAAAATCCTTTTTATAAATAATTCACAAAATAAATTATCCCCAACCCCACATTATCTCATCTTATATAACAACAAAATATGATGATAAATAAATTGGGGGGGGGGGGGGATATGATAGAAGGGAGTTAATTTGTTTCGGTCCGTGACACGGACCATTGTATGTCTAGTCCAATAAATACACCTTTGTACGTCTCAAATAAAATTAATACAACTAATCAATCTAATTAATTATTTATATCAAAATATTATTTCCACAAGAAATAATTAATTATCCAGTAATTTATTAAATTCACGGAACTAATTTAATTTATCCAATAAATTAAATTATACATCAAATGTCCAAAATTCATTAAGAGAGAATAAGCTCACATTTATCCGTCGTCTCCCTAATGCGCGATTAGGTAGGTCTGTCTCGAAAAGAAATGGGAGGAACCAAAGAGTTATAACACCACCTAGCCAGTCGTGTGGCCTACAATGTCGTGAATACCAGTATACATATAAACCCATATTTCATATGTCCCGATTAAGTTATAGGGTCATGGTCAGTCAAACACTATATGTACTTAATGTTATGCTTAATTTAATGCAAATCGAGATCACTGAGCTCTTGTGTCTCTAATACAACTAGCTCAAATGCTTTGCCCAAACACTTATGATCTCATCTACTAATAACCGTATAGGACATACATCTGTTCACTTACAGGAGAAAGAATCCTATCTTGGTATTCAGTAGAATCTGCTACTTGCCCGTTAAGACACATGCCGAGGTTCACCCCCACCTTTCGATTTTCTAGGTCGAACTACTCTAGTAAAAAACTTAACGTAATATGTGTTGGGATTCGGCGCCTAAAATGAAGGCCCAGCGGAAGCGGTAAAATGAAAATTAA
This sequence comes from Orobanche coerulescens, assembly GCA_033398695.1. Lineage (NCBI taxonomy): Eukaryota > Viridiplantae > Streptophyta > Magnoliopsida > Lamiales > Orobanchaceae > Orobanche > Orobanche coerulescens. Next base: position 69,895,638 of record CM065803.1, read on the forward strand.
TTTGATCCGAATCCCTATGAGGATCGATCGAGCTACTAATATACGAATATATAAACGAAATCACAACAGATATTAGAAACTCACCCTTGTAGTCCGTTGATTAAATGGATTCCTTCTCTTGAGCTATTCCCCAAGCTTTTGAAATCCCGAGCACCGAAACACCGTGCCTCTACTTACCACGTGTCGGAAAAACGATCGGAACGACTTCCACTTTGTTGTCCTCCAAGGACACGGCTAGAACAAAATGGTAGGAGCTATCAAATATAATTTAAAACACTCTAACTGGATAGATATATTTTCTCTATTTATTTTCTCTTAATTTTTCTCTAAGAAAAATGTGAAGGAAAAATGATGAAGAAGATGACTTGAATAAAGGGAGTTTTTCACTCTCTCTCACTATTGAAAATGCCGTGAGTATATCTCAAAGAATCAAGAGGTGGTCATTTTTCTCCATACATATCACTATATATTATTGTTTCACAAAGAATAATAATACCAACCTTTTTATTTTCTTTGGTCTTCCACCAATTAAGGTGGAAGACTAAGGCCCTGTTCTTTTGGACTTATTTTTTAGTTTTTGATTCGATTCGATTCGATTCGATTCGAGTCCATTCCGTTCGATTCGATTTAGTTCGATTCAGTCCATTCGATTCGATTCGATTCGATTTTCGATTCTTCTTCTTATTATTATTATTATTATTATTAATCTTAATTATTATTATTGTTATTATTACTAATAATATTACTATTATCGTTGTTGCTGTTAATTACTATTATTATTATTATTTACCATTATTATTATTATTATTTACCCTTAATATATATTTGATTCGATTCGATCGATTCGATTCGATTCGATTCGAGTCCATTCGATTCGATTCGATTCGATTCGATTCGATTCGAATCCATTCGATTCGATTCGATTCGATTCGATTCGATTGATTCATTCAGTCCAAAAGAACATAGCCTAAGACCAAGATAACAAACAAGGTTGGTTCGGCCATCTAGAAGAACACGGAGCAATCCGGTCCGTTTCGGACTTTCTGGAGTCCAAACAGATAAATTCCATTCGTTCCGATGTATTTATATCAATTAATTAATCCAATAAATTTATTTAGACATAATTAATTTCTCCAAGAAATAATTATATTCATGAATTAAATTAATCACCCAGTAACTTATTTAATTCATTAGGCTGAAATTAATTTATCCAATAAATTTATTTAGACATCCAATGTCCCAAAATTAATTAGACATCCAATGTCCAATAAATTAGATATCCAATATCTAATATTTATAAAGAGAGAATATGCTCGATTCATTCCGTCGTCAATCCTATTGCGCGACTCGGTAGTTTCGTCTCAATTAGCAATGGGAGGAACCAAAGAGTAGTAGCACCACCTGGCCAGCCTGGCGGCCTACAATGTACCCCAACTGAGAACGAATGATTGGGATCATTCAAAAACCATTCTATCGTGAATACCAGTATACGTATAAACCCTTCTTTCACATGTCCCGATGAAATTATAGGGTCACGGTCAGTCAACCCCTATCTGTACTTGACGCTATGCATGCGTTAATGCAAATCGAGGTCATCGAGCTCTCGTGTATCCAATACAACTAGCTCTAATGCTTTGGCCAAAGACCTATGAACTCATTTGCCAATAACCGCATAGGACATATAACCCGTTCACTAAAGGAGAAAGAATTCTATCTTGGTATTCAGTAGGACCTGCTACTTGCCCGTCAAGACGCACGTCGAGGTTGACCCCCACCGTTCGGTTTTCTGGGTCGAACTAGTGTAATGAAAATCTTAACATCACAAGCACATCCATACCAAATCCTCCAGTCGAAGGTTCACGAATACCTATCACAACCTTTCGATTCCGTCATTGACTGCCCCGGAGTGAAACCGTGTGACGAATCGAGGGTGAGTCAGTTCGAGTATACTAATCCAATTAGCATACCTATAACGTGTGCTCCCACTAACTATTAGTGTTCGACATGCACTCTCCACGTCAAAGAACACGTCATACAAGTCTTCACATAAACTTAACGCCCAGTCAAGTTTCATCGACTTGCGAACGATTAAGTATTTGAGCTATAAACCTTTCCAGTGCCGATCCCCTTATCCAATAAGGAGTGGAATTTTTTGCTCTCAAATACACGGACTAGTTTCTATATATATATATTTACGAGTCAAGAATGCCAGTAATTACCAGTAAATAAAGAAACATTCATCTGCCTTATATAAATGATTTACACAATTACAAGTACAATTCCCTCACTCAACATCTTCTGAGTGGCATTCGAGGGCATACTCCTAACAATAAGCACATTCCTACTAAATCCTCAAGTCGAAGGTTCATAGATACTTATCACAACCTTCGATTCCATCATTGACTATCCCAGATTGAAATCTGTGCGATGAATCGAGGGTGAGTCGGTTCTAGTATACTAATCCCATTAGCATACCTACAATGTGTGCTCCCACTAACCATTAATGACGACAGGCACTCTCTAAGTCAAAGAATACGTCACACAAGTCTTCACATAAACTTAATGCCCAATCAAGTTTCATCGACTTTCGAACGATTAAGTACTTGAGCCATAAACACTTCCAGTGCCAATACCCTTATCCAATAAGGAGTGGAATATTTGCTATCAAATACACAGACTAGTTTATATATATATATATATATATATATATATATATATGAGTCAGGAATACCAGTGACTACTAGTAAATAAATAAACATACAATTTCTTTTTTGATAAGTATTTACATAACAACAAGTACTATGCCCTCACTCATCCATCCTTTGAGTGCCATTAGAGGGCATATCCCTAACAATCTCCCAATTGCACTCAATCTCACACACCATAATATCTAGTACCCTTGTTCTCCAAATGATTCTCCAAGCTTATTTGAGAAAGGGCTTGGTCATTGGATCAGCGTTGTTATCTTCTGAGTCTACTCTATGCAGTACAATATATCATTTGCGAATAAATTCTCTCACGAGATGATACTTTCTCTTAATATGTTTTGTACTGTGTGAAACCACAGCTCCTTGGCATGTGCTACAGCTTAATCATTGTCACATAAATGTTGGGACTCGATGCCTAAATCGAAGGCCCAGCGGAAGCGGTAAAACGAAAATTAATTCGATCTGAATCCCTACGAGGATCGATCGAGCTACGTATATACGAATATCAAAAAACGAATTCACAAGAGATATAGAAACTCACCCTTGTAGTCCGTTGATTAGATGGATAACATTTTCTTGAGCTATTCCCCAAGCTCTTGAACGATCCAACGCCGAAAGCACCGCGTCTCTACTTGCCACGCACCGGAGAAACGACCGGAACGGCGATCACCTTGCTATCCTCCGAGGATACGGCTAGAGCTAAGTGATGAAGCTATATATGTAAAGATTACTACACTCTAAGTGTTTTAATCTTACTCTCTCTATATGATTTTCTCTCAATTTTTCTCCAAGAAAAATGAAGAAAAAGTGAATGAAGAAGATGAAGATGAGTGTTAAACTCAAAGTCTATCTCTCTCTCTCTATCCTCACGTTGGAAGTGGAATCCTTGTGAGAAGTGAGATGTCTTCTTCCCTTTATTCAACTCTTCACATGTTACATCTCATTAATATGAGAATCAAAGCCCCACCACCTCAATGATCAAAACATTAAAGAATGGAACAAGGACCCATATAAAAGTGGGTGGAAATGTTTGGGGCGGTCCAAGTAGAAATCGGACAAGTTCGGTTCGTTTCGGACTCCCGCGAGTCCAAACAGATAAACTCCGATTCCGTTCTGATGTATTTGTGTCGTTTAATTAATCCAATTAATTAAACATATCAAATACAAAATAACATAATTAATTTCTCCAAGAAATAATTATATTCATGAATTAAATTAATCACCCAGTGAAATATTTAATTCATTAGGCTGTAAATCAATTTATCCAATAAAACGATTTAGACATCCAATGTCCCAAATTAGATATCCAATATCTAATATTCATAATGAGAGAATTAGCTTAATTCATTCTGTCGTCAATCCTAATGCGCGACTCGGTAGGTCGATCTCAGTCAGCAATGGGAGGAACCAAAGAGTAGTAGCACCACCTAGCCAGCCTGGCGGCCTACATTGTACCCCAACTGAGAACGAATGATTGGGATCATTCAAGAACCATTCTGTCGTGAATACCAGTATACGTATAAACCCTTATTTCAAATGTCCCGATCAAGTTATAGGGTCACGGTCAGTCAAACCCTATCTGTACTTGACGCTATGCATGCATTAATGCAAATCGAGATCATCGAGCTGTCGTGTATCTAATACAACTAGCTCCAATGCTTTGGCCAAAGACTTATGATCTCATCTGCCAATAACCGCATAGGATATATAACCCGTTCACTAACAGGAGAAAGAATTCTATCTTGGTATTCAGTAGGACCTGCTACTTGCCCGTCAAGATGCACGTCGAGGTTGACCCCTGCCTTCCGGTTTACAGGGTCGAACTACTCTAATGAAAATCTTGACGTCACAAGCACATCCCTACTAAATTCTCAAGTCGAAGGTTCACGAATACCTATCACAACCTTTCGATTCCGTCATTGACTGTCTCGGAGTGAAATCCGTGTGATGAATCGAGGGTGAGTCGGTTCGAGTATACTAATCCAATTAGCATACCTATAACGTGTGCTCCTACTAACCATTAGTGTTCGACAGGCACTCTCCATGTCAAAGAACACGTCATACAAGTCTTCACATAAACTTAACGCCCAGTCAAGTTTCATCGACTTGCGAACGATTAAGTATTTGAGCTATAACCTTTCCAGTGCCTATCCCCTTATCCAATAAGGAGTGGAATGTTTTGCTCTCAAATACATGGACTAGTTTCTATATGTTTATTTACGATTTAGGAATGCCAGTAACAACCAGTAAATAAAGAAACATTCATTTGCCTTATATAAATGGTTTACATAATTACAAGTACAATGCCCTCACTCAACAACCTCTGAGTGGCATTCGAGGGCATACTCCTAACAATCTCCCACTTGCACTCAATGCCACACACTATGGTATCTAATACCCATGTTCTCCAGATGACGCTCCAAGCTAGTCTGAGAAAGTGGCCTGGTCAGTGGATCGGCGACGTTGTCGGCCGAGTCTACTCTGTGTAGCACAATGTATCCCTTGCGAACAAATTCTCTTACGAGATGATACTTCCTCTCAATATGTTTGGTGCTGTTGTGAAACGTCGGCTCCTTGGCCTGCGCTATAGCTCCGTCGTTGTCGCAGTACAGCGGAACAGGCAGCTCAGCACATGGTATCACTTGAAGTTCTCCCAGAAATTTCTTAATCCACAACCCTTCCTTGGAAGCCTCCGAGGCTGCTTGATAGTCAGCCTGACAGGTGGAATCAGCAGTCGCGCTTTGCTTGGCACTACGCCAAGATACTGCTCCTCCATTAAGAGTAAATATGTAGCCAGAAGTGGACATTGAGTCGTCCTTCAGTCCTTGGAAGTCCGAATCAGTGAATCCCACCACATCCAATTCTCCACCGCCATACATCAGAACCATATCTCTAGTCATTCTTAAGTACTTGAGAATGTTCTTTACGGCAATCGAATGTTCCCTACTTGGGTTTGCCTGAAACCTACTCACCACGCTTACAGCATGCGCGATGTCAGGTCTTGTACACAACATAACATACATAAGGCTACCCACGGCCGAAGCATATGGTATATTACTCATTTCCTTGCGTTGTTCCTCACTTTGAGGACACATCTTCAAGGAGAGTTTTATTCCATGTTGCATCGGTAGGAACCCTCTTTTAGAATCGTCCATCTTAAATCGCTTTAAGATTTTATCTATATAAAGGACTTGGGAATGACCTATTGTTCTCTTCGCTCTATCCCGGTAGAGTCGAATACCAAGAATATAGGTAGCTTCTCCCAAGTCTTTCATGGAGAAATTACTCGAAAGCCAAGCTTTCACAGAACTGAGCATTCCCACATCATTTCCTATTAGTAGAATGTCATCTACATATACTACTAAGAATGCGATCTTTCTCCCACTAACCCTCTTGTATACACAAGGTTCCTCCTCATTTTGCACAAAATCAAACTCTTTGATTGCCTTGTCAAAACGAAGGTTCCAACTACGCGACGCTTGCTTCAGTCCATAAATGGAACGCTGAAGCTTGCACACTTTCTGAATATCGACTTCAGACACAAAGCCTTTAGGCTGCTCCATATAGATTTCCTCCTCGAGGAATCCATTAAGGAAAGCCGTCTTTATGTCCATTTGCCATATCGCATAATCGTGGTAGGCAGCTATAGCAAGCATCATGCGAATAGACTTGATCATGGCTACAGGCGAGAAGGTATCGTGGTAATCAATCCCTTCCTTCTGGGTATAACCCTTTGCCACAAGCCTGGCCTTATAGGCATCAACCTTGCCATCACCATCAGTCTTTCTCTTGTAGATACACTTGTTCCCAATAGGCACTATGCCCTTGGGGCGGTCTACTAGAGTCCAGACCTGATTGACCTGCATCGAGTCTATCTCAGCTTCCATAGCTTCACGCCATTTCGCGGAGTCTACATCTACCATCTCTTGGTCATAGGTCGTCGGGTCGGTCTCTTGGCTATCACTTGGAACCTCATAGAGACCCAGCTCCTCCAAGTGCACAAGCCCATACCTCTCAGGTAAATGAGACACCCTACTAGACCTACGAGGTGGCTGTACTTGTGTTTTAGAAAGTTCGGTTCCAGTTTCTTGCACAGGTGTCCCTCGAGGAGTTTCATTGTATTCTTCTAAAGAAATACTTCTACCTGCTCCGCCTTCCTGAATGAACTCATCTTCCAGGAAGTGTGCTTGTAAAGCAACGACGATCATTCGATCTTCGGGCATGTAGAATAGATATCCCATCGTCCCAGACGGGAATCCAATGAAACATCCCTTCGCAGACCTAGCTTCCAACTTTTCCACCTTAGTCTTCTTGATATAGGCAGGACATCCCCTAATCCTAATATGATTAAGACTTGGATTTCTTCCCTCCCACATCTCATGTGGAGTTTTAGGAACGGATTTGGAAGGACATCTGTTCAAGATATACACGGCAGTCAGGAGTGCATACCCCCACAGGTAAATCGGCAAGTCAGTATAGCCCAGCATGGAACGGACCATGTTCAACACGGTTCGGTTTCTTCTTTCTGACACACCATTTAACTGAGGAGTACCTGGAGGTGTTAGTTGTGAAACTATTCCATGTTCCTTAAGGAACTCGTCAAACTCCGTACTCATATACTCGCCACCTCGGTCTGACCAAAGTGCTTTGATATGATTACCAGTTTGTTGTAACACCCCCGATACATTCGGGAATATTACAGCGCCGTAAATCCTTTACATAAGGATTTACAAGGCTGAAGAATTGAATAAGTATAAAAAGGTACTAACGAATGGAAATAACGGAATTACAGTACATCAGTTCTAATCAAATACAGAAATAGTACAGTTGTTCAACAGAACTCAATAATACATCACCAAATTCAAATCATCACAAACGACTTCGTACTCGAGTACTTTATTGAAATAACGAATAAACGACAGATAAATAAACCCGGTCGGGACATCACTCTGCACCCTCGTCGTCATACAGTTCCAGTGGTTGTTTCCCCGCTCTCCTGGATCCTGAACACAAACAAAATGTTCACCCCCGAAGGGGTTAGCACAACGATGCTAGTACAAGTACCACAACATATTATTCATATCTCACGGTGAATAATAATAACGTAAACGACAAAATACCAACGAGTCTTCTCCTACGAGAAACTCAAACATAACATACACAACTGATAATCACAACATGATATCAATACATACACATGGTAATTCCATCGATCCAGCGTTCACTGCCTAGAACCCACGATGATCCCGGACCAACCCGTGGTGGAAAACCCGTCCGATGATCCAGCCGCACGCTAGCATAGATCCCCGATGATCCGTCGGACCAACACGAGGTGGACACACAACGACATACATGCACGACAATATGTATAACAACACTAAATAAAACTATTAATGTACTTGCCTCGATTTGAAGACAATAACAATAATTCCTCGAAAATGAACACTCGAGATCGTCCTCCTCAATCAATCACGAACGAGACCAAACCTTAACAAAAGAAATGATATAGGATTTATCTCACGTCGTATGAATGTTTAACAATTCGATTAACGGTCAAAAGTTCATAAACCGCACCGCCTGAATAGCTTAGCGCACGCTAAGTACTACGTGTAGCGTGCGTTACGTCCGCCCGATAGCGCACGCAAATAACAAAGCCTAGCGCACGCTAACGATGTATGGTCGGTACTTCACCGACCAGCCAATGACTTCGCTCGATCGTCTAGCGTACGTTACGTACCAAACGTAGCGCACGCTAACTACTGCTCGATAGCGCACGTTAAATTGCATAGCATAGCGTGCGCTATTACTGCATGGCAGTTTCGCCGAGCGAAACTGTTCTTGCCATGAATGAAACAATGAAATTCTTCGTGATAATTCATGTTACTTCCATGAATACCAAGTTCATACTCTTATGAATGATCTCCAGGATAATATCAACTTCAAGATGCAAATATACGTATAATCATCATGACACCATAATCCATCTTGATTACAATTCTCATGCGAAGTTGGTGATCTCCTGTTGATGTATTAGATTCTACTATCATTATACATATTCAGACTTCATCTTGAGGTGAACTAACAATTCCGACTTATACGAAAGAATATTTGCTAAGATGATTCTTCCTTTAAGTTCTTATAACATCTTTTCCAAATCATGATCACAACGATAACATAAATCATACGGATTGTTATCTTTAGAATATTTCTCTCATCATTTGAAGTACTAGGAATCCAACTTCAAGGTTCCAACAATAATATCGTAATTGTAGACATTCCAATCTTCTAAACATGATGTTGTTGAAATAATTCACTAATGAAATTCAATATCTCGTTAACATGATCATCATATCCATTGGAAATCCAAATCTAAGACTGGTGATAGGTTGAACATACCTTAATATGCCGAAATCACTGAACCACAAGGTGTAATCCGACTCCGGTTGGTTATGTGCCCCTCCAAGGTGTTACTTCTCTTCAATGATCACTCACAAGTGATACTCAATCATTCAATGATCACTCATAAATGTTCTAAGTGTTTAGAAGGGAGATTCTTGCTCTCTGGACTCTCAAAGATGAAGTATAGACGAAGGAAATGAAAGCCCAAGCGGTTGTTGTCCCATTTATAATATTCTACATTATTGACAAGTTAGCGCACGCTACTAATCATCCCTTAGCGTGCGCTAATAATGGTTGACTTCAGAATTTGTCTGGGTGCGTCAGCGGGAATCTTATCCGGACCCATGTCCCGCTGGCGCATGAGCTAGCTGTCCCTCTCAATGATTGAGTCCTTAGCGCACGTTACTCATACCTGCATAGCGTGCGCTAATAATGGCCCGATAGCGCGCGTTAAGATACATTCTTAGCGTGCGCTATCACAAGGTTGCTTGAACAATTTTGCATGTTTCTATACTTATGCATAATGATATTAATGCACTAAATATCATACTCCAATAATCAAAATCACCAATTCGAAATAATACATGGTTTGAATACAGATGAAATACGCTGTAATAAATACGGATATTACATACTCTCCTACTAAAAAGGAGTTTCGTCCCTAAACTCAAGACGAAAATAACTCGGGATATCTAGACTTCATATCAGCTTCTGTTTCCCAAGTGGCTTCTTCCATTCCGTGACGTGACCACTGAACTTTGACCAAAACGATTGGTTTTTTCCTCAGTTGCTTAACTCGACTCTCGAGTATCTTGACTGGTCTTTCTTCAAACGTCCCATCCTTTTCGACTTCAATCTCGCCGAAATCGATGATATGACTGGGATCTGGTATATATCTCCGTAACTGGGATACGTGGAACATGTTATGAACATGGCACAATGATGGCGGCAATGCTAATCTGTATGCCAACTCCCCAACTCTCTCGAGGATCTCAAATGGTCCGATATATCTCGGACTCAGCATTCCTTTTCTTCCAAAACGAAAAATTCCCCGAGTAGGAGAAACCTTCAAAAGTACATGGTCTCCAGTATTGAACTCCAATGGGCGACGACGTACGTCCGCATAGGATTTCTGGCGACTCTGGGCGATCGTGACCTTTCACGAATTAAGGCTATCTTCTCTCGAGTCTGCTCGATCAACTCTGGTTCTATTCCGATCAAGTCCGATGAATCGTCCCAGCATAGGGGCGATCTGCATCTCCTTCCGTATAATGCCTCAAACGGTGCCATCTTAATAGAAGCATGCCAACTATTGTTGTAGGTAAATTCAATCAACGGTAGATGAACTTCCCAATCGTTTGACCAATCTAAGGCATGTGCCCTTAGCATGTCTTCCACCGCTTTGTATAGTTCTCTCGATTGTCCGTCACCGGGTGATAAGTCAGCATCAAGTTCAATTTGGTCCCCAAGGCCTTATGAACTGCTTTCCAAAAGTGAGACACAAAACGGCCGTCTCAATCAGAAACAATGGTCTTCGGCGTACCATGCAATCGAACTATCTCCGAAATAAAGACTCGTGCCAACCTCTCTGGTCCCCACGTATCCTTAATGCCTAGAAAATGAGCCGATTTGGTTAAACGATCAACTATCACCCAAATCATGTTCATTCCTGTCCTGGTTTTTGGCATATTAGTGATGAATCCATCAATATGTTCTCCCACTTCCATTCAGGTATCGGGAGCGGCTTCAACATTCCAGCAGGCCGTTGATGCTCGATCTTAACCTGCTGACAAGTCAAGCATTTCGAAACATAGTCCGCTACGTCTTGCTTCATGTTGCCCCACCAGAAATTCTGCTTCAAGTCCTTATACATTTTACTGGTGCCCGGGTGGATAGAATAGGGCGAACTATGAGCTTCCTTCATAATCGTCTGCTTTAACATCAACATCGGGAACGCAGAGTCGGTTACGAAATCTCAAAACTCCATCGTCATGAATTATGAATCCGGGGCCTTTCCTTTGATCACTTCATCATGTAACCGAATCATCGAGGATCATCTACTGTCTAGATTTGATTTCTTCGGTTAAAGATGAAGTTATCTCCATCACGCATGATTGTCCTTGGACTCTTTGTAACCATACCTCAATTCCTTCACGAATCATCTCTCGTTGAAGGCTAAGTTGGGATGTCGGCGTCTCCAAAGATCTCGAATAGAGACAGGCTTGCGGCTAAGTGCATCGGCCACTACATTCGCTTTGCCTGGATGATATAAAATCTCCAAGTCATAGTCCTTAACCAGTTCTAACCATCTTCTTTGCCGCATGTTCAACTCTTTCTGACTAAATATGTACTTGAGACTCTTATGATCCGTAAAGATCTGACAGTGAGTCCCGTACAGATAATGCCTCCAGATCTTCAAGGCAAAAACCACTGCTGCTAGCTCCAAATCATGTGTCGGGTAATTCACTTCATAAGGTTTCAGTTGTCGCGACGCATAAGCGATCACCTTATCATTCTGCATCAGCACGCACCCAAGTCCTTGGTTCAAAGCATCACTGTAAGCTATGAATCCTCCAGTTCCCTGCGGAAGTGATAGAATCGGTGCCGTCGTCAATCACTTCTTTAACTCATCAAAACTAGTCTGACACGACTCGTTCCACTCAAACTTTTGAGTTTTCTGCAGAAGTCGAGTAAGTGGGCGGGAAATTTTAGAAAACCCTTCCACGAATCGACGATAATATCCAGCAAGTCCTAAGAAGCTTCGGACTTCTTTCACGTTCTTTGGAGGCTTCCAATCCAATATTGCTTCGATCTTCTGAGGATCTACTCGGACTCCTCTAGCTGACACCACATGGCCGAGGAACATTACTTCCTTTAGCCAGAATTCACACTTAGAAAGTTTGGCGTACAATTGTTCGTTTCTCAAAAGTTCCAATACAATCCGCAAATGCTGCGCATGTTCTTCCGGACTCTTAGAATACACCAGAATGTCATCAATAAACACGACCACAAATTTATCCAAAAATTCAATGAACACACGGTTCATCAATTGCATAAATACAACAGGTGCGTTAGTGAGACCAAACGGCATCACCACAAACTCATAATGCCCGTAGCGAGTTCTGAACGCTGAGTTCGGAACATCAGATTCCTTAATCCTCAGCTGATGGTATCCTGATCTCAGATCAATCTTAGAAAATACTGTTGCCCCTTGCAACTGGTCAAACAAATCATCAATCCGTGGCAACGGATACTTGTTCTTAATCGTCATCTTATTCAGCTCTCGATAGTCAATACACAGTCGGAGCGATCCATCCTTCTTTCGGACGAAAAGAACTGGCGCTCCCCAGGGTGAAACGCTTGGCTGAATATAGCCCTTGTCCAGTAACTCCTCCAGCTGCTTCTTCAGTTCATACATCTCAGTAGGTGCCATACGATACGGCGCCTTAGAAATTGGTGTCGCTCCAGGTTCCAGCTCAATAGTATATTCTACATCCCTTCGTGGAGGTAGCCCAGGTAATTCATCAGGAAATACATCTGGAAATTCGTTCACAACAGGAATAGATGAAAGTTCCACAATTTCTTCTTCTTTCTTCATTGCGTAACACCGATGCATCTGACCTTGTTTCAACAATTTGATGACCTTCATCGCCTTGATCAATTTTCCTGAGCTTCCTGGTTTCCATCCTCAAACAATCTCGAACCATCGTCGACAATGAGATATTCCTCCTTCGGTAGTTTACAATTGATCCGCACCGATTAAGCCAATCGTCTCCGAGTATCGTAATCTCCTTGCATTTCTATCATGATCGATTTGAGAGCCACTCGCCTCCAAATGATACAGGAAATTTCTAGTTTCTAAATTTCCGACAATCCTCTCTCCACTCGGTAAACCAACAACATAAGGTTCACAAGCATGAAAACCGGAAATATTCAAACGATTTACACAAGACAAAGATATGAAAGAATGTGTAGCTCTGTATCGAATAAAACGCTAATCGGCCGGGAAAGGATCTCGGATGCACGATGCGACAAAGATCATCCCGATCGTATGTCCTCCTCATCTCGCATGCACGTGGGGAGCAGATCCGCACTCGATGTCCCCTTTCGGTCCCATTGTCCTCTACCTCGCCCGCGGCCAAAATTCCGAGGCATCCGAACACTTTGCTGCGTCTCGTGGAATACCGCCTCCTTTTCGACCGGGCCGTGGTGTACGGTCTCTGAAAGACTTTGCAGCCTCTTCACAAAACACCGCCCGATGTCCCTCTCGTCCACAATCAAAACAAATCACGGCAGGAAGGGGGCAATTCCGTCGATAGTGCCCCGTCTGGGCGCAGTTAAAGCATTTCCTGGTAACATCAGTAATAGTTGATGTCGCCCCGAAATTCTTTCCGCTCCTAGCTGGGTGCGGAGGTTTCTTGAAAGAATGGAAGGATGACTGGGCCTTACGGGCCCCACTGTTCTTGTGCTCTGTAAAAGTACCAGAGACTTTCTGTTTCTTGGTTGCCGCAAATTTCTCCATGGCTGCTTCCTTGATCTCATATGCCAACGCCTTATCCTGGTATTGGCGGAGTGTGGTACATTCGAATCCGGACATGTACCTCTGAACTTCTGGTTTCATTCTCATATCGAAATGGATCATCATTTACGCATCTGCTCACCGATGTCGAAAAATGCTAGTTCTTTGGTTAAACGTCTTGATCTCACAGGATACCGCACATCAAGGCCGAGCGGAGAAAAACTCCCGAACTTTGGCTTCCTCACAAGACGAGGGCACATCGAGCTTCCATCATCAATCTAAACTCGCCCAATCGGCATCATGGTCTACAGGCCGAATGGCTTCCCACCATTCGGACGCTTCCCCTATCAGAAAATATTGAGCGATAGAGGCTCTCCGGTCGTCTGGGCAGTTGATTCCGGCAAAGATTTTCTCCAGCTCCTTTAACCAATGATCCCAGGTGGGAGTCTCAGAAATACCGTCGAATTTGGGTGGTTGCATCTTCGCCATATCTTGCAGCCATCGGTCACCTCGATTTCCCATATCTGGGATCCCTTGCTGTCTCTCTCCCTGCTGTAGTCCCACCGCCACTTGCATTCGGTCCACGACCTGGGCGAACTGAGTCATCTGGTTCAACACTTGACGAAGGATCTCTGGTACAGCAGGATCTGGTTCATTATTAATAGATTGTTGCGGCTCGCCTGAGCTATGACTGGCCTGGTTAGAAGGCGACGCTTCCCTTTCGGCATTTCTCCGTCCGCGTCCACGACCGCGACCACGTCCACGTCCGCCTCTCAACATACTATAAGCATGCATACTCAATATACAGCAAACAACATCGTTCTAATATTTGAGTGTAAAGAGACACCACATGAAAAGAACAAGATAGAGTTTAGGAACTTACAACCACTGTTTGCATGAAGACGTAGGCAGTGTAGTGATGTCATTCACGACCGGTTACCCCAAAAGACATAAATGACCCCTATTTTAACCCAACGGCCAAGATATCCATAATCTTAGCTCTGATACCATATTCTGTAACACCTCCGATACATTCGGGAATATTACAGCGCCGTAAATCCTTTACATAAGGATTTACAAGGCTGAAGAATTGAATAAGTATAAAAAGGTACTAACGAATGGAAATAACGGAATTACAAGACATCGCCCGATCAAATACAGAAATAGTACAGTTGTTCAACAGAACTCAATAATACATCACCAAATTCAAATCATCACAAACCACTTCGTACTCGAGTACTTTATTGAAATAACGAATAAACGACAGATAAATAAACCCGGTCGGGACATCACTCTGCACCCTCGTCGTCATACAGTTCCAGTGGTTGTTTCCCGCTCTCCCGGATCTCGAACACTAACAAAATGTTCACACCCGATGGGGTTAGCACATTGATGCTAGTACAAGTACCACAACTTATTATTCATTTCTCAGGGTGTATAATAATAACGTAAACGACAATATCCCAACGATTCTTCTCCTACGAAACTCAAACATAACATACACAATCGATAATCACAACATGATATCAATACATACACATGGTAATTCCATCGATCCAGCGTTCATCGCCTAGAACCCACGATGATCCCGTCAGACCAACCCGTGGTGGAAAAACCCGTCCGATGATCCAGCGCACGCTAGCATAGATCCCCCGATGATCCCGTCGGACCAACACGAGGTGGACACACAATAACGACATACATGCACGACAATATGTATAACAACAATACATAAAACAATTAAGGTAATTGCCTCGATTTGAAGACAATAACAATACTTCCACGAAAATGAACACTCGGAGATCGTCCTCCTCAATCAATCACGTAACGAGACCAAACCTTAACAAAAGAAATGATATAAGATTTATCTCACGTCGTATGAATGTTTAACAATTCGATTAACGGTCAAAAGTTCATAAACCGCACCGCCTGAATAGCTTAGCGCACGCTAAGTACTGTGTAGCGTGCGTTAAATGCTCGCCCGATAGCGCACGCAAATAACAAAGCCTAGCGACGCTAACGATGTATGGTCGGATTTCAGCGACCACCCAATCGACTTGCTCGATGGTCTAGCGACGTTACGTACCAAACGTAGCGCACGCTAACTCCGCCGATAGCGCACGTTAAATTGCATAGCGTAGCGCGGCGCTATTATTGCATGGCGCCATCACCGAGCAAGAATCGTTTCTTGCCATGAATGACACAATGAAATTCTTCGTGATAATTCATGTTACTTCCATGAATACCAAGTTCATACTCTTATGAATGATCTCCAGGATAATATCAACTTCAAGATGCAAATATACGTATAATCATCATGACACCATAATCCATATTGATTACAATTCTCATGCGAAGTTGGTGATCTCCGGTTGATGTATTAGATTCTACTATCATTATACATATTCAGACTTCATCTTGAGGTGAACTAACAATTCCGACTTATACGAAAGAATATTTCCTAAGATGATTCTTCCTTTAAGTTCTTATAACATCTTTTCCAAATCATGATCACAACGATAACATAAATCATACGGATTGTTATCTTCAGAATATTTCTCTCATCATTTGAAGTACTAGGAATCCAACTTCAAGGTTCCAACAATAATATCGTAATTGTAGACATTCCAATCTTCTAAACATGATGTTGTTGAAATAATTCACTAATGAAATTCAATATCTCGTTAACATGATCATCATATCCATTGGAAATCCAAATCTAAGACTGGTGATAGGTTGAACATACCTTAATATGCCGAAATCACTGAACCACAAGGTGTAATCCGACTCCGGTTGGTTATGTGCCCCTCCAAGGTGTTACTTCTCTTCAATGATCACTCACAAGTGATACTCAATCATTCAATGATCACTCATAAATGTTCTAAGTGTTTAGAAGGGAGATTCTTGCTCTTTGGACTCTCAAAGATGAAGTATAGACGAAGGAAATGAAAGCCCAAGCGGTTGTTGTCCCATTTATAATATTCTGCATTATTGACAAGTTAGCGCACGCTACTAATCATCCCTTAGCGTGCGCTAATAATGGTTGACTTCAGAATTTGTCCGGGTGCGTCAGCGGGAATCTTATCCGGACCCATGTCCCGCTGGCGCATAAGCTAGCTGTCCCTCTCAATGATTGAGTCCTTAGCGCACGTTACTCATACCTGCATAGCGTGCGCTAATAATGGCCCGATAGCGCGCGTTAAGATACATTCTTAGCGTGCGCTATCACAAGGTTGCTTGAACAATTTTGCATGTTTCTATACTTATGCATAATGATATTAATGCACTAAATATCATACTCCAATAATCAAAATCACCAATTCGAAATAATACATGGTTTGAATACAGATGAAATACGCTGTAATAAATCCGGATATTACATTTGTTTCTCGACTAGGGCCTTGAATTCCTAGAATTTCTCAAAAGCCTCGGATTTATGTTTCATTAAGTATACATAACCATACCTAGTATGATCATCTGTAAACGTAATGAAATATTGATATCCGTCACGTGCTTCTTCCAAAGCACCACATACGTCGGTATGGATTAATCCCAGTTTATCAGCGGCTCTTTCAAAAGTCCATGTGAAGGGGGACTTAGTCATTTTGCCTTTAAGGCAAGATTCACAAGTAGGAAAGGGATCCGATCCCCATGGACCCTTAAGTCCATCCTTTTCCATCTTGTAAACCTTGGTCTGACCAACATGACCAAGTCTAAGATGCTATTTCAAAACTTGATTGGTTTCATCGCTACCACGTTTTCTAGTCATAGTATTCACAACTACTTTGTTGCTGAGATTTAGATGATACAATCCATTTAACAATATAGCAGTACCCACTAGTTTATTTCTAAAATAAATTTTGCAGGAACCATCACCAATGAAAAATGAAAAGCCTTTTCGGTCCATAACCAGAATGGATACAATGTTTTTGTGCCCCTTGGGCAAAACAAGTACATCTTCTAAAGTCAAAACAAAGCCGGATTCTAAACCCAAAACAAGTGATCCTACGTCGGTCGCCTCGACACTATGCCCGCTTCCGACTGTGATCATAACTTCTCCAGCTCTAAGCTTCCTACTTTGTTCCAGATCTTGATTCACGGTACAAATATGAGAACTAGCACCAGAATCCAGTATCCAGGAAGTAGAAAATGCAGTAGCAGAACAATTTGTTTCCAAAACTAAAAGTTCTGTACCTGAAGTGCCATGAATAATCGGACAGTCTCTAGCCCAGTGTCCCAGCTCACCGCACTTCAGACAAGCATCCTTCTTCTTCTTGTTCTTAGGAACCATCGGGGCCTTGCCCTTTCCCTTAAGGTCCTTAGCTTGTGGTCCAGTCCGCTTCTTGGTCTTTTTCTTCTTATTCTTAGACTTCCGAAGTCCAGAAGAAATCACAAGGGCAGACTCCTTCATTCGCGGAGTCTTCATCTGAGACTGAGCAGTCACCAGTTTGTTCATTAGCCCAGCTAAGTTACATGCAATCTCATTGCAGTTAAAGTTCATAACAAACTGTGAGAAGGAATCAGGGAGAGACTGTAGGATAAGGTCGGTTTGGAGAGAAGTATCCATTTTAAAATCAAGAGCCTCTAATCTCTCGATGATGGATATCATTTTGAGGACATGTTCCCCAACCTTCTCACCTTCCTTCATCCTTGCACCGAACAGTTGCTTGGATATCTCATATCTAGCAGTTCTGCTGTGCTTACCATAAAGTTCGGTTAAGTGAGATAGAATCTACCTAGCAGAAGTCATTTTCTCATGAGCTCTCTGAAGCTCATTAGACATGGAAGCCATCATATAAGCACAGACTTTCACGTCATCCTTAACCCACTTTTCGTGGTTTTCAATCTCTTCCTGTTTGGCTCGGGTCCGCACAGGAGGCGCCGGAATGTCCGTTTCCAAGACGTATCCCAGTGCCTCTATACTGAGGACAATCATCAGATTGCGGAGCCAATCCACAAAGTTAGGTCCCATTAAGGTGCTCTTTTCGAGTAGAATTGCGAGTGGATTCATAGTCTTATTGAGATTTGTCTGCATTAAGTATAACAGATTAATTAGTGACTCATTCAATTATGTTCTGAGTATAGAATTAAGGTCTTTTCTATTCTTGTTACCCATCTCCCACTATTTCTATCGGAATAACACACTCCCATGTGAAATCTGGAAGTATCGTCGCTCTACTTCATAGTGGTGATCGAGTTCTTTATAAATCTTAATAGAGGGCAACCGAACAGGTTTCTAGTCTATTAATTTTCATAAAGTGGTGTCCAACACCAACCCATCTAATGGATGATTCTATCTTCTTTTTCCCCTTGTTCACTCCCCTCAACATATACGGTTTCTATGGTTCATGAACAAGTTAAGTTCATACCATCGACGCAAATCAGTTTCACAATTGAATCTTATCCGACAACCTATCAGGTTTCTAGGGATAAAATTTGCTCCAACCAAAGGCATCCAAATGCGCTCCCGGTAATTTATCCGTCCTCCCCGAACGACTACCCCGATAACTCGGAAGCATAGCACATCCGGTTTGGATTTCAATTTCCCGTAAACTCGATGGAGGGAAGGAAAACCTTGAAACCTTATAAACTTAATTATTTGTTGTGGGAGAATTTTCGCGATTAACGTTACACTTTGCACATTAATCAGTTAAGCGCATTTGTGGCATTCATAGAATATGAAACAACCATTCACAACCGAGTTGCTACAAACATGTGGTTCATGGACCGTTCCTAGAAAACAAAAACTCCGTAATCTAATTACAAATCTTCGTCTTGAATCTTCGTCTTCTCGAAATGGATCTTCCTCCGGTCTTCGTCATTACATATAAATTTTACATCGAAAATTGCATCCTAGATACAAAAATTTCTAGTAAAATAAATAGGCTCAAAACGGCCTTTACAACCCAATCGAATAAAACGAACGATTCAAAACTAAGTCTACGAACCACATCCCCATTCAAAAGAATTCATCCAATAAATACTATATAAATGAAAAGCGTAGAGATACATTGATCCAATCAACAATACGAACCGATCCAATCGATTCACACAATCGGTAATATCATAACGTTCAAAATAATTCAGTCGACCATAAATATTCCAATTAATCAAATTTCCCTTATAAATTGAAATATCATAAATCATTTTAATCATATTAAATCCAATTTAACATGTGGGAGATTAATTTTCAAGAATACACGGAAAAATCGGTAGGGTGAAAACAGGCTGCTGAAAGTCACCCTCGGCGGCTACCGTGCAGGCTGGCATGGCGAGTCACGCTCGGAAGCCGCCGGCCAGGACACGGCCGCCCTGCGCCGCGGCCTTGAGCTGGGTCGCGGCCCCCGATCTGATCCTCCCCGGCCAGCAGCGGCCACCGGGCGCGGCCCGAGCCCTGGGTCGTGGCCCCCTGCTCCCGGACCCCTCTCGGACCGTCCAACGGCATTTCGGGGCTAGTTTTTCGACCGGATATCCAATATCTATATCCTCCAAAATTCATATCTTCAATATAAATCATATTTCCAAGAAATTAAGATTTATATTTAGACATAAACTTACGAAAAATATAACTACAACGAACGTAAAATATATAGCACGATTATGACTAAAATGATTCCAAATCATTCACCATCTAATCGAGCATTCCAAATGCTAATATCGTATATACGATCGCAAGACCTACGCTCTGATACCACTGTTGGGATTCGGTGCCTAAATCGAAGGCCCAGCGGAAGAGGTAAAACGAAAATTAATTCGATCGGAATCCCTACGAGGATCGATCGAGCTACGTATATACGAATATCAAAATACGAATTCATAAGAGATATAGAAACTCACCCTTGTAGTTCATTGATTAGATGGATAACCTTCTCTTGAGCTATTCCCCAAGCTCTTGAACGATCCAATGCCGAAAGCACCGCGTCTCTACTTGCCACGCGCCGAAGAAACGACCGGAACGACGATCACCTTGCTATCCTCCGAGGATACGGCTAGAGCTAAGTGATGAAGCTATATATGTAAAGATTACTACACTCTAAGTGTTTTAATCTTACTCTCTCTACATGATTTTCTCTCAATTTTTCTCCAAGAAAAATGAAGAAGAAGTGAATGAAGAAGATGAAGATGAGTGTAAAACTCAAAGTCTATCTCTATCTCTCTATCCTCACGTTGGAAGTGGAATCCTTGTGAGAAGTGCGATGTCTTCTTCCCTTTATTCAACTCTTCACATGTTACATCTCATTATTATGAGAATCAAAGCCCCACCACCTCAATGATCAAAACATTAAAGAATGGAACAAGGGCCCATATGAAAGTGGGTGGAAATGTGGGGGGCGGCCCATGTAGAAATCGGAGAAGTTCGGTTCGTTTCGGACTCCCGCGAGTCCAAACAGATGAACTCCGATTCCGTTCCGATGTATTTGTGTCGTTTAATTAATCCAATTAATTAAACATATCAAATATAAAATAACATAATTAATTTCTCCAAGAAATAATTATATTCATGAATTAAATTAATCACCCAGTGAAATATTTAATTGATTAGGCCGTAAATCAATTTATCCAATAAATCGAATTAGACATCCAATGTCCCAAATTAGATATCCAATATCTAATATTCATAATGAGAGAATTAGCTTAATTCATTCCGTCGTCAATCCTAATGCGCGACTCGGTAGGTCCGTCTCAGTCAGCAATGGGAGGAACCAAAGAGTAGTAGCACCACCTAGCCAGCCTGGCGGCCTACACTGTACTCCAACTGAGAACGAATGATTGGGATCATTCAAGAACCATTCTGTCATGAATACCAGTATACGTATAAACCCTTCTTTCAAATGTCCCGATCAAGTTATAGGGTCACGGTCAGTCAAACCCTATCTGTACTTGACGCTATGCATGCATTAATGCAAATCGAGATCATTGAGCTGTCGCGTATCTAATACAACTAGCTCCAATGCTTTGTCCAAAGACTTATGATCTCATCTGCCAATAACTGCATAGGACATATAACCCATTCACTAACAGGAGAAAGAATTCTATCTCGGTATTCAGTAGGACCTGCTACTTGCCCGTCAAGATGCACGTCGAGGTTGACCCCTGCCTTCCGGTTAACAGGGTCGAACTACTGTAATGAAAATCTTGACGTCACAAGCACATCCCTATTAAATCCTCAATTCGAAAGTTCACGAATACCCATCACAACCTTTCAATTCCATCATTGACTGTCCCGGAGTGAAATCCGTGTGATGAATCGAGGGTGAGTCGGTTCGAGTATACTAATCCAATTAGCATACCTATAACGTGTGCTCCCACTAACCATTAGTGTTCGACAGGCACTCTCCATGTCAAAGAACACGCCATACAAGTCTTCACATAAACTTAACGCCCAATCAAGTTTCATCGACTTGCGAATGATTAAGTATTTGAGCTATAACCTTTCCAGTGCCTATCCCCTTATCCAATAAGGAGTGGAATGTTTTGCTCTCAAATACATGGACTAGTTTCTATATATTTATCTACGAGTTAGGAATGCCAGTAACTACCAGTAAATAAAGAAACATTCATTTGCCTTATATAAATGGTTTACATAATTACAAGTATAATTCCCTCACTCAACAACCTCTGAGTGGCATTCGAGGGCATACTCCTAACAATAAAAGCGGAACAAGCAGCTCAACACATGGTATCACTTGAAGTTCGCCCAAAAAATTCTTTATCCAAAACCCTACCTTAGAGGCCTCCGAGGTTGCTTATTACTCAGCTGACTGGTGGAATCAGCAGTCGTGCTTTGCTTGGCACTTCGCCAAGACACTGCTCCTCAATTAAGAGTAAAAATGTAGCTAGAAGTTGACATTGAGTCGTCTTTCTGTCATTGGAAGTCAGCATTGGTGAATCCTTTCACATTAAGTTCTCCACCCCCATACATCAGAACCAGATCTCGAGTCCTTCTCAAGTAGAATGTCCTTTACAGTGGTCCAATGTTCCTTTCTTGGGTTTGCCTGAAAACTGGTTACCACATGCACAGCATGCGTAATGTCAGGTCTTGTACACAACATAACATACATAAGGCTACCCACGATCGAAGCATATGGTATAGTACTCATTTCCTTTCGTTTTTCCTCACTTTGAGGACATATCTGTAATACCCAGTTGTAATTCATTCACTATCATTCATCAATTGTCACTCAGTAATTTTTCGCTCATTAATAATCATTCATCATTCACGTTAATTCATTTATATTCATCGTTGGCGTACTTGGAGCCGTGTATCAGTTACCAATCGTCATTCAACTTCGTTTGAGAATCGAGATGAGAGTATTATCATAATCATTGTGATTGGTAGTCTTGTGTTGGAGGTATCACCTATTGCATGTTATTAGACTTAATTACATTCATACAAGTATTATATGTCGGATCATTCATCATTTGTATCGAGAAGACGTAGTTGTCGGATTTTGTCATTTCCAGCAGTGAGTTACGGCCATAACTGATCATGCATTACGGCTATAACATACATTCGTGGAATTGGTGTATTTCTGGACAAAGACGTCGTACGTCCGTATGTCATACTAGTTACGGCCGTAATCAGGAAGGTACGACCGTATGATTTGGAGACTACGGCCGTATCATGCATTCGTTTGTGCAGGAAGGTGTTGTCAACAAATACAACTTACAGCCATAAGTTCGGCAGGATACGGTCGTAAGTATTGTTGTTACGGCTGTAAAGTACTTCTGGTATGGCCGTAACTCAGTCTGTGCGTTCATTATCATATTTTGACGAAGTGTTGTTACACCCGTATGTAATGGATATTACGTCCGTAAGGCCGTTGACTTGGGAAGTTACGGCCGTAAGGTGCCAGAGTTACGACCGTAACTCTGCGCAGTATTTAAAGACATGAACGGATTTTTATGCTCATTTCACCACTTCTTCATTTGGTTCCGAGAGAGAGATATTGTGAGAGAGATTTTTCTTCATCAAACACTTGTGTGTTCGGGTTTAATCATCTTTATTTGTGTGTGGAGCTTGGGAAGTCGATTAGCATGAGTTTCGATGGATCGAAGAGGTTGGATCTTCAAAGGTAATTTTCTCCAAACCTTAGATTTCGATTTTAAAATGGAATATGATGTTTTGGATATGATAATCATGATATATGAAGAGATATACATATGATTATGAGTTTGTAGGAATATTCACTGGATTATTGAAGGATTATTTCAAGAACACTTTGAATGTTGATTTTGGATTTGGGGGTTTCGATTAGATGTTGTTGAAATCTCGAATTATGTATTCATATTGGGTTATTGATTGTGTTGAAGATATTTTGTTTGATTGAATCACTCCTTGGAGGTTTGGCATCGATATAATTGAGGTTGGTTGTAAACAATTGAAGATTGGTTACAACGTGTTTGTCATAATGCGCCAATAAATTTGGATTTGTCGTACCAACATTTTGAGTTGGTTGTGATCATGCTTGATTCGTATATTAAGCGGATTGTTGGTAATTGTGTTATTCAAGGTTTTTCGAGCGACTGGCATTTCTATTTAGGACGTTTGTTCGAGGAAGGACCTTCTTCACCGGTATTGTGTAAGTTAATTCTTACTCGGTTAAAAGGATACTCATTCCTTTCGTTGTTGTTCATTCATATTCATAATTCATTCATGGTGTATTAATGATGTTGAGACTTGTAATTATCAAACTAATCATTCATTCCACGAGAAACGACGGTTCCAATCATTTCAGTGAGCTATCATTCATTTCATTATTATTTCATCTTGGTGAGTCATTCTTGACCCTTGTCGGATTGTTATTCATTAATATTCATCATGGTCACTTTTGTTCTTGTGACCTTCTGGGTTCATATTTCGTGGTCGGGTAGTTATGTGTGGAATTTTTAGTCGAGCACTCGAAAGTCATGTGGTGCGGGTTCACCGACACATTAGACTGTGCACACGGTAATGTGCCTCTTTGAGACTAATTAGGTACAAGTGCGGGGGTTTCCAGACACTCGTCTTGTGCACTTGCATGTCCCATTACGGGCGTACTATGATGCCTCTATTCAGCTTAATTTCATAACTAAGATATATAATGATTGTGTTTATTCAACTCTTGAGGATTGTTGTTTTGTGTAACTAACCCCGTTGGGGATGTTATCTTTAGGTCATGGCAAGGCAAAAGCACGGAAAAAGAACATCGACGGCGAGGAGTCCCAGTGATACTAGTAGGGGGCCCCAGTCCTTTTCAGTCATTCATGTTTCTTCATTTTTATTTCTGCTGCAAATTTCCATTTGGATGTTCATTTTATTCAATGTTGTATATTTTATCTTCATATAAAATATACAGGAATTCCGTATTTCCTGGGTGTATGATACTTAAAACTCCTCATCGGAGTAATTGGTAATATAATTTAGTTCGGTACTACAGTTATATTATTTAATTCATTAATTTTCATCCGCGTGGTGGGTCCCAGTCGGGGGCCATGACACTGTAATAGCCAACTAGTTTGGGGTGTTACAGAGTTGGTATCGGAGCGTGGTTTTGAATAATACCTTCCCATTCATGTCTAATTTGAAATCATCATTCACCAGACTAGTATCATTGGACTTTCGCGTCACGTGTGACCTGTGCAAGCGCCAAGCCCCTCAAACCGAAAGAATTGTAAGATTTCTGACGCCATGGTATAATTTATGGCAATAAGAATCACTCATTCATCTTTCATCATTCAACAATCCTCAATCATCATTTTCATTTTGATCATATCGATCATGTTAACTCATTAATCACTCAGTTCATTTCATTGCTCAGTTGTTGGTCTTGAGGACCGTATCATTAATCTTGTTAACTTGTTCATGATAATCATTTTAAGAATTTCATCAGATAATCATGTCACCTCAGTTGATCCTTCATGTTATCATTGTGTTAGAGCGCGTATGCTCATTATCATCATTTCATAGCGTAATCATAATGCGGTATTCATGCGAGATCTATAATTATCATGTGGCTTTCCTACTTCAATATGGAGAGAGCCGTCAGAGTACGCAGGGGAAGAGGCCGCGGTGCGGGCCGAAACCCGGGAACTCGTGTGAATACATGCGCGGACGCAAGGAATAATGCAAATTCAACGAGCAGTGACGCTGCCACTCATTCACCTGGAAATAATCACTCACTGTCAGGAAGTCGTACCCGAGATACAGCTCAATCAGAAGGTGTTCGGGTTGATCCACTCACTTTTATGCAAAGCATGATGGCCCAGATGACTCAGATGGCACGTCTGATGGAGACGATGCAGAACTCAACTGCTCAGAATCAACAGGCTCCTCCACCACCACCTCAGAGGCAAGAGAGGGGTGTGAGCAGTATTATTGGCGACATCTCTCGCCAGAGACCACCTACTTTTGAGGGCTCGTCTGAGCCGGAGGATATTGTCCATTGGCTTGAACACTTTGAGAAACTATTTGCAATGGTGGAGTGTCCCAAAGGGCACAGTGTTTCAGTTGCGGCTTACTATCTGGGTAAGAGCGCTCACTCATGGTGGCTATCGTTGAAGCCCACCGACGGATCTTGCACTTTGGACCAGTTCAAGACCCTCATGATGGAAAGATATTATTCGGCCCCACTCAGGGAGGCCAAGTTATCAGAATTACTCATTCCCGACCCCTCAGCGGAAGATGATGTTCTCGCCATCGCCGAGAAATTTCAGGAGCTACTTCCTTTCGCCTCATCTATTATCCACTCTGAGGCGGATAAGATCAAGTATTTCAGTAAGAGGTTGAAACCTCGTATGCGAATGCAGCTGGTTAACCATCATTGCACCACTCTAGCCGAATTCATCGAGAAAGCTCTTACTTATGAGCTTACTGCGAAGTAAATTGCTAAGCATCAAACTTCTTCTTCTGGCAAGAAATCAAAGAATCGTAATCAGTACGAAAGCAGTCAGGCAATCTTCAAGAAGCCTCGTGCGGGCCCTACTTTTTCTGAGCGACCTCCTATGGCAACAAAACCTATGGAGTCTCAGTCCCAAGCGGCCAGTTCGGCCATCACCTGTTTCAATTGTGGAGAGCAGGGTAATTTCAGCACTAAGTGTCCGAGGCAGACTATGACGTGTAATAACTGTGGGATTGCTGGGCATAAGGCATGTTTCTGCCGAAGAGACTCTAAACCTACTCCGACGGCATCTCAGACCCGAAGTAGTCAGCTGTTCAGAATCAGGCCACTCAGTCCTTGTCGTTTAAGACGACGGAAGCAACAAAAGGCAGAGCTCATAATTATCAAATGGGAGTATCCGGTTCAGGGGCCGGCAAGCCCCGAATTTATGAGATGAAGAGGACCGACGATCCGGAGGCCCGAATGATCTCAGGTACACTCGAAATTTTATCTCAAGTTGTGTGTACCCTTTTTGATACTGGTGCATCACATTCATTCATTTCTGAGTCATGCTTGAGTAGACTGCATCTGGATAGTGCTACTAGTTGTGAACCTTATGTCATTGGACTACCTGACGGTAGAAGAATTATCGGAGATCGTGAGATTAAGAATTGTTTGATTCATCTTAATGGCCATGATTGGTTGGCAGACCTAATTGTGGTAGACTTACCTAGAGACTGTAATACCCGTAATTTCGATTTCCGGTAATTTCTTTTTTCAGCGGAAGTCCGTTTTGACGACTCGCTCATGACCGTTTCGTCATTCTGAGAATGATTAATTCTACACTTTTTGTCATTCGAGTTCGTTTCGGTGTTGTTTTGTTGAGTTCCGTGCTTTTTAGCGACTTTTCCGCACTTGAGTTCGATTCTTGCGAATCTCGTTCGAAACTGCTGTTTCGAGTTTCCTGTAATTCCGTTTAACTTTGTTAGACGTGTTGTGAACTTCGGTTTGGTTATTCGATCACGTATCGTGATTTCCGGGCGTTTTGGGCCATTTTGTAATTTCTTGAAAGTTACGGGTATCCGTATCTGTAATTGCTGTCTCGACCCATTTCATGGCCGCGTATGATTAATTATTGCATTACGTTTTCATTTCGAGTCGTTGATGTCGTCCGTGAACTTTTCGTCGTGTTCGTTCCGTGCGTTTTCGGAAATCGAGGCGTCGGGTCGTGGCGGCTGAGCAGCTGGCCGGACCGGTGCGGCCTTTGTCGGAAGTCTTTGGGCACCGCCGAGCACGGCAGGAACCGGCATAGCGCACTCTACGGCCGGGACACTGCGCGCGCTAGCTTGGCAGTGTAGCGCACGCTGTCGAGTCAGCCCAGCGTACGCTATCGGGCCTGGGCAGAGGGATTCTGAGGTTCTGGACTCGGGTAGGATCGGCAGGTAGAGCACGCTACTGTCGGTCGTGGCGCATGCTAACCGGCAGAGGTAGCGAACGCTGTCGGCCGACTAGCGTACGTTACCGGGATGAGTTTGTTAGTCCAGAGGCTACTGGACATGTCGGCTAGCGCGCGCAGGCTTCCGGCCGTAGCGCACGCTAGCGGGAGTCGGGCGGACAAGTCATGGTCGGCAGAATTGGTCGGTGGTGTCGGGTCATGCGGGCCATGGCCGATAGTGCTGGGCCGATACTGGCCGATAGCGCACGCTAGTCCGGGAAGGCTAGCGCACGCTAGTTCCTACCCGATATATATATATGAGACTGACCACTTTTTCATTCATTTTTCATTTCCTTTCTCTTCGGTCCGCGGCTGGAGCTTTGGAGGAGATGAAGCCATGTTGTTAAACAACAAATCCATGAAGTTTCTGAGTTTATATCACCGATCAATCATCCTATAACATCCTTCGATCCAGCGAATCAAGGTTAGATCTTTAGAACCCTACTTTTGGGGAGATTTGGGGGTTTTCGCGTTTTTGTCCGATTCATTCCATTTTATTGATTAATTCATAATGAATATGATTAATCTTGTTGGTATTCTTAGTTTCCCTACGGATTCATGGTATATTTCGTGGTTTTAATGGAATCGAGAGGGTTTGGCTGTGGTCCGCCCTCGTTGTTGTTTATATACGAATATACATGAATCGTAGGCGGGTTTTCGGGTGTATTCCGATTCCGTATTCATTTAGAAATGGTTGTGATTGTATTCTTCGAATCGTTAGGTTCGGTTTCGTTGGTTCCTAGCGTTCGTCGGTGACTTTCCTTTCCGTTCGTTGCATCGTCAATAATTCAAGGCAAGTATTTTTGGAAACCTTTATGCTTAATGTGGAATGGTAATGTATTTTGTGTGTGATTTGCTCACCTCGTGTTGGTCCGATGGGATCAAGGAGGGAATCCAAAGGGTTGAGTCCTGGATTCATGATTTTGTATAGCTAGCCAGTTCGGGAGGGTCCTTAGAGGCCTCGGGCGGGATCAATGATATTACTCTGTTCCCAAGGCGATGCATGTGCGTGTTTTGTTTTTATAATGTGGCCAGCTCGGGAGGGTCCTTAGAGGCCTCAGGCGGGATCTATGATATTACTTTGTTCCCAAGGCAAATTGTTTGACTGTTTGTTTCCGGAAAAGACATGTCTGGTTTTGGCTTTTGAAATTGATATTGGTGCATGTACTATGAAATGTGTAAGCAATTGGTTTGCCTTGAATACTTGTACTAGCGTAATTGCTAAACCCTTTGGGGACCCGTTGTCGGGGAAATTCTTGTTATGGATTTGTGTTATGTTCACCAGACGATTAGCTGGGATGGTACGAGGATGTCGGCCAAGGTTGTTGACATGTGCAATTGAGTCTTGTTATTTCCTACTGTCTCTTTTGATGTGGATGTTTTCCAAATTGTAAACTTATAGATTGTACTCGCGAGTACTTAGGCTTTTCCTTTCGGATTGTGATTGGTCTTCGTTGGAGTTACTGTATTTGTCGGTTGATGTTTATTATGCCGGTTGTACCGGACGTGTTGTTTTATGTTCTTGTTGTTAAAAATTGTTTCCTTGCTAACCGAGGCGGTTAGTCGAGTGGTGTTTTCTTGTGTTAGCCTGGTGGGTCCCATGTACGGGTCCACGGCGCTGTAATACACCTCAAATATCTTGGGGGTATTACAGAAAATGGTATCGGATCTCTAGGTTTATGGATACCTAGGCTTGTCGGTTATTTGGGTCTAGTTATGTTTTGTTTTGCACATTGTCACACCACTGCCGGTATATCAGTACATCCAGTGCTCGTAAGTTTTCCTTACTCGATCCTCTTGTTTTCTCGTATTGAATTTCCACTTCTTGAACTGCGATTGCCTCGCTCGTACTTATCGTCGAGTTGTTTTTCGATCCATCCGGTTCGTGTACTTTTGATTCTAGTATTGCGCAGTCCTTTATCTCTCTGGAGTATGTGCGCCGTTCTGGGCTTGACCGTTTGTCGTCTTGCGAGCCTTCCATCGCTAAACTTCCTAGCGTTGGTGGGATCGTTGGTGATCGAAAGATCCGAGATTTGCTCCGTGGTATACTGTGAGAGGGCTTGACCCTCTAGTCTTTTGTTGTATGATGGAATCTGTGTTTGGTAATTACGATATACTAAATGTAGGTTGAGCCAAAAGTATTGATGGTTTGGACACCGAGGGGTGCAGTGTGATGTGAATGTTTTGAACATTGATATGTTCTGGGAAAGGTAACGATGGCAGAGTTTGTTTAGAAACTCACATAGATGGTTTCGACGTGTGTTCGAATCGGTGTTCATTAGAAGAGATGGTTTGACATATGCTTGGAATTAGTATTTCCGAGTTGCGCTTGTTGAACTGGTGATTTTTGAATGCCGTATATGCGTGTGTTCGGGAATTGATGGTACTTGGCTAATTATTAATATTTACAACCAATGTGTTTCTATTAATAATAATACATGTGGCGTGCATGCTTGAAAATTTCTTAGACTTGATCGTATTGTGGGTTTTTGAAAAGTGACATGAATTTGGGCGAGCCAGCCTTGTATTTTCAAATAAAACCTTGTGTCGGTATTTAAAGGTCGTGTATAAAAGTGTTTAGGACATTTTATAAAATGCTACCGCTGTTAAGCCCTTGTCGTGTTTGAAAGGGTCTTGAAAACGATTTTTAACTTATCGGTTTTATTTTCGAATAACTAGAGTATACGATTTTAAAATCAGATTAGCCTGGGGAAACCTAGGCTGTCGAGTCAAATTGTGTTTGTTGAGTTTTGTCTCGTCGGATTTTGTCTGACTTAGTCGCATCGCGACGCGTCGTTTGAGATCATTGGTCGTGATTAGTATCTAGGGGCGGTCGTCACTTACGTGCGACCTATGGATGTAAAACTCCCTTCCTTGTGTTGTGCCTCGTGTGACACAAGTTATTTGTATGATTAGTCGTTAAATGATGGAATCCTTCTGTGGATTTTGATTTAACGATATGTGTTTAATAGACTCTCGTATTTGGTTTATACGAGGAGTGTCGTCACTACTGATGTATTCTCGAACCGCATTTTATCCGCTGCGTGAGTTCTTTCAAAACGGCTTTCGGCATTTTGCAAACTGAGTTTTATTTCGTAAAACCGATTCCCTGAATCAAGTTTTGGCATTTTGGCCTTGAACATTTCATGATGGTTTGACAAATGATTTTGTGAGCTTTGGAAAATATTACCATCATTGGTCTTTTTAGCATTTCGAAATGACATGGGAAATTGTGCTTAGCCTGGTAAACCCGTGTGAGAAAGGTTTACGGCATGTAATTTTTCTGATATGTTCTGTTGTTGTCTCTGTGGGTCGTTAGCGCACGCTACGCTTTGCGGCTAGCGCGCGCGAGAGTGCGTTGGTAGCACGCTAAGGGGAGGATAGCGCACGCTACCTGGTAGTTCAGCGATCCAGAGCTACCGACTGGGTCAAAGTTCTCGTTAGCGCACGCTAACACTTGGGGTTAGCGACGCTAACAGTGTATTTTTGGTCGAGTTTAGTTTGGTGCCGTGATAGCGCACGCTAACCTTAATGATTAGCGCACGCAAATTGTGTCCAGTATAAATACTGGACACCAGTCTAGAAGTTGCATTTTTCTTCATTTCTTCTTCTTCCTCCATGAGTTTGAGACGTAGCGACTAGGGTTCGCATCTGGGCTGATTTTTCTTCCATCCAAAGGTGTTTTGGAGTATCCTAGATGATTTTTAACATCATCTAATCCATTGTTCTTCTCCGAATCTAGGTATTTTCTTGAATCCCTAGAGTTGACTTTTCGTAGTTTTGTTCTTGATATCGTTTTCCATCCAGTTTTGATAAACCGATTGTTGTTTTAATAATATTGTTAAACATATCCTAGGGATTGTATATCACTGTCGTGATTTTGAACGATTTAATGAGTGTGCTATGATGTGTTTAAGTGAATGTTGACATGTGTGAGTTCTGGGCATTTTGGCCTATTGTACTTCTGAAAAACCTTGAGTATCTTAGAAAATAAATCTCGAGACGTACTTTTAAAATGAATTATTTTCTCACATTGTTCTCAAGATGCCTACTAGCGCCACGCTATGTTTCAAAATTATTCTACTTTGAAGATCAAAATATTTTGAGATATTTCTAACGATTTAGAAACGCATTCGCTTAGACCCGAAGGTCGAATATTGCTGAAAAGTTTTAATTTAAAGAAAGGTGTCTTCATTTTTTTTATCAAACGCAAGATGATTTTTTAAAAGTCTCGATGACGATGTTTGTACTACTTTTTGATATATGATACTCAAGATCAACTGGTGCATGCAAATTATTTTCAAAAGGTGGTTTTCGTTTTCAAAACCAATCATTCCTATTTGTGGTCCGGGAATATATGTGTGATGTTCGTACTCTCGTTAGGGTGTTAACCCCCGAGTTGTTGTTGAATTGGTGGTGTGAGCGTTGAGTCGTTCGCCACACAGTTGTCGTGGTAGCCTCTGTGAGGGGTGTGATGTTGGTATTGTATGTTGTCGCCTCGTAGCGGTTTATGCGTTATCGTATATATGCGAGCTGTTAGAGCTTGGGTTGGTATGATTGTGTGCATCGGTGATTGTTCCGCGTTGTGTCGGTTGCTTGTTGTATTGTTACCTTGGTTCCGTTGTTGTGAGTTTCGGGGGCGAGGTCAAAGGTAATACCCGTACTATTTTAACTTCTATATCTTCTCTTTCTCCAGTCTATCGATTCGCTCGTGTTCATTGATACCTTCTGAACTTGTTCTGTACCTTGGTTTCATCGTTCGAACGAGCTGTAATCTGATTTTGAGTCGATCTGGTTATCGCTGTGACTTTTCCGAATTCGGTTCGATTCTTGTGAACCTTGTTCGGAAGTAACTTCTTTTGGTTCTAATAGTTCTTTTATTCGAAGTGGATCGGATTTTGAACTTCTGTATTTTCGGCTCTATCAACTTGTTTATGCTCGTTAACATTTCTGAACTTTCCCTATCCCTTGTTTTTGTTGATCGAACGAGGGTGGTATTGTTTTGGAATAACTCGTTTGTCGTTGTGACTTTTCAATCGCTATTCCCTTTCCTGTGGATTTTATGGGAATGTATGTCTGGTAGTTCTCACTAGATCATCCTGGGAGTTGTTGTCTGAATTTTATTATCCTTCTTGTTTCGGACATGATTGTTCGATTTCTGTTGTCTCGATCGTTTGTTTGTTCGGTTTTTGTTCTCGTTTCGTGATTGTTGAGCGTTCAGGCTCCTTCGTAATTCCCTTAAGTTCGGGAAATTACTCTCATTTTCGATCTTCCAACCTTTAGGCGGTGGAATTCCGTATTTGTTCAGCGTTTGGCTCGCATTTTGATTGATGAACCATTGGGTTGGTCAATCGAATTGATTTTCGTTCGTTGTGTTTTGTGATTGTTCAGATAATTGACTTGATTGTATTATCCGTTTGTTGACGCTTGTCATTTGTTGGTTTTATTATATCCCTAACGGCGACGTTGTGTTGGTCGTCGTGGAGCGTGTTTTCACACCGTATATTCCGTTGCGTCGCTTGTAACATTTCGCCGTTGGGCGTTAGTTAAGCATTTCTTGCGTATCTCGTTGAGTTTTCCTAGCGGGATATTGCTTCTCCCTACTTGTTTTAAGTTTCGGGACGAAACTTCTTTTCAGGAGGGTAGAATGTAATACCCGTAATTTTGATTTCCGGTAATTTCTTTTTTTTCAGCGGAAATCCGTTTTGATGACTCGTTCATGACTGCTTCGTCATTCTGAGAATGATTAATTCTACACTTTTTGTCATTCGATTTCGTTTCGGTGTTGTTTTGTTGAGTTCCGTGCATTTTAGCGACTTTTCCGCACTTGAGTTCGATTCTTGCGAATCTCGTTCGAAACTGTTGTTTCGAGTTTCCTGTAAGTCCGTTTAACTTTGTTAGACGTGTTGTGAACTTCGGTTTGGTTATTCGATCACGTATCGTGATTTTCGGGCGTTTTGGGCCATTTTGTAATTTCTTGAAAGTTACGGGTATCCGTATCTGTAATTGCTGTCTCGACCCGTTTCTTGGCCGCGTATGATTAATTATTGCATTACGTTTTCATTTCGAGTCGTTGATGTCGTCCGCAAACTTTTCATCGTGTTCGTTCCGTGCATTTTCGGAAATCGAGGCGTCGGGTCGTGGCGGTTGGCGGCCGGTGCAGGCAGTGCGGCCTTGTCGGAAGTCTTGGGCAGCGCCGAGCAGTACGGCAGAACCGGCGTAGTGCACGCTACGGCCGGGGCCGCGCTAGCTTCAGCGATGTAAGCGCACGCTGCCGAGTCGGCCAGATCGTCACGGACCGCAGATTTGCCCCTATGTCACGCTGGTTGTGCGAAACGTATCGGAGGATCGTGCTTCAGTGGTTGTCCCTTTAGTGTTGTAGTAAGAAACCCCTGGAGTTCAGGTATGCCGACCCGGTTTAATTCGGGGAGCTTACCGCTAGTCTTGGACTTAACCTAGAAGGGGGATTCGACCGTCCCTACACAAACTGGTCGGGCCAACTGGTCGGGAAGTGGAGCCGTTCTCCTGATGAGCCCATGGCAGGGCGAAACCAGTGATATTGTGCCGATTCCCTAAGTCTTACCCCTGTGCTCCACGCACACATGATCGCATGGGGGTGCCGCACGGGCTTAAACCATCCCATGACAAGTGGTATCGGAGCCGCACTCGTCCCCTCTCACGATGGCCCTTCCGCATCGCTCTCCAAGCACCACAATGCCGCACCACGCGGGTCCCCACCCTTTGGCGCGCAAGGGTTTGGCTGTGACGAACAAGGGGGAGATCACACATCCCATCCCAAGCGTTCGCACCTCACTATGGTGTTTGCATGCGGGTCCTCTACCCTTCGAGGACGGGTTTGCTGGGAGCTGGGTCTGAGATGCTTTGGATGAGGCGGTCCTTTGTTCTTTCGCGGCGGGATAGGCACCTTTTTCGGGGCGTACTCAGAATGCACGAGGACGTGCATGATTATGGTGGTGGGAGGATGTCACGGACCGCAGATTTGCCCCTATGTCACGCTGGTTGTGCGAAACGTATCGGATCATGCTTCAGTGGTTGTCCCTTCAGTGTTGTAGTAAGAAACCCCTAGAGTTCAGGTATGCCGACCCGGTTCAATTCGGGGAGCTTACCGCTAGTCTTGGACTTAACCTAGAAGGGGGATTCGACCGTCCCTACACAAACTGGTCGGGAACTGGAGCCATTCTCCTGATGAGCCCATGGCAGGGCGAAACCAGTGATATTGTGCCGATTCCTTAAGGCTTACCCTTGTGCTCCACGCACACATGATCGCATGGGGGTGCCGCACGGGCCTAAAACCTCCCATCCCGTGACAGTATGCTATCGGGCCTGGGCAGAGGGATTCTGAGGTTTTGGACTCGGGTAGGATCAGCAGGTAGCGCACGCTACTGTCGGTCGTGGCGCACGCTAACCGGCAGGGGTAGCGCACGCTGTCGGCCGACTAGCGTACGTTACCGGGATGAGTTTGTTAGTCCAGAGGCTACTGGACAGGTCGGCTAGCGCGCGCAGGCTTCCGGCCGTAGCGCACGCTAGCGGGAGTCGGGCGGACAAGTCATGGTCGGCAGAATTGGTCGGTGGTGCCGGGTCATGCGGGCCATGGCCGAGAGTGTTGGGCCGATACTGGCCGATAGCGCACGCTAGTCCGGGAAGGCTAGCGCACGCTAGTTCCGGTCCAGTATATATATGACAGACCAACCACTTTTTCATTCATTTTTCATTTCCTTTCTCTTCGGTCCGCGGCTGGAGCTTTGGAGGAGATGAATCCGTGTTGTTAAACAACAAATCCATGAAGTTTCTGAGTTTATATCACCGATCAATCATCCTATAACATCCTTCGATCCAGCGAATCAAGGTTAGATCTTTAGAACCCTACTTTTGGGGAGATTTGGGGGTTTTCGCGTTTTTGTCCGATTCATTCCATTTTGTTGATTAATTCATGATGAATATGATTAATCTTGTTGGTATTCTTAGTTTCCCTACGTATTCATGGTATATTTCGTGGTTTTTATGGAATCGAGAGGGTTTGGTTGTGGTCCGCCCTCGTTGTTGTTTATATACGAATATACATGAATCATAGGCGGGTTTTCGGGTGTATTCCAATTCTGTATTCATTTAGAAATGATTGTGATTGTATTCTTCGAATCGTTAGGTTCGGTTTCGTTGGTTCCTACTGTTCGTCAGTGACTTTCCTTTCCGTTCGTTGTGTCGTCAATAATTCAAGGGAAGTAGTTTTGGAAACCTTTATGCTTAACGTGGAATGGTAATGTATTTTGTGTGTGATTTGCTCACCTCGTGTTGGTCCGACGGGATCAAGGAGGGAATCCAAAGGGTTGAGTCCTGGATTCATGAGTTTGTATAGCCAGCGATTCGGGAGGGTCCTTAGAGGCCTCAAGTGGATCAATGATATTACTCTATTCCCAAGGCGATGCATGTGCGTGTTTTTTTTTTATAATGTGGCCAGCTCGGGAGGGTCCTTAGAGGCCTCGGGCGGGATCTATGATATTACTCTGTTCCCAAGGCAAATTGTTTGACTGTTTGTTTCCGGAAAAGACATGTCTGGTTTTGGCTTTTGAAATTGATATTGGTGCATGTACTATGAAATGTGTAAGCGATTGGTTTGCCTTGAATACTTGTACTAGCGTAATTACTAACCCCTTTGGGGACCCGTTGTCGGGGAAATTCTTGTTATGGATTTCAGGTTATGTTCAGCCAGACGAGCGGGCGTTGGGATGGTACGAGGATGTCGGCCAAGGTTGTTGACATGTGCAATTGAGTCTTGTTATTTCCTACTGTCTCTTTTGATGTGGATGTTTTCCAAATTGTAAACTTATAGATTGTACTCGCGAGTATTTATGCTTTTCCTTCCGGATTGTGATTGGTCTTCGTTGGAGTTACTGTATTTGTCGGTTGATGTTTATTATGCCGGTTGTACCGGACGTGCTTTTTTATGTTCTTGTTGTTAACAATTGTTTCCTTGCTAACCGAGGCGGTTAGTCGAGTGGTGTTTTCTTGTGTTAGCCTGGTGGGTCCTATGTAGGGGTCCACGGCGCTGTAATACACCTCGAATATTTTGGGGTTGTTACGGAGACGACGTCATCTTGGGTACTGATTGGATGGATCGTCACGATGCCATCATTAGTGTCCGTAAGCGTATGGTCACTATCATTTCAGACGATGGAGTCGAGTGTGTATTTCAGGGGGGTAATCCCAACTGTTCTGAAAAAATCATTAATATGATGAAAGCAGTGAAATTACTCAATTAGGGGTGTGTTGGTTATTGGTGCTATATGACCAAGACCGAAAAATCATCAGTGATGTTGGCGGATATTCCCATAGTAAGAGAATATGCCGATGTATTTCCAGACGAGTGACCTGGTTTGCCTCCACAGAGAGATGTGGAATTCACGATAGAGTTGGAGCCTGGTACATCCCCATTATCAAAGGCACCATATCGGATGGCCCCGACCGAAATGCAAAAACTGAAGAATCAATTGGAGGATTTGGCCAAGAAGGGTTATATCCGACCGAGTGTGTCTCCTTGGGGAGCACCAGTGTTATTTGTCAAGAAGAAGGACGGTTCATTTCGCTTGTGTATTGATTATCGAGAGTTGAATAGGGTGACGATCAAGAATAAATATCCCCTGCCCCGTATTGATGATCTCTTACATCAACTTCAGGGAGCTTCAGTATTTTCCAAGATCAATTTAAGATCTGGGTATCATCAGTTGCGAATTCGAGAGTTGAATATCGCAAGGACGACGTTTCGAACACGCTATGGGCACTACGAGTTTGTAGTAATGCCGTTTGGGTTAACTAATGCACCTGCGGTATTCATGGAGTTAATTGAATCGGGTTTTTATAGACTATTTGGATAAGTTCGTGGTTGTTTTCATAGACGACATTTTGATTTATTCTCATGACGGAGAGGAGCACAAAGTTCACCTTCACCAGGTTCTCGACGTGTTGAGATTAGAGCAACTCTATGGAAAATTTTCCAAATGTGAGTTCTGGATGTCCGAGGTTACGTTTCTCAGACATGTGATTTCATCAGACGGAGTACGTGTCGACCCTCAGAAGATGGAGGCTATCCGAGATTGGCAACCTTCGAAGAATGTTAAGGAAATCCGAAGCTTTATCATATTAACAGGTTATTACCGGCGATTTGTGGAAGGATTTTCTAAAATCGCTCAACCTGTGACGAACCTTTTGCAGAAGGATAAGAAATACACATGGTCTAATGCGTGTCAATAGAGTTTTGAAGAACTCAAGAGCCGTTTAATTTCAGTAATTGTCCTTTCCTTGCCACAAGGGATGGAAGGATTCGTGGTTTTTAGTGACGCGTCCGGACACGGTCTTGGATGTGTATTAATGCAGAATGGGGAAGTTATTGCCTATGCTTCATGGAAACTGAGACCTTACGAGGTCAATTATCCGATGCACGACCTGGAGCTAGCAGCTGTGGTATTCGTGTTGAAGATTTGGCGTCATTATCTTTACGGCGTCACCTGTCAGATTTTAACCGATCATAAGAGTTTGAAGTATATATATACTCAGAAGGAGTTAAATATACGACAGAGGCGGTGGTTGGAACTAATCAAAGATTATGATATTGAGATACTATGCCACCGGGCAAGGCGAACGTTGTCGCCGATGCCTTGAGTCGTAAGTCCATTCAGGAGTAAATGCT
Organism: Orobanche coerulescens; assembly: GCA_033398695.1. Lineage (NCBI taxonomy): Eukaryota > Viridiplantae > Streptophyta > Magnoliopsida > Lamiales > Orobanchaceae > Orobanche > Orobanche coerulescens. Next base: position 69,934,321 of record CM065803.1, read on the forward strand.
TGCTCGTTTGACTGCTCAGAAGGAACTTCAATTGGAATTCCTAAGACCTGAGATCGAGGTATGGTTACAGCGAGTGCAAGGGCAATTTTGCATGTTAGATATTTTATCGCCACTTGAGGAGGCGATCAGGGTGAATCAGGGTTCAGACCCATTTTTGTTACGCATCCGAGAGGATGTGGCTCAGGGTAAAGCCCCTGGATTTTTGGTCCATAAGGATGGACTTTTGCGATTTAAGAACCGTTTATGCGTACCGGCGGATGATGAGTTGAAAAACTCGATTTTGAGAGAAGCTCATGCTACCCCTTATTCCATTCATCCGGGGTCTAGCAAGATATACAAATACTTGAGACAAAATTACTGGTGGAGTAATATGAAACGAGAAGTGGCAGAATTTGTTTCGAGATGTTTAACCTGTCAGCAAGTCAAGATAGAACATCAGCGACCGGCGGGTATGCTGAAACCGCTCCCTATCCCAGAGTGGAAGTGGGAGGATATTTTAATGGACTTCATCACGAGTTTGCCGACGAGTCGTCGTGGCATGAATATAATTTGGATAATTGTGGACCGCTTAACTAAGTCAGCTCATTTCCTTGAGATTAAGGATATGTGGGGTCCCGAGAGGCTTGCCCAGTTGTTCAACAAAGAGATAGTGAGATTGCACGGTACTCCTAAGAGTATTGTTTCTGATCGTGACGGGCGATTCGTGTCACATTTTTGGAAATCAGTTCATCGTTCTATGGGAACTCAGCTTAATCTCAGCACAGCCTTTCACCCTCAGTCCGATGGACAATCAGAGCGAACTATTCAGACGTTAGAGGACATGTTGAGAGCATGTGTCCTCGAATGGAAAAATGATTGGAAAGCCCAACTACCGTTGATTGAGTTCATGTACAATAACAATTGGCATGCTTCGATTAAGATGGCACCTTACGAGGCCTTATATGGTCGTCGTTGTTGATATCCCTTATGTTGGGATGACTTATCGGAATCAATCGGCACTGAGCCCGATATGCTACGCCCGCGAGAAGGTAGCTTTGATCAAGAGTCGTTTGTTGACCGCTCAGAGTCGACAAAAATCTTATGTAGATAATCGTCATCGATCATTAGAGTTCGAGGCAGGTGACCATGTTTTGGTCAAGGTATCCCGAGTCGAGGTATCTTCCGTTTTGGGAAGCGGGGAACGTTGAGTCCGAGATTCATTGGACCGTTTGAGATTTTGGATCGAGTAGGCAGTATGGCTTATTGATTTGCCTTACCTCCGGAGTTGAGCTTAATTCATAATGTGTTTCACGTCTCTCAGCTGCGTAAGTATGTTGCCGACCCAAGTCACATACTTCAGTTCGATGAAATCGAGATCGCGGATAATCATTCGTATGAGAAGCGTCCTGTATGAGTCTTAGAGCGGCGAATCAAATAGTTGAGGAACAAGACGATTCCTTTGGTTAAAATTAAGTGGTATAGACACGGAGCTGAAGAGGCTACTTGAGAAACCGAGGATAGTATGTGGGAGAGTTATCCGGAATTGTTTCACCCTTAGTTTCGAGGACGAAACTCTTTTTAAGGGGGGAGTATGTAATACCTGGTTGTAAATTCATTCATTATCATTCAGTAATTGTCACTCAGTAATTTTTCACTCATTAATAATCATTCATCATTCACGTTCATTCATTTATATTCATCATTGGCATACTTGGAGCCGTGTATCAGTTACCGATCATCATTCAACTCCGTTTGAGAATCGAGATGAGAGTATTATCATAATCATTGTGATCGGTAGTCTTGTGTTGGAAGTATCACCTATTGCATGTTATTGGACTTAATTACATTCATACAAGTATTATATGTCGGATCATTCATCATTTGTATCGAGAAGATGGAGTTGTCGGATTTTGTCATTTCCAGCAGTGAGTTACGGCCGTAACTGATCATACATTATGTCCGTAACATGCATTCGTGGAATTGGTGTCTTTCTAGATGAAGTCGTCGTACGGCCGTAAGTCATACTAGTTACGGCCGTAATGAGGAAGGTACGGTCGTATGATTTTGGCACTACATCCGTAGCATGCATTCATTTGTGCAGGAAGGTGTTGTCAACGAAGACAACTTACGGCCGTAAGTTCAGTAGGATACGGTCGTAAGTGTTGTTTTTACGGCCGTAAAGTATTTCTGGTACGGTCGTAACTCGGTCAGTGCGTTCATTATCATTTTTTGATGAAGTGTTGTTACGGCCGTATGTAATGGATATTACGGCCGTAAGGCCATTGAATTGGGAAGTTACGGCCGTGAGGTGGCAGAGTTACGGCCATAACTCTGCGCAGTATTAAAAGACATGAACGGGATTTTTATGCTCATTTCACCACTTCTTCATTTTGGTTCCGAGAGAGAGATATTGTGATAGAGATCTTTCTTCATCAAACACTAGTGTGTTCGGGTTTAATCATCTTTATTCGTTTGTGGAGCTTGGTAAGTCAATTGGCACGAGTTTCCACGGATCGAAGAGGTTGGATCTTCAAAGGTAATTTTATCCAATCCTTAGATTTCGATTTTAAGATGGAATATGATGTTTTAGATATGATAATCATGATATATGAAGAGATATACATTTGATTATGAGTTTGAAGGAATATTCACTGGATTATTGAAGGATTATTTCAAGAACACTTTGAATGTTGATTTTGGATTTAGGGGTTTCGATTAGATGTTGTTGAAATCTCGAATTGTGTATTCATATTGGGTTATTGATTGTGTTGAAGATATTTTGTTGGATTGAATCACTCCTTGGAGGTTTGGTATCGATATAATTGAGGTTGGTTGTAAACAATTGAAGATTGGTTACAACGTGTTTGTCATAATGCCCCAATGAATTTGTATTTGTCGCATCGACGTTTTGAGTTGGTTGTGATCATGATTGATTCGTATATTAAGCGTATTGTTGGTAATTGTGTTATTCAAGGTTGTTCGAGCGACCGACATTTCTATTTAGGATGTTTGTTCGGGGAAGGACCTTCTTCACAAGTATTGTGTAAGTTAATTCTTACTCGGTTAAAAGGATACTCATTCCTTTCGATGTTGTTCATTCATATTCATAATTCATTCATGGTATATTAATCATGTTGAGACTTGTAATTATCAAACTAATCATTCATTCCACGAGGAACGACAGTTCCAGTCATTTCAGTGAGCTATCATTCATTTCATTATTATTTCATCTCGGTGAGTCATTCTTGATCCTTGTCGGATTGTTATTCATTAATATACATCATGGTCACTTTTGTTCTTATGGCCTTCTGGGTTCATATTGCGTGGCCGGGTGGTTATGTGTGGAACTTTTAGTCAGGCACACGAAAGTTATGTGGTGCGGGTTCACCGACACATTAGATTGTGCACACGGTAACGTGCCTCCGTGAGACTAATTAGGTACAAGTGCGGGTGTGTCCGGACACTCGTCTTGTGCACTTGCACGTCCCATTACGGGCATACTGTGATGCCCCTCTTCAGCTTAATTTCATAACTAAGATATATAATGATTGTGTTTATTTAACTCTTGAGGATTGTTGTTCTGTGTAACTGACCCCGTTGGGGATGTTGTTTTTAGATCATGGCAAGGCAAAAGCACGGGAAGAGAACGTTGACGGCGAGAAGTCCCACTGATACTAGTAGGAGGCCCCAGTCCTTTTCAGTCATTCATGTTTCTTCATTTTTATTTCCGCTGCAAATTTCCGTTTGGATGTTCGTTTTATTCAGTGTTGTATATTTTATCTTCATATAAAATATATAGGTATTCTGTATTTCCTAGGTGTATTGTACTTAAAACTCCTCATCGAAGTAATTGGTAATATAATGTAGTTCGGTACTGCAGTTTTATTATTTAATTCATTAATTTTCATCCGCCTGGTGGGTCCTAGTCGGGGGTCCACGGCACTGTAATAGCCGCCTAGTTTGGGGTGTTACAATATCTTCGAGGTGAGTTTTATTACATGCCGCATTGGTAGGAACCCTCTTTTAGATTCATCCATCTTAAACTGCTTTAAGATTTTATCTATATATAGGGCTTGGGAAAGACCTATCATTCTCTTCGCTCTATCCCGGTAGAGCCGAATCCCAAGAATATAAGTAGCTTCTCCCAAGTCTTTCATGGAAAACGTACTCGAAAGCCAAGCTTTCATATAACTGAGCATTCCGACATTGTTTTCTATTAGCATAATATCATTTACATATAGTATTAAGAATGCGATCTTACTCCCACTAACTCTCTTGTATACTCAAGGTTCCTCTTCATTTTTTACCAAGTCAAATTCTTTGACTGCCTCATCAAAATAAAGGTTCCAACTCCGCGAAGACTACTTCAGTCCATAAATGAAATGCTGAAGCTTGCACACCTTATGAATATCGACCTCGGACACAAAGCCTTTAGGCTGCTCCATACACTACTCAAAAAACAGGATTTTGTGACATTGAAACCCCCTGGATTTGTGACTGTCAATGACAATCACAACTTTATGACTGCCAATAACAGTCACAAAGACCAAACAGTAATAAATTCAAATGTTTATGACTGTTAATGACTGTCATAAGTGTTGTGACTATCTTGAATAGTCATAAACTTTATCCTCTCTCCTCTCTCTCTAGGGTTAAAACGCCTTTCTGGAAATGTCTCGGCCAACAATTCATTTTCCTTCTTCCCGTTCGACTCACTCTACTATTTTCTCTCTCTAAAAGCTCTGTGGTTTCCACTCTCTCCGGCGGCACTCGATTTGAAAAGTAAGTACATAAGGAACTCCCGCACACACTAAAACCCACATACACACACATAGACACCCACGATTTCAGATCAGCTCGCCTGCCGGGGATTCGAATAGCTGAAATGCAAGGGGTTCGACAGCGGTTCTGGAGGCGACGCGATGATGGGTTCACGGGGGCGACGATCCAGGTAAGGATGTTTAAACTGGGCTGGTATTTTTATGGAACTTAATTATGGATTTGTTTTGTTAAATTCGATTTTGGGTTGGGTGTTTGAAATCGAAAGAAGAAGGTTCGATTTCCTGGAGTTGTTCGATTCGATAAGCGGATTTGGTTATTTCTGTCGCTGCTGGATGAAATTGGTTCTTTTATGGTTGTTTTTGCGTTCATTTTTAATCTATTTTCTGCGTCTACCGTTATTATGGCACCATTGTACTATATTATAAGTCTAATATGTGTGTTTTTGTTATTTTCTGTGTAGATGAATTCATTTTAACAGATTAACAAGTAATTTAAACGAACAATATTAATCTATGCGTCTACCTATGATAATTTGGGGTATTCTTATCTAGATCTACAAGATATAAGAATACATTACCTTTGAAGCAAATTCTTCGAGTCTTTACTCGACCTCCTTTGTATTTCTACCTTTAGATCTTCTAGATTATATCCCCGCCTATATACGGGTGTCGTGTGGGCAACAATCTACCGGAATTCCTTGAACAACAACTTGAAATCGGCCGAACTCCTTTATGCGTAATGTCACTCGAATTTTCCTTTCTTTATTTTCTAGTATTAGTAAACACTCTTAGAAAACTAATTTGTTATCTAAATTATAGAATAAAAGACACAAGTCAAGATCTACAATTAAACACAGGAAAAAGATCGAACTCATAAGCTTGGTAAAGGTTATTTTGGCTGAACCCCTATATTGTATTTATAGGTGTTATGGGCTACTATAGGGATCTTAAGGATGATTAGGGAAAGACTCCTAATAGACCTCAAATTTCCATATTAGGACCTTTCCTAATATATTCAGTCTATTTTTAAATATATTATTTTCCGTGTTTAAGATATCGAATGTCCATTAATTAATTTAAGCCACTGACAGCTTTAATTAATTAATATCTTATCAAAGAGTAGTACCCCTCAAACCTTATTATTATATTAGAATTAAATCCACCTGCAGGGTTTAATATAATAATCATTATCGAGCTTCTCAAGGGGACATCATCAACCCGCACGAGTTGGGACATGATTTCTAGTAATAAGAATTTTCATATGAATAATATTATTGCCCAAGATATGAAGCTTATTGGGTCAATAATTTTGACCCTCGCTCATGGTAAATCAAAGCAATAAATATACAATTAAACATTATATACTTAAAATTAAGAAATAATAATTATCCGAGATTTACATTCTTCTTACAGTCAGTACAAAAGACACTCTCTCACTTCAATCTGATACAAAGTATGCAAATACGCTAACGCATGCTAATAGTCAAGACCAACTAGTCTCAAGCATACACTACAACCGTTCACATACTTTGTCTAATAATTTTATAGGTTCTGAACTATTATATTATTTTATAAGGCACCGGTAATGTGATCTTCTGTGTGACACCAGCACACCATATTATCTACAATATAAAATAATTAGACATTTCATTTGCATAACCATAACGTGAATAAATATGAAAAATATGTGATTAAATGTAATTAATATTCTCATAGAGTTACAGGGAAATAAGGTAATACGAGCATAAAGTATGTTTTGCAGTATACAACCCTAACAATCTCCCACTTATACTCAACACATGCATTTAAGTATACTACTCTATTACATAGTCTCTCATTTCTCCCCCTTATACTCAAAGGAATGCTGCCATACACCGTAATCCCATTCCTTCCACATGCATTTCAAAAACTTTTGAGGGTAGGATCAGCAAGATTATCGTCTGATGCAACCCTGGCTACAACTATGTATCCTTCCTTTACGAAGTGTCGTATGATATGGTACTTGCGGTTGATATGTTTACTTGCCTTTTGGGCTCCTGGTTCTCTCAAATTTGCGACTACACCGATTTTATCACAGTAAAGTGTAATACCCTTCAGAAAATCGGGAATCACATCTAGGTCCTATAGGAAGTACTTGAGCCATACTGCCTCAAAGGCTGCCATGTACTTAACTTTCGTGGTAGATACCGACACACATTTCTGCTTCACACTCTTCCAACTAATGGCTCCACCTCCCAAAGTAAACAGATAACCTAAATTAGACTTGGACTTTTCTTTATCTGATGAAAAATTTGAGTCAGTATATCCCACTAGACATAGGTCATATGATTGATATACTAGCATGTACTCCCTAGTCTTTCTCAGGTACTTGAGTATGTGCTTGACAGCAATCCAGTGTCCTAGTCCTGGGTTCGACTGATATCTGGTGGCCATGCCTACGGCATGACAGATATCTAGTCTAGTGCAAAGCATAACATACATGAGGCTTCCCACTGCTGACACATAAGGGATCAGTTTCATGTCATCTATCTCTTTTTGTGTCTTAGGACACATATCCTTAGATAGTTGAATTCCATGCCTGTAAGGTAGAAAACCTTTCTTGGAATTCTCAACTCTAAACCACTTTAGCACTATATATATATAGGATGCCTGAGATAAGAGAAAGATCCTGATTCCAAGGATATGTCCTGCTTCTCCCAAATTCTTCATATCAAACTGCTCAGATTGCCATACTCGTATGCCTGATAATTCCTTCATATTATTTCCAATCAGAAGGATATCATCTACATCTATTACAAGAAACACCAACACGTTCCATCACATTTCTTATATACATAAATCTCACTCAGACATTGGACGAATCTATATGACTGGACTACCTCGTCAAATTGAGTGTTCCAAGACTTAAATGCTTGCTTAAGTCCATAAATAGATCTCTTAAGCTTGCACACTAAGTGCTCTTCTCCTTCAACAATGAATCCCTCTGGTTGGTGCATGTAGATTTCCTTGTCTTGACTTCCATTCAAGAATGCAGTCTTGACATCTATTTGCCAAATCTCCAGATCCAAATACGCAGCTATAGCTAAAAGAATCTGGATTGACTTAAGCATGGCTACCGGCGAAAAGGTCTCATCATAATCGATACCCTCTTTCTGAATGTAACATTTCGCAACAAGCCTCGCTTTGAAGGTTTCAACCTTCCTGTCACCTCCTTTCTTTTGCTTGTAGACCCACTTACTCCCAATAGGTTGTACACCATTAGGCGGTCCTACTAGCTCCCACACTTGATTGGAATCCATAGATCCCATTTCTAATTCCATTGTTACTTTCCAGGGCTCAACATCTTTATCTTGGATTGCCTTCTTGTAGGTCCAGGGATCTGATTCATCTTTACCTGGGATTGAGTCTGAATAATGTCCCACACCTATGAATCATTCCAGTTGAAGAACAACCCTCCCACTACGATGCGGCAAATCTGAGTTGGTGTAAAAGTCTCAGAATTGATACGTGGTGCAGTGTTAGTTGGCGCTTGTACATTGGTATAGATGGAGTCTCGCCCCTCAACTCTTCCAGAATTATTTCGCTCATGGGCTTGTGACTAATCATATAATCATCTTCCAGGAATCGTGCATTGGTTCTAACAATGACCTTATGATCCTGGGGACTATAGAACAACCCACCCTTTGTTCCCTTAGGATAACATACAAACACTCATACTTCTGTACGAGATGCCAACTTATCAGCTTTATTATTCAGCAAATGTGCTGGAGTACCCCAAATACGAACATGTCCTAAACTGGGTTTTCACCCACTCCACAGTTCTGTGGGTGTTTTTAGAACTAATTTTGAATGTATGCCCCTATTTCCAAAGCATACCCCCAGAACGAAATAGGTAAATTGGAATAACTCATCATTGAACTAACCATTTCTAAAAGACTTCTGTTCCTCCTCTCAGCAACATCATTTTGTTGTGGAGTTCCCGGCGCAGTGAGCTGGGACGAAATCCCCTCATTTGCCAAGAAATCTACAAACTCTCCACTAAGGTATCCGCCACCATGATCAGATCGTAGTGACTTGATACTCTTCCCATGACGCTTCTCTGTTTCAGCCTTGAAGTCTCTGAACTTGTCAAAGGCTTCAGACTTACGTCGCATCAAATAGATGTATCCATATCTCGAATAATCATCTATAAATGTGATGAAATATTCAAAACCACCCCTATCATGGATATTCATTGGACCACATACATCCTTATGAACCAATTCTAACACATTATGAGCACGGTTTCCATTGGTCTTAAAAACCCTTTTGGTCATCTTACCACCAGATTGGACCACATACCAGTCTTTGGATCCTCCTAATATTTACATGACCTGACCGTGAATGCCACAAATATGGTTGGTTTATGCTTGAAGGTTCTTTTCTCTTTTTAGGTTCAGACAAAGAGTTAAGCGATTTATGTTTATTCATGGGAGTTTGTGCAGCATTAATGACATACAGTCCATAAGTAAAAATATCTTTGCAAATATATTCACCGTTTCTTCTTATAATAACAACATCATCATCAAAAGAAACTGAATAACCATCCCATTTTAATTCAGAAACCGAAATTAAATCCATTCTAAAATCTGGTACTAATAATACATTATTAAGGACTAATATTTTATCATTAGTGTTCAACTGCACAACTCTCACTGCAATATCCATAAGCCTGGAATAATCACCCCAGTTGATGGTTATCTCGCCTGCACTAAGCTGCTTGGTTACCTAAAAACCATGCGAGTCAAAGCAAACATGATCAGTGGAGCCTGAATCAACCATCCGCGAAGTGGGAGAACAACCTACCAAACATGTTTTTGACTACTAGTGCACGAGACATACCTTTCTTAAGAGTAGGGTAGTCCGCTTTAAAATGTCCTTTCTGACCGCACTTGTAGCACTTTCCCTTTGGCTTTTTGCTCGCCTCAGGCTGAGGAGCCTTGCTTTTTACCTTAAGAGTTGTCACTTGCTTCTGGCCCACTTGTTTCTTCTTCTTCCCACACTTGGGTTTAGAAGTTAAAATACCAGTAGTCGTAAGAACTTGATACCTTGCCTAAAGAGACCTTCCGCAGCTTGAAGCTCTGTCAACAATTCTGCCAAGGTATACTCCCTACGATTCATATTCTAGTTTAGGCGGAACTGCTCAGAGCTCCTAGGTAAGTTGCCTTGGATGATATCGACATGCATTTCCGCATCTATAGTTCCCCCTAAGATATCAAGTTCGTTTAGATGAGATATCTCTTTAGAACATGATCCCTTACCGGGGTTCCTTCAGGCATTTGGGTGGTCATCATCAAGACACTCATAGCATTTTGCCTAGCAGCCCGGTTCTAATGACCAAATATCTCGTCGAGATTTTTCATTATTTCTGTGGCCGTGCCCATACTCTGATGCTGATGCTACAATACATTTGCTAAAGAAGCCAAGATGTAACAGCAAGCCATCTCATCAGATTTCTTCCATCTGGAATTCTTTCACCCCGTCGGGTGTCGAATCCGCATCTGGCTCCAATGGGAATTTCTTAGTTAGAACAAACTTGTGTTCTTCAACAGTCAAGACAATATTAAGATTATGTTTCCAATCAGTTAAGTTAGTGCCACCTAGTTTGTTTTATTTGAGAATTATAGCAAGTGAATTGAAAGACATTTGAGATGAAACTAAAAACATTCATCACATAATGCATAGCAAAATATATTGAAAAACCTTATAAAACACAATATATATGCTAGCAACCAACACCTCGAAAATTCCACATATGCAAGCCACGATCATGTGGATGTTTACACACATATTTTTCAAGTAGAGTTTTACGTCTTTAATTTTACTATCTAGTCAATTTAAGTTATGACAAGTAAAATTAATAGTTAGTTCCTCTTGGCCATGTATTAATGAACATAGATTCTGATGGGTGCTTATTAATTAATACACCTAAGTGAGCACCATAATTTAACAACTTTAAAATATTATCTTTTAAATAATAGTCCTGCAGATGGAGAGGTCCTATCATAAAAAATAATATTTACCTTTTGTTATCATTTGAAGTTTATAATTAGCACACCCGATATGGAGGAAGACCCAAATGTCAACGCGCATGCTAAGTACTTCACAATTTAAATTAATTATGGAGGCCAATTTAATTTTTCTTTAAAAAATAAATCAAATATATCACTTAGTTATTTTAGCCTTAAGGTTTTTAATTTTTTCATCCTAACATGCAGGAAACATATCATGCATACATCCATACTTCCAAAATAATAAAAACCAACAATAAAATAAGTTGGATAATTAAATCTAATTATCATGGCTTTTATTCCTCGTTTTGAATAACGAGAAAATCATCGGCTCGAAATCTCCCACTACTTCAAGCATCTCGTCACCTCCCCCGACTGGCCCACAAAATTTCCAAATTTGGAAACTTTCTTTCCATGCAAAATTAATTGCACAAGAAAATACCAGATTTAAATACTGTGCACCAATGGACGCAACGAACGGTGGAAAAACGAACAGGACCATACACCGGACGACTCGACCCGGATAGCCTGACCCGCTGCATAACTCGACCCGACCAGTGGCATGATCCGCGGCCTCGACCGCATGCCCTCGGCCGTACCCGCTCGGCAGCTTCTCGATCCCGATCGGTTCATCCGATTGGGAGTCCTTTTCATGCGGGACTCCTTTTTCCTCCATGCTTTGTGTACTCCAATTCGATTATAATTTTATACGAAATAAAATACATCGAATTTACAATAAAATTACAAGGAAAGATAAAAATCCTATTCTACCCGTGGATTTTCTCACGGGAAAAACTTATACATGCCTCAAAACTTGGCCAAATTATCAAAAACGCGTAAAATAAAATTGAATCATATAGCCATGATAATTGGACCATATTCACCCGCAAGACAATTCGAGCAAAAATATTCTAAAGATCATAATATATGAAAAATATTTTAAATTGCGAGCAATTAATCACAAAATTAATTAAATTAAACGGAACCTAAGGACCATCTCTGATACCAATTGTTGGAAAATAAAACACAGCGGAAGCGGCGGGCTTCAATTTATTAAAATCGACCCTCAAGAATCAGATCTATTTAGGCTCGTCAAATAATTAATTAGACGGATTAACAAGCAATTTAAACGAAAAATATTAATCTACATGTCTAACTATGATTATTTATGGTATTCTTATCTAGATGTGAAAGATCTAAGAATACATTACCTTTGAAGCAAAGTCTTCGAATCTTTACTCGACCTTCTTTGTATTTTTACTTTTAGATCTTCTAGAGTATATCCCCGCTTATATCCAGGTATCGTGTGGGCAATAATCTACCGGACTTCTTTGAAAAACTTGAAATCAGCCGAACTCCTTTATGCTTAATGTCACTCGATTTTTCCTTTCATTATTTACTAGTATTAGTAAACAATCTTAGAAAATTAATGTGTTATCTAAATTATAGAATCAAAGATACAAGTCAATATCTACAATTAAACACAAGAAAAAAAAAACCGAACTCACAAGCTTGGTAAAGGTTATTTCAGCCGAACCCCTCTGTTGTATTTATGAGTGTTATGGGCTACTCTAGGGATCTTAAGGAGGATTAGGGAAGGACTCCTAATAGACCTCAAATTTTCATATTAAGACCTTTCCTAATATATTGAGTCTATTACTACAACTCAGTCCACTAGAGAGTTAATATTGTACTTCCAACCCAAATCCCAATTTACGAAATCGGGATCCTTATTTAAATATATTATTTCCCGTGTTTAAGATATCGAATGTCCATTAATTAATTTAAGCTACCGATAGCTTTAATTAATTAATATCTTATCAAAGAGTAGTACCACTCGAACCATATTATTATATCAGAATTAAATCCACCCGCAGGGTTTAATATAATAATTATTATCGAGATCCTAAAGGGGACATCATCAACCCGAACGAGTCGGGACATAATTTCTAGTAATAATAATTGTCATACAAATAATATTATTGTCCAAGATACGAAGCTTATTGAGTCAATCATTTTGACTCTCACCCATGGTAAATCAAAGCAATTAATATTATAAATACACAATTAAACATTATGTACTTAGAATTAAGAATAATAATTATCCGAGATTTACGTTCTTCTTACAGTCAGTACAGAAGACACTATCTCACTTCGATCCAGTTCAACGTATGTAAATACGCTAATGCATGCTAACAGTCAAGACAACTAATATCAAGCATACACTACAACATTTCACATAATTTGTCTAATAATTATATAAGTTGTGAACTATTGTATTATTTTATAAGGCACCGATAATGTGATCTTCTGTGTGACACCAACACACCACATTATCTACAATATAAAATAATAAGACATTTCATTTGCATAACCATAACGTGAATAAATATGTAAAATATGTGATTAAATGTAATTAATATTCTCATAGGTAGTTACAAAGAAATAAGGTAATACAAGCATAAAGTATACTTTGCAGTATACAACCCTAACATAAATAGCCCAAGCAAGAGGATATTGCTCAAGACAATAACAACTACTGGAAACTGAACATTTGCTAGACTGAACATCGATCTTATCATCTAAAGAGCAATATATTTCTCCAAGTATACAGCGTATATCTTGAGTAAAGAAATATCAAAGTCCTCAATAAATAACAACACATCTGCCGCGAAGCATACCAACACTACAGTTGTGGTTCAATTCGTGTTACTTTAAAAGCCTACGATTGAGATCTTTAGCCCTGTGTGGACTAAGTCAAGCTATTCCGAACTGTATGGGAAGAATATAGTTCAGGATGAAGCTTCAATTTGTGTGAGAAGAAGCGATTCGAAGAAGCCCAGAGACAATCTGTGTGAATGGCTCAAGCTACAGTCGGCTGTATCAATTTGTGTGAACGATACAGCTACGACTTTAGTTAAAATCATACAATTTAGTAGGCCTTGATTTTAATAAACTTCTTACTCCTGTGTGGAGGACCTTTGGACGTAGAGGGGATTACCTCGAACCACATTAAACTGTGTGTCATTACTTTATGTCCTTATTATTTTTCTATTGCCTGTGATTTTAGAATACTCATCTTGAAAATCATGTAAGTACCAAGCTACAGGAGATTGTCTAGTTTTTGTACTTACAGCAACTTAGTTTCAGACTCGCTATGCAAACTTAAACTTCAAAAAAGAGTACAGCTTATTCAACCCCCCTTTCTAAGCTGTATAATAGTATACTGTAGCCAACAAGTGTAATCGAGCGGTCAATTGTACAAATAATCAGTCGATTTTTAACCTAAATCAGATCGACAAATCACTCGCTTTTGAAAACTACATTTTTATATCTCTATCATTCATTCTACAATTGCCATGGATACATCTATGATCAACAAAGTTCCCATGTTTTCTATTAATGAATTTGATGTCTAGAGAATCGGGATAGAAGCCCATCTTGCCACAATGCACATAGAAATGATCTTTGTCATTCAAGAACGAACTATCAAAATTATGAAGGTCAATCTAGCCACCATAATAGAAGGACAGCCTCATATAGAAATGCTTGAGGAAGAAAGGAAATAGTGGACAACCGATGATGGCAAACGTGCGAATCTAGACAACATCGCCAAGAATGCGTTATTTGTCACTCTTGACAAATAACACATTCTTCAAGGTGAAGAGCTGCAATACAGCCAAATAAATCTTTGAGAAACTCAAGTTAATATGTGAGGAAACTGAGCTCTCAAAAGAAAACAAGATTTCAAAACTTACTCAGCAATTTGAATCTTTCGAAATAAAATCTTCTGAAACACTTGAGGAAGTTGACCTCAGACTTACCGGCATTATACGTGAATTTGAAGCATTGTGTAAAGTGTATCCCGAAAGGGAGAAAACTTCTAAAATAATTAAATCACTCCCGGACCGATGGGACATTAAGACCATAGCTACGCTTGTGTCTTGAATATTTAAATGATATATCAACTTTTGATCTCTTCTATGACCTCAGAGAATTTGAGTATGATATGACATGAGAGAAAAAGCTGAAGAGTCACCTGCAAAGACTACATAACTCGCTGCTGTATCCGACAGCAGACACAGCTCTGCCTCCAGCACATCCAAAGCTACATCCAAAGCAACTGACGGTGATGATGACATCCTGTCACAATATGAAATGGCCTTGCTCATGCACAAAATTCAGAAATTCATTAAGAAATCTGAAAAGGCTCCCTACAGGCCTAAACCCTTCAAAAAGGTAAGTTCTGAATTGCTATCTCCAGAAATTTTAATATTGTTATAACTGCAAGAAACCAGGACACTATGCAAATAGATGTCCTCAACCTAAAGTACATAAGCTGCCCGAAGCTGAGCAATAAGAGAAGGATGGCAAAAGGCATGTCTGGAGAAGCAAACTAAAGGCACTGATCGGAGAACCAGAATCCTCGCCCACATATATCAAAACATAGAAATGCCTACATGCAATTACTGATAGTGACTCCTCTGATGATGAAATCGAAGATAAAGTCTACATGTGCTTTATGGTAAAGTAAGCGGATGATAATGATAGTGAGGATGAGGTAAGCTCAACCTTAGTTACCTATTAATGCATCACATACCTTTAAAAACATGATGAACGAATTTAGGACCATTCAAAAAGCCCATGAGCTGCTTAAACAAGAAAACCTACAACTCCCTCCTTCAATTTAAATCCAAAGGATGAAAATGATCTGCTGAAAAATAATTATAAAAATATGTCTTTGGACTGCGAAAATAGCAAGATTATTTATGAAAAACTCATGGAAAACAATCATCAACTTGCAACTGAACTAAATGAGGTAAAATCTCATAATCAATGCAAGACAAATGATTATGCTTCACTAGAGTCTAGAATACAGCTTCCTGAAAAAAAAGAAGGAGAACTCGAGACTATTCTCAAATCTTTTGAGAAATCACCGAGTAGGATGGAAGACATCATAAGCACTAGATAACATGAGCATGGAAACGTGGCTTGGGATACGACTCACTCTCCAAAAAAGGCGAAACTAGTATGGAGTTTGTCAAAGGAGTGGAACCGATTCCTGAAACCAAAGAAGCCCCGAAGGCTGCTCCTATAGAGGCTACAACTGCCCTTCTCAAAAAGCAAAGGCTGCCATTCCGCTACCTAGCTCATATCATAAGCAGCGGAAAACACAGTCTCATAGACCTGTAAGACGCAAACTGAATATCAATAGTATGCTCCTCGAGCATACCAACAGCTTTAATAGCAGGCTAGAAGGAAGGCTGTACCCAAGTACCATCAATAGAATGCACCTCAGTACTACCAACAGTATAATGCTCCTAGATACTGGGTACAGGAAACCAAGTATCTGTCCGGAAAGCAAGCTATTGCACATTTCTACCAACAGCAGGTCTGGCAATCCAACTGGAAACCCAGAAGGCAGGCAAACAGTCAGAAAAATATGGTTCCTCCTCCTAGACAACAACCGTACTGGAGCCAAAATTCTAAATTTTACATGCATAATAACAATGATTATAGTGATTACGTGCATGCCCCATGTATATATCGCAAAAGAGGACCAAATACAACCTACAGCAAACCTGTTGCTGTCAGGCAAATATGTGTACCTAAAGGCACTAATAACCAAGGACACGAAAATCAAAGGGGACCTAAATCTACTTAATCTTTTGATTACAGGATATCAAGGAGAAGGATATCTGGTATTTTTATAGCGGATGCTCTCACCACATGTAGGAGATATCACCAAGCTAACAGATTATGTAGAAGGTCGTGGTCCAAAGGTGAGATTTGGTGACAAATCAAAAGTAAGAACAAGAGGGAAAGGAACCATACTTGTAGGAAAATTCAAGGTCACTAACGCAGCTTAGGTAGAAGGACTGTAGGTCACAAGTCGTCAGAAATAAGTCTAGAAGGGGGGAGGGGGGGAGTGAATAGACTTATTAAACTCTTTTCTGAATCTTAGATGAGTTACTCAGCTGTGATTAGGTACAGGTGACTTATGTCGTCTACAGACAGGTAATGAGGAAGACACAACTGATGATGATAGCAGGTAACTAATGTTAACTGCAGATAACTATCTAATAGAACAGTAAATATGAATGCAGCAGTTAAGCATGATGTTCAAAGCAGTAAATCACATAGCACTTATAGTGGTTTCAGAGGTGGGGTAATCCTACTAGTCCACTTTTCTCCAAACCAGTTGGTAATGAACTCACTATAACTTTCAACTAGTGATAAACGTTACAATGATTCAACCAGTTACAACAGCTTCCAACCAGTGGAATCCCGTGGCCGTTGCAACTCCCTTTGACTGCCTAGCACCTCTTAATCGAAAATCTATGGATGCCTCAACAACTCTCGAGATGTCTATCACCTTCCAAGCAATAATTCTTGGATGAAACTTCTGAAAACCTCATTTACAGAAGTACCCTGTACTCAACTTTTGAGACAAGAGTGTTTGTCTTCTCCAACAAAGAGCTTTTCAGAATATGATCTTGAATGGTTTGCTCTTTATGATGCTATAGATTGCCTTGATAGCTTTGATAGCTCTAATTGCATTGCTTTGTTTGCTTAAAAGTATGGCTCGCATCATACTTTGCTTAATTCATATCTCCAGATATTTATAGTATGATCCTTTGAGCTTTCTTCATAGCTGTTGCACTACTGTAACAAATCTGTCCGTTGGAGAGTGGGCTTCTTTGTTTATCTCATGAATCCATTGCAAGGCTGGATTCCCTTTTCAATTCTGACCGTTTGAAAGACTTTCTTGTGGTAGTGCCATATTTCTTGATCATAAAGTCTTCATAACACGTATCTTGATGAATATTTAATTCCTTGCTTTCCGGGAATCTTTCGGCTTTTCCCTTCATGTCCGCAGGTGACTTTCCGTACTTGTTGACTTTCCAACGCTTGCTGACGTGGACTGAGTTACTTGGCTGATAACATAACTGAGAACTTATCTGATGTCATTTGGTCAAACCTGCCTGATGTGCAGTCAACCTTCTCTGATGTAGGACTTCTCTGATATAGCTTCTCTAAGATAAAGTTCTCTGATCTGATGAGTCTTCTCTGATCTGAAGTCTTCTGACCTATTGAATGTTCCCTAATCTGATGGTCAAACTTCAGTTGATATTTGCGTTGACTCAATCTCATCTGTTAACCTGACTGCATATTGGTTTTGGTCAAACTTTTCTGATATTCCTGTTGACCAATACTTGGCTAAGTCGAAGACATGAAATTGATGAACGCTTGCTGTGGGGAGCAATCTTTGTCTTGAAGCAACTCCCAGAGATATTATTTCTCTATAAATTGCTTCCTTCCCCCCCCCCCCCCCAAATTGGAGATGCCTCAGCAGGTAAGAATTCTTCAATAAACCAACACTCTTTTCCCTCCCATTAGTATTTCACTTCTGGTTCCTGTCTGGTTCTTCTCCTTTTGGCTACAGGTTGGTCATCTGATGATGCAGCTACTTCTTTTCTCTTGTGGTGAGAAGTTCCAACCCCTAGGAGAGGGAGGTCATGTATTCTCTTAGATCTTGCTTCGTCTCTCACTTCATCTTCTCACTGTCTTCCCCCTGCCTGATATGTTCTCTGCTTCTCTCTTCCCCTTTTCCTCTCTTTTCCCCCTTTTTGCCAGCATCAATAAGGGTAGCTAGCTGCTGCTCCATCTTGTCCATAAAATCAGACATGCCAAGGGGCATTCTGGAGTTAGTGGGTGGTGGGGAAGGGTCCTTCTTTTTAAGTAGTGTGTCCACTTTTGCATTAAGGGACATCAGGTCGGGTTTGACTTCAGTTGCCAGAAGCTTGGCAACTGTCTCTTCCACTAAGCGTCTGATCAGCTTAGTGACTGCAGGTGAGATTGGAACTTCAGGTACTGTCTATGGTGAATGTTCACCTGAGTCCTCTACAGCAGCTGGTCTCTTGGCAGTTGACTTGTCTGATGGAAGACTTCTATCTGCTGGCTGCTGATCAGATGGGGTCTTTCTCCTTCTTATTCTTCTTTTTCTTCAACTTCTTCTTTCTCACCTTCTTCTTCTTCCTGTTCTAATTCTTATGTTTTCTCTTTTTCAGCTTCATCAACTCCTTCCTTTTGTTTTCCAACTCCTTCCTCCTGTTTTCCAACTCCTCCTTGTTTTTAAGAATCTTCCTTCTCAGTCTCTTCAGTTCTTATTTTTTTTTCTCCTTCTCTCTTCTTATTATTTTCAACTTTTCATCCTTCTCCGGGAGTTTCCCCAGCTAAAACACCCTCCATAATGAATCAGACGAACTAGTCCATATTTTATTCAAATTAGGACATGAACCAGTTCTCCTGGAGCACTAAAATAATATCTGTCTCATGGCAGAAGAGCATGAGAAGTTGCTCTGTAGCCTGGGGGCGTTTCCAGGTACTTCTCTCAACAAATTCTTGCAGTTGAGTGAAGGGAAGTGATTTCAAATCCTTCCACGCATCATAAATATTGACAATAAATTTTTTTAAAGATTGTTGCTTTACCAGTTTGAGTTGATCGGTTGTCAAGTTCAAAGGATTATTCTCCTTGAGGTTGAGAGAATATCCTACTTCCGGTATCTCGATTGTGTTAGATGTATTTTTATGCGCTTATTTATCATTATTTTATATCCAATGTTAAGTCTAAATCTGCATAAATAATCTTTGAATGCACTATCTTTATATGTTTGAAGGAAATTGGAGTCCGGAAGCCTAAACGACGAAAAACGGGCAAAAACGACATTTTTTGGTCAGGGGCCGCAGCACACCAAGGCCAGGCCGCGGCACACGCACGGCACAGCAAGGCGCCGAACTCACTGTACCGGGGGCCGCGGCACGAAGATGCTGAGCCACGGCCCATGAAGAAAACTTGCGCCCAGGCATAGGGCGCTGGATATTAGGGGCCGCGGAACGCACTTACTGAGCCGTGGCCCACGGGGCGGTAATGCTGTTTTTGCCGCGTTTCTGGGCCGTTTTTGGAGCCTATTCTCAACCTAATTCCCGGACGTATTTTGGAGACGAAGGATGGTTATAAATAGGGATTAAAAGGTCTGAAGAGACATCATCGAAGAGAGGAGAAAAACACCAATCAAGCAGAGAGCAGAAGCTAGAGAACGGAGGAATCCAAGTTCTTCAACTGTGTTTGATTTCTTTTATGCTTTCCTCAATTCTTTCTGTATTAGTTTCTAGCATGTCGGGCTAGAACCCTACTCTGGGATTTTGATGAAATCGAGGTTTTGACGAATTAACTTTTGATTTTGCATTATTAAAATATATTTTCCTTTCTTATTGAGTTTTCTTAATTGTTTTAATTACTGTCAATTATGTGGCCTATGATTGATTTGTTTTGATTACGCAACTCGAATCGGGAGAGTAGAGTTAGTAGGAAAATTGGCGAGAAACGTTTTATCTTGTGAGATAGGAATATACTCATAGGAATTACGTGGCCTTTCTGAAGATTTCATACTTTTTGCCTATTGAAGAATTAATTCACCTAGGAATAGAGTGTTTTATTCGCCTTAGAAAATTTTATTGACCTCGGGAGAAGCAGTAGAGTATTTTAGCAATATTCGCCTTCAATAAATTGGGAAATCAGTTAATTCATATAAATCAAGAATAATTCGGATAAACCGAGGTGGATTCTCAATCCTAGATTACTTCCCTATTTGATTTTCTTTCTTCGATCAATCGATTTTACTTTTTTTTTTCTTTTATTAATTTTCTTTAATTATTACTTGCACCTCCAATTTCGATAGTTCAAATAAAATTAGAATACGCATAAATCGGTAATTAGTGAGTCAGTCCTCGAGGGAACGATACTTTCTTACCACTTTATTACTTGCTTACGACAACGTGCACTTGCGTTAACCAAATTTCGTAAATATGTATTTCAGACTTTTATGATCGGTAAAAATCTGACATGCAGAGCCAAAAAGATAGTGACGCCAAATCTTGAGCGCAAAAACAACTGCCGCTAACTCCAAATCGTGAGTAGGGTAGTTAATCTCATACGGCCTGAACTGTCATGACGCAAACACAATAGTCTTGCCGTGCTGCATCAACATGCACCCAAGACCCTGACCCGAAGCATCGTTATAAACGGCGAAACCCTCGTTGCCACATGGAAATGCCAAAATCGGGGCTGAAGTCAAACGCCTCTTCAGCTCCTCAAAACTCGACTGCCTCTCGTCATTCCAGACGAACTTCTCGGACTTCTGGAGAAACTGTGTAAGTGGCCGAGCTAGTTTCGAGAACCCCCGACAAACCTACGATAGTAGCCAGCTAAACCCAAGAAACTATGGACCTCCTTCACGTTTTGAGGCGGTGCCCAGTCCAACACTGCCTCAACCTTCTGCGGATCCACACAGATCCCCTCGGCTAAAATCACATGACCTAGAAACATCACTTCCTTCAGCCAGAACTCACATTTCAAGAACTTTGCATAGAGTTGCTCGGTCCTCAAAATGTCTAACACTACTCGCAAATGATACGCGTGTTCCTCCTCGTTCCTCGAATAAATAAGGATATCGTCAATGAATATGATGACACACTTATCCAAATACTCAATAAAGACCTTGTTCATCAACTGCATGAACACTGCCGGCGCATTAGTTAACCCGAAAGGCATAACTACAAACTCATAGTGTCCGTATCTCGTACAAAAAGCTGTTCTGAGCACGTCGGAATCCTTCACCCGAAGCTGATAGCCCCCCAATCTCAAGTCAATCTTCGAGAATACCACAGATCCCTGCAACTGATCGAACAAGTCATCAATCCTCGGAAGAGGATACTTGTTCTTGATGGTCACCTTGTTTAGCTCGCGATAGTCGATACACAAATGCAGTGAACCATCCTTTTTCCAAACAAACAAAACTGGTGCGCCCCAAGGCGAAGCGCTCGGTTGAATATACCCCGACTCAAGAAGAACACAACTGCTTCTTCAACTTGGCCATCTCTGAAGGTGCCATGCGATATGGAGCCTTCGAAATCGGAGCCGCGCCCAGCTCTAACTCGATAGAAAACTCTACCTCACGGTCCGGTGGCAACCCCGGTAACTCACCAGGAAAAACATCAGGAAACTCACTAACGACCGGAATCGATGAAAGCTCGACTCCACCATCCCCTGCCTTCAAGGCATAGCACCAATAACCAGTACACCCCTTTCGTAGGAGTCTCAACGCCTTCAAGGTGTTAATAACGAACTTCTGGTTTCTCTTTCACCCCGCGAAAGAGTGCATGGTGCCATCCTCGGGTAGCATAGTGATGATTCTCGTGCAGTAGTTCATGATCGCACCATGCCGCTCGAGCCAATCATCCCCGAGAATTAAATAATCACCCTCAATTCCAACAACAATAAGATTGGAGGGCCAAGCCCTCTCACAAATAAGCACAGAACAGTCTCGAACCTCCTGGTTACCAACGATCCTATCATCGCTAGGAAGTTTAACGATGAAAGGCTCACTAGGTGTCAAACAGTCGAGACTCAAAAAACGCACACACTCCAGAGAGATGAACAAATGCATAGCACCAGAATCGAAAAGCACACTGGCAGGATGAGAATGAATATGAATGGTACCTGTCGCCACAGTAGCCGCTGGGTCATCGTCCCTCCTCATCTCATAGACACGCGGGTGGGCGGAGCCGAGACTATAAGTGTTAGGAATACTTGTTAGATTTTGATGATGTCATTAATATAAAATCAAATGTTTATTAACTTGGCAAAATGTAAGGAAGAACCAAATGAGTATCTTCCATAGGCCAAATATGTTAAGTATAAACTTGGCAAAATATAAAGAAGAACCAAATGAGTATCTTCTGTAGGCCAAAAATTAGTTAGACTGAAAATCGGCAAAACAGTAAGTACAGCATAGTCCATCAGAGAGGGACAGCCGAGTCCAGTCAGAGTAGCTCTGGTCAACAAAATTTATCAGAGAAGTTTGACCAAGACTGCAGCCGAGGTACCTCAAGGAAGTCACCTGACCAGATAAGTCACAAACAGTGAACAGCCGAGAGGACTTGCCTGCAGAGATGTTAGCTGCACATCAGCCTACTCGAAGGCAGCCTAGTACTCCAAGTCTACGTCAGCATGCGTTGAAAAGTCAAGTATTACGGAAAGCTCACATGCAACGTGAAGAGACAAATTGGAGTGATTCCCGCAAGAGATATGATTTAAATAAATCATCCAGACCCACCTTGAAGACTTTAATCCTTTTATATTCAAAAGATTCGGCGCTCACATGCAGAAGTCTTCACAACGGTCGGAAGATAAATTAAAATAATGGGAATCCAGCCTTGCAACGTTCAGAAAGATTAAACAATGAAGTCTCCCTCCAACGGACGGATTTGTTCAAAAGATTTGCAATGGCTACAAGGAAGAAGCTCAGAGATCATGACCTATATATATCCGAAGATTTGAAACTGAGCAACTACCGGTGCGAACATACATTCTAGCGATCAAAGCAATCAAGCAATCTAAAGCAATCAATAGCATCGTGAAAAGAGCAGATCTAGAAGTTCATACTTAAGGAAGCTCATAAGTTGGAGAAGACAAAAACTCTTGTCTATAATCTTGAGTACGGGGTACTTCACTGGTTGAAGTAAGAGACTGTAAAGGCATCCAAGGATCGAGGATCAAGAGGTGCAAGGCAGTCAAGTGTGTGTACAACGGCACGGATTTCCACTGGTTGGAAGCTGTTGTAGTGTGGATTGAATCACTGTAATATTTATCACTGGTTGAAAATTATAGTGAATTCATCTCCAACTGGTTTGGAGAAAAGTGGATTAGTAGAGGATTACCCCACCTCTGAGACCACTATAATTGCCTGCGTTATTTACTGTTTTACTGCATCATACTTTAACTGCTGCATACATTGTTAAGTGTTTCATCAAGTTGATTTCTATTCGTCATCAACTGACTTCCGCACATATCCAAGAACAAACGACTCAAAGTCATTTGTTTAACTATCAGCTGAAGAAACTCACTCTTCGCGAAAAAGAGTTCAAGAGTTTCAACAAGTCTATTCACCCCCCCCCCCCTCTAGACTTGTTCCTGGACGACTTGTGACCTACAAGTGGTATCAGAGAGGTTGGTTCATTCATTTCACGAACCAGATCTATATCATAGATATATATCTTTACTCTCACTTCATAATGGAACACATGCACTCTAGACTCCCTGTGTTTTCAGTTGACGAGTATGATCTGTGGAAGATAAGGATGCAGGCACACTTATCTTCAATTCATGACGACATGTGGTGCATCATTGAAGACGGTCCATTCATCTTTGAGAAGGACAACACAGCAGAGGAGATCGCAGCAGGGAGGCCAGAAAAGATTCCTAAGAAGAGGACGGAGCTGACTCCCAAAGAAATAAAGCTGGCCAATCTTGATAACCAGGCCAGAGATGTGTTATATCAAACTCTTGACAAATCCACCATGGTCAAGATCAAGAACTGTAAGAATGCCAAAGAAATTTGGGACACATTAGCCCTAATGTGTGAAGGAACGGAGCTGATCAAGGAAAACAAGTCACAATTGCTATCCAAAAATTTGACAACTTTAAAATGAAGAATGGTGAATCCATAGATCAAGTGGACACAAGGTTCATCAAATTATCAATGAGATCAACTCCCCGGGCAAAACCTATGGCAATGGGAAATGGCACTAAAGGTCCTCGATCTCTCAACCCCGAATGGAGCATGAAGGTCGTAGCCATGAGAGAGTCCAAGGACTCGAATAAAGTAAAGATTCAGAGTCGTTCTCCGATCCAAGGCTTATGAGTTCGAGCTTCCAAGTTCATCCTCAACTGAGCCTGCAGAGAAGGGAATCGCATTTGCAGCCGAGTCTCCTGCCAAGAGCCTATCTGATGTGAAACCTCCAAATCCACTAGATTTTGAGGAAGAAATGGCTTTCATAATGCAAAGGTTCAGCAATTTCAGAAAGAACTACTCCAAGTATAAGAAAAACTATAAGGAAAATCCAAGAAGGAACCAGAAGGCTGGAAGCTGGAAAGTAGAATGCTACAACTGTCACAAAATAGGACACATCCAAATGGATTGTACCGAGCTCAAGAAGGACGAAACCAAGAAGGAGGTGGGCAGAAAGGAAGATAGAAGAAAGGCCCTCATCGGAGAAGACCAGGAGCATGTCGAATCTAGCGGCGGTTTCTTTTCTGATGAAGACGAGGAGTATGATTGCCTGATGGCAAACTTAGCTGATGAAGAGGTAACTTCTAAACCCACCCGTTCAAATAATAGCTCAACCATGTCACAAGATATGGATCTACATGAATCGGTAAATCAGTTATTTAAAGATTTTGAAACACTCAAATCTGCACACCAAGCTGTATCAGCAGAGAAGACTCAGCTGCAAGATGAGAATAGGCAGCTGAAAAATGATCTCGAAAAACTCAGCCTAGATTTGAATAAGGTTGAGACAACTACAGCTGACTTTAAAAACCAGGCAAATGTCAATACAGCTGAGATAGATTGGCTAACCATTTTACTTAAAGAAAAATCAGCTGCACTTGCTCATGCCAAAGCTGAGTTTTCTAAACTGGCCCAGATAAATAAAACTCAGGCGCAGGAAATAACCTCCCTGAAGGCGTCTTCAACTCTGGGAGAATTGTGTACTTATAAAAGGTCACTATATACCAAATCAGGCCTTGGATATGATTCTCACACTCCCTCTAGTTCTGAAACCAAGTTTATCAAGGGAGAAACAATAGTCTCGATCACGAGCACGTATATAAACCGATATTCAAAAACAGCAAATGCCAAGTCAAACGTCTAGCCGCATCGAGTTACACTGTGCAACCACCTAGACAGCGACTAGGCAAAGGCCTGTGCAAAAGCAAAGCCTGCACAACATGCCCACTATTACCAACAACTCCCCAAAAATAGATTTCATAATGGGAGGGGCAGATGGAAACCTCAAGGTTATCCTAATTATCAAAATGAACAAGTGTGGAGACCACAAAAATTTAATAAATGGTCTCAGCCTAGATTTAGAAATGGCCCACACTATCAAAATTTTGAGGAATATCCAGTATACAATCCAACCAGAAGATTCAGACCTCGACCACAGACAACTTATAAGGGTTATAATAATAATTTCTATAATCCAAGGAGAAATCAATTCTCCAGGAAACCAACTAACCCCAAAGGACCCACACAAATTTGGGTACCTAAATCTCTGCTTGTTTAATTGCAGAAAAGGTGGAAGGACTACAACCACATCTCCTCAAGCTCAAATTTTGGAGGTGAAGAATGGTTTGTAGACTCTGGATGCTCGAGGCATATGACCGGGAACAATAAGATGCTGACCAAATACATCAAAGAAAGAGGTCCCGATGTAACCTTTGGAGATAGCTCTAGAGGACAGACAAAAGGCTTTGGAGAGCTGCACCGAGGAAACATTGTCATATCCAAAGTTCATTATGTCAAAGGGCTCAAGTACAATCTCCTGAGCATAAGCCAGTTCTGTGACGAGAAGAATCTAGTAGTCTTCACCATCTTGAAGTGTATGGTGATAGACATCTTATCTGGAGAAATAAAGCTACAAGGATTCAGAAGAAGAGATGTCTACATGATTGATTGGAACACAGGAACACCTAACTCCTGTTTCCTATCCAAGACAGTAGCTGAGAATGGATGGCTGTGGCACAAAAGACTATGTCACCTAAACTTCAAAGCCATCAACAAGATTAGTTCTCAGAAGCTGGTCAGAGGACTTCCAAATGAAGCATTCAAGAAGGAAGCACTCTGTGATGCATGTCAGAAGGGAAAGCAGACCAAGGCATCGTTCAAGCCAGTTCAGCCTACAACACTCACATCAAGGATCTTAGATCTACTCCACATGGATCTATTTGGTCCCATCAAGCCAAGGACTTTCAGTGGCCGAAAACATGCCCTTGTAATAGTAGATGATTATTCAAGGTACACTTAGATCATTTTCATATACAAGAAAAGTGAAACCCTGACCAAGTTACCTGAGCTGTTGAGAAGGATCCAGAATGAGAAATCCCTATCCATAATCAAGATCAGATCGGATAAAGGAGGAGAGTTTCTCAATAAGGCGATAACTGATTACAGCGATCAGAATGGGATCCAGCATGAGCTCTCTGCAACCAGGACGCCCCAGCGGAATGGTGTTGCTGAAAGAAGGAACAGAACCCTGAAGGAAGCAGCAAGGTCCATGATTGCAGAAGTAGACCTACCCAAAAGGTTCTGGGCCGAAGCTGTGAACACAGCCTGTCACACCCAGAACAGGAGTATGATAGTAGGGAGATATGGCAAAACTCCCTATGAGGTTTGGAATAATAGAACTCCTACTGTTGCTTACTTTCATGTCTTTGGTTGTAAGTGTTTCATCCACAACAACGGTAAAACACAGCTAAATGCCTTTGATGCTAAAACTGATGACGGTCTGTTTATGGGATATTCCCAAAGAAGCAAGGCATATAGAGTTTTTAATAAAAGAACCTTAGTTGTGGAGGAAACACCCCCATGTTGTTTTTGATGAATCTACCGTTGAGTACAGGAAACAAGTTGAGCTAATTGAGAACAAGCTCAAGTCAGCAACCCTTGAAGAAGTCATTATACAGGACACTGGAATGGTGGACTCACCTGCAGACCAGCCTGATGACCCAACTGTAGCTTCTGAAGACCCAACTGCAGATCAGACAGGATCACCAAACCTATCTGATCCGATTCTCGCAAGAAGACCCAAATGAGTCGACAAAGACTCATCTGCATATCGAACCAAGCTGCAGATGACAAGGCGGTAGCTGATCCATTCTGCATCAACCCACCGGTGATGCAGATAACCACCAGAGCAATCCAACAGGGGGAACAAACCCAGAAGAGGACGATATCCCCAAATGGCTCAAGGATCACCCAATTCAGCAAATTATCGGAAAGTTGACTGATGGAGTCAAGACGAGACAGTCAAACCTACCAGCAGGAATGGCAATGTTCTCATGTTTTATGTCACAAATTGAACCCAAGACTACAGAACAAGTCTTGGAAGATTATTCGTGGATTAATGCCATGCAAGAGGAATTGGAGCAGATGGAGAGAAACAATGTTTGGGAACTAACAGACAGACCTGATCACAAGAAAGTTATTGGCACCAAATGGGTGTATAAAAACAAGAGTGATGAAGACGGAGTTGTTGTTAGGAATAAAGCCAGACTTGTAGCAAAAGGCTATGCACAGTGTGAGGGAATATATTTTGATGAAACTTATGCACCTGTTGCAAGATTAGAGGCCATCAGACTATTCCTCGCATATGCTGCATTCAAGGACTTTGAAGTCTACCAGATGGATGTAAAGAGTGCTTTTCTGAACGGAATCCTAGAAGAAGAAGTCTATGTAGAGCAACCCCCAGGTTTTGTCAAAGGAGACAAAGTCTATAAGCTTTTGAAAGCTCTGTATGGACTCAAGCAAGCACCAAGAGCGTGGTATGAAACACTGTCTGTGTTTCTTGAGAAAAATGGATTTTGCAAAGGGAAAGTGGACAAGACCCTGTTCAGAGTGGAGCACGAAGGCCATATATTAATAGTCTAGATTTATGTGGATGACATCATATTCGGATCAACCAATCCTGAGCTATGCGAGAAATTCTCCAACCTCATGCAAGGAGAATTTGAGATGAGTATGATGGGAAAGCTTAACTTCTTTCTCGGATTACAAGTTAAGCAGATGGAAAAAGGAATTTTCATCACCCAAGAAAAGTATACCAGAGATATTATCAAGAGATATGGAATGGAATCAGCCAAGCCCGCAAGAATTCCAATGAGCACAAGTACTCACCTGGATGCAGACGAGGCAGGCATATCAGTGGACTCAACCCACTACAGAGGACTCATTGGATCTCTTCTGTACCTCACTGCAAGCAGGCCAGACATATCATATGCCGTTGGAGTTTGTGCAAGATTCCTGTCCAAGCCGAAGCAATCACACCTAGATGCAGCCAAGAGAATAATTAAGTACCTAAAGTCTACAATTAATGTTGGACTATGGTACCCCAAGGATGACAACTTCGAGCTATCAGGATACTCAGATGCGGATTTCGCAGGATGCAAAATCAACAGGAAGAGCACTAGTGGAACATGTCAATTCCTAAGAACCAGACTGATATCCTGGTTTAGCAAGAAGCAGGTTTCTAACTCTATCTCCACTACAGAGTCAGAATACCTAGCTGCAGGTAGCTGTTGTGCACACATTTTATGGATTAGACAGCAGCTAAGGGACTATAATATCATTGCCAACAAAGTCCCAATCTGGTGTGACAACAATAGTGCTATTGCAATAACCAACAATCCGGTTTTGCACTCAAGGACGAAGCACATTGATGTTAAGCACCATTTCATTAGAGACCATGTGCTTAACAAAAGAGTTAGAGTTGAAAGAGTCAGCACAGACTACCAAATAGCTGACATCTTCACTAAACCCTTGCCAGAAGAAAGATTCCTAAAGCTGAGCAGAGACCTTGGATTACTAGATTGGGAATCTAGTACTGAAACAAGTTAAAGGAAGGACGGACCCCAGAATCAGCCTAGCTGATGCAGGCAAGAAGACGAAGGCCAGACGAAGCAACTTAGTTGTTCAGAATACCAGACGAGAAGTCAACTCACCTGTTGCAGAATGGTCAACAGTCAACAAATCAGACCAGCTAAGTTTTTCTAAACTGACCTCTGAATATTTAATTATTATCTGCCACATTTATAATATTAATTTTGGCTAACGAATGGCATTTAAATATACATTTTTATAAGCCAAGTGGTAATTTTAATACACGCGTCAAATGCCTATTAAATCAACCTCTACGGTGGCCAATCAGAATCAACCGTCGAATTTCAAATTGGGCCACCGATTCAAATTTGAAATTCAAAAGAATATCAAAAGGCGTACCACCATTCAAATATATAATAAACTAATACAAACGTCTTTTCATCTTCTTTATAAGGAAAGAAGACCTTTCACTTTACTCTTTACGCTTACAGAAACCCTAGATATTTCAGAGCAAAAATATACACTAAAATCCTCTATTTGCAGAAATGGCATCTTTCGAAGGAGTGAATTTGAAGGCGGTGAAAGGTCAGATCATATTCTCGATGGTTGTCGACTTTGAAGGTTTACTCGAAGTCAATTTGGAGGACTACGACATGCTCAATCTGATTCGGGCAATGAAGCTTAACGGAATCTACCCTTTTCTCGATATCAACCCGCAACACCTGTTCAAAGAGGATGTCGTCGAGTTCTATCGCAACGCTTATCTGATTCAAGACGGAATCCACAGCAAAGTGGGCGGAGTACCTGTCAGCATATATCGAGAGACTATTCGTTCTGTCTTTGGGATGAAGCACCGAGGTTTAGCGGTCGAAGCTCTCAAGCAATCCGCCGCCGAAACCTGGAAAAAGATTAAGGTCGAAAATATCCCGGACAAATTGAAATTTACAGCCAAAAGGAATGAACTAAAGAGGATTTATCGTGTTGCGTTGGACATTACCAACAAGATAATAATGGGGATGGCGGGCAGCTATGATCAACTGTCCTCATCGAAGTTTATGGTGTTGGGAGCTTTGATTCAGGAAGAAGAAGTTGACTGGGCAGACTATATCTTCAGGCAACTCGTGAGAGAGATCAACAAGGTCGAGTGGCTTGACGATGAGAAGAAGTTCAAAACAAAGCTGGCGTATGGAACGCATCTCAGTTGGTTTTTGGAGAAGACCGGAGTGGCTAAGGGAAACACTGACCCCTTCCACCCCAATAAAAGGCTTGGTCATATGGACCATGAGAAGGTGAAGAAATTCGGAGGCACTGGGAAAGCAGCTCAGTTGTTGAAGGAGCTGCCGGACTCAAGGTCATATCCAAGATACCATTCATCAGAGGAGTCGGACAGACCTGCAGCTGAGATCGGAACTGTAGTCGAGTCCGACACCGAATCCGACGATACACCCATTGCTGTCAGATTCAAGAGACGGGGACCAGCCCCTGAAGGACCCTTTACTCTGTAGTCATCACCGGAACCCTCTCCTAAGAGGCCAAGGAAACTGTAGTTTAGCGAGGGAGAGCAATCTGAACACCCTGCCAGCCCCTCAGTCCGATCAACAATTCATCCGGAGGACCTGCCTGCACCAGACTCCATTGAGACTCGGATTGTACCTGTTCTCACCCCCCCAGTCTACATATCCGAAGAAGAAGAAGCAGGTCTCATTATCTCTATTCCTGAAGCTGATTATACTTTTAACATGTTAGAAAATAATACCTTCAACCTTTCAATTGAACAACTCCAGCTTGTTAAGCCACAAGCAGTAAAACACTCTTTTGTACATATTTTTGAAGAGTGGAAATCTTTCAAAACTATGACTTTTACAAATCTTCAAAACTACATTGCAACTAGTGATTGGGAATATCCCCAAGCCACTGAGGAGGTTCTGATTGAATTTTGCAAAGAATCAGACTTAGTATTAATCCTCCAGGATAAATGGTTCATGTCCCATTTTAAAACAAACATGGACCACTTTATCCATTCTATCATGCTTTGCATTTTTGATGGCGTTTTTGGAGAGGAGGAAGAGGAGGAAGTTGAAAGAGAGATTAGGATTGAAGAAGTAGATGGAGATAATGAAATTATTGATTTGGTGGCTGAAGAAGAAGAAGAAGAGAGAAAAACAGAAGAAAATATTCCAGTTGAAAAACAGACAGAAGAAATTGAGAGGACAGAAGAATTGGCTGATGAAGGAGATGAAGAAGAAGGAGAAGAGGTAGATCAAGAAAAAGATGAAGAAAAAAGGAAGATGAGGATGATGAAGAAGAAAAGAAGGAGCAGAATGATGATAAGAATGATGATGATGATGATAATGATGATGGAGGAGATGTAGGAGCAGAAAAAGAAAATGAAAAAGAAAAAGATGAGGAAGAAGGAAAAGAAAACTCTGCAGAAAAGGAAGAAGAAGAGAAAGAAGATGAGAAAGGGGAAGAAAGAGAAGAAGACAAGGAGCCAGAACCAGAGCCGGAGCCAGAGCCTATTCACGAAGCTGCAGATAGGACTGTGGTACCTGCCCGGTACACCAGCCTAGACGCAGAGTCGGGTCAAGACTCAGTGTCGTGGACCCCGGAGAAAACCCTCTCGACCTACCACCGCAGACAGAGCCTGCAGTCTAGTGGTTCCTTTGCAGAAGGCTCAGGAGAGCACTCTCCATCAGCTCAGATATCCCCTACCATGACTGAGCTGATCAGGCAAATCGTCAAAGATACTATTGGAGAGCTGCTATCATCTCAGGTCACTCCTGACCTTCAGTCAATAAACGCCAAGATAGACACCCTTCTACAGAGAGAGATTCCTCAGCCCCCTTCCCCTACCAACAACAGAATGCCATTTGGCATATCTGATTGGATGAGCAGAATGGAGCAGCAATTAACTATTCTTGTTGATGCTGGCAAAAAGGGGGAAGAAAGAATTCAGGGGGAAGAGAGAGAAATCAGAAGCAAAAGGAAGCAAGATGTCCTTCAAATTGAAGGACCCTCTAGTCTGAAGAGAAAGGAAGCTGTGGATCCAGTTTACCAGGCTGACCAGCCTGAAGGAAAGAGAAGGAGGACTAGAGGTGGTTTTGGACCTACTCTAGAATGGGAAGGGAAGGAGCTGTGGTTTGTTGATGACTTTATTCCATTTGCAGCTCTTGAGATGTGGGGATCTGCAAAGAAGAAGTTCATCAAAGACTATTACATCTGGGAATTACTCCAGGATGATAAACTCTCCCCACAGGAAATTTTCATAAACTTCATGGAAGAAATCCATCCGAATCTTTGGGCTATTCTGAAGAAGCACGCTAATGATCAAAATGCTTATCCTATGATTCCCTCTTTCAGAGCAGAGGAAGCACCGACCCGTCTGGACGGTGAACTTAATGAGTTAGCGCTTCAAAGAGAGATCAAGCAATTGTGTATTGAGAACAGATTCACATCCCAGCAAGAACAAGACTTCGCATCACTTGTTGTGAAGAGGAAATATGGTCTTGCTCCAGTCAAGATAAGACCAATTGGAGCTAAACCCTTCAAACCTGCCAAGCAGCCTATTCGAAGAGGCAGAGGAAGAGGCAGATGACTTTTAGTTATTTCTTTTACTTGTAATGTTTTATGTACTTAAACCTTCTTGTAAAATTTCATAAATAAACAAGTCAGAAAATTTTATAACAGTCTGTTGAATGACAATTTCCAGTTGTCTCAATATTAGACTGATTTTAGTTTGTGTCTTGCACTTAAGTGCAGACTTGGTCATTGGATTACTTGCTTAAAGTTTTGCCATCATCAAAATAGGGGGAATTTGTTAGGAATACTTGTTAGATTTTGATGATGTCATTAATATAAAATCAAATGTTTATTAACTTGGCAAAATGTAAGGAAGAACCAAATGAGTATCTTCCATAGGCCAAATATGTTAAGTATAAACTTGGCAAAATGTAAAGAAGAACCAAATGAGTATCTTCTGTAGGCCAAAAAATAGTTAGACTGAAAATCGGCAAAAAACTAAGTACAGCTTAGTCCATCAGAGAGGGACAGCCGAGTCCAGTCAGAGTAGCTCTGGTCAACAAAATTTATCAGAGAAGTTTGACCAAGACTGCAATGAGGTACCTCGTGGAAGTCACCCGACTGATAAGTCACAAACAAGGAATACCGAGAGGACACACTGCAGAGATGTTAGCTGCACATTAGCCTACTCGAAGACAGCCTAGTACTCCAAGTCCATGTCAGCATGCGTTGAAAAGTCAAGTATTACGGAAAGCTCACATGCAACGTGAAGAGACAAATTGGAGTGATTCCCGCAAGAGATATGATTTAAATAAATCATCCAGACCCACCTTGAAGACTTTAATCCTTTTATATTCAAAAGATTCGGCGCTCACATGCAGAAGTCTTCACAACGGTCGGAAGATAAATTAAAATAATGGGAATCCAGCCTTGCAACGTTCAGAAAGATTGAACAATGAAGTCTCCCTCCAACGGACGGATTTGTTCAAAAGATTTGCAACGGCTACAAGGAAGAAGCTCAGAGATCATGACCTATATATATCCGAAGATTTGAAACTGAGCAACTACCTATGCGAACATACATTCTAGCGATCAAAGCAATCAAGCAATCTAAAGCAATCAATAGCATCGTGAAAAGAGCAGATCTAAAAGTTCATACTTAAGGAAGCTCATAAGTTGGAGAAGACAAAAACTCTTGTCTATAATCTTGAGTACGGGGTACTTCACTGGTTGAAGTAAGAGATCAGAAGGCATCCAAGGATCGAGGATCAAGAGGTGCAAGGCAGTCAAGTGTGTGTACAACGGCACGGATTTCCACTGGTTGGAAGCTGTTGTAGTGTGGTTTGAATCACTGTAATATTTATCACTGGTTGAAAATTATAGTGAATTCATCTCCAACTGGTTTGGAGAAAAGTGGATTAGTAGAGGATTACCCCACCTCTGAGACCACTATAATTGCCTGCGTTATTTACTATTTTACTGCATCATACTTTAACTGCTGCATACATTGTTAAGTGTTTCATCAAGTTGATTTCTATTCGTCATCAGCTGACTTCCGCACATATCCAAGAACAAACGACTCCAAGTCATTTGTTTAACTATCAACTGAAGAAACTCACTCTTCGTGAAAAAGAGTTCAAGAGTTTCAACAAGTCTATTCACCCCCCCCTCTGGACTTGTTCCTGGATGACTTGTGACCTACAATAAGCTCCTCCACTAGTAGGCTAACCCCAACCTCTACTTCGGATGGCACTTGGCGGAGACTGCGGAGCAAACGATCCATGGTTCACACTCGGCTCCCTAGGAGCTGGATGAGAAGAACGGGCACCGCGAATCTGTCTGATCTGTTCACAAAAGGAAGCCTTGTGGCCCGTCTGACCACAAGTATGACAAGTCAACTACGGACGAGGACACTCCCGGTTCTTATGGCCCGACAAGCCACAGTTAAAGCATATGAGTTCACGAACGGAGATTCTAGCAACACCTCGAGAACTCCCAGAAAAATGAGCTGAACCGCCCGCAAGAACATTCACAGACTGAGACTTCTGCTGGCCTCCGCCCTTGTGACCAGAAAATTTCCGACGGACTTCTACTTCTTGCTCTCACGAGCTGCTTCACTGGCCGTCACCGACATATCATACGCAAGAGCCCTACTCTGATAATCTTTCAAAGTGGTGCAGACGAGCTGATACATATAGTCCCGAATTGACAGTTTCATCCGTCTGGAGAAGTGAAATATTTTGTCGCTCTCCTCGACAACTTGGGTCTTCACGTATCCCAACTCCTTGTTGAAATCATCTATAGCTTGAGAGACAGGAATATCCCGTGGTTGAGCATCATAGAAGCCATGGACTCGAGCCTGTCTAACTGTCCACGTGCAATACTCAGTCTCCGTTAGGTCCTTGAATTCCGCCCATAAAGCAACACGATCCTTAGGCCCAACGTCCTCCCACCAATCAGTAGCATCCCCAGTGAGAAAATACTGGGCAATAGGGACCTTACGTTCCTCGGTAAAGTCAAAGTCTTTGGATATCTCCTTGATCCACCCTTCCCAGCTAATCAGGTCTGATGCTCCCGTAAACTGAGGAGGATGCATCTTGATGACATCCTGAAGCTAACGGTCAGCTAGGTCCCGAGCAGCATGGGCCGGATTCGGGTTCTGAACTGCCTGGGCTATCGCCGCCATTTGGTTCACTATCTGTTGCATAACAGCCGCAAGACCCAGGTCGGCGCCATCCTGAGAAGAAGCATGGCTATGTCGGTCACAGGTGCTGCCGGCTTCCGAAGAATGCGACGTGGCCACCCACCGGCTGCCCCACGTCCACGACCGCATTCGCGACCACGACAACGGCCTCTTCCAGCATCCATACTGGAGTTAAGAGGTAGCAAAAGCAACTCGATGATAAGTAAGAGAGGACAAACATCCACAATTCAAGAAATGGAAATACGTTACGAGAAAGCAAAGAATCGAGTAAGGAAAACTTACAAGCGCTGGAAGTACCGAGATGCCAGCGGTGTGACAATGTGCAAAACAAATCACAACTAGACCCAAAATAACCGACAAGCCTAGGTATCCATAAACCTAGTGCTCCGATACCATTTTCTGTAACACCCCGAGATATTCAAGGTATATTACAGTGCCGTGGACCCCTACATGGGACCCACCGTTCTAGACACGAATTACCACAGTAAAATCACACATCATCTAGATGAAAATCAAATAACATGCCCGGTGAAACCGGAGGAATAATCCACATCGACAACCATAAATAACTCCAATGAATACGAATCACAGTTTGAAGAGAAAAGCCTAAGTACTCGCGAGTACAATCTATAAATTTAAAAGTAGATAACAACCATATCGAATGGAACAACGGAAATAAAAGGACTCAAATGCACATGTCAACGACCCTGGCCGGCATCCTCGTACTGTCCCAATGCCCACTCGTCCAGCTAAAAATAACCTGAAATCCATAACAAGAATTTCCCCCAAACGGGTCCCTAGAGGGGTTAGCAATTACGCTAGTACAAATAATCAAGGCAAACCATTCGCTTACACATTTTATAGTACAATGCACCAAATTTATTTCAAAACCAAAACTAGACATGTATTTTCTGGAAACAAACAGTCAATCAATTTGCCTTGGGAACAGGGCTATACCATTGATCCCGCTCGAGGCCTCTAAGGACCCTCCTGAGCTGACTAGTAAAATAAACTCGTGAATCCAGGGCTATACCATTGGATTTCCTCGAGGCCCCGTCGGACCCTCCCGAGATGAGCAAAGCACACACAATATACATCACCATTTCATGTTAAGCATAAAGGTTTCCAAAAATACTTGCCTTGAATAATTGACGACGCAACGAATGGAAAGGAAAATCACCGACGAACGCTAGGAACCAACGGAACCGAACCTAATGATTCGAATAATACAATCACAACCATTTCCAAATGAATACGGAAAAGGAATACACCAGAAAACCCGCCTACGATTCATGTATATTCGTACGAGAACAACAACGAGGGCGGACCGCAACCAAACCCTCTCGATTACGAAAATGCCACGAAATATACCATGAATCCATAGGAAAACCAAGAATACCTACAATATTAATCATATTCATCATGAATTAATCAACAACACGGGACGAATCGAACAACAAAACCGAAAAACCCCAATTTACCCAAAAGTAGGGTTCTTAGAAGATTTACCTTGATTCGGATGGAGGAAGACGATTACGATGATGATATACTACACTAGGAATACAATACTTGATTCCCCAAGGATTTCCACGGGCATAACTTGAAGAATCGCTTAAATCCCTCTAAGAACACTCACTGCGGACGGAAGGAAGAAAATGAAGAATGTGCCGAAGTGAAGGTCAACTCCCGATTTATAAAACCTGGGTTGCCATTACGTATGTTACATAAGATAGTTAACGTACGTAATGCTCATTACATACGTTAACACTCAAGCATTAGCGTACGTAATGGCTGGGAAGAACAGTCTGCCCCAAGATGCTGAGGTCGCTAGCGTACGCTACATTTGATGGCTTAGCGTATGCTACAAGAGGCCTACGTACGTAACATCAACGCCTTTACGTGTGTAAGGGTCTGGGCAAAACTGAGCAGACTCACTATCCAACAATGCAGGGCTCGATAGAGTACGCTACGCCGGATAGTTTAGCGTACGCTACCAGGACTTTACGTACGTAACATAAAGAGTTAACGTACGTAATGGTTCGGACAGAACAATCTGTCCAGTCTGCTGAAGGCCATAATGTATGTTAGCTATGAGCCATAACGTGCGTTATGAAGGTAATGCATGTTATGCATGCAGCAATTCAACACTACTGAACGAAGTTAGCTGCAACGGGCGGTCCCAAAACGAGACGCGACACAAGGACAGATTTCAGAAGTGTAAGCATGAAATAATCACGACAACAAAGCTAAGCGCTGAAGGAAAATACAATTCCGACTACCAAGGAATCCGAGAAACGACAAGGAACGTAAAATTCCTTAAACTTATAGGAAATTACAAAATGGCCCAAACGTCCAAAAATCACAATACGACGTCAGATCAATAAACCGAAACTCACAACACGAACAAATCAACCATACGAACTAGTGCAACCAATGAAATTACAAAATCGAACGGGTTCTATCAGAATCGAACGTCCATGCAACAATACATGACGTAAGGCGGAATAATATCAAAACATCTCCGAAACTCGTCCAAATGGAGAAACTCCAAGAATAAAATAGATTCAAAATGTCAAAACGGTTACAAGCGATTTGCTAAAAACGAAAATACACCAAAAATGAGAATAATGGGAAAAGAAAAATGCGGATATTATAGAGGCGGTATGCCAATTTTCCAATCCTTTCTACGATCATGAAAGGTCCTACATATCTGGGGCTAAGCTTCCCTCCTTTCTTCGAGTTGATTAGTCCCTTATGTGGTGATAAACGAAGGAATACTTTGTCTCTTGTGTCGAATTCCAAATCCTTCCTTCTCCAATTTGCATGACTTTTCTGTCGGCTCTGAGCGGGTGCGATTCCGTGCTTTAATGATCCGAACTTTCTCCATAGAATCTTCTACTAGATCAACTTTTGGTATCGGGTTTCAGTTCTGCTTAGTCCTTGGTGTCCATCGATCGTCAATATCCCAATGTGGTGATCGACATTTTCGTCCATATAATGCTTCATATGGAGCCACCCCGATAGTTTCCTGATAGCTGTTGTTGTAAGCAAATTCAGCTAAGGGTAGGTGGTGACTCCAACTCTTCTAAAAATCTAGTGCACATGCCCATAACATATCCTCAAGGACTTGTATCGTTCTCTCGGATTGTTCGTCCGTCTGAGGGTGAGCTGCAGTGCTGAAACTTAATGTCGTCCCAAGTGCTTGATGAAGGCTCTTCCAAAATCTCGAGACAAATTTGGGGTCACGATCTGACATGATGTATACAGGTACTCCATGCAGTCTAACAATTTCTCGTATATACGTCCTTGCTAGCTTCTGCAGACTATCATTCTTTCTTACGGGTAGGAAGTGAGCTGACTTTGTAAGTCTATCCATGACTACCCAGATTGTGTTATATCCTCCACTGGTTGTTGGTAGATCCGCCACGAAGTCCATCGTAATTAGTTCCCATTTCCATTCGGGAATCTTGAGTGGTTGTAGCAATCATGATGGTCTCTGGTGTTCAACCTCCACTCTTTGTCAGGTTAAACACCTTACTACGAATTCTGCAACTTGGTTCTTCATATTCATCCACCGATAGTGTTTGATCTTTATACATCTTGTTACCGCCTGGATGAATTGTATATTGAGAGCAGTGAGCCTCTGCTAAAATTTTCTTCTTGAGTTCGTCATTGTCGGGAACATATAATCGGTGTTTGAATTTTAGTGTTCCATCTTCCGACATGTTAAACTCAGATTTCTCGCCTTGTGCGACTCTTTCCTTAAGCTCACACAATTTCCCGTCTTGTGTCTGTGCTTCTTGGATTTCCTTAAGCAAGTCCGGCTTCATTGACAAATCAGCGCATAAAACGAGTGTCTTAGCCTGCCTTTGGTTCGATTGGATTATTTCTCTCGGGGCATTCCATTATCTTATCATGAGTCTAGCCACACTCGCTTTCCTACTCAAGGCATCTGCTACGACATTGGCCTTGCCCAAATGATGTTGAATGGTGAAGTTGTAATCTTCAAGAAGTTCTATCCACCGTCTCTGTCTTAGATTCAACTCTTTCTGAAAGAACATATATTTGAGACTCTTGTGGTCGGTGAAGATGGTGAATGTAGCTCCAAACAGGTAGTGTCTCCATTTCTTCAAAGCAAACACTATTGCTGCGAGTTCAAGGTCATGAGTCGGATAATTAATCTCATGGATTTTTAGCTTTCGTGATGCATAAGCCACAACCTTGCCGTTTTGCATCAGCACAGCTCCTAATCCTTCCTTTGATGGATCGTTGTATACCAAAAATCCTTCACTTCCTTCGGGAAGCGTTAGTACAAGTGCAGTGGTGAGTTTTCTCTTGAGTTCTTGGAAGCTCAACTCACACTTTTTGTTCCACTCAAATTTGACGTGCTTCTGCGTTAGTCTTGTGAGTGGTCCTGCGATTTTGGAAAAATCTTTAATGAATTTGCGGTAGTAACCCGCAAGTCCAAGAAAGATCCGTATCTCTGTGACTATTTCTGGACTCTTCCAGTCCAAAATAGTCTCCACCTTTTGATGGATCTACTGTGACTCCATCTCCAGATATTACGTGTCCCAAAAACGCTACTTCTCTTAACCAGAATTCACACTTACTGAATTTGGCGTACAACTTATGACTCCTTAGAGTTTCTAGCACCAATCTCAGATG
The DNA here is from genome assembly GCA_033398695.1 of Orobanche coerulescens. Classification (NCBI taxonomy): domain Eukaryota; kingdom Viridiplantae; phylum Streptophyta; class Magnoliopsida; order Lamiales; family Orobanchaceae; genus Orobanche; species Orobanche coerulescens. The sequence continues at coordinate 69,974,522 of CM065803.1, forward strand.
AATTTCGTGATCCTGATCCGAATTGGAATATACGAGTATGTCGTCAATAAATATCAGTACGAATTGATCCAGATATGGTTGCAATATGCGGTGGATTAAATCCATAAATGCAGTCGGTGCGCTGGTCAATCCAAAAGGCATTACCACGAATTCATAATGACCATACCTAGTTTGAAAGGTAGTCTTCGGTATGTCATTCTCTTTGATCCTCAATTGCTAATATCCTTGTTGAAGATCGAACTTTGAGTAAACTGTTGCTCCTTGTAGTTGGTCGAATAGCTCGTAGATCCTGGGAAGTGGATACTTGTTCTAAACAGTAATGTTGTTAAGTTCTCGGTAATCGATGCACAATCTTAGGGTGCCATCTTTCTTCTTTACGAATAACACTGGTGCTCCCCAAGGAGACACACTCGGTCGGATAAATCCAACCTCTAGCAATTTCGGCAACTGAACCTTCAGGTCTTACAGTTCCAGTAGGGCCATTCGATACGACGTTCTAGCCACAGGTGCCTTTCCTGGCAAGATATCAATGCTAAATTCAACTTCCCTATTTTGAGGTAGGGAAGTAAGTTCCGCGGGAAATACATCAGGGTATTCTGATACTACTGGTATAACTTCAATCTCCATTTTGGAATTCATACCTACCAAAAACCAAGGTCTAGGTTAGTAACGGACAAGGTTCTAATAGTAAGTAGCATCTCAGAGAGGCATCTAAAATAGACATATATATAGACAATTATTAAGGAAATATGTCTTAATAATTCAAATCAAACTGTAAGTTTTGCAAGGTTTGGATTTCGCACCATTCGGATGGGTCGAATATTTGAATAATCCCTGCAATAATAGCTTTACGTCTTCCGAGCGAATAACGTAGCTAAGTTGACTACGAGGTACGTAGCAACACGGAACTTTAATAAGTTGAATTTAGCCATTATATTCCAAACGAATAGTATAGCGACACAATTGATTTTGACAATACTGATTGGTGACGCTCATTCTGGATGGACTGAGATATATCTTAATGGACAAAATGAATTAGACCTTAAGTTAGGTTATAGAGATTCCTATCTAAAAAGGTCTTGTTGTCCAACAATATTTACTTCGCACTAGGTGGGGATTCCAACTAATTTCGAAGAATCTTATCCTGGAAAAGCTCAATGTAAGTGTCCTTCTTACAAAGCGAGATCGGATACCACTCCTGCCACGCCCCCACACCGGGGTTGGACGAGAACGTGACAGTTAACATTATAAATAATATTTGTGATAATACATTCCATACATATGCCAGATCTTAGCCCAGTGAACTAAGACTGGTTATTCCATGGAAAAGAAACATCCAAGAGTACAACGGTATTATTACATCAAGTACAAAAGAGTACAGCGGAAATCATAATACAGTTTTGATACAAGAAAAAAAGAAATACTAAACGCAGCATCATGAGTCCTATGTCTTGCTAGTGTCGAAGGTAAGTCTTCACTCCATACCAGTATTTGCCACTTCTTCCTCTTCGTCTTCTTCATCTAGTGGGGTTTTAGAAAAATAAAAGTGGGGTGAGAATAAAGGATTCTCAACGAGCTGGGGTTTGGTATTTAATGAGTTTATTATTTAATAAACATAATATATTTCTCCCACTTTTGAAAAATAGTATTGTTTAAAAATTGGTGCAAGTTTTCAAGAAGGATATTATGAATTATGACATGAATGTACAATCAATCTCCGTAGATTGCTGTTGAGTATGAAGAATGTACGACATCAAGCGCCCAATGAGTATTTTGCTTCGGGAGGTCGTCTACATGACTAATCCATTAGCCTCCTTATAATGTCTTAGACCGTTGTCAGTGTTTGGCCTTTGACTATCGCCACGACATTTGGTTTGATAACCATAGCCTTGGGCGTTTGTCGGACCGTCACTATAACATTGGCCTTTGAGCTTAATCGCTCTCACGTTTGGTGACGTGCTGTCTTATCTCTTATCTGGGCTCGATATGTCCTTAGCTTGGGTCTATGCCCGGATCATATCATAATCGCGACTATACCCGAATTCTACGACCCAGTCACCTCATGAACACTTCGTCCTTTGGCTTTAAGGGAATAGGATACGACGATAGCTTTGCCTAGAACCGCAGCCACGCTGCTCGATTTATGACTTAGACTAACCGCCCCTCAGTGCAGATACATAGAAAAGGGACTCTAGAGGTACTCGTACGGACTCTAGCGGTGGCTCCCGCCCGAAGGTCATAGCACTTAGCTCCGCAGAGTACTTACTCCTGATTCTATTGAACAACAGTTAATGTCATGATTAAAGAAGATCATGCATATTATGAGATGTCGATAATTTTATTCGATAATAACTGGATTTGAGTAATCGAGATTAATTAATTCAGCCGGTTGGTGATCAAATGGTCTCTTATGAGATTTTTAATGTGTTTAATAATAATTCATAAACTTGATAATTCGGTACGGAATATTTATACGTCCAAAAATTTCGTGCTTTATTGCGAAAAGTCCGTCATGATGTAAGGATTGATGTACATAATTTGCATGAAAGTTTTACCGGTTGGAATTTACAATTATGCCCTTCTTCCTTTTGAATTTTAATGTTAATTGTATTTTAATTATATGAAGTTGAATGATTCGGTACGAATGGATTATAAATCCGAAAATTACGAACTTTATTGTGAAAAGTCCGTTATGGTATAGGAATTCAAGGTCAGAGACCCAACTTCAATGTCGCGGGGTCTTTCGGAATCGTAGGATGAGATTGCCTTTCTTTTGCTGTATGAAAGTTTTACCTTTCAGACATTACACTTCTGCCCTCCCGAGTTTTAAGTATTACTTACTATTTTTATATAAATATCGTTAAGGCGGGACAGACTGATTAGACGTCCGAAAATTATGAACTTCATTGTGAAAAATTCATTATTATGAAAGGAATATAAATTGTAAGTTGCATGGGGATTTTTTTCTTTCATAAATTACAGTTCTGCCCTTCCAAAATTAAAGTACTATTATTATTATTTTTATTTCGTTTTGTCTTATAATTTTGATTAATTCGTTTGGATTCATTTAAACTCCAAAAATTATGAATCCAGTTGCGATTTGAACCTTATGACTTGCACTTTTAGATTACGTTCAATTTTAATTTCTATTATCTTGAAAATTATAATTTCACCCCTTCATTTTGCCATAATTGATATTTTAGTATTCTTGTCATATCTTTTTCATTTCTTATCGGATTGACCTTAAATTTTTAGGGTAAGCTCTTTATGTTATTACGAGTCCAGAGAGTTCAACTTTTCTGGAAATTATTTTTTTTAATTTCTGTAAATTACAGTTTTGGCCCCGAATTCTTGAAATTTATATTTTTACCCCGACTTTCTATTTTAATAAATTTTAATTTATATATAACTTATTTTTAATATATTAATACTTACTTTCAGGATATATATAACCAGGATTATGACTTTAAGCAATTTTACCCCAAAAATCATCTCAATTAAATTATTTTAGTTATCCTTCGAATTTAGGTTCGAATTATGAAATTTTCCGGTGACTAATTATCCTCTTACCATATTCCAGTATAAACTCATATATTTTTGGGATTTTAATCCCCAAAGATCAGATTTGTCATATTCAACTAAAATTTCCATCAATGAATATTTGCACATATAATCAAAATATGACAAACTAAAATTCAATAAATATCAAGATCATTACATGCATGGTAATGAATATCATTTTTAATCAAGTATAGATAACTAAAGTTATAATACTTGCATGCACCATATATATTTAACTTGTATTAATTTTGAATAAGAGAAAAGAAAGAAAATAATTTTACCCACTTTTGAATTCTTCAAAGAGATGTTAAAGATGATGGCTTAGATAAGATGACTCCCTCTCTTTGAATATATGTGATTGATGAAAGGAAGAGTACAATGATGATTAGTTTATTTCTAAGTTTAGAATGATAGAAAAAAAAAAGAAATACACCAAGTTCTAAGGTTGGCTCACTACCTTTCTTTTCGTCCTCTTTCTTCTTCTTCTTCTTCTTCTTTCTTCCCTTTTTTTTCTTCTCTCCTCACTTCAGCTCTCTCTCTCTCTTAAGTGCAGATTTTTTTCTATATGGTGAAATGGGGAGGAGTTTACAAGGTGGAAATATTTATAATGCATGGGATGGTCAAATGATACATGGTGAATCACCCCACAAGACTTTGATGTATCACAAGTATCTCCATCTTCACTTGTATGAAGACACATCAAATTTAACTCCTACATCACCATTTCTTTATTTGGCTGATTTTTAAATATATTATTATATATTTTTTTGAATATTTGTTGTAGTTGTATATAATTTAATAAATGAATGTAGTACTAGATGATGGGTTGGGTTATATGTGTCTTTGGGCTTGGTGTAGTTTTAGGTGATAGGTGGTTCTTTACTTAGAAGGTCATAAGCCCATAATGCCTCTATGTTTAAATTTTAATAATAAGCCCACTAATCAAGTTGGACTATTAAATTAAATAGCCAATTTATTAATAAATTAGAATTTATTAAATAATTAAGTTAATTAGACTTATAGGATATTATTATTTTTATTTACTAAATCGAAGTAATAAAAATAATTAGGTTGTTGAACTTATAGAATTTATTTAGCTGATGTGACTATGCATAAGGTAAGAACTAATTTTATTCGATAATGAAATATTGTAAATTTTATTTTATTTATTAAAAGTTAATAATCTAATCTACATACAAAATAATGGGTCTCATATATTCGTACATATATATATATATATATATATATATATTATTTTGTAGGTTTTATCCAACTCAAGGTGTTGTTTTGTAATCATCAAAAAGAGGGAGATTGTTGGAATATTTTACTCCAAAGATTTATTAATTGAGTTTTGATGATTAGTTGTTGAACAAAGGAAAATAACAAGGAAGCTAAACAAAACAACGAAGAAGTCAAAGACGCAAAAAGCTGGGCAGAACATGTATAACGTACGCAAGCCATACAGCTTAACGTACACAATGTAGTGCTTGTAACGTACGTAATGATCTTGGTATAACGTACGTAATACAATGTTATGAATTCAAGTATTGGAACAGTTGAATGGACAAACGACGTCATGGAATACGTCAGCATGCAACAGATATTTTGACTGAAGATAACGTACGTAAGGGAGAGAAGCTTAACGTACGTAATGGAAGAAACGAAGCTACTGGACTGATCTGTGAAGAGCTTAACGTACGTAACAAGAGAAGCTTAACGTACGCAACATTCTTAACGTACGTAATGGATGTTGAATATCGTACGTAATGAAGTGACAGTGAGCAACGGCTAGTTGGAGGAGAATGACTATAAATACCAAATAATTCATACTTGAGATATCATTGTAATAATTATAGTTGTTGTAATTGAGCTTATATTGTCAAGAGTTTGAGTGTGATACACGAAAACTCATACACGAGAGGTAAAAGAAAGGATTAGATTCGATTCGGTGTTATTAGGATCAAGTATCTGGCATTACTAGAATTGCAATTTATATCCACGTGAGGTTTGTCTAGTACCCATAGAAAGCTAGATAGGTTGATTCCTTGTCCGATAGGAAAGGAAAACGGTTTAACTTGGACCGACAAAAATACAAGTGAGTTACGGTAATCTCGAACCGATAGAAGACGAGAATTGTAATGTAATCCTTCGATGTATAGAAGAGAGGTGCAGAGGTTGATCTTTAGCCTATAGAAAAAGATACGGAGAGAGGACGTAGGCATGTTTGGCCGAACCTCTATAAATCCTGTGTCGATTTATTTTCCGCACCTTTAAATACACTTCTGCACAATAGCGCGTATTCCGAATATTGCTCCAACATCCTGTAATTTGTGATCCTGGTCAGCCTCATTCTACTGATGGGGGACTTAGGCTTCTTAGATGTTTGCATGGGTGTCCCCTGGCCCTGGGCAGCCCGTATATTGGCAAACTCCTTCCCTTGGGCCTAATCACAGCTCATCTGCATTCCAGCCTGTAGGGCCTCATCGTCACCATCAAAGTCTGGATCGGAATGGTGACTTGAGCCCCGAGTACCGTCTTGGGATGGTTTCTTTCCTTTTAGTCTAGCCTTCTCCCTTTCTACATAATATTTGGTGATTAGCTCGCCCATCTAATTAGGACTTCGACATTCTAGGTGTCGGTAACCTCCAGCACACATATCTCCTCGTCCTTCCATTCTTCCCAATTATACAGGGTTTCATAGGGGGCAACCCTGTAGCTCATCCATATTCTGAAGTGTTCGATTGCTTCATTGATCTGGACTTGGAGGACTATTTGGTTGATGATTGCTGAGGCGGAGGGACTCGGAACATTAGAGGGTTCTAATGCCCGGTTAGGATCCTTTTTAGGTATGGGAGCCTGTTGAGGAGATTTATCCCTGACAGTGTGGGTTGCCCTGTTGGGAGATGAGTGTAACACCCCCAAATCCCATTGGGTCATTACAGTACCGTGGACCCCACACCAGGAGATCCACCAGGCGAACACGACCAAAATACAACAAACTGACCAAAAGGGGAATCTCAGTCCCTACTGTGACATCCGACATATTATTTCGATATGAAATTTCGACGACAAGCATGGGCCTACATGGCCAAAATAAAAGTAAAACAAAATCCACGAGCCTCGCTCAAAAAATACAACAATGACCACAACTGATGAAACTGGAGTATTCCAAACTATCTGACCGACATGCACACCAAAATATCTCGGACTAGTATCACTCAATGCCTCGTCGCCATTGTTATGCCCCTGTGTCTCAACTCTCTCCTCGCAAACACCTAAAACATGAAAACATGTTCCGCCCCCATGGGGTCAGTCATCCAGATAATGAATATCAAATACATGCACAACATGATATGCATCCAAGGCAGAATAAACAGTACAACAATGGTAATACGAGATGCTCACAAACCAAAGTAAGAACTGAGCATTCATGAAATACTATGCCCCCAGCATACGATCAAAACCTGCTCAACAGGTTAGAACATAAGTGCCCAACGGCGAATCGTCAATATAGAACACAACCATGAAATTACCCAAACCAAAGCTGAAATAAATACGAATCACAATGCCCAAAGGCTCCAACGGAAATACCAAAACATCACAATGGCCTGAAAGCTCTCAGCCGAAGCTGCCACAATATCACAATGGTCTGAAAACCACTCAGCTGAAGCTGCCCATCATCACAATGGTCTGAAAGCCGAACAGCCCGAAGCTGTATATCATCATAAGATGGATCTCAAAGAAACCAACCCGACTGTCGAACTTACCCCTCGGCGTATGAACAACCATTCGCAAATCGTCGGACATATCCAATACAACATGGACTATGAACGACCAAAATAGTATGGCTCAAGATGGACATTACAGTATGCCCAATCCGGCAATATGTCAGTGCACATGTCCACCCCGTATACGGAGTCCAGAATATATGTGGGACAATGCACCTAATTAGCCTCACGAACTACGTCTCGTGTGCACAGTCCAATACGGAAATATCCACGCATGAATATATACGTGCCTGGCTAAAAATCCTACACAATAACCAATCGGAACGCAAATATGATTCCGGATATGTCACGATACAACATGACAACGAAACTCAAAGGATAACACATCCAATAAGGATCTAAAGACTCACCAAAGTGAACGATGACACACGGATACTTAAAGATCGACATGACCAACAATATCCAAAACAACCATCCTGGGATCACAATCCCTTTAGGACTGATTAACACGAACAACAATCACAACACAACAATCTTGGAATCCTCAACCCCCAACGATCACAAAATTACTGAGTTTACAAGAAGGATAGTGCGATGCTTGGAGTCGGCCAACACGACAACAATAACTCGCGGATGGGCACCATCCTCAGTGGTCCCAATTCAAATACCTCGACTGCCTTAGAATGGCTCATCGATAACAACGACACAATAGATGGAAACTATCCTCGATAATTCCAATTCAATACCTCGATTATCTTAGAATGACCAATCGATAAAATCAATACAACGGATGGGAAATGTATTTGACAGTCCCAATTCAATACATCGATTACCTTAGAACGGTCAATCGATAACAACGACTCAACGGATGGGAAGTGTCTTCGACAGTCCCGATTCAATACATCGATTACCTTAGAATGGTTAATCGATAACAACGACTCAACGGATGGGAAATGTCTTCGACCGTCCCAATTCAATACATCGATTACCTTAGAACTGTCAATCGATAACAATGACTCAACAGATGTCTCGGCACCTTTAATCGGATACCGATAACAAAGATGATAATCGTATACGTCAATGCCTTCAATCGGCTAATACAACATCAACAACGAAGCACCAATATCAATAACAATGATCACAACTATGTCTTAAATCGACATCAATATCAACAACAACAATCGATACATCGATACCACGAACCGTCTATCGACAACAATATTACCAACATGTATCGCCATGCCTTGAACAGGCTATTTACGAACAACTATAACATTTGGCATAATTTTCCGAAGGGTGTCGTATCGAACAATCCCCTGATATCAACAAAATCATAAAGAGACTAAGTCTCGAAATGATACACACATTCATACACATACATGATAACATTATTCTCATTGACTAGTACAAGTATAAAATTTGCCTCAAACCGAAGGCTAGAAAGTCCTTCCACGATCAACATCCTCCCATGAAGCGACGAACGGTGCCTTCCAACGATCGCAAACACTCAAATATCCTTGTATGAGAAATGATTCATTCAATAGCACAAAATTAATGGAAAACAACACCAAAACAATCCCGATTCAATCCCGAATCGGTTGAATGCCTGAAACAAAAATCATAATTCTCAACTATGAATTCTAACATCTTCCAACACCTCAATGATTGATTCGATCAAACATTCTTAACACTTGCGAAAATAATTCAACAAGAATCACTTAAGAACATCATCAAATTGATCCTCTGATAAGTGTCAGTTTTGTACACTTTTCCATGGTTTGTATCGATAAAATTCACCCATAATTGAGCTAGTCTACTCGTTTTTTGCTTTTAATTTATTAGTTTTAATAATTTTATTTTTATCGGATGATGATCGGATTAAATAACTGAATTACTCAAGAAACAACATGTTTAATAAATATTCTATTTATTGAATTTTGATATATTCATGTTGTAGGGCTCTCCGAGACGAATTCGGCAGTCTTTCCGGATTCAAAATCAGAGTTATATATCAAAAGTTATCATCCGAAGAAGATGCAGGGCAAAACGCAAAGTCGAGGAATTGCGGGCTAAAAACGTAACTACCAAAGCTTCAAATGAGCAAATTTACGAAAGCCACGTTACGGCCGTAACATTCAGGAGTTACGGCCGTAAGTCACCTTAGTTACGGCCGTAACTCCTGAATGTTACGTAGTAACTCTTGACAATTGCTATGATTTGTCTAATTTTTATACTTTTTGTGTATTATTGAGGGGATGGCTGGCATTGATCCGATATAATGTAATAATGCTGTAGTTTTGGAGCTATTAGATGACTTTAGGTGTATAAATAGACCCCTTAGATCCTTCATCATTCATCATTCATCTTATAATTTTCCATTTTCTTGTAAACTTTTCTTTTTGTGTGAAGAACACACTTGTGTTCTTGAGTGATCTTTGTAAGTGTGGTGTAGTATATGTTGTTCAGAGAGTTTATTGCTTCTATCTCCTTTATCTACTAAGGGAGTTAGGATCAATTCTTTCTCTTGATTCAACTAAAAATGACCACCAAAGCTTGTAATATGTGTAATAAACCCTTTATGGGCTAAGTTCCTTAAGTTGGGATTATAAACAAGGTTAGTCATGTTATTTATGTTTGTATAAAAGATCTATTGTGAATTACTTATTATTGTGTGTGATTTTCATTGTTTTAACAATCTTTATTTATTTGGCCAATTAATGAAGATATTTATGCTCTTCATATGTTTGAAAGAAAATATGTTTGATTAGATCAAATGATCTTCACTCTAAGTTGTTCTAGGGATAGAAATATACCCCTAGTCCTTAGATGATTCATTGAGTTATTTTCACAAATCCTAATGCTATGTATTGAAGCCAATCAACATAGAAATATAGTGGATTGATTCAATATGTAAGGGCGTTTATAGTTCGAAAGAGAAACCGTCTTTTTAAGGAAAATCGAATCTACACAACATAATAAGTAAATTCATCTTATGATCTCCAATACATCTTTTATAACTAATGACGAACTAAGTTTGTAATCCCAACTATTTCATTTTATCATTAATCAATCTATTAATATTGCAATCTTTTTATTTCCTTATAATATTAGAACTATTATTGCAATTTCTTTGCAATAATTAAACCAAACTTTTTAATTGTGTGTTTCACTCATCTTAAGTATCTATAAAAATAGACTAATAGTGTATAATTCAAATTATAACAAAACTTCCTTGTGGGATCGATAAACCGGGCTCAAAAAGTCCACTTTACTACTTGATACGATATCGTGCACTTGCGATAGTTACACCAAAAGCGTGTCAAGTTTTTGGCGCCGTTGCCGGGGAAGTATAAGTTATATTTGAAATCTTACATTATAAACTATTTTTGTAGGTACAAATTTCTTGACGTTGTAACTTAGTACTAAGTTGTGTTTGTCCGGTCAAGTGGCGGATAACGGTACTCCGTGACTATTAAAGTCGTATTTTTCAGTTTCCCACAACAACTGATATTTGTATATATTTTTTTTAATTATTTTCATTGTCTTTTTATTTTTGTTTTTTTTATCATGGATGAAACATTGTTTAAAATTGAAAAAAGATTTCCCTTTCTAAGCAAAAATGTAATTTTAAAAATTTACAAGACAAGGCTTGAAAGGATGAGGTTGCTTACGAATAAAAGCATACCTTTTGACATAAGATTCATTATCGAAGCCAAAGTAAGAATAGAAGGTGAATTAACAGAAACACCAACTAGATTTTTACCAGGACTTGGAAAAAGTTCATATGCCAAGAAACGACGAGCAAAGATTCTAGCCGTTTGCTATAAATGTGCTAGATGGAACTGTAATGCAAAATGTCGATCTTTAGGAATTCTATCTACAAACAGAGAAGATAAAATTCAGTTCATTAATGATGGTCTGAATAAGGAGAATTTAGATAATATCGAAATTTCTCTTGACACGCATCCTAGTGGACTTGTGTATTACGGAATTCAATGTTTGTGGAATAAATTCAAACCAGAATATGAACAACGTATTGGGAATCTGACGTTAAAAGACCCTGTTTGCCAATTTGTAAGAAAATTGGATGGGAAGCTTCTCCCCGACTCATAGAAGGCGTTTAGGCCGTTTCTGAATGTAAAATCAGAGGAAGATGTGAGCCAAAATCACAACTACTATACATACGCGTAAGTATCTTTTATTTTTGTCGTGTGGTGTGATTTTCTGAATAAAAAATGTGATACGCGATAAAAGCTTTCATTATTCTATTGAGTAGTTGAAGCACAATCAAACGCAATCACAAACTTGTTAAACAATTTTTACCTTCTTTTTCTTCTATAAATAAACTTTCTACTGGTTTCTTTCATTCATCCCTCAAACTTGCACTTTTCTCTGTTTCTCTCTAAAAATTTTTTTTTCTTTTCAAAAATGGAGTCATCATCTTCAACAAAAATTTTACACACTGCATTTTTGGTGGATCTAGTTACGGAAAAGAGGCAAGCTTCATCAAGCGACCCACAACTTGGGTCGTACCTTAGGAGAAAAATGCATTCATGTAGTTTACGGAGGAGGAAGTCTAGGATTAATGGGACGAGTGCCTTACGCCTATATGGAAGGAGTAAGAGTGTTGGGAGTAATCCCAAAACCTCTGGCTGAAAGTAAAATCACCGGGTCAACTATTGGAGATGAGTTTAGATCTGTGAATATGCAAGATCGCATAACTCACATGATAAATAATTCTGGCGCCTTTATCGCCCTTCCCGGTGGTTTTGGCACCCTTGAAGAACTTTTTCATGTGGTTACCAGAGCCCAACTAAATATTCATCAAAAACCAATAGGAGTGCTTAATGTCAATGGTTTCTTTGATGGTTTACTGTCTTTCATCGACTACTCTGCCGAAAAGGGCTTTATTTCCGAGCGTGCAAAACGAATCATAGTAGTTGCAACAACACCAGAAGAACTAATCGAAAAACTCAATGAATTTGTTCCTCAACCAGATCCAGCTCTAGCTAAAATTGTCTGGGTAGAAGATTTTACAGTGAGAAAACGAAAAGTGGATTCATTCCTCTCCCTTTGATAACCCATGACGGACCTCTTGTATTTTTACTTTCTGTCGTGTGTAATAATCGTGCTAAATGATGGCAGCTTAAGGAGTTTCTTCTTGATCTCTTGACGCGCATCTATTCACGATTTATGTATTTTTATTTCATTACTGTAATTTTTATTTCGTGTTTTGCTTTTTTAAAAACTTTGATGGCAGCGTAAGGCGACTCTTCGGACTTTCTTGATGCGCATCTAAAAAATTATGTTATACTTACGAGTATATTTTATTTTCTTTTGTGTGTGCCTCGTATATTTATTCTCTTGCAGATTCTAAAAGGCGTTAGGCTCAGACATCAACTTTCTTAACAGGGAGTATTCTGCTTTTCTGCATTAATTTTTATTTTATTTTTAAACTGAGGACAGTTTTATTTTCAATTTTGGGGGTGGTTTGTTTTAGTATTTTGGTGTGTTGTAATTTTGGTGTGGTTTGTTTAATAATTTTGGTGTGTTTTGATTGATTTGGTTATTTGCCTGAATCTTTTTTATTATTATATATATATATATATATATTTATATATATATTTATAGTATTTTGATTTTTGAGATTTTTAGATCTGGCCATAACACCAATAAATTAGCTATATACAAGCTTCTAAAATCGTTTTAACCGGTAAAAAAATTGTATATTCCAAAATTTTTTTTTGAGCCTTAATCTCTCTTTCCAAGCCTTGTAATTATCATATAAAATTGAGTCATTCATTACCTTGAGAAAAGAAGAATCAATTGGTTGATGAAAAATAAAACTGAAATTTACTTAATTTGTGGAGTTTTTGATTTTTCATGCTTAACTAAAAAATGATTTTCTGCAAAAATTCTATTCCCTAAAAAAGGAGTCATTGGTGAAAAGAGCTACACGTTAGCAAATAACGGTGTGAAAGCTATCACCTAAAAAAATAAATGACGAAAAGGAGAAGTGTTGAGCAAAGCAATTTGCCTAATTTTGGAAGTCTTAAATTTTGCGAAAAATAAAGGACTAACCATTGTTGGTGCGTAGCTGCCGTCTCAGAAAAATTGGTGAAAAGAGCTACACGTTAGCAAATAACGGTGTGAAAGCTATCACCTTTTTACGAAAAAAAAATGAGATAGAAATTGTGTTAGTGAAAAGAACTACACGTTAGCAAATAACGGTGTGAAAGCTATCACTAAAAGGGATGTAGTTTATGAGCAGATTTGAATTAATTAGCAGCTGAATTTCAATACACTCAATTTTGTAAAAATCACAATATTTGATGACGCCAACGAAATTCTTCTTCATATTGAGTCGAAAAATAAACGAGTGATCGAGAGCAACCATTAAAGGGAGTCGTGTGTATCACGAGTGAGAAAGAAATAATCAACCTTTTGGGGGGGAAACCTTACATTTTGGAATTACAAAATAAAAACCGTGTTTTAACTTCAAAAACATTAGTAGATTTATTTTGAATCTTGATTCATTTCTATCTACTGTATAAAGCTGGTTGTTGTTTATTAATGGCATTTTGATCACCTTTTCTCTTATTATATTTTAATTTATGTGTGTATTAATTTTCTTATTTTAGTGATTTTTGTTTTTATTTTTGGAGTGTGAATAATAAAGAGTCTTGCTCGGGACTAGCAAGAATTCAAGTTTGGGGGTGTGATAAGTGTCAGTTTTGTACACTTTTCCATGGTTTGTATCGATAAAATTCACCCATAATTGAGCTAGTCTACTCGTTTTTTGCTTTTAATTTATTAGTTTTAATAATTTTATTTTTATCGGATGATGATCGGATTAAATAACTGAATTACTCAAGAAACAACATGTTTAATAAATATTCTATTTATTGAATTTTGATATATTCATGTTGTAGGGCTTTCCGAGACGAATTCGGCAGTCTTTCCGGATTCAAAATCAGAGTTATATATCAAAAGTTATCATCCGAAGAAGATCTGGGGCAAAAACGCAAAGTCTGAGGAATTCTGGGCTAAAAACGTAACTACCAAAGCTTCAAATTAGAAAATTTACGAAGCCACGTTACGGCCGTAACATTCAGGAGTTACGGCCGTAAGTCACCTTAGTTACGGCCGTAACTCCTGAATGTTACGGCCGTAACTCTTGACAGATTGCTATGATTTGTCTAATTTTTTATACTTTTTGTGTATTATTGAGGGGATGGCTGGCATTTGTAATGCCCGGATAAAAGATGTATTTTACCTTGTACTCGACCTTGTATTATTTCGACTTCATGATGTTATAAATCATAGACTGGTTTTCCGTATTTCGTATCCTTATGTTTTCTGTATCTACAGTATTCTGCATGCATGTTTCTGCACGTGTTAACGTACGTTATCATACGGTCATAACGTACGCTAAGGCTGCGATGTACGACGTTATCTTAAGTGGTTAACGTCGTAAGCTAAGTCAACTTGGGATCGGATAAGGGTCGGCGTGTGGGGGCCGAGGAAGGGGCCGGAAGATCCGTGTGATTTCCGAATGAACACGGACATAGGTGTTACGACGCTATGGTGCATGTTTAACGACGCTAAGGACATGGATATTACGACGTAAAACCCTTGCGATTAAATGCGTAAGGAAATGGTGAAATCGGGCGGTGAGTTACAGTGGACGACTAAATGCGCTATAGTTAGAGTATAACGTCGTTAAGCTTATTACGCACGTAAGGTTTATTGCATAACGCGTAATGTCGAAATTCTATTTATAGACTTCGACCCTATTTCATTTCTCACCTTTCCTTTGGCCGATTTTTCGTGTTCTGGAGATCTTTCATCACCTCTTATCCTCCCTATCATCTTTTGGGACGATTCTTGGGAAGCATAGGCTTGTAGATTGGTGTTCAAACTTCCAGTGGTTGAGTTTGTTCAAGTTCTTCCTTGTTCATCCATTTGTTGAGGTATGTGATCCTTCACCAACTAATTTTAGCATGACCTTAGTAATGTTTAGGACCTGTTTTGAGTAGGCCAAACCAGTTTTCTTTTGAGGAGCCTTTCATCCTGGTTTATAAGATTGAATTCAATTATTTTCGATTCCTCTTGATTGTAGTAATCGTTTAGCAACCTCTAATGATTAGACTATTGATTAGTGTATCTTGAGATTTATAAACCAAATCATATCTAGTTTTCGAAGATCATCTTAGTTCAGGAGAATGTTTTGATCGAACATTTCGGTGTAGAATTAATGGATTGAACTTAAGGATTAATTCGTAGAAGGAGATGTTATTGAAGCTAGTCTTTTCGATGATTCGTCGAAGTTCGGATATCTTGCTATTATAAAACATGATTAGAATCCTCCTAGGATGAATTCCATATTATGTAGTAACAATCAACCGAGGGAATTGTGTTAGGACAGAATAGTCCATCGCCATGATAGATGCATCATGCCTTCTTATGATTCATTTGATGATTTCAACGATTATCCGGAATTGTGGGTCATACCGACATTTTTGTTCAATGAAGGTTTGCATTCCGGTGAGCCGACCGAGTGAGAGTTCTCCGAACGGATTGAAGACTGTTGAAAGTAGAAATTCTTGTCGCCTTTGTCGAGGCAAGTATCGTATTTGAAAGTCTGTAAACAATTGATGAATTTGATCATGCATATGGCTTATTCGTATTGTTGATATGAGATTATCATTACAATTGCTATCGATTTAACGTACGTTCATATTGATGAATATGTCGATTTTCTTGCATATGTATATGCATAGTTGTGTTTATGTGTAAGTTGGGATGATCCGATGGGATCAAGCGATCTATCTTTGAGGCGGCTGGATCGAATGTCCACCTCGTGTTGATCCGACGGGATCATCTTGGGATCTAGCCGAGGGCTGGATCATTGGATGAGTTTTCCACCTCGTGTTGGTCCGACGGGATCATCTTGGGATCTATCTTGAGGGCTGGATCGTTGGAATACCCATGTTGTGTTGATTGAATCTCGTGGATTCGTATTGGTGGATTCCGTAGCGGAAGTCCATATTGTGTATGATTTTATGCATTGTCGTTGCATATTGTGTGTTCCGATACTTGTACTAGCATTGTTTTGCTAACCCCTTCGGGGGTGGATATTTGTTTTGATGTTCGTAGCCGAGGGCGGGAAGCAGCCACAGTACCATCATGACGATGAAGTTGCTCAGTGATGTTAGTCGTTTTGTCGTCTTTGTGATTTGTCTTCTTGGTCCTTTTTCAGTACTCGAGTACGCGTGTTTTTTTAAAAAAAAAATTCATTTCGATGTGGTTGTAATATAACTGTTGGAATTAATTTGCTATTTGGATTTCGGTGATATTATTGGTTTACATTTACATTCTTTTAATCAGCCTTGTAAATCCTTACTAAAAGGAATTTACGGCGCTGTAATTATTCCGATTATTTCGGGGTGTTACAGAATATGGTATCGGAGCTAAGATTCATGGATATCTTGGCAAGTCGGGTTAGTTGGGTCTGTTTACGTCATTTGATTTTTTTGGTCGTTGTAACATCACTGCTGAGCCAGCATCGTCGTGTGGACCGTGGTTGTAAGTTTCCTAATCTCGAATACTACCGTTTTATTTAATTCATGTCTTGTAATCATTGACGGATGTATCTTTAGAAAGTTTGCCATGGATATTGAGTATTTATGTTTACAGTATGTTGAGAGGAGGTCGTGGACGCGGGCCGTGGACGCGGACGTGGAAATGCGAGGCAAGAAGAGTCGGTATCTACCCCAGAGATAACCGCTAGTCGAACGGATTCCCATTCCAGGGACGGCGAGGATCGGCAAATAATGATGCGAGATCCTAACATGCCGGAGTGCTTCACAGTGGTCGCTCGAGATAAACCGGTTTGCTCAAGTTGTTGATCGCATGCGAGACGGCGATGGGACAAAGAACATAACATGGATAATCGGGAGATAAATGGCTAACAGAGGTGATCAAATTTCATCCTCCGAAATTTGATTCTGTTGAGACGCTTTCTTGGGATCAGCTGAAAGAATTAGAGAAGATTTTGCGGGGATTAATCGTCCCAACGAAAGGAAGGTTCCGATCGCCCAGTATCTTCTGACAGGGGAAGCTTTCGACTGGTGGGAGGCCATTCGACCGGAGGAGCACAATGTTGACTGGACGGAATTCAAATTGATGATGGAAGCGCAGTATTGTCCTCGCCCAGTTAGAGAGGCCCGAGTCCGGGAGTTTTTCTCACCACAAAATTCAGAGGCATCTGTGACAGACGTGATTAAGACTTTTAATCACCAGTTGACTTATGTGCGCCACTTGGTCAGGACCGAGGCAGAGAGGATTTTTCATTTTGACATGCGGATGAAGCCGGAGATTCAACAATATATGTCCGGATTTGAATGCACCACCCTACGGCAGTATCAGGACAAGGCGTTGGCCTATGATATGAAAGAGGCGGCAGTCGAGAAGTCAACAGAAGCAAAGAAGCAGAAAGTGTCCGGTAACTTCTCGGAAAACAAGAATGGTGGGCCCCGCAAGGGGCAGTCTTCATTTTATTCATCTAGGAAACCTCCACATCCTTCTCGAGGTGGCAAGAAGTTCCGGACGACATCAGTAGTTTCGGACGCATCAAAGAAATGCTATAATTGTGGTCGAGCAGGGCATGTTCGACGTGATTGCCCCGCGTCTTCTGTGACTTGTTTCGATTGTGGGCAAGAAGGGCACCGTGCGGCTTTCTGTGGAGCTGCGAATAGATCTTATGGCACTCGCAATACAGCGCCAGCACCGAAGGAGGTGAGTGTGAACCAGACACAGCAGAGTGGGTTTCAGCAGCAGAATGTTGGGAAGAGAGAAACATCCAGTCCGGGTCCGTTCCTCCGCTCCTATAGGAGATGAGGAAGTACGACGATCGAACACCGCTGTTGCATCGTACGATTCAGATCCTTTTGCAACCGATTAGTGTCTTATTCGATTCAGGAGCTACACATTCTTTCATATCATTAAACTGTGTTAATCGTTTGAAAATCTCGTGCTTATTTGATTGTGAACCGTATGTTGTGGGTTTGCCGAGCGGAGAGAGAATTGTGGGAACCCTAGAAACTAGAGATTTTCCAGTGTCTATAGGAGGGAGAGATTGGCCATCAAATCTTATTGTAGTCGACATCCATGGTGACGATTTAATTCTCGGAGACGATTGGCTCAACCGTTATGGAGCTATTTTGAATTACCGAAAACGAGTCATCTCTATCATTGCCGATGACGGATCTGAACATTTATTCAAAGGATGGAGACCAGGAAGCTCGGGAAAATTGATCAAAGCTATGAAGGCAGTGAAATTACTGAAGCAGGGTTGTCACGGATTATGGTGCTATGCCATGAAGAAAGAAGAAGGAGTAGAGCTCTCATCTATTCCAGTTGTGAACGAATTCTCAGATGTATTCCCTGACGAACTACCTGGGTTACCTCCGCAGAGAGAAGTAGAGTTTAACATCGAATTAGAGCCAGGAGCCACTCCTATTTCCAGAGCACCATACCGCATGGCGCCAACCGAGATGTATGAACTAAAGAAGCAACTGGAGGAATTATTACAGAAGGGTTACATTCAACCTAGCGTTTCTCCTTGGGGAGCACCCGTTCTCTTTGTCCGGAAGAAAGATGGATCCCTCCGATTATGTATTGACTACAGGGAGCTAAACAAAGTGACGATCAAGAACAAGTATCCTATACCTCGGATCGACGACTTGTTTGATCAACTACAGGGGGCTAGAGTATTCTCTAAGATTGACTTGCGATCCGGATATCATCAGCTGAGGATTAAGAAATCGGATATACCGAAATCTGCTTTCAGATCTCGGTACGGGCATTATGAATTTGTAGTGATTCCATTCGGACTTACCAATGCTCCTGCGGTATTTATGCAATTGATGAATCGGGTATTCTTAGAATACTTAGATAAGTTCGTGGTCGTTTTCATTGATGACATCTTGATCTATTCGAAAGACCCCGAGGAACATGCTGAGCATTTGCGTATTGTTCTGAGCACCTTGAGAAATGAACAGTTATATGCGAAACTTTCTAAATGTGAGTTCTGGCTTAAGGAAGTGACTTTCCTTGGGCATGTGATATCATCTGACGGAGTTCAAGTAGATCCGAAGAAAGTCGAGGCAATCTTGGAGTGGGAATCTCCGAATAATGTGAAAGAGGTCCGGAGTTTCTTAGGACTTGCTGGATATTATCGCCGTTTCGTAGAAGGATTTTCCAAAATTGCTCGTCCACTCACTCAGCTATTACAGAAAACTCATAAGTTTGAGTGGAATGAGAAATGCCAGGCTAGTTTTGATGATCTCAAGAGGCGACTGACGACAGCGCCTATACTAGCGTTACCAGATGGAACTGATGGATTCATGGTATATAGCGATGCTTCAAATCAGGGTCTGGGATGTGTGTTGATGCAAAAGGGTAAGGTGATCGCCTATGCTTCTCGGCAGCTGAAACCGTATGAAGTTAATTACCCGACTCATGATTTGGAGCTAGCAGCTGTGGTCTTTGCTCTGAAAATTTGGCGACATTACTTGTACGGCACTCGTTGTCAGATCTTTACCGATCACAAGAGCCTTAAATATATTTTCAGTCAGAAGGAATTAAATATGAGGCAGAGAAGGTGGCTGGAATTGATCAAGGATTACGATTTGGAAATCCTTTATCATCCAGGCAAAGCAAACGTGGTAGCTGATGCACTGAGCCGAAAACCTATTTCTATTCGAGTGTTGGAAGCACTTACATCCCAAACCAACTTGCAACGAGAGCTAATTCGTGAAGGAATTGAAGTGTGGTCGCAAGGAGTCCAGGGACAATTGTGTGTGATGGAACTAACTTCGTCGTTGGTTGAAGAAGTCAAATCTAAACAGCTGGGTGACTCTCTGATTCTTCGATTGTGCGACGAAGTAAAGAAAGGAAAAGCCCCAGGATTCGTGGTACAAGATGATGGAATTCTGAGATTTCAGAATCGACTTTGCGTTCCCGATGCTGATGATTTGAGACGGACAATTTTGAAGGAAGCTCATAGCGCGCCTTATTCTATTCACCCGGGGAGCAGTAAGATGTATAAGGATCTAAAACAAAACTTGGTGGGGAATATGAAAAAGGACGAGCAGTATGTTTCAAAGTGTTTGACTTGTCGTGAGTTAAGATTGAACATCGGCGACTGCCGGAATGTTAAAGCCGCTTCCGATTCCTGAGTGGAAGTGGGAGGATATCTCGATGGATTTCATCACCAATATGCCTAGGACCAAGACGGGAATGAACATGATTTGGGTTATAGTTGATCGACTAACCAAGTCGGCTCATTTCCTAGGAATTAAAGACACGTGGGGACCCGAGAGATTGGCGCGAGTATTTATTGCGGAGATAGTCAGGTTGCATGGAACGCCGAAGACCATTATTTCGGATCGAGATGGTCGCTTCGTGTCGCACTTCGGAGGGCGTTCACGGGGCTTTGGGGACCGAGCTAAACTTTAGCACGGCTTATCATCCTCAGACGGACGGTCATCCGAAAGGACTATTCGCATAAGAGAAGACATGCTTAGAGCTTGTGCTTTAGATTGGTCATTATTTGGGAAGTTCACTTGCCGTTGATTGAATTCACGTATAACAATAGTTGGCATGCTTCTATTAAGATGGCACCGCTCGAAGCTTTGTACGGAAGGAGATGTCGATCACCCTGTCCGGGATGATTCTTCGACTTGATTGGAACGGAACCGGAATTGATAGTCCAGACTCAAGAGAAGATAGCTTTGATTCGAGAAAGACTATCGATCGCCCGAGTCGACAGAAGTCTTATGCAGATGTACGTCGTCGCCCTCTAGAGTTCGACATTGGGGACCACGTACTATTGAAGGTGTCTCCTACACGAGGGATTTTCCGTTTTGGGAGGAAGGGCAAACTAAGTCCGAGATATATCAGACCATTTGAGATCCTCGAGAGAGTTGGGGATTTAGCATACAGGTTGGCCTTACCGCCATCGCTGAGTCACGTTCACAGCGTGTTTCACGTATCCCAATTACGGAAATATGTGCCAGATCCCAATCATGTTATTGATTTCGACGAGATTGAGATAGCTAATGACGGCACCTTCGAAGAGCGACCAATCAAGATACTCGAGAGACGAGTCAAGCAGTTGAGGAATAAACCGATCTCCTGGTAAAAATTCAGTGGTCTCGACATGGAGTCGAAGAAGCCACTTGGGAGACAGAGGAGAGTATGAAGTCGAGATACCCGGAATTGTTTTCGTTTTAAGTTTCGGGCCGAAACTTCTTTTTAGAGGGGTAGTATGTAATGCCCGGATAAAAGATGTATTTTACCTTGTACTCGACCTTGTATTATTTCGACTTCATGATGTTATAAATCATAGACTGGTTTTCCGTATTTCGTATCCTTATGTTTTCGGTATCTACAGTATTCTGCATGCATGTTTCTGCACGTGTTAACGTACGTTATCATACGGTCATAACGTACGCTAAGACTGCAGTATTACGTACGTTATCTTAAGTGGTTAACGTACGTAAGCTAAGTCAACTTGGGATCGGATAAGGGTCGGCGTGTGGGGGCCGAGGAAGGGGCCGGGGAAGATCCGTGTGATTTCCGAATGAACCTGGACATAGGTGTTACGCACGCTATGGTGCATGTTTAACGTACGCTAAGGACATGGATATTACGTACGTAAAACCCTTGCGATTACGTACGTAAGGAAATGGCGAAATCAGGCGGTGAGTTCGGTCGGGCGACTACGACGCTATAGTTAGAGTATAACGTCGTTAAGCTTATTACGACGTAAGGTTTATTGCATAACGTCGTAATGTCCAATTCTATTTATAGACTTCGACCCTATTTCATTTCTCACCTTTCCTTTGGCGATTTTTCGTGTTCGAGATCTTTCATCACCTCTTATCCTCCCTATCATCTTTTGGGACGATTCTTGGGAAGCATAGGCTTGTAGATTGGTGTTCAAACTTCCAGTGGTTGAGTTTGTTCAAGTTCTTCCTTGTTCATCCATTTGTTGAGGTATGTGATCCTTCACCAACTAATTTTAGCATGACCTTAGTAATGTTTAGGACCTGTTTTGAGTAGGCCAAACCAGTTTTCTTTTGAGGAGCCTTTCATCCTGGTTTATAAGATTGAATTCAATTATTTTCGATTCCTCTTGATTGTAGTAATCGTTTAGCAACCTCTAATGATTAGACTATTGATTAGTGTATCTTGAGATTTATAAACCGAATCATATCTAGTTTTCGAAGATCATCTTAGTTCAGGAGAATGTTTTGATCGAACATTTCGGTGTAGAATTAATGGATTGAACTTAAGGATTAATTCGTAGAAGGAGATGTTATTGAAGCTAGTCTTTTCGATGATTCGTCAGTTCGGATATCTTGCTATTATAAAACATGATTAGAATCCTCCTAGGATGAATTCCATATTATGTAGTAACAATCAACCGAGGGAATTGTGTTAGGACAGAATAGTCCATCGCCATGATAGATGCATCATGCCTTCTTATGATTCATTTGATTATTTCAACTATTATCCGAATTGTGGGTCATCGACATTTTTGTTCAATGAAGGTTTGCATTCCGGTGAGCCGACCGAGTGAGAGTTCTCCGAACGGATTGAAGACTGTTGAAAATAGAAATTCTTGTCGCCTTTGTCGAGGCAAGTATCGTATTTGAAAGTCTGTAAACAATTGATGAATTTGATCATGCATATGGCTTATTCGTATTGTTTATATGAGATTATCATTACAATTGCTATCGATTTAACGTACGTTCATATTGATGAATATGTCGATTTTCTTGCATATGTATATGCATAGTTGTGTTTATGTGTAAGTTGGGATGATCCGATGGGATCAAGCGATCTATGCTGAGGGCGCTGGATCGAATGTCCACCTCGTGTTGATCCGACGGGATCATCTTGGGATCTAGCCGAGGCGCTGGATCATTGGGCCGGGTTTTCCACCTCGTGTTGGTCCGACGGGATCATCTTGGGATCTATCCGAGGGCGCTGGATCGTTGGAATACCCATGTTGTGTTGATTGAATCTCGTGGATTCGTATTGGTGGATTCCGGTAGCGGAAGTCCATATTGTGTATGATTTTATGCATTGTCGTTGCATATTGTGTGTTCCGATACTTGTACTAGCATTGTTTTGCTAACCCCTTCGGGGGTGGACATTTGTTTTGATGTTCAAGTAGCCGAGGGGCGGGGAAGCAGCCACAGTACCATCATGACGATGAAGTTGCTCAGTGATGTTAGTCGTTTTGTCGTCTTTGTGATTTGTCTTCTTGGTCCTTTTTCAGTACTCGAGTACGCGTGTTTTTTTTAAAAAAATTCATTTCGATGTGGTTGTAATATAACTGTTGGAATTAATTTGCTATTTGGATTTCGGTGATATTATTGGTTTACATTTACATTCTTTTAATCAGCCTTGTATATCCTTACTAAAAGGAATTTACGGCGCTGTAATTATTCCGATTATTTCGGGGTGTTACAGCATTGATCCGATATAATGTAATAATGCTGTAGTTTGGGAGCTATTAGATGACTTTAGGTGTATAAATAGACCCATTAGATCCTTCATCATTCATCATTCATCTTATAATTTTCCATTTTCTTGTAAACTTTTCTTTTTGTGTGAAGAACACACTTGTGTTCTTGAGTGATCTTTGTAAGTGTGGTGTAGTATATGTTGTTCAGAGAGTTTATTGCTTCTATCTCCTTTATCTACTAAGGGAGTTAGGATCAATTCTTTCTCTTGATTCAACTAAAAATGACCACCAAAGCTTGTAATATGTGTAATAAACCCTTTATGGGCTAAGTTCCTTAAGTTGGGATTATAAACAAGGTTAGTCATGTTATTTATGTTTGTATAAAAGATCTATTGTGAATTACTTATTATTGTGTGTGATTTTAATTGTTTTAACAATCTTTATTTATTTGGCCAATTAATGAAGATATTTATGGTCTTCATATGTTTCGAAAGAAAATATGTTTGATTAGATCAAATGATCTTCACTCTAAGTTGTTCTAGGGGATAGAAATATACCCCTAGTCCTTAGATGATTCATTGAGTTATTTTCACAAATCCTAATGCTATGTATTGAAGCCAATCAACATAGAAATATAGTGGATTGATTCAATATGTAAGGGGCGTTTTATAGTTCGAAAGAGAAACCGTCTTTTTAAGGAAAATCTAATCTACACAACATAATAAGTAAATTCATCTTATGATCTCCAATACATCTTTTATAACTACTGACGAACTAAGTTTGTAATCCCAACTATTTCATTTTATCATTAATCAATCTATTAATATTGCAATCTTTTTATTTCCTTATAATATTAGAACTATTATTGCAATTTCTTTGCAATAATTAAACCAAACTTTTTAATTGTGTGTTTCACTCATCTTAAGTATCTATAAAAATAGACTAATAGTGTATAATTCAAATTATAACAAAACTTCCTTGTGGGATCGATAAACCGGGCTCAAAAAGTCCACTTTACTACTTGATACGATATCGTGCACTTGCGATAGTTACACCAAAAGCGTGTCATCCTCCTACAATGATAATATCATCAATATTATCACTACCACCTCAAGAACATCATCGACACAACAAACATGATGTCCAAACAATAATCAATCACCAATTCATCATGAATTCGGATTAATCAACAAGATTAAATCAACCAATGCAAGATTATGATAATCATTACATAATTCATCATAATTCTATATCAAAATGGTTATAATCTCCCCAAGAAACACAAACAACAACATCAATCATATCAAGACTATGTTAATCATATAGCAATCTTAACATAATCCTTTCTATACATGATTGTAACCTCCAAACATTCTAAAACATCAAGAACAACTCCTCCTCAAGACAAAATCATCATGTTCTTCATCACAAGTTATAAAAACTCATCAAGAATCATGATATACTCCAACAATCAATCAATACCCAAAGAAAACAATAACAACAAAATCATCATGCTCGAAAATCACTTGAAGAACAAGGGATTAAGAGAACTTACCAATGAAGAACAAGAAGAACTCTGCAAACACCAAAGGAGCACCAACAAGCTTCCAACTCCAAGCTCCAAATCAAGTTATGATGATCAAAAACATGTTGGAAGAGGCTAAATATCAAGAACAAGTCCAGAGCGACAGTTCTAGAGAGAGAAAGAAAGTTTTGGTTCATGAAGAAATGAAATACGAAACCAAGTTATATAAATTGACAGGCTCATTACGTACGCTATACACCAAGCTTAACGTACATAAGGACTATTACGTACGCTATATCAGTAGCTTAACGTACATAATGCTAGTCCAGAACCGACTGACCAGAAATAAGAAGACCATATACTACAAAAAACAGCATTTATCGACGCCAAAATCCGTCGGTAAAATAAGCAGGGGGCATCAATAAACTGAATACCGATGCGGTTACCGATGATAAAAGGGCGTTGGAAAACTGCTCGATGGTAAAAAATTACCGATGCCATTTCTTGGCGTTGTTAAATTGCCGACGGCTTCCCGACGCCGTTGCCGTCGGGCAATCCCTGGGTGGGCTGAAGTTGGGATGGTTTTGCAGACGGATACCGACGCCAATACCGACGTCTTTTACGACCCCGTTATGCCGTCGTTAGGTTGGTAATAACGACGCCGGGCCTACCGTTGTTAAAACGAACAATGACGACGCCTTTGCCGACGGAATGTAGCCGTCGCTAATTTACCAATGCCGACGACCTCGCCACCGTTGGTAAAATTGTACATCCCGATGCATTTTACCGATGGTAAAAGGGCGTCGGTAATTATCCAACAACAGTATTGTCGTTGGTAATTCCGTCGGTATTTTTTGTTTTTGACAATTATTATGAATTTTTAATTATTTTCATTACCTGCTTTCAATTTCTGAATAATAAAACAAACTAGTCATAAATAGCAAAAACGTCACAATGTTACACAATCATCATAGTTGTATCGTCGTACACAATCAAGAGTTGTCATCATGTCATCGTACAGTAAAAAAAGAAATAAGTAGTCTAAATCAAGGTCACGTAGAAGGGAGACTCGAAGGTGGAAGATTTCGTTGTGTCAGCATTCCTTGAATAGCTTGCAACTGTTCCTCAAGGCGCTATCTCTTCACGCGCTCTTCTTCAATCACCTTTGCTTGCTCTTCTCTCAGTCTGCGCTCCTCCGTCAGCTGCTTCTCTAAGAATGTGAATCGAGTGTGGATCTATTCAGATGCGTGAAACTGTCAGGTCGTTGATCCACCGCCGCTAGAGCCTGTGCTTATGATGCTGGGAGCTAGACTGCCAGTGCCATACATCCTGTTTTTCTTTGACATATTCTTTGGCGGTCTCCTTCTCCTGCAGTAAAGTCTTATAGATCATATTCCAATCTGCTCCCTCTACGTGCTCTGTATCAAGCTCCTTAACCCTAGCCTGAGAAGAAAAACATGCCCAATATTCTAATTACATTTGAGCAACAACAATTTAAAAAAAAAATATATTTTCTGCAAGTTATAGAAATCCCTGTAACACCCCCAAAACCATTCGGGATATTACAGCGTCGTGGGTCACGCGCCGAAACCTAACGTTTAAAAATGCCAAAAGGCCAATGACGGTAATATTTTAAATACTCAAATATTTTCAAAAACATAGTTCTCAAATACCGTCATAAAATACCATTTGAAAATACAAGGCGAAGTGCCAATTCTCGACAGTTCAAAATGTACGTTAAGCTACCACTTATACGTATCGATAAAATAGTTTAGGAAAAGGGTTTAACGAAATAACCCAAGTTCGCAAAATGCCAAAAGGCCATTTTAAAAATACACACGAGTTGGTAAAGATACCGAAAAGCCATTTTAAAATACACACGTAGCGGATAAAAACACAGTTCAAAATACACATTTGCAGCGGCAATAAAACAACCAGAAATAAATACTCAATACTCAAAAACATGCCACAACCAGTATCACCCGGGAAGCTCACCCCTTCACGACCGCTACTAGCTCGATCTCCGAGTACCTAAAAATAAAGCCCACGACGAGGTCAGCCACAATACTCACCAATGATATCGATCACATCATCATAAGTAATTACATATCAATGTAATAACGAAGTAAGAATACTAACCAATGTAATCTTACCGTTATAACCTTACCAATTCATAGAAATCCATACTTAATCAATCCTTAACATATTCCGCATTTCGTATTCTCAAATGACGAAATGAATTCAACAACAATCTTCTCTACTGTATTCCAAAAATACCGATAATCCTCAAAACATCATCATAACTCATGAGTGCGGAAATAATCCAATCTGTGCCAAATCCTGTCCGTCGGACTACACAATCAAATATCAACATGTATAAACCAATAATACACAATATATCTGTAGATCAACTACCATATGATAATGATAACAAATCCCGAACATCGACGTACAGTGCGAATGCTCATACAATCAATAACAATGATCAACCAATGCATCACTGAGAATATCATCGACATAATAACTCCAATATGACCAACAAATGATCAACGATAACCGAGAGTACCCTCAACATGGTAAACTCCCAACACGATCAACAAAGGATCAACAATAACCGAGAATTCCCTCAACGTGGTAAACTCCAAACACGATCAACAAAGGATCAACTATAACCGAGAATACCCTCAACATGGTAGACTCCAAATGATCAACAAAGGACCAACAATAACCGAGAATACCCTCAACAAGGTATACTCCAAATGATCCACAATAATAGATCTAAAAGAAATAACTCTAACTGTCAAACATACCCCTCGGGCGTATGAACAACCAGTCATAAACCGTCGAACATATCCAATCATACATGGACTATGAACGACCCAACAATATGGCTCAAAAGATGGACGTCACAGTGCGCCCAATCCGGAAATGTGTCCGTGCACATGTCCACCCCGTATACGGAATCCAGGATATACGTGGGACATGTACCTAATTAGCCTCACGAACTACGTCTCGTTTGCACGGTTCAATGCGGAAACATCCACACATAACCATCATGTTCCCGGCTAAAAATCCTACACAATAACCAATCGGCACGCAGATATGACTCCAGATATGTCACGATGCAACATGACATCAAAACTCAAAGAATCACATATCCAACAAGGATCAAAAGACTAACCGAAGTGAACAATGACAAACTGACAAAGAAAAGTTGACACGACTAATGAATATCCAAAACAACAATCCTGGGATCATCATCCCCGACAAATGATCAACACGATCAACGATCTCAATACAATCAGCCCTGGGATCATCATCCCTCAACGAAATAATCAATACGAATCCCAATATACGAAACATCATCGTACAACATATACAACAACTCAACATAATAATTGTCTCATAACTGAACAATACATAAATTACCTCAAAGTGGAAGACAACATCCTTTCCACGAACAACATCCCTGAATGAATACACAGTTATACGAATAATCTCAAATAAGGTAACATCCATTCAATACCAATAAACCTTTATTCCGATACTTATGTCATCACGATAACTATCCTCGATATCCGATATTCTATATCCTTGACCAAAGATAACTCACGTCTTCCTTGAACACAATTAAATCATATACCTTATGATTTAATACAACCAGAGCACGATATACAAACCATTATCCCGACAACTTACATTTCTAATAACATTGCTATATGAATTATAAATGAAATGAAAACGAAACCATTCATCAAATATTATAAACTGAACAAGTAGAAACTTTCCTCGATACCGATACCACGAAGCCGTTACCAAAATCCATTGCCTTCGTCTACGAGCTCCTCAGCCCCGACCAAAATCAATCTACGAACTCTTCAGCCTCAACCGAAACACAACGGTCATAAACCACGATCAAACATCACAACCTATTGCAATAATCAATTAACAACAATCCGATAACAATCAATAACCGACATAGCCAACCAAGCGACTTAACGACTCAACAATACCCCGATCATAAACAAAACCGAACAATACAACTCAAACAAATACGAACTCATATCCACGACACAAGTCGTAACTCGATGATCACAAATAACAATCAATAACCGATCAACAAACACAACAGTTCTACAATATCTCGATTAAACACATATCCAAACAACCCGAACCAATCAAACACAAATTTAAAACCACAATACGATTCCACAATCCGAAGATCATATCAATAATCAATTTAAACCAACAAGGGTCTAACATTACCGATTCCAAATTTAATCTTAAATACGGATACAAGTTTCCTCCTTGTAAATTCATAATATAAACCAATTACCGATTATCATTACCAATCCGGACGATCCGATTAATTCAACATTATAGATAACCATATTTCTGTAACACCCCCAATATATTCGGGAATATTACAGCGCCGTAAATCCTTTACATAAGGATTTACAAGGCTGAAGAATTGAACAAGTATAAAAAGGTACTGACGAAAGGAAATAACGGAATTACAGTACATCAGTTCTGACCAAAACACAGAAATAGTACAATTGTCCAACAGAACTCAATATTACATTACCAAATTCAAATCATCACAAACGACTGCGTACTCGAGTACTTATTGAAATAACGAATAAACACAGATAAATAAACCCGGTCGGGACATCACTCTGCACCCTCGTCATCATACAGTTCCAGTGGTTGTTTCCCTGCTCTCCTGGATCCTGAACACAAACAAAATGTTCACCCCCGAAGGGGTTAGCACAACGATGCTAGTACAAGTACCACAACATATTATTCATATCTCACGGTGAATAATAATAACGTAAACGACAGAATACCAACGAGTCTTCTCCTACGAGAAATTCAAACATAACATATACAACTGATAATCACAACATGATATCAATACATACACATGGTAATTCCATCGATCCAGCGTTCACTGCCTAGAACCCACGATGATCCCGTCAGACCAACCCGTGGTGGAAAAACCCGTCCGATGATCCAGTATGCGCTAGCATAGATCCCCGATGATCCCGTCGGACCAACACGAGGTGGACACACAATAACGACATACATGCACGACAATATGTATAACAACAATACATAAAACAATTAAGGTACTTGCCTCGATTCGAAGACAATAACAATACTTCCACGAAAATGAACACTCGAAGGTCGTCCTCCTCAATCAATCACGTAACGAGACCAAACCTTAACAAAAGAAATGATATAGGATTTATCTCACGTCGTATGAATGTTTAAACAATTCGATTAACGGTCAAAAGTTCATAAAGCGCAATGCCGCCGAATAGCTTAGCGCACGCTAAGTACTCTGTGTAGCGTGCGTTACGTCTGTCCAATAGCGCACGCAAACAACAAAGCCTAGCGCACGCTAACGATGCATGGTCAGTACCTCACTGACCCGCCAATTGACTCGTCTGATGGTCTAGCGTTCGTTACGTACCAAACGTAGCGCACGCTAACAATCGCCGATAGCGACGTTACATTGCATAGCATAGCGTGCGCTATCTATGCATGGCGATTCTTGGTGAGCGAGAAACTGTTCTTGCCATGTTTGAAACAACGAAATCTTGCGTGATAATTCATGTTATTTCCATGAATACTATGTCTACACCCTCATGAATGATTATACGGATAAAGACAACTTCGGATTCAAGGATATGCATGCCAATATAAAACCATATTCTTTTCCGACTTCAAATCTTCATACGACAATACGAAAAGCTAAACGGTTGATATCAACACCTCTATATCAGTCCATATTATCCCACTGAAGTTGATAAACGTCCTATATATACTAGATAAATCCTTCCATGATCAAACCTTTAGATTTATCTAACAATAAGGATGTTAACGTCTAGTCCAAGATTACTATGAAATCATCTATTAGATTCGGTTAACCAATGATAGAAGCTTCTCTTCACATATTCAGTGTACTAAGATTCGAATCATGATGATTATAATCAAGGTATTCAAGGCTTATTCAACTCACTATTCCAAACATGATATATTTGGATAATTCATCTATGAGAATCCATATCTTGTTAACATGATCATCCAAATCATTAGAATCCAACTCTAAGTCTGGAGATAGATTGAACATACCTTGAAATGACGAAATCACTGAACCGTAGGGTAGAATCCAACTCCGGTTGGTTGTATGCCCTTCCAAGGTGCTATTCCACTTCCATGAACATTCCACGTGGTAACCAATGTATAAATATCAACAATATGTGTTCTAAGTGTATAAGAGTATTTCTACAACTCTCTGAACTCTCAAGATTGAGGGAAGTGCGAAAGAAATGCAAGCCAACACGGTTGATGTCCCATTTATAATTTTCTGCATTATTGATAAGTTAGCGCATGCTACTAAGCATCCCTTAGCGTGCGCTAATAATGGTTGACTTCAGATTTTGTCCGGGTGCATCAGCGGGAATCTTATCCGGACCCATGTCCCGCTGGCGCATGAGCCAGCTGCCCCGTTCAATAATTGAGTCCTTAGCGCACGTTACTCATACCTGCATAGCGTGCGCTAATAATGGTCTGATAGCGCGCGTTAAGAGTACATCCTTAGCGTGCGCTATCACAAGGTTGCTTGAGCAATTTTGCATGTTTCTATACTTATGCGTAATGATATTAATGCACTAAATATCATACTCCAATAATCAAAATCACCAATCCGAAATAATACATGGTTTGAATACAGATGAAATACACTGTAATAAATCCGGATATTACATACTCTCCTACTAAAAAGGAGTTTCGTCCCGAAACTCAAGACGAAAACAACTCGGGATATCTAGACTTCATATCAGCTTCTGTTTCCCAAGTGGCTTCTTCCATTCCGTGACGTGACCACTGAACTTTGACCAAAACGATTGACTTGTTCCTCAGTTGCTTAACTCGACTCTCGAGTATCTTGGTAGTCTTTCTTCAAACGTCCCATCTGTTCGACTTCGATCTCGCCGAAATCGATGATATGGTGGGATCTGGTATATATCTCCATCGGGATACGTGGAACACGTTATGAACATGACACAATGACGGCGGTAATGCTAATCGTATGCCAACTCCCAACTCTCTCGAGGATCTCAAATGGTCCGATATATCTCGGACTCAGCTTTCCTTTCCTACAAACGAAAGATTCCCGGGTAGGAGAAACCTTCAAAAGTACGTGATCTCGATCGAACTCCAATGGACGGCGGCGTACGTCCGCATAGGATTTCTGGCGACTGCGGTCGGCGGCCTTTCACGAATTAAGGCTATCTTCTCTCGAGTCCGCTCGATCAACTCAGTTCTGCCGATCAAGTCGATGAATCGTCCCAAGATAGGGCGTCTGCATCTCCTTCCGTATAATGCCTCAAACGGTGCCATCTTAATGGAAGCATGCCAACTATTGTTATAAGTAAATTCAATCAACGGTAGATGAACTTCCCAATCGTTTGACCAATCTAAGGCACGGCCCTTAGCATGTCTTCCACCGTTTGTATAGTTCTCTCATTGTCCATCGATTGCGGGTGATAAGTCATCTCAAGTTCAATTCGGTCCCCAAGGCCTTATGAGCGCCTTCCAAAAGTGAGACACAAAACGGCCATCTCGATCGAAACAATGGTCTTCGGCGTACCATGCAATCGAACTATCTACGAAATAAAGACTCGTGCCAACCTCTCTGGTCCCCACGTATCCTTAATGCCGAGAAAAAGAGACGATTTGGTTAAACGATCAACTATCACCCAAATCATGTTCATTCTGTCTGGTTTTCGGCATATTAGTGATAAAGTCCATTGATATGTCCTCCCACTTCCATTCAGGGATCGGGAGCGGCTTCAACATTCCAGCAGGCCGTTGATGCTCGATCTTAACCTGCTGACAAGTCAAGCATTTCGAAACATAGTCCGCTACGTCTTTCTTCATGTTGCCCCACCAGAAATTCTGCTTCAAGTCCTTATACATTTTACTGGTGCCCGGGTGGATAGAATAGGGCGAACTATGAGCTTCCTTCATAATCGTCTGTTTCAGAACATCAACATCGGGAACGCAGAGTCGGTTCTGAAATCTCAAAACTCCATCGTCATGAATTATGAATCCGGGGGCCTTTCCTTTGATCACTTCGTCATGCAACCGAATCATCAGAGGATCATCTGCCTGTCTAGATTTGATTTCTTCGGTTAATGACGAAGTTATCTCCATCACGCACAGTTGTCCCTGGACTCTCTGTAACCACACTTCAATCCCTTCACGAATCATCTCTCGTTGAAGGCTAAGTTGGGATGTCAGCGTTTCCAGCATCTGAATAGAGACAGGCTTGCGGCTAAGTGCATCGGCCACTACATTTGCTTTGCCTGGATGATATAAAATCTCCAAGTCATAGTCCTTAATCAGTTCTAACCATCTTCTTTGCCGCATGTTCAACTCTTTTCGACATTCGAATATGTATTTGAGACTCTTATGATCCGTAAAGATCGACGGTGAGTCCCGCAGATAATGCCTCCAAATCTTCAAGGCAAAAACCACTGCTGCTAGTTCCAAATCATGTGTCGGGTAATTTACTTCATAAGGTTTCAGTTGTCGCGACGCATAAGCGATCACCTTATCGTTCTGCATCAACACACACCCAAGTCCTTGGTTCGAAGCATCACTGTAAACTATGAATCCTTCAGTTCCCCGCGGAAGTGATAGAATCGGTGCCGTTGTCAATTTCTTCTTTAACTCATCAAAACTAGTCTGACACGACTCATTCCATTCAAACTTTTGAGTTTTCTGCAGAAGTCGAGTAAGTGGGCGGGAGATTTTAGAAAACCCTTCCACGAATCGACGATAGTATCCAGCAAGTCCTAAGAAGCTTCGGACCTCTTTCACGTTCTGTGGAGGCTTCCAATCCAATATTGCCTCGATCTTCTGAGGATCCACTCGGACTCCTCTAGCTGACACCACATGGCCGAGGAACATTACTTCCTTTAGCCAAAATTCACACTTAGAAAGTTTGGCGTACAATTGCTCGTTTCTCAAAAGCTCCAATACTATCCGCAAATGCTGTGCATGTTCTTGAGGACTCTTATAGTACACCAGAATGTCATCAATAAATACGACCACAAATTTATCCAAAAATTCAATGAACACACGGTTCATCAATTGCATAAATACAGCAGGTGCGTTAGTGAGACCAAACGGCATCACTACAAACTCATAATGTCCGTAGCGAGTTCTGAACGCTGATTTCGGAACATCAGACTCCTTAATCCTCGGTGATGGTATCCTGATCTCAGATCAATTTTAGAAAATACTGTTGCCCCTTGCAACTGGTCAAATAGATCATCAATCCGTGGCAACGGATACTTGTTCTTAATCGTCATCTTATTCAGCTCTCGATAGTCAATACACAGTCGGAGCGATCCATCCTTCTTTCGGACAAAAAGGACTGGCGCTCCCCAGGGTGAAACGCTTGGCTGAATATAGCCCTTGTCCAGTAACTCTTCCAGCTGCTTCTTCAGTTCGTACATCTCAGTAGGTGCCATACGATACGGCGCCTTGGAAATTGGTGTAGCTCCGGGTTCCAGCTCAATGGTAAATTCCACATCCCTTCGTGGAGGTAGCCCAGGTAATTCATCAGGAAAAACATCTGGAAATTCGTTCACAACAGGAATAGATGAAAGTTCCACCATTTCGTCTTCTTTCTTCATTGCGTAGCACCAGTACCCGGTACAGCCTTGTTTTAACAATTTGACAGCTTTCATCGCCTTGATCAACTTTCCTGAGCTTCCTGGTTTCCATCCCTCAAACAGAATCTCGGAACCATCGTCAGCGATCAGCGAGATATTCCTCCTTCGGTAGTTAACAATTGCTCCATATCGATTAAGCCAATCGTCTCCGAGTATTAGGTCATCTCCTTGTATTTCTATCACAATCAGATTTGAGAGCCACTCTCTGCCTCCAAATGATACAGGGAAATTTCTAGTTTCTAAATTTCCGACAATCCTCTCTCCACTCGGTAAACCAACAACATAAGGTTCACAAGCATGAAAACCGGAAATATTCAAACGATTTACACAAGACAAAGATATGAAAGAATGTGTGGCTCTGTATCGAATAAAACGCTAGCCCGGGAAAGGATCTCGGGCAAGCACGATGCGGCAAAGAAGATCACGATCGTCTGTCCTCCTCATCTCGCATGCACGTGGGGAGCAGATCCGCACTCGATGTCCCCTTTCGGTCCCATTGTCCTCTGCCTCGCCCGCGGCCAAAATTCTGAGGCATCTGAACACTTTGCTGCGTCTGTGGAATACTGGCCTCCTTCTGGACTGGCTGTGGTGTACGGGCTCTAAAAGACTTTGCAGCCTCTTCACAAAACACCGCCCGATGTCCCTCTCGTCCACAATCAAAACAAATCACGGCAGGAAGGGGGCAATTCCGTCGATAGTGCCCCGTCTGGGCGCAGTTAAAGCATTTCCTGGTAACATCGGTAAAGTTGATGTCGCCCGAAGTTCTTTCCGCTCCTAGCCGGGTGCGGAGGTTTCTGAAAGAGTGAAAGGGCAGTGGGCCTTACGGGCCCCACTATTCTTGTGCTCGTAAAAGTACCGAGAGACTTTACATTTCTTGGTTTCCGCAAATTTCTCCATGGCTGCTTCCTTGATCTCATATGCCAACGCCTTATCCTGGTATTGGCGGAGTGTGGTACATTCAAATCCGGACATGTACCTCTGAACTTCTGGTTTCATTCTCATATCGAAATGGATCATCATTTCTGCATCTGTTCTGACCAGATGTCGAACAAATGCCAGCTGTTGGTTAAACGTCTTGATCGCCTGGGATACTGGCACATCAGAAGGCTGAGCGGAGAAAAACTCCCGAACTTTGGCTTCCCTCACAGGACGAGGGCAATACTGAGCTTCCATCATCATTCTAAACTCTGTCCAATCGGCGTCATGGTCTACAGGCCGGATGGCTTCCCACCATTCGGACGCTTCCCCTATCAGAAAATATTGAGCGATAGAGGCTTTCCGGTCGTCTGGGCAGTTGATTCCGGCAAAGATTTTCTCCAGCTCCTTTAACCAATGATCCCAGGTGGGAGTCTCAGAAATACCGTCGAATTTGGGTGGTTGCATCTTTGCCACTTCTTGCAGCCACCGGTCACCTCGATTTCCCATATCTGGGATCCCTTGCTGTCTCTCTCCCTGCTGTAGTCCCACCGCCACTTGCATTCGGTCCACGACACAGGCGAACCGAGTCATCCGGTTCACCACTTGACGAAGGATCTCTGCAGTCAGCAGGATCTGGTTCATTATTATTAGATTCTTGTGGCTCACGGAGCTATGATCGCTTCGGTTAGAAGGCGACGCCTCCCTTTCGGCATTTCTTCGTCCGCGTCCACGACCGCGACCACGTCCCACGTCCGCCTCTCAACATACCGTAAGCATAAATACTCAATATACGTAAAACAACATCGTTCTAATATCCGAGTATAAAGAAATACAATATGCAAAGAACGAGATAGAGTTTAGGAACTTACAACCACTGCTCGCATAAAGACGTAGCAAAGGCGGTGATGTCATTCACGGCAGTTACCCCAAAAGACATAAATGACCCCTATTTTAACCCAACGCCAAGATATCCATAATCTTAGCTCCGATACCATATTCGTAACACCCCAATATATTCGAATATTATAGCCGTAAATCCTTTACATAAGGATTTACAAGGTCAAGAATTGAACAAGTATAAAAAGGTACCGAAAAGGAAATAACGGAATTACGTAACATCGATCGACTAAAACACGTAAATAGTACAATTGTCCAATGTAACTCAATATTACATTACCAAATTCAAATCATCACAAACGCATCGCGTACTCGAGTACTTATTGAAATAACGAATAAACAATGATAAATAAACCGGTCGGGACATCACTCTGCACCCTCGTCATCATACGGTTCCAGTGGTTGTTTCCTGCTCTCCCGGACCCCGACCACAAACAAAATGTTCACCCCCGAAGGGGTTAGCACAACGATGCTAGTACAAGTACCACAACATATTATTCATATCTCACGGTGAATAATAATAACGTAAACGACAGAATACCAACGAGTCTTCTCCTACGAGAAATTCAAACATAACATATACAACTGATAATCACAACATGATATCAATACATACACATGGTAATTCCATCGATCCAGCGTTCACTGCCTAGAACCCACGATGATCCCGTCAGACCAACCCGTGGTGGAAAAACCCGTCCGATGATCCAGCGCACGCTAGCATAGATCCCCCGATGATCCCGTCGGACCAACACGAGGTGGACACACAATAACGACATACATGCACGACAATATGTATAACAACAATACATAAAACAATTAAGGTACTTGCCTCGATTCGAAGACAATAACAATACTTCCACGAAAATGAACACTCGAAGGTCGTCCTCCTCAATCAATCACGTAACGAGACCAAACCTTAACAAAAGAAATGATATAGGATTTATCTCACGTCGTATGAATGTTTAAACAATTCGATTAACGGTCAAAAGTTCATAAACGCACCGCCGAATAGCTTAGCGCACGCTAAGTACTCGTGTAGCGTGTTACGCATCGGCCCAATAGCGCACGCAAACAACAAAGCCTAGCGCACGCTAACGATGCATGGTCGCACCTCACCGACCCGCCAATTGACTCGTCGATGGTCTAGCGACGTTACGTACCAAACGTAGCGCACGCTAACAATCGCCGAGAAGCGACGTTACATTGCATAGCATAGCGTGCGCTATCTATGCATGGCGCCATCGTGAGCAGTAAACTGTTCTTGCCATGTTTGAAACAACGAAATCTTGCGTGATAATTCATGTTATTTCCATGAATACTATGTCTACACCCTCATGAATGATTATACGGATAAAGACAACTTCGGATTCAAGGATATGCATGCCAATATAAAACCATATTCTTTTCCGACTTCAAATCTTCATACGACAATAGGAAAAGCTAAACGGTTGATATCAACACCTCTATATCAGTCCATATTATCCCACTGAAGTTGATAAACGTCCTATATATACTAGATAAATCCTTCCATGATCAAACCTTTAGATTTATCTAACAATAAGGATGTTGACGTCTAGTCCAAGATTACTATGAAATCATCTATTAGATTCGGTTAACCAATGATATAAGCTTATCTTCACATATTCAGTGTACTAAGATTCGAATCATGATGATTATAATCAAGGTATTCAAGGCTTATTCAACTCACTATTCCAAACATGATATACTTGGATAATTCATCTATGAGAATCCATATCTTGTTAACATGATCATCCAAATCATTAGAATCCAACTCTAAGTCTGGAGATAGATTGAACATACCTTGAAATGACGAAATCACTGAACCGTAGGGTAGAATCCAACTCCGGTTGGTTGTATGCCCTTCCAAGGTGCTATTCCACTTCCATGAACATTCCACGTGGTAACCAATGTATAAATATCAACAATATGTGTTCTAAGTGTATAAGAGTATTTCTACAACTCTCTGAACTCTCAAGATTGAGGGAAGTGCGAAAGAAATGCAAGCCAACACGGTTGATGTCCCATTTATAATTTTCTGCATTATTGATAAGTTAGCGCACGCTACTAAGCATCCCTTAGCGTGCGCTAATAATGGTTGACTTCAGATTTTGTCCGGGTGCGTCAGCGGGAATCTTATCCGGACCCATGTCCCGCTGGCGCACGAGCCAGCTGCCCCGTTCAATAATTGAGTCCTTAGCGCACGTTACTCATACCTGCATAGCGTGCGCTAATAATGGTCCGATAGCGCGCGTTAAGATACATCCTTAGCGTGCGCTATCACAAGGTTGCTTGAGCAATTTTGCATGTTTCTATACTTATGCGTAATGATATTAATGCACTAAATATCATACTCCAATAATCAAAATCACCAATCCGAAATAATACATGGTTTGAATACAGATGAAATACACTGTAATAAATCCGGATATTACAATTCCAAAGATTTCAAATAATTCCATTATCCGAATTGAACACTTGTTCAATACGTATAAATTCTCAAACTCAAAATGGAGTCATAATCTTATCAAACCCGGAAACATATTCGTATTCCTATACGAATATTGTACCAAAACACATAACTTAGTTCTAGATATGAATATTCCATATTCATATCTAAAACACCAACACCTCTTGAACATGTTCCACAATTCATATAATCCAAGAGTTCCTTAAGAACACAACTAATTCCGAAATCATATTCAAATTCTCCAATACGACATAATCCGATGTGTTCTAACATCTAAACAATCCTTATTAACAATTCAAGGTGTATAAAATAATGTTCTTCAACATATACTTCTCATAACATCATGAATCGCAACAAACCACCAAGAACATCGAGAATACTACGATTCCATAATCATAACAACATAATCAAGGCATTTGATCATCAATTCATTATCTTCCGTTAACAAAATTCCCGTAATTACCAAGAATCATCACAACAATATCAATTCAATCACCATTCTACGAAAACATATAGAACTTCCCAAGTTCTACCTCATTGAAGCATTTTATCAGACACTTTGACGGCATAGTCCAATTTAATCGTTTAACGACGGAATACTCAAATTTGTTCCACAAAACTTCAAGGATAATGTATAATTACGAGAATACAACCATGTTCTATCAACAATCTGAATTGAAACGAAGGAAATCGGCCAAAACATCAAGAAACTCAAAAAATCTCCAAAACCAAAAGTTTAGGTGTTCTTACCTTTGATCCGGGCGGAAGAAGATGTTAAACACGAATCCAACTTCCAAAATATGTTGCTACATGATGTTCTTACTCAAATCCATCAATTTTTGCTGAAGGAATCGTGAAGAAACGAAGGAAAACGAAAAAATGGCAAGTATGACTCGGTCCAGGCCTTATATAGGTCGAGTCCTGTCGGTACCTTACGGCCGTAACCGGCCGTGGCTTACGTACGTAAGGCCGTGGCCTACCCTCCTGTCCATTTTGGCCGACACCCTTACGGCCGTAACCGGCACCTGCTTACGTACGTAACGGGCCCTTACGGCCGTAATCGGCCACAGCCTTACGTACGTTATCGGCCAGGCCTTGCTCCCAGCGAGTCACTGCCGACCGCGATCGTCCATCCCTGCGAGTCACTGCCGACCATGCTCGGACACTACAGGTCCTCTCGGCCACGACTCGGCCAGCCACCCTGTAACGTACGTAACACTTATTCCGTTGCGTACGTAATACGTACGTTGACTTGCTACAGTATTATACTCATATTACGTACGTAATACACCCTGTATAACGTGCGTAACTCCATCCGTTGACTCACCTGTCCACATCCGCGCCGAAAGCTGCCGACATCGGGCCCAACTGTCCGATTCCTCTTGTTACGTACGTAATACCTTACGCATAATGTACGTAAAACGTACCAACTTAGCGTACGTTAGCCCGTAAACTTAACGTACGTAATGGCCTTCTATACTTAGCCAAAATCCAACTGTTCCTGTCCGACGTCTCGACATATTGGATACGAACATACGGCATACTGAATACACATATACTCAACTCAAAATATTCTCATACGATATACATGATATCCAAATCAGTTCAACCTGATACAACAAATCCTTAATATAACTGTCAATCAAAACGTCAATTACACAAGTATAACTGTCTCGGTCCTCAATTTATTTTATCCATACTATACAAATACCAAACTATACAGTATATCTCAGATAAAATGACGCGAAAATTTTATACTGAAAATTCGAGTATTGCATACTACCCCCCTTAAAATAAGTTTCGTCCTCGAAACTTGCGAACTGTCACCAACAACAGATCAATCCAAAATTTCCAATTCATCACGAAAACAATCAATCGTCGCCACAAGCGAATAACCAAAATGATATGCTTAGAGGTGCGTGAAGCTAATGATCTCCCGTGATACTAGCACACGACTCCCATACGAAGTCTCAACACACCAACACACACCAATATCACAATTAGTAATTTGAAAAGAATCTCAAAAATTTTGGAAACTCCAAAAATCGATTCGACTCAAAAGTCAGAAAAATTATTTTCAAAAACCACGCTGCTACCGCACCGGTAGAGCCACATAACACACACGCCCGGGTTTCACAAAACCCAAGCTCTGATACCATATTCTGTAACACCCCCAAAACCATCCGGGATATTACAGTGCCGTGGGTCCCGCGCCGGAACCCACCAGGCTAAAAACCATTTCAAAAACGTTTAAAAATACCAAAAGGCCAATGACAGTAATATTTTAAATACTCAAATATTTTAAAAAACATAGTTCTCAAATACCGTCATAAAATACCATTTGAAAATACAAGGTGAAGTGCCAATTCTCGACAGTTCAAAATGTACGTTAAGCTACCACTTATACGTACCGATAAAATAGTTTAGGAAAAGGGTTTTAACGAAATAACCCAAGTTCGCAAAATGCCAAAAGGCCATTTTGAAAATACACACGAGTTGGTAAAGATACCGAAAAGTCATTTTAAAATACACACGCAGCGGATAAAAACACAGTTCAAAATACACATTTCACCGGAAATAAAACAACCAAAAATAAATACTCAATACTCAAAAATATGCCACAGCCAGTATCACCCGGGAAGCTCACCGCTTCACGACCGCTACTAGCTCGATCTCCGAGTACCTAAAAATAAAGCCCACTACGGGGTCAGCCACAATAATCAACAATGATATTGATCACATCATCATAAATAATTACATGTTAATGTAATAACAAAGTAAGAATACTACCAATGTAATCTTATCGTTATAACCTTACCAATTCATAGCAATCCATACTAAATAAATCATTGACATATTCCACATTTCGTATTCTCAAATGACGAAATGAATTCAACAACAATCTTCCCTACTGTATTCCAAAAATACTGATAATCCTCAAAACATCATCATAACTCATAAGTGCGGAAACAATTCAATTTGTGCCAAATCCTGTCCGTCGGATTACACAATCAAATCTCAACATGTATAAACCAATAATACACAACATATCTGTAGATAAACTACCACATGATAATAATAACAAATCCCGAACATCGACGTACAGTCCGAATGCTCATACGATCAATAAAATGATCAACCAATACATCACTGAGAATATCATCGACATGATAACTCCAATATGACCAACAAAGGATCAATGATAACCGAGAGTACCCTCAACATGGTAAACTCCCAACACGATCAACAAAGGATCAACAATAATCGAGAATACCCTCAACGTGGTAAACTCCAAACACGATCAACAAAGGATCAAATATAACCGAGAATACCCTCAACATGGTAGACTCCAAATGATCAACAAAGGACCAACAATAACCGAGAATACCCTCAACAAGGTAGACTCCAAATGATCAACAATAATGGATCTCAAAGAAATAACTCTGACTATCGAACATACCCCTCGGGCGTATGAACAACCAGTCACAAACCGTCGAACATATCCAATCATACATAGACTATGAACGACCCAACAATATGGCTCAAAAGATGGACGTCACAGTGCGCCCGATCCTGAAATGTGTCCGTGCACATGTCCACCCCGTATATGGAATCCAGGATATATGTGGGCTATGTACCTAATTAGCCTCACGAACTATGTCTCGTGTGCACGGTTCAATGCGGAATCATCCACGCATAACCATCATGTGCCCGGCTAAAAATCCTGCACAATAACCAGTCGGCAAGCAGATATGACTCCAAATATGTCACGATAGAACATGACAACGAAACTCAAAGAATCACATATCCAATAAGAATCAAAAGACTCACCGAAGTGAACAATGACAAACTGACAAAGAAAAGTCGACACGACTAATCAATATCCAAAACAACAATCCTAGGATCATCATCCCCGACAAATGATCAACACGATCAACGATCTCAATACAATCAGCCCTGGGATCATCATCCCTCAACGAAATAATCAATACGAATCCCAATATATGAAACATCATCGTACAACATATACAACAACTCAATATAATAATTATCTCATAACTGAACAATACATAAATTACCTCAAAGCCGAAGACAACATCCTTTCCACGAACAACATCCCTGAACGAATACACAGTTATACGAATAATCTCAAATAAGGTACCATCCATTCAATACCAATAAACCTTTA
This sequence comes from Orobanche coerulescens, assembly GCA_033398695.1. NCBI lineage: Eukaryota > Viridiplantae > Streptophyta > Magnoliopsida > Lamiales > Orobanchaceae > Orobanche > Orobanche coerulescens. The sequence continues at coordinate 70,018,129 of CM065803.1, forward strand.
TCTCGATACTTATGTCATCACGATAACTATCCTCGATATCCGATATTCTATATCCTTGACCAAAGATAACTCACGTCTTCCTTGAACACAATTAAATCATATACCTTATGATTTAATACAACCAGAGAACGATATACAAACCATTATCCCGACAACTTACATTTCTAACAACATTGCTATGCGAATTATAAATGAAATGAAAACAAAACCATTCATCAAATATTATAAACTGAACAAGTAGAAACTTTCCTCGATACCGATACCACGAAGTCGTTACCGAAATACATTGCCTTCGTCTACGAGCTCCTCAGCTCCAACCAAAAGAAATCTACGAACTCTTCAGCCTCAACCACAACACAACGATCATAAACCACGATCAAACATCACAACCTATTGCAATAATCAATTAACAACAATCCGATAAGAATCAATAACCGACATAGCCAACCAAGCGACTCAACGGCTCAACAATACCCTGACCATAAACAAAACCGAACAATACAGCTCAAACATATACGAACTCATATCCACGATACAAGCCGTAACTCGATGATCACAAATAACAATCAATAACCGATCAACAAACACAACGGTTCTACAATATCCCGATTAAACACATATCCAAACAGCCCGAACCAATCAAACACGAATTCAAAACCACAATACGATTCCACAATCCGAAGATCATATCAATAATCAATTTAAACCAACAAGGGTCTAACATTACCGATTCCAAATTCAATCTTAAATACGGATACAAGTTTCCTCCTTGTAAATTCATAATATAAACCAATTACCGATTATCATCACCAATCCGGACGATCCGATTAATTCAACATTATAGATAACCATATTCCAAAGGTTTCATATAATTACATTATCCGAATTGAACACTTGCTCAATACGTATAAATTCTCAAACTCAAAAGTGAGTCATAATCTTATCAAACCCGGAACCATATTCGTATTCCTATACGAATATTGTACCAAAACACATATCCTAGTTCTAGATATGAATATTCCATATTCATATCTAAAACACCAACACCTCTTAAACATGTTCAACAATTCATATAATCCTAGAGTTCCTTAAGAACACAACTAATTCCGAAATCATATTCAAAATCTCCAATACGACATAATACGATGTGTTCTAACATCTAAACAATCCTTATTCACAATTCAAGGTGTAGATAATTATGTTCTTCAACATATACTTCTCGTAACATCATGAATCGCAACAAACCACCAAGAACATCGAGAATACTACGATTCCATAGTCATAACAACATAATCAAGGCATTTGATCATCAATTCATTATCTTCCCTTAACAAAATTCCCGTAATTACCAAGAATCATCACAACAATATCAATTCAATCACCATACTACGAAAACATATAGAACTTCCCAAGTTCTACCTCATTGAAGCATTTTATCGGACACTTTGAGGGCATAGTCTAATTTAATTGTTTAACGAAGGAATACTGGAATTTGTTCCACAAAACTTCAAGGATAATGTATAATTATGAGAATACAACCATGTTCTATCAAAAATCTGAATTGAAACGAAGGAAATCGGCCAAAACATCAAGAAACTACGAAAATCTCCAAAACCAAAAGTTTAGGTGTTCTTACCTTCGATCTGGGTGGAAAAAGATGTTAAACACGAATCCAACTTCCAACATATGTTGCTACATGATGTTCTTACTCAAATCCATCAATTCTTGCTGAAGGAATCGTCAAGAAATGAAGGAAAACGAAAAAATGGCAAGGATGACTCGGTCCAGGCCTTATATAGGCCGAGTCCTGTCGGTACCTTACGGCCGTAAGCGGCCGTGGCTTACGTACATAACCGGCCATGGCCTACCTCCTGTCCATTTTGGCCGACACCCTCTATGGCCGTAACCGGCACCTGCTTACGTACGTAACGGGCCCTTACGGATGTAACCGGCCACAGCCTTAGGTACATTATCGGCCAGGCCTTGCCCCCAGCGAGTCACTGTCGACCGCGATCGTCCATCCCTGCGAGTCACTGCCGACCATGCTCGGCCACTACAGGTCCTCTCGGCCACGACTCGGCCAGCCACCCTGGAACGTACATAACACTTATTCTGTTGCGTACGTAATATGTACGTTGACTTGCTACAGTATTATATTCGTATTACGTACGTAATACACCCTGCATAACGTGCGTAACTCCATCCGTTGACTCACCTGTCGACATCCACGCCGAAAGTTGCCGACACCAGGCCCAACTGTCCGATTCCTCTTGTTGCATACGTAATACCTTACGCACAACGTACGTAAAATGTACCAACTTAGCGTATGTTAGCCCATAAACTTAACATACGTAATGGCCTTCTGTACTTAGCCAAAATCCAACTGTTCCTGTCTGACGTCTCGACATATAGGATACGAACATACGGCATACTGAATGCACATATACTCAACTCAAAAATATTCTCATACGATATACCTGATATCCAAATCAGTTCAACCTGATACAGCAAATCCTTAATATAACTGTCAATCAAAACGTCAATTTCACAAGTATAACTGTTTCGATCCTCAATTTATTTTATCCATACTGTATAGATACCAAACTATACAGTATATCTCAGATAAAATAACGCGAAAATTTTATACTGAAAATTCGGGTATTACAATCCCAAATCGGTGAGAAACTGCATCAAATAAGAACTTGCTTCAGCAAGAGGCTTCCCGAAATCAGCAAGAGATTACGTTATTACTCTTTAAATTCAAATCTCAAAGGATATGTAAAAATAATTAGAGGAATTCGACTAATGGACTTGAGCAAGAAAGTTGCTAACTACAGACCACTTGATTTGTAAAATCGCCATTCTCTGCTGCAATGGAGATCAATTTTTTTTTCTCTTAGCATTATTATGAGTTTCATGTGGAATGAAGAATTTCTTTTTTCATATATGTCACCGTGTAATTAAAATAGTGCAGATCAGTAGATAAGAGTATATCGACACTGGAGATGGAGCTTGCTACGTTGCAAGCAAGAAAGATGGTTATTAATGGAGCTGCAGCAGCTGGTTCGTCGTCGTCCAGTCACACTAGTACTGCTGATCATGATCTCGGCAAAGTTAAAGCCTTTGTCATTATAGGAATTAATACAGCTTTCAGCAGCAGGAAACGAAGAGTCCCTTAGAGAAACATGGATGCTTAAATGTGTGTGTGTGTGTTGTTAGTTACGTACTACTATAATTTTCTTTTTCTTGATCTCTCTTCTTAATTAAATTGCTAAATTATAAGATGGTGTGTACTAATTATAAAATCATGCATGAAAATAACTATATATATATATAGTGGTGCGTTCTATGCAGTACCAATATTAGATGCAGTACTTTACAGTACTAATTTATGCATGAGTTTTGTACTAATTATGCATGAAATATATGCATTTCGTGCATTAAAATTTCAATGCGTTAAAATATGCAATATATGCATCAAAATATCGATGCATTAAAATATTAGATTATATGCATCAAATTTTTGTGAGAATTAATGCATTGAAATTTTGATGCACGAAATGCATATATTTCACGCATAATTAGTACAAAACTCATGCATAAATTAGTACTGTAAAGTACTGCATCTAATATTGGTACTGCATAGAACGCGTCCCTATATATATATATATATATATATATTTATATTTATATATATATATATATATTGGTTGCAAAAGAGCAATTGGAAAAGCTGGAGAAGGAGAAGGGAGTGATGATGCGATTTGTGATAGGGCATAGCAGCGCGAGTACAGCTGCAGGTGGTGGAGTACTGTTGGATATGTAATATCCTCATTTTTTCCTTCCTCTTAATATTCTTATTTTGGTGTATTTTCGTTTTGGCAACTCGCTTGTAACCGTATCGACATTTTTGAGGATATTTAATATTGGACTTTTTGTCGTTTGAGCTTGTTTCGGACTCGTTTTACTCGATTCGGTGTTTTATGTCGTTTTCGTCGCTATTTCGTGTATTCTCGTAAATTGTCGCTCGGAACTTCCGTTTCGAGGTTGCTGAGGATCCGCCTCATGTTATTACGCGTGTTGTGAGCTTTGTTTGATGTTTCGGTCATGTATCATACATTTCGGATATTTTGGGCCGTTTTGTAATTTCTCAAAGTTTTGAGATAACTACGTTTGTTGATTGTTTTTCCGAACCCTCGGGTAGTCGAGAATAGGTTTCCCTTCAACATTTAAGTTCGTCGTTTCAGGTCCCTAACGTCCGTACCATCGTGAATTGTTCACCGTTTTATTTCGATTCTTTTCCGGTACCTCCCTCATTTCTTCTGGCCTGTACTCCACAGAAAGGAATGTTACGTACGTAACACCCTTTTTGGTTACGTACGTAACGCCCTATTGTATTTCAGTCCAGGCGATTCTACCTTTTGGGTTACGTACGTAAGGCCCTTATGGCTTACGTACGTAATACAACTTACGTACGTTAGCATGTGGTGGCTAACGTACGTAACGAGGCCTGGGTTTATAAACCCAGGGGTTGACCGATTTCGGCCATTTTCACTCCTTCTCCTCCCCATCCGACTCCTAGGCGATCTTCTTGGCATTTCCGGCGATTTGAAGCTTGGTAACTCCGAGCCATCATCTTCTTCGAGTTTTTGGAGCATAATATCAACCTCTAATCGTGTTCTTCGTCATTATTCAAGGTAAACTCCTAAAACCTTGTTTTGGGTAATTGAAGGGGTTTTCATGTTTCGTCCGAGTCGTTCCGTATGTTAGATTAATTCATGATGTACATGATTAATCTTGTTGGTGTCGTTGGTTTCCCTACGGATTCATGATATATTTCGTAGTAATTTTGTAATCGAGAGGGTTTGGTTGTGGTCCGCCCTCCTCGTTGTTTCTATACGAATATACATGAATTGTAGGTGGGTTTTCGGGTGTATTCCAATTCCGTATTCATTTAGGATTGGTTGTGATTGTGTTCTTCGTATCGTTAGGTTCGTGATTATCGGCTCCTAACGGTCACCGGTGTTTTCCTTCCGTTCGTTGCGTCGTTTATTATTCAAGGCAAGTATTTTTGGAAACCTTTATGCTTAACGTGGAATGGTAATGTATTTTTGTGTGTGATTTGCTCACCTCGTGTTGGTCCGACGGGATCAAGGAGGGAATCCAAAGGGTTGAGTCCTGGATTCACGAGCTTGTATAGCTAGCCAGCTCGGGAGGGTCCTTAGAGGCCTCGGGCGGGATCTATGATATTACTCTGTTCCCAAGGCGATGCATTTGCGTGTTTTGTTTTTATAATGTGGCCAGCTCGGGAGGGTCCTTAGAGGCCTCGGGCGGGATCTATGATATTACTCTGTTCCCAAGGCAAATTGTTTGACTATATGTTTCCGGAAAAGACATGTCTGGTTTGGTTTTTGAAATGATATTGGTGCATGTACTATGAAATGTTTAAGTGATTGGTTTGCCTTGAATACTTGTACTAGCGTAATTGCTAACCCCTTTGGGGACCCATTTTGGGGAAATTCTTGTTATGGATTTCAGGTTATGATCATCAGGACGAGCGAGCGCTGGGACAGTACGAGGATGTTGGCCAAGGTCGTTGACATGTGCACTTGGGTCTACTTATTTCTTTTGTCCATTTCGATATGGTTGTTTCCTATATTTATAAACTGATAGACTGTACTCGCGAGTACTTAGGCTTTTCAAATTCAAACTCCGTGTTGTATTATTTAAATTTGCTACATTGTCGGATAATGCTTATTTCGTCGGTTGCTCCGGGCGTATATTTATATGTCATATCATTTAAATGTGCGTCCTCGTCAATCGAGATGGTTAATCGAGTGGTGTTTTCTTGTTGTAGCCTGGTGGATCCCATGTAGGGGTCCACGGCGCTGTAACATACTTCGAATATCTCGGGGTATTACAGAAAATGGTATCAGAGAGCGCTAGGTTTATGGATACCTAGGCTTGTTGGTTATTTGGGTCTAGTCGTGTTTTGTTTTGCACATTGTCACACCGCTGCCAGCATCTCGGTACTTCCAGTGCTCGTAAGTTTTCTTATTCAGTCTTTTGTTTTTCTTGCATAGTATTTCCGCTTTTCGAATCATAGTTGCTTTTTCCTCCCTTACTCATCATCAATATACTTTTGTTATCTCTTAACACCAGTATGGATGCCGGAGGAAACCGTGGTCGTGGTCGTGGACGCGGCCGAGGACGTAGGGCAGCCGGTGGGGCGGCCACGTCACATTCTTCGGGAGCCGGCAGTGTTCTCGTCCGAAGTTTACTTGTCATACTTGTGGATAGCTGGGCCACAAGGCCCCCTTTTGTGAGCAGATCAAACAGCTTCGCGGCGCCCGTTCTTCTCAACCAGTACCTTTGGAGCCGAGTGTGAACCAGGGCTCGTTTGCTCCGCCGCCTCCACCGAGTGCCGGCCGCGGTAGGGGTCAGGGTCAACCCGCTAGAGGAGGAGCTTCCAGTGTCGACTCTGTCCAGCCGCGTATATACGAGATGAGGAGGGCCGATGACCCAGCAGCTACTGTGGCGACAGGTACCGTTCATATCCATTCTCATCCTGTCGGTGTGCTTTTTGATTCGGGTGCTACGCATTCATTCATTTCTCTAGAGTGTGTACGCCGTTTGAGTCTCGACTGCTTGCCACCTTGAGAGCCTTTCGTCGTTAAACTTCCTAGCGGTGATAGAATTGTCGGTGATCGAGAAGTCCGAGACTGCTCTGTGTTTATTTGTGAGAGAGCTTGGCTCTCTAATCTTATTGTCGTTAATATTGAGGGTGAGGATTTTATTCTCGGGGATGATTGGCTCGAGTGGCATGGCGCAATCATAAACTATCGCACGAAGATCATCACTATGTTATCCGAGGATGGCACCGAGCACTCTTTCGCGGGGCGAAAGAGGGGAAACCATAAGTTCGTTATTAATGCCTTGAAGACGATGAGACTCCTGCGAAAGGGGTGTACTGGTTATTGGTGTTACGCCTTGAAGGCGGAGAGTGGTGGAGTCGAGCTTTCGTCGATTCCAGTCGTTAGTGAGTTTCCTGATGTATTTCCTGAGGAGTTACCGGGATTGCCACCGGACCGTGAGGTTGAGTTTGCTATAGAGTTAGAGCTGGGCGCGGCACCGATTTCAAAGGCGCCGTATCGTATGGCACCTTCAGAGATGTCCGAATTGAAGAAGCAGATGAGTGAGCTTCTTGAGTCGGGTTATATTCGACCGAGCGCTTCGCCTTGGGGCGCGCCGGTCCTGTTTGTCCGAAAGAAGGATGGTTCACTGCGTTTGTGTATCGACTATCGCGAACTAAACAAGGTGACCATCAAGAACAAGTATCCTTTGCCGAGAATTGATGACTTGTTCGATAAGTTGCAGGGAGCCGCGGTATTCTCGAAGATTGATCTGAGATCGGGGTACTATCAGCTTCGGGTGAGGGAGTCCGATGTTCCGAAAACAGCTTTTCGGACGAGATACGGACATTATGAGTTCGTAGTTATGCCTTTTGGCTTAACTAATGCGCCGCCGGTGTTCATGCAGTTGATGAACAAAGTCTTTATTGAGTATTTGGATAAGTGTGTAGTTGTCTTCATTGACGATATTCTCATCTATTCGAGGAATGAGAAAGAGCATGCCCATCATTTGCGGATAGTGTTAGACATTTTGAGGACCGAGCAACTCTATGCGATGTTCTTGAAATGTGAGTTCTGGCTGAAGGAAGTGATGTTTCTGGGTCACGTGATTTCAGCCGAGGGAGTACGAGTGGATCCGCAGAAGATTGAGGCAGTGTTGGATTGGGCGCTGCCCAGAAATGTGAAGGAGATCCGTAGTTTCTTGGGTCTGGCAGGCTACTATCGTAGGTTCGTCGAGGGTTTCTTGAAACTAGCTCGGCCACTTACACAGTTGCTCCAGAAATCCGAGAAGTTAAATGCGGAATGACGAGAGCGATCCGATTTTGAGGAGGCTGACGGCGTTTGACTTCAGCCCCGATTTTAGCGTTGCCGTGTGGCAACGAAGGTTTTGCTGTTTATAGCGATGCTTCGGGTCAGGGTCTTGGGTGTGTATTGATGCAGCACGGCAAGACCATCGCTTATGCGTCGAGACAGTTGAGGCCATACGAGCTCAACTACCCTACTCATGATTTGGAGTTAGCGGCAGTTGTTTTTGCACTCAAGATTTGGCGCCACTATCTTTTCGGCTCTACATGTCATATTTTTACCGATCATAAAAGTCTGAAATACATATTTACTCAGCGGGAGTTGAATATGAGGCAGAGGAGGTGGTTAGAGCTGATTAAGGATTATGACCTCGAAATCCTTTAACATCCGGGAAAGGCGAACGTCGTGGCCAACGCCTTGAGTCGGAAACCGATTGCCTTGCGAATGCTTGAGGTCGTTATGTCTCAGCCTGAGCTTCGGCAGGCTTTGATTGAGTTTGATGTCGAGGTTTTGTTGCCTGGGGCTATCGGGCAACTTTGTGTTTTAGAGGTTTCGTCGTCCTTGGTCGATGAAATTAAGCTGAAGCAGTTAGAGGATCCGATGATTACTCAAATCCGAGAACGTTCTTAAGGGAAAGTCTCCTGGGTTTGTGATTCACGAGGATGGTGTTTTGAGATTCCAGCGTCGGCTTTGTGTGCCGAACGACCCAGAGTTGCGACACAGTATTTTGCGTGAGGCCCATGCTACACCTTATTCCGTTCATCCTGGTTCGAGTAAGATGTACAAGGACCTAAGGAGGAATTTCTGGTGGAATGATATGAAGGAGGAGGTCGCACAGTTTGTAGCGAGATGTTTGACTTGCCAGCAGGTCAAAATCGAGCATCAGCGACCAGTCAAGTTATTGCGATCACTTCGTTCGGAATGGAAATGGGAAGATATATCGATGGATTTCGTTACGAGTTTGCCGAGATCGAGGTCGGTCATGAATATGGTTTGGGTGATTGTTGATCGTCTGACCAAGTCGGCACATTTTCTGGGCATCAAGGACACTTGGGGCCCGGAGAAGTTGGCTCGTATATTTATCGCACAGATTTTGAGGCTTCACGGTACTCCGAAGTCTATTGTTTCGGATCGTGATGGCCGTTTTGTATCATACTTTTGGCAGGCGGTACATAAGGCGTTGGGTACTTGTTTGCGTTTGAGTACTTCTTTTCACCCCCAATCAGATGGATAGTCGGAACGCACTATCCAGACATTCTAGGATATGCTGCGTGCTTGTGCACTCGATTGGAGTAGTGACTGGGAGGAGCATTTGCCACTAATCGAATTCACGTACAACAATAGTTGTCACGCGTCGATTCGGATGGCATCGTATGAGGCGCTCTACGGGCGGCGTTGTCGATCGCCGATTTGTTGGAATGAGGCGTCCGATTTGGTCGGGACCGAACCGGATATCGTGTTAGAGACGAGGCGAAAGATAGAATTAATCCGAGAACGGATGTTGACTGCCCAGAGTCGACAGAAGTCATATGCAGATGTCCGTCGTCGACCTTTAGAATTCGAGGTGGGAGACCACGTTTTGTTGAAGGTGTCCCCGACGAGAGGAGTTTTCCGTTTCGGGAAGAAGGGGAAGTTGAGTCCGAGATTTATTCGACCCTTTGAGATTCTTGAGCGAGTCGGTGATTTGGCATATCGTTTGGCGCTACCTCCGGCATTGAGTCGCATTCATAACGTCTTCCATGTTTCTCAACTGAGGAAATATGTCCCGGATCCTAGTCATATCATCGATTATGGTGAGATCGATATTGCCGAAGACTTTACCTTCGAGGAGCGTCCCTTAAAGATTTTGGAGCACCGTGAGAAGCGATTGAGGCATAAAACCATTCCTTTGGTCAAAGTGCAATGGTCGAGGCATGGCGTCGAGGAAGCAACTTGGGAAACCGAGGATAGCATGCGTGCTAAGTACCCCGAGTTGTTTATTCCTTAAGTTTCGGGACGAAACTTGTTTTTAGAGGGGTAGAATGTAATATCCTCATTTTTTCCTTCCTCTTAATATTCTTATATTGGTGTATTTTCGTTTTGGCAACTCGCTTGTAACCGTATCGACATTTTTTAGGATATTTAATATTGGACTTTTTGTCGTTTGAGCTTGTTTCGGACTCGTTTTACTCGATTCGGTGTTTTATGTCGTTTTCGTCGCTATTTCGTGTATTCTCGTAAATTGTCGCTCGGAACCGCCGTTTCGAGGTTGCCGAGGATCCGCCTCATGTTATTACGCGTGTTGTGAGCTTTGTTTGATGTTTCGGTCATGTATCGTACATTTCGGATATTTTGGGCCGTTTTGTAATTTCTCAAAGTTTTGAGATAACTACGTTTGTTGATTGTTTTTCCGAACCCTCGGGTAGTCGAGAATAGGTTTCCCTTCAACATTTAAGTTCGTCGTTTCAGGTCCCTAACGTCCGTACCATCGTGAATTGTTCACCGTTTTATTTCGATTCTTTTCCGGTACCTCCCTCATTTCTTTTGGCCTGTACTCCACAGAAAGGAATGTTACGTACGTAACACCCTTTTTGGTTACGTACGTAACACCCTATTGTATTTCAGTCCAGGCGATTCTGCCTTTTGGGTTACGTACGTAAGGCCCTTATGGCTTACGTACGTAATACAACTTACGTACGTTAGCATGTGGTGGCTAACGTACGTAACGAGGCCTGGGTTTATAAACCCAGGGGTCGACCGATTTCGGCCATTTTCACTCCTTATCCTCCCCATCCGACTCCTAGGCGATCTTCTTGGCATTTCCGGCGATTTGAAGCTTGGTAACTCCGAGCCATCATCTTCTTCGAGTTTTTGGAGCATAATATCAACCTATAATCGTGTTCTTCGTCATTATTCAAGGTAAACTCCTAAAACCTTGTTTTGGGTAATTGAAGGGGTTTTCATGTTTCGTCCGATTCGTTCCGTATGTTAGATTAATTCATGATGTACATGATTAATCTTGTTGGTGTCGTTGGTTTCCCTACGGATTCATGGTATATTTCGTAGTAATTTTGTAATCGAGAGGGTTTGGTTGTGGTCCGCCCTCGTCGTTGTTTCTATACGAATATACATGAATCGTAGGCGGGTTTTCGGGTGTATTTCAATTCCGTATTCATTTAGGATTGGTTGTGATTGTGTTCTTCGTATCGTTAGGTTCGTGATTATCGGCTCCTAACGGTCACCGGTGTTTTCCTTCCGCTCTTTGCGTCGTTTATTATACAAGGCAAGTATTTTTGGAAACCTTTATGCTTAACGTGGAATGGTAATGTATTTTTGTGTGTGATTTGCTCACCTCGTGTTGGTCCGACGGGATCAAGGAGGGAATCCAAAGGGTTGAGTCCTGGATTCACGAGCTTGTATAGCTAGCCAGCTCGGGAGGGTCCTTAGAGGCCTCGGGCGGGATCTATGATATTACTCTGTTCCCAAGGCGATGCATGTGCGTGTTTTGTTTTTATAATGTGGCCAGCTCGGGAGGGTCCTTAGAGGCCTCGGGCGGGATCTATGATATTACTCTGTTCCCAAGGCAAATTGTTTGACTATTTGTTTCCGGAAAAGACATGTCTGGTTTGGTTTTTGAAATGATATTGGTGCATGTACTATGAAATGTGTAAGTGATTGGTTTGCCTTGAATACTTGTACTAGCGTAATTGCTAACCCCTTTGGGGACCCATTTTGGGGAAATTCTTGTTATGGATTTCAGGTTATGATCATCAGGACGAGCGAGCGCTGGGACAGTACGAGGATGTTGGCCAGGGTCGTTGACATGTGCACTTGGGTCTACTTATTTCTTTTGTCCATTTCGATATGGTTGTTTCCTATATTTATAAACTGATAGACTGTACTCGCGAGTACTTAGGCTTTTCAAATTCAAACTCCGTGTTGTATTATTTAAATTTTCTACATTGTCGGATAATGCTTATTTCGTCGGTTGCTCCGGGCGTATATTTATATGTCATATCATTTAAATGTGCTTCCTCGTCAATCGAGATGGTTAATCGAGTGGTGTTTTCTTGTTGTAGCCTGGTGGGTCCCATGTAGGGGTCCACGGCGCTGTAACATACTTCGAATATCTCGGGGTATTACAGAAAATGGTATCAGAGAGCGCTAGGTTTATGGATACCTAGGCTTGTTGGTTATTTGGGTCTAGTCGTGTTTTGTTTTGCACATTGTCACACCGCTGCCAGCATCTCGGTACTTCCAGTGCTCGTAAGTTTTCTTATTCAGTCCTTTGTTTTTCTTGCATAGTATTTCCGCTTTTCAAATCATAGTTGCTTTTTCCTCCCTTACTCATCATCAATATACTTTTGTTATCTCTTAACACCAGTATGGATGCCGGAGGAAACCGTGGTCGTGGTCGTGGACGCGGCCGAGGATGTAGGGCAGCCGGTGGGGCGGCCACGTCACATTCTTCGGGAGCCGGCAGTGTTCTCGTCCGAAGTTTACTTGTCATACTTGTGGACAGCTGGGCCACAAGGCCCCCTTTTGTGAGCAGATCAAACAGCTTCGCGGCGCCCGTTCTTCTCAACCAGTACCTTTGGAGCCGAGTGTGAATCAGGGCTCATTTGCTCCGCCGCCTCCACCGAGTGCCGGCCGCGGTAGGGGTCAGGGTCAACCCGCTAGAGGAGGAGCTTCCAGTGTCGGCTCTGTCCAGCCGCGTATATACGAGATGAGAAGGGCCGATGACCCAGCACCTACTGTGGCGACAGGTACCGTTCATATCCATTCTCATCCTGTCGGTGTGCTTTTTGATTCGGGTGCTACGCATTCATTCATTTCTCTAGAGTGTGTACGCCGTTTGAGTCTCGACTGCTTGCCACCTTGCGAGCCTTTCGTCGTTAAACTTCCTAGCGGTGATAGAATTGTCGGTGATCGAGAAGTCCGAGACTGCTCTGTGTTTATTTGTGAGAGAGCTTGGCTCTCTAATCTTATTGTCGTTAATATTGAGGGTGAGGATTTTATTCTCGGGGATGATTGGCTCGAGTGGCATGGCGCAATCATGAACTATCGCACGAGGATCATCACTATGTTAGCCGAGGATGGCACCGAGCACTCTTTCGCGGGGCGAAAGAGGGGAAACCATAAGTTCGTTATTAATGCCTTGAAGACGATGAGACTCCTGCGAAAGGGGTGTACTGGTTATTGGTGTTACGCCTTGAAGGCGGAGAGTGGTGGAGTCGAGCTTTCGTCGATTCCAGTCGTTAGTGAGTTTCCTGATGTATTTCCTGAGGAGTTACCGGGATTGCCACCGGACCGTGAGGTTGAGTTTGCTATAGAGTTAGAGCCGGGCGCGGCACTGATTTCAAAGGCGCCGTATCGTATGGCACCTTCAGAGATGTCCGAATTGAAGAAGCAGATGAGTGAGCTTCTTGAGTCGGGTTATATTCGACCGAGCGCTTTGCCTTGGGGCGCGCCGGTCCTGTTTGTCCGAAAGAAGGATGGTTCACTGCGTTTGTGTATCGACTATCGCGAACTAAACAAGGTGACCATCAAGAACAAGTATCCTTTGCCGAGAATTGATGACTTGTTCGATAAGTTGTAGGGAGCCGCGGTATTCTCGAAGATTGATCTGAGATCGGGGTACTATCAGCTTCGGGTGAGGGAGTCCGATGTTCCGAAAACAGCTTTTCGGACGAGATACGGACATTATGAGTTCGTAGTTATGCCTTTTGGCTTAACTAATGCGCCGCCGGTGTTCATGCAGTTGATGAACAAAGTCTTTATTGAGTATTTGGATAAATGTGTAGTTGTCTTCATTGACGATATTCTCATCTATTCGAGGAATGAGAAAGAGCATGCCCATCATTTGCGGATAGTGTTAGACATTTTGAGGACCGAGCAACTCTATGCGAAGTTCTCGAAATGTGAGTTCTGGCTGAAGGAAGTGATGTTTCTGGGTCACGTGATTTCAGCCGAGGGAGTACGAGTGGATCCGCAGAAGATTGAGGCAGTGTTGGATTGGCGCGCCGTAAATGTGAAGGAGATCCGTAGTTTCTTGGAGTCGGCGGCTACTATCGTAGGTTCGTCGAGGGTTTCTTGAAACTAGCTCGGCCACTTACAGCTTGCTCCGTAATCCGAGAAGTTAAATGCGGAATGACGAGGCGATCGATTTTGAGGAGTGAAGAGACGTTTGACTTCAGCCCCGATTTTAGCGTTGCCGTGTGGCAACGAAGGTTTTCTGTTTATAGCGATGCTTCGGGTCGTGGTCTTGGGTGTGTATTGATGCAAAGACGGCAAGACCATCGCTTATGCGTCGAGACAGTTGAGGCCATACGAGCTCAACTACCCTACTCATGATTTGGAGTTAGCGGCAGTTGTTTTTGCACTCAAGATTTGGCGCCACTATCTTTTTGGCTCTACATGTCATATTTTTACCGATCATAAAAGTCTGAAATACATATTTACTCAGCGGGAGTTGAATATGAGGCAGAGGAGGTGGTTAGAGCTGATTAAGGATTATGACCTCGAAATCCTTTAACATCCGGGCAAGGCGAACGTCGTGGCCAACGCCTTGAGTCGGAAACCGATTGCCTTGCGAATGCTTGAGGTCGTTATGTCTCAGCCTGAGCTTCGGCTGGCTTTGATTGAGTTTGATGTCGAGGTTTTGTTGCCTGGGGCTATCGGGCAACTTTGTGTTTTAGAGGTTTCGTCGTCCTTGGTCGATGAAATTAAGCTGAAGCAGTTAGAGGATCCGATGATTACTCAAATCCGAGAACGTTCTTAAGGGAAAGTCTCCTGGGTTTGTGATTCACGAGGATGGTGTTTTGAGATTCCAGCATCGGCTTTGTGTGCCGAACGACCCAGAGTTGCGACACAGTATTTTGCGTGAGGCCCATGCTACACCTTATTCCGTTCATCCTGGTTCGAGTAAGATGTACAAGGACCTAAGGAGGAATTTCTGTTGGAATAATATGAAGGAGGAGGTCGCACAGTTTGTAGCGATATGTTTGACTTGCCAGCAGGTCAAAATCGAGCATCAGCGACCGGCTGGGTTATTGCAGTCACTTCCCGTTCCGGAATGGAAATGGAAAGATATATCGATGGATTTCGTTACGAGTTTGCCGAGATCGAGGTCGGGCATGAATATGGTTTGGGTGATTGTTGATCGTCTGACCAAGTCGGCACATTTTCTGGGCATCAAGGACACTTGGGGCCCGGAGAAGTTGGCTCGTATATTTATCGCACAGATTTTGAGGCTTCACGGTACTCCGAAGTCTATTGTTTCGGATCGTGATGGCCGTTTTGTATCACACTTTTGGCAGGCGGTACATAAGGCGTTGGGTACTTGTTTGCGTTTGAGTACTTCTTTTCACCCCCAATCAGATGGACAGTCGGAACGCACTATCCAGACATTCTAGGATATGCTGCGTGCTTGTGCACTCGATTGGAGTAGTGACTGGGAGGAGCATTTGCCACTAATCGAATTCACGTACAACAATAGTTGTCACGCGTCGATTCGGATGGCACCGTATGAGGCGCTCTACGGGCGGCGTTGTCGATCGCCGATTTGTTGGAATGAGGCGTCCGATTTGGTCGGGACCGAACCGGATATCGTGTTAGAGACGAGGCGGAAGATAGAATTAATCCGAGAACGGATGTTGACTGCCCAGAGTCGACAGAAGTCATATGCAGATGTCCATCGTCGACCTTTAGAATTCGAGGTGGGAGACCACGTTTTGTTGAAGGTGTCGCCGACAAGAGGAGTTTTCCGTTTCGGGAAGAAGGGGAAGTTGAGTCCGAGATTTATTCGACCCTTTGAGATTCTTGAGCGAGTCGGTGATTTGGCATATCGTTTGACGCTACCTCCGGCCTTGAGTCGCATTCATAACATCTTCCATGTTTCTCAACTGAGGAAATATGTCCCGGATCCTAGTCATATCATCGATTATGGTGAGATCGATATTGCCGAAGACTTTACCTTCGAGGAGCGTCCCTTAAAGATTTTGGAGCACCGTGAGAAGCGACTGAGGCATAAAACCATTCCTTTGGTCAAAGTGCAATGGTCGAGGCATGGCGTCGAGGAAGCAACTTGGGAAACCGAGGATAGCATGCGTGCTAAGTACCCCGAGTTGTTTATTCCTTAAGTTTGGGACGAAACTTGTTTTTAGAGGGGTAGAATGTAATATCCTCATTTTTTCCTTCCTCTTAATATTCTTATATTGGTGTATTTTCGTTTTGGCAACTCGCTTGTAACCGTATCGACATTTTTTAGGATATTTAATATTGGACTTTTTATCGCTTGAGCTTGTTTCGACTCGCTTTTACTCGATTCGGTGTTTTATGTCGTTTTCGCCGCTATTTCGTATTCTCGTAAATTGTCGCCGGAACCGCCGTTTCGAGGTTGCCGAGGATCCGCCTCATGTTATTACGCGTGTTGTGAGCTTTGTTTGATGTTTCGGTCATGTATCGTACATTTCGGATATTTTGGGCGTTTGTAATTTCTCAAAGTTTTGAGATAACTACGCTTGTTGATTGTTTTTCCGAACCCTCGGGTAGTCGAGAATAGGTTTCCTTCAACATTTAAGTTCGCTGCTTCGTGTCCCTAACGTCCGTACCATCGTGAATTGTTCACCGTTTTATTTCGATTCTTTTCCGGTACCTCCCTCATTTCTTTTGGCCTGTACTCCACAGAAAGGAATGTTACGTACGTAACACCCTTTTTGGTTACGTACGTAACGCCCTATTGTATTTCAGTCCAGGCGATTCTGCCTTTTGGGTTACGTACGTAAGGCCCTTATGGCTTACGTACGTAATACAACTTACGTACGTTAGCATGTGGTGGCTAACGTACGTAACGAGGCCTGGGTTTATAAACCCAGGGGTCGACCGATTTCGGCCATTTTCACTCCTTATCCTCCCCATCCGACTCCTAGGCGATCTTCTTGGCATTTCCGGCGATTTGAAGCTTGGTAACTCCGAGCCATCATCTTCTTCGAGTTTTTGGAGCATAATATCAACCTCTAATCGTGTTCTTCGTCATTATTCAAGGTAAACTCCTAAAACCTTGTTTTGGGTAATTGAAGGGGTTTTCATGTTTCGTCCGATTCGTTCCGTATGTTAGATTAATTCATGATGTACATGATTAATCTTGTTGGTGTCGTTGGTTTCCCAACGGATTCATGGTATATTTCGTAGTAATTTTGTAATCGAGAGGGTTTGGTTGTGGTCCGCCCTCGTCGTTGTTTCTATACGAATATACATGAATCGTAGGCGGGTTTTCGGGTGTATTCCAATTCCGTATTCATTTAGGATTGATTGTGATTGTGTTCTTCGTATCATTAGGTTCGTGATTATCGGCTCCTAACGGTCACCGGTGTTTTCCTTCCGTTCGTTGCGTCGTTTATTATTCAAGGCAAGTATTTTTGGAAACCGTTATGCTTAACGTGGAATGGTAATGTATTTTTGTGTGTGATTTGCTCACCTCGTGTTGGTCCGACGGGATCAAGGAGGGAATCCAAAGGGTTGAGTCCTGGATTCACGAGCTTGTATAGCTAGCCAGCTCGGGAGGGTCCTTAGAGGCCTCGGGCGGGATCTATGATATTACTCTGTTCCCAAGGCGATGCATGTGCGTGTTTTGTTTTTATAATGTGGCCAGCTCGGGAGGGCCCTTAGAGGCCTCGGGCGGGATCTATGATATTACTCTGTTCCCAAGGCAAATTGTTTGACTATTTGTTTCCGGAAAAGACATGTCTGGTTTGGTTTTTGAAATGATATTGGTGCATGTACTATGAAATGTGTAAGTGATTGGTTTGCCTTGAATACTTGTACTAGCGTAATTGCTAACCCCTTTGGGGACCCATTTTGGGGAAATTCTTGTTATGGATTTCAGGTTATGATCATCAGGACGAGCGAGCGCTGGGACAGTACGAGGATGTTGGCCAGGGTCGTTGACATGTGCACTTAGGTCTACTTATTTCTTTTGTCCATTTCGATATGGTTGTTTCCTATATTTATAAACTGATAGACTGTACTCGCGAGTACTTAGGCTTTTCAAATTCAAACTACGTGTTGTATTATTTAAATTTGCTACATTGTCGGATAATGCTTATTTCGTCGGTTGCTCCGGGTGTATATTTATATGTCATATCATTTAAATGTGCGTCCTCGTCAATCGAGATGGTTAATCGAGTGGTGTTTTCTTGTTGTAGCCTGGTGGGTCCCATGTAGGGGTCCACGGCGCTGTAACATACTTCGAATATCTCGGGGTATTACAGAAAATGGTATCAGAGAGCGCTAGGTTTATGGATACCTAGGCTTGTTGGTTATTTGGGTCTAGTCGTGTTTTGTTTTGCACATTGTCACACCGCTGCCAGCATCTCGGTACTTCCAGTGCTCGTAAGTTTTCTTATTCAGTCCTTTGTTTTTCTTGCATAGTATTTCCGCTTTTCGAATCATAGTTTCTTTTTCCTCCCTTACTCATCATCAATATACTTTTGTTATCTCTTAACACCAGTATGGATGCCGGAGGAAACCGTGGTCGTGGTCGTGGACGCGGCCGAGGACGTAGGGCAGCCGGTGGGGCGGCCACGTCACATTCTTCGGGAGCCGGCAGTGTTCTCGTCCGAAGTTTACTTGTCATACTTGTGGACAGCTGGGCCACAAGGCCCCCTTTTGTGAGCAGATCAAACAGCTTCGCTGCGCCCGTTCTTCTCAACCAGTACCTTTGGAGCCGAGTGTGAACCAGGGCTCGTTTGCTCTGCCGCCTCCACCGAGTGCCGGCCGCGGTAGGGGTCAGGGTCAACCCGCTAGAGGAGGAGCTTCCAGTGTCGGTTCTGTCCAGCCGCGTATATACGAGATGAGGAGGGCCGATGACCCAAGCGCATCGTGGCGATGTGCACTGCTCATATCCATTCTCATCCTGTCGGTGTGCTTTTTGATTCGGGTGCTACGCATTCATTCATTTCTCTAGAGTGTGTACACCGTTTGAGTCTCGACTGCTTGTCACCTTGCGAGCCTTTCGTCGTTAAACTTCCTAGCGGTGATAGAATTGTCGGTGATCGAGAAGTCCGAGACTGCTCTGTGTTTATTTGTGAGAGAGCTTGGCTCTCTAATCTTATTGTCGTTAATATTGAGGGTGAGGATTTGATTCTCGGGGATGATTGGCTCGAGTGGCATGGCGCAATCATGAACTATCGCACGAGGATCATCACTATGTTAGCCGAGGATGGCACCGAGCACTCTTTCGCGGGGCGAAAGAGGGGAAACCATAAGTTCGTTATAAATGCCTTGAAGACGATGAGACTCGTGCGAAAGGGGTGTACTGGTTATTGGTGTTACGCCTTGAAGACGGAGAGTGGTGGAGTCGAGCTTTCGTCGATTCCAGTCGTTAGTGAGTTTCCTGATGTATTTCCTGAGGAGTTACCGGGATTGCCACCGGACCGTGAGTTTGAGTTTGCTATAGAGTTAGAGCCGGGCGCGGCACCGATTTCAAAGGCGCCGTATCGTATGGAACCTTCATAGATGTCCGAATTGAAGAAGCAGATGAGTGAGCTTCTTGAGTCGGGTTATATTCGACCGAGCGCTTCGCCTTGGGGCGCGCCGATCCTGTTTGTCCGAAAGAAGGATGGTTCACTGCGTTTGTGTATCGACTATCGCGAACTAAACAAGGTGACCATCAAGAACAAGTATCCTTTGCCGAGAATTGATGACTTGTTCGATAAGTTGCAGGGAGCCGCGGTATTCTCGAAGATTGATCTGAGATCGGGGTACTATCAGCTTCGGGTGAGGGAGTCCGATGTTCCGAAAACAACTTTTCAGACGAGATACGGACATTATGAGTTCGTAGTTATGCCTTTTGGCTTAACTAATGCGCCGCCGGTGTTCATGCAGTTGATGAACAAAGTCTTTATTGAGTATTTGGATAAGTGTGTAGTTGTCTTCATTGACGATATTCTCATCTATTTGAGGAATGAGAAAGACCATGCCCATCATTTGCGGATAGTGTTAGACATTTTGAGGACCGAGCAACTCTATGCGAAGTTCTCGAAATGTGAGTTCTGGCTGAAGGAAGTGATGTTTCTGGGTCACGTGATTTCAGCCGAGGGAGTACGAGTGGATCCGCAGAAGATTGAGGCAGTGTTGGATTGGGCGCTGCCCAGAAATGTGAAGGAGATCCGTAGTTTCTTGGGTCTGGCCGGCTACTATCGTAGGTTCGTCGAGGGTTTCTTGAAACTAGCTCGGCCACTTACACAGTTGCTCCAGAAATCCGAGAAGTTCGTCTGGAATGACGAGAGGCAGTCCAGTTTTGAGGAGCTGAAGAGACGTTTGACTTCAGCCCCGATTTTAGCGTTGCCGTGTGGCAACGAAGGTTTTGCTGTTTATAGCGATGCTTCGGGTCAGGGTCTTGGGTGTGTATTGATGCAGCACGGCAAGACCATCGCTTATGCGTCGAGACAGTTGAGGCCATACGAGCTCAACTACCCTACTCATGATTTGGAGTTAGCGGCAGTTGTTTTTGCACTCAAGATTTGGCGCCACTATCTTTTCGGCTCTACATGTCATATTTTTACCGATCATAAAAGTCTGAAATACATATTTACTCAGCGGGAGTTGAATATGAGGCAGAGGAGGTGGTTAGAGCTGATTAAGGATTATGACCTCGAAATCCTTTAACATCGGGGCAAGGCGAACGTCGTGGCCAACGCCTTGAGTCGGAAACCGATTGCCTTGCGAATGCTTGAGGTCGTTATGTCTCAGCCTGAGCTTCGGAAGGCTTTGATTGAGTTTGATGTCGAGGTTTTGTTGCCTGGGGCTATCGGGCAACTTTGTGCTTTAGAGGTTTCTTCGTCCTTGGTCGATGAAATTAAGCTGAAGCAGTTAGAGGATCCGATGATTACTCAAATCCGAGAACGTTCTTAAGGGAAAGTCTCCTGGGTTTGTGATTCACGAGGATGGTGTTTTGAGATTCCAGCGTCGGCTTTGTGTGCCGAACGACCCAGAGTTGCGACACAGTATTTTGCGTGAGGCCCATGCTACACCTTATTCCGTTCATCCTGGTTCGAGTAAGATGTACAAGGACCTAAGGAGGAATTTCTGGTGGAATGATATGAAGGAGGAGGTCCCACAGTTTGTAGCGAGATGTTTGACTTGCCAGCAGGTCAAAATCGAGCATCAGCGACCGGCTGGGTTATTGCAGTCACTTCCCGTTCCGGAATGGAAATGGGAAGATATATCGATAGATTTCGTTACGAGTTTGCCGAGATCGAGGTCGGGCATGAATATGGTTTGGGTGATTGTTGATCTTCTGACCAAGTCGGCACATTTTCTGGGCATCAAGGACACTTGGGGCCCGGAGAAGTTGGCTCGTATATTTATCGCACAGATTTTGAGGCTTCACGGTACTCCGAAGTCTATTGTTTCGGATCGTGATGGCCGTTTTGTATCACACTTTTGGCAGGCGGTACATAAGGCGTTGGGTACTTGTTTGCGTTTGAGTACTTCTTTTCACCCCCAATCAGATGGACAGTCGGAACGCACTATCCAGACATTCTAGGATATGCTGCGTGCTTGTGCACTCGATTGTAGTAGTGACTGGGAGGAGCATTTGCCACTAATCGAATTCACGTACAACAATAGTTGTCACGCGTCGATTCGGATGGCACCGTATGAGGCGCTCTACGGGCGGCGTTGTCGATCGCCGATTTGTTGGAATGAGGCGTCCGATTTGGTCGGGACCGAACCGGATATCGTGTTAGAGACGAGGCGGAAGATAGAATTAATCCGAGAACGGATGTTGACTGCCCAGAGTCGACAGAAGTCATATGCAGATGTCCGTCGTCGACCTTTAGAATTCGAGGTGGGAGACCACGTTTTGTTGAAGGTGTCGCCGACGAGAGGAGTTTTCCGTTTCGGGAAGAAGGGGAAGTTGAGTCCGAGATTTATTCGACCCTTTGAGATTCTTGAGCGAGTCGGTGATTTGGCATATCGTTTGGCGCTACCTCCGGCCTTGAGTCGCATTCATAACGTCTTCCATGTTTCTCAACTGAGGAAATATGTCCCGGATCCTAGTCATATCATCGATTATGGTGAGATCGATATTGCCGAAGATTTTACCTTCGAGGAGCGTCCCTTAAAGATTTTGGAGCACCGTGAGAAGCGACTGAGGCATAAAACCATTCCTTTGGTCAAAGTGCAATGGTCGAGGCATGGCGTCGAGGAAGCAACTTAGGAATCCGAGGATAGCATGCGTGCTAAGTACCCCGAGTTGTTTATTCCTTAAGTTTCGGGACGAAACATGTTTTTAGAGGGGTAGAATGTAATATCCTCATTTTTTCCTTCCTCTTAATATTCTTATATTGGTGTATTTTCGTTTTGGCAACTCGCTTGTAACCGTATCGACATTTTTTAGGATATTTAATATTGGACTTTTTGTCGTTTGAGCTTGTTTCGGACTCGTTTTACTCGATTCGGTGTTTTATGTTGTTTTCGTCGCTATTTCGTGTATTCTCGTAAATTGTCGCTCGGAACCGCCGTTTCGAGGTTGCCGAGGATCCGCCTCATGTTATTACGCGTGTTGTGAGCTTTGTTTGATGTTTCGGTCATGTATCGTACATTTCGGATATTTTGGGCCGTTTTGTAATTTCTCAAAGTTTTGAGATAACTACGTTTGTTGATTGTTTTTCCGAACCCTCGGGTAGTCGAGAATAGGTTTCCCTTCAACATTTAAGTTCGTCGTTTCAGGTCCCTAACGTCCGTACCATCGTGAATTGTTCACCGTTGTATTTCGAATCTTTTCCGGTACCTCCCTCATTTCTTCTGGCCTGTACTCCACAGAAAGGAGTGTTACGTACGTAACACCCTTTTTGGTTACGTACGTAACGCCTTATTGTATTTCAGTCCAGGCAATTCTTCCTTTTGGGTTACGTACGTAAGGCCCTTATGGCTTACGTACGTAATACGGCTTACGTACGTAATATGTGGTGGCTAACGTACGTAACGAGGCCTGGGTTTATAAACCCAGGGGTTGACCGATTTCGGCCATTTTCACTCCTTCTCCTCCCCATCCGACTCCTAGGCGATCTTCTTGGCATTTCCGGCGATTTGAAGCTTGGTAACTCCGAGCCATCATCTTCTTCGAGTTTTTGGAGCATAAGATCAACCTCTAATCGTGTTCTTCATCATTATTCAAGGTAAACTCCTAAAACCTTGTTTTGGGTAATTGAAGGGGTTTTCATGTTTCGTCCAATTCGTTCCGTATGTTAGATTAATTCATGATGTACATGATTAATCTTGTTGGTGTCGTTGGTTTCCCTACGGATTCATGGTATATTTCGTAGTAATTTTGTAATCGAGAGGGCTTGGTTGTGGTCCGCCCTCGTCGTTGTAATATCCGGATTTATTACAGCGTATTTCATCTGTATTCAAACCATGTATTATTTCGAATTGGTGATTTTGATTATTGGAGTATGATATTTTGTGCATTAATATCATTATTCATAAGTATAGAAACATGCAAAATTGTTCAAGCAACCTTGTGATAGCGCACGCTAAGAATGTATCTTAACGCGCGCTATCGGGCCATTATTAGCGCACGCTATGCAGGTATGAGTAACGTGCACTAAGGACTCAATCATTGAGCGGGATAGCTAGCTCATGCGCCAGCGGGACATGGGTCCGGATAAGATTCCCGCTGACGCACCCGGACAAATTCTGAAGTCAACCATTATTAGCGCACGCTAAGGGATGCTTAGTAGCGTGCGCTAACTTGTCAATAATGCAGAATATTATAAATGGGACAACAACCGCTTGGTCTTTCATTTCCTTCGTCTATACTTCATCTTTGAGAGTCCAGAGAGCAAGAATCTCCCTTCTAAACACTTAGAACAGTTATGAGTGATCATTGAATGATTGAGTATCACTTGTGAGTGATCATTGAAGAGAAGTAACACCTTGGAGGGGCACATAACCAACCGGAGTCGGATTACACCTTGTGGTTCAGTGATTTCGGCATATTAAGGTATGTTCAACCTATCACCAGTCTTAGATTTGGATTTCCAATGGATATGATGATCATGTTAACGAGATATTGAATTTCATTAGTGAATTATTTCAACAACATCATGTTTAGAAGATTGGAATGTCTACAATTACGATATTATTGTTGGAACCTTGAAGTTGGATTCCTAGTACTTCAAATGATGAGAGGAATATTCTGAAGATAACAATCCGTATGATTTATGTTATCGTTGTGATCATGATTTGGAAAAGATGTTATAAGAACTTAAAGGAAGAATCATCTTAGGAAATATTCTTTCGTATAAGTCGGAATTGTTAGTTCACCTCAAGATGAAGTCTGAATATGTATAATGATAATAGAATCTAATACATCAACCGGAGATCACCAACTTCGCATGAGAATTGTAATCAAGATGGATTATGGTGTCATGATGATTATATGTATATTTGCATCTTGAAGTTGATATTATCCTGAAGATCATTCATAAGAGTATGAACTTGGTATTCATGGAAGTAACATGAATTATCACGAAGAATTTCATTGTTTCATTCATGGCAAGAACAGTTTACTGCTCAGCAGTAAACTACCATGCAGTAATAGCGCACGCTATGCTATGCAATTTAACGTGCGCTATCGAGCAGTAGTTAGTGTGCGCTACGTTTGGTACGTAACGTACGCTAGACCATCAGACGAGTCAGTTGGCTGGTCAGTGAAGTACTGACCATACATCGTTAGCGTGCGCTAGGCTTTGTTATTTGCGTGCGCTATCGGGTAGACGTAACGCACGCTACACAGAGTACTTAGCGTGCGCTAAGCTATTCGGGCAGATTGCAGTTTATGAACTTTTAACCGTTAATAGAATTTTTAAACATTCATACGACGTGAGATAAATCCTATATCATTTCTTTTGTTAAGGTTTGGTCTTGTTACGTGATTGATTGAGGAGGACGATCTCCGAGTGTTCATTTTCGTGGAAGTATTGTTATTGTCTTCAAATCGAGGCAAGTACCTTAATTGTTTTATGTATTGTTGTTATACATATTGTCGTGCATGTATGTCGTTATTGTGTGTCCACCTCGTGTTGGTCCGACGGGATCATCGGGGGATCTATGCTAGCGTGCGCTGGATCATCGGACGGGTTTTTCTACCACGGGTTGGTCTGACGGGATCATCGTGGGTTCTAGGCAGTGAACGCTGGATCGATGGAATTACCATGTGTATGTATTGATATCATGTTGTGATTATCAGTTGTGTATGTTATGTTTGAGTTTCTCGTAGGAGAAGTCTCATTGGTATTTTGTCGTTTACGTTATTATTATTCACCGTGAGATATGAATAATATGTTGTGGTACTTGTACTAGCATCGTTGTGCTAACCCCTTCGGGGGTGAACATTTTGTTTGTGTTCAGGATCCAGGAGAGCGGGGAAACAACCACTGGAACTGTATGACGACGAGGGTGCAGAGTGATGTCCCGACCGGGTTTATTTATCTGTCGTTTATTCGTTATTTCAATAAAGTACTCGAGTACGAAGTCGTTTGTGATGATTTGAATTTGGTGATGTATTATTGAGTTCTGTTGAACAACTGTACTATTTCTGTATTTGATCTGAACTGATGTACTGTAATTCCGTTATTTCCATTCGTTAGTACCTTTTTATACTTATTCAATTCTTCAGCCTTTTAAATCCTTATGTAAAGGATTTACGGCGCTGTAATATTCCCGAATGTATCGGGGGTGTTACAGAATATGGTATCGGAGCTAAGATTATGGATATCTTGTCCGTTGGGTTAAAATAGGGGTCATTTATGTCTTTTGGGGTAACCGGCCGTGAATGACATCACTGCACTGCCTACGTCTTCATGCAAACAGTGGTTGTAAGTTCCCAAACTCTATCTTGTTCTTTTCATGTGGTGTCTATTTACACTCAAATATTAGAACGATGTTGTTTCCTGTATATTGAGTATGTATGCTTACAGTATGTTGAGAGGCGGACGTGGACGTGGTCGCGGTCGTGGACGCGGACGGAGAAATGCCGAAAGGGAAGCGTCGCCTTCTAACCAAAGGCCATAGCTCAAAGTAGCCGCAACAATCTATTAATAATGAACCATCCTCATTGTACGCAGAGATCCTTCGTCAAGTGGTGAACCAGATGACTCGGGCCGCCTGTGTCGTGGACCGAATGCAAGTGGCGGTGGGACTACGGCAGGAGAGAGACAACAATGGGATCCCATATGGGAAATCGAGGTGACCGGTGGTCGCAAGAGGTGGCGAAGATGCAACCACCCAAATTCGACGGTATTTCGAGACTCCCACAGGGATCATTGGTTAAAGGAGCTGGAGAAAATCTTTGCCGGAATCAAGCGCCTGACGACCGGAGAGCCTCTATCGCTCAATATTTTTGATAGGAAGCGTCCGAATGGTGGGAAGCCATCCGGCTGTAGACCATGATGCCGATTGACAGAGTTTAGATTGATGATGGAAGCTCAAGATTGCCTCGTCCCGTGAGGGAAGCCAAAGTTCGGGAGTTTTTCTCCGCCGCCTTTCCGATGTGCGGTATCCTGTGCGATCAAGACGTTTAACCAGCAGCTGGCATTTGTTCGACATCTGGTCAGAACAGATGCAGAAATGATGATCCATTTAGATATGAGAATGAAACCAGAAGTTCAGAGGTACATGTCCGGATTCGAATGTACCACACTCCGCCAATACCAGGATAAGGCGTTGGCATATGAGATCAAGGAAGCAGCCATGGAGAAATTTGCGGAAACCAAGAAACAGAAAGTCTCTGGTACTTTTACAGAGCACAAGAACAGTGGGGCCCGTAAGGCCCAGTCATCCTTCCATTCTTTCAAGAAACCTCCGCACCCAGCTAGGAGCGGAAAGAATTTCGGGGCGACATCAACTATTACTGATGTTACCAGGAAATGCTTTAACTGCGCCCAGACGGGGCACTATCGATGGAATTGCCCCCTTCCTGCCGTGATTTGTTTTGATTGTGGACGAGAGGGACATCGGGCGGTGTTTTGTGAAG
The DNA here is from genome assembly GCA_033398695.1 of Orobanche coerulescens. Lineage (NCBI taxonomy): Eukaryota > Viridiplantae > Streptophyta > Magnoliopsida > Lamiales > Orobanchaceae > Orobanche > Orobanche coerulescens. Next base: position 70,045,090 of record CM065803.1, read on the forward strand.
AGGCTGCAAAGTCTTTCAGAGCCCGTACACCACAGCCAGTCCAGAAGGAGGCCAGTATTCCACAGACGCAGCAAAGTGTTCAGATGCCTCAGAATTTTGGCCGCGGGCGAGGTAGAGGACAATGGGACCGAAAGGGGACATCGAGTGCCGGATCTGCTCCCCCACGTGCATGCGAGATGAGGAGGACAGACGATCGTGATCTTCTGTCGCATCGTGCAATCGGCCCGATCCTTTCCCAGCCAGTTAGCGTTTTATTCGATACAGGAGCTACACATTCTTTCATATCTTTGTCTTGTGTAAATCGTTTGAATATTTCCGGTTTTCATGCTTGTGAACCTTATGTTGTTGGTTTACCGAGTGGAGAGAGGATTGTCGGAAATTTAGAAACTAGAAATTTCCCTGTATCATTTGGAGGCAGAGAGTGGCTCAGATCGATCATGATAGAAATGCAAGGAGATGACACGATACTCGGAGACGATTGGCTTAATCGATGCGGAGCAATTGTAAACTACCGAAGGAGGAATATCTCGCTGGTCGCCGACGATGGTTACGAGATTCTGTTTGAGGGATGGAAACAGGAAGCTCAGAAAATTGATCAAGGCGATGAAGGTCACAAATTGTTGAAACAAGGTGCATCTGCACCGTGTTACGCAATGAAGAAAGAAGAAGAAATTGTGGAACTTTCATCTATTCTGTTGTGAACGAATTTCCAGATGTATTTCCCGATGAATTACAGGCTACCTCCACGAAGGGATGTAGAATTTACTATTGAGCTGGAACCTGGAGCGACACCAATTTCTAAGGCGCCGTATCGTATGGCACCTACTGAGATGTACGAACTGAAGAAGCAGCTGGAGGAGTTACTGGACAAGGGCTATATTCAGCCAAGCGTTTCACCCTGGGGAGCGCCAGTTCTTTTCGTCCGAAAGAAGGATGGATCGCTCCGACTGTGTATTGACTATCGAGAGCTGAATAAGATGACGATTAAGAACAAGTATCCGTTGTCACGGATTGATGATTTGTTTGACAAGTTGCAAGGGGCAACAGTATTTTCTAAGATTGATCTGAGATCAGGATACCATCAGCTGAGGATTAAGGAATCTGATGTTCAAATCGCCGTCGTAACTCGCTACGGGCATTATGAGTTTGTGGTGATGCCGTTTGGTCTCACTAACGCACCTGCTGTATTTATGCAATTGATGAACCGTGTGTTCATTGAATTTTTGGATAAATTTGTGGTCGTGTTTATTGATGACATTCTGGTGTATTCTAAGAGTCCGAAAGAACATGCGCAGCATTTTCGGATTGTATTGGAACTTTTGAGAAACGAACAATTGTACGCCAAACTTTCTAAGTGTGAATTCTGGCTAAAGGAAGTAATGTTCCTCGGCCATGTGGTGTCAGCTAGAGGAGTCCGAGTAGATCCTCAGAAGATCGAAGCAATATTGGATTGGAAGCCTCCAAAGAACGTGAAAGAAGTCCGAAGCTTCTTAGGACTTGCTGGATATTATCGTCGATTCGTGGAAGGGTTTTCTAAAATTTCCCTCCCACTTACTCGACTTCTGCAGAAAACTCAAAAGTTTGAGTGGAACGAGTCGTGTCAGACTAGTTTTGATGAGTTAAAGAAGAGATTGACGACGGCACCGATTCTATCACTTCCGTAGGGAACTGGAGGATTCATAGTTTACAGTGATGCTTCGAACCAAGGACTTGGGTGCGTGCTGATGCAGAATGATAAGGTGATCGCTTATGCGTCGCGACAACTGAAACCTTATGAAGTGAATTACCCGACACATGATTTGGAGCTAGCAGCAGTGGTTTTTGCCTTGAAGATCTGGAGGCATTATCTGTACGGGACTCACTGTCAGATATTTATGGATCATAAGAGTCTCAAGTACATATTTAGTCAGAAAGAGTTGAACATGCGGCAAAGAAGATGGTTAGAACTGATTAAGGACTATGACTTGGAGATTTTATATCATCGAGGCAAAGCGAATGTAGTGGCCGATGCACTTAGCCGCAAGCCTGTCTCTATTCAGATACTGGAGACGCTGACATCCCAACTTAGCCTTCAACGAGAGATGATTCGTGAAGGAATTGAGGTATGGTTACAAAGAGTCCAAGGACAACTGTGCGTGATGGAGATAACTTCATCTTTAACCGAAGAAATCAAATCTAGACAGGTAGATGATCCTCTGATGATTCGGTTACATGATGAAGTGATCAAAGGAAAGGCCCCCAGATTCATAATTCATGACGATGGAGTTTTGAGATTTCAGAACCGACTGCTCCCGATGTTGATGTTCAAATGACGATTATGAAGGAAGCTCATAGTTCGCCCTATTCTATCCACCCGGCACCAAGAAATGTATAAGGACTTGAAGCACTTCGTGGGGCAACATGAAGCAAGACGTAGCGGACTATGTTTGAAATGCTTGACTTGTCGGCGAGTTAAGATCGAGCATCAACGGCCTCGGAATGTTGAAGCCGCTCCCGATACCTAATGGAAGTGGGAGGACATATCGATGGACTTCATCACTAATATGCCAAAACTGTGACAGAATGAACATGATTTGGGTGATAGTTGATCGTTTAACCAAATCGGCTCATTTTCTAGGCATTAAGGATACGTGGGGACCAGAGAGGTTGGCACGAGTCTTTATTTTGGAGATAGTTCGATTGCATGGTACGCCGAAGACCATTATTTCTGATCGAGACGGCCGTTTTGTGTCTCACTTTTGGAAAGCAGTTCGTAAGGCCTTGGGGACCGAATTGAACTTGATCTGACTTATCACCCGCAGACTGACGGACATTCTGAGAGAACTATACAAACGGTGGAAGACATGCTAAGGGCCTGTGCCTTAGATTGGTCAAACGATTGGGAAGTTCATCTACCGTTGATTGAATTTACCTACAACAATAGTTGGCATGCTTCTATTAAGATGGCACCGTTTGAGGCATTATACGGAAGGAGATGCAGATCGCCCCTATGCTGGGACGATTCATCGGACTTGATCGGAACAGAACCAGAGTTGATCGAGCAGACTCGAGAGAAGATAGCCTTAATTCGTGAAAGGCTGCTGACTGCCCAGAGTCGCCAGAAATCCTATGCGGACGTACGTGGTCGCCCATTGGAGTTCAATACTGGAGACCATGTACTTTTGAAGGTTTCTCCTACTCGGGGAATTTTTCGTTTCGGAAGAAAAGGAAAGCTGAGTCCGAGATATATCGGACCATTTGAGATCCTCGAGAGAGTTGGGGAGTTGGCATACATATTAGCATTGCCGCCGTCATTGTGCCATGTTCATAACGTGTTCCACGTATCCCAATTACGGAGATATATACCAGATCCCAATCATATCATCGATTTCGGCGAGATCGAAGTCGAACAGGATGGGACGTTTGAAGAAAGACCAGTCAAGATACTCGAGAGTCGAGTTAAGCAACTGAGGAACAAACCAATCGTTTTGGTCAAAGTTCAGTGGTCACGTCACGGAATGGAAGAAGCCACTTGGGAAACAGAAGCTGATATGAAGTCTAGATATCCCGAGTTATTTTCGTCTTGAGTTTCGGGACGAAACTCCTTTTTAGTAGGAGAGTATGTAATATCCGGATTTAATACAGCGTATTTCATCTGTATTCAAACCATGTATTATTTCGAATTGGTGATTTTGATTATTGGAGTATGATATTTAGTGCATTAATATCATTATGCATAAGTATAGAAACATGCAAAATTGTTCAAGCAACCTTGTGATAGCGCACGCTAAGAATGTATCTTAACGCGCGCTATCAGGCCATTATTAGCGCACGCTATGCAGGTATGAGTAACGTGCGCTAAGGACTCAATCATTGAGCGGGACAGCTAGCTCATGCGCCAGCGGGATATGGGTCCGGATAAGATTCCCGCTGACGCACCCGGACAAATTCTGAAGTCAACCATTATTAGCGCACGCTAAGGGATGCTTAGTAGCGTGCGCTAACTTGTCAATAATGCAGAATATTATAAATGGGACAACAACCGCTTGGGCTTTCATTTCCTTCGTCTATACTTCATCTTTGAGAGTCCAGAGAGCAAGAATCTCCCTTCTAAACACTTAGAACATTTATGAGTGATCATTGAATGATTGAGTATCACTTGTGAGTGATCATTGAAGAGAAGTAACACCTTGGAGGGGCACATAACCAACCGGAGTCGGATTACACCTTGTGGTTCAGTGATTTCGGCATATTAAGGTATGTTCAACCTATCACCAGTCTTAGATTTGGATTTCCAATGGATATGATGATCATGTTAACGAGATATTGAATTTCATTAGTGAATTATTTCAACAACATCATGTTTAGAAGATTGGAATGTCTACAATTACGATATTATTGTTGGAACCTTGAAGTTGGATTCCTAGTACTTCAAATGATGAGAGAAATATTCTGAATATAACAATCCGTATGATTTATGTTATCATTGTGATCATGATTTGGAAAAGATGTTATAAGAACTTAAAGGAAGAATCATCTTAGGAAATATTCTTTCGTATAAGTCGGAATTGTTAGTTCACCTCAAGATGAAGTCTGAATATGTATAATGATAATAGAATCTAATACATCAACCGGAGATCACCAACTTCGCATGAGAATTGTAATCAAGATGGATTATGGTGTCATGATGATTATACGTATATTTGCATCTTGAAGTTGATATTATCTTGGAGATCATTCATAAGAGTATGAACTTGGTATTCATGGAAGTAACATGAATTATCACGAAGAATTTCATTGTTTCATTCATGGCAAGAACAGTTTACTGCTCAGCAGTAAACTGCCATGCAATAATAGCGCACGCTATGCTATGCAATTTAACGTGCGCTATCGAGCAGTAGTTAGCGTGCGCTACGTTTGGTACGTAACGTACGCTAGACCATCAGACGAGTCAGTTGGCTGGTCAGTGAAGTACTGACCATACATCGTTAGCGTGCGCTAGGCTTTGTTATTTGCGTGCGCTATCGGGCAGACGTAACGCACGCTACACAGAGTACTTAGCGTGCGCTAAGCTATTCGGGCAGATTGCAGTTTATGAACTTTTGACCGTTAATCGAATTGTTAAACATTCATACGACGTGAGATAAATCCTATATCATTTCTTTTGTTAAGGTTTGGTCTCGTTACGTGATTGATTGAGGAGGACGATCTCCGAGTGTTCATTTTCGTGGAAGTATTGTTATTGTCTTCAAATCGAGGCAAGTACCTTAATTGTTTTATGTATTGTTGTTATACATATTGTCGTGCATGTATGTCGTTATTGTGTGTCCACCTCGTGTTGGTCCGATGGGATCATCGGGGGATCTATGCTAGCGTGCGCTGGATCATCGGACGGGTTTTTCCACCACGGGTTGGTCTGACGGGATCATCGTGGGTTCAAGGCAGTGAACGCTCGATCGATGGAATTACCATGTGTATGTATTGATATCATGTTGTGATTATCAGTTGTGTATGTTATGTTTGAGTTTCTCGTAGGAGAAGACTCGTTGGTATTTTGTCGTTTACGTTATTATTATTCACCGTGAGATATGAATAATATGTTGTGGTACTTGTACTAGCATCGTTGTGCTAACCCCTTCGGGGGTGAACATTTTGTTTGTGTTCAGGATCCAGGAGAGCGGGGAAACAACCACTGGAACTGTATGACGACGAGGGTGCAGAGTGATGTCCCGACCGGGTTTATTTATCTGTCGTTTATTCGTTATTTCAATAAAGTACTCGAGTACGAAGTCGTTTGTGATGATTTGAATTTGGTGATGTATTATTGAGTTCTGTTGAACAACAGTACTATTTCTGTATTTGATCAGAACTGATGTACTGTAATTCCGTTATTTCCATTCGTTAGTACCTTTTTATACTTATTCAATTCTTCAGCCTTGTAAATCCTTATGTAAAGGATTTACGGCGCTGTAATATTCCCGAATGTATCGGGGGTGTTACAGTAGTTGTTTCTATACGAATATACATGAATCGTAGGTGGGTTTTCCGGTGTATTCCAATTTCGTATTCATTTAGGATTGGTTGTGATTGTGTTCTTCGTATCGTTAGGTTCGTGATTATCGGCTCCTAACGGTCACCGGTGTTTTCCTTCCGTTCGTTGCGTCGTTTATTATTCAAGGCAAGTATTTTTGGAAACCTTTATGCTTAACATGGAATGGTAATGTATTTTTGTGTGTGATTTGCTCACGTCGTGTTGGTCCGACGGGATCAAGGAGGGAATCCAAAGGGTTGAGTCCTGGATTCACGAGCTTGTATAGCTAGCCAGCTCGGGAGGGTCCTTAGAGGCCTCGGGCTGGATCTATGATATTAATCTGTTCCCAAGGCGATGCATGTGCGTGTTTTGTTTTTATAATGTGGCCAGCTCGGGAGGGTCCTTAGAGGCCTCGGGCGGGATCTATGATATTACTCTGTTCCCAAGGCAAATTGTTTGACTGTTTGTTTCCGGAAAAGACATGTCTGGTTTGGTTTTTGAAATGATATTGGTGCATGTACTATGAAATGTGTAAGTGATTGGTTTGCCTTGAATACTTGTACTAGCGTAATTGCTAACCCCTTTGGGGACCCATTTTGGGGAAATTCTTGTTATGGATTTCAGGTTATGATCATCAGGACGAGCGAGCGCTGGGACAGTACGAGGATGTTGGCCAGGGTCGTTGACATGTGCACTTGGGTCTACTTATTTCTTTTGTCCATTTCAATATGGTTGTTTCCTATATTTATAAACTGATAGACAGTACTCGCGAGTACTTAGGCTTTTCAAATTCAAACTCCGTGTTGAATTATTTAAATTTGCTACATTGTCGGATAATGCTTATTTCGCCGGTTGCTCCGGGCGTATATTTATATGTCATATCATTTAAATGTGCGTCCTCGTTAATCAAGATGGTTAATCGAGTGGTGTTTTCTTGTTGTAGCCTGGTGGGTCCCATGTAGGGGTCCACGGCACTGTAACATACTTCGAATATCTCGGGGTGTTACAGGATAGAGCAATTGATGCTGAGGAAGCAGAGCACAGGGACTTCCTACGGCTCAACCACGTGGAGGGCTACCATAGGCTTTCCACTAAACATTTATATCATCACTTCCTCCAAAAGCAAAATTATGCAAAATAAAAATGAAATCTGCAGTTTTCAGCTTAACATGAACACATTGCAAAGAGCAACTGAGAAAATCCAGGTTTTCCTTTTTGTAGCTAGGAGAAATGGATAAGAAAAACTCGCATAACCACATCAGACTCGCAGTAAGATCAATAAAAAATGAAAGAATACCTCCAAATAACACATTATTGGGTTAGACTATGGGCCGCTTCAGACATTTACAGTTGTTTAAAAGTTAAAAACTCAAAATATACCGAGGTCATACATATATTATATTGCAAACTTCATTAGATTTTTAAGGAACATGCCTTCATCAATTTTCTCTAACAAAAGCAATTATTATCTTCTTCTATCTTGCATTTAAGATACGAAAACAAAATGACAACATTCATGAAAATAATGCAAAACATCACAAGATAAGATTAAAAGCTCAAAATAATCCTGGCAGGTACACTATAAGATGGTGTGTACTAATTAAATTATAAGCTGGTGTGTACTAATTATAAAATCATGCATGAAAATAACTATATCTATATCTATATATATATATATATATATATATATTAATTTGTTGCAGGAGAGCAATTGAAAAAGCTGGAGAAGGAGAAGGGAGTGGTGATGCGATTTGTGATAGGGATTAGTTTGAACACCGACGTCGTATTCTTGGCCTTTTTATCTTCGTTTAGAGATTAGTTTGATATATTCAAATATTTGATCAATAATGTGAACGTTTAGAAGGACAACTAAGATAATAAAATTCATAAAGAAACCTGGCTCATACATCAGGGTTATTTTTTTTTTCTGAAGGAAAGTCTTTATGGAGTTGCCTTTTTGACAAGGGAGAAGAGGTTGGGTAGTAAGTGTCACTAACAGATTGAGTTTGCGTCCGTGCATCTCCTGCAAGGGCTATCACGTAGGACACAATATCTAACTGGTTCCTCTTAAAACGGCATCTTTTTGCTCCAAAAGTGAAAAAATAACATAGTTCTGTCATTTTCCCATCCTGAACCCACTTCATCCAAGCTATACGTAACACCTCGAGATATTCGGAATAATTACAGCGCCGTAAACCCTTTAAGTAAGGATTTACAAGGCCAATTTAAAAGAAATGTAAATATAAGACATCAATACTGCGGAAATTCAAGTTTATAATACCATTCAACTGGTTCAACGAGTAATTAATAAAACCATATCGAAATGATATTAATAAAACACGCGTACTCGAGTACTGAAATCAAACCAAGAAAACAAATCACCAACAACAAACAAACATCACTGAACCCCTTCGTCACGCCATCGTGGTCGCTTTCCCGCTCCTCGGCTACCTGAACATCAAAACAAATGTCCACCCCCGAAGGGGTTAGCAAAACGATGCTAGTACAAGTATCATTTAAACAAATCAAATATGCATCAACAATACATAACAAGATACATCACACGTACTTCCGCTACCGGAATCCGATAATGCGAATCCGCAAGATTACATTAACACAGCATGGGTATTCCAATGATCCAGCGCCCTCAGCATAGATCCCAAGATGATCCCGTCGGACCAACACGAGGTGGAAATAACCCGTCCAATGATCCAGCGCCCTCAGCCTAGATCCCAAGATGATCCCGTCGGACCAAGACGAGGTGGACATCCGATCCAGCGCCCTCAGCATAGATCGCACAACAAACACAACGTAACTCATGCATACATATATGCCAAATCGCCATGTCCATCAACATGAACATACAACACTAGATAACGAATATCATGACAATTCAACGAAATAAATCTCTTGTTCAACAACATGAATAATCACACACATGCTGAAAATACCAATATTAACATATTACGATACTTGCCTCGAAGATGGCAAGAACGAAACACTTCAATGATCTCAACACACTCGAAGGCCGCCTCCTTCGATCAACGTAGCAAGCTCGAACCTTAACAAAAGAAATGATATACAAATCATCTCAAGTTGAACGATTGCCTAGCAATTCGGTCTACAGCCAAAAGTTCAAAATATAGAATCTGCCTGAACCACTTAGCGTACGCTACGTACTCTACGTAACGTGCGCTAAGCCTGCCTGTTAGCGTACGCTATCGTCTAAGCCTAGTGTACGCTAGCCATGGACTGACAGTTCTCTCTGATCAGCCGACTGACTCGGCTGATATCATAACGTACGTTACGTACTAAACGTAGCGTGCGTTAACTTATCCCCGATAGCGCACGTTAACTTACGTATGTTAGCGTGCGCTAACCGTGCATGGCAGATTACTACTGGAAGAAAACTAGATGTAATGGTGATGAACTCATGAATTCTATGGTGATAATACATGTCATCCCCGTGCATATCATGCTCATAAGGTTTGTGAAAGTTCTATACGGATTAAACGACTACGAGATATAAGGTTACGTATAATCATCACAACATCATGATTCATCTTTGATCTTCAAGGAATATGCTAAGTTCAATCCATTATATGTCCCAAAACGTATGATTCTTAACGTAAAACATACGAACTAGGTAATCTTTATATACTGGTCATGATCGGTTTTGAAGATACATAAAATGCTTAGGAGTCCAAATACTAAAATGGTTCAAAGGATTATACGAAGAATAAGTGCCGAAACGTCAAAAGTATCCTTCTAATACGTGATGTTAGATTATAAACGAATCTAACTGACTAGATAAACATGATCAAACGTCCTTTAGAACACTACTAATATTGGTGAAGAATCACCTACCTCAAAGTAGTGAAGAACAAGGAGGAAATCGAAGCAATCCAACGTCGAAGGCTTGAACACCAATCCTCAATGATCTACAATATTTAACACGAGCTAGGATGCTGATATGAAGTGTTTAGGATGTAGAGAATAACACTCTAAGTATAAGGATTCGGATGTGGGAAAAGAAAGGACTGAAAATACGAAAAGGATACTGTCCTACTTATAGGAAATGGTTATTAGCGCGCGCTAGTCCCTGCTCGTAGCGTGCGCTAACGGCTTACTGACTTCACTGTACTCAGCACTTAGCATGCGCTATTCTCATGTCAGTAGCGTGCGCTAAGGCGTTGACTTGGCTTTTCCCGAAAGCCGTCCAGGTTCATCTCGACACAATCCGACCAAAATCCCCATGCATGATCTCACCTACCACACGTCTCAATCAAATTGACCACGTATAGCGTACGCTAATGTTCCTTCGTAGCGTGCGCTATGGATCCATGTTAGCGTACGCTACATATAGACGATAGCGTGCGCTACATGCGCAGAATCCCAAACTCAAATCACATTCAATAAATCATACGCTCAACAACACCGGACTATGCGATACGGAAAATAATACTCAGATTAACGTGCAACAATTACAATATCACAAGTTCCAAATACATATCAGAAATCTCGGGTATTACATCCTTCCTCCCTAAAAAGAAGTTTCGTCCCGAAACTTAAGATGAAAAAAACTCTGGATATCTAGCCTTCATACTGTCCTCCGTTTCCCAAGTGGCCTCTTCGACTCCGTGTCGTGACCATTGTACTTTAACCAAGTGTATTGGTTTATTCCTCAATTGTTTGATCCGACTCTCAAGTATCTTGATTGGTCTCTCTTCGAAGGTGCCATCATTAGCTATCTCGATCTCATCGAAATCAATGACGTGACTGGGGTCCGGTACATACTTCCGTAATTGGGATACGTGAAACACATTGTGAACGTGACTCAGCGATGGCGGTAAGGCCAACCTGTATGCTAAATCTCCAACCCTCTCGAGGATCTCGAATGGTCCGATATATCTTGGACTAAGCTTGCCTCTCCTACCAAAACGGAAAATCCCTCGTGTAGGAGACACCTTCAATAGTACATGGTCCCCAGCGTCGAACTCTAGAGGGCGACGACGTATGTCTGCATAAGACTTCTATCGACTCTGGGCAGTCAACAGTCTTTCTCGAATCAAAGTTATCTTTTCTTGAGTCTGAATTATCAATTCCGGTTCCGTCCCGATCAAATCCGAAAAATCATCCCAACACAGGGGTGATCGGCATCTTCTCCCGTACATAGCTTCAAATGGTGCCATCTTAATAGAAGCATGCCAACTATTATTGTAGGTGAATTCATTCAATGGCAAATGAACTTCCCAATCAGTTGACCAATCAAAAGCACAGGCTCTAAGCATGTCTTCTACTGTTTGTATAGTCCTTTCGGACTGACCGTCCGTTTGGGGATGATAAGCCATGCTAAAGTTGAGCTCAGTCCCCAAAGCCCTGTGAACTGCTTTCTAGAAGTGCGGCACGAAGCGACCATCTCGATCCGAAATAATGGTCTTAGGCGTCCCATGCAATCTGACTATCTCCGCAATAAATACTCGCGCCAATCTCTCGGGTCCCCATGTATCTTTAATTCCTAGGAAATGATCCGACTTGGTTATTCGATCAACTATAACCCAAATCATGTTCATTCCCGTTCTATTCCTTGGCATACTGGTGATGAAATCCATCGAGATGTCCTCCCACTTCCATTCAGGGATTGGAAGCGGCTTTAACATTCCGGCAGGTCGCTGATGTTCAATCTTAACTTGCTGACAAGTCAACCACCTCGAAACGTACTCTGCTACGTCCTTCTTCATATTCCCCCACCAGAAGTTTTGTTTTAAATCCTTATACATCTTACTGCTGCCCGGGTGAATAGAATAGGGCGCGCTGTGAGCTTCCTTCAGAATAGTCCGTCTCAAATCATCATCATCGGGAATGTAAAGTCGACTATGAAATCACAGAACTCCATCATCTTGTATCACGAATCCTGGGACTTTTCCTTTCTTTACTTCATTACATAATAGTAGGGTCAGAGAATCGCCCAACTGCTTAGATTTGATCTCCTCGACTAGTGATGAAGTCAGTTCCATCACATATAGTTGCCCTTGGATTCCTGGTACCCATACTTCAATCCCTTCGCGGATCAGTTCCCGTTGAATGCTGGTTTGGGATGTAAGTGCTTCCAACACTCGAAGAGAAACAGGTTTACGGCTCAAAGCATCGGCTACTACGTTTGCTTTCCCCGGATGATAGAGAATCTCCAAGTCGTAATCCTTGATCAATTCCAGCCACCTTCTCTGCCTCATGTTTAATTCTTTCTGACTGAAAATGTACTTGAGGCTCTTATGATCGGTAAAGATCTGACAATGAGTGCCGTACAAATAATGCCTCCAAATTTTCAATGCAAAGACTACAGCTGCGAGCTCCAGATCATGAGTCGGGTAATTAACCTCGTATGGTTTCAACGGCCGAGAAGCATAGGCAATCACCTTATCTCTTTGCATCAACACACATCCTGCACTCGATTTGAAGCGTCAGTACACCATGAATCCATCGGTTCCATCCGTAATGCTAATATAGGTCTTGTCGTCAGTCTCTTCGAAGTTCATCAAAACCACTGGCATTTCTCATCCCACGTGAACTTTTGAGTTTTCTCAGAATAAATGAGTGAGCGGACGAGCAATTTTGGAAAATCCCTCTACAAATCGGCGATAATATCCAGCAAGTCCTAAGAAACTCCGGACTTCTTTCACGTTATTAGGAGCTTCCCATTCCAAGATTGCTTCGACTTTCTTTGGGTCCACCTGAACTTCGTCAGCTGATATCACATGCCCAAGGAAAGTTACCTCCCTGAGCCAGAACTCGCATTTTGAAAGCTTTGCATACAACTGTTCCTTCCTCAAGGTGCTCAAAACCACACGTAAATGTCCGGCATGCTCCTCTGCGTCCTTCGAATATATCAAGATGTCATCAATGAAGACGACCACAAATTTATCCAAGTATTCCAAGAATACCCGATTCATCAATTGCATGAATACCGCAGGAGCATTGGTAAGTCCAAACGGCATCACTACGAATTCATAATGCCTGCATCGACACGAAAGCAGACATTGGTATATCCGATTCCTTAATCCTCAACTGATGGTATCCTGATCGCAAGTCAATCTTCGAGAATACCCTTGCCCCTTGCAGTTGATCAAACAAGTCATCGATCCGAGGTATAGGATACTTATTCTTGATCGTCATCTTGTTGAGCTCCCTGTAATCAATAGACAGTCGGAGGGATCCGTCTTTCTTCTGGACAAAGAGAACGGGCGCTCCCCAAGGAGAAACGCTAGGTTGTATATAGCCCTTCTGTAACAATTCCTCCAGTTGCTTCTTGAGTTCATACATCTCGGTTGGCGCCATGCGGTATGGTGCTCTGGAAATAGGAGCTGCTCCAGGCTCTAATTCGATAGTGAATTCCACTTCTCTCTGCGGAGGTAACCCAGGTAGTTCGTCAGGAAATACATCTGAGAACTCATTCACAACTGAAATAGACGAGAGCTCTACTCCTTCCTCTTTCCTCATGGCATAACACCAAAGTCCATGACATCCTTGCTTCAGTAATTTCACGGCTTTCATTGCTTTGATCAATTTTCCGAGCTTCCCGGTCTCCATCCTCGGAATAAGTGTTCAGATCCGTCATCAGCAATAATAGAAATGACTCTCTCTCGGTAATTCAGAATAGCTCCATAACGGTTGAGCCAATCGTCTCCGAGAATTAAGTTGTCGCTGTAGATGTCAACTACAATAAGATTCGATGGCCAATCTCTCCCTCCTATAGACACTGGAAAATCTCTAGCCTCTAGGGTTCCCACAATTCTCTCTCCACTCGGCAAACCCTCAACATATGGTTCACAATCAAATAAGCACGAGGTTTTTAAACGATTTACACAGTTCAATGATACGAAAGAATGTGTAGCTCCGGAATCGAATAAAACACTAACTGGTTGCAAAAGGATCTGAATCGTACCTGATGCAACAACAGTGTTCTGATCGTCAGATTTCCTCATCTCGTACAGGCGCGTAGGAACGGACCCAGCACTGGATGTCTCTCTCTTCCCAATATTCTGCTGCTGAAATCCACTCTGTTGCGTCTGGTTCACACTTATCTCCTTCGGAACTGGCGCTGGAGTGCAAGTACCAAAAGATCTAGTAGCAACTCCACATAAAGCCGCACGGTGCCCTTCATGTCCACAATCGTAGCAAGTCACAGAAGATACGGGGCAGTCACGTTGAATATGCAATGCTCGACCACAATTGTAGCATTTCTTTGATGCGTTCGAAACTGCTGATGTAGTCCGGAACTTCTTCCCACCTCTAGAAGGATGTGGAGGTTTCCTAGCCGAATAAAAGGAAGACTGGCCCTTGCGGGGCCCACCGCTCTTGTTTTCTGAGAAGTTGCCGGTCACTTTCTGCTTCTTTGCCTCCACTGATTTCTCCACCGCCGCCTATTCAATGTCGTAGGCCAGCGCTTTGTCTTGATACTGTCGCAACGTAGTACACTCGAACCCGGACATGCACCGCTGAATCTCCGGCTTCATCCGCATATCGAAATGAAAAATCTTTTCTGCCTCCGTTCTGACCAAGTGTCGCACACAAGTCAGCTGATGATTAAAAGTTTTGATTACATCTGTCACAGATGCTTCTGAACTCTGTGGTGAGAAAAACTCTCGGATCTTTGCATCTCTAACTGGACGAGGACAATACTGTGCTTCCATCATTAGTTTGAATTCCGTTCAATCCGCATTATGATTCTCGGGTCGAATAGCTTCCCACCAATCAAAGGCCTCCCCAGTCAGAAAATACTGGGCAATGGGAACCTTCCGGTCCTCGGGACAGTTAAGACCCGCGAATATCTTCTCTAACTCCTTAAGCCAGTGATCCCAAGTAAGTGCCTCAGCAGATCCGTCAAATTTTGGCGGGTGCAATTTGACCACCTCAGCAAGCCATCTGTCTCCCCGGTTATCCTCGTGGTGCTGCTGTCCCATCGCCGTCTGCATGCGATCGACTACCTGGGCGAACTGGTTTATCTACGCCACCACCTGTTGAAGCACTCCCGGCATGTTAGGATTTGCGTCGTCATTCGCTGATCCTTGCTGCCATCCAGAATGGGAATCGGTTCGACTAGCTGATAATTCTGGGGTAGTTGCGGAATCCTCCTGTTTCATGTTACCCCGTCCGCGTCCACGACCGTGTCCGCATCCACGTCCTCCTCTCAACATACTGTAAACACAATTCCTCAATATCCAGGACAAAGTTTTCGAAATAAAGCCCGTCAATACTCACAAAACAGTAATTAAGTAAAACGGTAGTATAAGAGATTAGGAGACTTACAACCACGGTCCACATGACGACTTTTGGCTGAACAGTGATGTTACGAACGACTCGTAAATCAATAACGAAATGCACTCCAACTTAAAACCCATCGCCAAGATATCCATAAATCTTAGCTCCGATACCATATTCGTAACACCCGAGATATTCGAATAATTACAATACGCAAACCCTTTAAGTAAGGATTTACAAGGCTAATTTAAAAGAAATGTAAATATAAGACATCAATCTGGAAATTCAAGTTTAAAACCATTCAACCGGGTTCAACGAGTAATTAATACAACCACATCGAAATGATATTAATAAGACATGCGTACTCAGTCCGAAATCAAACCAAGAAAATAAATCACCAACAACAAACAAACATCATGAACCCCTTCGTCTGCGTCACGTGCATCGTGGTCGCTTTCCCTGCTCCTCGGCTACCTGAACATCAAAACAAATGTCCACCCCCGAAGGGGTTAGCAAAACGATGCTAGTACAAGTATCATTTAAACAAATCAAATATGCATCAACAATACATAAAAAGATACACCACACGGACTTCCGCTACCGGAATCCGATAATGCGAATCCACAAGATTTCCATTAACACAGCATGGGTATTCCAATGATCCAGCGACCTCAGCATAGATCCCAAGATGATCCCGTCGGACCAACATGAGGTGGAAATAACCCGTCCAATGATCCAGCGCCCTCAGCCTAGATCCCAAGATGATCCCGTCGGACCAACACGAGGTGGACATCCGATCCAGCGCCCTCAGCATAGATCGCACAACAAACACAACATAACTCATGCATACATATATGCCAAATCGCCATGTCCATCAACATGAACATACAACACTAGATAACGAATATCATGACAATTCAACGAAATAAATCTCATGTTCAACAACATGAATAATCACACGCATGCTCAAAATACCAATATTAACATATTACGATACTTGCCTCGAAGATGGCAAGAACGAAACACTTCAATGATCTCAACACACTCGAAGGCCGCCTCCTTCGATCAACGTAGCAAGCTCGAACCTTAACAAAAGAAATGATATACAAATCATCTCAAGTCGAACGATTGCCTAGTAATTCGGTCTACGGCCAAAAGTTCAAAATATACAATCTGCCTGAACCACTTAGCGTACGCTACGTACTCTACGTAACGTGCGCTAAGCCTGCCTGTTAGCGTACGCTATCGTCAAAGCCTAGCGTATGCTAGCCATGGACTGACAGTTCTCTCTGATCAGCCGACTGACTCGGCTGATATCATAATGTACGTTACGTACTAAACGTAGCGTGCATTAACTTATCCCCGATAGCGCACGTTAACTTACGTATGTTAGCGTGCGCTAACCGTGCATGGCAGATTACTACTGGCAGAAAACTAGATCTAATGGTGATGAACTCATGAATTCTATGGTGATAATACATGTCATCCCCGTGCATATCATGCTCATAAGGTTTGTGAAAGTTCTATACGGATTAAACGACTACGAGAGATAAGGTTACGTATAATCATCACAACATCATGATTCATCTTTGATCTTCAAGGAATATCCTAAGTTCAATCCATTATATGTCCCAAAATGTATGATTCTTAACGTAAAACATACGAACTAGGTAATCTTCATATACTGGTCATGATCGGTTTTGAAGATACATAAAATGCTTAGGAGTCCAAATACTAAAAAGGTTCAAAGGATTATACGAAGAATAAGTGCCGAAACGTCAAAAGTATCCTTCTAACACGTGATGTTCGATTATAAACGAATCTAACTGACTAGATAAACATGATCAAACGTCCTTTAGAACACTACTAATATTGGTGAAGAATCACCTACCTCAAAGTAGTGAAGAACAAGGAGGAAATCGAAGCAATCCAACGTCGAAGGCTTGAACACCAATCCTCAATGATCTACAATCTTTAACACGAGCTAGGATGCTGATATGAAGTGTTTAGGATGTAGAGAATAATACTCAAGTATAAGGATTCGGATGTGGGAAAAGAAAGGACTGAAAATACGAAAAGGATGCTGTCCTACTTATAGGAAATGGTTATTAGCGCGCGCTAGTCCCTACTCGTAGCGTGCGCTAACAGCTTACTGACGTCACTGTACTCAGCACTTAGCGTGCGCTATTCTCATGTCAGTAGTGTGCGCTAAAGCGTTGACTTGGCTTTTCCCGAAATCCGTCCAGGTTCATCTCGACACAATCCGACCAAAATCCCCGTGCATGATCTCACCTACCACACGTCTCAATCAAATTGACCACATATAGCGTGCGCTAGTGTTCCTTCGTAGCGTGCGCTATGGATCCATGTTAGCGTATGCTACATATAGACGATAGCGTGCGCTACATGCGCAGTATCCCAAACTTAAATCACATTCAATAAATCATACGCTCAACAACACCGGACTATGCGATACGGAAAATAATACTCATATTAACGTGCAACAATTACAATATCACAAGTTCCAAATACATATAAGAAATCTCGGGTATTACACTATACATCATAGGAAAAAATATGACCCTATTCGGCCACATTAAGACAGCTCAAACCAGTGCCTCTATAACATGCATCGAGTTGTGAAACTTAAGATTGATATAACAAACATTTTACCTATCTCCAATATGAATAAATATGGACTTGCTAATCAATGGGTAATCAATGAACTTGCTAACTATGTATCCCCTGCCGTTTAAACAACAAAGCTAATCTAAAAATATACAGCATGCTCTGAAAAAATGTAGAAACAGAATGCAGACTCTGTAAGGAACAAAAATGAAGAAACAAAAATGAAGAAACAAAATGCAGAAAATCACAAAAATGAAGAAACAGAATGCATCAATTCCCATCACAAAATGAAGAAACAGAATGCAGAAAATCAAATATTACTGGACAGAACATCTATTCCCACACAAAATGAAAAACAGAATGCATCACAAAAAAATGGACAGAAACTGCACAGAAAAAACTTGAGAGAAAAATGAGTATATATAGGCAAAAAACTCAGGTTTGTACACTGTTTCCATGACAGTCAAAACAACAAGTGTGAATCGAATGTATTCCAAAATATCGTAGATGAATCGAATGCATATATACTTACATCAATATCTGCATCCTTCTGTGTCGTAAAAGTTCCATCTTTTTTTATGTGGATAGCCCGAAAAGAGGCATAAACACACTGCTCTAATGGAAGATTGTTCTTCGTTGCCTATTTATTAAAAAAACTTCGAAATTATTACGATGCACACTTACATATACAAGCAAAAATAATTAGATAATTACTAACCAACTCTCGAGCAAGTACGCTAACAAACTTAGAGCCTCCACTGTGCTTGCTTATCCCGGTACCAGGGCCATCCACTTCAGCCATTCGGTTGCCTCTCGCCCTCGTAGATACATCTCTCACCTCGGAAGTATCCCAGTAAGCACACAAACCTTCCCACCAATCAGTAGGGATGTGTTTCGGCCTCCCTTGATCCCTTTTCTTTTTTGCATCACTTAGGAAATTGTTGAACCTAACCCGTGCACGAGATTCCCAAAGATCATAGACTTCTTGTTCCCACTCAACAGGCCACGTGAAAAATTTATATGAAATACATATCAAGTTAATAAAACTAACTTAACACAATTGAATATAATTAGTTTACTTAATGATTACAAATTACCTTAAAGAAGGTATAGTACTGTGCCTTTACGCTATTATGAGTATCTTTCCAGTTGAAGCATGTCGGATTGGGAACTTTTTTAAAACTCCTCGTGCACACCATGGAAATCTGGGGATGAATCACTATCTCTCTGTAACCAAAACCAAATTAATCATTTAGATCATCACAATACTTAGTTATAGCATTTAATCAACATTTGTTTAAGCATTTTGATGACAGTAAATACAATTCCCCAATAAATTTAGTCCTAAAAATATATTTTATATGACCTCTGAGTATTGTCATCAACTGATTAAATAATTTGAACACTCGATGTAACAAAAATAATTGATGCTTAAATAGTAAATAACTAACCCGGTTTTAGTATCTCTTTCAAGAGAAATCTTTCTACAGGAAACAACACTTGAGGCTGCCTCAGAAGCTATCACCTCCCGATCCTCATCTTCAGAAATGTGTGCACTAGTCTCCTCATCTGCCCTGTCTCAGAGTAGAACAATTGGCGGAGTCTCGGGTAGAGCAGACGAAGACCTAACAGGACCTTCTCGTGGGGAGTCCGTAGCGGGTGAAGAGTGTCCAGGAGCTGCTCGTGAGGAGCCCGTGCTACTGTGGCGCCTGCCATCACCTCTCCTCATCGAGAACATCTGAGGAAAAAAAAGATGGTTGTAATTAAAATGTGTAACAATTCATAATAGTTAAGACAGGAGCCAATTGTAGAAACTAAACCTTAAATGAAGATGAGCACCACAACAAACTTTCTATAAGCACTGTCTGCAATTTTAAATGCTTTATACAATGTCGAAGACCACCATAACAATGTTAACATCATCATATCGTGGATGCGATATTGATATCTCATCATCTACAGTAGCTTGACTACCTCTAGTCCTCATGACCGCGGCATCCTCTTGAAATGGTTGATGTAATGACGAGGCAGATGGTTCACAAGCTACTTCAACTCTAGATCTAGGTGTGACCTTGCACACTCCCCACCAATCCTTCTTAGCTTGATTCATACTAGGATAGGAAGCATAATACACTTGAGTAGCTTGATTTGCTAACATAAAAGGTTCGTACTTCTTGTATTTACGGGTGTGGTTTACTGAAACCAAACTGAAATCTGTATTCACCGAAGTCTCTAGAGGTGATAAGTCAAACCATCCACACTTGAATAACACAATTGTTTTAGTAGGTTCACCATTATACTCTACCACACACACCTCCATTAATCGCCCGTAAAAATCTTGCTCATCACTATTATAAACCTCGCTCTTTATGCAGACACCACTATTCATAGTACTTTTATCTGACCCATGGTCAACGTGTGGAACGTGTATCCATTAACTAAACACCCAGAATAAATTTGAACCCCATACAATGGCCCTTCTGCAAGGTCCTTAATGCATTGGCTTGCATTACTTGAAGGATCATTAATCTATGACAATTATTAAGTATGTTAGTTATGTAACTTTCTACATATGAAATTAGTCTATAAATAATTTGATATGAGACCCCACACTTACATATGTTTTGAACCAACTTGCAAACTCCTTTTCAACTCTTGTTTGTAAGTCATTTTCCGTTATCTTCAGATTAGTTGCTCGAATTTGATCTTGAAACAATCTCCAAAAACACACGAGTTATTATATATTTAATGAATGAATATATTCTTCATTAAATAAAATATCACGAGGGTACTCATGTCAAGTATATCTCTGAAACCTCGGCACAATTAGATAAAATATATATATGTGCTGCATTATACTCTTTGGCATTAAAATATCATGAAGGCATTTTGCCAAAAGGACGGCCATCCAATTTGAAAATTGAGAGCATATTCGGATCATCATTTTCATCGGCTCCCCCCTCATCATTTCGAGGCACACTTCTAATCTTCGTAGTTACCCAATTTTCAAAGTAGTGTGAGCTAAATGTTGATTCCTCTTACATTAAGTAGGCATTGGTGATGGATCCTTCAACTTTGGCTTTGTTCTTTACAAAATCTTTCAATGTCTTCATATACCTCTCAAATGGATACATCCATCGATATTGTACTGGACCAACAATGCGGGCTTCGTCAGCCAGATGGATAACAAGATGCTCCATTGAATCAAAGAAGCTAGGTGGAAAGATACGCTCAAGTTTGCACAAAGTAACTAGAATTGTTTCATGAAGTCTACACATGTCCTCTATTTTTATTGTCCGAGATGTCAAGTCTTTAAAGAAGATACTCAACTCTGTAATTGCCTTCCAAACAGCTTGAGGAAGAAGTTCACGAAACGCAATAGGTAACAAGCGTTGCATGAACACATGGCAGTCATGACTTTTCAGCCCTCTCATCTTTAGTTCTTTCTTATCCACGCATCTGCTAATATTGGATATGTAGCCATCAGGAAATTTAAGACGAGATATCCATTCACATAGTACTCTCTTTTCATCTCTGTCAAGTGAGTAACAAGCTTTCGGATACTTTCCTCGTGCCTCATTTTCTTCAATTCAGGTCTGATGCAGAGCAATTGCAACTCGTCTCTAGACTTGGTGGTATCCTTGGTCTTTCCCGGCACATTAAGCACAGTGTGGAACACATTGTCAAACACATTTTTTTCAATGTGCATGACATCCAAATTGTGACGAATCAGAAGTTCTTTCCAATATGGGGAATCCCAAAAGATGCTTCTTTTCTTCCACCCGCTCCTAGAATTCTTGTATATCTCTTTGTTTGTGTCATTGTAGCCCTATGTCACTTTCACAAGACCCAGTGCCTCTATTTGTTTGAATATCTCAGCGCTCGACCTTTTCTCAGGTGTAGGTGCCTCACATGTCATATTCTTTTTAAATGCTCGTCGGTTCCTCCTAAATATGTGATTCGGCTCCAAGAATTTCCGACTACAATCAAACCATGTTTGTTTACCACTCTTAGGAAGAGTAAACGCTTCAGTCTCATCCATGCAATGAGGGCATCCCAATCTTCCAGCAGTACTCCATCCAGACAACATTGAATACGCTGAAAAATCACTAATAGTCCACAACAACACTACTCGCATTTGAAAAATTAGCTTCAATGAGATGTCAAATTTTGGAACACCCTTTTTCCCACAAATTCACCAGCTCCTTTATGAGCGGCTGAAGAAACACATCCAATTGCATCTTAGGATTGCGTGGCCCTGGTACTAAGATTGTTAGGAACATAAATTGTTCCTTCATACAGAGCCAAGGTGGTAAGTTATAGGGTGTGACTATAACTGGCCACGATGAATATTGTCGCCCTGATTGTGCAAAAGGGGCAAAACCATCACTCGAAATACCTAATATCACATTTCTAGCCTCCGCAGCAAAATCTGGATAAATAGTGTCAAGGTGCTTCCATGCTGGAGAGTCTGCAGGATGACGCATAATTCCATCATTTGAACCAGAACATGAAGCATGTCACCTCATATCTGCCGCGGTAGCATTTGACATGTATAGCCTTTGCAATCGGGGAATAAGAGGAAAGTAGTACATCTTCATGGCTGCCACTTTATTCCTCCTACGGCTTCCTGAGGCACGACACATATCTTTGTAGCATGTGTACCGCAGAATATACAACTTTCATTGTCTTTGTAATGGTCCCAATAAATCATGCAGTTGTTTGGACAACAATCAATCTTCTCTACAGGTAATCCCAAGCCACGCAATAATTTCTTTGTACTATAGAAGTTATCGGGACATAGATTCCCTTTTGGATGACTGTCTTTCACGAACTCTGTAAACTGATTAAAACACTTTTCTGATAAGTGGTTCTCTGCTTTCAACAAAGATGATAATCTATACGTCAATGCCTTCAATCGGCCAATACAACATCAATAACGAAGCACCTCAATAACAATGATCACAACTATGTCTTAAATCGACATGAATATCAACAACAACAATCGATACATCGATACCGCGAACTGGCTATCGACAACAATATTACGAACAAGTATCACAATGCCTTGAATCGGCCATTTACGAACAACAGTAACATTTGGCATAATTTTCCGAAGGGTGTCGTATCAAACAATCCCCTGATATCAACAAAATCATAAAGAGACTAAGTCTCGAAATGATACACACATTCATACACATACATGATAACATTAATCTCATTGACTAGTACAAGTATAAAACATGCCTCAAACCGATGGCGAGAAAGTCCTTCCACGATCAACGTCCTCCCACGAAGCGACGAACGGCGCCTTCCAACGATCGCAAATGCTCTAACAACCCTGATTGAGAAACGATTCATTCAATAACACAAAATCAATGGAAAACAACACCAAAACAATCCCGATTCAATCCCGAATCGGTTGAACGCCCCAAACGAAAATCATAGTTCTCAACTATGAATTCTAACATCTTCCAACACCTCAATGATCGATAAGATCAAACATTCTTAACACTTGCGAAAACAATTCAACAAGAATCACTTAAGAACATCATCAAATTGATCCTCCTACAATGATAATATCATCAATATTATCACTACCACCTCAAGAACATCATCGACACAACAAACATGATGTCCAAACAATAATCAATCACCAATTCATCATGAATTCGGATTAATCAACAAGATTAAATCAACCATTGCAAGATTATGATAATCATTACATAATTCATCATAATTCTACATCAAAATGGTTATGATCTCCGCAAGAAACACAAACAACAACATCAATCATATCAATACTATGTTAATCATATGGTAATCATAACATAATCCTTCCTAGACATGATTGTAACCTCCAAACATTCTAAAACATCAAGAACAACTCATACTCAAGACAAAATCATCATGTTCTTCATCACAAGTTATAAAAACTCATCAAGAATCATGATATACTCCAACAATAAATCAATACCCGAAGAAAACAATAACAACAACATCATCATGCTCGAAAATCACTTGAAGAACAAGAGATTAAGAGAACTTACCAATGAAGAACAAGAACTCTCCAAACACCAAAGGAGCACCAACAAGCTTCCAACTCCAAGCTCAAAATCAACTTATGATGATCAAAAACATGTTGGAAGAGGCTAAATATCAAGAACAAGTCCAGAGGGACAGTTCCAGGGAGAGAAAGAAAGATTTGGTTCGTGAATAAATGAAATACGAAACCAAGATATATAAACTGACAGGCTCATTACGTACGCTATACACCAAGCCTAACGTACGTAAGGACTATTACGTATGCTATATCAGTAGCTTAACGTACGTAATGCTAGTCAATAACCGACTGATCAGAAATAATAAGACCTTAACGTACGTAAACAACAACCATTTACGTACGTTAACAAGCTGCATGAATAACGTATGTAGGCCTCACATCATAACGTACGTTATAAAACCGTTGACTGCAATAGTAGATCGGATCAAAGATACCCAGGACCCACCGTCCGAAAGTAGACTCAGAGGAAGGTTCCCTCCTCCTACCCCTCATTACGTACGTAACATGAACATTATAATGCACGTAATGCCGAAAGCTAACGTACGTTAAGCGTACAATCTAACGTATGTTAGCTCAACAAAGTGGACAACCAAGTTGTTCCACCAACTCTCAACTGGAAAGAACGAAACATAATCTATCGCACCTCAACAAACATGAATGACATAATACAACAACATTTGTACAATTCCAAATGAATACGTACAACTCAATAGTGAAATGAAACAGAGAAAAAAAAAATACCTCCGGATATTACAAGGAGCTCCTCACAGGGGTAGGGGCCCTGTGAGGAAAGGGGTTGTTGGCTGTGATGAGGCAACCTATTCAATGAATTCCTCCATCTTGCAAGACACCTGGTCATCCATCATAACTGCAGGTGGCTCAGGATCTACTATGGGAGCCGCTGGTGTTTCTTCCATAGGCGCGACATCCTGTGGGTGGACGACTACAGGGGTAGAAGCAGTAGGCAGAACTGCCTTAATGGATACTATACTCGGGTGAACAGCTGTCGGGAATCAACCTTTTCTTGCTGACAGGCCTTTTTTGGTCGATTTCACTAGCTTTAGACTTTGAAGAGTGAACATTGACGTCTCTCAGATCACTCTATATTGGCATACAGTTTGGTTCAGGCCTGTTGGCGATAAGCGTGGCTTTGTTATAGAGGGTTGATTTGCAACCACCCAAAAACTACCCAGCTAAAATCTTCTTGGTAGCAGGTGATTTCTAGATGCCACAGCTAGTGAGAATGTCGTTCGACATTAGGCCAAAGTACTTTCTTGTTGTTTTTGGCTTTGCAGCATTCTCTTGTAGGTGCTTTAAAACCACCTGGCACTAATTCATCTTTTCTGCACTTATGATGGCCACCATCATTCTGAATCTCAAGTTAGTGCACATTTGAGATGCATCAGTTCTATTTTCCATGACCCAACAGCAAAATTCGTGGAGGTAGAAGTAGGGAAGAGTAAAACTCTTCTTGTGGTATGTGGGATGGATATCTGTGGCTTTGGAGTTTCCGATGAATAGATTTTAGTATGCCTCAAGCATACTGTCAAACCCAAAGGTCTCCAGATCCTCCAATGTCAGGCCATCAGATGGCAGCTTATACAATTTTCTAGAAGATCCCTATTAATAGAAATCTCCTTGTTCTGCACGATGCTCACAATTGCAGAGATGGGAGTATCTTTCTTTTCCAACGCGAACTTAAAGGCTGCATCAAGGTATAATTCCTCAACAATCTGCTACTCATAATTTTCTGGGTGAAGACTACCCAATCTATAGATCTCTTTCTATTTGACATGGGAAACAACCGGATTCATCCCAGTCATGTCTTCATTCTCAGAGACAACTATCTCTTGAAGAACATAACGTGCAAAGATCCTTCCATCAATTATAGCATCCTTGTTCTTCAAGGACATATATGAAGTCTGAGATGATGAAATCATTTTTTACAAGAGAGAGAGATGAAAAGTAAGAAGGAAAGATTTGTAGAAAAACTTCTAAGTGTGTAGGTTGTATGTTGTAGGCTCGTTTAATTGGCAAAAGCATACATAGTCTCTTGTTCAGCATATTGCCCTTTTCTAGTGTATAGGGAAGCTATGTTACAACGAATGGTCAGATTTAAGGGATGGGAACCGTTTATAAATAAACGTACAAAATGAATCTGGATGTAACTGGTACATCTAATCCATCAATTTTTGAATTTAATGCCCGCTTCTGCCACATTACAACCTCCACTATTGCACGTTTAGGCCATTTATATTTTAAAATTGTGGGCTTCAAGGCTTTAAAATCCAGATGTCGTTTCAATATTGAAAGATAAATTATTTTAAATTTAGACGATTCATGTGGACTAAAATTTATGTTGAAAAGTTAAGTGTACAAAATTATATATGATCAAAATATTAATTAACACCCTACAGTATTTGTGCTAAATCCGCTAAAGAACACATCCCCCTAAAAAGGTACATAAAAGATTCAGTTTTTACGGCAATCGATGATTAATACTGTATTCTAGGGTCCTAGTATGTTCCCTCTTAATTAATGCACACTACAGCCATAGGAAGGTAAATATACCCCATTCTTCCTACATTAAGAATATGACTTGTGGTTCTAAGTGTACGATTAATAAGTGTGGACACTTTATTCATGGGTCTTACAGTATTCCCCATCAATTGATGAGCGAAGTAAAAACTTGCAGGGTTTTAATAAAGCTGTAGCATTCCCAATTCCTGGCGGAGCATACAGACCTTGTTGTACTGAGAGGTTATGTGGAGATGTCGTCTGAATGACTTTATGGACTTTTTAGATTCGGACATATTTATTTTCCACATGATTTCTGATGAAATGATGCTTCGTATTGATGTGGTTGCTCCTATAGTGTAGTAAGGGATTGTGCGTGATTGCAATTGCACTCATGCTGTTGCACACGATTGGAATTTCTCTTGCCTAGATGCCAAAGTCCTGTAGATGTTGCTTCACCCACAGGATCTGCATACAGTAGCTTCTAGCAGCACAATATTCCGACTCAGTTGTAGAAAATGAGTTGGCCAATTGCTTCTTACTGAACCATGACACAAGTCTAGGTCCAAGGAAGTGACAAGTCCCACTTATACTCTTTCTATCCATCTTGCAGCCTTCGAGATCTGCATTTCTGTAGCCCACCAAATCGAATCATGATTCATTGGGATGCCATAATCCTACATTGATTGTTCCTTTTGACGTACTTAAGGATTTGTTTGGTTGTGGCAAACTGTGACTCTTTACGTGCAACCTCATATCGAGCACAAACTCCTACAGCAAACTGGATAATCGAGTCTGCTGGCTGTTAGATATAGGGGTGAGCCAATAAGCTTCCGATAGAGTTACTAGTCCACTAGTTTCCAGCTTTGGCCGCACTAATCTGTGTGGAAGTGCTCATTGAGAAGTTCATCCCGAAGTTAATGAGTGACTTCTTGTTGTATTTCTCCTGGTTGATGAATATACCTGTAGGTAACTGTTTGACCTGCAACCCTAAGAAATAGCTAAGTTCTCCCATCACACTCATTTCAAATTTACTTTTCATGAGAATAGAGAACATCTTACACAGATCAAGGTTAGTTGAACAAAAAATAATGTCATCAACATAAATTTGTACCATGAGAAGGTCATCAACTTCCTGGATTTTGAAGAGTGTCTTGTCGACAGCACCCTTCTCAAATATACTATTGATAAGATATAGCGATAGAGTTCCGTATCACTCCCTTGGTGCTTGATTGAGACCATACAATGCTTTTCTTGGCCTATATACAAGATCTCCTTCCTATGTGTTGACAAAACCCTTTAGGTTGTTCAACATACACTTCTTCAGCTAGGTCACCATTAAGGAATTCACTCTTAACATCCATTTGATACAAGATAAAGTTCTTATGAATATCAAATGCTAGGAATATCATAATGGCTTCTAGTGTGGCTACAGGGGCAAAAGTTTCATCATAGTCTATGCCTTCTTCATGTCTGTAGCCTTGGGCAACTAGTCTAGATTTCTTTCTTATGACAAGTCCATTCTCATCCTTCTTGTTTCGAAATACCTATTTAGTTCCAATTGCAACTTGATGGATTGGTCTGGGGACTAGGTACCAAACATTGTTCCTTCCAAAACCATTTAGCTCTTCTTCCATAGATGAAATCCAGTCGAGACGGGTTCATACTGTGCTAAGAATACAGCTAGTGTGCATCTGGAACGTCTCATAAGTTTGGCTTTGGACTTCCATATAGGGAATGGGGACTCTTTAGGTCCAGATTCTATTTCCTCTTATGCAAAGAGTACAATTCTTGCGTACTCTGTATTCTTCTTCTGGTGGAAACACCAACATCAATATCACCAATTATTAGCTCTTGAGGGTGATCTCTTAACCAGCTCTTGTCGGGTTCTAATTCAGCATCCCTTGCTGTGTCCTGTTGGGCTATAGGTTTAGCTTCAGCTTCCACAGCATTAGCTTCAACTATTTCTTTTATTCTTACACCAGCGGGATTAATTCTAGAGTGGCGATAGATTCTTTCTGAGGCTGTGGGATTTCCTCAAGAGATAAAGTTTGGACGGATTAGGTTAGGTTATCTACTCTCGTAAGATCGCAATGGGGTCATCTAAGACCACATGTACTGACTCCTCTGTAGTCAGTTTTCTTCTATTGAAAATCCTAAATGCCTTGCTGTCGGAGGAGTATCCAATAAAGGTACCCTCATCGAATTCCCCATTAAAGGTCTTGAGCTGATCCTTCCCATTATTAAGGACGTAACATCTGCACCCAAAAATGTGAAAATACACAACCATAGAAATTTTATTATTCCATACCTCATATGCGGTGTTGTTGTGGTGTTTGTTGATAATACAGCAGTTTTGTGTATATCACGCTGTATTTGTAGCTTCTCCCCAGAAATATTATGGAAACTTGCTTGCAGCAATCATTGTTCTTGTTGTCTCCTTCAGCATTCTATTCTTTTGCTCGGCAACACCATTTTGTTGAGGAGTCTGGCCTACTGAGTATTCATGTTTTATGCCATTGTCCGCACAGTACTGCTCTATGAATCAGTTAGTGAATTTTGTGCTTCTGTCGGGCTAAATAGATACAATGCTCAGCCTTTCTCATTCTAAAGCTTTTTAAGGTGATCGGGTAGGTTTCTGGTTGTCTCTTGCTTCTTTCTCAGGAACATCATCCATGAATACCTGGACAAATCATCAACGATAACAAGATAATATTTCTTACCTCCCAGGCTGGCAGGGTCTATAGGTCCATAAAGATCCATATTGAATAAATCCAGGACCCTATGGGTTGAGACATGATTTGCTCTTCAGAGAGGTCTTGACTTGCTTGCCTTCTTGACCGGGTCCGCAGATGATGTTTTTATGAAATGAAACATTGGGCCTGCCTCTGACCATTCCCTGTCGGGCTAATTTGTTGATGGTCTTCAAATTGATGTGAGACATCCTTTTGTGCCATAGCCTGTTTTGATCTGCAGTGCCTTCGGCAACAAAGCAAGGAATTACAGCACTAGTAGGTTTCCAATCAACAATGTACATGTTACCTGATCGGCTTCCTATGAGGACAATTTGTTTGGTCTTACTGTCCTTCACCTATAGTGATCTTCAAAGAATTTGATTGATAACTATTTGTTATACAACTGGCTAACACTAAGAAGATTGTATTGTAGTCCTTTTATATAGGCTACGTTGTTCACCTTTAATTTTCCTATAAGCAGGATTCATTTCCCTCTTGTTCTTCCTTTGAATTTATTACCGGATCACACCTTTGGACCTAGACCTTATACATAATATTTTAGATTGGTGATATCTCATATCATGTGGCGAGAACATCGCTGTCGAAGTATTAGATGTCCTTCTCCATGATATCATGTATTCAAGAGGTAAGTAGATTTAGGTGTTGATATTTGGGTCCTTAATTATTAGTATCTTTAGGTACCCAAACTTGCTTACAGCAATGGGTTTTATGTAGGTTGTGTTAGGTCCTCTTTTGTGAGATTTACATGGGGCAGGCACGTAATTGCTGTAAGCATTGTTATTATGCATGTAAATTTGAGAATTTTGGTTCCAGTAAGGTTGTTGTCTGGGGGGAGGAATCGTGTTAGTAGAACTGTGCGGAAACTTGCTTACGAGAACCATACCTGGGTTCATGTACCTAGGATTAAGGAGAAACGTACTGTTGATAGTACTGAGGTGCATACTATTGGTGGTGCTTGGGTATAACCTTCCTTCTTCTCTACTGGCGAGGTTTTTGGTATGCTTGGGGAGAATACTGATGATGTTGTGCATTGCGTCTTACAAGCTTATGAGGATGTGTGGTCCGCTGCTTGCGATAAGAACTTGGTGTCGGAATGGCAGCCTTTGATTTGTGAGAAGGTACACTTGTAGCATTTCCTTTGTCTACATGTGCAGTTTTAAAACTTTCTCGATTTTAGTGACAGGCTCCACCCATTTGACAAATACCATACTGGTTTTGCCGTTGTTAGAGAACGAGTTGTATCCTAACCCATGTTTAGCATGAACATGTTGTTTAGTGCTGAGGATATCTTCCATCCTCCTAGATGATTTCTCAAATGACTTGAGGATGGTCTCGAGTTCTCTTTCTCTTTTCTCGAGAAGTTGTATCTTGGCTTCCAGTAAAGCATAATCATTTGTCTTACATTGATTATGAGATTTTACCTCTTTTACTTCTGTTATAAGTTGATGATTGCTTTCCATAATTTTTTCATGAGTGACCTTGCTATTTCTGCAATATAAAGACATGTTTTCATAATTGATTTTTCAGCAAGTCATTTTCATCCTTCAGCTCTAGGTTGTAAAGAGAGAGTTGTAAGTTTTCTTTTTTAAGCTTCTCATGGGTTTTTTGAATGGTCCGAAACCCATTCATCATGTTTTCAAAGGTTGTGATGCATTCATAGGGTTAACTGAGGTTGAGCTTACCTCATCATAACTGTCGTTATCATCCACTTCCTTTGACATAAAGCACATGTAGGCTCTATCTTCGATTTTATTATCAGATGAGTCACTGCCAGTGATAGCCCGTGGGCATTTCTTTATTTTTTATAGGTGTGGGCATCGATTCTGGTTCCCCGATCAGTGCCTTCAGCTTATTTCTCGAGACACATCTCTTCTCATCCTTCTATTGTTGCTGCACCTCTATTAGATTATGTACCTTAGGATGAGGACATCTATTTGCATAGCGTCCTTGCTTCCTGCAATTATAACATCCATTAGAGTCTGCGGGGGATGGTGACTCAACGCTCACATTGTTAAAGGGTCTAGGCTTCTAGGGAGCCTCTTCGAATTTCTTAATGAATTTCATAAACATGTGCATGAGCAAAACCATTTCGTCTTGTGACAGAATATCATTATCGTTGTTGATGGCCTTGGATGTGCTAGGGGCAGAGCTGTGTCTTCTGTCGAATACAGCAGTCGGTGCTGTAGTATTGGATGGGGACTCTTCAGCCTTTTCCCTACTGTCAATTTCATACTTAAAAGCTTTGAGGTCAGAGAAGAGGACAAAAGTAGACAAATCATTAAGATTGCAAGACACATGCATAGCTGTGGTCTTAATGTCCCAACAGGCTTCAGCCTTTTCTCTATTGTCAATTTCAGACGTAAAAGCTTTGAAGTCATAGAAGAGGACAAAAGTAGACACATCATTAAGATTGCAAGACACATGCGTAGCTGTGGTCTTAATGTCCCAACAGGCAGGGAGTGATCTAAAGCTTTTAAGATTTTTCTCCTTTTATGTTTAAGCTTTTCCCAAAGCTTCAAGTTCACCAATAATGCCAGTAAATCTAAGATCAAGTTAGTGTTTCAGTGGTTTTCGTTTCGAAATATTCAAAAGGTGAGTTAGTTTTAAAATTTTATTTTCTTTTGAGAACTCAGTTCCCTAACAAATTAACTTGAGTTTTTCCCAATTATCTTAGTTGTCTTACAACTTTTTACCTTAGAGAATGTGGCATTAACTACGTCCACTGTTCCTCCACACAGGAGTAATATATTTATTAAAACCACGACATACAAAACTATGTGACTTTAACTAAACATGTTGTTGTATCATTCACACATATTGATACAGCCAACAACAGCTTAGGCCGTTCACACATATTGGATTTAGCTTCTTCGACTCTCTTCTTCTCACACGAATTGAAGCTTTGTCCTTGGCACTATTCATCCCACACAGGTTAGAGATAGCAAGACTTAGTCCACACAAGGCTAAGTAAATTCAACAGTAAGATTGGTATGACAAGATCGAACAACAGCTGTATGCTTGATGAGCGTTCGCTGTAAGTGTGTTGTTCATGTTGAGCACTTTGTATATTTCTTCTCTTTTGATGAAGCTGTATGCTTGAAGAAATTTAGTGCTCTTGTAAGCTTAATAATCAGATTATCAATTCTTTGAATCGCCAGGTGAGCAATGTCCTCTTGCTTGGGGCTATTTATAACCTTGGAAATAGATCCATTATAAATGTAGCCTGGCCGGTTGGCCAGACTGCTCTGATTGGCGACTTTAGAATATTTCGACTTAAAGGCGATTCTCATTTAATGCTTCCGACATTCTTTTTTACCAGCATTTCTCTTCAACCGTTTTAAATGTTATCCTATCAGCACAAAATGTTACTTTAACCTTGAATGCTTTGTGAATAAAGAATGTGCTTTCTAAATGGTTTAAAGTTTCTTTAATCCTGTTGGATTTATGTTTTAGTTTTCCTAAGTAAAACACTTACAACATGTTTGCTGTATCCAACATCTTCGTCTTTACTGTATCTTGAAAACTATGCTGTATGGAAGGACTCTTGACTTTGCTAGAAGTTCTTACGTTGTACGAATAGGCTGTATAATGTTCTCCTAACAACTTTCATACTTAGACTGATGTTATGACTTTGAAGATCTTGCTGTATGAGGCAATTATCAAAACACAGGGAGGATTTTTCCCAACAATTTCCCCTTTTTTGATAATGGCAAAACTTGTAATAAAGAGAGGTTGTCTTAAAGTCTTCTGTCAAAAGTTCTGATCTTCGAGACTTAGTCTAAAAATTTAAACTGCTCGCATGCAAGTTCTAAAATAATAAATCCTACAGGACTAAGTGTATTACAACTTAAATTTTGATTGGCGCGTAAGCGCAATCTTACAGGAAGTAATCCTAGTTGAATACAACTTAATCTATAAACTGTTCGCATATAAGTTCTTAGAGCTTCGAGACTTAGCGATATTTTATACTTGGTAAAATATTTTAACACAAAATATAATCAAAGTAATGACATTAGATCACAAGCTATAATCTTTTGAGATAAAAAAGTATTTTATTGATAAGCAGATTAGAGTGTTGTTTGTATTGGAAGTTTACATCAAAAAGTAAGGAGAATAAAGTAATATACAGATAACAGAAGTTCGATCCCCTATAAGACTGATGTTTCCAAGATTTCCGAGAAGGGTCGTGGTAGGTTCCCTTCCACCAGTTGATTAAGGTGTCTATTCCTCGATCCCTATATATGTTTCTTCCTTCATGTGATACGTCAAATGAGAGAATCCAGTCTTCTGGGTAGGTTGGCCGTTCACCCTTTTCGATTTTGGATTTCAGCTTGATATGGAGTGGGAGATTTCCTTCTGCTAGAAGCCTTGAGAACTCCTTGGCGACATCCTCCAGTGTTTTAAAGTGATTGAACATGGTTGCTTCCCTTACGAGAACACAAAAGTATCTCATTAGTTCATTATGCTTCCATGCCTTCAACTCTTCAGCTGTTGGCTGTCTTTCTGTCGGGTATTTGGTTTCTACAGGTTTCTGCACAATGTTCTTCCAAGGGAAGTTAGATTTAAGGACGAGAACTAGAAACCTTGTATCCTTTGGCTCCTTGACCTAGCCCGGGTCCGGCTAGTCTTCCGATTGCACCATCTCCTACCAGCCTCTTGAGCCTCTTCCCCCTCTTTGGTGTTATTAAGATCAAATACCATGCCATGAATTTCCCTAAGAATATCCAATGACTCAGCCTGCTTTCTTTTTAGATCTATGACGCAATGTACCTCGCAACCACTGATGTAAGTTCGTCGATCTTCTGATCATGAGTAGTTAGTTTTGATCTAGTAAATTCTAGGGCGGCTACTGTCTTGGACTCCATGACTCACAAATTTTCTTGTTCCTGTTTCAGGATGTGCTCCTGATGCTGCTTTAATTGGTTAAGGGCTTGCCGTAATGGATTGGGCATAAGTTGAAAAGCCTCTTCCACATCCTGTATGGAACTTTGAAGCTTCGGAAGTTCATCCTGAGTAGTTTCTCTCATCCAGTCGAGCTCCTTACCAATGTCGTACATGGCTTTGACAGCATTCTGTAAGAAGACAGTTTGGCGACCGATCTGTTGTAGCTGTTCGATGCGGGCTTCTGTGCGGGGTGAGTTGGGGTAAGCGAGCTTGGAATCAGATGGCTCTCCAAGCTATTTAAGTATGACATTGTGACGAGGCATTTGGGGTTCGTCATCAACTAGGAAATCCTATTCTGATCTGGATGGAGATCCTGTAGGGAGAGAAGTGTATACCTGTTGCTCGGCGGGAACCTCGGATGGTTCAACTTGTTGTGTTGTTAGAGAGATAGAGGGGAATGATTCCTCTTGTCTATGACTGGTTTATGCAGCCAGGGGTACAAGAAGGATTGGGTCTTCCTATTGGCTTTCAACGACCACCTGTTCCTTAAGAGGGACTGGATCCTCCTTTTGGATGGTGCGTGTTTCATCGACTCCAGTTGGAGGGACTGATTCCTCCTCTCTGGGGGCTGATGATGGTGGTTCAGCAGAAGTCCCTTAGCCATCAGCGGCCTTGCAGTGAGCAAAGTCTTTTTCACGAGCCTTCACACGTATCATCCTCAGACCTGTCTGTAGGTCATCGTCATCTCCATCTGAATAGGGATCTGAGTGATGTCTTGGGTTCTATGGCTTGTCGGCGGACTGTGACTTCCCTTTCAGTCGCGTGTTTTCTTTTGCCACAAAGTAAGAGGTGATCAGTTCATGGCAAAAGGGATCATCCCATCTGATCAAGACTTTGACATTTTGGGTGTCCATGACTTCCAGAACGAACAACTCTTCCTCTTTCCAGCTTTTCCAATTGTACAAGGGGTCGTATGGGGCGACCCTGTATAATTTCCACATTTTGAAGCGATCAAATTCTTCTTCAATCTGGACCTTTAGGAGAGTGTTATTTATGATGTCTGTGGGGGAGGGACTCTGAACATCATAGGGTTCTTTTGTCCGGTTTACATTCTCGACAGATAAGGGAGCCTCTTGAGAAGTGGGATTCATGATATGGTGGGATGCCCTGATGGGAGAGGGACTCCTAATAGGGGTGGAGGCCCTGTTTGGAGTGGTAATCATTGGCTCCAAAGGAGCAGCCGATTAACCGGTTCCTTCTAGTTTGACAAGTGTCTGGTCATCCGTCATAGCCAGCACATGCTCAGGATCTGCTGTGGGAACAACCATATTTTATTCCATAGGGGTTGCACTCTGTGGGATAACTACTGCGGCAGGTGCAGTGGGCAGAACTGCCTCAGTGGCCGCTGTAGCCACCGGGGTTGCCACAGAAACAGCTTCCGTCTATGAAGACTTCTTTGTATTCTGCTTCTTCTTTCTTTTCTCGATAGTTGTAGGAGAGCTGCTATCGAGAACATTTCATTTCTTGCTGACAACCTTCTTCTTGATATCAATGGATTAGATTTTGTCGGCAGATCAGTGATATCTCGGGGATCACTCGATGTCGGGAGGGAGAATAGGCTTGGCCTGTTGGCGAGAAGTGGCACCTTGTTGAATACCGTTGGTTTGGAGCCACCGAGAAACTTCCCAGCAAGGATCTTTTTGGCATTAGGGGACTGCTGTATTCCACATCTAGTCAGAATGTAATTCAGAATTAGGCCAAAAGACTTCCTCACAGAATCCGGATTCGACGCCTCCTGAAGCCGTTTCAAAATGATTTGGCACCAGTTAGCCTTTTCTCTAGTTATGATGATCACCATCATCCGAAATCTTAAACTTATGCACTTTTGAACGCTCCAGTCTGATTTTCAACAACTCTATAACAAAAGTCATGCAGGTACAAATAAGACAGGGTAAAGTTTTTCTTATGGCAGGAGAGATGAACGTGTGAAGGCTGAGAGTTCCCAGTGAATAAATTCCAATAGGCGTTCAATAGATCATTAGACCTAAATGTTTCCAGATCATCCAATGTGAAACCATTGGAGGGCAGTTTGTACAGACGCTCAAGGAGTTCCCGATTAACAGAGATCTCATTTTCTTGCACAGTGCTGATGACAGCAGTGAGGTCAGAACCTTTCTTGTCCGATGCATACAAAAACTCAGCATCAATATAAAATTCCTCTATGATTTTCTCATAGTAGTTTTCAAGATGCAACTACCCAAACGGTAGAGATCAGTTTGCTGCACATAGGAGAGTCATCAACTTAGCGAGCAAAGATTCGACCGTCAATGATCATGTCCTTATTCTTTACTAAAAGATATGAAGTATGGGAAGAAGACATATTTGGAGGAGTGTATATAAAGTAGGTTAGAAAGCTTTGAAAGTATGTAGATTGTATGATGTAGGCTCGATAATTATGCAGAAAGCGTAAAGAGTGTGTGGATCAGCATACTGGCCCTTTTACAGTGTGGAGGGAAGCTAGGTTACAGTTAACGATCAGATTTAAGGGATGGGAACCGTCTTTGAATAAACGTACAGGATGGATTTAGATGTAACTGTTACGTCTAATCTGACAGTTTTTGAAATTAATGATCGGTCCCACTTCTAACACAGTTCGACTTCCACTATTGCACGATACGGTGATTTGAATTACGAAATTGTGATTTTTAAGGCATTAAAGTCCAGGATTCTCTTTAGTATTGATAGATAAATCATTTTAAATTCAGACAATGCAAGTGGACTAAAAACTGTTTGTAAGGTTCAAGAGTATGAATTTAGACACACTTAAAATATTAATTGATATCCTACAGTGTATGTGCTGTATTCGTGAAAATACAGCATTTCCCCTTGAAAGGTACATTTAAGATTCACTTCTTACAACAATTTTGGATTAACACTGTATTCTTGGGTTATACAGTATTCCCCCTTAATTAATGCACACATAATCTGTAGGAAGATTATAATGCCTTATTCTTCCTACAGTAAGGATATAACTTGGAGTTCTGAGTGTACAATTAAATAAAGTGGATACTGTGTGCATGGGTCTTACAGCATTCCCCCTCAATTGATGAGTAAAATATACAAACTTACAGGGAGTCGGGATAGATATTATTAATACGGACACACCTTTAGAGTACGAGTATTAATGTTAGAGTATAATTACAAGGAGTGTAATGCCCCTAGTTATCTAGCTATTGAGTGCTGTTGGATTGCTGGAAGAACCAGAGTTAAAGCTCTGTGAGTTCTTGTTACAAATATGAAGTTCTCTGTACTGTTTACTGTGTCTAATCATCGTAACGTCCCTTTTTCCAATGCTGGAGATATCCTATTTATAGAAGAGTAGGTTGTTGTGATGTCTCCGTCCCAAACGGGCGATCGCCGTTCCTGCATTAAATTAAGCCGGAAATCGTCTCGTCATGTGGGACTATTTCCTTAAAGTCCGCAGCTGTTGCTGGCAGCCAGATGCGCGAACCAATGGGAAGGTGACATGTGCCTCACATCGCAATCTTGGGAGGTCCCACCTAGGACCTTTCGGCGGGTTTGTCGGTAGGTGAGGCTGTCCTTGTCACCAACAACCGCTGATGGGCTGGAGTCAAGCCTGTTCTTGTGGCGCCTTTTGCGGATCTGCACGTGGGCCTTCATCCCGAGATTCGGTCTTCGCAGACTTTGACAGACGTTGGTTTTACACGTGGCATAGGACGGTCGTCCTCAGTCGGGTACTAGAGGAGATCGCTAGGTGCCAAGAAACAATCGCCATGGACGTCGGCCGTTAGGCACTTGACCATGATCAGGCATCTCTGGTTGGCACGTCTACCTTGGTATATTTGATCTTAAACATTACCGATTCCAAATTCAATCTTAAATACAAATACAAGTTTCCTCCTTGTAAATTCATAATCAAAACCAATTACCAATTATCATCATCAATCCGGACAATCTGATTAATTCAACATTATAGATAATCATATTCCAAGGGTTTCAAATAACTCAATCATTCGATTTGAACACTTGTTCAATACGTATGAACTTCCTAACTAAAAGATGCATAATAGTCTCATCAAACTCGAAATCATATTCGTATTCCTATACGAATATTGTACCAAAACACATAACTTAGTTCGAGATATGAATATTCCATATTCATATCCAAAACACCAACACCTCCTAAAAACATTCATCATATCAATGATCAATTCATCTCGATATTCAGGATTTCATAACATATCCGATTCCAACTTCAACTTTAAACACGAATCAACAAGATTCCTTTTTGTTCATACTTGTAAACAATATTATCGGCATAATAGACAATCTGAACTACTCAAATAGTTCAATACCATTAATAATCTTGTTATGAGACTAACCATAATGTTTCCAGATTCAAACTTGTTATCATGATTCATATTTCGTCAAGAACAAATGAATTCTACCACTACAATCAACATAGTCTTGGTTTCAATCATCAAATACATGATTATACTTAAAACCATTATGTATTCTATCATATATTCCTCTTTGATGTGATATATAAACCAAGAATCCAAGAACACCAAGAATACCATGATTCCATAATCATGATTACATAATCAAAACATAGATCATCATATAATTACCTTTTTCGACATGCATTATTTATAACACCACAAATCATAGCAATACTACCATAATCGTCATCATACGAGGTAAACAACGGCAATAACATCAAGAATCCAAAATGAATGAAGGAATTACATCGACATATCTTTTCATCACGATCTAAAACCACTACAATCGCACCAATACTCATATATCAACAACAAAACCCGATAATCTATCATACGAGCATTATTGAACGAATCACAACCCTTACAACATGAATAACCTTAATCAAAATCTTCAATCTCTTGTCACAATACCATTCATTCATATATAACATCATAATAACAATAAAGTAGATTAACATGCTTCCTAACATGTAATCATCATTGCGAACTCGAGCTATACTCGGAGGTTCACAAAGGGTGCTTGATATTGAAGAACCACGATGAAGAACAATAGAACTCCTTCGGATGATTGTTATCAACTCTAAGAACAACTCCAATCCAAGCTCCCAAGCTCATAACTAAGTTAGAAGATCCAAAAGTCGGTCTTGGAAGGGTGAAGTATGCAGAAACAAGGTGAAACCTCTTCAAAATGACGAAATGACGGGCCTCACACACACACACACACACACACACACACACACACACAAACACACACACACACACACACACACACACACACATATATATATATATATATATATATATATATATATATATAAACATCCCTTACGTACGCTATATGAACTATTTAGCATACGTAATAGCCATTACGTACGTTATCCTTCATTGGTAGCGTACGTAATGATAGTCTAGAACCTCCTGTCTCAATTCGTTCGATGCATTACGTACGTAAAACAAGTGCCATAGCATAACACATACGTTGACTTGCTACAGTAAATGTCCAATTAGCGTACGTTATACACTAATCGTAGCGTACGCTAACCTCAGCGTTAGCTCGCCCGTCCACATCCGCGCCGAAAGCTGCCCACCATGGGCCCACCTGTCGATCATATCTCGGATCCTGCTTGATACGAACTTTACGTACGTTAACTCATCCACTTAACATATGTAATAGCTGTGCACCTTATGTACGTTAACTATCCTTCTTAACGTACGTAATCCTTATGCATTAGCGTACGTTAAGTATACATCGTAGCGTGCGCTATCGTGGCTGTACTTATCCATTTACAGCTATTCTTGTCCAACGTCTCGACATACAGAATACGAACATACGACATACTGAATACACATACTCCTCCCGAAAATATTCTCATACGATACCTCTGATACACGATATCTTTATATACAATTGTCGACCAAGTATGACAATTATACAAATACAGCTGTCTCAGTCTTCAATTTATTTTATCCATATTGTATAGACACCAAGCTATACATATCTCAGATAAAATATTGCGAAATATTTATACTGAAAATCCGGGTATTACAAATATTGGCTACAATAAATAATGTTGTAGGTGTTTTACTTAGGAACAGTAAAAAGCAAAATCAACATAACTTAAAAGGAACTTTAAACTGTTGAGAAATAAAGTTTCTTTATTCATGGGATTCGTTGCTTAAATCGAAGGCGCAGCGGAAGCAAAAAAAATATAATTTAACTGAACCCATTAAAGTGGATCTATCATGCATCATATATACGAATATAAATAGACAAGAGTAAAGTAATCGAAAACATACCCTTGTAGTCCTTTGATTAAATGTCGGTGGAGAGTTTGCCACAAACCGAATTTTGCAAGCCTTCTTGAAAAATCCCAAGCACCGAAAATATCGTGCCTCTACTAGCCGCGTGCCGGAAGATGACCGAAAAAACTTATATATATATATATATATATATATATATATATATTCTCCAAGAGTATGGCTAGAAATATATATATATATATATATATATATATGTTTGTATGTATATATATATATACATATTGTATAGAGAGAGTAGCTTATTAAAATTATTTAAAATACTCTAATTGTATAAATATAATTTTTCTCTCAATTTTTCTTCCCAAATTTTCTCTAAGAAAATGATGAACAAAATGAACAAACTTCTCTCTTAAAAACCTTAATGACAGCCGCGTACTCACACATGGAGTGGAAAGATGATTATGGTGGTGTTGGTTTTATTAAGTAAAATCCACACATAATTTCAAAATCCTTTTTATAAATAATTCACAAAATAAATTATCCCCAAGCCCACATGATCTCATCTTATATAACAACAAAATATGATGATAAATAAATTGGGGGGGGGGGGATATGGTAGAAGGGAGTTAATTCGTTTCGGTCCGTGACACGGACCGTTGTACGTCTAGCCCAATAAATACACCTTTGTACGTCTCAAATAAAATTAATACAACTAATCAATCTAATTAATTATTTATATCAAAATATTATTTCCACAAGAAATAATTAATTATCCAGTAATTTATTTAATTCACCGAACTAATTAAATTTATCCAATAAATTAAATTAGACATCAAATGTCCAAAATTCATTAAGAGAGAATAAGCTCACATTTATCCGTCGTCTCCCAAATGCGCGATTCGGTAGGTCTGTCTTGAAAAGCAATGGGAGGAACCAAAGAGTTATAACACCACCTAGCCAGTCCTGTGGCCTACAATGTCGTGAATACCAGTATCCGTATAAACCCATATTTCATATGTCCCGATTAAGTTATAGGGTCATGGTCAGTCAAACACTATATGTACTTAATGTTATGCGTAATTTAATGCAAATCGAGATCACTGAGCTCTCGTGTCTCTAATACAACTAGCTCAAATGCTTTGGCTAAAGACTTGTGATCTCATCTACTAATAACCGTATAGGACATACACCTGTTCACTTACAAGAGAAAGAATCCTATCTTGGTATTCAGTAGAATCTGCTACTTGCCCGTTAAGATACATGCCGAGGTTCACCCCC
The DNA here is from genome assembly GCA_033398695.1 of Orobanche coerulescens. Classification (NCBI taxonomy): domain Eukaryota; kingdom Viridiplantae; phylum Streptophyta; class Magnoliopsida; order Lamiales; family Orobanchaceae; genus Orobanche; species Orobanche coerulescens. Next base: position 70,086,769 of record CM065803.1, read on the forward strand.
ACCTTTCGATTTTCTAGGTCGAACTACTCTAGAAAAAAACTTAACGTAATAAGTGTTGGGATTCGGCGCCTAAAATGAAGGCCCAGCGGAAGCGGTAAAATGAAAATTAATTCGATCTGAATCCCTACGAGGATCGATCGAGCTACTAATATACGAATATATAAACGAAATCACAAGAGATATTAGAAACTCACCCTTGTAGTCCGTTGATTAAATGGATTCCTTCTCTTGAGCTATTCCCCAAGCTTTTGAAATCCCGAACACCGAAAGTACCGTGCCTCTACTTGCCACATGTCGGAAAAACGATCGGAACGACTTCCACTTTGTTGTCCTCCAAGGACACGGCTAGAACAAAATGGTAGGAGCTATCAAATATAATTTAAAACACTATAAGTGTATAGATATATTTTCTCTATTTATTTTCTCTTAATTTTTCTCTTAGAAAAATGTGAAGGAAAAATGATGAAGAAGATGACTTGAGTAAAGGGAGTTTTTCACTCTATCTCACTATTGAAAATGCCGTGAGTATATCTCAAAGAATCAAGAGGTGGTCATTTTTCTCCATACATATCACTATATATTATTGTTTCACAATGAATAATAATACCAACCTTTTTATTTTCTTTGGTCTTCCACCAATTAAGGTGGAAGACTAAGGCCCTGTTCTTTTGGACTTATTTTTCAGTTTTTCAGTTCAGTTCAGTTCAATTCAGGTCCATTCAGTTCAGTTCAGTTCAGTTCAGCTCAGTTCTTCTTCTTCTTCTTATTATTATTATTATTAATCTTAATTATTATTATTGTTATTATTACTAATAATATTACTATTATCGTTGTTGCTGTTAATTACTATTATTATTATTATTATTATTTACCATTATTATTATTATTATTATTATTTACCCTTAATATATATTTGATTCGATTCGATCGATTCGATTGATTCAGTCCATTCGATTCGATTGATTCGCCTGGGCCAGATCCATTCGATTGATTCGATCTGATTCATTCAGTCCAAAAGAACAGAGCCTAAGACCAAGATAACAAACAAGGTTGGTTCGGCCATCTAGAAGAACACGGAGCAATCCGGTCCGTTTCGGACTTTCTCGAGTCCAAACAGATAAATTCCATTCCGTTCCGATGTATTTATATCAATTAATTAATCCAATAAATTTATTTAGACATAATTAATTTCTCCAAGAAATATTATATTCATGAATTAAATTAATCATCCAGTAACTTATTTAATTCATTACACTGAAATTAATTTATCCAATAAATTTATTTAGACATCCAATGTCCCAAAATTAATTAGACATCCAATGTCCAATAAATTAGATATCCATTATCTAATATATATAAAGAGAGAATATGCTCGATTCATTCCGTTGTCAATCCTATTGCGCGACTCGGTAGGTCTGTCTCAATTAGCAATGGGAGGAACCAAAGAGTAGTAGCACCACCTAGCCAGCCTGGCGGCCTACAATGTACCTCAACTGAGAACGAATGATTGGGATCATTCAAAAACCATTCTATCGTGAATACCAGTATACGTATAAACCCTTCTTTCACATGTTCCGATCAAGTTATAGGGTCACGGTCAGTCAATCCCTATCTGTACTTGACGCTATGCATGCGTTAATGCAAATCGAGGTCATCGAGCTCTCGTGTATCCAATACAACTAGCTCCAATGCTTTGGCCAAAGACTTATGATCTCATTTGCCAATAACCGCATAGGACATATAACCCGTTCACTAACAGGAGAAAGAATTCTATCTTGGTATTCAGTAGGACCTGCTACTTGCCCGTCAAGACACACGTCGAGGTTGACCCCCACCTTTCGGTTTTCTGGGTGGAACTACTGTAATGAAAATCTTAACATCACAAGCACATCCATACCAAATACTCCAGTCGAAGGTTCACGAATACCTATCACAACCTTTAGATTCCGTCATTGACTGTCCCGGAGTGAAACCGTGTGACGAATCGAGGGTGAGTCGGTTCGAGTATACTAATCCAATTAGCATACCTATAACGTGTGCTCCCACTAACTATTAGTGTTCGACAGGCACTCTCCACGTCAAAGAACACGTCATACAAGTCTTCACATAAACTTAACGCCCAGTCAAGTTTCATCGACTTGCGAACGATTAAGTATTTGAGCTATAAACCTTTCCAGTGCCGATCCCCTTATCCAATAAGGAGTGGAATTTTTTGCACTCAAATACACGGACTAGTTTCTATATATATATTTACGAGTCAAGAATGCCAGTAATTACCAGTAAATAAAGAAACATTCATCTGCCTTATATAAATGATTTACACAATTACAAGTACAATTCCCTCACTCAACATCTTCTGAGTGGCATTCGAGGGCATACTCCTAACAATAAGCACATTCCTACTAAATCCTCAAGTAGAAGGTTCATAGATACTTATCACAACCTTCGATTCCATCATTGACTATTCCGGACTGAAATCTGTGCGATGAATCGAGGGTGAGTCGGTTCTAGTATACTAATCCCATTAGCATACCTACATTGTGTGCTCCCACTAACCATTAATGACGACAGGCACTCTCTAAGTCAAAGAACACGTCACACAAGTCTTCACATAAACTTAATGCCCAATCAAGTTTCATCGACTTGCGAACGATTAAGTACTTGAGCCATAAACACTTCCAGTGCCAATACCCTTATCCAATAAGGAGTGGAATATTTGCTATCAAATACACATACTAGTTTATATATATATATATATATATATATATATATATATTTATGAGTCAGGAATACCAGTGACTACTAGTAAATAAATAAACATACAATTTCTTTTTTGATAAGTATTTACATAACAACAAGTACTATGCCCTCACTCATCCATCCTTTGAGTGCCATTAGAGGGCATATCCCTAACAATCTCCCACTTGCACTCAATGTCACACACCATAATATCTAGTACCCTTGTTCTCCGAATGATTCTCCAAGCTTATTTGAGAAAGGGCTTGGTCATTCGATCAGCGTTGTTATCTTCTGAGTCTACTCTATGCAGTACAATATATCATTTGCGAATAAATTCTCTCACGAGATGATACTTTCTCTTAATATGTTTTGTACTGTGTGAAACCGCAGCTCCTTGGCATGTGCTACAGCTTAATCATTGTCACATAAATGTTGGGACTCGATGCCTAAATCGAAGGCCCAGCAGAAGCGGTAAAAGGAAAATTAATTCGATCTGAATCCCTACGAGGATCAATCGAGCTACGTATATACGAATATCAAAAAACGAATTCACAAGAGATATAGAAACTCACCCTTGTAGTCCGTTGATTAGATGGATAACCTTTTCTTGAGGCTATTCCCCAAGCTCTTGAACGATCCAACGCCGAAAGCACCGCGTCTCGACTTGCCACGCGCCGGAGAAACGACCGGAACGACGATCACCTTGCTATCCTCCGAGGATACGGCTAGAGCTAAGTGATGAAGCTATATATGTAAATATTACTACACTCTAAGCGTTTTAATCTTACTCTCTCTATATGATTTTCTCTCAATTTTTCTCCAAGAAAAATGAAGAAGAAGTGAATGTAGAAGATGAAGATGAGTGTTAAACTCAAAGTCTATCTCTCTCTCTCTATCCTCACGTTGGAAGTGGAATCCTTGTGAGAAGTGAGATGTCTTCTTCCCTTTATTCAACTCTTCACATGTTACATCTCATTATTATGAGAATCAAAGCTCCACCACCTCAATGATCAAAACATTAAAGAATGGAACAAGGACCCATATGAAAGTGGGTGGAAATGTGGGGGGCGGCCCATGTAGAAATCGGACAAGTTCGGTTCGTTTCGGACTCCCGCGAGTCCAAACAGATAAACTCCGACTCCGTTCTGATGTATTTGTGTCGTTTAATTAATCAAATTAATTAAACCTATCAAATACAAAATAACATAATTAATTTCTCCAAGAAATAATTATATTCATGAATTAAATTAATCACCCAGTGAAATATTTAATTCATTAGGCCGTAAATCAATTTATCCAATAAATCGATTTAGACATCCAATGTCCCAAATTAGATATCCAATATCTAATATTCATAATGAGAGAATTAGCTTAATTCATTCTGTCGTAAATCCTAATGCGCGACTCGGTAGGTCCATCTCAGTCAGCAATGGGAGGAACCAAAGAGTAGTAGCACCACCTAGCCAGCCTGGCGGCCTGCACTGTACCCCAACTGAGAACGAATGATTGGGATCATTCAACAACCATTCTGTCGTGAATACCAGTATACGTATAAACCCTTCTTTCAAATGTCCCGATCAAGTTATAGGGACACGGTCAGTCAAACCCTATCTGTACTTGACGCTATGCATGCGTTAATGCAAATCGAGATCATCGAGCTGTCGTGTATCTAATACAACTAGCTCCAATGCTTTGGCCAAAGACTTATGATCTGATCTGCCAATAACCGCATAGGACATATATCCCGTTCACTAACAGGAGAAAGAATTCTATCTTGGTATTCAGTAGGACCTGCTACTTGCCCGTCAAGATGCACATCGAGGTTGACCCCCGCCTTCCGGTTTACAGGGTCAAACTACTCTAATGAAAATCTTGACGTCACAAGCACATCCCTACTAAATCCTCAAGTCGAAGGTTCACGAATACCTATCACAACCTTTCGATTCCGTCATTGACTGTCTCGGAGTGAAATCCGTGTGATGAATCGAGGGTGAGTCGGTTCGAGTATACTAATCCAATTAGCATACCTATAACGTGTGCTCCCACTAACCATTAGTGTTCGATAGGCACTCTCCATGTCAAAGAATACGTCATACAAGTCTTCACATAAACTTAAGACCCAGTCAAGTTTCATCGACTTGCGAATGATTACGTATTTGAGCTATAACCTTTCCAGTGCCTATCCCCTTATCCAATAAGGAGTGGAACGTTTTGCTCTCAAATACACGGACTAGTTTCTATATGTTTATTTACGATTTAGGAATGCCAGTAACTACCAGTAAATAAAGAAACATTCATTTGCCTTATATAAATGGTTTACATAATTACAAGTACAATGCCCTCACTCAACAACCTCTGAGTGGCATTCGAGGGCATACTCCTAACAATCTCCCACTTGCACTCAATGCCACACACTATGGTATCTAATACCCATGTTCTCCAGATGACGCTCTAAGCTAGTCTGAGAAAGTGGCTTGGTCAGTGGATCGGCGACGTTGTCGGCCGAGTCTACTCTGTGTAGCACAATGTATCCCTTCCGAACAAATTCTCTTACGAGATGATACTTCCTCTCAATATGTTTGGTGCTGTTGTGAAACCTCGGCTCCTTGGCCTGCGCTACAGCTCCGTCGTTGTCGCAAAGATGCTGGAATAGGCACAAAGACATGGTATCACTTGAAGTTCTCCCAGAAACTTCTTAATCCATAACCCTTCCTTGGAAGCCTCCGAGGCTGCTTGATACTCATCCTGACAGGTGGAATCAGTAGTCGCGCTTTGCTAGGCACTACGCCAAGATACTGCTCCTCCATTAAGAGTAAATATGTAGCCAGAAGTGGACATCGAGTCGTCCTTCAGTCCTTGGAAGTCCGAATCAGTGAATCCCACCACATCCAATTCTCCACCGCCATACATCAGAAACATATCTCTAGTCATTCTTAAGTACTTGAGAACGTTCTTTACGGCAATCCAATATTCCCTACCTGGGTTTGCCTGAAACCTACTCACCACGCTTACAGTATGCGCGATGTCAGGTCTTGTACACAACATAACAAACATAAGGCTACCCACGACCGAAGCATATGGTATATTACTCATTTCCTTGCGTTGTTCCTCACTTTGAGGACACATCTTCAAGGAGAGTTTTATTCCATGTTGCATCGGTAGGAACCCTCTTTTAGAATCATCCATCTTAAATCACTTTAAGATTTTATCTATATAGAGGGCTTGGGAAAGACCTATTGTTCTCTTCGCTCTATCCCGGTAGAGTCGAATACCAAGAATATAGGTAGCTTCTCCCAAGTCTTTCATGGAGAAATTACTCGAAAGCCAAGCTTTCACAGAACTGAGCATTCCCACATCATTTCCTATTAGTAGAATGTCATCTACATATAGTACTAAGAATGCAATCTTGCTCCCACTAACCCTCTTGTATACACAAGGTTCCTCCTCATTTTGTACGAAATCAAACTCTTTGATTGCCTCGTCAAAACGAAGGTTCCAACTACGCGACGCTTGCTTCAGTCCATAAATGGAACGCTGAAGCTTGCACACTTTCTGAATATCGACTTCGGACACAAAGCCTTTAAGCTGCTCCATATAGATTTCCTCCTTGAGGAATCCATTAAGGAAAGCCGTCTTTACGTCCATTTGCCATATCTCATAATCGTGGTAGGCAGCTATAGCAAGCATCATGCGAATAGACTTGATCATGGCTACAGACGAGAAGGTATCGTGGTAATCGATCCCTTCCTTCTGGGTATAACCCTTTGCCACAAGCCTGGCCTTATAGGCGTCAACCTTGCCATTACCATCAGTCTTTCTCTTGTAGATACACTTGTTCCCAATAGGCACTATGCCCTTGGGGCGGTCTACTAGAGTCCAGACCTGATTGACATGGATCGAGTCTATCTCAGCTTCTATAGCTTCACGCCATTTCGCGGAGTCTACATCCACCATCACTTGGTCATAGGTCATCGGGTCGGTCTCTTGGCTATCACTTGGAACCTCATGGAGACCGAGCTCCTCCAAGTGCATAAGCCCATACCTCTCAGGTAAATGAGACACCCTACTAGACCTACGAGGTGGTTGTACTTGTGTTTCAGAAAGTTCGGTTCCAGTTTCTTGCACAGGTGTCTCTCGAGGAGTTTCATTGTATTCTTCTAAAGAAATACTTCTACCTGCTCCGCCTTCCTGAATGAACTCATCTTCCAGGAAGTGTGCTTGTAAAGCAACAATGATCATTCGATCTTCGGGCATGTAGAATAGATATCCAATCATCCCAGATGGGAATCCAATGAAACGTCCCTTCGCAGACCTAGCTTCCAACTTTTCTACCTTAGTCTTCTTGACATACGCGGGACATCCCCAAATCCTAATATGATTAAGACTTGTATTCCTTCCCTCCCACATCTCATGTGGAGTTTTAGGAACGGATTTGGAAGGACATCTGTTCAAGATATACACGGCAGTCAGGAGTGCATACCCCCATAGGTAAATCAGCAAGTCTGTATAGCCCAGCATGGAACGGACCATGTTCAACAGGGTTCGGTTGCTTCTTTCTGACACACCATTTAACTGAGGAGTACCTGGAGGTGTTAGTTGTGAAACTATTCCATGTTCCTTAAGGAACTCGTCAAACTCCGTACTTATATACTCGCCACCTCGGTCCGACCGAAGTGCTTTGATATGATTACCAGTTTGTTTCTCGACTAGGGCCTTGAATTCCTGGAATTTCTCAAAAGCCTCAGATTTATGTTTCATTAAGTATACATAACCATACCTAGTATGATCATCTGTAAACGTAATGAAATATTGATATCCGCCACGTGCTGCTTCCAAAGCACCACATACGTCGGTATGGATTAATCCCAGTTTATCAGCGGCTCTTTCAAAAGTCCCTGTGAAGGGGGACTTAGGCTCTGTTCTTTTCGGTGAATGAACTGAATCAATCAATCGAATCGAATCGAATCGAATCGAATCGAATGGATTCGAATCGAATGTAACTAAATCGAATCGAATCGAATGGACTCGAATCGAATCGAATCGAATCGAATCAAATATATATTAAGGGTAAATAATAATAATAATAATAATGATAAATAAGAATAATAAGAGTAATTAACAACAACAACAATAATAGTAATATTATTAGTAATAATAACAATAATAATAATTAAGATTAATAATAATATTAAGAAGAAGAAGAATCGAAATTGAATCAAGGCCCAATCGATCGAATCGAATGGGCCGAATCGAATCGAATCAAATCGAAAAAATAAGTCCAAAAGAACAGGGCCTTAGTCATTTTGCCTTTAAGGCAAGATTCACAAGTAGGAAAGGGATCCGATCCCCATGGACCCTTAAGTCCATCCTTTTCCATCTTGTAAACCTTGGTCTGACCAACATGACCAAGTCTAAGATGCCATTTCAAAACTTGATTGGTTTCATCGCTACAATGTTTTCTAGTCATAGTATTCACAACTACTTTGTTGCTGAGATTTAGATGATACAATTCATTTAACAATGTAGCAGTACCCACTAGTTTATTTCTAAAATAAATTTTGCAGAAACCATCACCAATGAAAAATGAAAAGCCTTTTTGGTCCATGACCGGAATGGATACAATGTTTTTGTGCCCCTTGGGCAAAACAAGTGCATCTTCTAAAGTAAAAACAAAGCCGGATTCTAAACCCAAAAGAAGTGATCCTATGTCGGTCGCCTCGACACTATGCCCGCTTCCGACTGTGATCATAACTTCTCCAGCTCCAAGCTTCCTACTTTGTTCAGATCCTGATTCACGGTACAAATATGAGAACTATCACCAGAATTCAGTATCCAGGAAGTAGAAAATACAGTAGCAGAACAATTTGTTTCCAAAACTAAAAGTTCTGTACCTGAAGTGCCATGAAGAATCGGACAGTCTCTAGCCCTGTGTCCCAGCTCACCGCACTTGAGACAAGCATCCTTCTTCTTCTTGTTCTTCGGAACCATCGGGGCCTTGCGCTTTCCCTTAAGGTCCTTAGCTTGTGGTCCAGTCCGCTTCTTGGTCTTTTTCTTCTTATTCTTAGACTTCCGAAGTCCAGAAGAAATCACAAGGGCAGACTCCTTCATTTGCGGAGTCTTCATCTGAGACTGAGCGGTCACCAGTTTGTTCATTAGCCCAGCTAAGTTACATTCAATCTCATTGCAGTTAAAGTTCATAACAAACTTTGAGAAGGAATCAGGGAGAGACTGTAGGATAAGGTCGGTTTGGAGAGAAGTATCCATTTTAAAATCAAGAGCCTCTAATCTCTCGATCATGGATATCATTTTGAGGACATGTTCCCCAACCTTCTCACCTTCCTTCATCCTTGCACCGAACAGTTGCTTGGATATCTCATATCTAGCAGTTCTGCTGTGCTCACCATAATGTTCGGTTAAGTGAGATAGAATCTGCCTAGCAGAAGTCATTTTCTCATGAGCTCTCTGAAGCTCATTAGACATGGAAGCCATCATATAAGCACGGACTTTCATGTCATCCTTAACCCACTTTTCGTGGTTTTCAATCTCTTCCTGATTGGCTCAGGTCCGCACAGGAGGCGCCGGAATGTCCGTCTCCATGACGTATCCCAGTGCCTCTATACTGAGGACAATCATCAGATTGCGGAGCCAATCCACAAAGTTAGGTCCCATTAAGGTGCTCTTTTCGAGTAGAATTGCGAGTGGATTCATAGTCATATTGAGATTTGTTTGCATTAAGTATAACAGATTAATTAGTGACTCATTCAATTATGTTCTGAGTATAGAATAAAGGTCTTTTCTATTCTTGTTACCCAGCTCCCACTATTTTTATCGGAATAACACACTCCCATGTGAAATCCGGAAGTATCGTCGCTCTACTTCATAGTGGTGATCGAGTTCTTTATAAATCTTAATAGAGGGCAACCGAATAGGTTTCTAGTCTATTAATTTTCATAAAGTGGTGTCTGTTGGGATAAATAATATTGTTTTGATAATTGCCAAACAACAAAAGCTTGATACAGCAAGCCCTGTATCGAAAGCCGGTTGAAGTTGCAATCATGTATCGAAGATCTTATCACAGCGCTAGCATACAGCAAGCTCTCGCGCCACCAAGATATAGCAACAAAGTCTAAATAAACGCCAAGTATGGAAGCTGTCTCGAACCTCAATACAGCACCCCTCCATACAGCGCCGGACTATTCCAAATATGGCTACAGCTCTAGTGGATACAGCATTCACATCGAAACAGGACTGAAGACCGTTTGGAAAGGAATCTTTAGTATTCACTAAAGTCAAGTACCGTTTGATAAAGAAGTATTTAAATACTGAAAGGATAAAGTATTTAAATACTGAAGCTGTCAGAGATCTTCAAATCCCGTAATATCCGGATCCTGGTCCTTTCAAGTCATCTATTCAAGTTATCACAGAATCTTACCCAACGGATCTATCTCAACGGATATAATATTCAGAAGACTATATATATCTCATAAGAGCGTTGAAGATATATAATATAGATATACATAGAGATATACACAACCGAAGTTACCAAGTGAAGAAGCTATCATTATATACATCAGAGCAAAACATATCTCAAAGAAGCTTTCTGCAAATCAGATCAAAAGAGATATACAGTGCTCAACATCAAGAACAGTCATCTTCAGCTCAAGAACTTCATATTAAAAGCTGCTGTTCTTACCTGGTTACCTACCTTTTACCTTGTGTAAAAACCGAGCTCTGTGTGAACTCAACAAGTTATTCTGAACTGTGTGGGACGAATAAGAAGACGAAGCTTTGGAACTGTGTGTGAGAAAGCTAGTCAAAAAGGAAGCTTTAACCAATTTGTGTGAACGGTTGAAAGAGACAGTCTTTGTATCTATCTGTGTGAACGATACAAGGATAGGTTTGATTATAAATACATAGTTGTGTACGCAGTATTTATAATAAACGTTTTACTCCTGTGTGGAGGACCAGTGGACGTAGAGGGGTTTACCTCGAACCACTTAAATACTGTGTCATTTACCTTTCGCCGTTACTGTTTTCATAACTGTGATTTATACAAGTATACATCGCAAAACCACATCGCACCAAGCTAACAGGAGAATAGACCGAGTTGCTGTATCGACGGCAACTTACTATATTAAAGACTTCCGCTACGCACTCAGATTCGAAAACCATATAGCCTGTTGTTTAAACATTTCCCAAGCTGTATCGAGTATACTCAGTAAAGGGACCAACAATTGGTATCGGAGCGGTTGATTCTAAAAAGAATCAGTCGTATTTTTAACTGAATTAGATCCTTAAAAATACTTATTTTCGAAAACAGTCTTTGTAATTCCCATCTTCTAATATGGATACCTTTATGTCTAATAAGATATCTATGTTTCACATTAACGAGTTTGATGATTGAGAAATAGGATGAAGAACAAACTCAAAGCCTTCATTGGAGAAACAAAAGCTCCGCCCGCATCAACAAAGACCGAAGAATGTCTTCAGGTGGTCACTGATAGTGATTCGTCTGATGATGAGCTAGAGGATAGAGACTATGTGTGCTCTATGGCCGAAGTTAAAGAAGAAAATGAAGACGGCGATGATGATGAGGTAAGCTCCACCTCAACTATTCCTAATGCATCTCATACCCTTGAAAATATGTTGAATGAATTTAATAACATTCAAACGGCCCATGAGATATTGGAAGGAGAAAACATACAGCTTGAAATTTCTAACTTAGAGCTGAAAGAAGAAAATGACTTGCTAAAGAATAATTACGAAAACAAGTCAGTTGATTGCGAAAACAGCAAAGTCAATTTAGAAAAACTCATGGAGAGCAATCATCAACTTGCTCATAATCTAAATGAGACTAAGTCTCATCTCGAAAGCAAGACAAATGATTTGGCTCTACTCGAAGCCAAAGTAAAATCTCTCGAGAAACGTGAAGGAGAATTAGAGACAATCTTGAAATCTTTCGAGAAATCCTCTAAAAGAATGGAAGTGATCCTAAGCACTGGGCAACATGCTCATGATAAACGTGGCTTAGGGTACAACTCGTTCTCCAACAAAGAAAAATCTAGTACGGTATTCGTCAGGAGTGAGGAATCCATCCCTGTATCAAAAGAAGTTCCGAGTTCTGTAAAAGAACCTGTTGCACCGCGGCAAAAGCTGCCATTCCGCCCCCGCAACTCTACTATTCGAGACAGTGGAACCAACAGCCACTCAGAAGGCGTACTCAACAGCATGCTCCACAAGCATATCATAAACGCCAGCAGTCATTCAGGAAGAAGGCTGTATCCAACCAACAAAGGCCCGTCGGCGGTACTCTCGATCTGGCGCCTGATAAACCTTGGAATCGGGAGCCCCGTTATCCATCAAGACAGCAAGTGCCCGATCAGTATCAACAACATCGTTGGGAATCCAACTGGAGACCTAGAAGGCAAGATGTTAGGCCAAAGAAAATGGCTCCACTTCCGAGACGACAATCGTACTGGAATAACAACCATAATTCTCTATTTTTCATGCATTATAATGATTACAACGACTACGTGCCTGCCCCACGTAGATATCGATATAATGGACCAAAAGTAGCCTACAACAAACAAATTGTTGCCCGGCAAATTTGGGTACCAAAAGGCAATATCACCCCAGGACCCAAAGTTACCTGATATCCATGCGTCGACATGAATTGGAAACACTACAGCCAGAAATCCCTGTAAGTTCTTATGCTTTTACTCATTAAGTGAGGAGGAATGCTGTAAGACCCATGAATACAGTATCTGCCATTAATTAACTGTACACTCAAAACAGTCAAGACAGCACTGTAGGACTAAGAAGGCATAAAACCTTCCTACAGCTGACGTGTGCATTAATTAAGGGGGAATACAGTACGATCCATGAATACAGTGTTAATCCTAACATTAAATTGAATCCTGTATGTACCTTTTAAGGGGGAACGCTATATTATTCGCGGATACAGTATTTTTCACTACATGACATCAATTATGATTGATAAATTTTAGCTTATTATTGCTATAAGAACTCGTCTATGAACAGTTCATAGGATAAGTTGTACTCAACTAGATCACAATGTAAGATTGTGCCTGCGCGCCAATCATAAGTTTAGGATGTAATAAACTTTCCTATCATGTTAGAAATTGCCTGCGAGCAGTTCACATTTCTTTTAAACCAAGTGCTGAAGACCAGATCATTTGACAGAAGATCAAGAAGCCTGCTCAAGATACTATCAAAAAGAGAGGGAAACTGTTGGGAAAATTAAATCATCTCCTGTATCGAAGTTGTCATCAAGTGGTTATCGAAAAAGGGGAAATTGTTTTAGCTTGAAGAGGTTTTTGGTATCAAAACCTTGGCATGATCAAGAAGTTTTGGATATCATGAAAGAAGTTTTGGAAATTATCAAAAAGGGGGAAATTGTTGGGATAAATAATATTGTTTTGATAATTGCCAAACAACAAAAGCTTGATACAGCAAGCCATGTATCGAAAGCCGGTTGAAGTTGCAATCCTGTATCGAAGATCTTATCACAGCGCCAGCATACAGCAAGCTCTCGCGCCACCAAGATACAGCAACAAAGTCTAAATAAACGCCAAGTATGGAAGCTGTCTCGAACCTCAATACAACACCCCTCCATACAGCGCCGGACTATTCCAAATATGGCTACAGCTCTAGTGGATACAGCATTCACATCGAAACAGGACTGAAGACCGTTTGGAAAGGAATCTTTAGTATTCACTAAAGTCAAGTACCGTTTGATAAAGAAGTATTTAAATACTGAAAGGATAAAGTATTTAAATACTGAAGCTGTTAGAGATCTTCAAATCCCGTAATATCCGGATCCTGGTCCTTTCAAGTCATCTATTCAAGTTATCACAGAATCTTACCCAACGGATCTATCTCAACGGATATAATATTCAGAAGACTATATATATCTCATAAGAGCGTTGAAGATATATAATATAGATATACATAGAGATATACACAACCGAAGTTACCATGTGAAGAAGCTATCATTATATACATCAGAGCAAAACATATCTCAAAGAAGCTTTCTGCAAATCAGATCAAAAGAGATATACAGTGCTCAACATCAAGAACAGTCATCTTCAGCTCAAGAACTTCATATTAAAAGCTGCTGTTCTTACCTGGTTACCTACCTTTTACCTTGTGTAAAAACCTAGCTCTGTGTGAACTCAACAAGTTATTCTGACCTGTGTGGGACGAATAAGAGGACGAAGCTTTGGAACTGTGTGTGAAAAAGCTAGTCAAAAAGGAAGCTTTAACCAATCTGTGTGAACGGTTGAAAGCGACAGTCTTTGTATCTATCTGTGTGAACGATACAAGGATAGGTTTGATTATAAATACATAGTTGCGTACGCAGTATTTATAATAAACGTTTTACTCCTATGTGGAGGACCAGTGGACGTAGAGGGGTTTACCTGGAACCACTTAAATACTGTGTCATTTACCTTTCGCCGTTACTGTTTTCATAACTGTGATTTATACAAGTATACACTGCAAAACCCTGTACGCACCAAGCTAACAGGAGAATAGACCGAGTTGCTGTATCGACGGAAACTTACTATATTAAAGACTTCCGCTACGCACTCAGATTCGAAAACCATACAGCCGGTTGTTTAAACATTTCCCAAGCTGTATCGAGTATACTCAGTAAAGGGACCAACAGTGTCCAACACCAACCCATCTAATGGATGATTCGATCTTCTTTTTCCCCTTGCTCACTCCCCTCAACCTATACGGTTTCTGTGGTTCGTGAACAAGTTAAGTTTATACCATCGATGCAAATCAGTTTCACAATTGAATCTTATCCGGCAACCTATCAGGTTTCTAGGGATAAAATTTGCTCCAACCGAAGGCATCCAAATGCGCTCCCAGTAATTTATCCGTCTTCCCCGAACGACTACCCCGATAACTCGGAAGCATAGCACATCCGGTTTGGATTTCAATTTCCCGTAAACTCGATGGAGGGAAGGAAAACCTTGAAACCTTATAAACTTAATTATTTGTTGTGGGAGAATTTTCGCGATTAACGTTACACTTTGCACATTAATCAGTTAAGCGCGTTTGTGGCATTCATACAATATGAAACAACCATTCACAACCTAGTTGCTACCAACATGTGGTTCATGGACCGTTCCTAGAAAATAAAAACTCCGTAATCTAATTACAAGTCTTCGTCTTGAATCTTCGTCTTCTCGAAATGGATCTTCCTCCGGTCTTCGTCATTACATATAAATTTTACATCGAAAATTGCATCCTAGATACAAACATTTCTAGTAAAATAAATAGGCTCAAAACGGCCTTTACAACCCAATCGAATAAAACGAACGATTCAAAACTAAGTCCACGAACCACATCCCCATTCAAAAGCATTCATCCAATAAATACTATATAAATGAAAAGCGTAGAGATTCATTGATACAATCAACAATACGAATTGATCCAATCGATTCACACAATCGGTAATATGATAACGTTCAAAATAATTCGGCCGACCATAAATATTCCAATTAATCAAATTTCCCTTATAAAATGAAATACCATAAATCATTTTAATCATATTAAATCCAATTTAACATGTGGGAGATTAATTTTCAAGAATACACGGAAAAATTGAGTCGGGGTGAAAACAGGCTGCTGGCCAAAGTCACCCTCGGCGGCTGCCGTGACAGGCTGGCATGGCGAAGTCACGCTCGGAAGGCTGCCGGCCAGACACGGCCGGCCCTGGCCGAGGCCCCTTGAGCTGGGCCGCGGCCCCGATCTGATCCACGCCCTTGCGGCCGCAATAGCCACAGGCCGTGGCCCCGAGCCACAGGCGCGGCCCCTGCTCCCGGACCCCTCTCGGACCGTCCAACGGCATTTCATGGCTAGTTTTTCGACCGGATATCCAATATCTATATCCTCCAACATTCATATCTTCAATATAAATCATATTTCCAAGAAATTAAGATTTATATTTAGACATAAACTTACGAAAAATATAACTACAACGAACGTAAAATATATACCACGATTATGACTAAAACGATTCCAAATCATTCACCATCTAATCGAGCATTCCAAAGGCCAACATCGTATATACGATCGCAAGACCTACGCTCTGATACCACTGTTGGGATTCGGTGCCTAAATCGAAGGCCTAGCGGAAGAGGTAAAACGAAAATTAATTCGATCCGAATCCCTACGAGGATCGATCGAGCTACGTATATACGAATATCAAAAAATGAATTCACAAGAGATATAGAAACTCACCCTTGTAGTCCATTGATTAGATGGATAACCTTCTCTTGAGCTATTCCCCAATCTCTTGAACGATCTAACGCCGAAAGCACCGCGTCTCTACTTGCCACGGGCCGGAGAAACGACCGGAACAACGATCACCTTGATATCCTCCGAGGATACGGCTAGAGCTAAGTGATGAAGCTATATATGTAAAGATTACTACACTCTAAGTGTTTTAATCTTACTCTCTCTATATGATTTTCTCTCAATTTTTCTCCAAGAAAAATGAAAAAGAAGTGAATGAAGAAGATGAAGATGAGTGTTAAACTCAAAGTCTATCTCTCTCTCTCTATCCTCACGTTGGAAGTGGAATCCTTGTGAGAAGTGAGATGTCTTCTTCCCTTTATTCAACTCTTCACATGTTACATCTCATTATTATGAGAATCAAAGCCCCACCACCTCAATGATCAAAACATTAAAGAATGGAACAAGGATCCATATGAAAGTGGGTGGAAATGTGGGGGGCGGCCCATGTAGAAATCGGACAAGTTCGGTTCGTTTCGGACTCTCGCGAGTCCAAACAGATGAACTCCGATTCCGTTCCGATGTATTTGTGTCGTTTAGTTAATCCAATTAATTAAACATATCAAATACAAAATAACATAATTAATTTCTCCAAGAAATAATTATATTCATGAATTAAATTAATCACCCAGTGAAATATTTAATTCATTAGGCCGTAAATCAATTTATCCAGTAAATCCATTTAGACATCCAATGTCCCAAATTAGATATCCAATATATAATATTCATAATGAGAGAATTAGCTTAATTCATTCCGTTGTCAGTCCTAATGCACGACTCGGTAGGTCCGTCTCAGTCAGCAATGGGAGGAACCAAAGAGTAGTAGTACCACCTAGCCAGCCTGGCGGCCTACACTGTACCCCAACTGAGAACGAATGATTGGGATCATTCAAGAACCATTCTGTCATGATACCAGTATACGTATAAACCCTTATTTCAAATGTCCCGATCAAGTTATAGGGTCACGGTCAGTCAAGCCCTATATGTACTTGACGCTATGCATGCATTAATGCAAATCGAGATCATCGAGCTGTCGTGTATCTAATACAACTAGCTCCAATGCTTTGGCGAAAGACTTATGATCTCATCTGCCAATAACCGCATAGGACATATAACCCGTTCACTAACAGGAGAAAGAATTCTATCTTGCTATTCAGTAGGACCTGCTACTTGCCCGTCAAGATGCACGTCGAGGTTGACCCCGCCTTAGGTTTCGGGTCGAACTACTCTAATAAAAATCTTGACGTCACAAGCACATCCCTACTAAATCCTCAAGTCAAAGGTTCACGAATACCTATCACAACCTTTCGATTCCGTCATTGACTGTCCCGGAGTGAAATCCGTGTGATGAATCGAGGGTGAGTCGGTTCGAGTATACTAATCCAATTAGCATACCTATAACGTGTGCTCCCACTAACCATTAGTGTTCGACAGGCACTCTCCATGTCAAAGAACACGCCATACAAGTCTTCACATATACTTAACGCCCAGTCAAGTTTCATCGACTTGCGAATGATTAAGTATTTGAGTTATAACCTTTCCAGTGCCTATCCCCTTATCCAATAAGGAGTGGAACGTTTTGCTCTCAAATACACGGACTAGTTTCTATATGTTTATTTACGAGTTAGGAATGCCAGTAACTACCAGTAAATAAAGAAACATTCATTTGCCTTATATAAATGGTTTACATAATTACAAGTACAATGCCCTCACTCAACAACCTCTGAGTGGCATTCGAGGGCATACTCCTAACAATAAAAGCGGAACAAGAAACTCAACACATGGTATCACTTGAAGTTCGCCCAAAAAATTCTTTATCCAAAACCCTACCTTAGAGGCCTCCGAGGTTGCTTATTACTCAGCTGACTGGTGGAATCAGCAGTCGTGCTTTGCTTGGCACTTCGCCAAGACACTACTTCTCCATTAAGAGTAAAACTGTAGCTAGAAGTTGACATTGAGTCGTCTTTCTGTCATTGGAAGTCAGCATTGGTGAATCCTTTCACATTAAGTTCTCCACCCTCGTACATCAGAACCAGATCTCGAGTCCTTCTCAAGTAGAATGTCCTTTACGGTGGTCCAATGTTCCTTTCTTGGGTTTGCCTAAAAACTGCTTACCACATGCACAGCATGCGTAATGTCAGGTCTTGTACACAACATAACATACATAAGGCTACCCACGACCGAAGCATATGGTATAGTACTCATTTCCTTTCGTTTTTCCTCACTTTGAGGACATATCTGTAATACCCAGTTGTAAATTCATTCACTATCATTCATCAATTGTCACTCAGTAATTTTTCGCTCATTAATAATCATCCGTCATTCACGTTAATTCATTTATATTCATCGTTGGCGTACTTGGAGCCGTGTATCAGTTACCGATCGTCATTCAACTCCGTTTGAGAATCGAGATGAGAGTATTATCATAATTCTTGTGATTGGTAGTCTTGTGTTGGAGGTATCACCTATTGCATGTTATTAGACTTAATTACATTCATATAAGTATTGTATGTCGGATCATTCATCATTTGTATCGAGAAAACGTAGTTGTCGGATTTTGTCATTTCCATCAGTGAGTTACGGCCGTAACTGATCATGCATTACGGATGTAACATACATTTGTGGAATTGGTGTATTTCTGGACAAAGATGTCGTACGGCCGTATGTCATACTAGTTACGGCCGTAATCAGGAAGGTACGGCCGTATGATTTGGAGACTAGGGCCGTAGCATGCATTCGTTTGTGCAGGAAGGTGTTGTCAACAAAGACAACTTACGGCCGTAAGTTCGGCAGGATACGGCCGTAAGTATTGTTGTTACGGCCATAAAGTATTTCTGGTATTGCCGTAACTCAGTCAGTGCGTTCATTATCATATTTTGACGAAGTGTTGTT
The DNA here is from genome assembly GCA_033398695.1 of Orobanche coerulescens. Lineage (NCBI taxonomy): Eukaryota > Viridiplantae > Streptophyta > Magnoliopsida > Lamiales > Orobanchaceae > Orobanche > Orobanche coerulescens. Next base: position 70,105,729 of record CM065803.1, read on the forward strand.
ACGCCCGTATGTAATGGATATTACGTCCGTAAGGCCGTTGACTTGGGAAGTTACGGCCGTAAGGTGCCAGAGTTACGACCGTAACTCTGCGCAGTATTTGAAGACATGAACGGGATTTTTATGCTCATTTCACCACTTCTTCATTTGGTTCCGAGAGAGAGATATTGTGAGAGAGATTTTTCTTCATCAAACACTTGTGTGTTCGGGTTTAATCATCTTTATTTGTGTGTGGAGCTTGGGAAGTCGATTAGCACGAGTTTCGATGGATCGAAGAGGTTGGATCTTCAAAGGTAATTTTCTCCAAACCTTAGATTTCGATTTTAAGATGGAATATGATGTTTTGGATATGATAATCATGATATATGAATATATATACATATGATTATGAGTTTGTAGGAATATTCACTGGATTATTGAAGGATTATTTCAAGAACACTTTGAATGTTGATTTTGGATTTGGGGGTTTCGATTAGATGTTGTTGAAATCTCGAATTATGTATTCATATTGGGTTATTGATTGTGTTGAAGATATTTTTTTGATTGAATCACTCCTTGGAGGTTTGGTATCGATATAATTGAGGTTGGCTGTAAACAATTGAAGATTGGTTACAATGTGTTTGTCATAATGCCCCAATAAATTTGGATTTGTCGTACCGACATTTTGAGTTGGTTGTGATCATGCTTGATTCGTATATTAAGCGGATTGTTGGTAATTGTGTTATTCAAGGTTGTTCGAGCGACTGACATTTCTATTTAGGACGTTTTTTCGAGGAAGAACCTTCTTCACCGGTATTGTGTAAGTTAATTCTTACTCGGTTAAAAGGATACTCATTCCTTTCGATGTTGTTCATTCATATTCATAATTCATTCATGGTGTATTAATCATGTTGAGACTTGTAATTATCAAACTAATCATTCATTCCACGAGAAACGACGGTTCCAATCATTTCAGTGAGCTATCATTCATTTCATTATTATTTCATCTCGGTGAGTCATTCTTGACCCTTGTCGGATTGTTATTCATTAATATTCATCATGGTCACTTTTGTTCTTGTGACCTTCTGGGTTCATATTTCGTGGTCGGGTAGTTATGTGTGGAATTTTTAGTCGAGCACCCGAAATTCATGTGGTGTGGGTTCACCGACACATTAGACTGTGCACACGGTAATGTGCCTCCGTGAGACTAATTAGGTACAAGTGCGGGGGTTTCCAGACACTTGTCTTGTGCACTTGCATGTCCCATTACGGGCGTACTATGATGCCTTATTCAGCTTAATTTCATAACTAAGATATATAATGATTGTGTTTATTCAACTCTTGAGGATTGTTGTTCAATGTAACTGACCCCGTTGGGGATGTATCTTTAGGTCATGGCAAGGCAAAAGCACGGAAAAAGAATGTCGACGGCGAGGAGTCCCAGTGATACTAGTAGGGGGCCCCAGTCCTTTTCAGTCATTCATGTTTCTTCATTTTTATTTCTGCTGCAAATTTCCGTTTGGATGTTCATTTTATTCAATGTTGTATATTTTATCTTCATATAAAATATACAGGTATTCCGTATTTCCTGGGTGTATGATACTTAAAACTCCTCATCGGAGTAATTGGTAATATAATGTAGTTCGGTACTACAGTTATATTATTTAATTCATTAATTTTCATCCACGTGGTGGGTCCCAGTCGGGGGCCACGACACTGTAATAGCCACCTAGTTTGGGGTGTTACAGACTTGGTATCGGAGTGTGGTTTTGAATAATACCTTCCGATTCATGTCTCATTTGAAATCATCGTTCACCAGACTAGTATCATTGGACTTTCGCGTCACGTGTGACCTGCGCAAGCGCCAAGCCCCTCAGACCGAAAGAATTGTAAGATTTCTGACGCCATGGTATAATTTATGGCAATAAGAATCACTCATTCATCATTCATCATTCAACAATCCTCAATCATCATTTTCATTTTGATCATGTCGATCATGTTAACTCATTAATCACTCAGTTCATTTCATTGCTCAGTTGTTGATCTTGAGGATCGTATCATTAATCTTGTTAACTTGTTCATGATAATCATTTTAAGAATTTCATCAGATAATCATGTCACCTCAGTTGATCCTTCATGTTATCATTGTGTTAGAGCGCATATGCTCATTATCATCATTTCATAACGTAATCATAATGTGGTATTCATGCGAGATCTATAATTATCATGTGACTTTCCTACTTCAATATGGAGAGAGCCGTCAGAGGACGCAGGGGAAGAGGCCGCAATGCGGGCCGAAACTCGGGAACTCGTGTGAATACATGCGCGAACGCAAGGAATAATGCAAATTCAACGAGCAACGACGCTGCCACTCATTCACCTGGAAATAATCACTCACTGTCAGGAAGTCGTACCTGAGATACAGCTCAATCAGAAGGTGTTCGGGTTGATACACTCACTTTTATGCAGGGCATGATGGCCCAGATGACTCAGATCGCACGTCTGATGGAGACGATGCAGAACTCAACTGCTCAGAATCAACAGGCTCCTCCACCACCACCTCAGAGGCAAGAGAGGGGTGTGAGCAGTATTATTGGAGACATCTCTCGCCAGAGACCACCTACTTTTGAGGGCTCGTCTGAGCCGGAGGATATTGTCCATTGGCTTGAACACTTTGAGAAACTATTTGCAATGGTGGAGTGTCCCAAAGGGCACAAAGTTTCAGTTGCGGCTTACTATCTGGGTAAGAGCGCTCACTCATGGTGTCTATCGTTGAAGCCTACCGACGGATCTTGCACTTGGGACCAGTTCAAGACCCTCATGATGAAAAGATATTATTCGGACCCACTCAGGGAGGCCAAGTTATGAGAATTACTCATTCCCGACCCCTCAGCGGAAGATGATGTTCTCGCCATCGCCGAGAAATTTGAGGAGCTACTTTCTTTCGCCTCATCTATTATCCACTCTGAGGCGGATAAGATCAAGTATTTCAGTAAGAGGTTGAAACCTCGTATGCGAATGCAGCTGGTTAACCATCATTGCACCACTCTAGCCGAATTCATCGAGAAAGCTCTTACTTATGAGCTTACTGTGAAGTAAATTGCTAAGCATCAAACTTCTTCTTCTGGCAAGAAATCAAAGAATCGTAATCAGTCCAAAAGCAGTCAGGCAAACTTCAAGAAGCCTCGTGCGGGCCCTACTTTCTCTGAGCGACCTCCTATGGCACCAAAACCTACGGAGTCTCAGTCCCGAGCGGCCAGTTCGGCCATCACCTGTTTCAATTGTGTAGAGCAGGGTAATTTCAGCACTAAGTGTCTGAGGCAGACTATGACGTGTAATAACTGTGGGATTGCCGGGCATAAGGCATGTTTCTGCCGAAGAGACTCTAAACCTACTCTGATGGCATCTCAGACCCGAAGTAGTTAGCTGTTCAGAATCAGGCCACTCAGTCCTTGTCGTTTAAGACGACGGAAGCAACAAAAGGCAGAGCTCATAATTATCAGACGGGAGCATCCGGTTCAGGGGCCGGCAAGCCCCGAATTTATGAGATGAAGAGGACCGATGATCCGGAGGCCCGAATGATCTCAGGTACACTCGAAATTTTATCTCAAGCTGTGTGTACCCTTTTTGATACTGGTGCATCACATTCATTCATTTCTGAGTCATGCTTGAGTAGACTGCATCTGGATAGTGCTACTAGTTGTGAACCTTATGTCATTGGACTACCTGACAGTAGAAGAATTATCGGAGATCGTGAGATTAAGAATTGTCTGATTCAACTTAATGGCCATGATTGGTTGGCAGACCTAATTGTGGTAGATTTACCTAGAGACGACGTCATCTTGGGTACTGATTAGATGGATCGTCACGATGCCATCATTAGTGTCCGTAAGCGTATGGTCACTATCATTTCAGACGATGGAGTCGAGTGTGTATTTCAGGGGGGTAATCCCAACTGTTCTGAAAGAATCATTAATATAATGAAAGCAGTGAAATTACTCAATTAGGGGTGTGTTGGTTATTGGTGCTATATGACCAAGACCGAGAAATCATCAGTGATGTTGGCGGATATTCCCATAGTAAGAGAATATGCCGATGTATTTCCAGACGAGTGACCTGGTTTGCCTCCACAGAGAGATGTGGAATTCACGATAGAGTTGGAGCGTGGTACGTCCCCATTATCAAAGGCACCGTATCGGATGGCCCCGACTGAAATGCAAGAACTAAAGAATCAATTGGAGGATTTGGCCAAGAAGGGTTATATCCGACCGAGTGCGTCTCCTTGGGGAGCACCAGTGTTATTTGTCAAGAAGAAGGACGGTTCATTTCGCTTGTGTATTGATTATCGAGAGTTGAATAGGGTGACGATCAAGAATAAATATCCCCTGCCCCGTATTGATGATCTCTTACATCAACTTCAGGGAGCTTCAGTATTTTGCAAGATCGATTTAAGATCTGGTTATCATCAGCTGCGAATTCGAGAGTTGAATATCGCAAGGACGACGTTTCGAACACGCTATGGGCACTACGAGTTTGTAGTAATGCCGTTTGGGTTAACTAATGCACCTGCGGTATTCATGGAGTTAATTGAATCGGGTTTTCATAGACTATTTGGATAAGTTCGTGGTTGTTTTCATAGACGACATTTTGATTTATTCTCATGACGGAGAGGAGCACAAAGTTCACCTTCACTAGGTTCTCGACGTGTTGAGAGGAGAGCAACTCTATGGAAAATTTTCCAAATGTGAGTTCTGGATGTCCGAGGTTACGTTTCTCAGACATATGATTTCATCAGACGGAGTACGTGTCGACCCTCAGAAGACGGAGGCTATCCGAGATTAGCAACCTCCGAAGAATGTTAAGGAAATCCGAAGCTTTCTCGTATTAACAAGTTATTACCGGCGATTTGTGGAAGGATTTTCTAAAATCGCTCAACCTATGACGAACCTTTTGCAGAAGGATAAGAAATACACATGGTCTAATGCGTGTTAATAGAGTTTTGAAGAACTCAAGAGACGTTTAATTTCAGTACCTGTCCTTTCCTTGCCACAAGGGATGGAAGGATTCGTGGTTTTTAGTGACGCGTCCGGACACGGTCTTGGATGTGTATTAATGCAGAATGGGGAAGTTATTGCCTATGCTTCATGGCAACTGAGACCTTACGAGGTCAATTATCCGACGCACGACCTGGAGCTAGCAGTTGTGGTATTCGTGTTGAAGATTTGGCATCATTATCATTACGGCGTCACCTGTCAGATTTTCACCGATCATAAGAGTTTGAAGTATATATTTACTCAGAAGGAGTTAAATATACGACAGAGGCGGTGGTTGGAACTAATCAAAGATTATGATATTGAGATACTATGCCACCCGGGCAAGGCGAACATTGTCGCCGATGCCTTGAGTCGTAAGTCCATTCAGGAGTAAATGCTTGCTCGTTTGACTGCTCAAAAGGAACTTCAATTGGAATTCCTAAGACCTGAGATCGAGGTATGGTTACAGCGAGTGCAAGGGCAATTTTGCATGTTAGAGATTTTATCGCCACTTGAGGACGCGATCAAGGCGAATCAGGGTTTAGACCCATTTTTTGTTGCGCATCCGAGGGGATGTGGCTCAGGGTAAAGCCCCTGGATTTGTGGTCCACAAGGATGGACTTTTCGATTTAAGAACCGTTTATGCGTACCGGCGGATGATGAGTTGAAAAACTCAATTTTGAGAGAAGATCATGCTACCCCTTATTCCATTCATCCGGGGTCTAGCAAGATATACAAAGACTTGAGACAAAATTAATGGTGGAGTAATATGAAGCGAGAAGTGGCAGAATTTGTTTCGAGATGTTTAACCTGTCAGCAGGTCAAGATAGAACATCAGCGACCGGCGGGTATGCTGAAACTGCTCCCTATCCCAGAGTGGAAGTGGGACGATATTTTAATGGACTTCATCACGAGTTTGCCGACGAGTCGTCGTGGCATGAATATAATTTGGATAATTGTGGACCGCTTAACTAAGTCAGCTCATTTCCTTGAGATTAAGGATACATGGGGTCCCGAGAGGCTTGCCCAGTTGTTCAACAAGGAGATAGTGAAATTGCACAGTACTCCTAAGAGTATTGTTTCTGATCGTGACGGGCGATTCGTGTCACATTTTTGGAAATCACTTCATTGTTCCATGGGAACTCAGCTTAATCTCAGCACAGCCTTTCGCCCTCAGTCCGACGGACAATCAGATCGAACTATTCAGACGTTAGAGGACATGTTGAGAGCATGTGTCCTCGACTGGAAAGATGATTGGAAAGCCCAACTACCGTTGATTGAGTTCATGTACAATAACAATTGACATGCTTCGATTAATATAGCACCTTACGAGGCCTTATATGGTCGTCGTTGTCGATATCCCTTATGTTGGGATGACTTATCGGAATCAATCGGCACTGAGCCCGATATGCTTATAGCCGCCCGCGAGAAGGTAGCTTTGATCAAGAGTCGTTTTTTGACCGCTCAGAGTCGACAAAAATCTTATGTAGATAATCGTCATCGATCATTAGAGTTCGAGGCAGGTGACCATGTTTTGGTCAAGGTATCCCGAGTCGAGGTATTTTCCGTTTTGAGAAGCGGGGAACGTTGAGTCCGAGATTCATTGGACCGTTTGAGATTTTGGATCGAGTAGTCAGTATGGCTTATTGATTTGCCTTACCTCCGGCGTTGAGCTGAATTCATAATGTGTTTCACGTCTCTCAGCTGCGTAAGTATGTTGCCGACCCAAGTCACATAGTTCAGTTCGATGAAATCGAGATCGCGGATAATCATTCGTATGAGGAGCGTCCTGTATGAGTCTTAGAGCGGCGAATCAAACAGTTGAGGAACAAGACGATTCCTTTGGTTAAAATTCAGTGGTCTAGACATGGAGCTGAAGAGGCTACTTGGGAAACCGAGGATAGTATGCGGGAGAGTTATCCGGAATTGATTGACGCTTAGTTTCGAGGACGAAACTCTTTTTAAGGGGGGAGTATGTAATACCTGGTTGTAAATTCATTCATTATCATTCAGTAATTGTCACTCAGTAATTTTTCACTCATTAATAATCATTCATCATTCACGTTCATTCATTTATATTCATCATTGGCGTACTTGGAGACGTGTATCAGTTACCGATCATCATTCAACTCTGTTTGAGAATCGATATGAGAGTATTATCATAATCATTGTAATTGGTAGTCTTGTGTTGGAAGTATCACCTATTGCATGTTATTGGACTTAATTACATTCATACAAGTATTATATGTCGGATCATTCATCATTTGTATCGAGAAGATGGAGTTGTCGGATTTTGTCATTTCCAGTAGTGAGTTACGGCCGTAACTGATCATACATTATGTCTGTAACATGCATTCGTGGAATTGGTGTCTTTCTAGATGAAGTCGTCGTACGGCCGTAAGTCATACTAGTTACGGCCATAATCAGGGAGGTACGGTCGTATGATTTTGGCACTACGGCCGTAGCATGCATTCATTTGTGCAGGAAGGTGTTGTCAACGAAGACAACTTACGGCCATAAGTTCAGCAGGATACGACCGTAAGTGTTGTTTTTACGGACGTAAAGTATTTCTAGTACGGCCGTAACTCGGTTAGTGCGTTCATTATCATTTTTTGATGAAGTGTTGTTACGGCCGTATGTAATGGATATTACGGACATAAGGCCATTGAATTGGGAAGTTACGGCCATGAGGTGGCAGAGTTACGATATAACTCTGCGCAGTATTTAAAGACATGAATGGGATTTTTATGCTCATTTCACCACTTCTTCATTTTGGTTCCGAGAGAGAGATATTGTGATAGAGATCTTTCTTCATCAAACACTAGTGTGTTCGGGTTTAATCATCTTTATTCGTTTGTGGAGCTTGGCAAGTCAATTAGCACGAGTTTCCACGGATCGAAGAGGTTGGATCTTCAAAGGTAATTTTCTCCAATCCTTAGATTTCGATTTTAAGATGGAATATGATGTTTTGGATATGATAATCATGATATATGAAGAGATATACATATGATTGAGTTTGAAGAAATATTCACTGGATTATTGAAGGATTATTTCAAGAACACTTTGAATGTTGATTTTGGATTAGGGGTTTCGATTAGATGTTGTTGAAATCTCGAATTGTGTATTCATATTGGGTTATTTATTGTGTTGAAGATATTTTGTTGGAGTGAATCACTCCTTGGAGGTTTGGTATCGATATAATTGAGGTTGGTTGTAAACAATTGAAGATTGGTTACAACGTGTTTGTCATAATGCCCCAATGAATTTGTATTTGTCGCATCGACGTTTTGAGTTGGTTGTGATCATGATTGATTCGTATATTAAGCATATTGTTGGTAATTGTGTTATTCAAGGTTGTTCGAGCGACCGACATTTCTATTTAGGACGTTTGTTCGAGGAAGGACCTTCTTCACAAGTATTGTGTAAGTTGATTCTTACTCGGTTAAAAGGATACTCATTCCTTTCGATTTTGTTCATTCATATTCATAATTCATTCATGGTATATTAATCATGTTGAGACTTGTAATTATCAAACTAATCATTCATTCCACGAGGAACGACAGTTCCAATCATTTCAGTGAGCTATCATTCATTTCATTATTATTTCATCTCGGTGAGTCATTCTTGATCCTTGTCGGATTGTTATTCATTAATATACATCATGGTCACTTTTGTTCTTGTGACCTTCTGGGTTCATATTGCGTGGCCGGGTGGTTTTGTGTGGAACTTTTAGTCGGGCACACGAAAGTCATGTGGTGCGGGTTCACCGACACATTAGACTGTGCACACGGTAACGTGCCTCCGTGAGACTAATTAGGTACAAGTGCGGATGTGTCCGGACACTCGTCTTGTGCACTTGCACGTCCCATTACGGGCATACTATGATGCCCCTCTTCAGCTTAATTTCATAACTAAGATATATAATGATTGTGTTTATTCAACTCTTGAGGATTGTTGTTCTGTGTAACTGACCCCGTTGGGGATGTTGTTTTTAGGTCATGGCAAGGCAAAAGCACGGGAAGAGAACGTTGACGGCGAGAAGTCCCACTGATACTAGTAGGAGGCCCCAGTCCTTTTCAGTCATTCATGTTTCTTCATTTTTATTTCCGCTGCAAATTTCGGTTTGGATGTTCATTTTATTCAGTATTATATATTTTATCTTCATATAAAATATATAGGTATTCTGTATTTCCTGGGTGTATTGTACTTAAAATTCCTCATCGAAGTAATTGGTAATATAATGTAGTTCGGTACTGCAGTTTTATTATTTAATTCATTAATTTTCATCCGCCTGGTGGGTCCTAGTCGGGGGTCCACGGCACTGTAATAGCCGCCTAGTTTGGGGTGTTACAATATCTTCGAGGTGAGTTTTATTACATGCCGCATTGGTAGGAACCCTCTTTTAGATTCATCCATCTTAAACTGCTTTAAGATTTTATCTATATATAGGGCTTGGGAAAGACCTATCATTCTCTTCGCTCTATCCCGGTAGAGCCGAATCCCAAGAATATAAGTAGCTTCTCCCAAGTCTTTCATGGAAAACGTACTCGAAAGCCAAGCTTTCATATAACTGAGCATTCCGACATTGTTTTCTATTAGCAGAATATAATTTACATATAGTATTAAGAATGCGATCTTACTCCCACTAACTCTCTTGTATACTCAAGGTTCCTCTTCAATTTTTACCAAGTCAAATTCTTTGACTGCCTCATCAAAATAAAGGTTCCAACTCCGCGAAGACTACTTCAGTCCATAAATGAAATGCTGAAGCTTGCACACCTTATGAATATCGACCTCGGACACAAAGCCTTTAGGCTGCTCCATACACTACTCCAAAAACAGGATTTTGTGACATTGAAGCCCCTTGGATTTGTGACTGTCTATGACAGTCACAACATTATGACTGCCAATAACAGTCACAAAGACCAAACAGTAATAAATTCAAATGTTTATGACTGTTAATGACTGTCATAAGTGTTGTGACTATCTTGAATAGTCATAAACTTTAACCTCTCTCCTCTCTCTCTAGGGTTAAAACGCCTTTCTGGAAATGTCTCGGCAAACAATTCATTTTCCTTCTTCCCGTTCGACTCTCTCTACTGTTTTCTCTCTCTAAAAGCTCTGTGGTTTCCACTCTCTCCAGCGGCACTCGATTTGAAAAGTAAGTACATAAGGAACTCCCACACACACTGAAACCCACATACACACACATAGATGTTAGGAGTATGCCCTCGAATGCCACTCAGAGGTTGTTGAGTGAGGGCATTGTACTTGTAATTATGTAAACCATTTATATAAGGCAAATGAATGTTTCTTTATTTATTGGTAGTTACTGGCATTCCTAACTCGTAAATAAACATATAGAAACTAGTCCGTGTATTTGAGAGCAAAACGTTCCACTCCTTATTGGATAAGGGGGTCGGCACTGGAAAGGTTTATAGCTCAAATACTTAATCGTTCGCAAGTCGATGAAACTTGACTGGGCGTTAAGTTTATGTGAAGACTTGTATGACGTGTTCTTTGACATGGAGAGTGCCTGTCGAACACTAATGGTTAGTGGGAGCACACGTTATAGGTATGCTAATTAGATTAGTATACTCGAACCGACTCACCCTCAATTCGTCATACGGATTTCACTCCGGGACAGTCAATGACGGAATCGAAAGGTTGTGATAGGTAATCGTGAACCTTCGACTTGAGGATTTAGTAGGGATGTGCTTGTGACATCAAGATTTTCATTAGAGTAGTTCGACCCTGTAAACCGGAAGGCGGGGGTCAACCTCGACGTGCATCTTGACGGGCAAGTAGCAGGTCCTACTGAATACTAAGATAGAATTTTTTTCTCCTGTTAGTGAACGGGTTATATGTCCTATGCGGTTATTGGCAGATGAGATCATAAGTCTTTGGCCAAAGCATTGGAGCTCGCTGTATTAGATACACGAGAGCTCGATGATCTCGATTTGCCTTAACGCATGCATAGCGTCAAGTACAGATAGGGTTTGACTGACCGTGACCCTATAACTTGATCGGGATATTTGAAAGAAGGGTTTATAGGTATACTGGTATTCACGACAGAATGGTTCTTGAATGATCCCAATCATTCGTTCTCGATCGAGTGCAGTGTAGGCCACCAGTGGCTAGGTGGTGCTACTACTCTTTGGTTCCTCCCATTCTTTGATCGAGACGGACCTACCGAGTCGCGCATTAGGATTGACGACGGAATGAATTAAGCTAATTCTCTCATTATGAATATTAGATATTGGATATCTAATTTGGGACATTGGATGTTTAAATCGATTTATCGGATAAATTGATTTACGGCTTAATGGATTAAATATATCACTGGGTGATTAATTTAATTCATGAATATAATTATTTCTTGGAGAAATTAATTATGTTATTTTGTATTTGATATGTTTAGTTAATTGGATTAATTAATCGATACAAATACATCGGAACAGAATCGTAGTTTATCTGTTTGGACTCACGGGAGTCCGAAACGAACCGAACTCGTCCGTTTTTGCATAATAGCCGCCCCCCTTTGTTTCCACTCACTTTCCTCTTGTCTTGTTGCTTTCATTTTATATGAAAGAACATGACATTGTGGGGTTTAAAATAATGTGGCATTATTTGTATTATTGAAGTGAGAGTTGAATAAAGGGAAGAAGATATCTCATTTCACAAGCACCTTTTGATTCCTTGTGAAAGCCTTTCCACCCTGAGAATATAGAGAGAGAGAGAGATAGACTTTGAGTTTAACACTCATCTTCATCTTCTTCATTCACTTCCTCTTCATTTTTCTTGGAGAAAAATTGAGAGAAAATTATTGAGAGATATATTATACACTTAGAGTGTAATAATAAAAGCTTCATCATTTGATTCTAGCCGTAACCTTAGAGCTTAATCAAGTGTTTTTATTCCGGTCATTTTTCCGGTGCGTGGCAAGTAGAGACGCGGTGCTTTCGGCGTTGGATCGTTCAAGGGCTTGGAGCGGATCGGATACGTAGAGATCAACTAAAGCTTGGGGAATAGCTCAAGAGAAGGTTTCCATTTAATCAACGGACTTCGAGGGTTAGTTTCTTACGACTCTTGCTTTTCGTTTATATATTCGTATATACGTAGCTCGATCGATCCTTGTAGGGATTCGGATCGAATTAATTTTCGCTTTACCGCTTCCGCTGGGCCTTCGTTTTAGGCACCGAATCCCAACAGTGGTATCGGAGCGTAGGTCTTGCGATCGTATATACGATATTGGCATTTGGAATGCTTGATTAGATGGTGAATGATTTGGAATCATTTTAGTCATAATCGTGGTATATATTTTTACGTTCGTTGTAGTTATATTTTTCGTAAGTTTATGTCTAAATATAAATCTTAATTTCTTGGAAATATGATTTATATTGAAGATATGAATATTGAAAAATATTGATATTGGATATCCGGTCGAAAATCGAGCTCCGAATCGTCGTCGGACGTCTTTTCGGACCATGGCAGGAAGCTGCCAGGGTGACTCGGCCGTGTCTGGTGACACGGGCCGTGTGCGTGACACGGCCGTGTCGGGCGATCCCAGCCTTTGCCAGCGTAACCGACCGTGTCGGGAGACACGGGCCATGCCTGCCGGTAGCCGCTGAAGCGTGACTCGGCCATGCCAGCGATCTGCCGGCAAGATGCCGATGATGACTTCGGCCATGGCAGCCATTTTCGCCCGGCTCGATTTTTCTTGTATTCTAGAAATTTAATCTCCCTCCTGTTTAATTGGAATTAATATGATTAAAATGATTTATGGTTTTTCTTTTTATAAGGGAAATTTGATTTATTGGAATATTTATGGTCGACCGAATTATTTTGAACGTTATCATATTACCGATTGTGTGAATCGATTGGATCAGTTCGTATTGTTGATTGGATCAATGTATCTCTACGCTTTCCATTTATTTAGTATTTATTGGATGAATGCTTTTGAATGGGGATGTGGTTCGTGGACTTAGTTTTTGAATCGTTCGTTTTATTCGATTGGGTTGTAAAGGCCGTTTTGAGCCTATTTATTTTACTAGAAATGTTTGTATCTAGGATGCAATTTTTGATGTAAAATTTATATGTAATGACGAAGACCGGAGGAAGATCCATTTCGAGAATACGAAGATTCAAGACGAAGACTTGTAATTAGATTACGGAGTTTTTCTTTTCTAGGAACGGTCCATGAACCACATGTTGGTAACAACTAGGTTGTGAATGGTTGTTTCATATTGTATGAATGCCACAAACGCGCTTAACTGATTAATGTGCAAAGTGCAACGTAAATCGCGAAAATTTTCCCACAATAAATAATTAAGTTTAATAAGGTTTCAAGGTTTTCCTTTCCTCCATCGAGTTTTCGAGAAATTGAAATCCAAACCGGATGTGCTATGCTTCCGAGTTATCGGGGTAGTCGTTCGGGGAGGACGGATAAATTACCGGGAGCGCATTGGATGCCTTCGGTTGGAGCAAATTTTATCCCTAGAAACCTGATAGGTTGCCGGATAAGATTCAATTGTGAAACTGATTTGCGTCGATGTATAAACTTAACTTGTTCACGAACCATAGAAACCGTATAGGTTGAGGGGAGTGAACAAGGGGAAAAAGAAGATCGAATCATCCATTAGATGGGTTGGTGTTGGACACCACTTTATGAAAATTAATAGACTAGAAACCTGTTCGGTTGCCCTCTATTAAGATTTATAAAGAACTCGATCACCACTATGAAGTAGAGCGACGATACTTCCGGATATCACATGGGAGTGTATTATTCCGATAAAAATAGTGGGAGCTGGGTAACAAGAATAGAAAAGACCTTAAATTCTATACTCAGAACATAATTGAATGAGTCACTAATTAATCTGTTATACTTAATGTAGACAAATCTCAATATGACAATGAATCCACTCACAATTCTACTCGAAAAGAACACCTTAATGGGACCTAACTTTGTGGATTGGCTCTGCAATCTGATGATTGTCCTCAGTATAGAGGCACTGGGATACGTCTTGGAGACGGACATTCCGGCGCCTCCTGTGCGGACCCGAGCCAATCAGGAAGAGATTGAAAACCATGAAAAGTGGGTTAAGGATGACGTGAAAGTCCGTGCTTATATGATGGCTTCCATGTCTAATGAGCTTCAGAGAGCTCATGATAAAATGACTTCTGCTAGGCAGATTCTATCTCACTTAACCGCGCTTTATGGTGAGCACAGCAAAACTGCTAGATATGAGATATCCAAGCAACTGTTCGGTGCTAGGATGAAGGAAGGTGAGAAGGTTGGGGAACACATCCTCAAAATGATATCCATGATCGAGAGATTGGAGGCTCTTGATTTTAAAATGGATGCTTCTCTCTAAACCGACCTTATCCTACAGTCTCTCCCTGATTCCTTCTCACAGTTTGTTATGAACTTCAACTGCAACGAAATTGCATGTAACTTAGCTGGGCTAATGAACAAACTAGTGACCGCTCAGTCTCAGATGAAGACTCTGCGGATGAAGGAGTCTGCCCTTGTGATTTCTTCTAGACTTCGGAAGTCTAAGAATAAGAAGAAAAAGACCAAGAAGCAGACTGGGCCACATGTTAAGGACTTCAAGGGCAAGGGCAAGGCCCCCACGGTTCCAAAGAGCAAGAAGAAAGACGCCTGTCTCAAGTGCGGTGAGCTGGGCCACTGGGCTAGAGAGTGTCCAATTCTTCATGGCACTTCAGGTACAGAACTTTTAGTTTTGGAAACAAATTGTTCTGCTACTGTATTTTCTACTTCCTGGATACTGGATTCTGGTGCTAGTTCTCATATTTGTACCGTGAATCAGGATCTGGAACAAAGTAGGAAGCTTGGAGTTGGAGAAGTTATGATCACAATCGGTAGCGGGCATAGTGTCGAGGCGACCGACATAGGATCACTTCTTTTGGGTTTAGAATCCGGTTTTGTTTTGACTTTAGAAGATGTACTTGTTTTGCCCAAGGGGCACAAAAACATTGTATCCATTCCGGTCATGGACCCAAAAGGCGTTTCATTTTTCATTGGTGATGGTTCCTGCAAAATTTATTTCAGAAATAAACTAGTGGGTACTGCTACATTGTTAAATGGATTGTATCATCTAAATCTCAGCAACAAAGTAGTTGTGAATACTATGACTAGAAAACGTGGTAGGGATGAAACCAATCAAGTTTTGAAATGGCATCTTAGACTTGGTCATGTTGGTCAGACTAAGGTTTACAAGATGGAAAAGGATGGACTTATGGGTCCATTGGGATCGGATCCCTTTCCTACTTGTGAATCTTGCCTTAAAGGCAAAATGACTAAGTCCCCCTTCACAGGGTCTTTTGAAAGAGCCGCTGATAAACTGGGATTAATCCATACCGACGTATGTGGTGCTTTGGAAGCAGCACGTGACAGATATCAATATTTCATTACATTTACAGATGATCATACTAGGTATGGTTATGTATACTTAATGAAACATAAATCCGAGGCCTTTGAGAAATTCCAGGAATTCAAGGCCCTAGTCGAGAAACAAACTGGTAATCATATCAAAGCACTTCGGTCGGACCGAGGTGGCGAGTATATGAGTACGGAGTTTGACGAGTTCCTTAAGGAACATGGAATAGTTTCACAACTAACACCTCCAGGTACTCCTCAGTTAAATGGTGTGTCAGAAATAAGGAACCTGACCTTGTTGAACATGGTCCGTTCCATGCTGGGCTATACTGACTTACCGATTTACCTATGGGGGTATGCACTCCTGACTGCTGCTTACATCTTGAACAGATGTCCTTCCAAACCCGTTCCTAAAACTCCACATGAGATGTGGGATGGCAGGAAACCAAGTCTTAATCACATTAGGATTTGGGGATGTCCCGCCTATGTCAAGAAGACTAAGGTGGAGAAGTTGGAAGGTAGGTCTACTGTAATGCCCGAATAAATGGTGTTTTTACCTTGTACTCGACCTTGTATTATTTCGACTTCGTGATGTTATAAATCGTAGATTGGTTTCCCGTATTTGTGCCCTTATGTTTTTATTTATCTTTAAGCATTGCATGCATGATTCTGCACGTACTAACGTACGTTAACAGGCGTTCATAATGTACGCTAAGGATGCAGGGTTACGTACGTTATCTGATGTTCTTAACGTATGTAAGCTAAGTCAACTTGGGTTTGGATAAGGGTCGGCTTGTGGGGGCCGAAGAGAGGGCCGGGGAAGATTCGTGTGATTCCCACATGAACCTGGACATAGGTGTTACGTACGCTATGGTGCATGTGTTACGTACGCTAAAGACATGAGTATTACGTACGTAAAACCCGTGTGGTTACGTACGTAAGGAAATGGCGAAATCGGGCGGTGAACTCAGTGGGTCGGTTTGCGTACGCTAAGGCTAGGGTATAACGTACGTTAAGCTTGTTACGTACGTAAGGGGTTATTGCATAACGTACGTAATACTTAGAAATCTATTTATAGAACATGACCCTCACTTCATTTCCCACTTTTGCCTTGGCCGATTTTTGTGTTCTTGAGACTATCCTTCACCTCATATCCCTCATATCATCATTTACCTCCGAATTTGGGAAGCTTAGACCGGGTGAGTTGGTGATCAAGCTTCCGGTGAAGAGATTATTGAAGATTTTCTTATTCTTACATCTCTTAAGGTATGTTACGATTCACCAAGCTAAAGTTTACATTCTTAGCTATACTTTGAGCTTGTTTTGGAAATCATGGGACTAGATAATGATCTTTTGAGTCCAGCACCATGTTTTGAAGTTTAGAACACGATTATACCTTATCTTTCTTTCATTACGTAGAGTCTTGTTTTAGCCTCGGTGGATGAAAATTTTAACTTGTAGCATCCTTAATTCGTGGGAGTAATAAGCATGATTTCAGTTATATTCTCTGATCCCTTTTTATGTTCCATTGGAGAAATTCATATATGTTAGAAAAATTGTTATGACTATGTCCTTCATGTTCTTGAGGTAATATATATATCGACCAGGCCCTTGAACTTAAACCGAATCACCGTAGTGTCGTTTTCCTTGCGTAATATTTAAGCATGCTTGTCGTCTTGAGTAATATTGGGGGTCGAATCATCTTGGCCGATCATATGGGGATTTGACATTCATTTCCTCATTTAACACGGAACCCTCAACACCTTGTGAAACAATGAACTTTTATACAACGGTACTTCATATTCGAAATGATAGTTCAGCCCGTATAGAGTGCCTTATCGTTCCCGGTTCAGTTCTTACGTAGTGTTCTACCCGTGAACCAACCTAGTGTCACTACTTTACGATCTTAATATTAGTATTCGGTGAGCGTATGTTAGTATCGAGTGGTATGTTAAGTTCCTTGTATCTCTTTTTGAACAAGGTGCGAGCCTTGCATAGGGGTCGATCGTGGGGCGGTGACATACGGACGTGTGACGTTTGTTGGAGTATTTCATTCTTGCCATTTCCGAGGCAAGTATCATATGTTGAGTTCGATTTATATTGAAACCTTGATCATGCTTGTGGTTTTGTTCATATTGTTGAATATGAGATGTATTTCTGAATTTTCTCGTGGTATTCATTGTTATTTGTTCGTATTGATGAACATATTGAAATGCATATATGTATGCATAGTTGATTGATTTATGGTATAAATGATCCGAGGGGATCATGATGATCTATGCTGAGGGCGCTGGATCGAATGTCCACCATGCGTTGGTCCGACGGGATCATCATGGGGATCTATGCTGAGGGCGCTGGATCGCTGGACGGGTTTTCCACCATGCGTTGGTCCGACGGGATCATCATGGGGATCTATACCAAGGGCGCTGGATCGCTGGATTACCCTGTACTATGTTGATGGAATCGTGAGGATTCGCATCGTTGGATTCCGATGACGGAAGTTCGTTTTGCTTGTTTATGATGTATTGACGAATAAATATTATGATACTTGTACTAGCATTGTTTTTGCTAACCCCTTCGGGGGTGGACATTGTTTTGATGTTCAGGTAGCCGAGGAACGGGGAAGCAACCACAGTTCCGACAGGACGATGAAATGGCTCAGTGATGTGGTCGAGGTTTATTTGTTTTTGGGATTTGTCTTCTTGGTTCATCTTAGTACTCGAGTACGTGTGTTTTAATAATGTCATATTCGATATGGTTGTAAAAGTTAACTCTTTGGATCAGTTGAATAAGTTCTATGTTTTGAATTTCAGTTGTACAGTTGGATTATATTTACTTTTCTTTTAATTAGCCTTGTAAATCCTTACTTAAAGGGTTTACGGCGCTGTAATTATTCCGAATATCTCGGGGTGTTACAGAATATGGTATCGGAGCTAAGATTCATGGATATCTTGGCAGTCGGGTTAGTTGGGTCTGTTTACGTTATTTGATTATTGGTCGTTTGTAACATCACTACTGAGCCGGCATCGTCGTGTGGACCGTGGTTGTAAGTTTCCTAATCTCAAATACTACCGTTTTATTCATGTTTTGTGAATGTTGATAGACGTACTTTTAGAAAGTTTGCCCTGGATATTGAGTATTTGTGTTTACAGTATGTTGAGAGGAGGTCGTGGACGCGGACGTGGAAATGCGAGACAAGAAGAGTCGGTGTCTACCCCAGAGATATCCGGTAGTCGGACGGATTCCCATTCCGGGGGACAGCAGGGATCGGCAAATAATAATGCAGATCCTAACGTGCCGGGAGTGCTTCAGTAGGTGGTTGCTCAGATAAACCATTTTGCTCAAGTTGTGGATCGCATGCAGACAGCAATGGGACAGCAGCATAACGTGGATAATCGAGGAGATAGATGGCTTACCGAGGTGATCAAATTGCATCCTCCGAAATTTGATCGTTCGACTGAGACGCTTTTTTGGAATCACTGGCTGAAGGAGTTAGAGACGATTTTTGCGGGGATTAACTGTCCCAACGACAGAAAGGTTCCGGTCGCCCAGTATCTCCTGACAGGGGAGGCTTTCGACTGGTGGGAGGCCATTCGACCAGAGGAGCACAATGTTGATTGGACGGTATTCAAATTGATGATGGAGGCGCAGTATTGTCCTCGCCTAGTTAGAGAAGCCCGAGTTCGGGAGTTTTTCTCACCACAAAGTTCGGAAGCATCTGTGACGGACGTGATTAAGACCTTTAATCACCAGCTGACTTATGTGCGCCACTTGGTCAGGACCGAGGCTGAAAGGATTTTCCATTTTGACATGCGAATGAAGCCGGAAAATCAGCAATATATGTCCGGATTTGAATGTACCACCTTGCGACAGTATCAGGACAAGGTGTTGGCCTATGATATGAAGGAGGCAGCAGTAGAGAAATCGACGGAAGCAAAGAAACAGAAGGTGTCTGGCAACTTCACAGAGAATAAGAGTAGCGGGCCTCGCAGGGGTCAGTCCTCTTATCATCCATCCAGGAGACCTCCGCATCCTTCTCGAGGTGGAAAGAAGTTCCGGGCAGCCCCAGCTGTTTCAGACGCATGGAAGAAGTGTTATAACTGTGGCATAGCGGGACATGTTCGACGTGATTGTTTCACGCCTGCCGTGACCTGTTTCGAGTGTGGACAGGAAGGACATCGCGCAACATTCTGTGGGAATGCTACCCGATCTTTTGGTACTCGCACTCCTGTACTGATTCCGAAGGACACTAGTGTAAACCAGACGCAGCAGAGCAGTTTCCCGCAGCAGAATGTTGGGAAGAGAGAGGCATCCAGCGCTGGGTCCGTTCCTCCGCGTATTTACGAGATGAAGAAGGATGATCAGAACACGGCTGTTGCATCAGGTACGATTCAGATCCTTTTGCAACCAGTTAGTGTCTTGTTCGATTCGGGAGCTACACATTCCTTTATATCTTTGAACTGTGCTAATCATTTGAAAATCTCGTGCTTCTTTGATTGTGAACCTTATGTTGTGGGATTACCGAGCGGAGAGAAAATTGTGGGAACCCTAGAAGCTAGGGATTTTCCAGTAACTATAGGAGGGAGAGATTGGCTATCGAACCTTATCGTGGTTGACATCTACGGTGACGATTTAATTCTCGGAGATGATTGGCTCAACCGTTATGGAGCTATTCTGAATTATCGAGAGAGAGTCATTTCTATCATTGCCGATGACGGATCTGAACACTTATTCCGAGGATGGAGACCAGGAAGCTCGGGAAAATTGATCAAAGCAATGAAAGCCGTGAAATTACTGAAGCAGGGATGTCACGGACTTTGGTGCAATGCCATGAGGAAAGAGGAAGGAGTAGAGCTCTCATCTATTTCAGTTGTGAATGAGTTCTCCGATGTATTTCCTGACGAACTACCTGGGTTACCTCCGCAGAGAGAAGTGGAATTCACTATCGAATTAGAGCCTGGAGCAGCTACTATTTCCAGAGCACCATACCGCATGGCGCCAACCGAGATGTATGAACTAAAGAAGCAATTGGAAGAATTATTACAGAAGGGTTATATTCAACCTAGCGTTTCTCCTTGGGGAGCGCCCGTTCTCTTTGTCCGGAAGAAAGATGGATCCCTCCGATTATGTATTGATTACAGGGAATTAAACAAGGTGACGATCAAGAACAAGTATCTGATACCTCGGATAGACGACTTGTTCGATCAATTGCAAGGGGCAAGGGTATTCTCGAAGATTGACTTGCGATCAGGATACCATCAGTTGAGAATTAAGGAATCGGATATACCAAAATCTGCTTTCAGATCCCCGTACGGGCACTATGAATTTGTAGTGATGCCATTTGGACTTACCAATGCTCCTGCGATATTTATGCAATTTATGAATCGGGTATTCTTAGAATACTTGGATAAATTTGTGGTCGTTTTCATCGATGACATCTTGATATATTCGAAAGACACAGAGGAGCACGCTGAGCATTTGCGTGTGGTTTTGAGCATCTTGAGGAAGGAACAGCTGTATGGAAAGCTTTCCAAATGCGAGTTCTGGCTTAGGGAAGTAACATTCCTTGGACATGTGATATCAGCTGACGGAGTTCAGGTGGACCCGAAGAAAGTCGAAGCAATCTTGGAATGGGAAGCTCCTATTAACGTGAAAGAAGTCCGGAGTTTCTTAGGACTTGCCGGATATTATCGCCGTTTTGTTGAGGGATTTTCCAAAATTGCTCGTCCGCTCACTCAACTATTGCAGAAAACTCAAAAGTTCACGTGGGATAAGAAATGCCAGGCTGGTTTTAATGAACTTAAGAAGAGACTGACGACATCACCTATATTAGCGTTACCAAGTGGGACGGATGGATTCATGGTATACAGCGATGCTTCAAATCAGGGTCTGGGATGTGTGTTGATGCAGAGGGATAAGGTGATCGCCTACGCTTCTCGGAAGCTGAAACCGTACGAAGTTAATTACCCGACTCATGATCTGGAGCTAGCAGCCGTGGTCTTTGCCCTAAAAATTTGGCGACATTACTTGTATGGCACTCGTTGTCAGATCTTCACCGATCACAAGAGCCTCAAATACATTTTCAGTCAGAAAGAATTAAACATGAGGCAGAGAAGGTGGCTGGAATTGATCAAGGATTTCGACATGGAAATTCTTTATCATCCGGGTAAAGCAAACGTAGTAGCCGATGCATTGAGCCATAAACCTGTTTCTCTTCGAGTGTTGGAAGCACTTACATCCCAAACCAGGATTCGACGGGAACTGATCCGCGAAGGGATTGAAGTATGGGCATCAGGAATCCAAGGGAAACTTTATGTAATGGAACTGACTTCATCACTAGTCGAGGAGATCAAATCTAAGCAGTTGGACGATTCTCTGATCCTTCGATTATGTGACGAAGTAAAGAAAGGAAAAGCCCCAGGATTTGTGTTACAAGACGATGGAGTTCTGAGGTTTCAGAATCGACTTTGCGTTCCCGATGATGGTGATTTGAGACGGACTATTCTGAAGGAAGCTCACAGCGCGCCATATTCCATTCACCCAGGCAGTAGTAAGATGTATAAGGATCTTAAACAAAACTTCTGGTGGGGGAATATAAAGAAGGACGAGTGCAGCACGTTTCGAAGTGTTTGACGTGTCAGCAGGTTAAGATTGAACATCAGCGACCTGCCGGAATGTTAAAGCCACTTCCGATCCCTGAGTGGAAGTGGGAGGATATCTCGATGGATTTCATCACTAGTATGCCAAGGACAAAAATGGGAATGAACATGATTTGGGTTATAGTTGATCGACTAACCAAGTCGGCTCATTTCCTAGGAATTAAAGATACATGGGGACCCGAGAGATTGTCGCGAGTATTTATTGCGGAGATAGTCAGATTGCATGGGACGCCGAAGACCATTATTTCGGATCGAGATGGTCGCTTTGTGTCGCACTTCTGGAAGGCAGTTCACAGGGCTTTGGGGACCGAGCTCAACTTTAGCACGGCTTATCATCCTCAGACGTACGGTCAGTCCGAAAGGACTATACAAACCGTAGAAGACATGCTTAGAGCTTGTGCTTTGGATTGGTCAACTGATTGGGAAGTCCATTTGCCATTGATTGAATTCACCTACAATAACAGTTGGCATGCTTCTATTAAGATGGCACCGTTTGAAGCTTTGTACGAGAGGAGATGTCGATCACCCCTGTGCTGGGATGACTCTTCGGATTTGATCGGGACGGAACCGGAATTGATAGTTCAGACTCAAGAGAAGATAGCTTTGATTAGAGAGATCGCTGACCGCCCGCAGTCGGCAGAAGTCTTATGCGGACGTACGTCGTCGCCCTCTGGAGTTCGACATTGGGGACCACGTACTATTGAAGGTGTCTCCTACACGGGGAATTTTCCGTTTTGGGAGGAAAGGCAAGCTAAGTCCGAGATATATCGGACCATTTGAGATCCTCGAGAGAGTTGGGGATTTAGCATACAGGTTGGCCTTACCGCCATCGCTGAGTCACGTTCACAACGTGTTTCACGTATCCCAATTGCGGAAGTATGTACCAGATCCCAGTCATATTATTGATTTCGACGAGATCGAGATAGCTAATGACGGAACCTTCGAAGAGAGACCAATAAAGATACTCGAGAGTCGAGTCAAGCAGTTGAGGAATAAACCGATCTCCTTGGTAAAAGTTCAGTGGTCTCGACATGGAGTCGAAGAAGCAACTTGGGAGACGGAGGAGAGTATGAAGTCGAGATACCCGGAATTATTTTCGTCTTAAGTTTCGGGCCGAAACTTCTTTTTAGAGGGGTAGTATGTAATGCCCAAATAAATGGTGTTTTTACCTTGTACTCGACCTTGTATTATTTCGACTTCGTGATGTTATAAATCGTAGATTGGTTTCCCGTATTTGTGCCCTTATGTTTTTATGTATCTTTAAGCATTGCATGCATGATTCTGCACGTACTAACGTACGTTAACAGGCGTTCATAACGTACGCTAAGGATGCAGTGTTACGTACGTTATCTGATGTTCTTAACGTACGTAAGCTAAGTCAACTTGGGTTCGGATATGGGTCGGCTTGTGGGGGCCGAAGAGAGGGCCGGGGAAGATTCATGTGATTCCCGCATGAACCTGGACATAGGTGTTACGTACGCTATAGTGCATGTGTTACGTACGCTAAAGACATGAGTATTACGTACGTAAAACCCTTGTGATTACGTACGTAAGGAAATGGCGAAATCAGGCCAGTGAACTCTGGTCAGACGGTTGCGTACGCTAAGGCTAGGGTATAACGTACGTTAAGCTTGTTACGTACGTAAGGGGTTATTGCATAACGTACGTAATACTTAGAAATCTATTTATAGAACATGACCCGCACTTCATTTCCCACTTTTGCCTTGGCCGATTTTTGTGTTCTTGAGACTATCCTTCACCTCATATCCCTCATATCATCATTTTCCTCCGAATTTGGGAAGCTTAGACCGGGTGAGTTGGTGATCAAGCTTCCGGTGAAGAGATTATTGAAGATTTTCTTATTCTTACATCTCTTAAGGTATGTTACGATTCACCAAGCTAAAGTTTACATTCTTAGCTATACTTTGAGCTTGTTTTGGAAATCATGGGACTAGATAATGATCTTTTGAGTCCAAAGACCATGTTTTGAAGTTTAGAACCCGATTATACCTTATCTTTCTTTCATTACGTAGAGTCTTGTTTTAGCCTCGGTGGATGAAAACCTTAACTTGTAGCATCCTTAATTCGTGGGAGTAATAAGCATGATTTCAGTTATATTCTCTGATCCCTTTTTATGTTCCATTGGAGAAATTCATATATGTTAGAAGAAATTGTTATGACTATGTCCTTCATGTTCTTGAGGTAATATATATATCGACCAGGCCCTTGAACTTAAACCGAATCACCGTAGTGTCGTTTTCCTTGCGTAATATTTAAGCATGCTTGTCGTCTTGAGTAATATTGGGGGTCGAATCATCTTGGCCGATCATATGGGGATTTGACATTCATTTCCTCATTTAACACGGAACCCTCAACACCTTGTGAAACAATGAACTTTTATACAACGGTACTTCATATTCGAAATGATAGTTCAGCCCGTATAGAGTACCTTATCGTTCCCAGTTCAGTTCTTACGTAGTGTTCTACCCGTGAACCAACCTAGTGTCACTACTTTACGATCTTAATATTAGTATTCGGTGAGCGTATGTTAGTATCGAGTGGTATGTTAAGTTCCTTGTATCTCTTTTTGAACAAGGTGCGAGCCTTGCATAGGGGTCAATCGTGGGGCGGTGACATACGGACGCGTGACGTTTGTTGGAGTATTTCATTCTTGCCATTTCCGAGGCAAGTATCATATGTTGAGTTCGATTTATATTGAAACCTTGATCATGCTTGTGGTTTTGTTCATATTGTTGAATATGAGATGTATTTCTGAATTTTCTCGTGGTATTCGTTGTTATTTGTTCGTATTGATGAACATATTGAAATGCATATATGTATGCATAGTTGATTGATTTATGGTATAAATGATCCGAGGGGATCATGAGGATCTATGCTGAGGGCGCTGGATCGAATGTCCACCATGCGTTGGTCCGACGGGATCATCATGGGGATCTATGCTGAGGGCGCTGGATTGCTGGACGGGTTTTCCACCATGCGTTGGTCCGACGGGATCATCATGGGGATCTATACCAAGGGCGCTGGATCGCTGGATTACCCTGTACTATGTTGATGGAATCGTGAGGATTCGCATCGTTGGATTCCGATGACGGAAGTCCGTTTTGCTTGTTTATGATGTATTGACGATTATGTATTATGATACTTGTACTAGCATTGTTTTTGCTAATTCTTCGGGGTGGACATTGTTTTGATGTTCGTGTAGCCGAGAACGGGAAGCAACCACAGTTCCGACAGGACGATGAAATGGCTCAGTGATGTGGTCGAGGTTTATTTGTTTTTGGGATTTGTCTTCTTGGTTCATCTTAGTACTCGAGTACGTGTGTTTTAATAATGTCATATTCGATATGGTTGTAAAAGTTAACTCTTTAGATCAGTTGAATAAGTTCTATGTTTTGAATTTCAGTTGTACAGTTGGATTATATTTACTTTTCTTTTAATTAGCCTTGTAAATCCTTACTTAAAGGGTTTACGGCGCTGTAATTATTCCGAATATCTCGGGGTGTTACATCTGCGAAGGGACGTTTCATTGGATTCCCGTCTGGGACGATGGGATATCTATTCTACATGCCCGAAGATCGAAGGATCGTTGTTGCTTTACAAGCACACTTCCTGGAAGATGAGTTCATTCAGGAAGGCGGAGCAGGTGGAAGTATTTCTTTAGAAGAATACAATGAAACTCCTCGAGAGACACCTGTGCAAGAAACTGGAACCAAACTTTATGAAACACAAGTACAACCACCTCGTAGGTCTAGTAGGGTGTCTCATTTACCTGAGAGGTATGGGCTTGTGCACTTGGAGGAGCTAGGTCTCCATGAGGTTCCAAGTGATAGCCAAGAGACTGACCCGACGA
Source organism: Orobanche coerulescens (assembly GCA_033398695.1). Taxonomy (NCBI): domain Eukaryota; kingdom Viridiplantae; phylum Streptophyta; class Magnoliopsida; order Lamiales; family Orobanchaceae; genus Orobanche; species Orobanche coerulescens. Next base: position 70,131,667 of record CM065803.1, read on the forward strand.
CCTATGACCAAGCGATGGTGGATGTAGACTCCGCGAAATGGCGTGAAGCTATGGAAGCTGAGATAGACTCGATGCATGTAAATCAGGTCTGGACTCTAGTAGACCGCCCCAAGGGCATAGTGCCCATTGGGAATAAGTGGATCTACAAGAGAAAGACTGATGGTGATGGCATGGTTGATGCCTATAAGGCCAGGCTTGTGGCAAAGGGCTATACCCAAAAGGAAGGGATCGATTACCACAATACCTTCTCGCCCGTAGCCATGATCAAGTCTATTCGCATGATGCTTGCTATAGCCGCCTACCACGATTATGAGATATGGCAAATGGATGTAAAGACGGCTTTCCTTAATGGATTCCTCGAGGAGGAAATCTATATGGAGCAGCCTAAAGGCTTTGTGTCTGAAGTCGATATTCAGAAAGTGTGCAAGCTTCAGCGTTCCATTTATGGACTGAAGCAAGCGTCGCGTAGTTGGAACCTTCGTTTTGATGAAGCAGTCAAAGAGTTTGACTTCGTGCAAAATGAAGAGGAACCTTGTGTATACAAGAAGGTTAGTGGGAGCAAGATCGCATTCTTAGTACTATATGTAGATGACATTCTACTAATAGGAAATGATGTGGGAATGCTCAGTTCTGTGAAAGCTTGGCTTTCGAGTAATTTCTCCATGAAAGACTTGGGAGAAGCTACCTATATTCTTGTTATTCGACTCTACCGGGATAGAGCGAAAAGAACAATAGGTCTTTCCCAAGCCCTCTATATTGATAAAATCTTAAAGCGATTTAAGATTGATGATTCTAAAAGAGGGTTCCTACCGATGCAACATGGAATAAAACTCTCCTTGAAGATGTGTCCTCAAAGTGAGGAACAACGAAAGGAAATGAGTAATATACCATATGCTTCGGCCGTGGGTAGCCTTATGTATGCTATGTTGTGTACGAGACCTGACATTGCGCATGCTGTAAGCGTGGTGAGTAGGTTTCGAGCAAACCTGTGTAGGGAAACATTGATCGCCAGAAAGAACGTTCTCAAGTACTTGAGAAGGACTAGAGATATGGTTCTGATGTATGGCGGTGGAGATTTGGATGTGGTGGGATTCACTGATTCGGACTTCCAAGGACTGAAGGACGACTCGATGTCTACTTCTGGCTACATATTTACACTTAATGGAGGAGCAGTATCTTGGCGTAGCGCCAAGTAAAGCGCGATCGCCGATTCCACTGTCAGCCGAGTATCAAGCACCTGAGGCTTCCAAGGAAGGGTTACGGATTAAGAAGTTTTTGGGAGAACTTCAAATGATACCATGTCCGAGCCGCTTATTCCGCTATCTTTGCGACAACGACGAGTCGTAGCGCAGCCAAGGAGCCGAGGTTTCACAACAAAGACCAAACATATTGAGAGGAAGTATCATCTCGTAAGAGAATTTGTTCGCAAGGGATACATTGTGCTGCATAGAGTAGACTCGGCCGACAACGTCGCCGATCCACTGACCAAGCCACTATCTCAGACTAGCTTGGAGCGTCATCTGGAGAACATGTGTATTAGATACCATAGTGTGTGGCATTGAGTGCAAGTGGGAGATTGTTAGGAGTATGCCCTCGAATGCCACTCAGAGGTTGTTGAGTGAGGGCATTGTACTTGTAATTATGTAAACTATTTATATAAGGCAAATGAATGTTTCTTTATTTACTGGTAGTTACTGGCATTCCTAACTCGTAAATAAACATATAGAAACTAGTCCGTGTATTTGAGAGCAAAACATTCCACTCCTTATTGGATAAGGGGGTCGGCACTGGAAAGGTTTATAGCTCAAATACTTAATCGTTCGCAAGTCGATGAAACTTGACTGGGCGTTAAGTTTATGTGAAGACTTGTATGACGTGTTCTTTGACATGGAGAGTGCCCGTCGAACACTAATGGTTAGTGGGAGCACACGTTATAGGTATGCTAATTAGATTAGTATACTCGAACCGACTCACCCTCGATTCGTCACACGGATTTCACTCCGACACCAATGACGGAATCGAAAGGTTGTGATAGGTAATCGTGAACCTTCGACTTGAGGATTTAGTAGGGATGTGCTTGTGACGTCAAGATTTTCATTAGAGTAGTTCGACCGTAAACCGGAAGGCGGGGTCAACCTCGACGTGCATCTTGACGGCAAGTAGCAGTCCTATCAATACCAAGATAGAATTTTTTCTCCTGTTAGTGAACGGGTTATATGTCCTATGCGGTTATTGGCAGATGAGATCATAAGTCTTTGGCCAAAGCATTGGAGCTAGCTGTATTAGATACACGAGAGCTCGATGATCCCGATTTGCATTAACGCATGCATAGCGTCAAGTACAGATAGGGTTTGACTGACCGTGACCCTATAACTTGATCGGGATATTTGAAAGAAGGGTTTATACGTATACTGGTATTCACGACAGAAAGGTTCTTGAATGATCCCAATCATTCGTTCTCGATCGAGTGCAGTGTAGGCCACCAGGCTGGCTAGGTGGTGCTACTACTCTTTGGTTCCTCCCATTGCTGACTGAGACGGACCTACCGAGTCGCACATTAGGATTGACGACGGAATGAATTAAGCTAATTCTCTCATTATGAATATTATATATTGGATATCTAATTTGGGACATTGGATGTTTAAATCGATTTATCGGATAAATTGATTTACGGATTAATGGATTAAATATATCACTGGGTGATTAATTTAATTCATGAATATAATTATTTCTTGGAGAAATTAATTATGTTATTTTGTATTTGATATGTTTAATTAATTGGATAAATTAATCGATACAAATACATCGGAACGGAATCGTAGTTTATCTGTTTGGACTCACGGGAGTCCGAAACGAACAAAACTCGTCCGTTTTTGCATAATAGCCGCCCCCCTTTGTTTCCACTCACTTTCCTCTTGTCTTGTTGCTTTCATTTTATATGAAAGAACATGACATTGTGGGTTTTAAAATAATGTGGCATTATTTGTATTATTGAAGTGAGAGTTGAATAAAGGGAAGAAGATATCTCATTTCACAAGCACCTTTTGATTCCTTGTGCAAGCCTTTCCAACGTGAGAATATATATAGAGAGAGAGATAGACTTTGAGTTTAACACTCATCTTCATCTTCTTCATTCACTTCCTCTTCATTTTTCTTGGAGAAAAATTGAGAGAAAATTATTGAGAGATATATTATACACTTAGAGTGTAATAATAAAAGCTTCATCATTTGATTCTAGCCGTAACCTTAGAGGTTAATCAAGTGTTGTTATTCCGGTCGTTTTTCCTGCGCGTGGAAAGTAGAGACGCGGTGCTTTCGGCGTTAGATCGTTCAAGGGCTTGGAGCGGATCGGATACGTAGAGATCAACTAAAGCTTGGGGAATAGCTCAAGGGAAGGTTTCCATTTAATCAACGGACTTCGAGGGTTAGTTTCTTACGACTCTTGCTTTTCGTTTATATATTCGTATATACGTAGCTCGATCGATCCTCGTAGGGATTCGGATCGAATTAATTTTCGCTTTACCGCTTCCGCTGGGCCTTCGTTTTAGGCACCGAATCCCAACAATAGACACCCACGATTTCACATCAGCTCGCCCGCCGGGGATTCGAATAGCTGAAATGCAAGGGGTTCGACAGCGGGTCTGGAGGCGACGCGATGATGGGTTCACGGTGGCGACGATCCAGGTAAGAATATTTAAACTGGGCTGGTATTTTTATGGAAATTAATTATGGATTTGTTTTGTTAAATTCGATTTTGGGTTGGGTGTTTGAAATCGAAAGAAGAAGGTTCCGATTTCCTGGAGTTATTCGATTCGATAACCGGATTTGGTTATTTTTGTCGCTGTTGTTTGAAATTGGTTCTTTTATGGTTGTTTTTGCGTTCATTTTTAATCTATTTTCTGCGTCTACCGTTATTATGGCACCATTGTACTATATTCTAAGTCTAATATGTGTGTTTTTGTTATTTTCTATGTAGATGAGTTCATTTTAACAGTGTGGCAGCAACATTTCTGTTGGTTGTTTAATTATTCTGAGCATTTGTTCCGTTTCAGCTCATTTATTCTCAAATATAAGGAATCCCCTTATTTTTCCTTGGACTTGACAGAATGCTGCCTCGTTTTTTACCATATTTTTTCTTTTTTTTTAGGTCGAGATTGGTTTTACTTTCATCGTGATGAGAATTTACAACCCTAGAGCATCATTTGCAGTATATTGATAATATATATTTTTCTTCAATTCAACTTTCTTTGTGCTTAAATTATTGTTGTTGTTATGCTATGCAAGATTCTTATAGTAATTCACTGCTGGATGTGGTGTTGTTTGTGTATGTCAGTATGTGCAGTCGGTTTGGTCATTTTGTATGTAATGTGTTCTTTTCTTTTGACTCCTTTCAATCAGCACTTGTAGTGTTATGTAAATTATTTATGGTTTCTATTTTCTGTCAGATAACTTTTGATCCATTTCGAGTATCATCATTTGTGCTTCTTTCTGTCTCATTTTGCTGCATTTGACACTGTGTTGATCTCATTGTAGTCTTTGTTATCCTTGATTCCTTGTTTTACTATTTGACTGGTGTTCTTCTGTTTCGGTGAAACGGAGATGTCACTCTTCATTTCTATATAACGGCAACTTAGTTAGAGCGAGATGCCAGTTCATTGAAGAGACTTATTTGGTATTTATATCTACCCCAGTACTTTGATTCCTACACATCTCTATATCATCCCTGCCATATTTTTATGTCTTTTGAAGAAACATCAAATACCAAGCTCTTTTTGCACTGGCGGTTGAGGCTTCCTTGACAATAATTAGTGTTATATTGGTTGAAATCAAGATGAAAAATTATCCTCGAAACTCTATGGCAAACTTGTTTTGCAGTCTTTGTTATATGTTTAAACGAAGGATGATTGGATGCTTTCTTAGTCCTTGTGCAGGGTCATCGACTGACCAAGCAGGGAAAGAGTGTTGTGAAAATGGGATGGAGGCAAGTAACTTCTGATGCTGAAGAATAAAAATGTTATCAACAATGACTATGGATATAGATTCATCGTGTACATAAGAGGCTTCGAGTACAAAGCACGAGCATCTCGTATTCAAGAGAGAAGTATGGTTTTTTGTTTTTAAGACACTAGAAGATTGGATGCTGTGTTCCACAGAGAATTATGATTTCTTCTTTTCAGGTCAAGGGATTACATTGTGATTTTTATATGTCTTGTAAAACTTAATTGGAGTATTGTGTGAATACTTTGAGAAATATGATTGGATTGTATTATGAATTCATTGTGAAAAATAATTAGATTACATTTAGAGAAAAATAGGGTTTTAGTATTTTTTTTGTATTTTTTTCAACATTTGTGACTTCGAAAAACAGTCACAAGACAGTTAAGAAAAATGATATTTGTGACTGTCCATGGAAGTCACGAAAGTTGAAATTCGTGACTGCTAATAACTGTCACAAAAGTGGAAATTCGTGACTGCTAATGACTGTCATAAATGATATTTGTGACTTCCATGGAAAGTGGTATTGCAAAGTCATATAAATGAGGTTTTGTCACTGTTTTGTGACTGTTTTTGACAGTCACAAAAAAACTTGCGACTAGTGATTTTATGACAGTCATTTGTGACTGTTTTTTCCATTTGTGACAGTTCTCGACAGTCACAAAATCGTGATTCTGGTGTAGTGATATAGATCTCCTACTCGAGGAATCCATTAAGGAAAGCCATTTTTACGTCTATCTGCCATATCTCATAATCATAGTAAGCAGCTATAGCAAGAATCATGCGAATTGACTTGATCATGGCTGCGGTCGAGAAAGTATCGTGGTAATCGATCCCTTTTTTAGGTATAACCCTTTGCCACAAGCCTGGCCTTATAGATATCAACCTTTCCATCCCCATCAGACTTTCTCTTGTAGATCCATTTGTTCCCAATGGGCACTATGTCCTTGAGACGGTCTACTAGAGTCCACACTTGATTGGCATGCATCGACTCAATCTCAGCTTCCATAGCTTCCCCCCATTTCGCGAAGTCCACATCCACCATCGCTTGGTCATAGGTTGTTGGGCCGGTCTCTTAGATATTACCCGGAACCTCATAGAGACATAGTTCCTCCAGGTGCATAAATCCATACCTCTCAGGTACTTGAGACACCCTACTAGACCATCGAGGTGGTTGTGCTTGTGTTTCAGAAGGTTTGGTTCTATGTTCTTGCACAATTATCTCTGGAAGAGTTTCATTGTACTCTTCCAAGAAATACCTCTACCTGCTCCAGTTTCCTAAATGAACTCATCTTCCAGGAAGTGTGCTTGCAAAGCAATAATGATCCTTCGATATTCGGGCATGCAAAATAGATAACCCATCCCTCCATATGGGAATCCAACGAAGCATCCCTTCACGGACCTAGCTTTTAATTGCTCCACCTTAGTCTTCGTGACATAGGCGGGGCATCTCCAATCCTAAATATGATTAAGACTTGGTTTCCTACCCTCCCACATCTCGTGTGGAGTCTCATGAACGGACTTGGACGGACATCTGTTCAAGATATAAGTAGCAGTAAGAAACGCATATCCCCACAGGTAAATCGTAATTCAGTGTAACTAAGCATAGAACGAACCATATCAACAAAGTTTTGTTCCTTCTTTCTGACACACCATTTAACTGAGGAGTCCTTGGAGGTGTAAGTGGCATGCCTGCGTGTTGTGATGCACCGGTGAGAAAATAGCCTAATTATGATTAAAAAACACTTTTTTGTGCTATTTTAGGAACTTGTCAAACCCTGTACTCATATACTCGCCACCTCGATCCTATCGAAGTGCTTTGATATGATTACCACTTTGCTTTTCGACCAGGGCCTTAAATTTCTAGAATTCCCCAAAGGCGTCGGATTTATTTTTTATTAAGTTAACATAACCATACCTAGTATGATCATCCGTAAACATAATGAAATACTGATATCCGTCACGTGATGCTTCCAAAGCACCACACATGTAGGTATGGACTAATCCATGTTTATAAGCGGCTCTTACAAAAGTCCCTGCGAACGGGGGCTTAGCCATTTTGCCCTTAAGGCAAGATTCACAAGTTGGAAAGGGATCCGATCCCAATGGGCCTGTAAGTCCATCTTTTTCCATCTTGTAAACCTTGGCCTAACCAACATGACCAAGTCTAAAATGCCATTTCAAAACTTTATTACTTTCATCCCTACTACAACTTTGTTGCTCAAGTTTAGATGATACAATCCGTTTAACAATGTAGCAGTGCCTACTAATTTATTTCCAAAATAAATTTTGGAAGTACTATACCAATGAAAAATGAAATGCCTTTCCGATCCATGAGTGGAATGCATATAATGTTCTTATGGACCTTGGGAAACAATAGTACATCATATAAGGTTAAAACAAAGCCGGATTCCAAACCCAAAAGAAGTGATCCTACAGCAGTTGCCGCGACACTATGCCCGCTTTGGACATTAATCATCACTTCCCAAGCTCCAAGCTTCCTTCTTTGTTCCAGATCCTGATTCATGGTACAAATGTGAGAACTAGCAACTGAATCCAGTGTCCAAAATAGAATATACGGTATCAGAACAATTTATTTCCAAAATTAAAAGTTCCGTACCTGAAGTGCCATGAAGCTTCGGACAGTCTCTTGCCCAGTGGCCCAGCTCACCGCATATGAGATATTCGTACGACATCGCTTTCTTGCTCTTTGGAAGCATAGGGGCCCTGCCATTACTCTTAAAAGCCTTACCTTCTGGGCCCATCTGCTTTTTGGTCTTTTTCTTCTTATTCTTGAACTTCCGAGATCCAGAAAAAATCACAAGGGAAGACTCCTTCAGCCGCAGAGTCTTCATCTGAGACTGAGCAGTAACAAGTTTGTTCATAAACCCTACTAAATTGCAAGCAATCTCAATGCAGTTGAAGTTCATAACAAACTGAGCGAAGGAATGAGGAAGAGATTGCAGGATAAGGTCGGTCTGGAGAGAAACATGCATCTTAAAATCAAGATCCTCCAATCTCTCGATCATAGCGATCATTTTGAGGACGTGGTCCCCAACATTCTCACCTTCCTTCATCCTGGAACCAAAGAGTTGCCTCAATATCTCTTATCTAGCAGTTCAACTGTACTCATCATAAAGCTTGATTTCGGGAGATAATATCTGCCTAATAGAAGTCATTTTTCTCATGAGCTCTCTGAAGCTAATTATACATAGAGCCCATTATATAGCCACAGACTCTAATATCATCCTTAACCCACTTTTCATAGATTTCAGCATCTTCCTGACTGGCCGTTGTTCCACACCGGAGCCATCGGAATGTCCGCCACCAAGACGTATACCAACACCTCCATACTGAGGACAATCATCATATTGCGAAGCTAGTCCACAAATTTGGTCACGTTAAGTTGTTCTTTTCGGGTAGTATTGAGAGTGGGTTCATTGTCATTATTGAGAGTTGATTATTTTGTTTGTCTGCATAGAGTATGCCAGATTGATTAGGTGACTGGATCAATTATGGTCTGAGTTTAGAATTAAGGACTTTTATATTCATTTAACTGAGCTCCCAGTATTTTTTTCGGGATAACATACTCTATTGTGAAATTAACATATTTGTTTGCTTTACTTCATAATGGTGATCTAGTTCTTTATAAATATTAATAGAAGGCAACCAAACAGGTTTCTGGTTTATTAATCTTTCTAAAGTGGTGCCCAACACCAACCCATCTAATGGATGATTCTATCATCTTTTTCCCCTTGTTCACTTCCCTCAACCTATATAGTTCATGAACAAGTTAAGTTTACACTATCGACGGTGATCAGTTTTGCAATTGGATCTTATCCGGCAATGAACAAATTTCTAGGGATAGAATTTGCTCAACCGAAGGCATCTAATGCACTCTCGGAATATATCGACCCTCCTCGAATGACTACCCAATAACTCAGAAGCATAACACATCTGGTTCGGGTTTCAACTTTCCAAAAGCTCAATAGAGGGAAGAAGAACCCCGAAACCTTATAAACTAAATTTTTTGTTGTGGGAGAATTTCACGACTAATGTTACACTTTGCAAATTAATTCATTTAAGCGCGTTTGTGGGCATTCATACCACATGAATAAATATTCACAACCTAGTTGCTACCAACATGCAGTTCATGGACCTTTCCTAAGAATAAAAACATCGTAATCTAATTACATGTCTTGTATCTTGAATCTTGGTCTTTCTCCGCTCTTCGTCATTACATATAAATTTTATATCGAAAATTTGCATCCTAGTATACATATTTTTATAGTAAAATAAATAGACTCAAACAGTCTTTACAACCCCATTGAATAAAACAAACGATTCAAAACGAGGTCCATGAACTACATTACCATTCACAAGATTCATGTAATAAATACTAAAATAAATGGGTTTTTTATTAAATAATTATTTTAACATATTGATCAAACCAATATATAAAATTAATCTATTTAATGGAATTAAACAAATTAATCTACAAACACGCTAATTTTAATTCATTCATTTGATCCAGATGATTTTAAATATTTCAGATTAATTAATTTCCACAAAATAAAAATGCCAAGTATTTTATTTTAGTCAACTTAAATCTAATTTAAATTTCTAGAAATTATATCAAAACATAAAATTAAAACTGAGCCGCAACAAAATGTCCCGGAGCTCGGCCTGCTTCCCGACAGCCACTGCCGGGACATGGCCGAGAGGACCTGGCCCCCTCGGCTGCTGCTTCCTGGTGCTGCCCGATAGCGGTCCGGCAGCCCCGGACTGCTAGTCCGACGACTATTTCTGCTCGTTTTTTCCGTCTCGATTTCAAAAATTATATTTTTTTATTTTAACATTACGCATATATATATATATCAGTTTTTATAATTAATTATCAGATTTATATTATAACATAAAAATAAGAAAATAAATTTTCGACGAACATTTAATCATCAATGATTTTTCGGTCGTGATTCCAAATCCCAAAAATATATAATCAAGCATTCCAAATGCGAAATATCGTATATACGATCGTAAGACCTTGCTACGATACCACTGTTGGTATTCGGTGCTTAAATCATAATTAAATCGTAACATTAGACATCTAATGTTCAAAATTCATTAAGAGAGAATTATGCGCGACTCGGCCGGCCCGTATCAGTAAGTAATGGGAGGAACCAAAGAGTTATAGCACCACCTATCTAGTCCCGTGGCCTACACTGGAACCTTACTGAGAACGAATGATAATGATCATTCAAGAACCATTCTGTCGTGAATCCCAGTATACGCATAAACCCTTCTTTCATATGTCCCGATCAAGTTATAGGGTCACAGTTAGTCAAACCCTATATGTACTCGATGCTGTGTCTGAGTTAATGCAAATTGAGATCAGTGAGCTCTCGTGTATCTAATACAACTAGCTCAAATGCTTTGGTGTCATCTGCCAATAACCGCATAGGACATACACCTGTTCATTTACAAGATAAAGAATCCTATCTTGGTATTCAGTAGAACCTGCTACTTGCCCGTTGACGCATGCCGAGGTTGACCCCACCTTTTGGTTTTCTTGGTCGAACTACTCTCGTAAAAATTTTAACGTCGCAAGCACATTTCTACTAAATCCTCAAGTCGAGGGTTTACGAATACCTATCACAACCTTTCGATTACGTCATTGACTATCCCGGAGTGAAATTTGTGCGATGAATCGAGGGTGAGTCGATTCTGTAATACCCGTGATTTCGATTTCCGGTAATTTCTTTTTTTTCGGCGGAAGTCCGTTTTGACGACTCGCTCATGACCGTTTCGTCATTTCGAGAATGATTAATTCTGCACTTTTTGTCATCCGAGTTCATTTCGGTATCGTTTTGTTGAGTTCCGAGCTTTTTAGCGACTTTTCCGCACTTTAGCTCGATTCTTGTGAATCTCGTCCGAAACTGTTGTTTCAAGTTTCTCGTACGTTCATTTGATGTTATTATTCATGTTGCGAGCTTTGGTTTGGTGTTTCGATCGCGTATCGTGATTTTCGGACATTTTGGGGCATTTCCGTAATTTCCCAAAGTTTTGGGTAATTACTTCCGTTGTTGAATTCCGAGCCTTCGGGTGGTCGGAATTGTGTGTTCTCTTAGCTCTTAGATTCGTCTTTGCGAGTACGTCGTAAACGTATCATCGATTCGTATTCAGGTTCGGATTTCGGGGTCGTTCGGGCCGTCGGAGTTGGCCCCGGCCGAGTCATGGCCGGGCAACCTGGGCCCAGGCCGGCACTGGCCGAGTCACGGCCGGTAGTGCTCGGCAGCTTCTGGCCGAGTCACGGCCGGCAGTGCTCGGCAGCTTCTGGCCGAGCAAGTGGGCCGCGGCACATGCCGGCAGTGGCCGCGACACTGTGGCATTTTTCGCCAAACCGATGCACGGTGCCGCGGCACACTCCGGCCGAGCCGCGCACACCGCCGCCACTGGAGCCATTTTTGGGCTCGTGCCGCGCACACTCATTGGGCCGCGGCACACTGTGGCACTTATTTATGGCCTGCAGACGTTTTCTTCAGCCATTTTCACTCGGTTTTCCTTCTCTTTCGCGGCTGGAGGTGTTGTAATCATGGAAGGATGTTGTTAGACAATCAATCCATGAAGTCTTGGAGTTCATATCATCAATCATCCATCCTATAACATCCTCCGATCTACCGAATCACGTCAGATTTCCTAGAAATCTAGTTTTGGGGAATTTGGGTGTTTTGGTTGTTTTCATCCGTTTTAATCCGATTTAACTTAGGATTGTGATGGATTGATGATTATTTAGATGTTTTATATCTTTTCCTTTGTTATTCCATGCTTGGATCGTATCGATTCGTTGTTTTGGTCGAGTTCTTGATCGACGCCTTGAAGGTGTCCGGTAGAATGTCTTAGAGGGGTTTTCGGGCGTTCTATGATTATCCTTCCTCGTATGATCGATGATTTATTGATTATATTGTTGTTAGGGTCGAGTTTCTTGTGAAGAAACCGTGTTGAACCCTTCCATTCGTTGTCGTCTTTCTTTTCGTTAGCATCGGGCGTTCCGAAGCTTCCCGGTTGAGCCGTATCCGTTCGTGGTTCCGTGCTCGTGGTATCGAGGCAAGTATCTTGCCCATACGTTTCATGTTTCATAGGCATAATTGTTGATAAATGATTTTTATACGAAATCCAAATGTTTAATGAACGTAAAAAGGGATCGGTATGTTCTCGATAAATGTTGTCTTTCAACGATAATTCGTATACTTCGTGAATATGTGTTCTCGGAATATATGTGCTGGTTTTGTATGTTGAAAGATAATATGATCATTTCGAGTGAGTTTGATAGACCGTAATCCTTTGCCGGGGATTACGTATTGTTATTATGTACTTGTTCGGTAAGAACGTAATGTGTGTGATATTAGTTGTTACTCCTTGAAAGGAGTTTGTGATGCTTAATGTTGTTTGGCTTGATAAGTGATTATTGTTGTGTGCTTGATGTATGTGATGTGCCTCCGGGTAGGATTGTTGAATCTCCGGGATCCATACTTGCTAGTATGGGTCGGGCGTGACCGTAGGGTTATCCAATCCGGGTATGTCTTGCGGGGACTCCGAGGTTCGTGGCTTGTTAGCCCGATGCCGAGATAACTTGTGGGGTTATCATCGGGTATGTCTTGCGGGGACTCCAAGGTTCGTGGCTTGTTCGCGCGATGCCGGGATAACTTATGGTTGTGGTTTGATTATGTACGTATATGTGCTTGTAGTCACGTGACTGCGGTTACGGTGACATGTGATTTGATATAGTTTCCCTGTGGGTTATTCACGCGGGTTTGTTCTACGGGAGCATCTGAGGTCCGTGCCTTGCTAGCACGGGACGCGAATAATCTCTGGAAACATGTTGTTATGGTATGATCGGGTCGTGGACCCCATTTGTTGTTATCGAATTTACGTTTTGGGAAAATGACTTTTGGGCTGTGTCCCTAAATGTTTTTGCTAGGTTTGAGAATTCTTACAATCCCAAATGTTTTCAAAACTCCCGAGATCGTAAAATGTTTTCACAAGATGTATATCGGGTTTACCCCTATCTTTCGATTTAACCGTTTTGATTAAGTGATTTACCTCGGGAAGTATGTTTATGATTAACATGTTCCGTGGAGTATGATATGTATGGCTCGTTTTCGTATTTTATACTTGCACTAGCAAAACAGTGGAGTTTTGCTAACCCCCGAGTATTCGGGGGGTGGATGTCTGTATTGCATTCAGGTTTTGGAGAAGAGCACAGGGTCGGCATGAAGGATGATGAAAGATGAACGATACTAATCACACGAGGACCCGTTGATGTCGTATTGGTTTAGTTGTATTTTATTTCCGCTGCAGTATTCTTTCCCCGTTGTACGGGAGTGTGTTGTATTCGACCCCTGCGTGGGCATGTATTGTAATTGAGTTGTATGTATTTATTGAAAGGCCAAATCGGTCTACTGAGTCTTTTGAGCCTTAAAGGCATTGTCGAGTTGTTCGTTTGTTGTTACCAGCCTGGTAGATCCTTGAGGAAAGGTTCTACGGCGTGTAATATCCCTGAGCGGATTGGGGGTGTTACATAAATGATATCAGAGCTTAGGTTGTGGAAACCTAGGCTGTCGGGTCAGTGGTGTCTATTGAGTTTTGTCTCGTCGGATTTTGTCTGACTGAGTCGTGTCGCTGTTGGGATTCCGAAAATAAAACGAAAAACGCAGCGGAAATAAAAACGAATCCCAAACAGGATCGATCAAGTAACGTATATACGAAAAAATAAATACAAAGATAAAGATTCATACCCTTGAAGCCTTTGAAATAAATCTTCGTAAAATGTAGACGATGATCACGATCCCGTCCCGAACACGAAATCCCTTCGTTCCAAGCACCGAAAATTCGAAGCCTCTACTTCACACGCGTCGGAAGTTGCCCGGAAAATTCGACGTAACTTCGTTCTCCAAGAACACGGCTAGGAAGTTACCGTAGGAATTTTCTCTCTATTTTTTCTTGAATTTCTTTCACCTCTAAGATGAAAATAACTTGAAAATAAAATTTTTTTCTCTCTCCCTCAAGAATACTTCACGGTGGAGTTCGAAGAATGTATGTGTGTGTGTTTTTATAGTTGTTATCATGTGTGTTTAATATATATCTCTCAAACATATAATTAATATGTCTAATAATGAGATAAAATGTCAACACATAATAACAAAAATACAACTAACTCATACACATGCATGGAAATGATTCCATGTGATGTGGGGAGAGGGAAGGTGGCCCATGGTTGAAGTTTCCTAGAAAACGAGCCGAGTCACTCGGCTCGTGTACCGGACGTTCGTCAAACGACTCCGTTAAATACACTCCGTTTAATCACCAATGTATTTATATTAATTAATTAATCTAATTAATTAATAATATCAAATACAAATATATTTCTCTAAGAAATATAATTTATGAATTAAATTAATTACCCGGTAACTTAATTTTAATTCATAAGACCGCTATTTTGATTTATCTAATAAATCATAATTAGATATCCAATATCTAATATTAATAGAGAGATAATAAATTCACATTTATCCGTCAACGCTCCTGATGCGCGACTCCGTAGGTCCGTCTCAGCCGGCATTGGGAGGAAGCAATGAGTGCGGGCAGCACTTAGCCAGCCTAGAGGGATCATTCCAGAACCATTATGTCGTGAATACTATATACGTATAGACCCTTCATCAGATGTCCCGGTCAAGTCTTCGGGTCACGGTAAAGTCAAACCCTACTGTTGACTAAACTCTATACATGTGTTAATGCAAATCAAAATCGATCGATTAATAGTGTATCTAATACGACTATATCGTAATGCTTTGCCAAAGACTTATGATCTTATTTGCCATTAACCGTATAGGACATTCGCCGCTCACTAACAGAGATAGAATCCTTTCTTGGTGTACAAGAAGATCGCTACCGCCCGTATAGTCCGCACTTCGAGGTCGACTCAGCAATTAAGCAAATGAGTCTAACTACTCTAATGACAAACTAAACGTCACAGGCACATCTTCTACTGAACCCTCAAGTCAAAGGTCCACGTATACTATCACAACCTTTCGATTCGTCATCGACTCTCCGAGAGTCAATACCGTGTGACTGAATCGAGTATGAGTCGTGTTCGAGTATACTGGCCCCACCAATATACTTATAACTATGCTATCAAGACGTGCACACGTCCTAGCATCAGTTATACAAGTCATATTAAAACTTAATGCCCATTTTAAGTTTATTGACTTGCGAACAATTTACGTAAATAAACTTTAAACACTTCCAGTACATTTTCTCTTATCTCATAACGAGAATGGAATGTTCGATTTATTTACATGGACTTCACTTCAATGTTTACCAAGTCAAGAATGCAATTGAAATACAATAAACAGTGAATGAATCGTATTGCCTTTTTATTAATTATTCCATAATTACAAGTATAATGCCCTTACTCTCTCATCCCCGAGTGGCATTCGAGGGCATATTCCTAACAATCTCCCACTTGCACTCAATGCCACACATCATGGTATCCAATACCCATGCTCTTCGATGTCTTTCTAAGACGGCTGAGATAATGGCTTAGTCGGGTCGAGACATTGTCTCGAGTCTACTCTTTCCAATGAAACATATCCTTTTTCCACCATCTCTCGAACGATGTGGTACTTTCTCTCTATATGCTTGGTGTTGTGGTGAGCCCTCGGCTCCTTGGCTTGGGCGATGACTCCATCATTATCACAGAATAGTGATATAGGCAACTCCGCGTTAGGCACCACTTGAAGTTCTTGTATAAACTTCGCATCCAAAATGCTTCTTTGCTAGCCTCTCGAGGCGGCTTGATACTGGCTGCAGGTGGAATCTGCAGTAGCGGTTTGCTTGGAGCTTCTCCAAGATCTGCTCCTCCATTAAGAGTAAATAAATACCTGGATGTCGACTTAGAGTCGTCATTGTCTCCTTGAAAATCAGAATCGGTGAATCCAATCACCTTCAGTTCTCCACCACCATAAGTAAGAACTAAATCTCTAGTTCTTCTTAAGTACTTAAGAATGTTCTTTACGGCAGTCCAATGTTCCCTTCCTGGGTTTGCTTGAAATCGACTTACCATACTCACAGCGTAGGCTAAGTCTGGTCTCGTACACAACATAGCGTACATGAGGCTACCCACTGCCGAGGCATAGGGTACCTTACTCATCTCTCTCTTGTCTTCCTCACTTTGAGGACACATTTTCGTGGTGAGATGAATTCCATGTCGCATGGGAAGGAACCCTCTTTTAGATTCATCCATCTTGAATCTTCTCAGGATTTTATCGATATAAAGGGCTTGGGAAAGTCCTATCATTCTTCGTGGTCTATCTCTCAGAAGACGGATCCCTAGAATATAGGAAGCTTCTCCCAAGTCTTTCATGGAGAACGCTTTAGAAAGCCAAGCTTTCACGGTCTTGAGCATTGCTATGTTATTTCCTATAAGTAGAATATCATCTACATATAGTACTAAGAACGCAATGTTGCTCCCATCGATCTTTTTGTAAACACACGGTTCCTCCTCATTTCGCTCGAAGTCAAAGTCCTTAATCGCTTCACAAATCGAAGGTTCCAACTCCGAGAAGCTTGCTTCGGACCATAAATGGCTCGTCGGCTTACACACTTTATGAATATTAGCTTTGGACACAAAACCTTTAGCCGTTCCATATAGATTTCCTCCTCGAGGTATCCATTTAGAAAAGCCGTTTTGACATCCATTTGCCATATTTCATAATCATAATAAGCAAGAATGGCAAGCATCATGCGAATCGACTTTATCATAGCTACGGGCGAGAAGGTATCATGATAATCGATTCCTTCCCTTTAGGTATAACCCTTTGCCACAAGCCCGGCCTTATAGGCATCAACCTTGCCATCCCCATCGCCTTTCTCTTATAGATCCATTTATTTCCAATAGTCCTCATGCCAGTTGGAAGATCTACTAGAGTCCAGACCTGATTGGTATGCATCGAGTCTATCTCAGCTTTCATTGCTTCTTGCCATTTATCGGAGTCTACATCCACTATCGCTTGGTCATAGGTGACAGGGTCGTTTTCACTGCTATCAGGTGTGTCGTGGAGACCCAGTTCCTCGACATGTGTATAGCCATACCTCTTAGGTAAGTGAGATACCCTATCAGACCTTCGGAGTGGAGGTTGTGTTACAATAGGTTCGGTTCTTGATCCCTGATCAGATGTCTCCTTAGGAGTTTCATTATGCTCTTCCAAAGAGATATTTCTACCCGAGCCACCTTCCTGAATGAATTCATCCTCAAGGAAGTGCGCTTGTAATGCCACAACGACCGTATGGTCTTCTGGCATGTAGAATAGATAACCCATCGAGTCCTCTGGGTATCCTATGAAACGTCCTTTTACGGACCTCGCTTCCAGTTTGTCCACCTTAGCCTTTTTGACATAGGCTGGACATCCCCAGATCCTTATGTGATTAAGGCTTGGTTTCTTACCCTTCCACATCTCATGTGGAGTGATAGGAACAGATTTGGAAGGACATCTATTTAGGATATAGGCAGCGGTTAGTAAGGCATACCCCCACAGGTAAATAGGTAAATCAGTGTAATTTAACATGGAGCGAACCATGTCCAACAAAGTCCGATTTCTCCTTTCTGAAACACCATTTAACTGTGGGGTTCCTGGAGGCGTGAATTGTGAAACTATTCCATGTTCCTTAAGGAACTCATCAAACTCAGTGCTCATATATTCGCCACCTCGGTCCGACCGAAGTGCTTTGATATGACATCCAGTTTGTTTTTCAACTAGGGCCTTAAATTCTTTGAATTTAGCAAAGGCTTCAGATTTATGTTTCATTAAGTACACAATCCCATACCTAGTATGATCATCGTGAACGTTATGAAATATTGATATCCGTCTCGGGCTACTTCTAAAGCACCACAAACATCGGTATGCACCAATCCAAGTTTATCGGCAGCCCTTTCAAAAGTCCTGTGAAGGGGAACTTAGTCATTTTGCCTCTAAGGCAAGATTCACAAGTTGGATAGGGTTCTACACCCAATGGACTTAAAAGTCCATCTTTCTCCATTTTCTGAACCTTGGTCTGACCAACATGACCAAGTCTAAGGTGCCATTTAAGAGCTTGATTAGTATCTTGCCTACCACGTTTCCTAGTTATAGTGTTCACCTTTGTTTCATTTTGCATGTTCAGATGATATAATCCATTCAACAATGTAATGCTCCAACCAATTTATTTCAAAATAAATTTTACAACCGCCATTGCCAATGAAGAAACAAAATCCTTTCCGGTCCAAGACTGGAATGGATACAATATTTTATGCCCTTGGGCAAAACAAGTACTTCATCTAATGTCAAAATAAAACCGATTCTAAACCCGTAAGGATTGATCCAATATCGGTTGCCTCGACACTTTGTCCGCTTCCAACGGTGATCATTATTTCCGACTTCAAGTTTTCTACTTGTTCCAGATCCCGATTCATAGTACAAATGTGAGAAGTGGCACCGAATCCGTAATCCATGAAGCGTAATATACGAGCGGAACAATTAGTTTCAAAAACAAAAGTTCCGTGCACTGATGCGCCATTAATCTTGGGACAAGTCCTTCGCCAAAGGGCCCACCACCGCATTCAAGGCATTTGTCCGTAGGTTTTGGACCGCCTACCTTTTGAACCTTTCGCCTTGCCCTTTCCTTTTGCACCCCTTTCTTGGGTTTATACCGCTCGTAGGTCTTTTTCTTCTTGTTCTTGGACCTCTTAGGCCCGAAGAAATCACAAGAGAAGCCTCTCTCGGTTTAGTCTTCATGTTAGATCGCCGTCACGGTTTATTCATTAGCCCGGCTAATGTGCATGTAATTTCATTACGGTTGAAATTCATTACAAAGCGTGAAAGAGTCAGTAGAGATCAAGGATGAGATCAATTTGAAGGGATAAATCCATATTAAAGTTGAGCACCTCGAGCCTCTCAATCATAGAGATCATCTTGAGGACGTGGTCTCCCACTTTCTCCCCTTCTTTCATCCTAAGATTGAACAACCGCTTTGATATCTCATATCTAGCATCACCGTGCTCTCCATAAAGTTCGGTCAAGTGTGCGAGAATCGCCTAGCGAAGTCATTTTCTCGTGCGCTCTCTGCAGCTCATTAGTCATTTAGCCCATCAAAAAACCACCGACTAGCACATCAACCATGACCCATTTTTCATGGACGTCAATGTCTTCTGATTACCCCTAGTCCGGATTGAGTCGGTGGAATGTCCGCCTCCAAGACGTATCCCAGAGACTCCATACCGAGTACAATCATCGATTCGCAACTACCAACAAAGTTAGGGCGATTAGGAGATTCTTTTCAAGTAGTATTGCAAGTGGGTTTTTAGCCATTTTAGAGAGATTCAATTTCGTTTTCTGCAAAGATTTAGACAAGATTAAATTAGTGACTTGTTTAATTATGACCGAGTATAGAACTTAAGGGCTTTGTATAATTCTTGTCTCGGCTCCCACTAATTTTATCGGAATTATACACTCCCATGTTATAATACTAAATCATGGTTAGATCGAATTCTTAGTGGTGATCAAGTTCTTTACAAATTTTAACAGACGCAACCTATCAGGTTTCTTGCCAATTAATTTCTGTAAAGTGGTGTCTAACACCAACCCGTCTAACGGATGATTTGATCTTCTTTTACCCCTAGTCTTCATGCCCTCAACCTATCAGGTTTCTTGGCAATCCAGACTATCTAAGTTGTTGACCATCAACGTCTATCGGTTTGACTATTGAATCTCACCCGGCAACCTATCAGGTTTCTAGGGGCGAAATTTATCACCAACCGAAGGCATCTAATGCACTCAAGAATTTTTCAACCTCTACCAAATGTACTACCCCGATAACTCGGAAGCATAGCACATCACCGGGTATCAATTTTCTACGAGTTTGATGGAGGGTAGGAAACCTCGTAACCTTTTTCAAACTTAGTCCTGCTTGTTGTCTGAGAATTTCGCGATTAATGTTACACTTTGCACATTAATTCATTTATACGCGCGTTTGTATGTTTGTCAATCATTCAAAATGAAAAACAGAAAATAGTAACCTAGTTACTACCAACATATAGCTCATGGACCTAATTCCTAAGTACTGGGCCAAGCGAATGACCCAATAAATAAAAAAAAATACAGTCTTCGATTCTTCGTCTTCTCGGTCGGTTGTCTTCGGTCTTCGTCATACCCAAAATAATACTTACATCATTGAAAAATGCATCCTATACAAATTTTCTAGTAAATATAAATAGGCTCAAAACGGCCTTTACAACCCAATCGAATCGAACAAATCAAAAACTAAGTCCACGAGCTATATCACCATCACATAAGGATTCCATACAACATGTAATGGCAACGAAATTAAACAATTAATTTTTAATATAAATTAATCTAATTAATCTATAAATTAATCTATTCAATTTCTACTATATTAGTCCAATTAATATAAAGTGGCATTAAAATTAAATAATCAATTAATATATTAATCCAATCAATATAAAATTAATCTATTCAATTTTAATGGTATTAATCCAATTAATACTAATAATCGTCATTTTAATTGCTCAAGTAATCCGCCAAAATAATATTCTCGTTTAATTTATTTCCCTTAACACAAAATATACCAAATATTAATTTAGTCAAATTAAAATCCAATATAAATTTTGGGAAATAATTACAACGAAATATAAACTTAAAACGGAGTCCCGGACAATCCGGTTTAGGCCCAGCCCGCGGCCCGATTCAAAATCGGGCCAAAAATCCGAGGGCTGCCTGGCCGAGCCACTGCTGGGCAGACTGGCCGATCATGCTCGGCCCCTGGCCGAGCACTCTCAGCTCCTGGCCGAGTCATGGCCGAGCACGCTCGGCAGCCTGGGCAGGCAGCCCAGGCAGTGCTGCCAGCACCCTGCCGACAGCCCCGTTTCTTCGTTTTTTCGGCCCGTTTCAAAAACGTGATGCTACAACGAACAATTTAAAATCTAAAATTATTCTAAACATGATTCTAAATCATAATCATCATTCAAAAGCATTCAAAATGCACAAATAATCGTATATACGGAAACATTGACCTCGCTCCGATACCACTGTTGGGATTCCGAAAATAAAACGAAAAACGCAGCGGAAATAAAAACGAATCCCAAACAGGATCGATCAAGTAACGTATATACGAAAAATAAATACAAAGATAAAGATTCATACCCTTGAAGCCTTTGAAATAAATCTTCGTAAAATGTAGACGATGATCACGATCCCGTCCCGAACACGAAATCCCTTCGTTCCAAGCACCGAAAATTCGAAGCCTCTACTTCACACGCGTCGGAAGTTGCCCGGAAAATTCGACGTAACTTCGTTCTCCAAGAACACGGCTAGGAAGTTACCGTAGGAATTTTCTCTCTATTTTTTCTTGAATTTCTTTCACCTCTAAGATGAAAATAACTTGAAAATAAAATTTTTTTTCTCTCTCCCTCAAGAATACTTCACGGCTGGAGTTCAGCAAGAATGTATGTGTGTGTGTTTTTATAGTTGTTATCATGTGTGTTTAATATATATCTCTCAAACATATAATTAATATGTCTAATAATGAGATAAAATGTCAACACATAATAACAAAAATACAACTAACACATACACATGCATGGAAATGATTCCATGTGATGTGGGGAGAGGGAAGGTGGCCCATGGTGTAAGTTTCCTAGAAAACGAGCCGAGTCACTCGGCTCGTGTACCGGACGTTCGTCAAACGACTCCGTTAAATACACTCCGTTTAATCACCAATGTATTTATATTAATTAATTAATCTAATTAATTAATAATATCAAATACAAATATATTTCTCTAAGAAATATAATTTATGAATTAAATTAATTACCCGGTCATAAGACCGCTATTTTGATTTATCTAATAAATCATAATTAGATATCCAATATCTAATATTAATAGAGAGATAATAAATTCACATTTATCCGTCAACGCTCCTGATGCGCGACTCCGTAGGTCCGTCTCAGCCGGCATTGGGAGGAAGCAATGAGTGCGGGCGGACTTAGCCACCTAGCGGGCCGCATCAGTAAACCCCGATCGAGAACGAATGAAGGGATCATTCCGAACCATTATGTCGTGAATACTATATACGTATAGACCCTTCATCGATGTCCCGGTCAAGTCTTGAGTCACGGTAAAGTCAAACCCTCTTTGACTAAACTCTATACATGTGTTAATGCAAATCAAAACCGATCGATTAATAGTGTATCTAATACGACTATATCGTAATGCTTTGGCCAAAGACTTATGATCTTATTTGCCATTAACCGTATAGGACATTCGCTGCTCACTAACAGAGATAGAATCCTTTCTTGGTGTACGGTAAAGGCGCTGCACTGCCCGTATAGTCCGCACTTCGAGGTCGACTCGGCAATTAAGCAAATGAGTCTAACTACTCTAATGACAAACTAAACGTCACAGGCACATCTTCTCCGAACCCTCAAGTCAAAGGTCCACGTATACTATCACAACCTTTCGATTCGTCATCGACTCTCCGAGAGTGAATACCGTGTGACTGAATCGAGTATGAGTCGTGTTCGAGTATACTGGCCCCACCAATATACTTATAACTATGCTATCAAGACGTGCACACATCCTAGCATCAGTTATACAAGTCATATTAAAACTTAATGCCCATTTTAAGTTTATTGACTTGCGAACAATTTACGTAAATAAACTTTAAACACTTCCAGTACATTTTCTCTTATCTCATAACGAGAATGGAATGTTCGATTTATTTACATGGACTTCACTTCAATGTTTACCAAGTCAAGAATGCAATTGAAATACAATAAACAGTGAATGAATCGTATTGCCTTTTTATTAATTATTCCATAATTACAAGTATAATGCCCTTACTCTCTCATCCCCTGAGTGGCATTCGAGGGCATATTCCTAACAGTCGCGACGCGTCGTTTGAGTTTGTTGGTCGTGATTAGTATCGTGGGCGATCATCATCATCTTCGTGCGACCTGTGAATGTAAGTCTCCCTTCTTTGTGTTGTGCCTCGTGTGACACGAGCCATTTTTATGATTATTGGTTAAGTGACGGAATCCTCTTATGGATTTTGATTTTGTGATATGTGGTTATTTGACTCTCATATTTCGTTCATATGAGGAGTAGTGTTGCTGGATTGTGCATGTTGAACTGTATTTCTTTTATCCGCTGCGTGAGTTCTTTTGTAATGACTTTCGGTATTTTACCGACTGAGTTTTATTTCGAAAACCGATTCCCTTCACCGAGTTTTTGGCATTATGGCCTTGATCGTTTTGGCAAAATCCTTACGATGGTATTTAATACTTTGTAAATGGCATTTGTAAGTTTTTGAAATATTACCGTCATCGGCCTTTTTGGCATTTTTGTAAATGGTTTTTAGTTTGGTGTGTTCCGGCGTGGGACCACGGCGCTATAATGTTCTGTGTAATTATCTGAAATTTTTGGGCATTCTAGCCCATTGAATTATTTTTGAAAACCTTGAGTATCTTAGAGAATTAAAATTCGAGACGTACTTTTAAAACGAATTATTTTCTCGCAGTACTTTCAAGGTGCCTTCTAGTGCCGCAATATGTTTCAAAATTATTCCAATTGAGGACCAAAATATTTTGAGATATTTTCAATTATTTTTAGAAATGCAGTTGCTTAGACCCAAGTGTCCAATATTCTGAAAGTTTTCACTAAAAGAAAGGTGTCCTCATTTTTGTTCAAACGCAAGATGATTTTCAAAGTCTCAAAAATGATGTTTGTTCAACTTTTTGTAAAATGATACTCAAGATCAACTGGTGTTTCCAAACTGTCTTCAAAAGGTGGTTTTCATTTTAAAACCCATCATTTCCTGCTTTTGATAGGAGAAAGTGTGTATGATGTTTGTATTGTTGTTAGGGTGTTAGCCTCCGAATTGCGATTGAATTGGTGGTGTGAACGTTGAGTCGTTCGCCACGCATATGTTTTGTTAGCCCTCTGTGAGAGGTGTGAACTGGTGTTTACTGTTTATCGCCTCGTGGTGATTTACGTGTTGTCGCACTAGTGTGAGTTGTTAAAGCTTGGATTTTTGTGCGTTATACACATGGGTGATTATTTCATGATGTTTGTGATTGTGTGCTGGCTATCGTTCGGGATGTTGTAATCGTCGAACGATGCCGTTGTTGTTGTGATTTTTGTATGCGTTGATATGTTATGCTGAGTTGGCATCTCCGGTATGTTGTTTTGCGGTGTTTTGTTCCATTGTATCGAGCATTTGTATTTTCGGTATGCCGAGCCGAGACGTTTCAACCGTGATGTGCCGTGGCATGCACGTGTATATTGTCCTTCTCGTCGGTAACACATTTCAAGTGTGGACTCGAGGACACCGAATTCAATTTTGCGAATTGGCTACCGAGACTTTCGGAGTTCGCGCTTCAGCGCAGTTATCAGGATCGGCTCTGAGAGGCCCATAGGAGATTTTTCTGTCGGTTGCTTTTTGTGTTGTTACCTTGTTTCCGTTATTGTGAGTTGCGGGGACGACTTTCTTTTAGAAGAGGTCGAATATAATACCCGTATTATTTTTGGCTTCTGCATTTTCTCTTTTTCAATTCTATCGATTCGCTCGTGTTCGTTGATACTTTCTGAGCTTGTTCTGTATTCCGGTTTCATCGTTCAATCGAGTTGTGATCTTGTTTTGGGTCGATCTGGTTCTCGCAGTGACTTTTCTGAGTCCGGTTCGATTCTTGTGAACCTTGTTCGGAAGTAACATCTTTTGGTTCTACTAGTTTATTTTATTCGAGGTGGATCGGATTTGAACTTCTGTATTTTCATCTTTTGTTGACATTTTCTGAGCTTTCCCTGTCCCTTGCCTTTGTTGATCGAACGAGGGTGGTATTGTCTCGGAATAACTCATTTGTCGTTGTGACTTTTCTATTGCCATTCCCTTCCCTGTGGATCTTATATGAATGCACATCCTGTTGTTTTCACCGGATTATATATTGTCTCGAGTCGAGATGTGAACCTTGGAGTTGTTGTTTGAATTTTATTATCCTTCGTATTTCGAACGTGATTGTTCGATTTTTGCTGTCTCGATCGTTGTGGTTCGATCGTATGATTGTTCGGTTTTTGTTGATCTCGTTTCGTGATTGTTGAACGTTCAAGAATCCTTCCTAATTTCCTTATGTTCAGGAAATTAGTCTTGTTTTTGATCTTCCAACCCTTGGGCGGTGGAATTCCGTATTTGTTCAGCGATTGGCTCGCGTGTTGATTGATGTACCGTTAGGTTAGTCAATCGTGTTGATTTTTGTTCGTTGTGTTTTGCGATTGTTCGGATAATCGACTTGATTGTATTATCTGTTTGATGACGCTTGTCACTTGTTGGTTTACTGTGTCTCTATCGGTGGCATTGTGTTGGTCGTCGTGGAGCGTGTTTTCACGTCGTATGTCTCTTTGCGTTTCTTGCAACGTTTCGCCGTCGGGCGCGAGTTTTCGGTTTTTGTGTATTTCTTCGAGTCTTCCTGACAGTGGATATTGCTTCTCCCTACTTATTTTAAGTTTCGGGACGAAACTTCTTTTAAGGAGGGTAGAATGTAATACCCGTGATTTCGATTTCCGGTAATTTCTTTTTTTTCGGCGGAAGTCCGTTTTGACGACTCGCTCATGACCGTTTCGTCATTTCGAGAATGATTAATTCTGCACTTTTTGTCATCCGAGTTCGTTTCGGTATCGTTTTGTTGAGTTCCGAGCTTTTTAGCGACTTTTCCGCACTTGAGCTCGATTCTTGTGAATCTCGTCCGAAACTGTTGTTTCAAGTTTCTCGTAAGTTCATTTGATGTTATTATTCATGTTACGAGCTTTGGTTTGGTGTTTCGATCGCGTATCGTGATTTTCGGACGTTTTGGGGCATTTCCGTAATTTCCCAAAGTTTTGGGTAATTACTTCCGTTGTTGAATTCTGAGCCTTCGGGTGGTCGGAATTGTGTGTTCTCTTATCTCTTAGATTCGTCTTTGCGAGTACGTCGTAACCGTATCATCGATTCGTATTTAGGTTCGGATTTCGGGGTCGTTCGGGCCGTCGGAGTTGGCCCCGGCCGAGTCATGGCCGGGCAACCTGGGCCCAGGCCGCAGCCGCCGAGTCACGGCCGGTAGTGCTCGCGGCTCCCGCCGAAGTCACGGCCGGCGGTGCTCAGCGATTCTGGCGGCGATCCGTGGGCGCGGCACATCTTTGGCAGGCCGCGCACACTCTGTGGCATTTTTCGGCCAAACCGATGCACGGGTGCCGCGACACACTCCGGCCGAGACGCGACACACCGCCGACCACCGGGAGCCATTTTTGGGCACGTGCGCGGCACACTCATTGGGCCGCGGCACCGTGCGCTGTTATTTATGGTGTGCAGACGTTTTCTTGACCATTTTCACTCGGTTTTCCTTCTCTTCCGCGGAGGTGTTGTAATCATGGAAGGATGTTGTTAGACAATCAATCCATGAAGTCTTGGAGTTCATATCATCAATCATCCATCCTATAACATCCTCCGATCTACCGAATCGAATCGATTTCCTAGAAATCTAGTTTTGGGAATTTGGGTGTTTTGGTTGTTTTCATCCGTTTAATCCGATTTAACTTAGGATTGTGATGGATTGATGATTATTTAGATGTTTTATATCTTTTCCTTTGTTATTCCATGCTTGGATCGTATCGATTCGTTTTTGGTCGAGTTCTTGATCGACGCCTTGAAGGTGTCCGGTAGAATGTCTTAGAGGGGTTTTCGGGCGTTCTACGATTATCCTTCCTCGTATGATCGATGATTTATTGATTATATTGTTGTTAGGGTCGAGTTTCTTGTGAAGAAACCGTGTTGAACCCTTCCATTCGTTGTCGTCTTCCTTTTCGTTAGCATCGGGCGTTCCGAAGCTTCCCGGTTGAGCCGTATCCGTTCGTGGTTCCGTGCTCGTGGTATCGAGGCAAGTATCTTGCCCATACGTTTCATGTTTCATAGGCATAATTGTTGATAAATGATTTTTATACGAAATCCAAATGTTTAATGAACGTAAAAAGGGATCGGTATGTTCTCGATAAATGTTGTCTTTCAACGATAATTCGTATACTTCGTGAATATGTGTTCTCGGAATATGTGTGCTGGTTTTGTATGTTGAAAGATAATATGATCATTTCGAGTGAGTTTGATAGACCGTAATCCTTTTCCGGGGATTACGTATTGTTATTATGTACTTGTTCGGTAAGAACGTAATGTCTGTGATATTATTTGTTACTCCTTGAAAGGAGTTTGTGATGCTTAATGTTGTTTGGCTTGATAAGTGATTATTGTTGTGTGCTTGATGTATGTGATGTGCCTCCGGGTAGGATTGTTGAATCTCCGGGATCCATACTTGCTAGTATGGGTCGGGCGTGACCGTAGGGTTATCCAATCCGGGTATGTCTTGCGGGGACTCCGAGGTTCGTGGCTTGTTAGCCCGATGCCGAGATAACTTGTGGGGTTATCATCGGGTATGTCTTGCGGGGACTCCGAGGTTCGTGGCTTGTTAGCGCGATGCCGGGATAACTTATGGTTGTGGTTTGATTATGTACGTATATGTGCTTGTAGTCACGTGACTGCTGTTACGGTGACATCTGATTTGATATAGTTTCCCTGTGGGTTATTCACTCGGGTTTGTTCTACGGGAGCATCTGAGGTCCGTGGCTTGCTAGCACGGGACGCGAATAATCTCTGGAAACAGGTTGTTATGGTATGATCGGGTCGTGGACCCCATTTGTTGTTATCGAATTTACGTTTTGGGAAAATGACTTTTGGGCTGTGTCCCTAAATGTTTTTGAAAGGTTTGAGAATTCTTACAATCCCAAATGTTTTCAAAACTCCCGAGATCATAAAATGTTTTCACAAGATGTATATCAGGTTTACCCCTATCTTTCGATTTAACCGTTTTGATTAAGTGATTTACCTCGGGAAGTATGTTTATGATTAACATGTTCCGTGGAGTATGATATGTATGGCTCGTTTTCGTATTTTATACTTGCACTAGCAAAACAGTGGAGTTTTGCTAACCCCCGAGTATTCGGGGGGTGGATGTCTGTATTGCATTCAGGTTTTGGAGAAGAGCACAGGGTCGGCATGAAGGATGATGAAAGATGAACGATACTAATCACACGAGGACCCGTTGATGTCGTATTGGTTTAGTTGTATTTTATTTCTGCTGCAGTATTCTTTCCCCGTTGTACGGGAGTGTGTTATATTCGACCCCTGCGTGGGCATGTATTGTAATTGAGTTGTATGTATTTATTGAAAGGCCAAATCGGTCTACTGAGTCTTTTTAGCCTTAAAGGCATTGTCGAGTTGTTCGTTTGTTGTTACCAGCCTGGTAGATCCTTGAGGAAAGGTTCTACGGCGTGTAATATCCCTGAGCGGATTGGGGGTGTTACAGATTCGAGTATACTAATACCATTAGCGTACATATAACGTGTGCTCCCACTAACCATTAGTGACGACAAACATTCTCCAAGTCAAAGAACACGTCATACAAGTCTTCACATAAACTTAATGCTCAGTTAAGTTTCATCGACTTGCGAACGATTAAGTATTTGAGCTATAAACAATTCCAGTGTCGATCCCCTTATCCTATAAAGAGTGGAATGTTTGATCTCAAATACTTGAACTAGTTTTTATATATATTTATGAGTCAGGAGTACTAGTGTTTACGAGTAAATAAATAAACATACAATTACCTTTTTGATAAGTATTTACATAACAACAAATACGACGCCATCACTCATTCATCTTCTGAGTGGCGTTCAAGGGCGTATCCTTAACAAAGTATTCACTGTTTTAAAGTAGCACATAATGCCGCCAAGACAGCATTTAATGCAGCTGAAGAGACTACAGAAACAAGGGTATTTAATGCGGATCAAAGAGAATGTCTGAAGCATTAAATGCAAAACATCTTCAATTCAAACATTCTGAAGCCGCCAATCAAAGTTGTCTAAATATCACCAACTGGCCAAATGACTATATTTATATGGATCTATTTCCAAGGTAATAAATTGTTGGAAAATATAATGCAACAGAAGCGGCAGGGTTCGATTTATTAAAATCGTCCCTCAAGAATCAGATCTATTTAGGATCGTTAAATAATTAATTAAACAGATTAACAAGTAATTTAAAGGAACAATATTAATCTATGCGTCTAACTATGATAATTTGGGGTATTCTTATCTAGATCTACAAGATATAAGAATACATTACCTTTGAAGCAAATTCTTCGAATCTTTACTCGACCTCCTTTGTATTTCTACCTTTAGATCTTCTAAATTATATCCCCGCCTATATACGGGTGTCATGTGGGCAACAATCTACCGGAATTCCTTGAAGAACAACTTGAAATCGGCCGAACTCCTTTATGCTTAATGTCACTCGAATTTTTCTTTCTTTATTTTCTAGTATTAGTAAACACTCTTAGAAAACTAATTTGTTATCTAAATTATAGAATAAAAGAGACAAGTCAAGATCTACAATTAAACACAAGAAAAAGATTCGAACTCATAAGCTTGGTAAAGGTTATTTCGGCTGAACCCCTATGTTGTATTTATAGGTGTTATGGGCTACTCTAGGGATCTTAAGGATAATTAGGGAAAGACTCCTAATAGACCTCAAATTTCCATATTAGGACCTTTCCTAATATATTGAGTCTATTTTTTAATATATTATTTTTCGTGTTTAAGATATCGAATGTCCATTAATTAATTTAAGCTGCTGACAACTTTAATTAATTAATATCTTATCAAAGAGTAGTACCACTCAAACCTTATTATTATATCAGAATTAAATCCACCTGCAGGGTTTAATATAATAATCATTATCGAGCTTCTCAAGGGGACATCATCAACCCGCACGAGTTGGGACATGATTTCTAGTAATAATAATTTTCATATGAATAATATTATTGCCCAAGATATGAAGCTTATTGGGTC
The DNA here is from genome assembly GCA_033398695.1 of Orobanche coerulescens. NCBI lineage: Eukaryota > Viridiplantae > Streptophyta > Magnoliopsida > Lamiales > Orobanchaceae > Orobanche > Orobanche coerulescens. The sequence goes on from CM065803.1 coordinate 70,161,693, forward strand.
AATCATTTTGACTCTCTCCGATGGTAAATCAAAGCAATAAATATTATAAATATACAATTAAACATTATATACTTAAAATTAAGAAATAATAATTATCCGAGATTTACGTTCTTCTTACAGTCAGTAGAAAAGACACTCTCTCACTTCAATCCGATTCAAAGTATGCAAATACGCTAACGCATGCTAATAGTCAAGACCAACTAGTCTCAAGCATACACTACAACCGTTCACATACTTTGTCTAATAATTATATAGGTTCTGAACTATTCTATTATTTTATAAGGCACCGATAATGTGATCTTCTATGTGACACCAGCACACCATATTATCTACAATATAAAATAATTAGACATTTCATTTGCATAACCATAACGTGAATAAATATGAAAAATATGTGATTAAATGTAATTAATATTCTCATAGAGTTACAGGGAAATAAGGTAATACGAGCATAAAGTATGTTTTGCAGTATACAACCCTAACAATCTCCCACTTATACTCAACGCATGCATTTAAGTATACTACTCTATTACATAGTCTCTCATTTCTCCCCCTTATACTCAAAGGTATGCTTCCATACACCGTAATCCCATTCCTTCCACATGCATTTCAAAAACTTTTGAGGGTAGGATCAGCAAGATTATCGTCTGATGCAACCCTGGCTACAACTATGTCTCCTTCCTTTACGAAGTGTCGTATGATATGGTACTTGCGGTTGATATGTTTTCTTGCCTTTTGGGCTCCTGGTTCTCTCAAATTTGCGACTACACCGATTTTATCACAGTAAAGTGTAATACCCTTTGGAAAATCGAGAATCACATCTAGGTCCTATAGGAAGTACTTGAGCCATACTGTCTCAAAGGCTGCCATGTACTCAACTTTCGTGGTAGATACCGACACACATTTATGCTTCACACTCCTCCAACTAATGGCTCCACCTACCAAAGTAAACAGATAACCTAAAGTAGACTTGGACTTTTCTTTATCTGATGAAAAACTTGAGTCAGTATATCCCACTGGACATAGGTCATCTGATTGATATACTAGCATGTACTCCCTAGTCTTTCTCAGGTACTTGAGTATGTGCTTGACAGCAAACCAGTGTCCTGGTCCTGGGTTCGACTGATATCTCGTGGCCATGCCTATGGCATGACAGATATCTAGTCTAGTGCAAAGCATAACATACATTAGGCTTCCCACTGCTGACACATAAGGGATCAGTTTCATGTCATCTATCTCTTTTTGTGTCTTAGGACACATATCCTTAGATAGTTGAATTCCATGCCTGTAAGGTAGAAAACCTTTCTTGGAATTCTCAACTCTAAACCGCTTTAGCACTATATCAATATAGGATGTCATGCTTCTCCCAAATTCTTCATATCGAACTGCTCAGATTGCCATACTCGTATGCCTGATAATTCCTTCATATTATTTCCAATCAGAAGGATATCATCTACATCTATTACAAGAAACACCAACACGTTCCATCACATTTCTTATATATATAAATCTCACTCGGACATTGGACGAATCTATATGACTGGACTACCTCGTCAAATTGAGTGTGCCAAGATCTAAATGCTTGCTTAAGTCCATAAATGGATCTCTTAAGCTTGCACACTAAGTGCTCTTCTCCTTCAGCAATGAATCCCTCTCGTTGGTGCATGTAGATTTCCTTGTCTTGACTTCCATTCAAGAATGCAGTCTTGACATCTATTTGACAAATCTCCAGATCCAAATACGCAGCTATATCTAAAAGAATCTGGATTGACTTAAGCATGGCTACCGGCGAAAAGGTCTCATCATAATCGATACCCTCTTTCTGAATGTAACATTTCGCAACAAGCCTCGCTTTGAAGGTTTCAACCTTCCTGTCACCTCCTTTCTTTTGCTTGTAGACCCACTTACTCCCAATGGGTTGTACCCCATCAGGAGGTCCTACTAGCTCCCACACTTGATTGGAATCTATAGATCCCATTTCTAATTCCGTTGCTACTTTCCAGGGCTCAACATCTTTATCTTGGATTGCCTTCTTGTAGGTCCAGGGATCTGATTCATCTTCGCCTGGGATTGAGTCTGAATAATGTCCCACACCTATGAATCATTCCAGTTGATGAACAACCCTCCCACTACGATGAGGCAAATCTGAGTTGGTGTAAAAGTCTCAGAATTGATACGTGGTGCAGTGTTAGTTGGCGCTTGTACATTGGTATAGATGGAGTCTCGCCCCTCAACTCTTCCACAATTATTTCGCTCATGGGCTTGTGACTAATCATATAATCATCTTCCAGGAATCGGGCATTGGTGCTAACAATGACCTTATGATCCTGGGGACTATAGAACAACCTACCCTTTGTTCCCTTAGGATAACATAAAAACACTCATACTTCTGTACGAGATGCCAACTTATCAGCTTTATTATTCAGCAAATGTGCTGGAGTACCCCAAATACGAACATGTCCTAAACTGGGCTTTCACCTACTCCACAGTTCTGTGGGTGTTTTTAGAACTAATTTTGAATGTACGCCCCTATTTCCAAAGCATACTCCCAGAACGAAATAGGTAAATTGGAATAACTCATCATTGAACTAACCATTTCTAAAAGAGTTCTGTTCCTCCTCTCAGCAACACCATTTTGTTGTGGAGTTCCCAGCGCAGTGAGCTGGGACGAAATCCCCTCATTTGCCAAGAAATCTACAAACTCTCCACTAAGGTATCCGCCACCATGATCAGATCGTAGTCACTTGATACTCTTCCCATGACGCTTCTCTGTTTCAGCCTTGAAGTCTCTGAACTTGTCAAAGGCTTTAGACTTACGTCGCATCAAATAGATGTATCCATATCTCGAATAATCATATATAAATGTGATGAAATATTCAAAACCACCCCTAGCCTGGATATTCATTGGACCACATACATCCATATGAACCAATTCTAACACATTATGAGCACAGTTTCTCTTGGTCTTAAAAACCCTTTTGGTCATCTTACCTCCAGATTGGACCACATACCAGTCTTTGGATCCTCCTAATATTTACATGACCTGACCGTGAATGCCACAAATATGGTTGGTTTATGCTTGAAGGTTCTTTTCTCTTTTTAGGTTCAGACAAAGAGTCAAGCGATTTATGTTTATTCATGGGAGTTTGTGCAGCATTAATGACATACAGTCCATAAGTAAAAATATCTTTGCAAATATATTCACCGTTTCTTCTTATAATAACAACATCATCATCAAAAGAAACTGAATAACCATCCCATTTTAATTCAGAAATCGAAATTAAATCCATTCTAAAATCTGGTACTAATAATACATTATTAAGGACTAATATTTTATCATTAATGTTCAACTGCACAACGCTCACTGCAATATCCATAAGCCTGGAATAATCACCCCAGTTGATGGTTATCTCGCCTGCACTAAGCTGCTTGGTTACCTAAAAACCATGCGAGTCAAAGCAAACACGATCAGTAGAGCCTGAATCAACCATCCGCGAAGTGGGAGAACAAGCTACCAAACATGTTTTTGACTACTAGTGCACGAGACATACCTTTCTTAAGAGTAGGGCAGTCCGCTTTAAAATGTCCTTTCTGACCGCACTTGTAGCACTTTCCCTTTGGCTTTTTGCTCGCCTCAGGCTGAGGAGCCTTGCTTTTTACCTTGAGAGTTGTCACTTGATTCTGGCCCACTTGTTTCTTCTTCTTCCCCCACTTGGGTTTAGAAGTTAAAATACCAGTAGTCGTAAGAACTTGATACCTTGCCTAAAGAGACCTTCCGCATCTTGAAGCTCTGTCAACAATTCTGCCAAGGTATACTCCCTACGATTCATATTCTAGTTTAGTCGGAACTGCTCAAAGCTCCTAGGTAAGCTGCCTTGGATGATATCGACCTGCATTTCCGTATCTATAGTTCCCCCTAAGATATCAAGTTCGTTTAGATGAGAAATACTCTTTAGAACATGATCCCTTACCGGGGTTCCTTCAGGCATTTGGGTGGTCATCATCAAGACACTCATAGCATTTTGCCTAGCAGCCCGGTTCTGATGACCAAACATCTCGTCGAGATTTTCCATTATTTCTGTGGCCGTGCCCATACTCTGATGCTGATGCTACAATACATTTGCTAAAGAAGCCAAGATGTAACAGCGAGCCATCTCATCAGATTTCTTCCATCTGGAATTCTTTCACCCCGTCGGGTGTCGAATCCGCATCTGGATCCAATGGGAATTTCTCAGTTAGAACAAACTTGTGTTCTTCAACAGTCAGGACAATATTAAGATTATGTTTCCAATCAGTTAAGTTAGTGCCACCTAGTTTGTTTTCTTTGAGAATTATAGCAAGTGAATTGAAAGACATTTGAGATGAAACTAAAAACATTCATCACATAATGCATAGCAAAATATATTGAAAAACCTTAAAAAACACAATATATATGCTAGCAACCAACACCTCGAAAATCCCACATATGCAAGCCACGATCATGTGGATGTTTACACACATATTTTTCAAGTAGAGTGTTACGTCTTTAATTTTACTATCTAGTCAATTTAAGTTATGACAAGTAAAATTAATAGTTGGTTCCTCTTGGCCATGTATTAATGAACATAGATTCTGATGTGGTGCTTATTAATTAATACACCTAAGTGAGAACCATAATTTAACAACTTTAAAATATTATCTTTGAAATAATAGTCATGCAGATGGAGAGGTCCTATCATAAAAAATAATATTTACCTTTTGTTATCATTTGAAATTTATAATTAGCACACCCGATATGGAGGAAGACCCAAATGTCAACGCGCATGCTAAGTACTTCACAATTTAAATTAATTATGGAGGCCAATTTAATTTTACTTTAAAAAATAAATCAAATATATCACTTAGTTATTTTAGCCTTAAGGTTTTTAATTTTCTCATCCGAACATGCACGAAACATATCATGCATACATCCATACTTCCAAAATAATAAAAACCAATAATAAAATAAGTTGGATAATTAAATCTAATTATCATGGCTTTTATTCCTCATTTTGAATAACGAGAAAATCATTGGCTCGAAATCTCCCACTACTTCAAGCATCTCGTCACCTCCCCTGACTGGCCCACAAAATTTCCAAATTTGGAAACTTTCTTTCCATGCAAAATTAATTGCACAAGAAAATTCTAGATTTAAATACTGTGCACCAACGGACGCAACGAACGGTGGAAAAACGAACATGACCATACACCGGACGACTCGACCCGGATAGCCCGACCCGCTGCATAACTCGACCCGACCAGTGGCATGATCCGCGGCCTGGACCGCATGCCCTCGGCCGTACCCGCTCGGCAGCTTCTCGATCCCGATCGGTTCGTCCGATTGGGAGTCCTTTTCATGCGGGACTCCTTTTTCCTTCGTGCTTTGTGTACTCCAATTCAATTATAATTTTATACGAAATAAAATACATCGAATTTACAATAAAATTACAAGGAAAGATCAAAATCCTATTCTACCCGTGGATTTTCTCACTGGAAAAACTTATACATGCCTCAAAACTTGGCCAAATTACTAAAAACGCGTAAAATAAAATTAAATCATATAGTCATGATAATTGGACCATATTCACCCGCGAGACAATTCGAGCAAAAATATTCTAAAGATCATAATATAAGAAAAATATTTTAAATTGCGAGCAATTAATCACAAAATTAATTAAATTGAACGGAACCTAAGGACCATCTCTGATACCAATTGTTGGAAAATAAAACGCTGCAGAAGCGGCGGGGTTCAATTTATTAAAATCGACCCTCAAGAATCAGATCTATTTAGGCTCGTCAAATAATTAATTAAACGGATTAACAAGCAATTTAAACGAACAATATTAATCTACACGTCTAACTATGATTATTTATGGTATTCTTATCTAGATCTGAAAGATATAAGAATACATTACCTTTGAAGCAAAGTCTTCGAATCTTTACTCGACCTTCTTTGAATTTCTATTTTTAGATCTTCTAGAGTATATCCCCGCCTATATCCAGGTATCGTGTGGGCAATAATCTACCGAACTTCCTTGAACAACTTGAAATCAGCCGAACTCCTTTATGCTTAATGTCACTCGATTTTTCCTTTCTTTATTTACTAGTATTAGTAAATAATCTTAGAAAATTAATGTGTTATCTAAATTATAGAATCAAAGATACAAGTCAATATCTACAATTAATCACAAGAAAAAAAAAACGAACTCACAAGCTTGGTAAAGGTTATTTCAGCCGAACCCCTCTGTTGTATTTATCAGTGTTATGGGCTACTCTAGGGATCTTAAGGAGGATTAGGGAAGGACTCCTAATAGACCTCAAATTTTCATATTAGGACCTTTCCTAATATATTGAGTCTATTACTACAACTCAGTCCACTAGAGAGTTAATATTGTACTTCCTACCCAAATCCCAATTTACGAAATCGGACTCCTTATTTAAATATATTATTTCCCGTGTTTAAGATATCGAATGTCCATTAATTAATTTAAGCTACCGATAGCTTTAATTAATTAATATCTTATCAAAGAGTAGTACCACTCGAACCATATTATTATATCAGAATTAAATCCACCCACAGGGTTTAATATAATAATCATTATCGATCTCCTAAAGGGGACATCATCAACCCGCACGAGTCGGGACACAATTTCTAATAATAATAATTGTCATACAATAATATTATTGTCCAAGATACGAAGCTTATTGAGTCAATCATTTTGACTCTCACCCATGGTAAATCAAAGCAATTGATATTATAAATACACAATTAAACATTATGTACTTAGAATTAAGAATAATAATTATCCGAGATTTACGTTCTTCTTACAGTCAGTACAGAAGACACTATCTCACTTCGATCCAGTTCAACGTATGTAAATACGCTAATGCATGCTAATAGTCAAGACAACTAATATCAAGCATACACTACAACATTTCACATAACTTGTCTAATAATTATATAAGTTGTGAACTATTGTATTATTTTATAAGTCACCGATAATGTGATCTTCTGTGTGACACCAACACACCACATTATCTACAATATAAAATAATAAGACATTTCATTTGCATAACCATAACGTGAATAAATATGTAAAATATGTGATTAAATGTAATTAATATTCTCATAGGTAGTTATAAAGAAATAAGGTAATACAAGCATAAAGTATACTTTGCAGTATACAACCCTAACATAAATAGCCCAAGCAAGAGGATATTGCTCAAGACAATAACAACTACTGAAAACTGAACATTTGCTAGACTGAACATCGATCTTATCATCTAAAGAGCAATATATTTCTCCAAGTATACAGCGTATATCTTGAGTAAAGAAATATCCAAGTCCTCAATAAATAACAACACATCTACAGCGAAGCATACCAACACTACAGTTGTGGTTCAATTCGTGTTACTTTAAAAACCTACGATTGAGATCTTTAGCCCTGTGTGGACTAAGTCAAGCTATTCCGAACTGTATGGGAAGAATATAGTTCAGGATGAAGCTTCAATCTGTGTGAGAAGAAGCGAGTCGAAGAAGCCCAAAGACAATCTGTGTGAATGGCTCAAGCTACAGTCAGCTGTATCAATTTGTGTGAACGATACAGCTACGACTTTAGTTAAAATCATACAATTTAGTAGGCCTTGATTTTAATAAACTTCTTACTCCTGTGTGGAGAACCTTTGGACGTAGAGGGGATTACCTCGAACCACATTAAACTGTGTGTCATTACTTTATGTCCTTATTGTTTTTCTATTGCCTGTGATTTTAGAATACTCATCTTGAAAATCATGTAAGTACCAAGCTACAGGAGATTGTCTAGTTGTTGTACTTACAGCAACTTAGTTTCAGACTCGCTATGCAAACTTAAACTTCAAAAAAGAGTACAGCTTATTGAACCCCCCTTTCTAAGCTGTATAATAGTATACTGTAGCCAACAAGTGTAATCGAGCGGTCAATTGTATAAATAATCAGTCGATTTTTAACCTAAATCAGATCCACAAATCACTCGCTTTTGAAAACTACATTTTTATATCTCTATCATTCATTCTACAATTGCCATGGATACATCTATGATCAACAAAGTTCCCATGTTTTCTATTAATGAATTTGATGTCTAGAGAATCGGGATAGAAGCCCATCTTGCCGCAATGCACATAGAAATGATCTTTGTCATTCAAGAACGAACTATCAAAATTATGAAGGTCAATCTAGCCACCAGAATAGAAGGACAGCCTCATATATAAATGCTTGAGGAAGAAAGTAAATAGTGGACAACCGATGATCGCAAACGTGGGAATCTAGACAACATCGCCAAGAATGCGTTATTTGTCACTCTTGACAAATAACACATTCTTCAAGGTGAAGAGCTGCAATACAGCCAAATAAATCTTGGAGAAACTCAAGTTAATATGTGAGGAAACTGAGCTCTCAAAAGAAAACAAGATTTCAAAACTTACTCAGCAATTTGAATCTTTCGAAATAAAATCTTCTGAAACACTTGAGGAAGTTGACCTCAGACTTACCGGCATTGTAGGTGAACTTGAAGCATTGTGTAAAGTGTATCCCGAAAGGGAGAAAACTTCTAAAATAATTAAATCACTCCCGGACCGATGGGACATTAAGACCACAGCTACGCTTGTGTCTTGAATATTTAAATGATATACCAACTTTTGATCTCTTCTATGACCTCAGAGAATTTGAGTATGATATGACATGAGAGAAAAAGCTGAAGAGTCACCTGCAAAGACTACATAACTCGTTGTTGTATCCGACAGCAGACACAGCTTTGCCTCCAGCACATCCAAAGCTACATCCAAAGCAACTGACGGTGATGATGACATCCTGTCACAAGATGAAATGGCCTTGCTCATGCACAAAATTCAGAAATTCATTAAGAAATCTGAAAAGGCTCCCTACAGGCCTAAACCCTTCAAAAAGGTAAGTTATGAATTGCTATCTCCGGAAATTTTAATATTGTTATAACTGCAAGAAACCAGGACACTATGCAAATAGATATCCTCAACCTAAAGTACAAAAGCTGCCCGAAGCTGAGCAATAAGAGAAAGATGGCAAAAGGCGTGTCTGGAGAAGAAAACTAAAGGCACTGATCGGAGAACCAGAATCCTCGCCCACATATATCAAAACATAGGAATGCCTACAGGCGATTACCGATAGTGACTACTCTGATGATGAAATCGAAGATAAAGTCTACATGTGCTTTATGGTAAAGTAAGCGGATGATAATGACAGTGAGGATGAGGTAAGGTCAACCTTAGTTACCTATTAATGCATCACATACCTTTAAAAACATGATGAACGAATTTAGGACCATTCAAAAAGCCCATGAGCTGCTTAAACAAGAAAACCTACAACTCCCTCCTTCAATTTAAATCCAAAGGATGAAAATGATCTGCTGAAAAATAATTATAAAAATATGTCTTTGGACTGCGAAAATAGCAAGATTATTTATGAAAAACTCATGGAAAGCAGTAATCAACTTGCAACTGAACTAAATGAGGTAAAATCTCATAATCAATGCAAGACAAATGATTATGCTTCACTAGAGTCTAAAATACAGCTTCCTGAAAAAAAAGAAGGAGAACTCGAGACTATTCTCAAATCTTTTGAGAAATCATCGAGTAGGATGGAAGACATCATAAGCACTAGATAACATCACCATGGAAACGTGGCTTGGGATACGACTCATTCTCCAAAAAAGGCGAAACTAGTATGGTGTTTGTCAAAGGAGTGGAACCGATTCCTGAAACCAAAGAAGCCCCGAAGGCTGCTCCTATAGAGGCTACAACTGCCCTTCTCAAAAAGCAAACGCTGCCATTCCGCCACCTAGCTCATATAATAAGCAGCGGAAAACACAGTCCCATAGAGCTGTAAGACGCAAACTTAATATCAATAGTGTGCTCCTCGAGCATACCAACAGCTTCAATAGCAGGCTAGAAGGAAGGCTGTACCCAAGTACCATCAATAGAATGCACCTCAGTACTACCAACAGTATAATGCTCCTAGATACTGGGTACAGGAAACCAAGTATCTGTCCGGAAAGCAAGCTATTGCACATTTCTACCAACAGCAGGTCTGGCAATCTAACTGGAAACCCAGAAGGCAGGCAAACAGTCAGAAAAATATGGTTCCTCCTCCTAGACAACAACCGTACTGGAGCCAAAATTCTAAATTTTACATGCATAATAACAATGATTATAGTGATTACGTGCATGCCCCATGTAAATATCGCAAAAGAGGACCAAATACAACCTACAGCAAACCTGTTGCTGTCAGGCAAATATGTGTACCTAAAGGCACTAATAACCAAGGACACGAAAATCAAAGGGGACCTAAATCTACTTAATCTTTTGATTACAGGATATCAAGGAGAAGGATATCTGGTATTTCGATAGCGGATGCTCTCACCACATGTAGGAGATATCACCAAGCTAACAGATTATGTAGAAGGTCGTGGTCCAAAGGTGAGATTTGGTGACAAATCAAAAGTAAGAACAAGAGGGAAAGGAACCCTACTTGTAGGAAAATTCAAGGTCACTAACGCAGCTTAGGTAGAAGGACTGTAGGTCACAAGTCGTCAGAAATAAGTCTAGAAGGGGGGGAGTGAATAAACTTATTAAACCCTTTTCTGAATCTTAGATGAGTTACTCAGCTGTGATTAAGTACAGGTGACTTATGTCGTCTACAGACAGGTAATGATTAAGACACAGCTGATGATGATAGCAGGTAACTAATGTTAACTGCAGATAACTATCTAATAGAACAGTAAATATGAATGCAGCAGTTAAGCATGATGTTCAAAGCAGTAAATCACACAGCACTTATAGTGGTTTCAGAGGTGGGGTAATCCTACTAGTCCACTTTTCTCCAAACCAGTTGGAGATGAACTCACTATAACTTTCAACTAGTGATAAACGTTACAATGATTCAACCAGTTACAACAGCTTCCAACCAGTGGAATCCCGTGGCCGTTGCAACTCCCTTTGACTGCCCAGCACCTCTTAATCGAAAATATGTGGATGCCTCAACAACTCTCGAGATGTCTATCACCTTCCAAGCAAGAATCCTTGGATGAAACTTCTGAAAACCTCATTTACAGAAGTACCCTGTACTCAACTTTTGAGACAAGAGTGTTTGTCTTCTCCAACAAAGAGCTTTTCAGAATATGATCTTGAATGCTTTGCTCTTTATGATGGTATAGATTGCCTTGATAATAGATCTGATTGCATTGCTTTGTTTGCTTGAAAGTATGGCTCGCATCGTACTTTGCTTAATTCATATCTCCATATATTTATAGTATGATCCTTTGAGCTTTCTTCATAGCTGTTGCACTACTGTAACAAATCCGTCCGTTGGAGAGTGGGCTTCTTTGTTTATCTTATGAATCCATTGCAAGGCTGGATTCCCTTTTCAATTCTGACCGTTTGAAAGACTTTCTTGTGGTAGCGCCATATTTATTGATCATAAAGTCTTCATAACATGGATCTCGATGAAAATTTAATTCCTTGCTTTCCGGGAATCTTTCGGCTTGTCCCTTCATGTCCGCAGGTAACTTTCCGTACTTGTTGAGTTTCCAACGCTTGCTGACGTGGACTGAGTTACTTGGCTGATAACTTAACTGAGAACTTATCTGATGTCTTTTGGTCAAACTTGCCTGATGTGCAGTCAACCTTCTCTGATGTAGGACTTCTCTGATATAGCTTCTCTAAGATAAAGTTCTCTGATCTGATAAGTCTTCTCTGATCTGAAGTCTTCTAACCTATTGAATGTTCCCTGATCTGATGGTCAAACTTCAGTTGATATTTGCGTTGACTCAATCTCGTCTGTTAACCTGACTGCATATTGGTTTTGGTCAAACTTTTCTGATATTCCTATTGACCAATACTTGGCTAAGTCGAAGACATGAAATTGATGAACGCTTGCTGTGGGGAGCAATCTTTGTCTTGAAGCAACTCCCCGAGATATTATTTCTCTATAAATTGCTTCCTTGCTCCCCCCCCCCAAATTGGAGATGCCTCAGCAGGTAAGATTTCTTCAATAAACCAACACTCTTTTCCCTCCCATTAGTATTTCACTTCTAGTTCCTGTCTGGTTCTTCTCTTTTTGGCTGCAGGTTGGTCATCTGATGATGCAGCTACTTCTTTTCTCTTGTGGTGAGAAGTTCCAACCCCTAGGAGAGGGAGGTCATGTATTCTCTTAGATCTTGCTTCGTCTCTCACTTCATCTTCTCACTGTCTTCCCCCTGCCTGATATGTTCTCTGCTTCTCTCTTCCCCTTTTCCTCTCTTTTCCCCCCTTTTGCCAGCATTAATAAGGGTAGCTAGCTGCTGCTCTATCTTGTCCATAAAATCAGACATGCCAAGGGGCATTCTAGAGTTAGTGGGTGGTGGGGAAGGGTCCTTCTTTTTAAGTAGTGTGTCCACTTTTGCATTAAGGGACATCAGGTCGGGTTTGACTTCAGTTGCCAGAAGCTTGGCAACTGCCTCTTCCACTAAGCGTCTGATCAGCTTAGTGACTGCAGGTGAGATTGGAACTTCAGGTACTGTCTATGGTGAATGTTCACCCGAGTCCTCTACAGCAGCTGGTCTCTTGGGAGTTGACTTGTCTGATGGAAGATTTCTATCTGCTGGCTGCTGATCAGATGGGGTCTTTCTCCTTCTTATTCTTCTTTTTCTTCAACTTCTTCTTTCTCACCTTCTTCTTCTTCCTGTTCTATTTCTTATGTTTTCTCTTTTTCAGCTTCATCAACTCCTTCTTTTTGTTTTTCGACTCCTTCCTCCTGTTTTCCAACTCCTCCTTGTTTTTAAGAATCTTCCTTCTCAGTCTCTTCAGTTCTTATTTTTTTTTCTCCTTCTCTCTTCTCATTATGTTCAACTTTTCCTCCTTCTTCGAGAGTTTCCCCGGCTAAAACACCCTCCATAATGAATCATATGAACTGGTCCATATTTTCTTTAAATTAGGACATGAACCAGTTCTCCTGGAGCACTAAAATAATATCTGTCTCATGGCAGAAGAGCATGAGAAGTTGCTCTGTAGCCTGGGGGCGTTTCCAGGTACTTCTCTCAACAAATTCTTGCAGTTGAGTGAAGGGAAGTGATTTCAAATCCTTCCACGCATCATAAATATTGACAATCAAAAATTTTAAAGGTTGTTGCTTTACCAGTTTGAGTTGATCGGTTGTCAAGTTCAAAGGATTATTCTCCCTGAGGTTGAGAGAATATCCTACTTCCGGTATCTCGATTGTGTTAGATGTATTTTTATGCGCTTATTTATCATTATTTTATATCCAATGTTAAGTCTAAATCTACATAAATAAGCTTTTAATGCACTATCTTTATATGTTTGAAGGAAATTGGAGTCCGGAAGCCTAAACGACGAAAAACGGGCAAAAACGACAATTTTTGGTCAGGCACACCAAGGTCAGGCCGCGGCACACGCACGGCACAGCAAGGCGCCGAACTCACTATACCGGAGGCCGCGGCATGAAGATGTTGAGCCACGGCCCATGAAGAAAACTTGCGCCCAGGCATAGGGCGTTGGACATTAGGGGCCGCGGCACGCACTTACTGAGCCGTGGCCTGCGGGGCGGTAATGCTGTTTTTGCCGCGTTTCTGGGCCGTTTTTGTAGCCTGTTCTCGACCTAATTCTCGGACGTATTTTGGAAACGAAGGATGGTTATAAATAGGGATTAAAAGGTCTAAAGAGACATCATCGAAGAGAGGAGAAAAACACCAATCAAGCAGAGAGCAGAAGCTAGAGAACGGAGGAATCCAAGTTCTTCAACTGTGTTTGATTTCTTTTATGCTTTCCTCAATTCTTTCTGTATTAGTTTCTAGCATGTCGGGCTAGAACCCTACTCTAGGATTTTGATGAAACCGAGGTTTTGACGAATTAACTTTTGATTTTGCATTATTAAAATATATTTCCCTTTCTTATTGAGTTTTTCCAATTGTTTTAATTACTGTCAATTATGTGGCCTATGATTGATTTGTTTTGATTACGCAACTCGAATCGGGAGAGTAGAGTTAGTAGGAAAATTGGCGAGAAACGTTTTATCTTGTGAGATAGGAATATACTCATAGGAATTACGTGGCCTTTCTGAAGATTTCATACTTTTTGCCTATTGACGAATTAATTCACCTAGGAATAGAGTGTTTTATTCGCCTTAGAAAATTTTATTGACCTCGGGAGAAGCAGTAGAGTATTTTAGCAATCTTGGCCTTCAATAAATTGGGAAATCAGTTAATTCATATAAATCAAGAATAATTCGGATAAACCGAGGTGGATTCTCAATCCTAGATTACTTCCCTATTTGATTTTGTTTCTTCGATCAATCGATTTTAATTTTTTTTTCTTTTATTAATTTTCTTTAATTATTACATGCACCTCCAATTTCGATAGTTCAAATAAAATTAGAATACGCATAAATCGGTAATTAGTGAGTCAGTCCTGGAGGGAACGATATTTTCTTACCACTTTATTACTTGCTTACGACAACGTGCACTTGCGTTAAACAAATTTCGTAACAAGTATTGGCGCCGTTGCCGTGGACTGATTGTTTTACTAATATCAATTTCAGTATTTCTACTCTTAATTTGAAAACCATTTTATTTTTGTAATTTTTATTATTTGTTTTACTTTCAGGAGTTTCGTGTTGTGCATAAGAAAATTCGGTAACGAAGGCCTATTACCTTTGGATACTGAACTCGAGCGCACTCTTCAGAAAAACAAGAAGGAAAAGCGTGAGGTACCGACAAAAGACACCATGGCCGATAACACAGAAAATCACGGAGGAGAGAACCCTATTCAGCAAGCTCAACCGGCATTGGCACTCCGTGATTATGCAATGCCACAAATCAATGCAAACTTTTCGGGGATTCGGCGTCCAACCATCCAAGCGAACAACTTCGAGATTAAGCCGGCTATTATTGAGATGGTACAAGCAAGCCAATTTTGTGGACTGGCGAACGATGATCCCAACGCACACTTCGCTTCATTTCTCCAGATTTGTGACACCTTCAAGAATAACGGTGTTACCGATGATGCTATTCTTCTGTGGCTTTTCCCTTTCTCTCTAAGGGACAAAGCCAAGTTTTGGTCGAATTCATTAGCGCCGGGCTCTATCACGACTTCGGCGGAATTAGCACAAGCCTTTCTGGCTAAGTTCTTTCCACCATCGAAGAAAGCGAGACTTAGGAACGAGATAACTACTTTCGGGTAATTTGATATGGAATCACTTCATGAAGATTGGGAGCGATACAAGGATTTACTATGGAGATGCCCACACCATGGTTTACCGGATTGGCTACAAATTCAAACCTTTTATAACAGACTAAGTGCATCTACACGCACTCTTGTTGATGCAGCCGTTGGAGGAGTGTTAATGGGCAAGATAATGGCGGAAGCTCATTCCTTATTGGAAGCAATGGCTTCAAATGCTTATCAGTGGCCTTCCGAACGTGTGAACCCAAAGCGAGTTATGGGAGTTTCCGACAACGACCCGATCTCTACTCTATCAGCCCAAGTTGCGGCGCTAACTCAACAATTGCAAGCTTTTTCACATGCTCCTTCTACCGTCACCACAGAATCATGTAATTGGTGTAATGGGTCTCATCCTAGCGCAGAGTGCCAAGTTGGAAATACTTTCGAGCAATCTCCGATGGAACAAGCTCAGTTTGTGGGGAACGGGAATCGGCAGAATAATCCGTATTCCAACACATACAATCAAGGGTGGTGAAATCACCCAAATTTCTCATGGAAGAATGGGCAAGCTTTAAATAAACCTCCGCAAGCTCAATTCACACAGCCCCCACAGTAGTCCCCTCAACCACCAAAGGTATCCTTGGAAGATGCTCTGGCTCAAATGGCGGCTAATACGAGCTAATTCATGACCCGCACTGAGACTACTTTACAAAATTATTCCACCTCCATCCGAAACTTGGAAGTACAAATGGGGCAGATCGCAAATCTATTGTCCTCTCGACCTCAAGGTGTACTACCCAGCACCACCAAAATGAACCCTAAGGAAAACGTGCAAGCAATCGAGCTACGAAGTGGAAAGGAGCTGAAAGTGCAGCCTACCAATAACAAGGACAAGAGCGACCACAGTGAGAAAGAAAAGGACGAGGCACCCAAGCCAAAGGCAATGTCGACTACTCATCCCACTCCTCAAATTCCATTCCCACAACATCTGCAAAAGCAAAAATTGGACAAGCAATTATCCAAGTTTCTTGACGTCTTCAAGAAACTACATATCAACATTCCATTTGCCGACACCTTGGAACAAATGCCGAGTTATGTGAAGTTCATGAAAGAAATCTTATCAAACAAAAGAAAGCTCGAGGAGTATGAGACAGTAGCATTGACGGAGGAGTGCAGTGCTATTCTACAGAAGAAGCTCCCACCTAAATTGAGGGATCCGGGAAGCTTTACTATTCCATGCACCATTGGGAATTTGTCCTTTGAAAGAGCCTTATGTTATCTCGGAGCCAGCATAAACCTTATGCCCCTTTCTATTTTTAAGAAGCTGGATATTGGGGAAACCAAGCCAACAATGGTCTCTTTGCATTAGCTGACAGATCTATCAAATATCCGAGGGGAGTAATAGAGGACGTCTTAGTCAAGGTCGATAAATTCATCTTTCCGGCTGATTTTATTGTGCTTGATATGGAGGAGGACCACGACATCCCAATTATATTGGGAAGACCATTCTTGGCAACTGGCCGAACTTTAATTGATGTGTAAAAAGGGAAGCTTACTCTATGAGTTCAAGATGATCAAGTTACATTCAATATCTTTCGATCCTTAAAATATCATAGTGATACTGAAAATTGTTTCCAAGTTGACGTCATTAAGTCGTGTGTAAGTAGAGCCTTTCGAGAGAATTATCCATCCGATCCACTAGAGTCAGTTTTATTTGGGTCTGCTTCCGAAATAAATTCCGAGCATGTAGACTATGTACGACACATGGAGGCTTCCCCACCACTTTTCACCCGTCGACCTTGTGAGGAGCTCGGAAGTTCACCAATTCGACCCGTCCCATCAATCGAGAAACCCCCAAAGCTAGAACTCAAACAGCTGCCGAGTCACTTAAAATATGCATTCTTGGGACCCGACGAGTTCTTGCCAGTCATTCTTTCAGCCACTTTAGCGGGGGATCAAGAGGAGAAATTATTGAGGGTTCTGAGGGAGTACAAATCTGCCCTTGGATATTCTATTGCGGATATTAAGGGAATCAGCCCGTCCATTTGCATGCACAAAAGTTTGATGGAGGAAGACTACAAACCGTCTGTGGAGCATCAACACCGTTTAAATCCAAATATGAAAGAGGTGGTAAAAGTCGAGGTTTAAAACTCCTCGACGCAGGAATGATCTTTCCTATTTCTGATAGCAAGTGGGTAAGTCCGGTCCAAGTTGTGTCAA
The DNA here is from genome assembly GCA_033398695.1 of Orobanche coerulescens. Taxonomy (NCBI): domain Eukaryota; kingdom Viridiplantae; phylum Streptophyta; class Magnoliopsida; order Lamiales; family Orobanchaceae; genus Orobanche; species Orobanche coerulescens. The sequence goes on from CM065803.1 coordinate 70,179,153, forward strand.
AGAAGGGTGGGATAACGGTTATTCAAAATGATAATAATGAATTAATTCCCTCTAGGATTATCACGGGGTGGCGTATGTGCATAGATTATAGGAAGTTAAATAAAGCCACTAGAAAAGACCATTTCCCTTTGTCTTTTATTGATCAAATGTTACATAGATTAGCCGGACACGATTTCTATTGCTTTCTTGATGGTTATTCTGGGTATAATCAGATTTATATAGCCCCAGAAGACCAAGAAAAGACGACGTTTACATGTCCTTATGGCATTTTCGCTTATCGGCGCATGCCTTTTGGTTTATGTAATGCGCCGACCACTTTTCAACGGTGTATGATGGCTATTTTTTCTAACATGGTAGAGCATTGCATTGAACTTTTTATGGATGATTTTTCTGTTTTCGGTGATTCGTTTGATATGTATTTGCAGAATTTGCAGAAAGTCCTAAAAAGATGCGAGGAAACAAATTTGGTCTTGAACTGGGAGAAGTGCAATTTTATGGTCCAGGAGGGCATTGTACTTGGCCACCGAATATCCTCCCATGGAATTGAAGTCGACCGGGCAAAAATTGAAACAATCAAGAAGATGCCTCCGCCTACTTCGGTAAAAGGGATAAGGAGTTTTTTGGGACACGTCGGTTTTTACCGCCGGTTTATTAAGGATTTTTCGAAAATCACGAAGCCGTTGTGCAATCTGCTCATGAAGGATGTTCCGTTTAATTTTGACGAGCCGTGTAAAGAAAGTTTCGATCTATTGAAGAAAGCTCTAAGCACCGCCCCGGTAATAGTCGGTCCAGACTGGGATCTTCCGTTCGAATTAATGTGTGATGCTAGTGATTTCGCCATTGGGGCTGTTTTGGGACAGAGACGAGGGAAAGTGTTCCACGTCGTGTATTATGAAAGCCGAACTCTTGATGACATGTTAGGCGTATTTTTATACGCTTATTTATCATTATTTTGTAGTATTTTGGAGAGTGAAATCGTCTAAATGAGCTTTTAATGCCTTAATTTTTTATGATTGACAGGAAATTGAAGTCCGGAAGCTAAAACGAGGCAAAACGGGCGAAAACGGCAAATCTGGACTCTGAGCCGCGGCACAAGGAAGCTGAGCCGCGGCACAGGAAGACACCAGCCGAGCACAGAGTGAACTGTACTCTGTGCCGCGGCACGCCAGTGAGCCGCGTACGTAAGAATTAATTAACGCCTGTGCATTCATGAAGGCGATGTGCCGTGGCACAGGTTTAGTGAGCCACGGCACACTTGGCGGTTTTTGTATGCCCGCGCGGATTTTGAGTCTGTTTGGCCGCCACCGACTAATACCGACGCGATGTGGAGGATGTGTTGAGCTATAAATAGGTATAAAGTCCCGAATTAAATCAGCTTTGAATCTTTGTATCTTTAACCTATGAGAGCTTAAGCTTGGAGACGCGAAGAAGAGGGAAGGTAAGACTTCAAGGGTAAGGCGGAAGTCAAGAACGGAGGAATCCGAGATTCATCTGCGTTTGAATTTTATGCTTTTGTTTATTTATTCTGTATTTTCAGTTTTTAGTATGTCAGGCTAAAGCCCTAATCTAGGGTTTTGATGAAACCTTTGTTTTGACGAATTGATTGAGATTATCTAATTTATTACCTTTTTATTGAGTTTTCCCAATTATGTTTAATACTTGCAATTATCTCGCCAATAGTTGTATTGATTTAATCATTCACTTCGAATCGGGAGAGGAGATTTGGTGAGGAACTATTGGTGAGGACCGTTTTATTCTTTGAGATAGGAATATACTCATAGGAACTACGTGGCCTTTAGGAGATTTCATGCTTTTTGCCTATCGACGAATTAATTCACCTAGGGATAGAGTGCGTTATTCGCCTTTAGATAAATCTATTGACCTCGGGAGAGGCGGTAGAATATATTAGCAATCTCCGCCTTCAATAAATTGGGAAAATTATTTATTACGGATAATCGAGAGTAAATTCGGATAAACTAAGGTGGATTCAGAACCCTAGACTTATTCATCATTTGATTTATTTTATTCAAGCCATCGTTTTATACTAGTCTTTTAGTAATTCTTCTAGTTATTAATTACAAAATCCCAAATTCGATTGTTCAGATAAAATTGGAATACGAAACAATCGGTAGTTAGAAATTAAATCCTCGTGGGAACGATACTCTACTTATCACTTTATTACTTGTAGACGATGACGTGCACTTGCGTGTAGAAAATATCACAACAAGTTTTTGACGCCGTTGCCGGGGATTGAAATTTTCTAATATCGATTTAAGTATTTCCAGTCTTAATTTGAACGTTTTATTTTTATTTTTGTATTTAATTTCGTTTACTTGTTTTTCCTTTCAGGACCTTTCGTGTAGTGCATGAGAAAACTCGGTAACGAAGGCCTACTACCTTTGGATACCGAGCTCGAGCGCACGCTAAGAAGGAACAAAAAGGAGAAAAGAGAGTTGCAGACGACGGTCAACATGGCCGATAATATCGAAGTCCAAGGAGGAGATAACCAAGTGCGGCAAGTTCAACCGGAACTCGCTCTTCGAGATTATGCCATGCCGCAGGTCAACGCTAATTTTTCGGGAATTCGGCGTCCCACTATCCAAGCTAATAATTTTGAGATCAAGCCCGCCATTATTCAGATGGTGCAAAGTAGCCCATTCTGTGGACTGCCGAAGGACGACCCGAATGCCCATATTGCTTCTTTCCTTGAGATATGCGACACATTCAAGACTAATGGTGTCACCGACGATGCCATCCGATTGAGGCTTTTCCCTTTCTCTTTGAGGGATAAAGCAAAGTTTTGGTTAAATTCCTTACACGGGTCGATTACAACATGGGAGAGGTTAGCGCAAGCCTTCCTTGCCAAATTTTTCCCACCAGCTAAGACGGCAAGGTTGAGAAACGAAATAACCACCTTTTGTCAGTACGATATGGAATCGCTCCACCAGGCGTGGGAGCGATATAAAGAATTGCTACGAAGATGCCCTCATCACGGCATTCCTGATTGGCTTCAGCTTCATACGTTCTATAATGGTTTGAGTGCTTCTACACGCACTCTCGTGGATGCGGCCTCTGGTGGGACTTTCATGGGAAAATCTATGGCCGAGGCACACGTGCTTTTTGAAGATATGGCCGAAAATGCATACCAATGGCCATCGGAAAGATTGACACCGAAGAGAGTCATGGAAGTTTCAAGCAATGACCCGATTTCCACTTTGACAGCTCAAGTCGCCGCTTTGACACAACAGCTCCAGACATTTTCGCACGCACCAGCCCCCGTTACCATAGAGACATGTAATTGGTGTAACGGATCACACCCGAGCACGGAGTGTCAAGTTGGAAACCCATTCGAGCAAAATCAGATGGAGCAGGCTCAATTTGTGGGAAGTGGGAATCGGCCGAATAACCCATACTCCAATACTTATAATCCGGGGTGGCGCAATCATCCTAACTTTTCATGGAGAAACGGGCAGAACTCACACCAGCCCCCGTTCGCCCAGAATCAACAGCAGCCCCCTCCCGCTCCCAAAGTGTCTCTCGAGGAAGCACTTGCAAAATTGGCGGCAAATACGAGCCAATTTATGACCCGTACGGAAGCTACATTACAAAATCATTCTGCTTCCATTCGGAACTTGGAGGTTCAGCTGGGCCAAATTGCTAATGTGTTGATAGCTCGTCCGGAGGGAGCATTGCCAAGTACAACAGAGACAAATCCTCGAGAGAGTCTAAACGCAATCAGTTTGAGAAGCGGGAAAGAGGTGCTGGATCAGCCCGAGCGGGGTAAAGAGAAGAAGGAAATTGAGGAAGAGAAGGATTTAAAGCCAGAGGAGTCGAAGGATTTGAAGCAGGATAACTCGAAGACATGTGTGTCCCCCATCCCGTTTCCGCAGAGACTACAGCAAAGAAGGGCGGACAAACAATTTTCTAAGTTCCTTGATGTGTTCAAAAAGCTTCACATAAATATTCCGTTCGCCGACGCATTGGAACAGATTCCGAGTTATGTCAAGTTCATGAAAGAGATATTATCGAAGAAGAGAAAGCTTGAGGAGTTTGAAACGGTTGCCTTGACAGAGGAGTGCAGTGCAATTCTTCAAAAGAAGCTCCCACCTAAATTGAAAGATCCGGGAAGCTTCAACATACCGTGCACCATGGGGAATCTTTCATTTAATAAGGCACTATGCGATCTTGGTGCGAGTATCAACCTCATGCCTCTATCGATTTTCAAAAAGATGAATATTGGGGAAGCCAAGCCAACAACAGTCTCCTTACAATTGGCGGATCGATCGATAAAGTATCCGAGGGGATTAATCGAGGATGTTTTAGTTAAAGTTGATAAGTTCATCTTTCCGGCCGATTTCATCGTAATCGACATGGAGGAAGATGAAAATATTCCAATCATCTAGGGACGACCATTTCTAGCGACGGGCCGAACCCTTATAGACGTGGAAAAGGGGGAGTTAACTCTGAAGGTCCAAGACGAGCAAGTTACTTTTCAAGTACTCAAATCGTTCCCATGTCCCGGAAGTGCTGATAAAGGGTCACAAATTGAAAGTGTGGATGTTGTTGAAAGAGGAAAGCACCGAAAAAATCGTCGTTGGAAAAATTCAGATTTTGTGTTAAATGGTCCAAGTCTTAAGAAGGATGTAGACCGAGTGGCGTTCCTCGAGCATGAGGATCTGCTGCAGTCTTGAATGCGTTTGTGAAGGAGGAGAGTGAGCCGCAAGCCAAGCGGACAATTAGTCATGGAGAAACCGGGTGTTTCGGGAAGTTATTCACGTCAAAACCTTTTCGCAAACAACATTTGATGACCGAACCGAAAGTCGAACCGCTGATGACCAATGGTCATAATTTTAACAAAAATATGAACGGTTCGATGAACGGGGCGGAAACCAAATGGAGTTTGCGAAAAGCGAACTAATGTTTTCCAATAGGTCCGGCTGAAGACTATAAACTTAGCGCTTCTCGGGAGGCAACCCGAGTTCGTAGTTGTAGATTTTTTGCATTTCTTTATTTTTCTTGTATATGTGATTCTTATTTTTCATCATTTTTGTGCTTCAATTTGCTTCTGCCTCTTGTTTTTAACGTCTTCTTCTCAAAATTCGTGGCAGAAAGTCCTGTGGAAGAAATCAAGTATGAGCCGCAGACGGTATTGTGAGCCGCGGCACACATCAATCGCAAGGGGAGGCCAAACCAACTGTACCCTGTGCCGCGGCACGGCTTGAATGAGCCGCGGCACACTTGAGCACTGAGCTGCGGCACACGAAACTTGAGCCGCGGCACACGACAAAACGAGAACACAGGCAAAAGGCACTGTACCTTGTGCCGCGGCTCACTATATCTGTGCCGCGGCACACTATGCGGAATCCGAAAGGCCAGGTAGCATATAACACGCATTCAGCCGGCATTACCAGGTACGCCTTCCTTCTCCTTCTTCTTCCCTCCCCAGCGCGCGACCGGCCGACCAAGTTCTTCCATTTTTTTCTACGATTTCTCTTGCAATCTTCAAAAGGTACATTTCAATCTTTAATCTTTACTTGCTTATGGTTTATATTTGGAAGTTGTGTATGCTTTGGATGAATGGAACATGCTTATTCTCCTTCGAAAGTTTTAGGATTGTTTAGAGAATAACATGGTAGTTTTATCGAATTTTCATGGTTAAATCGGAATATCAATGAGTTGAATGTGTTGAGTTGATGATGATTGAATTATGTTTTGATTTTTGAGGGTTGAATCGAGCTATAACTATGTTTATTCTTCAAGTAAACTTGTGCCCTCAAGGTGTCTCATAAATTGACTAAATGAAAAATTTTCTTTGAAAAAGCAATCGTTTTGAATTTTCGGTACAACGATAACGCTTTGAATTTACACCAAGCCCAACCCTTACATCCAGGTTACATGTTTAAGTCCAATTTCATCCTTCTCTCACGTATGCGCTATTTTCTTAAATTCGGAATTTCAGTGGACATCCTTAGCCAAGCATAGATCATTGTTATTATTTTTGCGTGAATAAACCCTCGTGTTTCACTTTTCAGGACTGATTATGGCGAGAACCAAGAAGCTAAGCAAGAGAGCTAGGACCGAGTCATCCCCTACTCGAGGGTAGACCTCTCGTGGGGCCGAGGCGAGGGGCACCAATTTGCGACCCGAAATTCACAAGATATTCAATGAAAAGATCCGGCCACGACCACTTATTCCAGAGAGGGGTTTTACTCCAGCTCCTCAGGACGGGGAATTGCTCACTATGATTGACGAGATGGGGTGGGCCAGATTTACCGCACCTCCCGAGCCAGCGGTTATCTCGATCGTGCAGGAGTTTTACGCCAGCGCTCTGCTGAAGCACATTCGGGCAGGGCATACGTTGCCGTCTTTAGAGTCTCGGACTCAGGTCGACGTCCGAGGAGTTACAGTTGATTTCTCCACGGCTGCTATTCGGAGGCTTTTTGGGTTTCCGGTGGTTGACGAGTCAGCCTATGACCGAGTGATGACCAGCCTCACAAAGGAGGCCCTGCTTGAGACCATTGCACAGCCCGGTACCGACTGGGAGCAGCGAGCACAGAGTTCTTCCACTTTTCACTTCAGGAGCTCGCGCCTCAGCCGGCTCGGGCGTGCCTGGCTTTATTTTATCTGCGCACGCATTGACCCCACCTCCCAGATCCGTACAGTCTTTCTCTCCCGCGCCCGGATACTTTTTGCTATCACTTCCGGGCTGCGTTTCGATGTGGCCCCCATCCTGGTCCGATCTATCTTCCAGAGTATCCAGGGGGGGCCAAGACGGGGTTGAAGCACCCCTCCCTCATCTGCGCTTTATGCCGGCAGTCGGGGCTGACGTGGTCAGACGACGAGCCGATGCTTGCCCCCCAGGCTCCGATCGACCACCGCATCATATCGCACTTTGACCAGTGGGGAGGAGCGCCAGCGCACGCTCGGGGGAGAGGATTTTTGCTAGAGGAGGCTCACGAGGGATCCCCCGAGCCGCTTTTGTTGACGCATGGAGATGCCGGCCCGCAGCCCGACAGAGCGAGGTTGGAGGAGTTGTTTGATGGGCTGCGGGAGGATTTGAGGAGACAGAGAGAGGAGCAGAGAGAGGAGCTGAGGAGAGAGAGAGAGGAGCTGAGAGAGGAGACGAGGAGAGAGAGAGATGAGATGAGGAGAGAGAGAGAGAGCTTGATGGCTGCCATGCGGGAGGAGCAGCGGGCGGAGCGGGAGAGCGTTGTTGCTGCCGCCAGAGCCGAGATGCGAGAGCAGGCCCGCCTGGCCAGCCGACGAGCGGCGAGGCGTCTTGCTGTGAGGGATGCTTATCATCAGGAGTACCTCGCCGCATGGACAGCCCATATCATGCATCCCGACGGGCCATTTATTGCGCCCGCCCGGCCAGCCACACCACCCTCCTCACCGGACGATGCCGGCACCAGCTCCTGAGCAGACTGGAGGGGAGTACTTGACCTTTTACGTTTATTGCATATCATTTTTGTCCATTGAGGTCAATGTACGTCCTAAGTTTGGGGGGGATTTACTTTCAGTTTCTACATTCATTGCTGTACTTTATTTTCTTGCTGTACTTTATTTCGTTGCACTTTTCATTACTTTGCGTAAATTTTTTTTTTTTTTTAGATAGCCTTGCTTGTCGTAGTTTTTCTTTATTCGTGAATTTTTCGTGCTTCTATTTGTGTGATACTGATGTTACGACACTGTTTTTCTCTCTGAAGAAGCGGTCGAGTTTTAGTCGAGCTGTAGTCAGTTATTTCTGTTTTGCTTAGTATTCATTTAGGTCCGAAATTTTTCGTGATTGTAGAGGTCTTGGCAGATAAGAGACGATACATACTTGTTTTTAAATCACCGTCAATACGTTTGGTTACATTTTCCGGATAGTGAGTCGTACTGTTTCTTTAGTCGTGTTGGCACTTAGATTGAGTTTAGAGTCGGTCAGTTTTTCCCAAAAGTCGAGATAATGTGTTCTATGAAGGGAAGTCTAGTAACCGGGGGTATTCGCGTGACCCGTTGTTTACTCTCGCGTAAAATGACGACCCTGATTAGACTAGTGATTTAGATATTTCACATGTGCCAATGATAGGGAGCCTAGTAACCGGGGGTATTCGCGTGACCCGCTGTTTACTCTCGCGTAAAACGGCAACCTTGATTCGGACATGCGGAAATTATGTATTCGAGTTGTTTCTCCGCTGTAGACGGGAACTTAGTAACTAGAAGCATCCATGTGCCCCATGAGTGTCTTTTACGTCAAACGGTTTTCCAATACATGAGAATGGAGTTTCCACCCTAGGATTATCCCGATGAAACATCCCGAGATCCTAACCTAGTGGTCAACTCGAATCAAATTCTTGAGCATATATATATAAGGGGATACTGTCCGAGGTTTATTTGTTATGAAACTCGTGAAAATTGTGCCTTTAGACTGTGGAACGGGACAAACTAGCTTGTTTATTTTAGCCTTTCATATTGACGGTCGATTTGACTCACGTTTTGTTAATCTTTGAGCTGGATTTTCTTCATGAACGAGTGATTAGGACTGAATTTGATTACTTTGCGGAATCATTATTCTGAGTGCAGCTCGCTTTTATGACACTCGTATTATTTAGAGAGAATTACAGGATAGTATTGATTAGGTTGAACACTATGAGTTGCACGATGATTCACGACATTCTTTTATTGAATTTAATTCTTTTTGCTTGAGGACAAGCAAAGGCTTAAGTTTGGGGGTATTTGTTAGGCGTATTTTTATACGCTTATTTATCATTATTTTGTAGTATTTTGGAGAGTGAAATCGTCTAAATGAGCTTTTAATGCCTTAATTTTGTATGATTGACAGGAAATTGAAGTCCGGAAGCTAAAACGAGGCTAAACGGCAAATCTGGACTCGAGCCGCGGCACAAGGAAGCCGAGCCGCGGCACAGAAGACACCACCGAGCGCAGAGTGAATCGTACTCGTGCGCGGCACGCCAGTGAGCCGCGCACGTAAGAATTAATTAATGCCTGCATTGATTGAAGGCGATGTGCCGCGGCACAGGTTTAGTGAGCCACGGCACACTTGGCGGTTTTTGTATGCCCGCGCGGATTTTGAGCTGTTTCGAAGCCAGTTTTTGACCGACTAATACGGACGTGATTTGGAGGATATGTGAGCTATAAATAGGGTTTAAGACCCTAATTAAATCATCTTGGAATCTTTGGATCCTTAACCTTTGAGAGCTTAAGCTTGGAGACGGCAGAAGAAGAAGGAAGCAGAAGACTTCAAGGGCAGAAGGCGGAAGCTGAAGAACGGAGGAATCCGAGCTTCATCTGCGTTTAAATTTTATGCTTTTGTTTATTTATTCTGTATTTTCAGTTTTTAGTATATCAGGCTAAAGCCCTAATCTAGGGTTTTGATGAAACCTTTGTTTTGACGAATTGATTGAGATTATCCAATTTATTACCTTTTTATTGAGTTTTCCCAATTATGTTTAATGCTTGCAATTATCTGGCCAATAGTTGTATTGATTTAATCATTCACTTCGAATCGGGAGAGGAGATTTGGTGAGGAACTATTGGTGAGGACCGTTTTATTCTGTGAGATAGGAATATACTCATAGGAACTACGTGGCCTTTAGGAGATTTCATGCTTTTTGCCTATCGACGAATTAATTCACCTAGGGATAGAGTGCGTTATTCGCCTTTAAATAAATCTATTGACCTCGGGAGAGGCGGTAGAATATATTAGCAATCTCCGCCTTCAATAAATTGGGAAAATTATTTATTACGGATAATCGAGAGTAAATTCGGATAAACTAAGGTGGATTCAGAACCCTAGACTTATTCATCATTTGATTTATTTTATTCAAGCCATCGTTTTATACTAGTCTTTTAGTAATTCTTCTAGTTATTAATTACAAAATCCCAAATTCGATTGTTCAGATAAAATTGGAATACGAAACAATCGGTAGTTAGAAATTAAATCCTCGTGGGAACGATACTCTACTTATCACTTTATTACTTGTAAACGATGACGTGCACTTGCGTGTAGGAAATATCGCAACACGACGCCCAAAGAAATTATGCCACAACAGAAAAAGAATTGTTAGCTGTAATCTTTGCTTTTGATAAATTTCGGGCATATTTGTTGGGGACGAAAGTAGTGGTGTGGACCGACCATTCGGCGATCAAATACCTTTTGGAGAAGAAGGATGCTAAACCAAGGTTGATTAGGTGGGTGCTTCTTCTTCAAGAATTCAACTTGGAAATTCGCGACAAAAAGGGGACTGAGAATGTTATTACCGATCATCTTTCACGTTTAGAGAATTCTCTTGAGAAGGGGGAAAGTCATCCACAAATTGTGGAAACCTTTCCCGATGAACAGCTCTACAAGTTGGGTTCGCAACATGCACCTTGGTACGCTGATCTAGTGAACTATCTGGCGAGCAAAATAATTCCGAATGATCTCTCGCGTCATCAAAAGAAGAAGCTGATTTCAGATGCTAAGTATTATTTGTGGGACAATCCTTTTTTGTTTAAAAGATGCCCTGATCAAATCATCCGCAGATGTGTTCCGGATGAGGAAATCCGCGGTGTGTTGAATCATTTTCATGCATCACCTTACGGTGGGCATTTTAGCGGAAACAGAACAGCGGCAAAGGTCTTACAATCGGGTTTCTATTGGCCATCGTTATTCAAGGATGCTCACTCCTTTGTGTCCACGTGTGATCGGTGTCAACGGACGGGAAACATCTCGAAACGACATGAAATGCCGTTGAACACCATACTTGAGGTTGAATTGTTCGACGTATGGGGGATCGACTTCATGGGTCCATTTCCTCCATCAAATAAAAACCTCTATATTCTAGTGGTAGTGGACTACGTCTCAAAGTGGGTCGAAGCAGTGGCACTACCAACGAATGGGTCCAATGTCATAATCGAATTTATAAAAAAAATATATTTTCACGCGTTTTGGGACTCCACGTGCTATTATCAGTGATGGTGGTTCACACTTCGACAACAAATTCCTTGATGCGGTCTTGAGAAAATACGGAGTCAGTTATCGTGTTGCTACAGCCTACCATCCCCAGACGAGCGGTCAAGTCGAGATATCAAATCGAGAGCTAAAATGGATCTTAGAAAAAACAGTCAGCTCGTCTCGAAAAGATTGGTCCTTTAAACTCGATGATGCACTTTGGGCATACCGTACTGCGTATAAAACACCTATCGGGATGTCTCCTTATAGATTGGTTTATGGGAAAAGTTGTCATTTGCCAGTAGAGATGGAACATCGTGCATACTGGGCGATAAAGAAATTGAATTTTGATTTTAAATTTGCTGGTGAAAAACGTTGTTTGCAGTTGAACGAGCTGGAAGAAATTCGCCAGGATGCGTACGAAAATGCGAAGTTTTATAAGGAGCGGACAAAGATTTGGCATGATAAGCACATCACACATCGAGAGTTCGTCCTAGGTCAAGAGGTGTTGTTGTTTAATTCTCACTTAAGGTTATTCCCTGGGAAATTGCGTTCACGATGGTGGGGACCGTTTACAGTAGTTCAAGTATTCCACACGGAGCAGTGGAAGTACAAAAAGATGACCGTAAATTTAAAGTTAATGGGCAGCGGTTGAAGGCCTACTTGGGTAACCCAATAGATGCGCAGAAGACGAGCGTCGTCTTATCCACCGCCGGATGAATGCTAGAAAAGTCCGGCTGAAGACTATAAACTTGGCGCTTCTCGGGAGGCAACCTGAGTATTAGTTGTAGATTTTTATTTTTCAGTGTTTTCATACATTTTAGGAGTCTATTTTTTTCGTCATTTTGCTTGGATATGCTTATCTCTCACGTTCTAGGTGTTTTCCTTTGAAAATTCTGTGCAGGAATCTCCCAAAAGTCGACACAAAAGGCTAACCTTACTGTACTCTTTGCCGCGGCACGAATTTAATGAGCCGCGGCACACTAGACCTCTGAGCCGCGGCACAAATATACTGAGCCGCGGCACGCCAAATGCCCCAGAAACCCCCAGGAAATTATACTCTGTGCTGCGGCACGGATCAAATGAGCCGTGGCACACTTACACTACGAGCCGCGGCACGCGTACATTGAGTCGCGGCACACGGCGAAGTAACAAAAACGCCCAGGCAGGCTGTACTCTGGGCCGCGGCTAACTTAAGTTGTGCCGCAGCCCCTGTTGCGAATTTCAAACGCCCAGGCCTCCTTTATAACATCGATCGGCCGGCACAAACAGTAAGTCTCCTTCCCTTCTTCGCGCAGCACTCGGACGACTCCCATTCACTTCTTCTTCTTCTTGCATTCTTCAATTCAAAGCAAGGTAACTCTCATATGTGATTCTTAATTGCAACATAGAATTAAAAGCGAGGTAATGTTCCTCTTTCGTGGTTGAATTTATTGTTAGTTTTCTTAAAAGTTCTATCAAGTTGAGTTGGGATATAGTGATTATTGTTTGATTAGTGATGTTATTTGTTGATTATCTGTGGATTGTTGATGTTATTCGTTGTTTTGTCATGACTATCGATTGATTGTTGTTATTGTTTGGGATTGGATTAAGCCATTGTCATTCTTATCCTTCATTTAAACCCATGCATACTAGGTCTTTGATAAAATCCGTCAATGAAATTTTTTGAGCCAAACGTTTTAAAACTATATGCAACGAATTTGATTATCGGATTACATTGTACCCCAACCCTTACATCATGTTTAAACTTGAAGGCTCAGCCTTAATTTCCTCTTACGATGGTGCAAGCTCATTCAAATTTATATTCACGTTCCGCGTATCTTAAGTCGAGAGTGGTGTAGTTTTCCTTAAAAGTTGTGTAATTTATGGTGTTTATTTTTTCATGAACCTCGCCATGACTAGAAAAAGGAAGGTTAGTACGAGGGTTAGGACACAATCATCCCCCACAAGAGGGGAGACATCACAAAACCGAGCCGGTTTGGAATCTCACCAATTCTCCGATCCGGACAATCACAAAATATTCAACGAGAAAATCCGGCCTCGACCAATAATCCCGGAGCGGGGATTCACTCCCGCCCTCCAGGACGGTGAGCTTTTGACTATGATCAATGAGATGGGATGGACTCGTTTCACTGCGCCACCCGAGCCGGCTGTGATCTCTATCCTCCAGGAGTTCTACGCTAGTGCTCTCATGCGACATATTCGGGCAGGGCAGATGATGGGGCAATCAGATACTCGGACTCAGGTCATCGTCAGAGGCCAGACTGTGGATTTTTCGGTGACCGCAATTCGGAGACTATATGAGCTGCCAGTGGTGGACGAGACAGAATATACGCGGATTATGAGTAGCCTCACGAGGGAGGCTCTGCTTGAGGCACTCACACAGCCCGGTTCCGTATGGGAGACGCGTGCCCCGGGTTCTTCAGCCTTCTATTTTAAGAGTTCGCGCCTCAGTCGGCTCGGGCGAGCCTGGCTATACTTCCTCTGTGCACGGGTCGATCCTACCTCGCAGATCCGCTCGGTCTTACTTTCTCATGACCGACTACTATATGCTATCACTACCGGACTCTGAGTCGATGTGGCCCCTCATCTGGTCCGATCTATCTTTCAGTGCATTCAAGGAGGGGCCAAGACGGGGCTGAAGCACCCCTCTCTCATTTGCGCTCTATGCCGCCAGTCGGGCATGACTTAGTCGGATGATGAGCCAACGCTAGCACCCCAAGGTCCGATAGATCATCGCATTATTTCTCACTTTGACCAGTGGGAGTGCCGACACATGCTCGGGGACGAGGATTTCTTATTGACAAGCCACATGAGCAGTCCCCCGAGCCTCTTCTTCTGACGCATGAGCAGGCGGAGTCCAGCCCGCCGCCCGAGAGTGCACCTTCAGGCGATGTTCGACAGCCTGAGAGAGGGGATGCGTAGAGATAGAGAGAGTCATCTAGCTGCTGTGGGAGAGGAGATGAGGAGAGTTTCAGAGACCCATCTACCTGCCCTGAGAGAGGAGATGCGGACAGAGAGAGAGAGCCTCCTCGCAGTTGTCCGGGAGGAGATGAGAGAGCAGGCCCGTCGGGCCAATCGACGGGAGGAGAGGCGCTTGGCGGCGAGGGATGCTTACCATCAGGATTACCTTGCTGCGTAGACGAGCCATATATTGCACCCGGACGGGCCCTTCATCCCACCAGTTAGGCCATCTACACGACCCTTCTCGCCGGACGAGGCCGGCACCAGTTCCTGAGCTGACATTAGGGGAGTACTTGACCTTTTCTCTTATTACATATTACTATATGTGTCCATTGAGGTCAATGTACGTCCTAAGTTTGGGGGGGGGGGGGGGTTTACTTTCAGTTATTTTTTTTATTTTCGTTGTTTTTGACGCTAACCTTGCTTGTCTTGATTTTATTTGCATTCGTGGATTTTACGTGCTTCCTTGTGTAAAACTGATGATATGATACTGATTTCTTTTTGAAGAAACGGTTGAGTTTTGGTCGAGTTTGTAGTCAGCGATATCTGTTTCCTCTGAGTATTCATTTAGGTCTAAAATTTTTCGTTATTGTAGAAATTTTAGCGTATAACAAAGGAGACATACGTGTTTTCAAATCGCCGTCTATACGTTTGGTTACACTTTTCGCGTAGCTAGTCATCCAATAAGATGAGTCTTGTTGGCACTTAAATTGAGTTTAGAGTCGGATAGTGTTTCCCAAAAATTCGAGTTATTATTCATGTTCTATGATGGGAAGTCTAGTAACCGGGGGTATTCACGTGACCCGTTGTTTGTTCTCGTGTAAAATGACAACCCTGAATAGACTAATGGTTTAGAAATATTGCATTACCAATTATGGGAAGCCTAGTAACTGGGGGTATTCACGTGACCCGTTGTTTACTCTCGCGTAAAACAGCAACCTTGAATCGGACGTGCGGGAATAGCTATTCGAGTTTTTTTTTCCCCGCTGTAGAGGGGAACTTAGTAACTAGAAGCATCCATGTGCCCCATGAGTGTCTTTTACGTCAAATGGTTCCCCAATACATGAGAATGGAAATCCACCCTAGGGTTATCCCGATGAAACATCCCGAGATCCGAAACCTAGTGGTTAACTCGAATCATGATAATGATTATACATAAGGGAATGCTATCTGAGGATTATCTTATCCCGATGAAACTCTTGAATTTTTTTGCCACTAGACTATGGGACTGGGCGGGTTGGCTTGTTTAATCTAACCCTTCATATTGGCAGTCGGTTAAATTCACGCTTGTTAATCTTTGAGCTGTTTTTCTTCATGAACGATTGATTAGCACTAAAAATGGTTACTTTGTGGAATCAGTGTCCGTGATGCGACTCACTAATACGATACTCGTATTATTCTTTGAGATTTTCAGGGTAGTATTGATTAGTTGAGCACTATGGATTTGCACGATCATTCACGATACTTTTTATTTGAAATTGATTTTTGCTTGAGGACAAGCAAAGGCTCAAGTTTGGGGGTATTTGTTAGATGTATTTTTATACGCTTATTTATCATTATTTTATATCCAATTTTAAGTCTAAATCTGCATAAATGAGCTTTTAATGCACTATCTTTATATGTTTGAAGGAAATTGGAGTCCGGAAGCCTAAACAACGAAAAACGAGCGAAAACGACAATTTTTGGTCAGGGGCCGCGGCACACGCACGGCACAGCAAGCCGCCGAACTCACTGTGCCGGGGGCCACGGCACGAAGATGCTGAGCCGCGGCCCATGAAGAAAACTTGCGCCCAGGCATAGGGCGCTGGACATTAGGGGCCGCGGCATGCACTTATTGAGCCGCGGCCCGCGGGGCGGTAATGCTGTTTTTGCCACGTTTCTGGGTTGTTTTTGGAGCATGTTCTCGACCTAATTTCCGGACGCGTTGTGGAGACGAAGGATGGTTATAAATAGGGATTAAAAGGTCTGAAGAGACATCATCGAAGAGAGGAGAAAAACACCAATCAAGCAGAGAGCATAAGCTAGAGAACGGAGGAATCCAAGTTCTTCAATTGTGTTTGATTTCTTTTATGCTTTCCTCAATTATTTCTGTATTAGTTTCCAGCATGTCGGGCTAGAACCCTACTCTAGGATTTTGATGAAACCGAGGTTTTGACGAATTAACTTTTGATTTTGCATTATTAAAATATATTTCCCTTTCTTATTGAGTTTTCCAAATTGTTTTAATTACTGTCAATTATGTTGCCTATGATTGATTTGTTTTGATTACGCAACTTGAATCGGGAGAGTAGAGTTGGTAGAAAAATTGGTGAGAAGCGTTTTATCTTGTGAGATAGGAATATACTCATAGGAATTACGTGGCCTTTCTGAAGATTTCATACTTTTTGCCTATTGACGAATTAATTCACCTAGGAATAGAGTGTTTTATTCGCCTTAGAAAATTTTATTGACCTCGGGAGAGGCAGTAGAGTATTTTAGCAATCTTCGCCTTCAATAAATTGGGAAATCAGTTAATTCATATAAATCAAGAATAATTCGGATAAACCGAGGTGGATTCTCAATCCTAGATTACTTCCCTATTTGATTTTCTTTCTTCGATCAATTGATTTTACTTTTTTTTGCTTTTATTAATTTTCTTTAATTATTACTTGCACCACCAATTTCGATAGTTCAAATAAAATTAGAATACGCATAAATCGGTAATTAGTGAGTCAGTCATCGAGGGAGCGATACATTCTTATCACTTTATTACTTGCTTACGACAACGTGCACTTGCGTTAACCAAATTTCGTAACAGATTGTCAATTCTGCCTCTTCGTCCTCAATCATGCTTGGAAGGGTCAGAAGTAGAATTCAGCCATCAGATTGTATTGATCTCGATGATTCTCGGCATGGGAAGGTGTAGGTGATGAGGAAGGCTGCCCCTCTTGATCTTCGTCTGAGGGATAGACCACTAATCCTCTCCGCCTCTTTGGGAACTGATCTGGGGATGAGGTGAGATGGACAACCTCCTCTGCTACAGGTAACATTCTTTTCAGTTAGGCCAGAGGAGTGATGTCTGAGTCAGTGTCACCAAGTCTCTTGCTGAGGTGAAAGGGTTCTGCCCTTCCCTTTGCCTTTCCCAGGAACTCCAAGATACATCTTATGTGAGTTCCATATGCCAGCTTCTACCTAAATTTATTCTCTTCCTCATCCCAACTTACTTTGTTTACCTCTCACTAACTGCATGTATATGTAGTTAGGCCAGTTAATCCTCTTATGATGTATAAGGGATCCCATCACGACATACTTGGCAAAGGATAGTTGGTCATAGCTGTAACACCCCCAGGTTATTCAGGGTATATTACAACATCGTGAGCCCCGCCATGGGACCCACAAGGCTATTTATACGCGGAACTATGAAACTTTGACCGAGAAGGTCCAAGTATAATGTAACGGGAGACAATAAGAATGGCATTCAATACCATATCCAATACATCCGAATACAATACATCACAATTCAATACCACGGCAACACAGGCCGGAATGTCAAGGAAACCGAAAACAGTACTCGAGTAATCAAAACCCATTCAAGTACAACAACACTGAAAGGAGGAAATACAAAACATGACCAGAGACAAAATATAGCATCACACTTGCCCATTATCTTCATGCTGACCCGGTATATGCCTATCCGCTCTCCTGGATCCTGAAATATATAAAAGGTATTTCCTCCATAAAGGGGTTAGCCCTCGAATAGCTAGTGCAAGTTTATCGATTATGAAACACAATACTCCTCGACAATAAAGTAAATGTAATCATCATCTCATCAATTCAAGACTAGTATTCCGGAATAACTAAATCTCATAGCATCACATTCGATTCATACATGATTAACCGCAGAACCCCACCAGAGGCTACGGAACCCTCAGAGGACCCGTCGGTCCGTCCCAGAGTGGTTAACCCAAAAATATCCATGGAACCGCACCAGAGGCTACGGAACCCTCAGAGGACCCTTCGTTCCGTCCCATAGTGGATATAAACCATTATATAATTCATATATCTTACTTTTAAAGTCGAGAACGCACAACCATAAACATATACTTGCCTTTGAGACAACGAGAATCAGAAGGAAAAGAGTATAAGTTCGGTAGGTCCAAGAACGCACTTCCGGCACCTAAACATTTCGTAAGGAATACGATAATCAATAATCCATAGTCAAATCACACGAAGAAACTCCTGAAACCCACCGACGATTTAGGAAACAACAAGGATAAACATCTAGAGGTTTGAAAATCACCCAAACACTCTCAAGTCCGAACAAGGTATAAAACAATTCATATTATCGTAGGGGAAACATGGGTATGGGGTTGATGCATCATATTCTCAAAGATCTCAAGATCCAAAATGGATAAATCGGACAAATCTAAGAAAATCCTGAAAATTCCCAAAAACTAGGGTTCTAAGGAATTTACCTCTATTTGGAAGATAGAAATGGATTAGATGTTGTATAATCTTTGTTATTAAACCAAAGATGATGATAGCTAAAGAAGGATCGCCCCAAAATTGCTCCAAATCGCCTAAACCCGTTGCTCCTGTCGGAAAAAGGAAAGAGAGGATGAAAATGACGATTCCAGGGGTTGACTATCCCTTATATAATATGCCAGGTTAGCGCGCGCTAAAAATCGGAGCTAACGTGCGCTAACGGGGTCACCCGGTAGTCCAGTGGCTTCTGTCCTGAGACGTTAGCATGCGCTACCACACCTTAGCATGCACTAACTGTTGTCTTGCAAAAGTTCCAGTTCACTGCCCAACTCCGCTAGCGTGCACTATGACTGGGCACCAGCGTGAGCTACGCAACACCTTTAGCGTGCGCTAGCCGCTGCCTAGCGTGCGTTACCTGCTAGTCCAGAAGGTAGAAATATCTCACTGCCTCTGCCGACTCAGCACGTTTGCATGCGCTATGGATGATGTTAGCGCGCGCTACTGACCACGAATAGCGTGCGCTAGCGAACTCCTAGCGTGGACCGTTAGAGTGCGCTAAGGCTCAAAGCTAGCGTGCGCTACTCAAGTAGAAATAATGTGCATTAACCTAGGCCTAGCGCGCGCTATCTGCCTGTCCCAGAATACTGTCGAAAGGTCCAATTAACACGATCATGATCCAAAAGGTACGAAACTCCAAATCAACATCGACAACATCTCAAAGTGTTTACAGAGCGACAAAAGAGGAAGAACAGAAAGGCCAAACAATTAATAAAAAGTATGGGTATTACATTCTCCCCCTCTAAAAAGAAGTTTCATCCCGAAACTTAAGAAATAAAAAGTTCAAGGTATTCGATCGTATCTTCTCTTCCGTCTCCCAAGTCGCCTCTTTGACTCCATGTCTCGACCATTGCACTTTAACCAATGGAATGGTTTTGTGCCAAAGTTGTTTCTCACGACGTTCAAGGATCTTCACTGGCCTCTCTGGAAAGGTAACATCCTCGGCTACGTCAATCTCACTATAGTCGATAACATGACCTGGATCTGGCACGTACTTTCTCAATTGAGACACATGAAAAATGTTATGGACATGACTCAAAGTTGGAGGCAACGCCAAGAGATAAGCTAAATCTCCAACCCTGTCCAAAATTTCAAAAGGTCTGATATACCTCGGACTAAGTTTCCCTTTTTTCCCGAAGCAGAAAACTCCTCTAGTCGGTGACACCTTTAGTAGAACATGGTCTCCCACTTCGAATTCTAAAGGTCTACGACAAGTATCAGCATAAGATCCTGACGGCTCTAGGTAGTCAACAACTGGTCTCGGATATTAGAAATCTTCTCCTTAGTCTCCATCAACATATGTGGTTCCGTACTGACTAGCTCCGAAGCCTTGTCCCAACATAATGGCAATCTACACCGCCTACCATAAAGTGCCTCGAACGGTGCCATATTGATCGACGCATGCCAACTATTATTGTAGGCAAACTCGATCAACGACAAGTGAAGCTCTCAATCATTACTCCAATCTAGGGTACGATCCCGCAACATATCCTCCAACGTCTGAATTATCCACTCCGTCTGACCGTCTAACTGAGGACGAAAAGACGTGCTCAATCTCAACTCGGTGCCCAAAGCCTGATGAACGGCCTGCCAAAAATGAGATATGATACTACCATCTCTATCGGAAACAATGGTCTTAGGGGCACCATGCAATCTCGCGATCTCAGCTATAAAAGTGCGAGTCAATCTCTCCGGTCCCCATATATCCTTAATACCCAGGAAGTGTGCATACTTGTTCAATCGATCGACGATTACCCAAATCATATTCATTCCGGCTCTAATTCTCGGCATCCCAGTGATAAAATCCATAGAGATATCTTCCCACTTCCACTCGGGAATGGGAAGTGGCTTCAACAACCCCTCCGGTTGTTTATGTTCAGTCTAAACTTGTTGACACGTCAAGCACCATAGTACAAACTCCGTGACATCTTTCTTCATATTATTCCACCAAAATTTCGCTTCAAGTACTTGTACATCTTACTCGTTCCGGGTTGGATTGAGTAAGGCGTAGCATGAGCTTCTCGGAGAATTCTCTCCCTCAACTCTAGATCATTCGGAACACAAAACCTGCCGTGAAATCTCAGAATACTATCCTCATGGACCATAAAACCAGGGGCTTTTCCTATAATTACATCTTCCTTCAGTTGAGAGATCATCAGGTCACTCCACTATTTCCCTTTGATGTTGTCAACCAAGGACGAAGTAATTTCAAGAGTGCACAACTGTCCTTGTACTCTTTGAAGCCAAACTTCTATTCCTTGCTCGATTAAATCCTGACAAATCTTCGTCTGAAGTGTAAAGACCTCGAGCATCTGAAGCGATGCCGATTTTCGGCTCAAAGCATCCGCGATGACATTGGCCTTTCCCGGATGGTAAAGAATTTCCAAATCATAATCCTAGATTAATTCCAACCAACGTCCTGCCTCATGTTCATCTCTTTCTGACTGAAAATATACTTCAAACTCTTATGATCGGTATAAATCCGACACGGAGAGCCATACAAATAATGCCGCCAAATCTTAAGTGCGAAGATAATTGCGGCCAACTCCAAATTGTGAGTAGGATAGTTCATCTCATACAGCTTCAATTTTCATGACGCAAAAGCTATCGTCTTATCATATTGCATAAGCACACATCCAAGCCCTTGGCCCGAGGCGTCGCTATAGACTGCAAATCCTTCATTACCTTGTGGTAAGGCTAAAATCGGCACTAAGGTCAAACATCTCTACAGCTCATCGAAGCTCTGCTGTCTCTCATCCGTCCAAAAAAACTTTTCTATCTTCTGGAGTAATTTTCTAAGCGGCCGAGCAAGTTTTGAGAACCCCTCGACAAACCGACGGTAATACCCAGCAAGACCCAAAAAGCTACGAACTTCTTTAACATTTTTAGGTGGTACCAAATCTAGAACTGCCTCAATCTTATGCGGGTCTACACGAACCCCTTCTGCCGAAATCACATGGCCGAGAAACATAACTTCTTCCAACCAGAACTCATATTTCGAGAATTTTGCATAGAGGTGCTCGGCTCTCAAAATATCTAGTATCAAATGCAAGTGTCGAGCATGTTCTTCCTTATCTCGATAATAAATCAAGATGTTGTCAATAAAGAAAACCACACATCTGTCCAAGTATTCGATGAATATCTTGTTCATTAGTTGCATGAACACAGCCAGTACATTAGTCGATCCAAAGGCATGACCACAAATTCATAATGTCCGTACCACATCCGAAATGCAGTCTTCGGAACTTCGGACTCGTTTACCCAAAGCTGATAGTACTCTGATCTCAAATCAATCTTTGAGAATATTGCGGCTCCCTGCAACTGATCAAATAAATCATCTATACGAGGCAAAAGATACTTGTTCTTGATGGTCACTTTGTTTAGTTCACAGTAATCAATGCATAAACATCGTGAACCATCCTTATTCCTCACAAAAAGAACAGGCGTACCCCAAGGCAAAGCGCTCGGTCTGATGTACCCTCTCTCTAATAGTTCTACCAGCTGAGTCTTTAATTCTTGCATCTCGGAAGGTGCCATCCGATAAGGTGCCTTAGAAATAGGAGCCGCGTCAGGCTCTAAGTCCACCGAAAATTCTATCTCTCGATCCGGTGGTAATCCCAGGAGGTCGTCCGGAAAAACGTCGGGATACTCATTAACAACTGGAATCGAAGAGAATTCCACTTCGTTCCCTTATGTCTTCAAAGCATAACACCAATAGCCCGTGCAACCTTTATTCAAAAGTTTTACGGCATTCATGGCACTGATAAGCAGCTTAGGTTGTCCCGACTTACATCCCAAAGATGAGTACTCGGATCCGTCTTCAGTCATCATAGTGATAACCTTAGTACGATAATTCATAATCGCTTGGTGACCGTCAAGTCAATCCTCGCCGAGGATCACATCCTCGCCTTCCATATCAACTATAATCAAATTTGATAACCACTCCATACCGGATATATTCACCAAAAATCTTTAATATCCCGGTTCCCCACAATTCTATCCTTGCTAGGTACTTTCACAATGAAAGGATCACAAGTAATCATACAAGTTATATTCAAACGGCATACAAACTCCAAGGAGATGAAAGAATATGTAGCACCCGTATCAAAAAGTACACGAACTGGATGAGATAGGATATGAATGGTACCTGAGGCCATCGCCGCATCGGGTGTAATACCCGTAATTTCGATTTTTCGGTAATTTTCTTTTTTTGGTGGGAAGTCTGTTCTGATGACTCGCCCATGACCGTATCGTCATTCTGAGAACATTTAATTCTGCACTTTTTGTCATCCGAGTTTGTTTCGGTATCGTTTTGTTGAGTTCCGTGTTCTTAAGCGGCTTTTCCGCACTTGAGTTCGATTCTTGCGAATCTCGTCTGAAACTGTTGTTTCGAGTTTCTCGTAAGTTCATTTAATGTTATTATTCATGTTGTGAGCTTTGGCCTGGTGTTTCGATCGTGTATCGTGTATTTCGGACGTTTTGGGCCATTTTCGTAATTTCCCAAAGTTTGGGGTAATTACTTTTTGTTGTCGAATTTCGAGCCTTCGAGTGGTCGGAACTGTGTGTTCTCTTAGCGCTTGTATTCGTATTTGCGATTACTTCGTAACTTTATCTTCGATTCATATTCAGGTTCGAGTTTCGGCATCGTCCGGGCCGTCGGAGTGGCCACGGCCGAGTCACGACCGCCCTTCTTGGAGCAGGGCCTCGCCTGGCCAAGTTACGGCCGTAAGGTGCCGGTGGGGCATTGAGATATTCGTTGTTAATGTCATTATCGATCACCGGTTCGCGGTATCGATGTATCGGTTGTTGTTGTTAATATTGATGTCGATCTAAGATGTTGTTGTAATCATTGTTATTAATGTTGGCGTCCTGTCATTCATGTTGTATTGGCCGATTGAAGGCATTGTCGTATTCGTTCTCATCTTCGTCATCGGTAGCCGATTAAAGGTGCCGAGGCATTCATTATATCATTGTTATCGATTGGCCGTTCTAAGGCAATCGAGGAGTTCAACCATTCATTGTATCATTGTCATCGATTAGCCGTTCCAAGGCAATCGAGGTGCTCAGTCATTCATTATATCATTGTTATCGATTGGCCGTTTTAAGGAAATCGAGGTATTGGATCATCCATTGCATCATTGTTATCGGTTGGCCATTCTAAGGTAATCGAGGTATTGAATTGGGGCTGTCAAGGATAGTTCCCATCCGTTGTGTCGTTGTTATCGATTGGCCATTCTAAGGCAAGCGAGGAGTTCAATCATGCATTGTATCATTGTTATCCATTGGCCATTCTAAGGCAATCGAGGTATTGAATTGGGGCTGTCGAGGATAGTTCCCATCCGTTGTGTTGTTGTTATCGATTGGCCGTTCTAAGGCAATCGAGGAGTTCAATCATGAATTGTATCATTGTTATCGGTTGGCCATTTTAAGGCAATCGAGGTATTTAATTGGGGCTGTCGAGGATAGTTCCCATCTGTTGTGTCGTTGTTATCGATTGGTCGTATTAAGGCAATCGATGAGTTTAATAATGCATTGTATCATTGTCATTGATTAGCCGTTCTAAGGCAATCGAGGTGCTCAATCACTCATTGTATCATTGTTATCGCTTGTCCGTTCTAAGGCAATCGATGTGTTCAATCATTCGTTGTATTGTAGTTATCAATTGGCCGTTTTAAGGCAATCGAGGTATTGGATCATCCGATGCATCATCGTTATCGGTTGGCCATTCTGAGGCAATCGAGGTATTTAATTGGGACCGCCGAGGACGGTGCCTATCTGTGAGTCATCATTATCGTGTTGGCCGACTCAAGGCAGCACACTATCATTCTCGTGAATTCGTTAATCTTCGGATCGTTGCCGTTTGTGATTAATTATATTTTGGAGGCTAGTCTCGGCTAGTGCTTATTATGGGTAAGCTTGGGGCTTGAACCTTCGCGGTTGGCTTCCCAACACCTACAGCTCAGTAGGTCACGGTCGTGTTTATGATCTTATTATGGGTAAGCTTGGGGCGTGAACCTTCGTGGTTGGCTTCCCGACACCTACAGCTCTGTAGGTCACGGTCGTGGTTATGATCTTATTAGCCCTCATTAACTATAGCTTCGGGCTGTTCCGGTTTCAGTGTTTATGTTGATTGACAGCTTCGGGTGAGTGACTTTCAGGTCTTTATGATGTCTTGATAATTTCATTGGAGCCTTCGGGCATTGACTTTCCTGCTTCAGTATGGATAGAGCTGTCAGGGGACGCATGGGAAGAGGCCGTGGTGCGGGCCGAAACCCGAGATCTCGAACGAATGCCCGCGCGGATGCGAGGGATAGCATCTGTTCATCAGATAGATATGCTACTCATTCACTGTCAGATAATCATTCACTGTCAGGGAGTCATACCTGAGAAGCAGCTCAATCGGAAGGTGGTCGGGTGGACCCATTCATATGCATGCAGGGCATGATGGCCCAGATGACTCAGATGACGCGGATGATGGAGACCATGCAGACCTCGATGGTTCATGGCCCACCGCAACAGGGATTCCAGGTGCCGACTAGAGGAGTGAATCAGATTGTTGGCGATATCTCTCGTCAGAGGACGCCTACTTTTGAGGGTTCATTGTAACCAGCTGATATTGTTCATTGGCTTGAGAATTTTGATAAACTCTTCGACATGGTTCAGTGTCCGGAAGAGAGTAAATTCGCAGTAGCGGCTTATTACTTAAGTAAGGGTGCTTATTCGTGGTGGCTTTCTGTGAAACCCGCCGATCGCGATTGTGGTTGGAGTCAGTTCAAGACTCTCATGTTAGAGAGGTATTATCCGGCTCCACTTCGTGAAGCCAAGTTATCATAGGTTCTGAACCCCGAACCCATCGAGGACGAGGGTGTTATTGTTATTGCTGAGAAGTTTCAGGGACTACTTTAGTTTGCTTCGTCAGTTATCCGTACTGAGGCAGATAAGATCAAATATTTTAGCAAGAGGCTAAATCCGCAGTTGAGGATGCAATTGCTCAATCACAATTGTAGTTCACTTAGTGAGTTCATTGGGAAGGCTCTTGGAGCAGAGCTTTTGATCAAGGAGCTTACTCAGAAGCATCCTTCAGTTTCTTCGGGTGAGAGGACTAGAATGCCGGCTCGTTCAGAGGGACATCAGGCTCCGATGTCTAAGAGGTCATTTTCTAGTCGTCTTCATGTGGAGGGAGCATCCTCTTCTAAGGCAACGAGTTCGACCGTTGTTTGCTTTAATTGTGATGTAATAGGACATCGCAGTACCCGGTGCTCGATGCAGGCCGTTATTTGTTTCCTGTGTGGGAGACATGGGCACCTTCAGAAATACTGTAGGAGTTCTAGTGCCGGTAGATCTCGAGAGAGATCAAGGGCCTCGAGGGACTTTGTTACTCCAACTCGTGCTTCATTCAAGGGGTCCTATCAGGCTTCGAGAGCCCGAGGTAAGGACATTCATCACCGGTTTTGAGCAAGTTAATTCTTGCTCGGTAATAGGATAATCATTCATTTCATTGTCGTTCATTCATTCATATAATTCATTCATCATGTATCAATCACGTTGAGACTTATAATTATCAAACTAATCATTCACTTCACGGGGAACAATGGTTCCAATCATTTCATTTGAGCTATCACTCATTACGTTATCATTTCACCCTGGTGAGTCAATCTTGATCCTTATAGGATTTTGATTCATTAAGTTCATTGTGATTCGAGACGTCAAGTCATGAGAACTTGGGCGTCCGATGCCGATGAGAAGTGAGTTTTTGGTTCTTGTGGATCTCGTTGATTTTTTCATGACGGGATATTGCTTCTCCCTACTTGTTTTAAGTTTCGAGACGAAACTTCTTTTGAGGAGGGTAGTATGTAATACCCGTAATTTCGATTTTTCGGTAATTTTCTTTTTTGGCGGAAGTCCATTTTGACGACTCTCCCATGACCATATCGTCATTATGAGAATATTTAATTCTGCGCTTTTTGTCATTCGAGTTTGTTTCGGTATCGTTTTGTTGAATTCCGTGTTCTTAAGCGGCTTTTCCGCACTTGAGTTCGACTCTTGCGAATCTCGTCTGAAACTGTTGTTTCGAGTTTCTCGTAAGTTCATTTAATGTTATTATTCATGTTGTGAGCTTTGGCTTGGTGTTTCGATCGTGTATCGTGTATTTCGGACGTTTTGGGTCATTTTTGTAATTTCCCAAAGTTTGGATTAATTATTTTCCGTTGTCGAATTTCGAGCCTTCGGATGGTCGGAATCGTGTGTTCTCTTAGCACTTGGATTCGTCTTTGCGAGTACTTCGTAACCGTATCTTCGATTCATATTCAGGTTCGGGTTTCGGTGTCGTCCGGGCCGTCGGAGTGGCCACGGCCGAGTCACGGCCGCCCTTCTTGGAGCAGGGCCTGGCCTGGCTGAGTTACGGACGTAAGGTGCCGGTTACTGTTGCGATATTTCCTACACGCAATTGCACGTCATCGTTTACAAGTAATAAAGTGATAAGTAGAGTATCGTTCCCACGAGGATTGAATCTCTAACTACCGATGTTTTCGTATTCCAATTTTATCTGAACAATCGAATTTGGGTTTTGCGATTAATAACTAAAAGAATTACTAAAAGACTAGTATAAAACGATGGCTTGAATAAAATAAATCAAATGATGAATAAGTCTAGGGTTCTGAATCCACCTTAGTTTATCCGAATTTACTCTCGATTATCCGTAATCAATAATTTTCCCAATTTATTGAAGGCGGAGATTGCTAATATATTCTACCGCCTCTCCCGAGGTCAATAGATTTATCTAAAGGCGAATAACGCACTCTATCCCTAGGTGAATTAATTCGTCGATAGGCAAAAAGCATGAAATCTCCTAAAGGCCACGTAGTTTCTATGAGTATATTCCTATCTCACGAGAATAAAGCGGTCCTCACCAATAGTTCCTCACCAAATCTCCTCTCCGATTCAAGTGAATGATTAAATCAATACAACTATTGGCGGATAATTGCAAGCATTAAACATAATTGGGAAAACTCAATAAAAAGGTAATAAATTGGATAATCTCAATCAATTCGTCAAAACAAAGGTTTCATCAAAACCCTAGATTAGGGCTTTAGCACGACATACTAAAAACGAAAATACAGAATAAATAAACGAAAGCATAAAATTCAAATGCGAGATGAAGCTCGGATTCCTCCGTTCTTGACTTCCTTCTGCCCTTGAAGTCTTACCTTCCCTCTTCTTCTAGTCTCCAAGCTTAAGCTCTCAAAGGTTAAAGATCCAAAGATTCCAAGATGATTTAATTAGGGTCTTAAACCCTATTTATAGCTCACATATCCTCCAAATCGCGTCCGTATTAGTCGGTCGGCGGCAAACGGACTCAAAATCCGCGCGGGCATACAAAAACCGCCAAGTGTGCCGCGGCTCACTAAACTCGTGCGCGGCACATCGTCTTCAGTGAATGCACAGGCGTTAATTAATTCTTACGTACGCGGCTCACTGGGCGTGCCGCGGCACAGTCTGATTCACTCCGCGCTCGGCTGGTGTCTTCCTGTGCCGCGACTCAGCTTCCTTGTGCCGCGGCTCAGAGTCCAGATTTGCCGTTTTCGCCCATTTTGCCTCGTTTTAGCTTTCGGACTTCAATTTCCTGTCAATCATACAAAATTAAGGCATTAAAAGCTCATTTAGACGATTTCACTCTGCAAAATACTACAAAATAATGATAAATAAGCGTATAAAACACGCCTAACAAATACCCCCAAACTTAAGCCTTTGCTTGTCCTCAAGCAAAAAGAATTAAATTCAATAAAAGAATGTCGTGAATCATCGTGCAACTCATAGTGTTCAACCTAATCAATACTATCCTGTGATTCTCTCTAAATAATACGAGTGTCATAAAAGCGAGCTGCACTGAGAATAATGATTCTGCAAAGTAATCAAATTCAGTCCTAATCACTCGTTCATGAAGAAAATCCAGCTCAAAGATTAACAAAACGTGAGTCAAATCGACCGTCAATAAGAAAGGCTAACACAACCAAGCTAGTTCGTCCTGTTCCACAGTCGAAAGGCACAATTTTCACGAGTTTCATAACAAATAAACCTCGGACAGTATCCCCTTATATATATATGCTCAAGAATTTGATTCGAGTTGACCACTAGGTTAGGATCTCGGGATGTTTCATCGGGACAATCCTAGGGTGGAAACTTCATTCTCATGTATTGGAAAACCGTTTGACGTAAAAGACACTCATGGGGCACATGGATGCTTCTAGTTACTAAGTTCCCGTCTACAGCGGAGAAACAACTCGAATATATAATTTCCGCATGTCCGAATCAAGGTTGCCGTTTTACGCGAGTAAGCAATGGGTTACGCGAATACCCCGATTCTTAGGCTCCTATCATTGGCACATGTGAAATATCTAAATCACTAGTCTAATCGGGGTTGTCGTTTTACGCGAGAGTAAGCAATGGTCACGCGAATACCCCTGGTTACTAGACTTCCCTTCATAGAACACATTATCTCGACTTTTTGGGAAAAACTGACCGACTCTAAACTCAATCTAAGTGCCAAAACGACTAAAGAAACAGTACGACTCTCTATCCGGAAAATGTAGCCAAACGTATTGATGGGGATTTAAAAACAAGTATGTATCGTCTCTTATCCGCCAAGACCTCTACAATCACAAAAAATTTCGGACCTAATTGAATACTAAGCAGAACAGAAATAACTGACTACAACTCGACTAAAACTCGACCGCTTCGTCAGAGAGAAAAACAGTGTCGTAACATCAGTATCACACAAATAGAAGCACGAAAAATTCACGAATAAAGAAAACTAAGACAAGCAAGGCTATCTAAAAAAATTTTACGCAAAGTAATGAAAAGTGCAACGAAATAAAGTACATCAATAAAATAAGGTACAGCAATGAATGTAGGAACTGAAAGTAGATCCCCCCCCCAAACTTAGGACGTACATTGACCTCAATGGACAAAAATGATATGGAATAAACGTAAAAGGTCAAGTACTCCCCTCCAGTCTGCTCAGGAGCTGGTGCCGGCATCGTCCGGTGAGGAGGGTGGTGTGGCTGGCCGGGCGGGCGCAATAAATGGCCCGTCGGGATGCATGATATGGGCCGTCCATGCGGCGAGGTACTCCTGATGATAAGCATCCCTCGCAGCAAGACGCCTCGCCGCTCGTCGGCTGGCCCGGCGGGCCTGCTCTCGCATCTCGGCTCTGGCGGCAGCAACAACGCTCTCCCGCTCCGCCCGTTGCTCCTCCTGCATGGCAGCCATCAAGCTCTCTCTCTCTCCTCATCTCATCTCTCTCTCTCTCCTCGTCTCCTCTCTCAGCTCCTCTCTCTCTCTCCTCAGCTCCTCTCTCTGCTCCTCTCTCTGTCTCCTCAAATCCTCCCGCAGCCCATCAAACAACTCCTCCAACCTCGCTCTGTCGGGCTGCGGGCCGGCATCTCCATGCGTCAACAAAAGTGGCTCTGGGGATCCCTCGTGAGCCTCCTCTAGCAAAAATCCTCTCCCCCGAGCGTGCGCTGGCGCTCCTCCCCACTGGTCAAAGTGCGATATGATGCGGTGGTCGATCGGAGCCTGGGGGGCAAGCATCGGCTCGTCGTCTGACCACGTCAGCCCCGACTGCCGGCATAAAGCGCAGATGAGGGAGGGTTGCTTCAACCTCGTCTTGGCCCCCCCTGGATACTCTGGAAGATAGATCGGACCAGGATGGGGGCCACATCGAAACGCAGCCCGGAAGTGATAGCAAAAAGTATCCGGGCGCGGGAGAGAAAGACTGTACGGATCTGGGAGGTGGGGTCAATGCGTGCGCAGATAAAATAAAGCCAGGCACGCCCGAGCCGGCTGAGGCGCGAGCTCCTGAAGTGAAAAGTGGAAGAACTCTGTGCTCGCTGCTCCCGGTCGGTACCGGCCGTGCAATGGTCTCAAGCGGGGCCTCCTTTGTGAGGTGGTCATCACTCGGTCATAGGTGACTCGTCAACCACCGGAAACCCAAAAAGCCTCCGAATAGCAGCCGTGGAGAAATCAACTGTAACTCCTCGGACGTCGACCTGAGTCCGAGACTCTAAAGACGGCAACGTATGCCCTGCCCGAATGTGCTTCAGCAGAGCGCTGGCGTAAAACTCCTGCACGATCGAGATAACCGCTGGCTCGGGAGGTGCGGTAAATCTGGCCCACCCCATCTCGTCAATCATAGTGAGCAATTCCCCGTCCTGAGGAGCTGGAGTAAAACCCCTCTCTGGAATAAGTGGTCGTGGCCGGATCTTTTCATTGAATATCTTGTGAATTTCGGGGTCCGAAAATTGGTGCCCCTCCGCCTCGGCCCGACCACGAGAGGTCTCCCCTCGAGTAGGGGATGACTCGGTCCTAGCTCTCTTGCTTAGCTTCTTGGTTCTCGCCATAATCAGTCCTGAAAAGTGAAACACGAGGGTTTATTCACGCAAAAATAATAACAATGATCTATGCTTGGCTAAGGATGTCCAGCCAGAAATTCCGAATTTAAGAAAATAGCGCATACGTGAGAGAAGGATGAAATTGGGCTTAAACATGTAACCTGGATGTAAGGGATGGGCTTGCTGTAAATTCAAAACGTATACGTTGCACGAAAATTCAAAACGATTGCTTTTTCAAAGAAAATTTTTCATTTAGGCAATTTATCAGACACCTTGAGGGCACAAGTTTACTTGAAGAATAAACATAGTTATAGCTCGATTCAACCCTCAAAAATCAAAACATAATTCAATCATCATCAACTCAACACATTCAACTCATTGATATTCCGATTTAACCATGAAAATTCGATAAAACTACCATGTTATTCTCTAAAAAATCCTAAAACTTTCGAAGGAGAATAAGCATGTTCCATTCATCCAAAGCATACACAACTTCCAAATATAAACCATAAGCAAGTAAAGATTAAAGATTGAAACGTACCTTTTGAAGATTGCAAGAGAAATCATAGAAAAAAATGGAAGAACTTGGTCGGCCGGTCGTGCGCTGGGGAGGGAAGAAGAAGGAGAAGGATGGCGTACCTGGTAATGCCGTCCGAATGCGTGTTATATGCTACCTGGCCTTTCGGATTCCGCATAGTGTGCCGCGGCACAGATATAGTGAGCCGCGGCACAGGGTACAGTCCCTTTTGCCTGTGTTCTCGTTTTGTCGTGTGCCGCGGCTCAAGTTTCGTGTGCCGCGGCTCAGTGCTCAAGTGTGCCGCGGCTCATTTAAGCCGTGCCGCGGCATAGGGTACAGTTGGTTTCGCCTCTGTTGCGATATTTCCTACACGCAAGTGCACGTCATCGTTTACAAGTAATAAAGTGATAAGTAGAGTATCGTTCCCACGAGGATTGAATCTCTAACTACCGATGTTTTCGTATTCCAATTTTATTTGAACAATCGAAGTTGGTTTTTGCGATTAATAACTAAAAGAATTAATAAAAGACTAAGCAGTAAAAAAAAAACAATATCTTGAATAAAAGGAATCAAATGATGAATAAGTCTAGGGTTCTAAATCCACCTTAATTTATCCGAATTTAATCTCGATTATCCGTAATAAATAATTTTCCCAATTTATTGAAGGCGGAGATTGCTAATATATTCTACCGCCTCTCCCGAGGTCAATAGATTTATCTAACGGCGACTAACGCACTCTATCCCTAGGTGAATTATCTCGTCGATAGGCAAAAAGCATGAAATCTCCTAAAGGCCACGTAGTTCCTATGAGTATATTCCTATCTCACAGAATAAAACGGTCCTCACCAATAGTTCCTCACCAAATCTCCTCTCCCGATTCGAAGTGAATGATTAAATCAATACAACTATTGGCGGATAATTGCAAGCATTAAACATAATTGGGAAAACTCAATAAAAAGGTAATAAATTGGATAATCTCAATCAATTCGCCAAAACAAAGGTTTCATCAAAACCCTAGATTAGGGCTTTAGCGACATACTAAAAGCGAAAATACGAATTAATAAACGAAAGCATAAAATTCAAACGCAGATGAAGTTCGGATTCCTCCGTTCTTCGACTCATATACCCTTGAATTCTTACGCTTTCCTCCTCTTCGCCGTCTCCAAGCTTAAGCTCTCCAAGGTATTAGATGCAATGATTCCCAATAATTAAATTAGGGTCTTAAACCCTATTTATAGCTCAAAGACATCAAGAAACGCGTCCGTCTCAATCGGTCGAAATCGGCTTTAAACGGCCCAAAAATCCGCGCAGACGTATAAAACCCGCTAAGTGTGCCGCGGCTCACTGAACCTGTGCCGCGGCACATCACAAAAAGCTGAATGCCTGGGCGTTAAATAATTCTTCTGTGCCGCGGCTCACTGGTGTGCGGCACAGTCTGACTTACTCGCCCTTCGGTGGTGTCTTCTGTGCCGGCTCGATTCCTTGTGCCGCGGCTCATAGTCCAGCTTTGCCGTCTTCGCCGCTTTGCCTCGTTTTAGCTTCCGGACTTCAATTTCCTGTCAATCATACAAAATCAAGGCATTAAAAGCTCATTTAGATGATTTCACTCACCAAAACACTACAAAATAATGATAAATAAGCGTATAAAAATATGCCTAACAGCCTCCCCTTGCGATTTATGTGTGCCCCGGCTCACAATACCTGTGCCGCGGCTCATACTTCAGTTTCTTCCCTGGGACTTTCCTGCACAGAATTTTGAGAAGAAGACGTTAAAAACAAGAGGCAGAAGCAAATTGAAGCACAAAAATGATGAAAAATAAGAATCACGAATACAAGAAAAATAAAAAATGCAAAAAAAATATACAACTACGAACTCGGGTTGCCTCCCGAGAAGCGCTAAGTTTATAGTCTTCAGCCGGACCTATTGGAAAACATTAGTTCGCTTTTCGCAAACTCCATTTGGTTTCCGCCCCGTTCATCGAACCGTTCATATTTTTGTTAAAATTATGACCATTGGTCATCAGCGGTTCGACTTTCGGTTCGGTCATCAAATGTTGTTTGCGAAAAGGTTTCGACGTGAATAACTTCCCAAAACACCCGGTTTCTCCATGACTAATTGTCCGCTTGGCTTTCGGCTCACTCTCCTCCTTCACAAACGCATTCAAGATGCAGTGATTTTCCTCATGCTCGAGGAACGCCACTCGGTCTACATCCTTTTTAAGACTTGGACCATTTAACACAAAATCTGAATTTTTCCAACGACGATTTTTTCGGTGCTTTCCTCTTTCAACAACATCCACACTTTCAATTTGTGACCATTTATCAGCACTTCCGGGATATGGGAACGATTTGAATACTTGAAAAGTAACTTGCTCGTCTTGGACCCTCAGAGTTAACTCCCCCTTTTCCACGTCTATAAGGGTTCGGCCCGTCGCTAGAAATGGTCGTCCCAAGATGATTGGAATATTTTCATCTTCCTCCATGTCGAGTATGATGAAATCGGCCGGAAAGATGAACTTATCAACTTTAACTAAAACATCCTCGATTAATCCCCTCAGATACTTTATCGATCGATCCGCCAATTGTAAGGAGACTGTTGTTGGCTTGGCTTCCCCAATATTCAACTTTTTGAAAATCGATAGAGGCATGAGGTTGATACTCGCACCAAGATCGCATAGTGCCTTATTAAATGAAAGATTCCCCATGGTGCACGGTATGTTGAAGCTTCCCGGATCTTTCAATTTAGGTGGGAGCTTCTTTTGAAGAATTACACTGCACTCCTCTGTCAAGGCAACCGTTTCAAACTCCTCAAGCTTTCTCTTCTTCGATAATATCTCTTTCATGAACTTGACATAACTCGGCATCTGTTCCAATGCGTCGGCGAACGGAATATTTATGTGAAGCTTTTTGAACACATCAAGGAACTTAGAAAATTGTTTGTCCGCCCTTCTTTGCTGTAGTCTCTGCGGAAACGGGATGGGGGACACACATGTCTTCGAGTTATCCGGCTTCAAATCCTTCGACTCCTCTGGCTTTAAATCCTTCTCTTCCTCAATTTCCTTCTTCTCTTTACCCCGCTCGGGCTGATCCAGCACCTCTTTCCCGCTTCTCAAGCTGATTGCGTTTAGACTCTCTCGAGGATTTGTCTCTGTTGTACTCGGCAATGCTCCCTCCGGACGAGCTGTTAACACATTAGCAATTTGGCCCAGCTGAACCTCCAAGTTCCGAATGGAAGCAGAATGATTTTGTAATGTAGCTTCCGTACGGGTCATAAATTGACTCGTATTTGCCGCCAATTTTGCAAGTGCTTCCTCGAGAGACACTTTGGGAGCGGGAGGGGGCTGCTGTTGATTCTGGGCGAACGGGGACTGGTGTGAGTTCTGCCCGTTTCTCCATGAAAAGTTAGGATGATTGCGCCACCCCGGATTATAAGTATTGGAGTATGGGTTATTCGGCCGATTCCCACTTCCCACAAATTGAGCCTGCTCCATCTGATTTTGCTCGAACGGGTTTCCAACTTGACACTCCGCGCTCGAGTGTAATCCGTTACACCAATTACATGTCTCTATGGTAACGGGGGCTGGTGCGTGCGAAAATGTCTGGAGCTGTTGTGTCAAAGTGGCGACTTGAGCTGTCAAAGTGGAAATCGGGTCATTGCTTGAAACTTCCATGACTCTCTTCGGTGTCAATCTTTTCGATGGCCATTGGTATGCGTTTTCGGCCATATCTTCCAAAAGCATGTGTGCCTCGGCCATAGATTTTCCCATGAAATTCCCACCAGAGGCCGCATCCACGAGAGTGCGTGTAGAAGCACTCAACCCATTATAGAACGTATGAAGCTGAAGCCAATCAGGAATGCCGTGATGAGGGCATCTTCGTCGCAATTCTTTATATCGCTCCCACGCCTCGTGGAGAGATTCCATATCGTACTGACAAAAGGTGGTTATTTCGTTTCTCAACCTTGCCGTCTTAGCTGGTGGGAAAAATTTGGCAAGGAAGGCTTGCGCTAACCTCTCCCATGTTGTAATCGACCCCGGCGGTAAGGAATTTAACCAAAACTTTGCTTTATCCCTCAAAGAGAAAGGGAAAAGCCTCAATCGGATGGCATCGTCGGTGACACCATTAGTCTTGAATGTGTCGCATATCTCAAGGAAAGAAGCAATATGGGCATTCGGGTCGTCCTTCGGCGATCTAGAATGGGCTCGCCTGCACCATCTGAATAATGGCGGGCTTGATCTCAAAATTATTAGCTTGGATAGTGGGACGCCGAATTCCCGAAAAATTAGCGTTGACCTGCGGCATGGCATAATCTCGAAGAGCGAGTTCCGGTTGAACTTGCCGCACTTGGTTATCTCCTCCTTGGACTTCGATATTATCGGCCATGTTGACCGTCGTCTGCAACTCTCTTTTCTCCTTTTTGTTCCTTCTTAGCGTGCGCTCGAGCTCGGTATCCAAAAGTAGTAGGCCTTCGTTACCGAGTTTTCTCTTGCACTACACGAAAGGTCCTGAAAGGAAAAACAAGTAAACGAAATTAAATACAAAAATAAAAATAAAACGTTCAAATTAAGACTGGAAATACTTAAATCGATATTAGAAAATTTCAATCCCCGGCAACGGCGCCAAAAACTTGTTGCGATATTTCCTACACGCAAGTGCACGTCATCGTTTACAAGTAATAAAGTGATAAGTAGAGTATCGTTCCCACGAGGATTGAATCTCTAACTACCGATGTTTTCGTATTCCAATTTTATCTGAACAATCGAATTTGGGTTTTGCGATTAATAACTAAAAGAATTACTAAAAGACTAGTATAAAACGATGGCTTGAATAAAATAAATCAAATGATGAATAAGTCTAGGGTTCTGAATCCACCTTAGTTTATCCGAATTTACTCTCGATTATCCGTAATCAATAATTTTCCCAATTTAGTGAAGGCGGAGATTGCTAATATATTCTACCGCCTCACCCGAGGTCAATAGATTTATCTAAAGGCGAATAACGCACTCTATCCCTAGGTGAATTAATTCGTCGATAGGCAAAAAGCATGAAATCTCCTAAAGGCCACGTAGTTCCTATGAGTATATTCCTATCTCACAGAATAAAACGGTCCTCACCAATAGTTCCTCACCAAATCTCCTCTCCCGATTCGAAGTGAATGATTAAATCAATACAACTATTGGCCAGATAATTGCAAGCATTAAACATAATTGGGAAAACTCAATAAAAAGGTAATAAATTGGATAATCTCAATCAATTCGTCAAAACAAAGGTTTCATCAAAATCCTAGATTAGGGCTTTAGCCTGACATACTAAAAACTAAAAATACAGAATAAATAAACGAAAGCATAAAATTCAAACGCAGATGAAGCTCGGATTCCTCCGTTCTTCAGCTTCCGCCTTCTGCCCTTGAAGTTTTCTGCTTCCCTCTTCTTCTGCCGTCTCCAAGCTTAAGCTCTCAAAGGTTAAAGATCCAAAGATTCCAAGATGATTTAATTAGGGTCTTAAACCCTATTTATAGCTCACATATCCTCCAAATGGCGTCCGTATTAGTCGGTGGCGAAATCAAGCCAAATGACTCAAAATCCGCGCGGGCATACAAAAACCGCCAAGTGTGCCGCGGCTCACTAAACTGTGCCGCGGCACATCGCCTTGTTTGAATGCACAGGCGTTAATTAATTCTTCGTGCCGCGGCTCACTGGGTGTGCCGCGGCACAGTACGATTCACTCCGCGCTCGGGCCGGTGTCTTCTGTCTGCGCGGCTCGGCTTCCTTGTCCGCGACTCGAGTCCAGTTGCCGTTTCGCCCGTTTTGCCTCGTTTTAGCTTCCGGACTTCAATTTCCTGTCAATCATACAAAATTAAGGCATTAAAAGCTCATTTAGACGATTTCACTCTCCAAAATACTACAAAATAATGATAAATAAGCGTATAAAAATATGCCTAATAGTTACGGCCGTACGTGCTCGGCAGTGTTCGGCCGAATGCCGGTTACGGCCGTAAGGGCTGTCAGTTACGGCCGTACGGGTGCCAGGCAGTGTTCGGACGAATGTCGGTTACGGCCGTAAGGACCTGCCGGGTACGACCGTAAGTGCTGAGTTACGGCCGTAAGGCCCTCTCGGTTACGGCCGTAAGCGCTCGGCAGGTGCTGGGCGGGTTTGTACGAATGCTGGTTACGGCCGTAAGGCCCTGCCGGTTACGGCCGTAACCCTGTCGGCCATATATAGGTTGTGACCGGACAGACTTCATTTTTATCACATTTCTTCACCCGGGTGGCGGCTGGCGACGGGAAAATCGGGAGGTGGAGTTTTTGGTCCATTCCACTCGATTTCTAAGCATTTTTGAGGATTCTTGTCGACTATATCATCATCCAATCCGTGTTCTTCGTCGAATCAATGTATATTTCTTGATTTTCCTCCAAGTTGACTTTTTGGGGAATTTGTTCTTGATTTCGATTCTAGTCCGATTTTGATGAATCAGTTGATGCTAGTGAACATTATTAATCATGTTCTATGGATTGTATATCCATATTTTCTATTCGTTCAACCCAATTGATGTTTCTTAGGTTCTTGAGGAACTTTGAACATTTAGTGTTCGATTAAATGTCTCAAAGAGTTTCTTTCGGTCGTTATGTTGATTTCGATTGATATTGTGTTATTGAATGAATTGTATTTCATTCAATGTTGTTCGAGTACTTGTGTTTATCGGAGGACGCCGTTCGTTGTTCGTGGAAGGATTTCATCGCCTTCGGTTGAGGCAAGTTTTATACTTGTACTAGTCAATGAGATTAATGTTATCATATATGTGTATGAATAGGTTGTATCATTCCGAGATTTAGTCTCTTCATAAGTTCATTGATATTAGGGGATCATTCGATACGATACTCTTCGGCAATTATGCCAAATATTTATTATCATTCATTAATGGTCGGTAAGGCATTGAGATATTCGTTGTTAATGTTATTATCGATCACTGGTTCGCGGTATTGATGTATAGGTTGTTGTTGTTAATATTGAAGTCGATCTAAGACGTTGTTGTAATAATTGTTATTAATGTTGGCGTCCTGTCATTCATGTTGTATTGGCCGATTGAAGGCATTGTCGTATTCGTTCTCATCTTCATCGTCAGTACCCGATTAAAGGTGCCGAGGCATTCATTGTATCATTGTTATCGACTGGCCGTTCTAAGGCAATCGAGGAGTTCAACCATTCATTGTATCATTGTCATCGATTATCCGTTCCAAGGCAATCGAGGTGCTCAGTCATTCATTATATCATTGTTATCGATTGGCCGTTTTAAGGCAATCGAGGTATTGGATCATCCGCTGCATCATTGTTATCGGTTGGCCATTCTAAGGCAATCGAGGTATTGAATTGGGGCTGTCGAGGATAGTTCCCATCCGTTGTGTCGTTGTTATCGATTGGCCGTTCTAAGGCAATCGAGGAGTTCAATCATGCATTGTATCATTGTTATCGGTTGGCCATTCTAAGGCAATCGAGGTATTGAATTGGGGCTGTCGAGGATAGTTCCCATCCGTTGTGTCGTTGTTATCGATTGGCCGTTCTAAGGCAATCGAGGAGTTCAATCATGCATTGTATCATTGTTATCGGTTGGCCATTCTAAGGCAATCGAGGTATTTAATTGGGGCTGTCGAGGATAGTTCCCATCCGTTATGTCGTTGTTATCGATTGGCCGTTCTAAGGCAATTGAGGAGTTTAATCATGCATTGTATCATTGTCATCGATTAGCCATTATAAGGCAATCGAGGTGCTCAATCACTCCTTATATCATTGTTATCGCTTGTCCGTTCTAAGGCAATCGAGATGTTCAATCATTCGTTGTATCATTGTTATCGATTGGCCGTTTTATGGCAATCGAGGTATTGGATCATCTGCTACATCATCATTATCGGTTGGCCATTCTAAGGCAATCGAGGTATTGAATTGGGACCGCCGAGGACGGTGCCTAACCGTGAGTCATCATTATTGTGTCAGCTGACTCAAGGCAACACACTATCATTCTCGTGAATTCGGTAATCTTCAGATCGTTGCCGTTTGTGATTAATTATATTTTGGAGGCTAGTCTCGGCTAGTGCTTATTATGGGTAAGCTCGGGGCTTGAACCTTTGCGGATGGCTTCCCAACACCTACAGCTCAGTAGGTCACGGTCGTGTTTATGATCTTATTATGGGTAAGCTTGGGGCGATCACAATTAAAACAAGTTACCGGGCATGTTGAGGTGCCCAGAGCAGAATGAAAACTCCTCTTCCCTCTAGCATAACATGACGATTGTCCGACAGAATGATTAGTCATTTGAGATCTCTATAACTTGCCACTTTTAGAGCCAGAAAAGTTACCAACGATCTTCTGCTTCTTCGGTTCTTCGGTGGCATCATTATGGGAGCTCAACATGTCATAGGTCAACACCCTATCTTGGTATTCCTTCAAGGTAGTACAATCAAACACGGTCATGTAATGCTGTAAATCCATATTCATCCGCATGTCAAAGTAGCGGATCTTGTCGCGCTCATCTTGCACTTGATTCTTCATGTGGACCAGTTGTTGGTTGTATTCCACTATCGCCTGCAAGACTGGAATATTTTGCGGCTTAGCCTCGAAAAAGGCCCGGATTCTGCCTTCTTGCACTAGCCAAGGACAAAACTCGGCCTCCAGTAGCTATTTAAACTCTTCCCACGTCGCAGCATGATCTTGTGGTTTGATAACTTTTCACCAAGTCGTGGCTTCCTTGGTAAGGAAGTGCTGAGCAATCGGTAGCTTCCTCACTTCCGGACAATCGACCGCTTCAAACACTTTCTCCAACTCCGTTAACTAAGTCTCCCAACCCGTCGGGTCTGTAGCACCGCTGAATTGCGGAGGGTGCATACGGATCACATTCTGGAGTAAGGCATCCGATCTCGGGTTCGGATGATTCAGCCTAACGGCTTGGGACAAGATAGTCATCTGGTTAGCCAATTGTTGAAGGACATTCGTAACTCCAATATCCGCATTATTCCCTTGGCCGGTCAACTGGTCGTGTTGACCCTCGGTATCAGGATGCACTTAGTTAGATAAACTGGGGGTAGTCGACCCCGCAATGGAACTGAGGGAAGCGGTCGCGCCACGCCCTCGTCTACGTCCACGACCACGGCCTCGTCTCTAGCCCCTATCAACAGACATTCTGAAGGATACACAGAGCACGTAAGTACAATTCCAATTGCACGTCGTCAAAGTGACCGATTCCCAAAAATACCAATTCGAAAGTAAAGCGATTACGGAAACACTAGGAGAGTAAGAGGTCTTACAAGTACCGGTCGCACTGTGATGATGGCATGGTAGGGATACTATAGACAAACTATGACTCAATCGACTCAAAAGACCGACAGCCTAGGTATCTATAAACCTAAGCTCTGATACCATATTCTGTAACACCTCCAAGTTATTCAGGGTATATTACAGCATCGTGAGCCCCGCCATGGTACCCACAAGGCTATTTATACGCGGAACTATGAAACTTTGACTAAGAAGGTCCAAGTACAAGGTAATGGAAGACAATAAAAATGGCATTCAATACCATATACAATACATCTGAATACAATACATCACAATTCAATACCACGACAACACAGGCCGGAACGTCAAGGAAACCGAAAACAGTACTCGAGTAATCAAAACCCATTCAAGTACAACAACACTGAAAGGAGGAAATACAAAACATGACCAGAGACAAAACACAGCATCACACTTGCCCATCATCTTCATGCCAACCCGGTACATGCCTATCCGCTCTCCTGGATCCTAAAATATATGAAATGTATTTCCTCCATAAAGGATTTAGCCGTCGAATAGCTAGTGCAAGTATATCAATTATGAAACATAATACTCCTCGACAATAAAGTAAATGCAATCATCATCTCATCAATTCAAGACTAGTATTACGGAATAACTAAATCTCATAGCATCACATTCAATTCATACATGATTAACCGCGGAATCGCACCAGAGGCTACGGAACCCTTAGAAGATCTATTGGTCTGTCCCAGAGTGGTTAACCCAAAAATATCCGTGGAACCGCACCAAAGGCTACGGAACCCTCAGAGGACCCGTCGGTCCGTCACAGACTGGATATAAACCATTATACAATTCATATATCTTACTTTTAAAGTCGAGAACGCACAACCATAAACATATATATACTTGCCTTTGAGACAACGAGAATCGGGAGGAAAAGAGTATAAGTTCGGTAGGTCCAAGAACGTACTTCTGGCACCTAAACAATTTGTAAGGAATACAATAATCAATAATCCATACTCAAATCACATGAAGAAACTCACAAAACCCGCCTACGATTTACGAAACTACAAGGATAAACATCTTGTGGTTTGAAAATCACCCAAACCCTCTCTAGTCCGAACAAGGTATAAAACAATTCATATAATCGTAGGGGAAACATGGGTACGGGGTAGATGCATTATATTCTCAAATATCTGAAGCTCCAAAATGGATATCGGACAAATCTAAGAAAATCCCCAAAATTCCAAAAAACTAGGGTTCTAAGGAATTTACCTTGATTTGGAAGATATAATTGGATTAGATGTTATGTAATCTTTATTATTTAACCAAAGTTGATGATAGCTGAAGAAGGATCGCCCCAAAATCGCTTCAAATCGCCTAACCCGCTGCTCCCTTCGGAAAAAGGAAAGAGAGGATGAAAATGACGATTCCAGGGGTTGACTGCCCCTTATATAATATGCCAGGTTAGCGTGCGCTAAAAATCGGAGCTAGAATGCGCTAATGGGGTCACCCAATAATCCA
Organism: Orobanche coerulescens; assembly: GCA_033398695.1. Classification (NCBI taxonomy): domain Eukaryota; kingdom Viridiplantae; phylum Streptophyta; class Magnoliopsida; order Lamiales; family Orobanchaceae; genus Orobanche; species Orobanche coerulescens. The sequence continues at coordinate 70,221,286 of CM065803.1, forward strand.
GTGGCTTCTGTCCTGAGAAGTTAGCGTGCACTACCACACCTTAGCGTGCGCTAACCATTGTCCTGCAAAAGTTCCAGTTCGCTGCCTAACTCCGCTAGCATGTGCTACGACTGGGCACTAGCGCACGCTACGCAACACCTTTAACGTGTGCTAGCCGCTGCCTATCGTGCATTACCTGCTAGTCCAGAAGGTAGAAATACCTCACTGCCTCTGCCGACTCAGCTCGTTAGCGTGCGCTACGGACGATGTTAGCACGCGCTACTGACCATGAATAGCATGCGCTAGCGAACTCCTAGAGTGCCCTAACTGCTAGTCCAAAGAGCAGAATTAGCTGCTGCCTCTTCCAAGCCTGGACCGTTAGCGTGCGCTAAGGCTCAAAGCTAGCGTGCGCTCACTACTATGAAAACAGGATACGACATCGGTTTTTTTAGTTGTTTCACATCGGTTATAAAACCGATGTCGTATCTACCGGTGTCATTTTTTTACATCGGTTTATAACCGATGTGAATTTACGTCGGTTTTAACCGATGTGAAAAATTCTAATTCACATCGGTTTTCAACCGATGTAAATAACTCTTAATTCACATCGGTTTATAACCGATGTGAATTTACATCGGTTGCAACCGATGTTAATAACACTTAATTCACATCGGTTTCTATTCACATCAGTTGAAAACCGATGTTGTTTCGGTTGTTCACATCGGTTTCAAACCAATGTGGATTGTTCCCAGAATTACCCAGTCAATTCCTGTATAAAAAAAATTGGCCCAACCTACACCAATAATTTTTTCTGATCAGAAACGAAAACAACCAAACATCTCAAACGAAAACCAACCAAACAACATCTCAAACAACAACCAACCAAACATAATTTTTAAGCAACAAATGTATTATGAACTATGAAGCAAAGAATTTTGTAACTATCTCAACGGTTTACAACAAGCATTATCAACTAACTACAAAATAAAAATACACATCCTTATAAAAGTCCCAAAAACTTTTAACTTCATGAACTTACCGATTCGAGAATAACAAGAACCAACCGTTTGTATGTCATAGAAAAAATCTAAACAAATTTGGTAAGAAAATATTTCGCCCATTGCGTTCGAATTTCTTTAATGCTCTCTTCAGAAGCGCTTGAGTATCACTAAATATCATCATATTATTTATGAAAATACTTTTGATTACAAAAGCAGAAAAGAAAAATATGATTAATTTGACTTGATAAAATTACCTCCATCGATTTTACGCAATCGGCTGAACTATGGTCCGCATCCGATTCATGACATAATATCCACACTCCCAACCACCATTTTGTTTATTACACTAAAAAAAGAAATATGAAAAATTGCAATCGGTAAAAGAATATTTGTCAAGCAAGATAAAATCACACAAAATTATACGTAAGTTTTGGGATTGAAATTTTACTTACTTTGGGATAAATCCATTGAATGACCTGCTTGGATTTACTCGTGTGCGCACCATCCAACACTCTCAATGAGGTCACAATACTAGAAGTAAGGAAAACATAATTGTGTTATGAATAGTACAAGAAGTCACAGGATTATAAGACAGTCAACTAAATCAAGGTATGCTAAATCACTGAAATGGATAGATTCAAATGAAGTTGATAAAAATTGATAAAAGTTGAAGGCTTCATGATCTATGCTAAAAGCCTTTTGGGCCTCTTTCTCGTTGATCTCAGTTCGCCTTACGCAAATAGAGAATTTTGAGTTGCTCATAAAAAACCACGGTTTCCTCCAGTGGAAGAAGAGAGAGAAAGGCGGGTCTTGAAGAGCCTCCAATGACTTTAGGTGGGAAGGTCTCATAAACGTGCGCTTAACAAAAAAGCGAATAGAAATGTATAAATCATTCTATCTTTATTCATTTCACTTCTTGAAGCTTACCTCGCACTATGAATTTGATATCACGATCGGGCTTACGATGTAATGAACAAAACCACACGGCAGTCCCTTGCTTAGGTAAAATTACCAAGAGTTGCCAATGTCGCTTTGCATTTTGAAAAGAAACAAGCTAATTTTGATAAACAAGTTATAAAATTTCTTATTTAACCAAAAGTGTTGCATTGTTTAAAATCGACGCTAATCATAGGTCGTTGTACTTACTCGTGGTGATAAGCTCCTAGAAAAATCTGTTTTTGAATCTGGATATGTCGTAGAATGTACGATGTGGCTTGAGACTTCTTATTACCCATACTTTGTATGGTGAGGCTCAAGGAATCCATACAAATTATCATTCATCGTGTCTACGATTAATGATTTTAGGTACCTAATATCTAATAAAAAGAAGTTTAACTTTTGATAACTATAAATTAAATGCAGATTATTATCAGAGTTGTATAACCGATTGACACTATAAAATCACAATTTGTTCACTGACTTTAGCAAAAGTGTTTAATGTATGTAATAATCATCAACAACATTGAATCTCAATTAACACTATCATCATGATAAAGCTACGTTTCACATAAAAACGATTTAACAAAATCTCAGACATAACACTAACATAAACTCATATTATTAAAAATTAGTTATAAATTTACTTACGTGATCCAGAGTTGCATAACTGAGATGCTAAGCCAATCATTCCCCTGAAAGATTTCTAAAACATCGGTGTGGCATATGTACAATGGCACCTCAGTATCAACTACGCCAAAGAAATCACCCAACGGCACCCGCAAAGGATTCTTATAAAGGGATGGGGAAATTTAAAGCAATTCCAAAATTGGATCTTGTACGGATTCTGAATCATCAACCGGTCGAACTCGCTTCTTTTTTAGTTGCACAATATCCTTAAAAAATATGAAATAATATAAAAGTAAGGACATCGGATATAAAACAATAGAACTCTTTAAATGGGATGAGAAGTGTTTTCGAAACATGAACTGAAGACAAAAGCAAAACATTGTTTGTTTTGCAATTAAAATACCCCTTAAAAGCACATTTGCTGACATAATGACTATTGCTCGATCCATTTCAACAAAAAATGTCTGCTGACATAATGACAAGTGAGGAAATGGTTTCATAGCAGTCAGGTTGATCAGCAGCATTCAAAGGCTTTAATCTATAGCAGTCAGGCTTAAATTCAGGCTTAAATTCAGGCTTAAATTCAGGCATAAATGGCTTAAATTCAGGCTTAAATTCAGGCATTCAGGTTGACAAGTGAGGAAATGGTTTCATAGCAGTCAGGCTTAAATTCAGATTACTCTAAATTTAATATCTATAAATTTTGGGCTGGTCATCCTTCTTTGTCTTTGTGAGCGTGAGATAAATTATCTGTGATAAGAAGATTTTTTTAATATTTACATTTTTGCCCTTCAAAATGTTGAATTAAACATGATATACCCTTGGCTATAATACAACGGAGATAATTAAGTACCTGCTCTTTTGCAGCATGGATCATTAAGCCATAAATTTTACTATATGTTTTGCTTTTAAGAGGAGTGGTTGTTGAAATGGATCGAGCAATAGTCATTATGTCAGCAAATGTGTGACACAAGAGAAATGTATACCACTTATATCCGACTATTATTAGTTATTCTATTTCTATTTAATAAAATGTATACTTTTTCTAATAAAGACAAAAGGAAGAAATACCTGTGCTAAAACAGATTTGATTAGACGCATTGGCCATGCAATAAAACCACCTACGGCTTGCCCCACTAAACTTACCTCCGACGTGGGAATCGGGACTGGAGCATCAGGGTCTCGAACATCTTCAACCATCACTCTAGCTAAATCACCAGATAGAGGCACACCGTGTAAGGTTGGCCCCCCCTCAATAACTCTCCCAAGGGCTACCAGACGAGGAGGATGCTCATCGATATACAACTCAACTCGATCGACCTTGTCCACGTTTTTCTCCTCCCCTAAGGGGTTTGCAGCGACAATACAACTCGCCTTTGTGCTGACACGTAGAGGAGGTGTGTCATTATGTACTGGAGTATGTTGAGATTGATTCAATGATTCCAAAGCGGGGCCGAACTGCTTCATTAAGTTTTGTGTGACTTCGTGTGTAATCTCTTGTGTTAGGCGCTTCAAAAATTGGACTTACGATGATGTTGCCGACCCACAAGAACGACCTCCAAAGTACTCTCGAATGCCCACACCGAATCCAACACCACGAACACGACCGGTGCTGCAGTCGCCTTATTGCATTTGCTAATATATCCTTGCGACCCTCGTTAACAAAGGAACCACCGTGAGCACCTTTGCTCCTCAAACTCATCCTACAACAAATAAAGATAGAGCATTTGAATAACTTGTAAAACAATCATATATTTAAATAAAAATTAATAACAACAAGTCAAACAGTGAAATGGTCTTTAAGCATTTAGAGCTTTCTAGTTATTGAACGAATGAGTTATTGTGATTTAAGTTTTTTATTTTTTTGATGATAACATTATTGTACTTGTAATAATCTTCAGCCATCTGCATGTAATCAAATAACTCATCATTAAGAGAAAATAGAAAAAACGAGTGCCTGAGTACCTAAAATAATACACTAACCTAAAATTATATAATTTTTTGACTTTAAAAAATGTAATTATTTCATGCTAATTTTTAAGGAATTCCTTCAAAAAAAAATTAAAGAAATTCAAAATATATTTTGTCACATATATTTTCTGAATTTCTGAATAATTTAAAATATTCAGTTAATTTTCTGATTTTTTAGATCAAATTTGAAATTCAAAAATAATTTCAGATTTTTTAAATCATTTCTGAATTTAAATATTTTTTTTAATATTTTTATATTTTATTAACGAAAAATGAACGCCGTTAATTTTTTTGCGGAAATTCAACGGAAGAGGATTTTATGCAGGGGTGTTTGTTTGGTGCATTTTAGCTTAAACACAGAGTTTTATTATGTACATATAGGAAAAGCAGAACAAAATTAATAACTTACAATTCTCTTAGCGATCTCGCGTCTTGCATCGATGTCATCTCACCCGATTTCTTAATTCGACCCAACTTATATTTTTGGTGGCGTGTCGGAGGAGATGGAGGATCAACAATTGTATCGGCACTGATTGTTTGGCTTCCTCTTGCCGTTGCTTTAGTTTACATTCCATGATCTTCTCTTCAAGCCAATCATAACCTCCACGAGACATCGTATGGGGAGCCGTGTTCGATTTTGGATGTCTGTGCTTTTTCCTTTTTTCCTGTGATTATGAAGAGAAACACTAACACAAGAATAACAATACACAAGCACCGCGAGAGACAATAAAACTCGGATTTACCTCCCAAGAAGGATCTAGTCTAATCTTTTTGAATTCGTCCCAATCGGTCTCGAGATATTGTATTTTCACAAGGAGACATGTCCTTGTATACACCATATACCCAGTCACGTGTCAATTCTGATTTAAACTGTCTCCACTTTAAGCCCACTGATTGCAATATCTTATCTTTCAATTGTTCGTTATTGCTAATATCAAAGTTGGACTAACAATAACAATGAAAATTAAAGAATTAGGCAATAATAATAATACGGTAAAATATCTTAAAATGTCCAAACATGCAAGTTAAGTGGATAAGGTTTCTTGAACATACCAAAACATCTGCCAAATCATATTCTTATCCGATTCTGGTACTTCTAACCATCTAGGGTGCAAAATAGAAACATTATCTCGAGCAAGTTTTCCCAAATACGTGCTTAACTTCACTTTATGAGCTCTTTTAGTTTTTCCTGTGACCTTATCGAGGTCAAGCAGTAATTTTTTTCCATCCACTCGTGTTTTTGTCATATCTCTACATCGTGTCGATTGTCTAGTTTTTCTCGATATAGTCTCTGCTGGAGAAGTGGAACGAGATCTCGGTGGAGTAGACATGTGTCTGTTTAGTAATAAGTTAATAAGAAGATCATAAGCAATGAAATAAAAGAAATTCATTTTTAAGATATAGACATGTGGAAATATATTTATTTCTAAAATATTTCCTCTACGGAAGAAAGTTCTGTACAGTATGAAAAAGCTCAAAATTAAATGATGCAACAGCAGTCCCAAATGAGCAATCACAGTTAATCAAATAGCCACAAAGCTGTCCTATATAGCCAACAAGCTCAAGCTCATCTAACTCTACCCTAACAAGCTCAATCAACAAGAAGTACAAGCTAAACACAATCCTACAAGCACAAGCCAATCAGCAAATAACATTTAATGAAGCAACTACACAATCACTCAGGCGTAACAATGATTTAAGAGTTTCAGTGATATATTTAATAGTGACCGAGTGTTTCAATGAGCACCACTTTCTCAATATGGAAAATCCAATTGTTCAAATAAAACAATGGTTGCACATATGAACTAATCCAGCGATAAAATGCTAATAAAAAGCTCAGCAGATACAAATGTGTTGCACATAAATATCACAGCACGATACTCTCAATGCTTTGCTGCGAGCTATTAAGCTTTGACAGCTTCTCAACCAGAATATGTGGATTAAAAGTGCTTCCCATGATTTCTTGCACAACGTTTGCCTGACTAGAGAAAAGGAAAACAGGGAATGCAATTCCGATGAAAATAACATGTAAGTCATGTCATCAGAAGAATCATAGCAATTAATGCAACAAATAATAACGATTACTTCTTATGTAGAACACGAGCACTACTATATATATATATATATCCACATTTATATACATATGGATTTATGCACCAATCACATGGAATATACAAACCGCATATTGCAGACTAGTACATTTTGGGAGCTCTCACCATTTAGTGCAAGCAATTCAGAGAAATTTTATTTCATTACCGGTTTCTTGAAAGATACACCAAGTTACTGATTTTATCAAGAGAAGGAATAGTTCCTACATTATGATCAATTCAACTATTGGTGCAATAAAATTGACACACGGCAGTAGAATTCTATTTCATCTCCTCACTCCAAGCAACCAGATCTTAACCCAGGTGCACATATTTAAATATCTTCAAGTAATACTCTTCAAAGCTTACAAATACCAACCAACTTCCTCATTCCCAGCACCACATAGGAAGGGACACGTCACAAATTCTCGAGGAAATTTCAAATTGACCGCAGATTGCATAACTTCACACACACACACACATATATATATATATATATATATATATATATATATATATATATGCACACACACACACACATATATACACACACACACAGAGATATGTGTATATGATAATGATAATTCATGAAAGAGGAGCACCTACACGATAAAGTTGATCGAGAATGCATAAGCTATTCACGTCTCAGTACATACAAAGCAAACTGGAACTCGATTCTTTCTTGAAACTAATACAGCAAATCCGGGTACATACAATTAAAAAGAACAAAACGAGGACAAGTAAAGAACGAAAGTTTAGCACTAAGAAACAATATAAGGAAGAGCATATTTTTCACGAAGAAAGCATGAGACTTTACCTTCGGCGACAAAGTTGGGATTTTCTTTTAGAAACAGCAGAGCTCAATTCTTAATTATCATATTACACTGAGGGATTTTTGTTTTTCAAACTAGAATTAAGAGTAAAAAAGTCGTGAATTTTGTTTTCCAGTGGCTATTGCAAAGAATTGGAAATAAGGGGGAAAATCTGAAATTAGGGTTTGGTTTACGAATAGCGATGAAGACTGATATATCGAGTGATACTGAGAACGGGGAAGGACTCTTCAATTAACATTAACTTTCCAAAATTCTCTATCCACAAATTCATTGCAGTGGCGACATACATCAGCAAATACACATTTCAAACTACTGATGATTTTAGTTGTTACCCAAGCAAGGACTTAGTCAGACTCATACATCACCGTCAAAGCTTGTACCGTCGTATAGGTACAGGTACAGTATTACTGCATTTGTTGGATAATTACATTAAAAATGACATAATGCATACATATGTACACACACACACACACACACACACATATATATATATATATATATATATATATATATATATATATATCCAGTTACCTGCTCTATTGCATTAAGAGTCTGAACCTCCGTTCTGTGTTTCTGTACAACAAAAAATCCCACATGTAAATTATTCACATCCCGATCAAATAAAACAAAGATGCTCCAAAGGCAATGTTTTAATAAAAAATAACATAGATTAATTATAAAGCAATAGATCTGTTAAATGAAAAAACGACATAAAGAAAAAACGGAAAAAGAAGGGGGTAAAGATCAGTGCATTATGAAAAGCAAGAAAAATAGTTTTTGCATAACCTTCACCACACGACAGATATGGATACCAAAAAATGAGAATATGAAAACCACAATCACATAAAGAACACAACACAAAAGTAAAATAATCCAAGTTCATTATCAGGCAATACTACCAAAACATTTATGCAAAATAACAATGCGATCACCAAATGGGCTCAACGAATAAGTAATCTTTAGAAAAATAAAAATAAAAACTTCTTTCTTCAGCAAATATTCATATAACACATATTAAACATTCATTCCCAAGATTGTAAACTGAAATCACGTTTAACATTACACATATTAAATATTAGAAAATAACAAAATAAAAATCCAACGGTAAAAGCCTAGTTTATATAAGAACGTTCTCCCATATGCCTTCATCATGATCATGACGTGTAGCATGTACATCATCCACTTCATTTTCTTCCATCATAGAAGGCATGCGTGCAACAGTCTCATAATTTTCAAGTGTTGAGCCTTCATCTTCATGAGTAACATCCATGCTTCTACCTTGAAGCACCACTGACCATCTTTCATCACATGGATCGTTGATATAAAACACCTGTTTTGCTTGACATGCCATGATGAAAGGCTCGTCCATACAAGCTACCTTGCGAAGGTCTACCAATGTAAATCCCAACTCATCAATTCGCAAACCTGTGTTATTATCAACCCACTTACACTTAAAAACAGGCACTCGAAATATGACATAATCAACCTCCCAAATATCTTCAACGACTCCAAAGTAAGTTACAGATGCCATAACAGGATTTTTATCTTTAGAACTAGAAAAGTGCATGGACTCGGCCTGAAGAATGACCCCACTGTTTTGAACAGTACTCTTGTCATCCTGTGACTTTGTGTAGAAGGAGCAATTATTGATATCATATCCACTCCAAGTAATGACATCAAACTTAGGCCCGTGTGCCAACCATTTTAATGTATCGGAAGCACTATTATCAAGACTAATTTTTTCTTTAAACCACTTTAAGAAAGTTTTGTTATGCTCGTTCAACAACCATTTTTCATTCATGCGAGGATAATTCATCTTTAGAAGATTTTTGTGAGCAGTCAAGTAAGGGAGGACCTCATCAATGTTATTTAATATATACAAATGCGCTTGAAAGACTTCGTCTCGACTCTTAGTTTGGACTTTCACACCGCGAGTTCCCTTACCTTCATGTATCCCATCATGACGAGGCTTCGGTAGCCCTACAGCTTCTATCTTTGACAAGTAATCTGTACAAAACTCAATAGCTTCTTCGGCAATGTATCTCTCGACAATAGATGCTTCCGGATGATGTGGATTTTTGGTATACCCTTTTAAGGTCTTCATGTACCGCTCAATAGGATACATCCACCTTAAATAAACGGGACCACATACTCTAATTTCCCTTACTAGATGAACAATTAAGTGAACCATGATGTCAAAAAATGAAGGAGGAAAATACATCTCTAATTGACATAAGATAACGGAAGCCTCTTTTTCCCACTTATCCAACTTCATAGGGTCAACCACTTTGCTGCATACGGCATTAAAGAAATAGCACAAGCGAGTTATGGCATGTCTTACCTTTTTAGGTAAGATGCCACGTATGGCCACCGCCAGGAGTTGTTGCATTAATACATGACAATCATGAGATTTAAATCCAACTAACTTAATATCTTGCAATGACACAAGACTCTTGATATTGGAAGAATATCCCTGCGGCACTTTCATGCCCCGTAGACACTGGCAAAAATATGTTCTCTTTTTTTTTTTGATAAAGTGTGACATGCTGGAGGCAAATAGGTACGTTTACCTACTAATTGTGGATGTAGCTCTGGTCGTATACCCATCTCAAGCAAATCTTGTCGAGCCTTCACATTATCTTTCGTCTTGCCTTTAATGTTCAAAAGTGTACCAATTACACTATCACACACATTCTTCTCCACATGCATAACATCAATACAATGCCTAACATCTAGATGGGACCAGTATGGTAGATCAAAGAATATCGACCTCTTCTTCCAGATATTTTTCTCAATAGCCTTCTTCTTGGTCTTCCCAAATATAGTATTGATGTTTTTAACCCGATCATAAACCTGTTTACCCGTCAAGGGTGTAGGTGCAGTTCCATCCTCCTGAGATCCGTTAAAAGCTTTATTTAATCTACGATAAGGGTGATAACGTTCAAGAAACCTTCGATGTCGAGTGTAAGCAGTCTTTTGCCCATGCTTTAGTTGTATGTAACTTGTGTTTTCTTCACATATAGGACATGCGTGATGCCCCTTAACACCATACCCACTCACATTTCCATATGCTGGAAAGTCATTAATGGTGCAAAATAACAATGCACGCAACTAGAAACTTTGCTGACGATACCCATCAAACACGTTTATCCCTTCCTTCCATAACATTGTCAAGTCTTCAATCAAAGGACTTAGATAAACATCTATGTCATTTCCTGGTTGTCTTGGGCCTGAAATCATCATAGATAACATAACATATTTCCGTTTCATGCACAACCAATCAGGTAGATTGTAAATCACAAGCATAACCGGCCATGAACTATGCTTACAACTCATGTTACCAAATGGATTCATCCCATCTGTAGCAAGTCCGAGTCTAAGATTTCTTGCCTCATTCCCAAAATCTGGAAACAAGTTATCAATTTTCTTCCACTGTAAAGAATCAGCCGGATGGCGAAGCTGTCCATCACATTTTCTCCCATCCGCATGCCATATGAGGTTCTTCGCATCATCTGCATTAGCAAACAATCGCTTAAACCTTGGAATTATTGGAAGATACCATAACACCTTCGCAGGGGAACCTCGTTTTGTGCTATCACCACTAAAATCATCAGACTTGGATTTGTACCTCGATACCCCGCATGTGGGACACTTATGCAATGTTTCAAACTCTTTTCTATATAATATGCAATCATTGGGGCATGCGTGTATTTTCTTGTACTCCATTCCCATCGGACACAATATCTTCTTTGCCTCATAATTACGATTCGGTAATGTGTTATTTTCTGGAAGCATCTCCGTCAAGCAATTCGGTAAAGCTTTTATCACTCCATCCATTTCTTGCCTTCAGATTAACCAGTTTTAACACTGCTGACAACCGTGTAAAGAGTTTACATCCTGGCCACAAAAGTATCTCTGAATCACTTTTCAATGTATCATACACATGTGCTCGTTGAAAAGATTCTTGTCCAACATCACGAATCATGTCTTCAACTCGATCATATGTATCCACATCAATGTCATGAGTGTCTTTCGAGTGCTCACTTGAAAAGTCCATCAATTCACCATGCCATGTACATATTTTATAATTCTTGTTAATTCCATCACAAAGAAGATGTTCTCGAATCTTGCCAACTTCATGTCTTCTTCCATTCACACAATTGATACAAGGACAATAATACTTTTGATCGGGTTAAGTCGATTTTTTGGTGCAAATTCTAGAAATTGTTCAACTCCATTCTCATATTCAACACTTATTCGACTAGCTTTCATCCAAACTCGATCCATTTTAAGACTGTTAGATCGATTTGGACAAACAAAATAGTTTCAAAACCAAATGACGAGAAGATATTCAAAACGAAAGTAACATCTAACAAGAATGTAACTAGTAAGATTCCGCAAGAATGTAACTATTATGGTATTATGTTTGTTTTGACACTGGGTTGCACAACAATGATATGTTATGTATGCATTTTATAAAATGTTATATCGCCCGTACATGTTTGTATAAAGATTTAGTTGGTAAAATATAGTTTTGTCGATGTTGACTATCAATAGTCGTAATATACACTTTTAGCGACTAAACAAGTATAAAACATTTTGAAAAGTATCCGACTTGACTAATATGTATATATAAAACATTAAAACTTTTATTTCGTCCGTTTCAGTTAATTCCGATGTTAAGGCGTCCACAAATGACTTTGAAGTTAATTTTCAGCATAAACTAAAAGCTATCAATAGTGTAAAAATATATATTTTCAGCATATCTTTTGATAGACCATAACTTCTTCGTTTTTAAGAGTTACAACGTGCGCGAGCACTACTTTTAAAGGTAAAAACATGATTTACACTTTTATAAGTTTTCCCCTTCTCGGACTAGAAACGGGTTAAAAAACAGTCCGAAATGGGTTGGTGACGCCGGTTAAGTCAGGGGAGCGAAGATCCTTTCTATCTAGTTGAACCAGTACGAACTTACCGTATCCTACTTTCAATTTCAAAAAGAGCTTTGGGCGATCAGGGATAAAGAAAAAGGGTTCAGGCCGGCCAGGTACTATCAAACTAGCAATAGAAGGCATAAGAATGCTCTTAGGAAAGCAGGCTAATTCGCAAGAGAGCTTGAAGTGACTCCCCGATACGAATTTTTAAGTGTTCAAATAAAACCATTCGCCAAGCTTCAAATTCATGCACACAAAAACAAAAAAGGAAAACCAGACCATAGAATCAAAAGTGCAACGAAAAGTACAAAGGATTGAGTTACCTCTGGAGAATACGACTGCCGGCGATATCTGCTGTTCGCTTGTTGGGGAACTGGCGGCTCTCTTTCTAGTGTGGTTAATCGGAGACGACGACTAAAAAAACCCTAGGTCTTTACACTAAAACGACGTAATACTCAATCATGTTCTCACCGCGTTTATCCCTAAATTTGGCTGCCGGGAGGTTTCACCTTTGAGGGATTGATGAAACGGGGATGATGGATGATGTAGAGCGATTGAGATTAGGGATGATGAAGGAACACTAATTATCGTTTTCTTGGACAAGTTTGGAGAAGAAAGATGAAAGGGGAAGACTGTTCGTTGAGTGTTGAAGACAAATGAAAGGAGGAAGACTGCCTGCATAGGGTTGAAAAAAAATATAAATGTTTCACATCGGTTACACATTAAATCCGATGTTAAACTACTGCTATTCACATCGGTTTCTAAAAAAACTGATGTTAAACTACTGATATTCACATCGGTTTCTAAAAAACTAATGTTAAACTACTGATATTCACATCGGTTTTTACAAAACCGATGTTAAACAACTGAAATTCACATCGGTTCTTCTAAGAACCGATGTTAACGTTTAAAAAAATTACAATTACACCACCATCTTTTTTTTACATCGTTTTTCTTAAAAACCGATGTAAATTGGGCGATGTTGAATCCTATTTTCCTAGTAGTGGCTACTCAAGTAGAAATAACGTGCGTTAGCCTAGACCTAGTGCGTGCTATCTGCCTGTCCTATAATACTGTCGAAATGTCCAATTAACATGATCATGATCCAAAAAGATACGAAACTCCAAATCAACATCGACAACATCTCAAAGTGTTTAAAGAGCGACAAATGAGGAAGAACGACAAGGTCAAACAATCAATAAAAAGTATGGGTATTACAATAGGTTCCTGCCATGCCCATGGCAATTTTGTTTTTTATGTCCAGGACACATTTATATTCCTTTTTAAGGTCATTTTTCTTCGTTGTGAGTTTGACCTTAGATGTCTCCTTTGGCAGTTTGATCTCATACCAAGTCTCGGTTGGGTTTTGCCGGTGATGCCTCGGTTCTCCATATAGAATGCATCAGAGATGGTTTTAGGGGTGATGTTGACTTCTTCTCCAAGAAAAGAGCTTGAGATATAGTGCTCGGTGACTTGAGCCTCCTTGTAGAAGCATATTACAGCCTCATTGAAAAGCTGTTTAGGGGAAATGTCCAGAAATCTGTAAATGCTGTTTTTCTTCATCATTCGGATCACATACGCCATTTCCCCCGAGTTTTTTTGTTGCTAGTAACCCTTCAAAGTTGATAACAATGCTTAAAATGATCCGTTCTTTCACCAGCTTGAGATTGACACCTTCGAAGTAAGATTCCATTTCTGCAAAAAAGATTTTTCGCTTGAGTGTAGTGTATATTCAAAGATTTTTTCTGGTTTTTGAAAATTATGGTTCGATGATCTTGAAAACGGTAAAGTTTTTGTGAAATGGTTTCGACCGTCTTATATATCCATTCGGAAGGACGCTTTGAATTTAATATTAAAATAAGTAAGCGGCGGTCCAATTTTTGAGAAGTTAAAATGACGGTTGAATTTTATTGGATGTCGTGGGGGTAGTGTGATCATGTGTTTCTCCATGTGTAATATAATAATTAAGTCGGTCTAAGAATTAGAAACTTAGCTGGTTGACCGATTGACTTCTTGACTGCTCTGCATCAGGTAAGTTGTTTCACCTGTGGTTGATGTCAGCTAACATTTCCTTGTCTGGTCTGCATCAGGTAGCTTTCTCGTCTGGTCTGATCATCATGTAGCTTTCTACATCAGGTAGTTTTCTCATCTGGTCTGATCATCAGGTAGCTTTCTGTATCAGGTAGCTTTCTTTCCGTCTGGACTCCACACCAGGTAGCTTTGTCGTCTGTACTAGATTCCTAATCTAGTAGACCAAGTTCCCTACTTAGCTCCAGAAACCTTCTTATGGTAAAGGTTTTATGAATATGTCAGCAATTTGGTACTCTGTGCTGACTCTTTCTACTCTTACTCTATTGTTAAGCACATGGTCTCTGATGAAGTGATGTTTAACATCTACGTGCTTTGTTCTTGAGTGCAATACTGGATTGTTTGTTATTGCAATTGCACTATTGCTGTCACACCATATTGGAACTTCATTTGCAGTGATGTTGTAGTCCCTTAGCTATTGTCTGATCCCTAGAATTTGTGCACAACAGCTGCCTGTAGCTAGGTACTCTGACTCTGTTGTGGAAATTGAGTTGTATACCTGCTTCTTGATGAACCATGATATCAATATGGTTCTTAGGAATTGGCATGTTCCACTGGTGCTTTTCCTATCAATCTTGTATCCTGCAAAGTCTGCATCTGAGTAGCCTAATAATTCAAAATTGTGTCCTTGGGATGTAACACCCCCAGATTTAATCGGGAATATTACAGCGCCGTGGACCCCGAGATAAAACCAACAAGGCTAAAGGAAATTTTCGCAAACATTTACAAATGCACAAGATGCCAACGACGGTACTATCTTTAAAACATTTGAAGACTATATACAATCTGTTTATCAAAACCGTCGTAAAATCTCATTTCTAAAAGGGCCAGGCCAAACGGCCGAAACTCAATAGTTTAGAAAAAGATTTCCAAAGTAACTCAAATTACCAGAAACAAAAGGTCATTTCAAAATACTCACGCAGCGGAAAAGACAATAGTTAAAAGTACTCTAGCAGCGGAAATACAGCAACTGATCAGGAAACTCAATACAAAAACATGTCCTAGCTAGTGTCCTCCGGGAAGCTCATCTATCCACGAACGCTACAAGCTCAATATTTCAAGAACCTAAAAAGAAAGCCCACGATGGGGTCAGCCATAATATCCAACAATGATAATCGTCACATCACATCAATAATTACATACCAATGAGAATATAAAATAAGAGTACGACCAATGTAATCTTATCGTCATAACTCTACCAAAATTCACCTCTCGTACTGTTTCTCAAACAATACCCCTAAATCCTCAAAACATCATCATAACTCACTGTTACGAAAATCTACTAACTCTGTTCAACCCAAATCCGTCGGGTGACATCATCAAGTCTCAACACGAAAACCGATTGTCCATCAAAGACAAATACCAAGGGAAATACGGAACATACCTCGAACATGCACAATACCCCGACAATCATATCAGTCTAATCCAAGATGAGATCAAAGAAACATATGGGCACGGTATTAACACAAGACCTATAAATGCATATTCATATGACAACGTCAATATGCTCAAAAAGAATAACAATGTATACTCAATGGCAATCCCATGATCTAGCGCCCTCAGCATAGATCCCAAGATGATCCTACAAGATCAACACGAGGTGGATAACCAATAATATACATACAACAACATATATAAAACCAACGATGCGAATCCACGTGATTCCATCAACACGACACTGGGTAATCCAATGATCCAACGCCCTCAGCATAGATCCCAAGATGATCCCGTCGGACCAACATGATGTGGAAAAACCCGTCCAATGATCCAGCGCCCTCAGCATAGATCCCAAGATGATCCCGTCGGACCAACACGAGGTGGACATCTGATCCAGCGCCCTCAGCATAGATCACACGATCCCATCAGATCAACACAACACAAACAACACAATTATGCATACACATATGCAAATCAAAATGTTCATCAACATGAACAACAGAACATGAACGACAATATTACAAATCAACTAAGATGGCCTCATGTTGAACAACATGAAGGACAATATGCGTGATCAAATCACTAATACTAACCGAACTGATATAAGATACTTGTCCCAAGTCCTTCGGAAGCAATCTCGATATCAAACCATCACCGACGATTATCCGCAATGCTCGGCGATCCAAATGTACCATGGACTACAGATACTCATATCCTCATCTTTATCACAACGTATTCTCGATACCCAATTATGCCAATAACCAAAGTAAATCATATACATTATTATTTAACTCCCAGAATCATAAATTAACATAAACTCCAAATTTCCAGGGTCTACAATAATAATCATTGCTATATGCATTATAGACGGAATGAAACTGAAACCATTCATTAAACATTATAACTGAGCAAGTAATAACTTGCCTCGATACGTACATGACGATGATGAAGCCGCTACTAGTTACAATGCCTTCGTCTACGAACTCCTCGGCCCCAACCGAAGCAATTCACGAACATACTCGAACACGACCACAACATCCGATTATAATCACCAATCAATAATCTCAACCTATCGAAGTAATCAAATAACACATATCTGATAACAAGTAACAACTGACACGACCAACCAAATCATCTCAACGATTCAACGATATCTATAATACAAACTACAACTCGATGATCATAATCAATCAATACAACTGATCAATAAACCCCAACGGTTCCATAATTATCCCGATTAGACACAAGTCCGAATAATCCAATTCAAACAATTACGAATTCACAATCACAATGCGATCACGGGTACGAACGTAAAGGAAATCATATTCGACGATCAATCACAATCTTTCCGGGTTCAAAATTGATATTGTGATTCGTATTTCATCAAGAACATACGAATTCTATCACTACGAGCAACGAACATTCGATCTTCATATCTAAAAATACCGATAATTCAACATACGATCGTCTTGCTATGTTAAATTCATCAAAAGTTCCTCAAGAACACTAAGGGATTCGAACTCATGTTCATAACTATTAAAACAACATAATTCGATATCCTTTAACATGAAGATAATCTTCCAATTCGTAATCCAAGTCATGAATCATCGTATTCTTCAATATACACTCTACATAACCTCAAGGATTGTAACAACAACTCCCTAATCATCATCATACGGATCAAATACGGATAATAATACCAAGAACATCAAGAACTCTATGATTTCATAATCATAATCAACATATTCAAGGTATAAACCATCATATCACCATCTTCCTTTCAACATATAATTCATATAACCTCAAGAATCGAAACAACAACATCTTAATCCTCTTCATACGAATCATTTATCAATAACAACGTCAAAAATCCGAAATGAAAAGGAGGATTATCCAACATACCTCTTAGAAGATGAAAAACACTAGAAAACACTTCAAGAATCATCCATAGCTCATATCCAAGCCTCAAATCCAAGTCCTCAAGCTCAAAATCAACTTAGGAAGGCCAACATCTCTCTCTCTCTCTCTCTCTCTCTCAAAGTTTGGAGACGAAAAACGAAAAGGAAAGCTGAAGTGAAATGAAAGACGAACTTCATTATATTAAACTGCATAACTCATTACGTACGTTATCCTTCATCATTAACGTACGTAATGCACTTTAGCGTACGCTATTCGTCCTACATAGCGTACGTAATCATCATCCCAGAACTAACTGAACTGTTTTGTTAACATGCTTACGTACGTAATGTTTCCTTCATAACGTACGTAACATGTACGTTGACTTTTTTTTTTTTTTTTTTTTTAAACCGAAATTTATTAAATGGACCAGAAATGTGGGGGGACGAGGCCCACTACACGCCCAAAGAGAATGAGGGAGGACGAGCCCCTCTACACGCCCCAATTAACGACAATAACAGCCGAGGAGATTATTTAAACCTAACATATGGAAAATTATTTTTATCGAGCCTAATCAAGCCATGAATCTTCCCGGGCAGATCAGACGGGCTATAAAGCTGAAAATTTCTGAACTTATATCCTTCATTAGCCAGGTGGTCCGCAATGGTGTTCCCTTCCCTATAAATGTGAGAGAATGAGATATCCATGACACGCCTGAATGATGCAATTTTGTGACAGATGTTTAGCACTTGCCAATTACCCTTGTTAGGCGAGTTGACTAGAGAAAGGGCAATGGCCGAGTCCATCTCAACCCAAACCTTACGAATGTTTCGCCGTGGCAAAGGTCCAGCGCTCTCCAAATAGCAAAAAGTTCGGCAAAATTATTAGTATGTTTGCAGATTAATTCGTGTCAAGCTAAGATAGGTTCTCCCAAAACATTCCTAGCAATCCCCCACCGCCGACTCCCAGGGGTTTCCTTTTGAGGCCCCGTCTGTGTTGATTTTGGTTGTCCTGTGAGTCGGCTGACCCATTTCACTATGTAGATTTTTTTCTTTTTTGTTTATACAATTACATGCAAAAGTATTAATAAAATTGCAGGGGCGAAATGAAGACCCAAAATATCCAAAGCAGTAGGCGCCTAGCCAGCCCGCGGAGAATGCATTTGTGGCCTTTAATCATGAACAGGAAGTCCCAAATTCGATCGCACACACGCCGAGCCGTGAACGGAATCTTCTTGACCCGCATGTCGTTCCTAGAGCACCAAATAAACCACAGAATGAGTATCGAATGATGCGTAAAATGTGGATAGCACCCGAGGCTTTATTAAACCAATGGGACAAAACTAAAGTAATAGATCTGGTTTGTAAAGAGGATGCCCAATAAGGTACAAAAGTTGGCCCAAACCGAAGATGCGACCGGGCCATTAAGAAAAAGATGAGGCAGGTCCTCGGTGCTATCACAACAAAAACAAGAATTATCAGCAATAATGCCCCTCGTTCTAAGGCCGTCCGGAGTGGGAATCCATTTTTTCAAAAGTCTAACCATGAAAAACGACATAGTAGGGGTAATAATTTGATTCCAACAATGTTTTAAAATAAGATGAGTATCATGACGTTGGCGGATAGCCTCCCACGCACTTTTAAAGGAAAAACCACCGTGGGAGGTAAGTTTCTAGACGGCCTTATTAGCGATAAGGCCCGACTCAACATGAGTGGGAAAGGTCATAACATAATCCCCAAGATCCGAGGGAATGACGGATAGAAGTTTGGATCGATCCCACCCGATTGAAGTCCAAAAATGGTTAATGGTGGTGTTTAGCCGGGGGTTAGAGGCCCATTGGGACAACGTACATAACATGTACGTTGACTTGCTACAGTACCACCCACATTAAGTACGTAATACGCCATGCATAACATACGTAATGGCCGAGGTTGACTCACTGTCCACATCCTCCACCGAAAGCTGCCGACACAGGGTCCCACCTGCCGACCATGACTCGATCGTCTGATTCCCATGTTACGTACATAATGTCTCGGCCATAACGTACGTAACTCTTGTGATTTAGCGTACGTAAGTCTTGAACATTAGCGTACGCTAAATATTCTATACTTAGCCAATTTCAACTGTTACCGCCTATCTCGACATACCGAAAACACATATACACTTACTGAATACATGTACTGAATCCAATAGTATTCTCATACGATATACCTTATATAAAAATTGCGATGACCTGATACACGATATCCTCAATTGTAATTGTCTACCAAATACGACAATTATACAAGTACAGTTGCCTCAGTCTTTCTATTATTTTATCCATACGGCACAGATTCCATCCTGTACAATATAGCTCGGATAAAATAACATTAAACAATCATAGTAGAATTTCA
Organism: Orobanche coerulescens; assembly: GCA_033398695.1. NCBI lineage: Eukaryota > Viridiplantae > Streptophyta > Magnoliopsida > Lamiales > Orobanchaceae > Orobanche > Orobanche coerulescens. Next base: position 70,241,471 of record CM065803.1, read on the forward strand.
GGATATTACATTCTACCCCACTTAAAATAAGTTTCGTCCTCGAAACTTGCAATCCGTTACAAAGACAAACAAACCGTTCAACAAAATATGCCGAAATCAATACGACAACGATCAATCATCATTATTATTGAATAACCAAAACCGCATACTTACAACTGCACAAAGTCGACGATCTCGTGAGATATTAGCGAGTGACTCACTATAAAGCCTCAATATGCTTACAATCACAATTACATGAGTCTAAACAAAATTATATCATCATCAGATGAAATAATCTATCCGTGCCAAATCTTGTTTGTCTGACCGCATGATCAGGTTCCAATTCCGATAAAACGAATAATATCCGATATATCTGTGAAACAACTGTCCAAAACAATGACAATCAATCCCGAAACATCTGACACAGAATTCGAACGCTTATAGGATCATTAAGAATGATCAACCAACTAACGAACCAAGAAGATCATCGATAAGATATCTCCAATACGAGTAATCCAATGGTCAAAACACAACTGAGAATATCATCAACATGATAAACTCCAATATGACCAACCATAGGTCAAAACACAGTCAAGAATATCATTAACATGACAAACTCTAATATTACCAACGAATGAGCAACAATAATCGGGAATACCTTCACACGGTAAATTCCAACACGATAAGCACAGAACCACAGAGACAGATATACGGAAGAGCAAAATTCTCGAAATGCTAAACAAATCACATACAGTGGATCTCAACGAAACACATCCGGTTGGTGAACATACCCCTTGGCATACGAACACCCAATCAAGCCGACGAAAATAACCAATCATACCTGGAGTGGAAACGACCGCTCAACATCTAAAACAACCAACATGGGGTCACCATCCCCAAATCTACAAAAGAAATCATTCAAAAATCGCTATGGTAAAAATCGCGCTACTACCATACCAATGGAATTACATAGCACATATGCCCCAATTTCGCAAAATCCAAAGTTCCAAAATTACATCATGTGCATGAATCTACAACACGCAGCATATTTCTCTTATCCGATAAATCAACCGATCATCCTTGGATAACCAAACGACCATACCAAAGTTCGGATCCCTATTCATCGTTCCACACTGATATATTATCCAGTTCGTGAGTCACACTTACAACTTCACCATGATATGTAATATACACTAAATGCATATGGTTATCAATCACATTTTCAAAACTAGTTTGAAATCACATAGTCTCGTCAAGAAGACAAATTTTTAAAAGTTCTTTCAAACATTTCAAAACTCAAAACATAAATTTTGGTAAGACCAAAAAACCAATTTTCGAAAAAATTAAACTGGCTCGCTAATGCCAAGTATTCGATAACAGTTTCCTTCGAATCCACACGATTTCGAAGTTTTAAAATGAAAACTATGCAAATGATTGAGCACATTCATACGCCTGTATACAAATTCGGTTCGTTACCAATATCCACTAATATTCTATCGGAAAACCCACACAATAGAGTTCCAAAATCTCAATATATAAACTCCAACTAAAAACTCCTTTTCCACATATGACTCGCATCGTCAATTATTAATCCATCTTGGATCACCTCAAATATGCTATGCCAAAACATTGAAATAATCAACAAATCAAACACGCGAAAGACTTCCCGAGAAGTTTCATTTCAACAAGTAAACTAAAACTACGAAAGGCAGAAATGAAATAGATAAAGATTGATAAAGTGTTTCACAAATCTCGGGAGTTTTAGAAAACATGAAAAAGCCTTTTTGAAACATTAGGGTCTCAGCCCATATTTCGTTCCGCATTACAAGAAGTTTAAAAAGTATAAAATCCTTCTAGACCTCAAGTCCTTAGTTATAAAACTATTTCAAAATCGATTGAGTCTCGACCCAAAAATCATTTTCCGTAAAACATTCGTGAAAAATTCATTTTGAAAAGTATCATTTTCAAATGCTTAAAAGCAGTTCATATATCACAAAATGAACTAACATGACTACATGTTCTTCTCAACAATCTATAGTCCTTCTCCCGAATAAATAATTCCGTTCCAAAACTCAACCGACATATGGATTTCCAAAACCATAACTTCTCAAGATCATCAATCATGTCCCAACTATGTCACCTCATACTGTAACGCATAATATTCTACTGAATCTCAAAGCATATCAACTTAGAACGGCAATAAATCTCAATACAATTCAAGAATCCAAATACTTACAGATCGTGAAGACGATGATTCCCCGTGAAACTGGCACATGTCTCGACTCAAGAAAATACTCGACACAGATATTTTCAAAACATACGTTTTGCAAACTCAGTGCAACTCAAGAACACAATACATCAGGTTAACACCATTTGGAAAAATGTTTACAACAACCCTAATACCACACTGGTAAATCACATAACGCACAAGCCCGAGTGAACAACAAAAACTCAAGGCTCTAGAATTAGTCAATCGACAACTCGAATGACGCAACAAAACACGACCCAACTCTACCCAAATGCCTAGGTTTTCTCAACCTAAGCTCCGATACCATAATCTGTAACACCCCCAGATTTAACCGGGAATATTACAACGCCGTGGGCCCCGAGATGGAACCCACAAGGCTAAAGAAAATTTTCGCAAACATGTACAAATGCACAAGATGCCAACGACGGTACTATCTTTAAAACATTTGAAGACTATATACAATCTGTTTATCAAAACGGTCGTAAAATCTCATTTCTAAAAGGGCAAGGCCAAACGGCCGAAACTCAATAGTTTAGAAAAAGATTTCCAAAGTAACTCAAATTACCAGAAACAAAAGGTCATTTCAAAATACTCACGCAGCGGAAAAGACAATAGTTAAAAGTACTCTAGCAGTGGAAATACAGCAACTGATCAGGAAACTCAATACAAAAACATGTCCTAGCCAGTATCCTCCGGGAAGCTCATCTCTCCACGACCGCTACAAGCTCGATATTTCAAGAACCTAAAAAGAAAGCCCACGATGGGGTCAGCCATAATATCCAACAATGATAATCGTCACATCACATCAATAATTATATACCAATGAGAATACAAAATAAGAGTACGACCAATGTAATCTTATCGTCATAACTCTACCAAAATTCACCTCTCGTACTGTGTCTCAAACAATACCCCAAAATCCTCAAAACATCATCATAACTCACTGTTACGAAAATCTACTAACTCTGTTCAACCCAAATCCGTCGGGTGACATCATCAAGTCTCAACACGAAAACCGATTGTCCATCAAAGACAAATACCAAGGGAAATACGGAACATACCTCGAACATACACAATACCCCGACAATCATATCGGTCTAATCCAAGATCAGATCAAAGAAACATATGGGCACGGTACTGACACAAGACCTACAAATCTATACTCATATGACAACGTCAATATGCTCAAAAAGAATAACAATGTATACTCAATGGCAATCCCATGATCTAGCGCCCTCAGCATAGATCCCAAGATGATCCTACAAGATCAACACGAGGTGGATAACCAATAATATATATACAACAACACATATAAAACCAACGATGCGAATCCACATGATTCCATCAACACGACACTGGGTAATCCAATGATCCAACGCCCGCAGCATAGATCCCAAGATGATCCCGTCGGACCAACATGAGGTGGAAAAACCCATCCAATGATCCAGCCCCCTCAGCATAGATCCCAAGATGATCCCGTCGGACCAACACGAGGTGGACATCTGATCCAGCGCCCTCAGCATAGATCACACGATCCCATCGGATCAACACAACACAAACAACACAATTATGCATACACATATGCAAATCAAAATGTTCATCAACATGAACAACAGAACATGAACGACAATATGACAAATCAACTAAGACGGCCTCATGTTCAACAACATGAAGGACAATATGCATGATCAAATCACTAATACTAACCGAACCGATATAAGATACTTGTCCCAAGTCCTTCGGAAGCAATCTCGATATCAAACCATCACCGACGATTATCCGCAATGCTCGGCAATCCAAACGTACCATGGACTACAGATACTCATATCCTCGTCTTTATCACAATGTATTCTCGATACCCAATTATGCCAATAACCAAAGTAAATCATATACATTATGATTTAACTCCCTAAATCATAAATTAACATAAACTCCAAATCTCCAGGGTCTACAATAATAATCATTGCTATATGCATTATAGACGGAATGAAACTGAAACCATTCATTAAACATTATAACTGAGAAAATAATAACTTGCCTCGATACCGACATGACGATGATGAAGCCGCTACCAGTTACAATGCCTTCGTCTACGAGCTCCTCGGCCCCGACCGAAGCAGTTCACGAACATACTCGAACACGACCGCAACATCCGGTTATAATCACCGATCAACAATCTCAACCTATCGAAGTAATCCAATAACAGATATCCGATAACAATTAACAACCGACACGACCAACCAAATCATCTCAACGATTCAATGATATCTACAATACAAACTACAACTCGATGATCATAATCAATCTATACAACCGATCAATAAACTCCAACGGTTCCACAACTATCCCGATTAGACACAAGTCCGGATAATCCAATTCAAACAATTACGAATTCACAATCACAATGCGATCACGGGTACGAACGTAAAGGAAATCATATTCGACGATCAATCACAATCTTTCCAGGTTCCAAATTGATATTGTGATTCGTATTTCATCAAGAACATACAAATTCTATCACTACGAGCAACGAACATTCGATCTTCATATATAAAAATACCGATAATTCAACATACGATCGTCTTGCTATGTTAAATTCATCAAAAGTTCCTCAAGAACACTAAGGGATTCGAACTCATGTTCATAACCATTAAAACAACATAATTCGATATCCTTTAACATGAAGATAATCTTCCAATTCGTAATCCAAGACATGAATCATCGTATTCTTCAATATACACTCTACATAACCTCAAGGATTGTAACAACAACTCCCTAATCATCATCATACGGATCAAATACGGATAATAATACCAAGAACATCAAGAACTCTATGATTTCATAATCATAATCAACATATTCAAGGTATAAACCATCATATCACCATCTTCCTTTCAACATATAATTCATATAACCTCAAGAATCGAAACAACAACATCTTAATCCTCTTCATACGAATCATTTATCAATAACAACATCAAAAATCCGAAATGAAAAGGAGGATTATCCAACATACCTCTTAGAAGATGAAAAACACTAGAAAACACTTCAAGAATCATCCATAGCTCCATATCCAAGTCTCAAATCCAAGTCCTCAAGCTCAAAATCGACTTAGGAAGGCCAACGTCTGTCTCTCTCTCTCAAAGTTTGGAGACGAAAAATGAAAAGGAAAGCTGAAGTGAAATGAAAGACGAACTTCATTATATTAAACTGCATAACTCATTACGTACGTTATCCTTCATCATTAACGTACGTAATGCACTTTAGCGTACGCTATTCGTCCTACATAGCGTACGTAATCATCATCCCAGAACTAACTGAACTGTTTTGTTAACATGTTTACGTACGTAATGTTTCCTTCATAACGTACGTAACATGTATGTTGACTTGCTACAGTACCACCCACATTACGTACGTAATACGCCATGCATAACATACGTAAGGGCCGAGGTTGACTCGCTGTCCACATCCTCCACCGAAAGCTGCCGACACAGGGTCCCACCTGCCGACCATGACTCGATCGTCTGATTCCCATGTTACGTACGTAATGTCTCGGCCATAATGTACGTAACTCTTGTGATTTAGCGTACGTAAGTCTTCAACATTAGCGTACGCTAAGTATTCTATACTTAGCCAATTTCAACTGTTAGCGCCTGTCTCGACATACCGAAAACACATATACACTTACTGAATACATATACTGAATCCAATAGTATTCTCATACGATATACCTCATATCAAAAGTGCGATGAACTGATACACGATATCCTCAATTGTAATTGTCTACCAAATACGACAATTATACAAGTACAGTTGCCTCAGTCTTTCTATTATTTTATCCATACAGCATAGATTCCATCCTGTACAATATAGCTCGAATAAAATAACATTAAACAATCGCAGTAGAATTTCAGGATATTACATTCTACCCCACTTAAAATAAGTTTCGTCCTCGAAACTTGCAATCCGTTACAAAGACAAACAAACCGTTCAACAAAATATGCCGAAATCAATATGACAACGATCAATCATCATTATTATTGAATAACCAAAACAGCATACTTACAACTGCACAAAGTCGACGATCTCCTGAGATATTAGCGAGTGACTCACTGTAAAGCCTCAATATGCTTACAATCACAATTCCATGAGTCTAAACAAAATTATATCATCATTAGATGAAATAATCTATCCATGACAAATCTTGTTTGCCTGACCGCATGATCAAGTTTCAATTCCGATAAAACGAATAATATCCGATATATCTGTGAAACAACTGTCCAAAACAATGACAATCAATCCCGAAACATCGACACAGAATTCGAATGCTCACACAATCATTAACAATGATCAACCAACTAACTAATAGAGAAAATCATCAATAAGATATCTCCAATACGATTAATCTAATGGTCAAAACACAACTGAGAATATCATCAACATGATAAACTCCAATATGACCAACCATAGGTCAAAACACAGTCAAGAATATGATCAACATGACAAACTCTAATATTACCAACGAATGAGCAACAATAATCGGGAATACCTTCACACGGTAATTTCCAACACGATAAATACAGAACCACAGAAACAGATATACGGAAGAGCAAAATTGTCGAAACGCTAAACAAATCACATACAGTGGATCTCAACGAAACACATCCGGTTGGTGAACATACCCCTCGGCATACGAACACCCAATCAAGCCGACGAAAATAACCAATCATACCTGGAGTGGAAACGACCGCTCAACATCTAAAACAACCAACATGGGGTCACCATTCCCAAATCTACAAAAGAAATCATTCAAAAATCGCTATGGTAAAAATCGCGCTACTACCATACCAATGGAATTACATAGCACATATGCCCCGATTTCGCAGAATCCAAAGTTCCAAAATTACATCCTGTGCATGAATCTACAACACGCAGTATATTTCTCTTATCCGATAAATCAACCGATCATCCTTGGATAACCAAACGACTATACCAAAGTTCGGATCCCTATTCATCGTTCCACACTGATATATTATCCAGTTCGTGAGTCACACTCACAACTTCACCATGATATGTAACATACACTAAATGCATATGGTTATCAATCACATTTTCAAAACCAGTTTGAAATCACATAGTCTCGTCAAGAAGACAAATTTTCAAAAGTTCTTTCAAAAATTTCAAAACTCAAAACATAAATTTTGGTAAGACCACAAAATCAATTTTCGAAAAAAATTAAACTGGCTCGCTAATGCCAAGTATTCGATAACAGTTTCCTTCGAATCTACACGATTTCGAAGTTTTAAAATGAAAACTATGCAAATGATTGACCACATCCATACGCTTGTATACCAATTCGGTTCGTCACCAATATCCACTGATATTCCATCGGAAAACCCACACAATGGAGTTCCAAAATCTCAATATATAAACTCCAACTAAAAACTCATTTTCCACATATGACTCGCAACGTCAATTATTAATCCATCCGGGATCACCTCAAATATGCTATGCCAAAACATTGAAATAATCAACAAATCAAACACGCGAAAGACTTCCCGAGATGTTTCATTTGAACAAGTAAACTAAAACTACGAAAGGCAGAAACGAAATAGATAAAGATTGATAAAGTGTTTTACAAATCTCGGGAGTTTAGAAAACATGAAAAGGCCTTTTTGAAACATTAGGGTCTCAGCCCATATTTCGTTCCGCATTACAAGAAGTTTAAAAAGTGTAAAATTCTTTTGGACCTCAAGTCCTCAGTTATGAAACTATCTCAAAATTGATTGAGTCTCGACCCAAAAATCATTTTCCATAAAACATTCGTGAAATATTCATTTTGAAAAGTATCATTTTCAAATGCTCAAAAGCAGTTCATATATCACAAAATGAACTAACATGACTACATGTTCTTCTCAACAATCCATAGTCTTTCTCCCGAATAAATTATTCCGTTCCAAAACTCAACCGACATATGGATTTCCAAAACCATAACTTCTCAAGATCATCAATCATGTCCCAACTCTGTCACCTCATACTGTAACGCATAATATTCTGCTGAATCTCAAAGCATATCAACTTAGAACGGCAATAAATCTCAATACAATTCAAGAATCCAAATACTTACAGATCGTGAAGACGATGATTCCCCATGAAACTGGCACATGTCTCGACTCAAGAAAATACTCGACACAGATATTTTCAAAACATACGTTTTGCAAACTCAGTGCAACTCAAGAACACAATACATCACATTAACACCATTTGGAAAAATGTTTACAACAACCCTAATACCACACTGGTAAATCACATAACGCACAAGCCCGAGTGAACAACAAAAACTCAAGGCTCTAGAATTAGTCAATCGACAACTCAAATAACGCAACAAAACACGACCCAGCTCGACCCAAATGCCTAGGTTTTCTCAACCTAAGCTCCGATACCATAATCTGTAACACCCCCAGATTTAACCGGGAATATTACAGCGCTGTGGGCCCCGAGATGGAACCCACAAGGATGAAGGAAATTTTCGCAAACATTTACAAATGCACAAGATGCCAACGACGGTACTATCTTTAAAACATTTGAAGACTATATACAATCTGTTTATCAAAACCGTCGTAAAATCTCATTTCTAAAAGGGCAAGGCCAAACGGCCGAAACTCAATAGTTTAGAAAAAGATTTCCAAAGTAACTCAAATTACCAGAAACAAAAGGTCATTTCAAAGTACTCACGCAGTTGATTTGTCATATTCTCGTTCATGTTCTGTTGTTCATGTTGATGAACATTTTGATTTGCATATGTGTATGCATAATTGTGTTGTTTGCGTTGTGTTGATCCGATGGGATCATGTGATCTATGCTGAGGGCGCTGGATCAGATGTCCACCTCGTGTTGGTCCGACGGGATCATCTTGGAATCTATGCTGAGGGCGCTGGATCATTGGATGGGTTTTTCCACCTCATGTTGGTCCGACGGGATCATCTTGGGATCTATGCTGAGGGCGTTGGATCATTGGATTACCCAGTGTCATGTTGATGGAATCATATGGATTCGCATCATTGGTTTTATATGTGTTGTTGTATGTATATTATTGGTTATCCACCTCGTATTGATCTTGTAGGATCATCTTGGGATCTATGCTGAGGGCGCTAGATCATGGGATTGCCATTGAGTATACATTGTTATTCTTTTTGAGCATATTGACGTTGTCATATGAGTAAGCATTTGTAGGTCTTGTGTTAGTACCGTGCCCGTATGTTTCTTTGATCTGATCTTGGATTAGACCGATATGATTGTCGGGGTATTGTGCATGTTCGAGGTATGTTCCGTATTTCCCTTGGTATTTGTCTTTGATGGACAATCGGTTTTCGTGTTGAGACTTGATGATGTCACCCGACGGATTTGGGTTGAACGGAGTTAGTAGATTTTCGTAACAGTGAGTTATGATGATGTTTTGAGGATTTTGGGGTATTGTTTGAGACACAGTACGAGAGGTGAATTTTGGTAGAGTTATGACGATAAGATTACATTGGTCGTACTCTTATTTTGTATTCTCATTGGTATGTAATTATTGATGTGATGTGACGATTATCATTGTTGGATATTATGGCTGACCCCATCGTGGGCTTTCTTTTTAGGTTCTTGAAATATCGAGCTTGTAGCGGTCGTGGAGAGATGAGCTTCCCGGAGGATACTGGCTAGGACATGTTTTTGTATTGAGTTTCCTGATCAGTTGCTGTATTTCCGCTGCTAGAGTACTTTTAACTATTGTCTTTTCCGCTAAGACGGCCTCATGTTCAACAACATGAAGGACAATATGCATGATCAAATCACTAATACTAACCGAACCGATATAAGATACTTGTCCCAAGTCCTTCGCAAGCAATCTCGATATCAAACCATCACCGACGATTATCCGCAATGCTCGGCAATCCAAACGTACCATGGACTACAGATACTCATATCCTCGTCTTTATCACAACGTATTCTCGATACCCAATTATGCCAATAACCAAAGTAAATCATATACATTATGATTTAACTCCCATAATCATAAATTAACATAAACTCCAAATCTCCAGGGTCTACAATAATAATCATTGCTATATGCATTATAGACGGAATGAAACTGAAACCATTCATTAAACATTATAACTGAGCAAGTAATAACTTGCCTCGATACCGCCATGACGATGATGAAGCCGCTACCTGTTACAAAGCCTTCGTCTACGAGCTCCTCGGCCCCGACCGAAGCAATTCATGAACATACTCAAACACGACCGCAACATCCGGTTATAATCACCGATCAATAATCTCAACCTATCGAAGTAATCAAATAACACATATCCGATAACAATTAACAACCGACACGACCAACCAAATCATCTCAATGATTCAACGATATCTACAATACAAACTACAACTCGATGATCATAATCAATCAATACAACCGATCAATAAACCACAACGGTTCCACAACTATCCCGATTAGACACAAGTCCGGATAATCCAATTCAAACAATTACGAATTCACAATCACAATGCGATCACGGGTACGAACGTAAAGGAAATCATATTCGACGATCAATCACAATCTTTCCGGGTTCCAAATCGATATTGTGATTCGTATTTCATCAAGAACATACGAATTATATCACTACGAGCAACGAACATTCGATCTTCATATATAAAAATACCGATAATTCAACATACGATCGTCTTGCTATGTTAAATTCATCAAAAGTTCCTCAAGAACACTAAGGGATTCGAACTCATGTTCATAACCATTAAAACAACATAATTCGATATCCTTTAACATGAAGATAATCTTCCAATTCGTAATCCAAGACATGAATCATCGTATTCTTCAATATACACTCTACGTAACCTCAAGGATTGTAACAACAACTCCCTAATCATCATCATACGGATCAAATACGGATAATAATACCAAGAACATCAAGAACTCTATGATTTCATAATCATAATCAACATATTCAAGGTATAAACCATCATATCACCATCTTCCTTTCAACATATAATTCATATAACCTCAAGAATCGAAACAACAACATCTTAATCCTCTTCATACGAATCATTTATCAATAACAACATCGAAAATCCAAAATGAAAAGGAGGATTATCCAACATACCTCTTAGAAGATGAAAAACACTAGAAAACACTTCAAGAATCATCCATAGCTCCATATCCAAGCCTCAAATCCAAGTCCTCAAGCTCAAAATCGACTTAGGAAGGCCAACATCTCTCTCTCTCTCTCTCTCTCAAAGTTTGGAGACGAAAAATGAAAAGGAAAGTTGAAGTGAAATGAAAGATGAACTTCATTATATTAAACTGCATAACTCATTACGTATGTTATCCTACATAGCGTGCGTAATCATCATCCCAGAACTAACTGAACTGTTTTGTTAACATGCTTACGTACGTAATGTTTCCTTCATAACGTACGTAACATGTACGTTGACTTGCTACAGTACCACCCACATTACGTACGTAATACGCCATGCATAACATGCGTAATGGCCGAAGTTGGCTCGCTGTCCACATCCTCCACCGAAAGCTGCCGACACAGGGTCCCACCTGCCGACCATGACTCGACCGTCTGATTCCCATGTTACGTACGTAATGTCTCGGCCATAACGTACGTAACTCTTGTGATTTAGCGTATGTAAATCTTCAACATTAGCGTACGCTAAGTATTCTATACTTAGCCAATTTCAACTGTTACCGCTTGTCTCGACATACCGAAAACACATATAGACTTACTGAATACATATACTGAATCCAATAGTATTCTCATACGATATACCTCATATCAAAAGTGCGATGAACTGATACACGATATCCTCAATTGTAATTGTCTACCCATTACGACAATTATACAAGTACAGTTGCCTCAGTCTTTCTATTATTTTATCCATACAGCACAGATTCCATCTTGTACAATATAGCTCGGATAAAATAACATTAAACAATCATAGTAGAATTTGAGGATATTACATTCTACCCCACTTAAAATAAGTTTCATCCTCGAAACTTGCAATCCGTTACAAAAACAAACACACCATTCAAGAAAATATGCCGAAATCAATACGACAACGATCAATCATTATTATTATTGAATAACCAAAAGCGCATACTTACAACTGCACAAAGTCGACGATCTCCTGAGATATTAGCGAGTGACTCACTATAAAGCCTCAATATGCTTACAATCACAATTCCATGAGTCTAAACAAAATTATATCATCATTAGATGAAATAATCTATCCGTGACAAATCTTGTTTGCCTGACCGCATGATCAAGTTTCAATTCCGATAAAACGAATAATATCCGATATATCTCTGAAACAACTGTCCAAAACAATGACAATCAATCCCGAAACATCGACATAGAATTCGAATGCTTATACGATCATTAACAATGATCAACCAACTAACTAATCGAGAAAATCATCGATAAGATATCTCCAATACGATTAATCTAATGGTCAAAACACAACTGAGAATATCATCAACATGATAAACTCCAATATGACCAACCAGAGGTCAAAACACAGTCAAGAATATCATCAACATGACAAACTCTAATATTACCAACGAATGAGCAACAATAATCGGGAATACCTTCACACGGTAAATTCCAACACGATAAGCACAGAACCACAGAGACAGATATACGGAAGAGAAAAATTCTCGAAATGCTAAACAAATCACATACAGTGTATCTCAACGAAACACATCCGGTTGGTGAACATACCCCTTGGCATACGAACACCCAATCAAGCCGACGAAAATAACCAATCATACCTGGAGTGGAAACGACCGCTCAACATCTAAAACAACCAACATGGGGTCACCATCCCCAAATCTACAAAAGAAATCATTCAAAAATCGCTATGGTAAAAATCGCGCTACTACCATACCAATGGAATTACATAGCACATGTGCCCCAATTTCGCAAAATCCAAAGTTCCAAAATTACATCATGTGCATGAATCTACAACACGCAGCATATTTCTCTTATCCGATAAATCAACCGATCATCCTTGGATAACCAAATGACCATACCAAAGTTCGGATCCCTATTCATCGTTCCACACTGATATATTATCCAGTTCGTGAGTCACACTCACAACTTCACCATGATATGTAATATACACTAAATGCATATGGTTATCAATCACATTTTCAAAACCAGTTTGAAATCACATAGTCTCGTCAAGAAGACAAATTTTCAAAAGTTCTTTCAAACATTTCAAAACTCAAAACATAAATTTTGGTAAGACCACAAAATCAATTTTCGAAAAAATTAAACTGGCTCGCTAATGCCAAGTATTCGATAACAGTGTCCTTCGAATCCACACGATTTCGAAGTTTTAAAATGAAAACTATGCAAATGATTGACCACATTCATACGCCTGTATACCAATTCGGTTCGTCACCAATATCCACTGATATTCCATCGGAAAACCCACACAATAGAGTTCCAAAATCTCAATATATAAACTCCAACTAAAAACTCCTTTTCCACATATGACTCGCAACGTCAATTATTAATCCATCCTGGATCACCTCAAATATGCTATGCCAAAACATTGAAATAATCAACAAATCAAACACGCGAAAGACTTCCGGAGAAGTTTCATTTGAACAAGTAAACTAAAACTGCGAAAGGCAGAAATGAAATAGATAAAGATTGATAAAGTGTTTCACAAATCTCGGGAGATTTAGAAAACATGAAAAAGCCGTTTTGAAACATTAGGGTCTCAGCCCATATTTCGTTCCGCATTATAAGAAGTTTAAAAAGTATAAAATCCTTCTGGACCTCAAGTCCTCAGTTATAAAACTATTTCAAAATCGATTGAGTCTCGACCCAAAAATCATTTTCCGTAAAACATTCGTGAAATATTCATTTTGAAAAGTATCATTTTCAAATGCTTAAAAGCAGTTCATATATCACAAAATGAACTAACATGACTACATGTTCTTCTCAACAATCTATAGTCCTTCTCCCGAATAAATAATTCTATTCCAAAACTCAACCGACATATGAATTTCCAAAACCATAACTTCTCAAGATCATCAATCATGTCCCAACTCTGTCACCTCATACTGTAACACATAATATTCTGCTGAATCTCAAAGCATATCAACTTAGAACGGCAATAAATCTCAATACAATTCAAGAATCCAAATACTTACAGATTGTGAAGACGATGATTCCCCGTGAAACTGGCACATGTCTCGACTCAAGAAAATACTCGACACAGATATTTTCAAAAACATACGTTTTGCAAACTCAGTGCAACTCAAGAACACAATACATCACGTTAACACCATTTGGAAAAATGTTTACAACAACCCTAATACCACACTGGTAAATCACATAACGCACAAGCCCGAGTGAACAACAAAAACTCAAGGCTCTAGAATTAGTCAATCGACAACTCGAATGACGCAACAAAACACGACCCAACTCGACCCAAATGCCTAGGTTTTCTCAACCTAAGCTCTGATACCATAATCTGTAACACCCCCAAATTTAACCGGGAATATTACAGCGCCGTGGGCCCCGAGATGGAACCCACAAGGCTAAAGGAAATTTTCGCAAACATTTACAAATGCACAATATGCCAACGACGGTAATATCTTTAAAACATTTGAAGACAATATACAATCTGTTTATCAAAACCGTCGTAAAATCTCATTTCTAAAAGGGCAAGGCCAAACGGCCGAAACTCAATAGTTTAGAAAAAGATTTCCAAAGTAACTCAAATTACCATAAACAAACGGTCATTTCAAAATACTCACGCAGCGGAAAAGACAATGGTTAAAAGTACTCTAGCAGCGGAAATACAACAACTGATCAGGAAACTCAATACAAAAACATGTCCTAGCCAGTATCCTCCAGGAAGCTCATCTCTCCACGACCGCTACAAGCTCGATATTTCAAGAACCTGAAAAGAAAGCCCACGATGGGGTCAGCCATAATATCCAACAATGATAATCGTCACATCACATCAATAATTACATACCAATGAGAATACAAAATAAGAGTACGACCAATGTAATCTTATCGTCATAACTCTACCAAAATTCATCTCTCGTACTGTGTCTCAAACAATACCCCAACATCCTCAAAACATCATCATAACTCACTGTTACGAAAATCTACTAACTCTGTTCAACCCAAATCCGTCGGGTGACATCATCAAGTCTCAACACGAAAACCGATTGTCCATCAAAGACAAATACCAAGGGAAATACGGAACATACCTCGAACATACACAATACCCCGACAATCATATCGGTCTAATCTAAGATCAGATCAAAGAAACATACGGGCACGGTACTAACACAAGACTACAAATGCATACTCATATGACAACGTCAATTAGCTCAAAAAGAATAACAATGTATACTCAATGGCAATCCCATGATCTAGCGCCCTCAGCATAGATCCCAAGATGATCCTACAAGATCAATACGAGGTGGATAACCAATAATATACATACAACAACACATATAAAACCAACGATGCGAATCCACATGATTCCATCAACATGACACTCGGTAATCCAATGATCCAACGCCCTCAGCATAGATCCCAAGATGATCCCGTCGGACCAACATGAGGTGGAAAAACCCATCCAATGATCCAGCGCCCTCAGCATAGATCCAAAGATGATCCCGTCGGACCAACACGAGGTGGACATCTGATCCAGCGCCCTCTGCATAGATCACACGATCCCATCGGATCAACACAACACAAACAACACAATTATGCATACACATATGCAAATCAAAATGTTCATCAACATGAACAACAGAACATGAACGACAATATGACAAATCAACTAAGACGGCCTCATGTTGAACAACATGAAGGACAATATGCATGATCAAATCACTAATACTAACCGAACCGATATAAGATACTTGTCCCAAGTCCTTCGGAAGCAATCTCGATATCAAACCATCACCGACGATTATCCGCAATGCTCGGCGATCCAAACGTACTATGGACTACAGATACTCATATCCTCATCTTTATCACAACGTATTCTCGATACCCAATTATGCCAATAACCAAAGTAAATCATATACATTATGATTTAACTCCCAGAATCATAAATTAACATAAACTCCAAATCTCCAGGGTCTACAATAATAATCAGTGCTATATGCATTATAGACGGAATGAAACTGAAACCATTCATTAAACATTATAACTGAGCAAGTAATAACTTGCCTCGATACCGACATGAAGATGATGAAGCCGTTACCAATTACAATGCCTTCATCTACGAGCTCCTCGGCCCCGAACGAAGCAATTCACGAACATACTCGAACACGACCGCAACATCCGATTATAATCACCGATCAATAATCTCAACCTATCGAAGTAATCAAATAACACATATCCGATAACAATTAACAACCGACACGACCAACCAAATCATCTCAATGATTCAACGATATCTACAATACAAACTAAAACTCGATGATCCTAATCAATCAATACAACCGATCAATAAACCCCAACGGTTCCACAACTATCCCGATTAGACACAAGTCCGGATAATCCAATTCAAACAATTACGAATTCACAGTCACAATGCGATCACGGGTACGAACGTAAAGGAAATCATATTCGACGATCAATCACAATCTTTCCGGGTTCCAAATCGATATTGTGATTCGTATTTCACCAAGAACATACGAATTCTATCACTACGAGCAACGAACATTCGATCTTCATATATAAAAATACCGATAATTCAACATACGATCGTCTTGCTATGTTAAATTCATCAAAAGTTCCTCAAGAACACTAAGGGATTCGAACTCATGTTCATAACCATTAAAACAACATAATTCGATATCCTTTAACATGAAGATAATCTTCCAATTCGTAATCCAAGACATGAATCATCGTATTCTTCAATATACACTCTACATAACCTCAAGGATTGTAACAACAACTCTTTAATCATCATCATACGGATCAAATACGGATAATAATACCAAGAACATCAAGAACTCTATGATTTCATAATCATAATCAACATATTCAAGGTATAAACCATCATATCACCATCTTCCTTTCAACATATAATTCATATAACCTCAAGAATCGAAACAACAACATCTTAATCCTCTTCATACGAATCATTTATCAATAACAACATCAAAAATCCGAAATGAAAAGGAGGATTATCCAACATACCTCTTAGAAGATGAAAAACACTAGAAAACACTTCAAGAATCATCCATAGCTCCATATCCAAGCCTCAAATCCAAGTCCTCAAGCTCAAAATCGACTTAGGAAGGCCAACATCTCTCTCTCTCTCTCTCAAAGTTTGGAGAGGAAAAATGAAAAGGAAAGCTGAAGTGAAATGAAAGATGAACTTCATTATATTAAACTGCATAACTCATTACGTATGTTATCCTTCATCATTAACGTACGTAATGCATTTTAGCGTGCCCTATTCGTCCTAATCCCAGAACTAACTGAACTGTTTTGTTAACATGCTTACGTACGTAATGTTTCCTTCATAACGTACGTAACATGTACGTTGACTTGCTACAGTACCACCCACATTACGTACGTAATACGCCATGCATAACATACGTAATGGCCGAGGTTGGCTCGCTGTCCACATCCTCCACCGAAAGCTGCCGACACAGGGTCCCACCTGCCGACCATGACTCGATCGTCTGTTTCCCATGTTACGTACGTAATGTTTCGGCCATAACGTACGTAAATCTTGTGATTTAGCGTACGTAAGTCTTCAACATTAGCGTACGCTAAGTATTCTATACTTACCCAATTTCAACGGTTACCGCCTGTCTCGACATACCGAAAACACATATACACTTACTGAATACATATACTGAATCCAATAGTATTCTCATACGATATACCTCATATAAAAAGTGCGATGACCTGATACACGATATCCTCAATTGTAATTGTCTACCAAATACGACAATTATACAAGTACAGTTGCCTCAGTGTTTCTATTATTTTATCCATACGTCACAGATTCCATCCTGTACAATATAGCTCGGATAAAATAACATTAAACAATCATAGTAGAATTTCAGGATATTACATTCTACCCCACTTAAAATAAGTTTCGTCCTCGAAACTTGCAATCCGTTACAAAGACAAACAAACCGTTCAACAAAATATGCCGAAATCAATACGACAACGATCAATCATCATTATTATTGAATAACCAAAACCGCATACTTACAACTGCACAAAGTCGACGATCTCCTGAGATATTAGCGAGTGACTCACTATAAAGCCTCAATATGCTTACAATCACAATTCCATGAGTCTAAACAAAATTATATCATCATCAGATGAAATAATCTATCCGTGACAAATCTTGTTTGCCTGACCGCATGATCAAGTTCCAATTCCGATAAAACGAATAATATCCGATATATCTGTGAAACAACTGTCCAAAATAATGACAATCAATCCCGAAACATCGACACAGAATTCGAACGCTTATACAATCATTAACAATGATCAACCAACTAACTAACTGAGAAGATCATCGATAAGATATCTCCAATACGAGTAATCCAATGGTCAAAACATAACTGAGAATATCATCAACATGATAAACTCCAATATGACCAACCATAGGTCAAAACACAGTCAAGAATATCATCAACATGACAAACTCTAATATTACCAACGAATGAGCAACAATAATCGGGAATACCTTCACACGGTAAATTCCAACACGATAAGCACAAAACCACAGAGACAGATATACGGAAGAGAAAAATTCTCGAAATGCTAAACAAATCCCATACAGTGGATCTCAACGAAACACATCCGGTTGGTGAACATACCCCTTGGCATACGAACACCCAATCAAGCCGACGAAATTAACCAATCATAACTGGAGTGGAAACGACCGCTCAACATCTAAAACAACCAACATGGGGTCACCATCCCCAAATCTACAAAAGAAATCATTCAAAAATCGCTACGGTAAAAATCGCGCTACTACCATACCAATGGAATTACATAGCACATGTGCCCCAATTTCGCAAAATCCAAAGTTCCAAAATTACATCATATGCATGAATCTACAACACGCAGCATATTTCTCTTATCTGATAAATCAACCGATCATCCTTGGATAACCAAACGACCATACCAAAGTTCGGATCCCTATTCATCGTTCCACACTGATATATTATCCAGTTCGTGAGTCACACTCACAACTTCACCATGATATGTAATATACACTAAATGCATATGGTTATCAATCACATTTTCAAAACCAGTTTGAAATCACATAGTCTCGTCAAGAAGACAAATTTTCAAAAATTCTTTCAAACATTTCAAAACTCAAAACATAAATTTTGGTAAGACCACAAAATCAATTTTCGAAAAAATTAAACTGGCTCGCTAATGCCAAGTATTCGATAACAGTTTCCTTCGAATCCACACGATTTCGAAGTTTTAAAATGAAAACTATGCAAATGATTGACCACATTCATACACCTGTATACCAATTCGGTTCGTCACCAATATCTACTGATATTCCATCGGAAAACCCACACAATAGAGTTCCAAAATCTCAATATATAAACTCCAACTAAAAACTCCTTTTCAACATATGACTCGCAACGTCAATTATTAATCCATCCTGGATCACCTCAAATATGCTATGCCAAAACATTGAAATAATCAACAAATCAAACACGCGAAAGACTTCCGGAGAAGTTTCATTTGAACAAGTAAACTAAAACTGCGAAAGGCAGAAATGAAATAGATAAAGATTGATAAAGTGTTTCACAAATCTCGGGAGTTTTAGAAAACATGAAAAAGCCTTTTTGAAACATTAGGGTCTCAGCCCATATTTCGTTCCGCATTATAAGAAGTTTAAAAAGTATAAAATCCTTCTGGACCTCAAGTCCTCAGTTATAAAACTATTTCAAAATCGATTGAGTCTCGACCCAAAAATCATTTTCCGTAAAACATTCGTGAAATATTCATTTTGAAAAGTATAATTTTCAAATGCTTAAAAGCAGTTCATATATCACAAAATGAACTAACATGACTACATGTTCTTCTCAACAATCTATAGTCCTTCTCCCGAATAAATAATTCTATTCCAAAACTCAACCGACATATGAATTTCCAAAACCATAACTTCTCAAGATCATCAATCATGTCCCAACTCTGTCACCTCATACTGTAACGCATAATATTCTGCTGAATCTCAAAGCATATCAACTTAGAACGGCAATAAATCTCAATACAATTCAAGAATCCAAATACTTACAGATCGTGAAGACGATGATTCCCCGTGAAACTGGCACATGTCTCGACTCAAGAAAATACTCGACACAGATATTTTCAAAAACATACGTTTTGCAAACTCAGTGCAACTCAAGAACACAATACATCACGTTAACACCATTTGGAAAAATGTTTACAACAACGCTAATGCCACACTAGTAAATCACATAACGCACAAGCCCGAGTGAACAACAAAAACTCAAGGCTCTAGAATTAGTCAATCGACAACTCGAATGACGCAACAAAACACGACCCAACTCGACCCAAATGCCTAGGTTTTCTCAACCTAAGCTCTGATACCATAATCTGTAACACCCCCAAATTTAACCGGGAATATTACAGCGCCGTGGGCCCCGAGATGGAACCCACAAGGCTAAAGGAAATTTTCGCAAACATTTACAAATGCACAATATGCCAACGACGGTAATATCTTTAAAACATTTGAAGACAATATACAATCTGTTTATCAAAACCGTCGTAAAATCTCATTTCTAAAAGGGCAAGGCCAAACGGCCGAAACTCAATAGTTTAGAAAAAGATTTCCAAAGTAACTCAAATTACCATAATCAAAAGGTCATTTCAAAATACTCACGCAGCGGAAAAGACAATGGTTAAAAGTACTCTAGCAGCGGAAATACAACAACTGATCAGGAAACTCAATACAAAAACATGTCCTAGCCAGTATCCTCCAGGAAGCTCATCTCTCCACGACCGCTACAAGCTCGATATTTCAAGAACCTGAAAAGAAAGCCCACGATGGGGTCAGCCATAATATCCAACAATGATAATCGTCACATCACATCAATAATTACATAACAATGAGAATACAAAATAAGAGTACGACCAATGTAATCTTATCGTCATAACTCTACTAAAATTCATCTCTCGTACTGTGTCTCAAACAATACCCCAACATCCTCAAAACATCATCATAACTCACTGTTACGAAAATCTATTAACTCTGTTCAACCCAAATCCGTCGGGTGACATCATCAAGTCTCAACACGAAAACCGATTGTCCATCAAAGACAAATACCAAGGGAAATACGGAACATACCTCGAACATACACAATACCCCGACAATCATATCGGTCTAATCCAAGATCAGATCAAAGAAACATATGGGCACGGTACTAACACAAGACCTACAAATGCATACTCATATGACAACGTCAATATGCTCAAAAAGAATAACAATGTATACTCAATGGCAATCCCATGATCTAGCGCCCTCAGCATAGATCCCAAGATGATCCTACAAGATCAATACGAGGTGGATAACCAATAATATACATACAACAACACATATAAAACCAACGATGCGAATCTACATGATTCCATCAACATGACACTGGGTAATCCAATGATCTAACGCCCTCAGCATAGATCCCAAGATGATCCCGTCGGACCAACATGAGGTGGAAAAACCCATCCAATGATCCAGCGCCCTCAGCATAGATCCCAAGATGATCCCGTCGGACCAACACGAGGTGGACATCTGATCCAGCGCCCTCAGCATAGATCACACGACCATCGGATCAACACAGCACAAACAACACAATTATGCATACACATATGCAAATCAAAATGTTCATCAACATGAACAACAGAACATGAACGATAATATGACAAATCAACTAAGACGGCCTCATGTTCAACAACATGAATGACAATATGCATGATCAAATCACTAATACTAACCGAACCGATATAAGATACTTGTCCCAAGTCCTTCGGAAGCAATCTCGATATCAAACCATCACCGACGATTATCCGCAATGCTCGGCAATCCAAACGTACCATGGACTACAAATACTCATATCCTCGTCTTTATCACAACGTATTCTCGATACCCAATTATGCCAATAACCAAAGTAAATCATATACAATATGATTTAACTCCCATAATCATAAATTAACATAAACTCCAAATCTCCAGGGTCTACAATAATAATCATTGCTATATGCATTATAGACGGAATGAAACTGAAACCATTCATTAAACATTATAACTGAGCAAGTAATAACTTGCCTCGATACCGACATGACGATGATGAAGCCGCTACCAGTTACAATGCCTTCGTCTACGAGCTCCTCGGCCCCGACCGAAGCAATTCACGAACATACTCGAACACGACCGCAACATCCGGTTATAATCACCGATCAATAATCTCAACCTATCGAAGTAATCAAATAACACATATCCGATAACAATTAACAACCAACACGACCAACCAAATCATCTCAATGATTCAACGATATCTACAATACAAACTACAACTCGATGATCATAATCAATCAATACAACCGATCAATAAACCCCAACGGTTCAACAACTATCCCGATTAGACACAAGTCCGGATAATCCAATTCAAACAATTACGAATTCACAATCACAATGCGATCACGGGTACGAACATAAAGGAAATCATATTCGACGATCAATCACAATCTTTCCGGGTTCCAAATCGATATTGTGATTCGTATTTCATCAAGAACATACGAATTCTATCACTACGAGCAACGAACATTCGATCTTCATATATAAAAATACCGATAATTCAACATAGGATCGTCTTGCTATGTTAAATTCATCAAAAGTTCCTCAAGAACACTAAGGGATTCGAACTCATGTTCATAACCATTAAAACAACATAATTCGATATCCTTTAACATGAAGATAATCTTCCAATTCGTAATCCAAGACATGAATCATCGTATTCTTTAATATACACTCTACATAACCTCAAGGATTGTAACAACAACTCCCTAATCATCATCATACGGATCAAATACGGATAATAATACCAAGAACATCAAGAACTCTATGATTTCATAATCATAATCAACATATTCAACGTATAAACCATCATATCACCATCTTCCTTTCAACATATAATTCATATAACCTCAAGAATCGAAACAACAACATCTTAATCCTCTTCATACGAATCATTTATCAATAACAACATCAAAAATCCGAAATGAAAAGGAGGATTATCCAACATACCTCTTAGAAGATGAAAAACACTAGAAAACACTTCAAGAATCATCCATAGCTCCATATCGAAGCCTCAAATCGAAGCCCTCAAGCTCAAAATCGACATAGGAAGGCCAACATCTCTCTCTCTCTCTCTCAAAGTTTGGAGACGAAAAATGAAAAGGAAAGCTGAAGTGAAATGAAAGATGAACTTCATTATATTAAACTGCATAACTCATTACGTATGTTATCCTTCATCATTAACGTACGTAATGCAGTTTAGCGTACGCTATTCGTCCTACATAGCGTACGTAATCATCATCCCAGAACTAACTGAACTGTTTTGTTAACATGCTTACGTACGTAATGTTTCCTTCATAACGTACGTAACATGTACGTTGACTTGCTACAGTACCACCCACATTACGTACGTAATACGCCATGCATAACATACGTAATGGCCGAGGTTGGCTCGCTGTCCACATCCTCCACCGAAAGCTGCCGACACAGGGTCCCACCTGCCGACCATGACTCGATCGTCTGATTCCCATGTTACGTACGTAATGTCTCGGCCATAACGTACGTAACTCTTGTGATTTAGCGTATGTAAGTCTTCAACATTAGCGTACGCTAAGTATTCTATACTTACCCAATTTCAACTGTTACCGCTTGTCTCGACATACCGAAAACACATATAGACTTACTGAATCCAATAGTATTCTCATACGATATACCTCATATCAAAAGTGCGATGAACTGATACACGATATCCTCAATTGTAATTGTCTACCCATTAAGACAATTATACAAGTACAGTTGCCTCAGTCTTTCTATTATTTTATCCATACAGCACACATTCCATCTTGTACAATATAGCTCGGATAAAATAACATTAAACAATCGTAGTAGAATTTTAGGATATTACATTCTACCCCACTTAAAATAAGTTTCATCCTCGAAACTTGCAATCCGTTACAAAGACAAACAAACCGTTCAACAAAATATGCCGAAATCAATACGACAACGATCAATCATCATTATTATTGAATAACCAAAACCGCATACTTACAACTGCATAAAGTCGACGATCTTCTGAGATATTAGCGAGTGACTCACTGTAAAGCCTCAATATGCTTACAATCACAATTCCATGAGTCTAAACAAAATTATATCATCATTAGATGAAATAATCTATCCGTGACAAATCTTGTTTGCCTAAACAATCACAATTCCATGAGTCTAAACAAAATTATATCATCATTAGATGAAATAATCTATCCGTGACAACGATCAATCATCATTATTATTGAATAACCAAAACCGCATACTTACAACTGCATAAAGTCGACGATCTTCTGAGATATTAGCGAGTGACTCACTGTAAAGCCTCAATATGCTTACAATCACAATTCCATGAGTCTAATCATCATTATATCATCATTAGATGAAATAATCTATCCGTGATCAAGTTTCAATTCCGATAAAACGAATAATATCCGATATATCTCTGAAACAACTGTCCAAAACAATGACAATCAATCCCGAAACATCAACATAGAATTCGAATGCTTATACGATCATTAACAATGATCAACCAACTAACTAATCGAGAAAATCATCGATAAGATATCTCCAATACGATTGATCTAATGGTCAAAACACAACTGAGAATATCATCAACATGATAAACTCCAATATGACCAACCAGAGGTCAAAACACAGTCAAGAATATCATCAACATGACAAACTCTAATATTGCCAACGAATGAGCAACAATAATCGGGAATACCTTCACACGGTAATTTCCAACACGATAAATTCAGAACCACAGAAACAGATATACGGAAGAGCAAAATTCTCGAAATGCAAAACAAAATCACATACAGTAGATCTCACCGAAACACATCCGGTTGGTGAACATACCCCTCGGCATACGAACACCCAATCAAGCCGATGAAAATAACCAATCATACCTGGAGTGGAAACGACCGCTCAACATCTAAAACAACCAACATGGGGTCACCATCCCCAAATCTACAAAAGAAATCATTCAAAAATCGCTACGGTAAAAATCGCGCTACTACCATACCAATGGAATTACATAGCACATATGCCCCGATTTCGCAGAATCCAAAGTTCCAAAATTACATCCTGTGCATGAATCTACAACACGCAGCATATTTCTCTTATCCGATAAATCAACCGATCATCCTTGGATAACCAAACGACCATACCAATGTTCGGATCCCTATTCATCGTTCCACACTGATATATTATCCAGTTCGTGAGTCACACTCACAACTTCACCATGATATGTAATATACACTAAATGCATATGGTTATCAATCACATTTTCAAAACCAATTTGAAATCACATAGTCTCATCAAGAAGACAAATTTTCAAAAGTTCTTTCAAAAATATCAAAACTCAAAACATAAATTTTGGTAAGACCACAAAATCAATTTTCGAAAAAAATAAACTGGCTCACTAATGCCAAGTATTCGATAACAGTTTCCTTCGAATCCACACGATTTCGAAGTTTTAAAATGAAAACTATGCAAATGATTGACCACATTCATACGCCTGTATACCAATTCAGTTCGTCACCAATATCCACTGATATTGTAATATCCGGATTTATAACAGTGTATTTCATCTGTATTCAAACCATGTATTATTTTGGATTGGTGATTTTGGTTATTGGAGAATGATATTTAGTGCATTAATATCATTATGCATAAGTATAGAAACTTGCAAAATTGTTCAAGCAACTTCGTGATAGCGCACGCTAAGAACGTATCTTAACGCGCGCTATCGGGCCATTAGTAGCGCACGCTATGCAGTTATGAGTAACGTGCGCTAACGACTCAATTATTGAGCGGGACAGCTAGCTCATGCGCCAGCGGGACATGGGTCCGGATAAGATTCCCGCTGACGCACCCGGACAAATTCTGAAGTCAACCATTATTAGCGCACGCTAAGGGATGCTTAGTAGCGTGCGCTAACTTGTCAAAATTGCAGAATATTATAAATGGGACATCAACCGTGTTGGCTTGCATTTCTTTCGCACTTTCCTCAATCTTGAGAGTTCAGAGAGTTGTAGTAATACTCCTATACACTTAGAACACATATTGTTGATGTTTATACATTGGTTATCACGTGGAATGTTCATGGAAGTGGAATAGCACCTTGGAAAGGCATACAACCAATCGGAGTTGGATTCTACCTTACGGTTCAGTGATTTCGTCATATTAAGGTATGTTCAACCTATCACCAGTCTTAGATTTGGATTTCCAATGGATATGATGATCGTGTTAACGAGATATTGAATTTCATTAGTGAAGTATTTCAACAACATCATGTTTAGAAGATTGGGATGTCTACAATTACGATATTATTGTTGGAACCTTGAAGTTGGAATCTTAGTACTTCAAATGATGAGAGAAATATTCGGAAGTTAACAATCCGTATGATTTATGTCATCTTTATGATCATGATTTGGAAAAGATGTTATAAGAACTTAAAGGAAGAATCATCTTAGGAAATATTCTTTCGTATAAGTCGGAATTGTTAGTTCACCTCGAGATGAAGTCTGAATATGTATAATGATAGTAGAACCTAATACATCAACCGGAGATCACCAACCTTGCATGAGAAATTGTAATCAAGATGGATTATGGTGTCATGATGATTATACGTATATTTGCATCTTGAAATTGATATTATCCTGGAGATCATTCATAAGAGTATGAACTTGGTATTCATGGAAGTAACATGAATTATCACGAAGAATTTCATTGTTTCATTCATGGCAAGATTCTTCTTGATAAGAAAGAACCGCCATGCGATAATAGCGCACGCTATGCTATGCAATTTAACGTGCGCTATCGAAAGAGTTAGCGTGCGCTACGTTTGGTACGTAACGCACGCTAGACCATCGACGAGTCATTGGTGGTCGGTGAAGTACCGACCATACATCGTTAGCGTGCGCTAGGCTTTGTTGTTTGCGTGCGCTATCGGGCGACGTAACGCACGCTACACAGAGTACTTAGCGTGCGCTAAGCTATTCAGGCATTACGCTTTATGAATTTTTGGCCATGAATCGAATTGTTAAACATTCATACGACGTGAGATAAATCCTATATCTTTTCTTTTGTTAAGGTTTGGTCTCGTTACGTGATTGATTGAGGAGGACGATCTTCGAGTGTTCATTTTCGTGGAAGTATTGTTATTGTCTTCAAATCGAGGCAAGTACCTTAATTGTTTTATGTATTGTTGTTATACATATTGTCGCATGTATGTCGTTATTGTGTGTCCACCTCGTGTTGGTCCGACGGGATCATCGGGGATCTATGCTAGCGCATATTTGGATCATCGGACGGGTTTTTCCACCACGGGTTGGTCTCAAGGGATCATCGTGGGTTCTAGGCGGGAACGCTGGATCGATGGAATTACCATGTGTATGTATTGATATCATGTTGTGAATATCGATTGTGTATGTTTTGTTTGAGTTTCGTAGGAGAAGACTCGTTGGTATGTTGTCGTTTACGTTATTATTATTCTTCGTGAGTTATGAATAATATGTTGTGGTACTTGTACTAGCATCGTTGTGCTAACCCCTTCGGGGTGAACATTTTGTTTGTGTTCGGATCCGGAGAGCGGGAAACAACCACCGAACCGTATGACGACGAGGGTGCAGAGTGATGTCCCGACCGGTTTATTTATCTCGTTGTTTATTCGTTATTTCAATAAGTACTCGAGTACGAAGTCGTTTGTGATGTTTTGAATTTGGTGATGTATTATTGAGTTGTTGAACAATTGTACTATTTACGTATTTGGTCGAATTGATGTCTTGTAATTCCGTTATTTCTATTCGCAGTATCCTTTATACTTGTTCAATTCTTGACCTTGTAAATCCTTATGTAAAGGATTTACGGTATTGTAATATTCCCGAATATATCGGGGTGTTACGAGAATATGGTATCGGAGCTAAGATTATGGATATCTTGGCCGTCGGGTTAAAATAGAGTCAATTATGTCTTTTGGAATAACCCGCCGTGAATGACATCACCGCACCGCCACGTCTTCATGCGAACGGTGGTTGTAAGTTCCTAAACTCTATCTTGTTCTTTTCATGTTGTGTCTCTTTACACTCGAATATTAGAACGATGTTGTTTCCTGTATATTGAGTATGTATGCTTACAGTATGTTGAGAGGCGGACGTGGACGTGGTCGCGGTCGTGGACGTGGACGAAGAAATGCCGAAAGGGAGGCGTCGCCTTCTAACCAGGCCAGTCATAGCTCCGGCGAGCCGCAGCAATCTATTAATAATGAACCAGATCCTGCTGTACCAGATATCCTTCGTCAAGTGGTGAACCAGATGACTCAGTTCGCCCAGGTCGTGGACCGAATGCAAGTGGTGGTGGGACTACAGCAGGGAGAGAGACAGCAAGGGATCCCAGATATGGGAAATCGAGGTGACCGGTGGCTGCAAAAAGTGGCGAAGATGCAACCACCCAAATTCGACGGTATTTCTGAGACTCCCACCTGGGATCATTGGTTAAAGGAGCTGGAGAAAATCTTTGCCGGAATCAACTGCCCAGACGACCGGAGAGCCTCTATCGCTCAATATTTTCTAATAGGAGAAGCGTCCGAATGGTGGGAAGCCATCCGGCCTGTAGACCATGATGCCGATTGGATAGAGTTTAGATTTATGATGGAATCCCAGTATTGCCCTCGTCCTGTGAGGGAAGCCAAAGTTCGGGAGTTTTTCTCTTCTCAGCCTTCTGATGTGCCAGTATCCCAGGCGATCAAGACGTTTAACCAGCAGCTGGCATTTGTTCGACATCTGGTCAGAACAGATGCAGAAATGATGATTCATTTCGATATGAGAATGAAACCAGAAGTCCAGAGGTACATGTCCGGATTCGAATGTACCACACTCCGCCAATACCAGGATAAGGCGTTGGCATATGAGATCAAGGAAGCAGCCATGGAGAAATTTTTAGAATCCAATAAACAGAAAGTCTCTGGTACTTTTACAGAGCATAAGAACAGTGGGGCCCGTAAGGCCCAGTCATCCTTTCACTCTTTTAAGAAACCTCCGCACCCAGCTAGGAGCGGAAAGAACTTCGGGGCGACATCAACTATTACTGATGTTACCAGGAAATGCTTTAACTGCGCCCAGACGGGGCACTATCGACGGAATTGCCCCCTTCCTGCCGTGACTTGTTTTGACTGTGGACGAGAGGTACATCGGGCGGTGTTTTGTGAAGAGGCTGCAAAGTCTTTTAGAGCCCGTACACCACAGCCAGTCCAGAAGGAGGCTAGTATTCCACAGACGCAGCAAAGTGTTCAGATGCCTCAGAATTTTGGCCGCGGGCGAGGCAGAGGACAATGGGACCGAAAGGGGACATCGAGTGCGGATCTTCTCCCCACGTCTGCATGCGAGATGAGGAGGACAGACGATCGTGATGCCGCCGCCGCATCGTCTTGCCCGATCCTTTCCCAGCCAGTTAGCGTTTTATTCGATACAGGAGCTACACATTCTTTCATATCTTTGTCTTGTGTAAATCGTTTGAATATTTCCGGTTTTCATGCTTGTGAACCTTATGTTGTTGGTTTACCGAGTGGAGAGAGGATTGTTGGAAATTTAGAAACTAGAAATTTCCCTGTATCATTTGGAGGCAGAGAGTGGCTCTCAAACCTGATCGTGATAGAAATGCAAGGAGACGACCTGATACTCGGAGACGATTGGCTTAATCGATATGGAGCAATTGTGAACTACCGAAGGAGAAATATCTCGCTGATCGCTGACGATGGTTCCGAGATTCTGTTTGAGGGATGGAAACCGGGAAGCTCAGGAAAATTGATCAAGGCGATGAAGGCTGTCAAATTGTTGAAACAAGGTCAGATCAGATGCTGGTGTTACGCAATGAAGAAAGAAGAAGAAATTGTGGAACTTTCATCTATTCTGTTGTGAACGAATTTCAGACGTATTTCTGATGAATTACGGACTACCTCCACGAAGGGATGTAGAATTTACTATTGAGATGGAACACGGAGCGACACCAATTTCTAAGGCGCCGTATCGTATGGCACCCTCTGAGATGTACGAATGAAGAAGCGATTAGAGGAGTTCTTGGATAAGGGCTATATTCAGCCAAGCGTTTCACCACAGGGAGCGCCAGTTCTTTTCGTCCGAAAGAAGGATGGATCGCTCCGATTGTGTATTGACTATCGAGAGTGAACAAGATGACGATTAAGAACAAGTATCCGTTGCCACGGATTGATG
This sequence comes from Orobanche coerulescens, assembly GCA_033398695.1. Classification (NCBI taxonomy): domain Eukaryota; kingdom Viridiplantae; phylum Streptophyta; class Magnoliopsida; order Lamiales; family Orobanchaceae; genus Orobanche; species Orobanche coerulescens. Next base: position 70,272,338 of record CM065803.1, read on the forward strand.
ATCTATTTGACCAGTTGCAAGGGGCAACAGTGTTTTCTAAAATTGATCTGAGATCAGGATACCATCAGCTGAGGATTAAGGAATCTGATGTTCCGAAATCAGCTTTCAGAACTCGCTACGGGCATTATGAGTTTGTAGTGATGCCGTTTGGTCTCACTAACGCACCTGCTGTATTTATGCAATTGATAAACAGAGTGTTCATTGAATTTTTGGACAAATTTGTGGTCGTATTTATTGATGACATCCTGGTGTATTCTTAGAGTCTGGAAGAACATACGCAGCATTTGCGGATAGTATTGGAGCTTTTGAGAAACGAGCAATTGTACGCCAAACTTTCTAAGTGTGAATTCTGGCTAAAGGAAGTAATGTTCCTCGGCCATGTGGTGTCAGCTAGAGGAGTCCGAGTAGATCCTCAGAAGATCGAAGCAATATTGGATTGGAAGCCTCCAAAGAACGTGAAAGAGGTCCGAAGCTTCTTAGGACTTGCTGGATACTATCGTCGATTCGTGGAAGGGTTTTCTAAAGTCTCCCGCCCACTTACTCGACTCCTACAGAAAACTCAGAAGTTTGAGTGGAATGAATTATGTCAGATTAGCTTTGATGAATTGAAGAAGAGATTGACGACGGCACCGATTCTATCACTTCCGCAAGGAACTGAAGGATTCATAGTTTACAGTGATGCTTCGAACCAAGGACTTGGGTGCGTATTGATGCAGAATGATAAGGTGATCGCTTATGCGTCGCGACAACTGAAATCTTATGTAGTGAATTACCCGACACATGATTTGGAGCTAGCAGCAGTGGTTTTTGCCTTGAAGATCTGGAGGCATTATCTGTACGGGACTCACTGTCAGATCTTTACGGATCATAAGAGTCTCAAGTACATATTTAGTCAGAAAGAGTTGAACATGCGGCAAAGAAGATGGTTGGAATTGATTAAGGACTATGACTTGGAGATTTTATATCATCCAGGCAAAGCAAATGTAGTGGCCGATGCACTTAGCCGCAAGCCTGTCTCTATTCGAGATCTGGAGACACCGACCTCCCAACTTAGCCTTCGGCGAGAGATGATTTGTGAAGGGATTGAAGTGTGGTTACAGAGAGTCCAGGGGACAATCATGCGTGATGGAGATAACCGTCATTAACCGAAGAAATCAAATCTAGACAGCAGATGATCCTCTCGATGATTCGGTTGCATGATGAAGTAATCAAAGGAAAGGCCCCGGATTCATAATTCATGACGATGGAGTTTTGAGATTTGAGAACCGACTCTGCGTTCCCGATGTTGATGTTCAAAGCAGACGATTATGAAGGAAGCTCATAGTTCGCCTATTCTATCCACCCGGCACCAAGAAATGTATAAGGACTTGAAGCGTAACTTACGTGGGGCAACATGAAGAAAGACGTAGCGGACTATGTTTTGAAATGCTTGACTTGTCAGCAGGTTAAGATCGAGCATCAACGGCCTGCTGGAATGTTGAAGCCGCTCCCGATTCCTGAATGGAAGTGGGAGGACATATCGATGGACTTCATCACTAATATGCCGAAAACCAGGATAGGAATGAACATGATTTGGGTGATAGTTGATCGTTTAACCAAATCGGCTCATTTTCTAGGCATTAAGGATACGTGGGTGTAATACCCGAATTTTCAGTATAAATTTTTCGCGTTATTTTATCTGAGATATACTGTATAGCTTGGTATCTATACAGTATGGATAAAATAAATTGAGAACCGAAACAGCTATACTGGTGTGATTATCGTTTTTGATTGACAGATATATTCAGGATATGTTGTATCAGGTTGAACTGATTTGGATATCAGGTATACCGTATGAGAATATTTTTGGGTTGAGTATATGTGTATTCAGTATGCCGTATGTTCGTATTTGTTACGTCAAGACGTTGGACAGGAATTGCTGTAAATGGCTAAGTATGGAAGCCATTACGTACGTTATGTGTTGAAGCTTACGTACGTTAAATTGGTATAGTTACGTACGTTATGGCCGAGACATTACGTACGTAACATGGGAATCAGATGATCGAGTCGTGGTCGGTAGGTGGGACCCTGTGTCGGCTGCTTTCGGCGGAGGATGTGGACAGCGAGTCAACCTCGGCCATTACGTACGTTATGTATGGCATATTACGTACGTAATGTGGGTGGTACTGTAGCAAGTCAATGTATGTATTACGTACGTTATGGTACAAGATATACGTACGTAAGGAAGTGCCCAAAATGAGTCAGTTAACTCTGGACTTTCGTTACGTACGCTACCAAGGTCAGATAGCGTACGTAATGGTGTGTTACGTACGTTAACTATGGAAGGTTACGTATGTAACGAACATATTGTTTTATAAATGGACGCACGTCTTTCATTTCACTTTAGCATTTCTCTTCGTTTTTCATCTCCAAACATTGAGAGAGGGATATTTTGGCTCTCCTAATTCGATTTTGAGCTTGAGGGCTTGGATTTGGAGTTTGGATATGGAGTTATTGATGATTCTTGAAGTGATTTCTTGTGTATTCCATCTTCTAAGAGGTATGTTGGATAATCCTCCTTTTCATTTCGGATTTTTTTTTCTGATGTTGTTATTAATAAATGATTTGTATGAAGATGATTAAGATGTTGTTGTTTCGATTCTTGAGGTTATATGAGGTGTATGTTGAAGGAAGATGATGATATGTTGGATTATGTCTTGATTATGTTGCTATGATTATGGAATCCTAGAGTTCTTGATGTCCTTGGTAGTATTGTTGCGATTTTTGATGTTAGGAAAATCATATGTTGAAGAACATGATGATATATACCTTGAACTATGATTAAAGATTGGTTAGATGTTAGAAAACATCGGATTATGTTGTTTTATGGATTATGAACGCGAATTCGGATGATTCGTGTTCTTGAAGAACTCGTGAGTTATACATGATTATTGGGAAGATTTCGGAGAATGGAAATATTTGAAACCTTTGGAATATGGTTATTTATGATGTTGAATTAATCGGATCGTCCGGATTGATAATGATAACCGGTAATTGGTTTATATTATGAATTTACAAGGAGGAAACTTGTATCCGTATTTAAGATTGAGTTTGGAATCGGTAATGTTAGACCCTTGTTGGTTTAAATTGATTATTGATATGATCTTCGGATTGTGGAATCGTATTTTGGTTTTGAGTTCGTGTTTGATTGGTTTGGGTTGTTTGGATATGTGTTTAATCGGGATATTGTAGAACCATTGTTGATCGGTTATTGATTGTTATTTGTGATCATCGAGTTATGGCTTGTATCGTGGATATGGGTTCGTATTTGTTGAGTTGGATTATTTGGTATTATGTATATGATCGAGGTTTCGTTGAACCGTTGAGTTTGTTGGTTGAGTATGTCAGTTATTGATTGTTATCGGATTGTTGTTAATTGATTATTGCAATAGGTTGTGATGTTTTGATCGTGGATTATGACCGTTGTGTTGCGGTTGAGGTCGAAGAGTTCGTGTATTGCTTTGTTCTGGGCTGAGGAGCTCGTGGACGAAGGCAGTGGATTTTGGTAATGGCTTCGTGGTATCGGTATCGAGGCAAGTTTATACTTGTTCAGTTTATAATATTTGATGAATGGTTTCGTTTTCATTTCATTTATAATTCGTATAGCAATGTTGTTAGAAATGTAAGTTGTCGGGATAATGGTTTGTATATCGTGCTCTGGTTGTATTAAATCATAAGGTATATGATTTAATTGTGTTCGAGGAAGACGTAAGTTATCTTTGGTCAAGGATATAGAATATCGGATATCGAGGATAGTTATCGTGATGACATAAATATCGGGATAAAGGTTTATTGGTATTGAATGGATGGTACCTTATTTGAGATTATTTGTATAGCCGTGTATTCGTTCAGGGATGTTGTTCGTGGAAAGGATGTTGTCTTCGACTTTGAGGTAATTTATGCATTGTTCAGTTATGAGATAATTATTATGTTGAGTTGTTGTATATGTTGTACGTTGAGGTTTCGTGTAATGAGTTCCATATCGGTTATTCGTTGAGGGATGTTGATCCCAGGACTGTTGTATTGAGATCGTAGATCATGTTGGTCATTCATTTGGGGATGATGATCCCAGGATTGATGTTTTGGATATTGACTAGTCATGTCGACTTTTCATTGTCGGTCTGTTGTTGTTCACTTCGGTGAGTCTTTTGATCCTTATTGGATATGTGTTTCTTTGAGTTTCGTTGTCATGTTGCATCGTGACATATCTGGAGTCATATCTGCGTGCCGATTGGTTATTGTGTAGGATTTTTAGCCGGGCACATGATGGTTATGTGTTGATATTTCCACATTGAACCGTGCACACGAGACGTAGTTCGTGAGGCTAATTAGGTACAAGACCACACGTGTATGTGATCAATACCCGGGGTGGCTTGTGCACGGACACATTTCCGGATCGGGCGTACTATGATTTCCATCTTTGAGCCATATTGTTTGGTCGTTCATCCTCCATTCATGGTTGGGTATGTTCGACGGTTTACAATTGGTTGTTCATACGCCCGAGGGGTATGTTTCGACAGTCGAGGTTATTTTCTTGAGATCCATTATTGTTGATCGTTTGGAGTTTACCTTGTTGATGGTATTCTCGGTTATTGTTGGTCCTTTGTTGATCATTTGGAGTTTACCTTGTTGATGGTATTCTCGGTTATTATTGATCATTTGTTGATCGTGTCGGAGTTATCATGTTGATGGTAATCTCGGTTATCGTTGATCCTTTGTTGGTCGTATTGGAGTTATCATGTTGATGATATTCTCACTTGAGGTATTGGTTGATCATTGTTATTGATCGTATAAGCATTCGGGTTGTACGTCGATGTTCGGGATTTGTTATCATTATCATGTGGTAGTTGATCTACAGATATGTTGTGTATTATTGGTTTATACATGTTGAGATTTGATTGTGTAATCCGACGGACAGGATTTGTCACAGTATGGATTATTACCGCATTTATGAGTTTTGATGATGTTTTGAGGATTATTGGTATTTTTGGAATACAGTACAGATAATTATTGTTGAGTTCATTTCGTCATTTGAGGATGCGAAATGTGGATTATGGTAAGGATTGGATTATTATGGATTGGTAAGGTTATAACGGTAAGATTACTTTGGTAGTATTCTTACTACATTATTACATTGGTATGTAATTATTTATGATGATGTGATCGGTATCATTATTGAGTATTGTGGCTGACCCGTCGTGGGCTTTATTTTTCGGTACTCGGAGATCGAGCTAGTAGCGGTCGTGAAGGGATGAGCTTCCGATGTGATCTTGGCTGTGGCTTGTTTTCAGAGAATTGAGTATTCTATTTCGGTCATTTATTTCATTTGCAAATGTGTATTTTGAAGCGCATTTATCCATTGCGTGTGTATATTTCAAAATAGCTTTTCGGTATCTTTATCCATTGCGTGTGTGTATTTTTAAATGGCCCTTTTGGCACTTTGCGAACTTGGGTTATTTTCACAAATGCTTTTTCCCAATTATTTTGATGCGTTTAAGTGGCGGCTTAACGTACATTTTGAACTATCGAGATTTGGCACTTCGCCTTGTATTTTCAAATGGTATTTTATGACGGTATTTCAAAATTATGTTTTTGAAAATATTTGAGTATTTGCAAAATATTACCGTCATCATCCTTTTGGCATTTTTGAATTGGTTTTGTAAACGGTTTTTAGCCTGGTGGGTTCCGGCGCGGGACCCACGGCACTGTGATATCCCGGATGGTTTTGGGGGTGTTACAGAAGATGGTATCGGAGCTTGGGTTTTGTGAAACCCAGGCGTGTGAGTTATGTGGCTCTACCGGTACGGTAGTAGCGTGATTTTTGAAAATGAGCTTTTTTGACTTTTGAGTCAAATCGATTTTTGGAGTTTCCAAAATTTTTGAGATCTTTTCAAACTACTATTTGTGATATTCGTGTGTTTTGATTGTGTTGAGACTTCGTGTGGGAGTCGTGTGCTAGTATCGCAGGAGATCATCGGCTTCACGCACCTGTAAGTATATTGGTTTGGTTATTTCGCTTGTGGCGACGGTTGATTGTTTTTGTGATGAGTTGGAAGTTTTGGATTTATCTGTTGTTGGTGACAGGTCGCAAGTTTCGAGGACGAAACTTATTTTAAGGGGGGTAGTATGTAATACCCGAATTTTCAGTATAAATTTTTCGCGTTATTTTATCTGAGATATACTGTATAGCTTGGTATCTATACAGTATGGATAAAATAAATTGAGAACCGAAACAGCTATACTGGTGTGATTATCGTTTTTGATTGACAGATATATTCAGGATATGTTGTATCAGGTTGAACTGATTTGGATATCAGGTATACCGTATGAGAATATTTTTGGGTTGAGTATATGTGTATTCAGTATGCCGTATGTTCGTATTTGTTACGTCAAGACGTTGGACAGGAATTGCTGTAAATGGCTAAGTATGGAAGCCATTACGTACGTTATGTGTTGAAGCTTACGTACGTTAAATTGGTATAGTTACGTACGTTATGGCCGAGACATTACGTACGTAACATGGGAATCAGATGATCGAGTCGTGGTCGGTAGGTGGGACCCTGTGTCGGCTGCTTTCGGCGGAGGATGTGGACAGCGAGTCAACCTCGGCCATTACGTACGTTATGTATGGCATATTACGTACGTAATGTGGGTGGTACTGTAGCAAGTCAACGTATGTATTACGTACGTTATGGTACAAGATTTACGTACGTAAGGAAGTGCCCAAAATGAGTCAGTTAACTCTGGACTTTCGTTACGTACGCTACCAAGGTCAGATAGCGTACGTAATGGTGTGTTACGTACGTTAACTATGGAAGGTTACGTACGTAACGAACATATTGTTTTATAAATGGACGCACGTCTTTCATTTCACTTCAGCATTTCTCTTCGTTTTTCATCTCCAAACATTGAGAGAGGGATATTTTGGCTCTCCTAATTCGATTTTGAGCTTGAGGGCTTGGATTTGGAGTTTGGATATGGAGTTATTGATGATTCTTGAAGTGATTTCTTGTGTATTCCATCTTCTAAGAGGTATGTTGGATAATCCTCCTTTTCATTTCGGATTTTTTATGATTTTGTTATTGATAAATGATTTGTATTAAGATGATTAAGATGTTGTTGTTTGATTCTTGAGGTTATATGAGGTGTATGTTGAAGGAAGATGATGATATGTTGGATTATGTCTTGATTATGTTGCTATGATTATGGAATCCTAGAGTTCTTGATGTCCTTGGTAGTATTGTTGCGATTTTTGATGTTAGGAAAATCATATGTTGAAGAACATGATGATATATACCTTGAACTATGATTAAAGATTGGTTAGATGTTAGAAAACATCGGATTATGTTGTTTTATGGATTATGAACGCGAATTCGGATGATTCGTGTTCTTGAAGAACTCGTGAGTTATACATGATTATTGGGAAGATTTCGGAGAATGGAAATATTTGAAACCTTTGGAATATGGTTATTTATGATGTTGAATTAATCGGATCGTCCGGATTGATAATGATAACCGGTAATTGGTTTATATTATGAATTTACAAGGAGGAAACTTGTATCCGTATTTAAGATTGAGTTTGGAATCGGTAATGTTAGACCCTTGTTGGTTTAAATTGATTATTGATATGATCTTCGGATTGTGGAATCGTATTTTGGTTTTGAGTTCGTGTTTGATTGGTTTGGGTTGTTTGGATATGTGTTTAATCGGGATATTGTAGAACCATTGTTGATCGGTTATTGATTGTTATTTGTGATCATCGAGTTATGGCTTGTATCGTGGATATGGGTTCGTATTTGTTGAGTTGGATTATTTGGTATTATGTATATGATCGAGGTTTCGTTGAACCGTTGAGTTTGTTGGTTGAGTATGTCAGTTATTGATTGTTATCGGATTGTTGTTAATTGATTATTGCAATAGGTTGTGATGTTTTGATCGTGGATTATGACCGTTGTGTTGCGGTTGAGGTCGAAGAGTTCGTGTATTGCTTTGTTCGGGGCTGAGGAGCTCGTGGACGAAGGCAGTGGATTTTGGTAATGGCTTCGTGGTATCGGTATCGAGGCAAGTTTATACTTGTTCAGTTTATAATATTTGATGAATGGTTTCGTTTTCATTTCATTTATAATTCGTATAGCAATGTTGTTAGAAATGTAAGTTGTCGGGATAATGGTTTGTATATCGTGCTCTGGTTGTATTAAATCATAAGGTATATGATTTAATTGTGTTCAAGGAAGACGTAAGTTATCTTTGGTCAAGGATATAGAATATCGGATATCGAGGATAGTTATCGTGATGACATAAATATCGGGATAAAGGTTTATTGGTATTGAATGGATGGTACCTTATTTGAGATTATTTGTATAACTGTGTATTCGTTCAGGGATGTTGTTCGTGGAAAGGATGTTGTCTTCGACTTTGAGGTAATTTATGCATTGTTCAGTTATGAGATAATTATTATGTTGAGTTGTTGTATATGTTGACGTTGAGGTTTCGTGTAATGAGTTCCATATCGGTTATTCGTTGAGGGATGTTGATCCCAGGTGTTGTATTGAGATCGTAGATCATGTTGGTCATTCATTTGGGGATGATGATCCCCGGATTGATGTTTTGGATCTTGACTAGTCATGACGACTTTTCATGGTCGGTCTGGTGTTGTTCACTTCGGTGAGTCTTGTGATCCTTATTGTATATGTCTTTCTTTGAGTTTCGTTGTCATGTTGCATCGTGACATATCCGAGTCATATCTGCGTGCCGATTGGTTATTGTGTAGGATTTTTAGCCGGGCACATGATGGTTATGTGTTGATATTTCCACATTGAACCGTGCACACGAGACGTAGTTCGTGAGGCTAATTAGGTACAAGACCACACGTGTATGTGATCAATACCCGGGGTGGCTTGTGCACGGACACAATAAACGATCGGTCGTACTATGATTTCCATCTATGAGCCATCTTGTATGGTCGTTCATCCTCCATTCATGGTTGGGTATGTTCGACGGTTTACAATTGGTTGTTCATACGCCCGAGGGGTATGTTTCGACAGTCGAGGTTATTTTCTTGAGATCCATTATTGTTGATCGTTTGGAGTTTACCTTGTTGATGGTATTCTCGGTTATTGTTGGTCCTTTGTTGATCATTTGGAGTTTACCTTGTTGATGGTATTCTCGGTTATTATTGATCATTTGTTGATCGTGTCGGAGTTATCATGTTGATGGTAATCTCGGTTATCGTTGATCCTTTGTTGGTCGTATTGGAGTTATCATGTTGATGATATTCTCAGTTGAGGTATTGGTTGATCATTGTTATTGATCGTATAAGCATTCGGGTTGTACGTCGATGTTCGGGATTTGTTATCATTATCATGTGGTAGTTGATCTACAGATATGTTGTGTATTATTGGTTTATACATGTTGAGATTTGATTGTGTAATCCGACGGACAGGATTTGGCACAGACTGGATTATTACCGCATTTATGAGTTTTGATGATGTTTTGAGGATTATTGGTATTTTTGGAATACAGTACAGATAATTATTGTTGAGTTCATTTCGTCATTTGAGGATGCGAAATGTGGATTATGGTAAGGATTGGATTATTATGGATTGGTAAGGTTATAACGGTAAGATTACTTTGGTAGTATTCTTACTACATTATTACATTGGTATGTAATTATTTATGATGATGTGATCGGTATCATTATTGAGTATTGTGGCTGACCCCGTCGTGGGCTTTATTTTTCGGTACTCGGAGATCGAGCTAGTAGCGGTCGTGAAGGGATGAGCTTCCGATGTGATCTTGTTTGTGGCTTGTTTTGAGAGAATTGAGTATTCTATTTCGGTCATTTATTTCCATTGCAAATGTGTATTTTGAATTGCATTTATCTGCTGCGTGTGTATATTTCAAAATAGCTTTTCGGTATCTTTATCCATTGCGTGTGTGTATTTTTAAATGGCCCTTTTGGCACTTTGCGAACTTGGGTTATTTTCACAAATGCTTTTTCCCAATTATTTTTGATACGTTTAAGTGGCGGCTTAACGTACATTTTGATCTATCGAGATTTGGCACTTCGCCTTGTATTTTCAAATGGTATTTTATGACGGTATTTCAAAATTATGTTTTTGAAAATATTTGAGTATTTGCAAAATATTACCGTCATCATCCTTTTGGCATTTTGAATTGGTTTTGTAAACGGTTTTTAGCACGGTGGGTTAGCGCGGGACCCACTAGCTGTAATATCCGGATGGTTTTGGGGTGTTACGAAGATGGTATCGAGCTTGGGTTTTGTGAAACCCGGGCGTGTGAGTTATGTGGCTCTCTGTGCGGTAGTAGCGTGATTTTGAAAATGAGCTTTTTGACTTTTGAGTCAAATCGATTTTGGAGTTTCCAAAATTTTTGAGATCTTTTCAAACTACTATTTGTGATATTCGTGTGTTTTGATTGTGTTGAGACTTCGTGTGGGAGTCGTGTGCTAGTATCACGGAGATCATCGGCTTCACGCACTGTAAGTATATTGGTTTGGTTATTTCGCTTGTGGCGACGGTTGATTGTTTTTGTGATGAGTTGGAAGTTTTGGATTTATCATTGTTGGTGACAGTCGCAAGTTTCGAGGACGAAACTTATTTTAAGGGGGTAGTATGTAATACCCGAATTTTCGATATAAATTTTTCGCGTTATTTTATTCGAGATATCTTTGTATAGCTTGGTATCTATACGGTATGGATAAAATAAATTGAGAACCAAAAGCGACTATCTTGGTGTGATTATCGCTTTTGATTGTGAGATATATTCGGGATATGTTGTATCGAGTTGAACTGATTTGGATATCGTATACCGTATGAGAATATTTTTGGGTTGAGTATATGTGTATTCGGATGCCGTATGTTCGTATTTGTTACGTCAAGACGTTGGACAGGAATTGCTGTAAATGGCTAAGTATGGAAGCCATTACGTACGTTATGTGTTGAAGCTTACGTACGTTAAATTGGTATAGTTACGTACGTTATGGCCGAGACATTACGTACGTAACATGGGAATCAGATGATCGAGTCGTGGTCGGTAGGTGGGACCCTGTGTCGGCTGCTTTCGGCGGAGGATGTGGACAGCGAGTCAACCTCGGCCATTACGTACGTTATGTATGGCATATTACGTACGTAATGTGGGTGGTACTGTAGCAAGTCAACGTATGTATTACGTACGTTATGGTACAAGATTTACGTACGTAAGGAAGTGCCCAAAATGAGTCAGTTAACTCTGGACTTTCGTTACGTACGCTACCAAGGTCAGATAGCGTACGTAATGGTGTGTTACGTACGTTAACTATGGAAGGTTACGTACGTAACGAACATATTGTTTTATAAATGGACGCACGTCTTTCATTTCACTTCAGCATTTCTCTTCGTTTTTCATCTCCAAACATTGAGAGAGGGATATTTTGGCTCTCCTAATTCGATTTTGAGCTTGAGGGCTTGGATTTGGAGTTTGGATATGGAGTTATTGATGATTCTTGAAGTGATTTCTTGTGTATTCCATCTTCTAAGAGGTATGTTGGATAATCCTCCTTTTCATTTCGGATTTTTTTCTGATGTTGTTATTGATAAATGATTTGTATGAAGATGATTAAGATGTTGTTGTTTCGATTCTTGAGGTTATATGAGGTGTATGTTGAAGGAAGATGATGATATGTTGGATTATGTCTTGATTATGTTGCTATGATTATGGAATCCTAGAGTTCTTGATGTCCTTGGTAGTATTGTTGCGATTTTTGATGTTAGGAAAATCATATGTTGAAGAACATGATGATATATACCTTGAACTATGATTAAAGATTGGTTAGATGTTAGAAAACATCGGATTATGTTGTTTTATGGATTATGAACGCGAATTCGGATGATTCGTGTTCTTGAAGAACTCGTGAGTTATACATGATTATTGGGAAGATTTCGGAGAATGGAAATATTTGAAACCTTTGGAATATGGTTATTTATGATGTTTAATTAATCGGATCGTCGGATTGATAATGATAACCGTAATTGGTTTATATTATGAATTTACAAGGAGGAAACTTGTATCCGTATTTAAGATTGAGTTTGGAATCGGTAATGTTAGACCCTTGTTGGTTTAAATTGATTATTGATATGATCTTCGGATTGTGGAATCGTATTTTGGTTTTGAGTTCGTGTTTGATTGGTTTGGGTTGTTTGGATATGTGTTTAATCGGGATATTGTAGAACCATTGTTGATCGGTTATTGATTGTTATTTGTGATCATCGAGTTATGGCTTGTATCGTGGATATGGGTTCGTATTTGTTGAGTTGGATTATTTGGTATTATGTATATGATCGAGGTTTCGTTGAACCGTTGAGTTTGTTGGTTGAGTATGTCAGTTATTGATTGTTATCGGATTGTTGTTAATTGATTATTGCAATAGGTTGTGATGTTTTGATCGTGGATTATGACCGTTGTGTTGCGGTTGAGGTCGAAGAGTTCGTGTATTGCTTTGTTCGGGGCTGAGGAGCTCGTGGACGAAGGCAGTGGATTTTGGTAACGGCTTCGTGGTATCGGTATCGAGGCAAGTTTATACTTGTTCAGTTAATAATATTTGATGAATGGTTTCGTTTTCATTTCATTTATAATTTGTATAGCAATGTTGTTAGAAATGTAAGTTGTCGGGATAATGGTTTGTATATCGTGCTCTGGTTGTATTAAATCATAAGGTATATGATTTAATTGTGTTCAGGGAAGACGTAAGTTATCTTTGGTCAAGGATATAGAATATCGGATATCGAGGATAGTTATCGTGATGACATAAATATCGGGATAAAGGTTTATTGGTATTGAATGGATGGTACCTTATTTGAGATTATTTGTATAACTGTGTATTCGTTCAGGGATGTTGTTCGTGGAAAGGATGTTGTCTTCGACTTTGAGGTAATTTATGCATTGTTCAGTTATGAGATAATTATTATGTTGAGTTGTTGTATATGTTGTACGTTGAGGTTTCGTGTAATGAGTTCCATATCGGTTATTCGTTGAGGGATGTTGATCCCAGGACTGTTGTATTGAGATCGTAGATCATGTTGGTCATTCATTTGGGGATGATGATCCCAGGATTGATGTTTTGGATATTGACTAGTCATGTCGACTTTTCATTGTCGATGCATTGTTGTTCACTTCGGTGAGTCTTTTGATCCTTATTGGATATGTGTTTCTTTGAGTTTCGTTGTCATGTTGCATCGTGACATATCTGGAGTCATATCTGCGTGCCGATTGGTTATTGTGTAGGATTTTTAGCCGGGCACATGATGGTTATGTGTTGATATTTCCACATTGAACCGTGCACACGAGACGTAGTTCGTGAGGCTAATTAGGTACAAGACCACACGTGTATGTGATCAATACCCGGGGTGGCTTGTGCACGGACACATTTCCGGATCGGGCGTACTATGATTTCCATCTTTGAGCCATATTGTTTGGTCGTTCATCCTCCATTCATGGTTGGGTATGTTCGACGGTTTACAACTGGTTGTTCATACGCCCGAGGGGTATGTTTCGACAGTCGAGGTTATTTTCTTGAGATCCATTATTGTTGATCGTTTGGAGTTTACCTTGTTGATGGTATTCTCGGTTATTGTTGGTCCTTTGTTGATCATTTGGAGTTTACCTTGTTGATGGTATTCTCGGTTATTATTGATCATTTGTTGATCGTGTCGGAGTTATCATGTTGATGGTAATCTCGGTTATCGTTGATCATTTGTTGGTCGTATTGGAGTTATCATGTTGATGATATTCTCAGTTGAGGTATTGGTTGATCATTGTTATTGATCGTATAAGCATTCGGGTTGTACGTCGATGTTCGGGATTTGTTATCATTATCATGTGGTAGTTGATCTACAGATATGTTGTGTATTATTGGTTTATACATGATGAGATTTGATTGTGTAATCCGACGGACAGAATTTGGCACAGACTGGATTATTACCGCATTTATGAGTTTTGATGATGTTTTGAGGATTATTGGTATTTTTGGAATACAGTACAGATAATTATTGTTGAGTTCATTTCGTCATTTGAGGATGCGAAATGTGGATTATGGTAAGGATTGGATTATTATGGATTGGTAAGGTTATAACGGTAAGATTACTTTGGTAGTATTCTTACTACATTATTACATTGGTATGTAATTATTTATGATGATGTGATCGGTATCATTATTGAGTATTGTGGCTGACCCCGTCGTGGGCTTTATTTTTCGGTACTCGGAGATCGAGCTAGTAGCGGTCGTGAAGGGATGAGCTTCCCGATGTGATACTGGCTGTGGCTTGTTTTCAGAGAATTGAGTATTCTATTTCGGTCATTTATTTCCGCTGCAAATGTGTATTTTGAACTGCATTTATCCGCTGCGTGTGTATATTTCAAAATAGCTTTTCGGTATCTTTATCCGCTGCGTGTGTGTATTTTTAAATGGCCCTTTTGGCACTTTGCGAACTTGGGTTATTTTCGTCAAATGCTTTTTCCCAATTATTTTTCGGTACGTTTAAGTGGCGGCTTAACGTACATTTTGAACTATCGAGATTTGGCACTTCGCCTTGTATTTTCAAATGGTATTTTATGACGGTATTTCAAAATTATGTTTTTGAAAATATTTGAGTATTTGCAAAATATTACCGTCATCATCCTTTTGGCATTTTTGAATTGGTTTTGTAAACGGTTTTTAGCCTGGTGAGTTCCGGCGCGGGACCCACGGCGCTGTAATATCCCGGATGGTTTTGGGGGTGTTATAGTGGGGACCACAGAGGTTGGCACGAGTCTTTATTTCGGAGATAGTTCGATTGCATGGTACGCCGAAGACCATTGTTTCTGATCGAGACGGCCGTTTTGTGTCTCACTTTTGGAAAGCAGTTCATAAGGCTTTGGGGACCGAATTGAACTTCAAGATCTGACTTATCACCCGCGATGACGGATACCTGAGAGAACTATACAAACGGTGGAAGACATGCTAAGGGCATGTGCCTTAGATTGGTCAAACGATTGGGAAGTTCATCTACCGTTGATTGAATTTACTTACAACAATAGTTGGCATGCTTCTATTAAGATGGCACCGTTTGAGGCATTATACGGAAGGAGATGCAGATCGCCCCTATGCTGGGACGATTCATCGGACTTGATCGGAACAGAACCGAGTTGATCGAAAGGACTCGAGAGAAGATAGCCTTAATTCGTGAAAGGTCGCTGACCGCCTGAGTCGCGAAATCCTATGCGGACGTACGTCGTCGCCCATTGGAGTTCAATACTGGAGACCATGTACTTTTGAAGGTTTCTCCTACCCGGGGAATCTTTCGTTTCGGAAGGAAAGGAAAGCTGAGTCCGAGATATATCGGACCATTTGAGATCCTCGAGAGAGTTGGGGAGTTGGCATACAGATTAGCATTGCCGCCGTCATTGTGCCATGTTCATAACGTGTTCCACGTATCCCAGTTACGGAGATATATACCAGATCCCAGTCATATCATCGATTTCGGCGAGATCGAAGTCGAACAGGATGGGACGTTTGAAGAAAGACCAGTCAAGATACTCGAGAGTCGAGTTAAGCAACTGAGGAACAAGTCAATCGTTTTGGTCAAAGTTCAGTGGTCACGTCATGGAACGGAAGAAGCCACCTGGGAAACGGAAGCTGATATGAAGTCTAGATATCCCGAGTTATTTTCGTCTTGAGTTTCGGGACGAAACTCCTTTTTAGTAGGAGAGTATGTAATATCCGGATTTATTACAGTGTATTTCATCTGTATTCAAACCATGTATTATTTTGGATTGGTGATTTTGGTTATTGGAGAATGATATTTAGTGCATTAATATCATTATGCATAAGTATAGAAACTTGCAAAATTGGTCAAGCAACTTCGTGATAGCGCACGCTAAGAACGTATCTTAACGCGCGCTATCGGGCCATTAGTAGCGCACGCTATGCAGTTATGAGTAACGTGCGCTAAGGACTCAATTATTGAGCGGCTAGCTCATGCGCCCGGTGGACATGGGTCCGGATAAGATTCCCGCTGACGCACCCGGACAAATTCTGAAGTCAACCATTAGTAGCGCACGCTAAGGGATGCTTAGTAGCGTGCGCTAACTTGTCAAAATTGCAGAATATTATAAATGGGACATCAACCGTGTTGGCTTGCATTTCTTTCGCACTTTCCTCAATCTTGAGAGTTCAGAGAGTTGTAGTAATACTCCTATACACTTAGAACACATATTGTTGATGTTTATACATTGGTTATCACGTGGAATGTTCATGGAAGTGGAATAGCACCTTGGAAAGGCATACAACCAATCGGAGTTGGATTCTACCTTACGGTTCAGTGATTTCGTCATATTATGGTATGTTCAACCTATCACCAGTCTTAGATTTGGATTTCCAATGGATATGATGATCGTGTTAACGAGATATTGAATTTCATTAGTGAATTATTTCAACAACATCATGTTTAGAAGATTGGGATGTCTACAATTACGATATTATTGTTGGAACCTTGAAGTTGGAATCTTAGTACTTCAAATGATGAGAGAAATATTCGGAAGTTAACAATCCGTATGATTTATGTCATCTTTATGATCATGATTTGGAAAAGATGTTATAAGAACTTAAAGGAAGAATCATCTTAGGAAATATTCTTTCGTATAAGTCGGAATTGTTAGTTCACCTCGAGATGAAGTCTGAATATGTATAATGATAGTAGAACCTAATACATCAACCGAAGATCACCAACCTTGCATGAGAAATTGTAATCAAGATGGATTATGGTGTCATGATGATTATACGTATATTTGCATCTTGAAATTGATATTATCCTGGAGATCATTCATAAGAGTATGAACTTGGTATTCATGGAAGTAACATGAATTATCACGAAGAATTTCATTGTTTCATTCATGGCAAGAAGCATCTTGCCTGATAAAGCGCCATGCGATAATAGCGCACGCTATGCTATGCAATTTAACGTGCGCTATCGGCAAGAGTTAGCGTGCGCTACGTTTGGTACGTAACGCACGCTAGACCATCGACGAAGTCGATTGGCCGGTCGCTGAAAATCGACCATACATCGTTAGCGTGCGCTAGGCTTTGTTGTTTGCGCTATCGGGCGCATTTAACGCACGCTACACGAGTACTTAGCGTGCGCTAAGCTATTCGGGCAGATTACGCTTTATGAATTTTTGGCCATGAATCGAATTGTTAAACATTCATACGACGTGAGATAAATCCTATATCTTTTCTTTTGTTAAGGTTTGGTCTCGTTACGTGATTGATTGAGGAGGACGATCTTGAGTGTTCATTTTCGTGGAAGTATTGTTATTGTCTTCAAATCGAGGCAAGTACCTTAATTGTTTTATGTATTGATTTTATAAATATTGTCTTGCATGTATGTCGTTATTGTGTCCACCTCGTGTTGGTCCGACGGGATCATCGGGGATCTATGCTAGCGCATACCTGGATCATCGGACGGGTTTTTCCACCACGGGTTGGTCTGACGGGATCATCGTGGGTTCTAGGCAGTGAACGCTGGATCGATGGAATTACCATGTGTATGTATTGATATCATGTTGTGAATATCAGTTGTGTATGTTATGTTTGAGTTTCTCGTAGGAGAAGACTCGTTGGTATGTTGTCGTTTACGTTATTATTATTCTTCGTGAGTTATGAATAATATGTTGTGGTACTTGTACTAGCATCGTTGTGCTAACCCCTTCGGGGGTGAACATTTTGTTTGTGTTCAGGATCCAGGAGAGCGGGGAAACAACCACTGGAACTGTATGACGACGAGGGTGCAGAGTGATGTCCCGACCGGGTTTATTTATCTGTTGTTTATTCGTTATTTCAATAAGTACTCGAGTACGAAGTCGTTTGTGATGTTTTGAATTTGGTGATGTATTATTGAGTTCTGTTGAACAATTGTACTATTTCTGTATTTGGTCAGAATTGATGTACTGTAATTCCGTTATTTCTATTCGTCAGTATCCTTTTATACTTGTTCAATTCTTCAGCCTTGTAAATCCTTATGTAAAGGATTTACGGTGCTGTAATATTCCCGAATATATCGGGGGTGTTACAGATATTCCATCGGAAAACCCACACAATAGAGTTCCAAAATCTCAATATATAAACTCCAACTAAAAACTCCTTTTCCACATATGACTCGCAACGTCAATTATTATTCCATCCTGGATCACCTCAAATATGCTATGCCAAAACATTGAAATAATCAACAAATCAAACATGCGAAAGACTTCGCGAGAAGTTTCATTTGAACAAGTAAACTAAAACTGCGAAAGGCAGAAATGAAATAGATAAAGATTGATAAAGTGTTTTACAAATCTCGGGAGTTTTAGAAAACATGAAAAAGCCTTTTTGAAACATTAGGGTCTCGACCCATATTTCGTTCCACATTACAAGAAGTTTAAAAAGTATAAAATCCTTTTGGACCTCAAGTCCTCAGTTATAAAACTATCTCAAAATCGATTGATACTCGACCCAAAAATCATTTTCCGTAAAACATTCATGAAATATTCATTTTGAAAAGTATCATTTTCAAATGCTCAAAAGCAGTTCATATATCACAAAATGAACTAACATGACTACATGTTCTTCTCAACAATCCATAGTCCTTCTCCCGAATAAATAATTCCGTTCCAAAACTCAACCGACATATGTATTTCCAAAACCATAACTTCTCAAGATCATCAATCATGTCCCAACTCTGTCACCTCATACTGTAACGCATAATATTCTGCTGAATTTCAAAGCATATCAACTTAGAACGGCAATAAATCTCAATACAATTCAAGAATTCAAATACTTACAGATCGTGAAGACGATGAATCCCCGTGAAACTGGCAGATGTCTCGACTCAAGAAAATACTCGACACAGATATTTTCAAAACATACGTTTTGCAAACTCAGTGCAACTCAAGCACACAATACATCACGTTAACACCATTTGGAAAAATGTTTACAACAACCCTAATACCACACTGGTAAATCACATAACGCACAAGCCCGAGCGAACAACAAAAACTCAAGGCTCTAGAATTAGTCAATTGACAACTCGAATGACGCAACAAAACACGACCCAACTCGTCCCAAATGCCTAGGTTTTCTCAACCTAAGCTCCGATACCATAATCTGTAACACCCCCAGATTTAACCAGGAATATTACAGCGCCGTGGGCCCCGAGATGGAACCCACAAGGCTAAAGGAAATTTTCGCAAACATTTAAAAATGCACAAGATGCCAACTACGGTACTATCTTTAAAACATTTGAAGACTATATACAATCTGTTTATCAAAACCGTCGTAAAATATCATTTCTAAAAGGGCAAGGCCAAACGGCCGAAACTCAATAGTTTAGAAAAAGATTTCCAAAGTAACTCAAATTACCAGAAACAAAAGGTCATTTTAAAATACTCACGCAGCGGAAAAGACAATAGTTAAAAGTACTCTAGCAGCGGAAATACAGCAATTGATCAGGAAACTCAATACAAAAACATGTCCTAGCCAGTATCCTCCGGGAAGCTCATCTCTCCACGAACGCTACAAGCTCGATATTTCAAGAACCTAAAAAGAAAGCCCACGATGGGGTCAACCATAATATCCAACAATGATAATCGTCACATCACATCAATAATTACATACCAAAGAGAATACAAAATAAGAGTACGACCAATGTAATCTTATCGTCATAACTCTACCAAAATTCACCTCTCGTACTGTGTCTCAAACAATACCCCAAAATCCTCAAAACATCATCATAACTCACTGTTACGAAAATCTACTAAATCTGTTCAACCCAAATCCGTCGGGTGAGATCATCAAGTCTCAACACGAAAACCGATTGTCCATCAAAGACAAATACCAAGGGAAATACGGAACATACCTCGAACATACACAATACCCCAACAATCATATCGTTCTAATCCAAGATCAGATCAAAGAAACATACGGGCACAGTACTAACACAAGACCTACAAATGCATACTCATATGACAACGTCAATATGCTCAAAAAGAATAACAATGTATACTCAATGGCAATCCCATGATCTAGCGCCCTCAGCATAGATCCCAAGATGATCATACAAGATCAACACGAGGTGGATAACCAATAATATACATACAACAACACATATAAAACCAACGATGCGAATCCACATGATTCCATCAACACGACACTGGGTAATCCAATGATCCAACGCCCTCAGCATAGAACCCAAGATGATCCCGTCGGACCAACATGAGGTGGAAAAACCGATCCAATGATCCAGCGCCCTCAGCATAGATCCCAAGATGATCCCGTCGGACCAACACGAGGTGGACATCTGATCCAGCGCCCTCAGCATAGATCACACGATCCCATCGGATCAACACAACACAAACAACACAATTATGCATACACATATGCAAATCAAAATGTTCATCAACATGAACAACAGAACATGAACGACAATATGACAAATCAACTAAGACGGCCTCATGTTCAACAACATGAAGGACAATATGCATGATCAAATCACTAATACTAACCGAACCGATATAAGATACTTATCCCAAGTCCTTCGGAAGCAATCTCGATATCAAACCATCACCGACGATTATCCGCAATGCTAGGCAATCCAAACGTACCATGGACTACAGATACTCATATCCTCGTCTTTATCACAACGTATTCTCGATACCCAATTATGCCAATAACCAAAGTAAATCATATACATTATGATTTAACTCCCAGAATCATAAATTAACATAAACTCCAAATCTCTAGGGTCTACAATAATAATCATTGCTATATGCATTATAGACGGAATGAAACTGAAACCATTCATTAAACATTATAACTGAGCAAGTAATAACTTGCCTCGATACCGACAAGACGATGATGAAGCCGCTACCAATTACAATACCTTCGTCTACGAGCTCCTCGGCCCCGACCGAAGCAATTCACGAACATACTCGAACACGACCGCAACATCGGGTTATAATCACCGATCAATAATCTCAACCTATCGAAGTAATCAAATAACACATATCCGATAACAATTAACAACCGACACGACCAACCAAATCATCTCAACGATTCAACGATATCTACAATACAAACTAAAACTCGATGATCATAATCAATCAATACAATCGATCAATAAACCCCAACGGTTCCACAACTATCCCGATTAGACACAAGTCCGGATAATCCAATTCAAACAATTACGAATTCATAATCACAATGCGATCATGGGTACGAACGTAAAGGAAATCATATTCGACGATCAATCACAATCTTTCCGGGTTCCAAATTGATATTGTGATTCTTATTTCATCAAGAACATATGAATTCTATCACTACGAGCAACGAACATTCGATCTTCATATATAAAAATACCGATAATTCAACATACGATCGTCTTGCTATGTTAAATTCATCAAAAGTTCCTCAAGAACACTAAGGGATTCGAACTCATGTTCATAACCATAAAAACAACATAATTCGATATCCTTTAACATGAAGATAATCTTCCAATTCGTAATCCAAGACATGAATCATCGTATTCTTCAATATACACTCTACATAACCTCAAGGATTGTAACAACAACTCCCTAATCATTATCATACGGATCAAATACGGATAATAATACCAAGAACATCAAGAACTCTATGATTTCATAATCATAATCAACATATTCAAGGTATAAACCATCATATCACCATCTTCCTTTCGACATATAATTCATATAACCTCAAGAATTGAAACAACATCTTAATCCTCTTCATACGAATCATTTATCAATAACAACATCAAAAATCCGAAATGAAAAGGAGGATTATCCAACATACCTCTTAGAAGATGAAAAACACTAGAAAACACTTCAAGAATCATCCATAGCTCCATATCCAAGCCTCAAATCCAAGTCCTCAAGCTCAAAATCGACTTAAGAAGGCCAACATCTCTCTCTCTCTCAAAGTTTGGAGACGAAAAACGAAAAGGAAAGCTGAAGTGAAATGAAAGACGAACTTTATTATATTAAACTGCATAACTCATTACGTACGTTATCCTTCATCATTAACGTACGTAATGCACTTTAGCGTACGCTATTCGTCCTACATAGCGTACGTAATCATCATCCCAGAACTAACTGAACTGTTTTGTTAACATGCTTACGTACGTAATGTTTCCTTCATAACGTATGTAACATGTACGATGACTTCCTACAGTACCACCCACATTACGTACGTAATACGCCATGCATAACATACGTAATGGCCGGGGTTGACTCGCTGTCCACATCCTCCACCGAAAGCTGCCGACACAGGGTCCCACCTGCCGGCCATGACTCGATCGTCTGATTCCCATGTTACGTACATAATGTCTCGGCCATAACATACGTAACTCTTGTGATTTAGCGTACGTAAGTCTTCAACATTAGCGTACACTAAGTATTCTATACTTAGCCAATTTCAACTGTTACCGCCTGTCTCGACATACCGAAAACACATATACACTTACTGAATACATATACTGAATCCAATAGTATTCTCATACGATATACCTCATATCAAAAGTGCGATGAACTGATACACGATATCCTCAATTGTAATTGTCTACCAAATACGACAATTATACAAGTACAGTTGCCTCAGTCTTTCTATTATTTTATCCATACGGCACAGATTCCATCCTGTACAATATAGCTCGGATAAAATAACATTAAACAATCGCACTAGAATTTCATGATATTACATTCTACCCCACTTAAAATAAGTTTCGTCCTCGAAACTTGCAATCCGTTACAAAGACAAACAAATCGTTCAACAAAATATGCCGAAATCAATACGACAACGATCAATCATCATTATTAGTGAATAACCAAAACCGCATACTTACAACTGCACAATGTCGACGATCTCCTGATATATTAGCGAGTGACTCACTGTAAAGCCTCAATATGCTTACAATCACAATTCCATGAGTCTAAACAAAATTATATCATCATTAGATGAAATAATCTATCCGTGACAAATCTTGTTTGCCTGACCGCATGATCAAGTTTCAATTCCGATAAAACGAATAATATCCGATATATCTGTGAAACAACTGTCCAAAACAATGACAATCAATCCCAAAACATCGACACAGAATTCGAATGCTTATACGATCATTAACAATGATCAACCAACTAACTGACCGAGAAAATCATCGATAAGATATCTCCAATACGATTAATCTAATGGTCAAAACACAATTGAGAATATCATCAACAGGATAAACTCCAATATGACCAACCAGAGGTCAAAACACAGTCAAGAATATCATCAACATGAGAAACTCTAATATTACCAACGAATGAGCAACAATAATCGGGAATACCTTCACACGGTAATTTCCAACACGATAACCAAAGAAGCACAGAAACAGATATACGGAAGAGCAAAATTCTCGAAACGCTAAACAAATCACATACAGTGGATCTCAACGAAACACATCCGGTTGGTGAACATACCCCTCGGCATACGAACACCCAATCAAGACGACGAAAATAACCAATCATATCTGGAGTGGAAACGACCGCTCAACATCTAAAACAACCAACATGGGGTCACCATTCGCAAATCTACAAAAGAAATCATTCAAAAATCGCTATGGTAAAAATCGCGCTACTACCATACCAATGGAATTACATAGCACATATGCCCCGATTTCGCAAAATCCAAAGTTCCAAAATTACATCCTATGCATGAATCTACAACACGCAGCATATTTCTCTTATCCGATAAATCAACCGATCATCCTTGGATAACCAAACGACCATACCAAAGTTCGGATCCCTATTCATCGTTCCACACTGATATATTATCCAGTTCGTGAGTCACACTCACAACTTCACCACGATATGTAATATACACTAAATGCATATGGTTATCAATCACATTTTCAAAACCAGTTTGAAATCACATAGTCTCGTCCAGAAGACAAATTTTCAAAAGTTCTTTCAACAATTTCAAAACTCAAAACATAAATTTTGGTAAGACAACAAAATCAATTTTCGAAAAAATTAAACTGGCTCGCTAATGCCAAGTATTCGATAACAGATTCCTTCGAATCCACACGATTTCGAAGTTTTAAAATGAAAACTATGCAAATGATTGACCACATTCATACGCCTGTATACCAATTCGGTTCGTCACCAATATCCACTGATATTCCATCGGAAAACTCACACAATAGAGTTCCAAAATCTCAATATATAAACTCCAACTAAAAACTCATTTTCCACATATGACTCGCAACGTCAATTATTAATCCATCCTAGATCGCCTCAAATATGTTATGCCAAAACATTGAAATAATCAACAAATCAAACACGCGAAAGACTTCCCGAGAAGTTTCATTTGAACAAGTAAACTAAAACTACGAAAGAAAGAAACGAAATAGATAAAGATTGATAAAGTGTTTTAAAAATCTCGGGAGTTTTAGAAAACATGAAAAAAGCCTTTTTGAAACATTAGTGTAATATTCGCAATTTCAGATTTCCGGTAATTTTCTTTTTTCGGCGGAGGTCCGTTTTGACGACTCGCTTGGGACCATTTCATCATTCTGAGAATGATTAATTCTGAACTTTTTGTCACCCGAGTTCGTTTCGGTATTGTTTTGTTGAGTACCATGTTTTCTTAACGACTTTTCCGCACTCGAGTTTGATTCTTGTGAATCTCATCCGAAATTACTGTTTCGAGTTTCCCGTAAGTCCATTTAACTTTTTTAGACGTGTTGTGAACTTCGGTTTGGTTATTCGATCACGTATCGTGATTTTCGGACGTTTTGGGCCATTTTCGTAATTTCCCAAAGTTTGGGGTAATTACCTTCCGTTGTCGAATTTCGAGCCTTCGGGTGGTCGGAATCGTGTGTTCTCTTAGCTCTTAGATTCGTCTTTGCGAGTACTTCGTGACCGTATCTTCGATTCGTATTCAGGTTCGGGTTTTGGTGTCGTTTTCTTGAGTTCAGTGTTATTAAACGACTTTTCCAAGTATGAGTCGAATTTGTAAAATCACCATAAATCCTTGGAAACTCCAAAGATTTTGAATCTTTTCAATATTATAGAGCATCAAGTTAGCTATCTAATGGTTCAAACGGTGAGTCAATCGGAGTCCGGACGAGAGAGTTATGGTCGAAATAGCTCAGACACTCATTTTCCAATTTTGGCCGAGCAGCCTGTACCCTGTGCCGCGGCACACTTAGGCTGGGCCGCGGCACACAGGGCAGATTAGCCTATTTCTGCGGATTTTGTGAGATGAATGCTCATTTCATCTCTTCCTTCATTCCTTCTTCTCTTGGGCGATCTTGTGGGCGATTTTTGGGCGGTTTGGTATCATCAATCCCAGAGAACTTCATATTCTTCAAGTTCTTGGTATGGATTAACTACACCAACAATTGTTCTTCATCATTAATCCAAGGTAAATTCTTGAAACCTTACTTTTGGGTGAATTGGGGGTTTTTGTTCGTTTTGTCCGATTTAACCGTAATAACTTAGAGTTGTGATGTATTGATGATTAATTAGATGTATACTATCATTTCCCTTGTTATTCCATGGTTGGATCGTTTCGATTCGTTGTTTTGGTCGAGTTCTTAGTCAACGCCTTGAAGGTGTCCGACAAAAGGTCTTAGAGGGGTTTTCGGGCGTTCTACGATTATTCTTCCTCGTATGATCGATGATTTATTGATTATATGTTGTTAGGGTCGAGTTTCTTGTGAAGAACTCGAGTCGGAACCCTTCCGTTCGTTGCCTTCTTCGGGGTTCGAGCTTCCCGGTCGAACCATGTTCTTCGGAGCATTCGGTAGCGGTTATTAAGGCAAGTATCTTATTATACGACTTGTATATTGCGACTAGTAATTACGTATGATATGTATGATGATTTTGCTTGCCTTCGTAATTATGTTCCGTTTGAGTTGGTTGTGTTTTCCGTAATTTGAAGGCTTTGCGATAATAGTGTTATATTAGTATACGTGTTAGGCGTTGTGCCATTTGTGCAGGATTCGACGTACATATGGGATGGTTGTACACTCGGTTGTGCAATGTATTGTCTACCGAACGTGTGTTATGTTGGTTATGTGTCGTTGATTGATGATAGTTGTTGCGAGTGTTGAGATTGTGTTATGTGCGTGGGATGTACGATTTTGTGGTGATCAATGTGATTGATTAATTGTGCTCATTGTTGTATGTAATGTGAATGTGAATATGAATATGTGTGTGACCGCTAAGTTCACTCGTGTTGGTTCGACGGGACCTACGAGGATTCGTGGCAGTGGACTACGGGGTCAGAACTTAGTGAGGTACTGAGGTCCAATCGTTTGAGTCCGACGAGGCCTACGATAACGCATGGCAGTGGACCATGAGTTTCGGACACAGTACGTCCAACCGGGTGAGCTCGACGGGGCTTACGGTGACACGTGGCAGTGGACTACGGTGTCAGGACTGTGTGTGTGATTGTTGTGATTGATATAGTCCGTGCGGGTTGTTAAGCCTACGGAGATACGTGACAGTGGATCACGGTGTCGGAATTGGTTACGTCTGGTTAATAGTCCGTGCGGCTTGTCGAACCTACGGAGATACGTGACAGTGGATCACGGTGTCAGAATTGATTATGTTTGTTTAATTGTGCGTGGTGTAGTCCGTGCGGGTTGTTGAACCTACGGAGACACGTGACAGTGGATCACGGTGTCATGAGCATGATTATTTTCAAATCAAAGTTTTGAAAGGAAAAGTTTTATGAAAATAAACGTTTCCCGTATTGTAAACTGCTGAGTTATGAAACAAGATTTGGATTAAGGCCCTAAAGTTTTTCGAAAGGTTTTGTAAATTGGGACTCGAGGTCCAAAAGAATTTATGCTTTAAAAATTCCCGAGATGATAATCTTATTTTCGAATGCTTCATAGCTTATCTTCCCTTGTGAAAACCTCCCGGGAATATTTTGATACTTGATTATTATATTGGATTCACGATTATTATTTGCTTGTTACATTTCGTATGATTTGATACTTGCACTAGTAAAACAGTGGAGTTTTACTAACCCCCGAGTAATCGGGGTGGATGTCTGTTTTGCATCCGGTACATGCGGATTCAGGGGAGCGATCACAGGATTGGCACAAGAGGATGACGAGTGCGATACTAATCATGAGTCGAGAGTTGTTTTGATTTTTGTTGTGTTGTCGAGTTGATTTGGTCTTATTGTATTGTATTTCGACCCCGTGTGGGTAATGTCGTTTAAGTCGCTTTTGTTGATTAGGTTGTGTGACCTCATGGCCCTGTGTATTCACGTGTAAGTGACCATAGCAGTCTGTATTATTTTATTGTTTGACCACAGTCGGGCAAGCATTTGGTTGTTTATGGATGTTTAGCCTGGTAGATCCTTGTGGAAAGGGTCTACGGCGTGTAATATTCCCATATGGTTTTGGGGGTGTTACATTTATGGTATCAGAACTTAGGTTACGGAAACCTAGGCTGTCGGGTCGAGTCGAGTCGTGGTTTGTCGAGTAATGTGTTGTCTTGTCGTTCGAGTCGTCAGGTGACAACTTGAGTTGTGCGTAGTCACAACGTGTCGGATATGTTTGTCGGATGAGATCAGTATCGTGGGCGACCGTCATCTCCGTGCAGTCTGTGGACGTAAGTCTCCTCTTTTATGCGAAGTACCTGTGTATCATGATTGTATCTAAATGAGTTAATTGCGGTGCATAATTTTATTTGCAGGGTGTTGTGAATATAGTTGTATTTAATACGTGTGACATATTGTATATGTATAAAACTGGGCCTATTGTTGTTTTACCTTTGAACCACTGTGAGGGGTGGTATGGTGTGAAAATTGAGAACCTTGTTGGGTTTCGAATAAGGTATCGACGATTGAGTTCGTGAGAAACTCCGAGCAATGGTTTTGTTGTATGTTTAAACTAGATGCTATAAGATGTATTCAATTGGATTGTGCATGTTGGACTGTATTCCTTTTTCCGCTGCGTGAGTTCTTTTGTAATGGCTTTCGGTATTTTTCCGGCTGAGTTTTATTTCGAAAATCGATTCCCTTAACCGAGTTTTTGGCATCATGGCCTTGATCGTTTTGGCGAAATTCTTATGACGGTATTTAGTATTTTGTAAATGGATTTTGTGAGTTTTTGAAATATTACCATCATCGACCTTTTTGGTGTTTTGTAAATGGTTTTTAGCCTGGTGGGTTCCGACGCGGGACCCACGACGCTATAATGTTCCGTGTAATTATATGAAAATTTTGGGCATTCTAGCCCATTGAATTATCTTTGAAAGCTTTGAGTACCTTAGAAAATAAATTTCGAGATGTACTTTTAAAATAAATTATTTTCTCTTGGTACATCCAAGGTGCCACAACATGTTTCACGATTCTTCTACCTCGAGGACCAAAATGTTTTGAGATATTTCCAATATTTTAGAAACACTTTTACTTAGACCCGAGGGTTGAATATTTCCGAAAGTTTTTCACGAAAAGAAAGTGTCCTCATTTTTATCGAATGCGAAATAGTTTTCCAAAGTCTCGATAACGATGTTTCACGTTTGTACTTTTTGAAAGGTGATACTCAAGATCAACCGGTGTTTTTCTAAAATTTTTTTTTTCAAAAGGTGGTTTTCGTTTTTAAAACCCATCATTTCCTGCTTGTGGTCGGTGAAGGTGTGTATGATCTTGGTATTGCTGTTAGGGTGTTATCCCTCCGAATTGTGTTTAAATTGGTGGTGTGAACGTTGAGTCGTTCGCCACGCATATGTTTTGTTAGCCCTTTGTGGGAGGTGTGATGATGATCTTTAATGTTGTCATTTCGTGGCGGCTTGCGTGTTATCGCACCTGTGTGAGCTGTTAAAGTTTGGGTTTGTACGTTTGTGTACATGTGTGATGGTTTCATGATGTTTGTAATTGTGTGCTGGTTATTGTTCGGGCTGTTAAGGTTGCTGAACGATACCGTCATTGCTGTAGTGTTTGTGTGTGTATTACTTTACGATGGTAATCGTTGTATATGATATGTGTTATGATTCCTTATTGTGCTGAGTTGGCATCTCCGCTATGTTTTTTTTGCGACGTTATGCCCCATTGTATTTTCGGTATGCCGAGCCGAGGCGTTTCAACCGTGATGTGCCGGGGCATGCACGTGTAAATTGTCCTTCTCGTCAGTAACGCGTTTCAAGTGCAGACTCGAGGGACACCGAATTCAGTTTTGCGAATTGGCTACTGAGACTTTCGGAGTTCGCGCTTCAGCGCAGATATCAGGATCGGCTCTGAGAGACCCATGGGAGATTTTCCTGTCGTATGCTTTTTGTGTTGTTACCTTGTTTCCGTTGTTGTGAATTGCAGGGACGACATTTCTTTTATAAGAGGTCGGATGTAATACACGTACTATATTTGACTTCTGCAGTTTCTCCTTCTAAATTCTATCGACTTGCACGTGTTTGTCGATACTTTTTGAACTTGTTTGATGTCTCAATTGTCATCGTTCGAACTGGTTGTGACCTTGTTTCAGATCGACCTGTTTATCATCGTGACCTTCCCGAGTTCGGTTCGATTCTTGTGAACCTTGTTTGGAAGTAATATCTTTCACTTTCTACGAGTTCTTTTAATGCCTGGAGTTGAAGTGGGGACTTCGGAGTCATTGTTCGACTGTTGTAATTCGATCATTGTTATTTGATAATTATTGTTCGATCATTGTTATTTGATCGTTGTTGTTCGATCATCGTTATTTGATCATTGTTGTTCGATCATTGTTATTCGATCATTGTTGTTCGATCATTGTTATTTGATCGTTGTTGTTCGATCGTTGTTGTTCGAACGGGGTTGTCTGACTGTTGTTGCTTGATCTCGTACTGCGAAGAATTGTCGTTCACCGTTAGTCAACTGTTTCGAGTGTGGCCAAGTGGGTCACCGAGCAGTGCATTGTGAGACCGTTGCCAAGATGTTCAGGAATTGGGTTTTCGTTCCTACTCGGGGAGTGCCTGGTGGTGTCCCGTGATGTAGTGTGTATCGTACTTCGTGCTGTAATTCGTGTAGAAATTGATATTTGTTGCGTGAACTTTTTGGTTTTGTTTGTATTCTACCATGATGTTTTATTTTAAGTTTTGGGACGAAACTTATTTTTAATAGGATAGAATGTAATGTCCGGTATTCTCGTTTTCTATTATCTTGAATTGTTTGTGTCTTGACGACGGACATTTTCTTGTTGACGAGAATCGGAGTGAATTCTATCATAATACTATATTTGTTTCTACCGCATAGTCGTTGTGGTCGGGTGCGACTTGTTGTCGCATGCGTTTCTTTGATTAAATGTGTGCATGTGATGCGTCGTTAATTGCTCGTTATTGTTTTGAATCATTGTCGGTGGCGTTGTTATGGTCGTCGTGGGGCGTGTTTTCACGCTGTATGTTCTTTCGCGTTGCTTGTAACGTTTCGCCGTTGGGCGTGATTTTTTCGGTTCTTGTGTATCTCGTTGAGTTTTTCTGGTGGGATATTGCTTCTCCCTACTTGATTTAAGTTTCGGGACGAAACTTCTTTTAAGGAGGGTAGAATGTAATATCCGCAATTTCAGATTTCCGGTAATTTTCTTTTTTCGGCGGAGGTCCGTTTTGACGACTCGCTTGGGACCATTTCATCATTATGAGAATGATTAATTCTGCACTTTTTGTCACCCGAGTTCGTTTCGGTATTGTTTTGTTGTGTACCGTGTTTTCTTAACGACTTTTCTGCACTCGAGTTTGATTCTTGTGAATCTCATCCGAAATTACTGTTTCGAGTTTCCCGTAAGTCCGTTTAACTTTGTTAGACGTGTTGTGAACTTCGGTTTGGTTATTCGATCACGTATCGTGATTTTCGGACGTTTTGGGCCATTTTCGTAATTTCCCAAAGTTTTTGGTAATTACCTTCCGTTGTCGAATTTCGAGCCTTCGGGTGGTCGGAATCGTGTGTTCTCTTAGCTCTTAGATTCGTCTTTGCGAGTACTTCGTGACCGTATCTTCGATTTGTATTCAGGTTCGGGTTTCGGTGTCGTTTTCTTGAGTTCAGTGTTATTAAACGACTTTTCCAAGTATGAGTCGAATTTGTAAAATCACCATAAATACTTGGAAACTCCAAAGATTTTGAATCTTTTCAATGTTATAGATCATCAAGTTATCTT
Source organism: Orobanche coerulescens (assembly GCA_033398695.1). Taxonomy (NCBI): domain Eukaryota; kingdom Viridiplantae; phylum Streptophyta; class Magnoliopsida; order Lamiales; family Orobanchaceae; genus Orobanche; species Orobanche coerulescens. Next base: position 70,303,585 of record CM065803.1, read on the forward strand.
TCTAATGGTTCAAACGGTGAGTCAATCGGAGTCCGGACGAGAGAGTTATGGTCGAAATAGCTGAGACACTCATTTTCCAATTTTGGCCGAGCAGCCTGTACCCTGTGCCGCGGCACACTTAGGCTGGGCCGCGGCACACAGGGCAGATTAGCCTATTTCTGCGGATTTTGTGAGATGAATGCTCATTTCATGTCTTCCTTCATTCCTCATTCTCTTGGGCGATCTTGTGGGCGATTTTTGGGCGGTTTGACATCATCAATCCCAGAGAACTTCATATTCTTCAAGTTCTTGGTATGGATTAACTACACCAACAATTGTTCTTCATAATTAATCCAAGGTAAATTCTTGAAACCTTACTTTTGGGTGAATTGGGGGTTTTTGTTCGTTTTGTGCGATTTAACCGTAATAACTTAGAGTTGTGATGTATTGATGATTAATTAGATGTATACTATCATTTCCCTTGTTATTCCATGGTTGGATCGTTTCGATTCATTGTTTTGGTCGAGTTCTTAGTCAACGCCTTGAAGGTGTCCGACAAAAGGTCTTAGAGGGGTTTTCGGGCGTTCTACGATTATTCTTCCTCGTATGATCGATGATTTATTGATTATATGTTGTTAGGGTCGAGTTTCTTGTGAAGAACTCGAGTCGGAACCCTTCCGTTCGTTGCCTTCTTTGGGGTTCGAGCTTCCCGGTCGAACCGTGTTCTTCGGAGCGTTCGGTAGCAGTTATTAAGGCAAGTATCTTATTATAAGACTTGTATCTTGCGACTAGTAATTACGTATGATATGTATGATGATTTTGCTTGCCTTCGTAATTATGTTCCGTTTGAGTTGGTTGTGTTTTCCGTAATTTGAAGGCTTTGCGATAATAGTGTTATATTAGTATACGTGTTAGGCGTTGTGCCATTTGTGCAGGATTCGACGTACATATGGGATGGTTGTACACTTGGTTGTGCAATGTATTGTCTACCGAATGTGTGTTATGTTGGTTATGTGTCGTTGATTGATGATAGTTGTTGCGAGTGTTGAGATTGTGTTATGTGCGTGGGATGTACGATTTTGTGGTGATCAATGTGATTGATTAATTGTGCTCATTGTTGTATGTAATGTGAATGTGAATATGAATATGTGTGTGACCGCTAAGTTCACTCGTGTTGGTTCGACGGGACCTACGAGGATTCGTGGCAGTGGACTACGGGGTCAGAACTTAGTGAGGTACTGAGGTCCAATCGTGCTGGTCTGACGAGGCCTACGATAACGCATGGCAGTGGACCATGAGTTTCGGACACAGTACGTCCAACCGGGTGAGCTCGACGGGGCTTACGGTGACACGTGGCAGTGGACTACGGTGTCAGGACTGTGTGTGTGATTGTTGTGATTGATATAGTCCGTGCGGGTTGTTAAGCCTACGGAGATACGTGACAGTGGATCACGGTGTCGGAATTGGTTACGTCTGGTTAATAGTCCGTGCGGGTTGTCGAACCTACGGAGATACGTGACAGTGGATCACGGTGTCAGAATTGATTATGTTTGTTTAATTGTGCGTGGTGTAGTCCGTGCGGGTTGTTGAACCTACGGAGACACGTGACAGTGGATCACGGTGTCATGAGCATGATTATTTTCAAATCAAAGTTTTGAAAGGAAAAGTTTTATGAAAATAAACGTTTCCTGTATTGTAAACTGCTGAGTTATGAAACAAGATTTGGATTAAGGCCCTAAAGTTTTTCGAAAGGTTTTGTAAATTGGGACTTGAGGTCCAAAAGAATTTATGCTTTAAAAATTCCCGAGATGATAATCTTATTTTCAAATACTTCATAGCTTATCTTCCCTTGTGAAAACCTCCCGGGAATATTTTGATACTTGATTATTATATTGGATTCACGATTATTATTTGCTTGTTACATTTCGTATGATTTGATACTTGCACTAGTAAAACAGTGGAGTTTTACTAACCCCCGAGTAATCGGGGGGTGGATGTCTGTTTTGCATCCAGGTACATGCAGATTCAGGGAGCATCACAGGATTGGCACAAGAGGATGACGAGTGCGATACTAATCATGAGTCGAGAGTTGTTTTGATTTCATTGTGTTGTCGAGTTGATTTCGCCTTATTTGTATTGTATTTCGACCCCTGTGTGGGTAATGTCGTTTAAGTCAGTTTTGTTGATTAGGTTGTGTGACCTCATCGGTCTGTGTATTCACGTGTAAGTGACCATAACGGTCTGTATTATTTTATTGTTTGACCCTGGTCGGGCAAGCATTTGGTTGTTTATGGATGTTTAGCCTGGTAGATCCTTGTGGAAAGGGTCTACGGCGTGTAATATTCCCATATGGTTTTGGGGGTGTTACATTTATGGTATCAGAACTTAGGTTACGGAAACCTAGGCTGTCGGGTCGAGTCGAGTCGTGGTTTGTCGAGTAATGTGTTGTCTTGTCGTTCGAGTCGTCAGGTGACAACTTGAGTTGTGCGTAGTCACAACGTGTCGGATATGTTTGTCGGATGAGATCAGTATCGTGGGCGACCGTCATCTCCGTGCAGTCTGTGGACGTAAGTCTCCTCTTTTATGCGAAGTACCTGTGTATCATGATTGTATCTAAATGAGTTAATTGCGGTGCATAATTTTATTTGCAGGGTGTTGTGAATATAGTTGTATTTAATACGTGTGACATATTGTATATGTATAAAACTGGGCCTATTGTTGTTTTACCTTTGAACCACTGTGAGGGGTGGTATGGTGTGAAAATTGAGAACCTTGTTGGGTTTCGAATAAGGTATCGACGATTGAGTTCGTGAGAAACTCCGAGCAATGGTTTTGTTGTATGTTTAAACTAGATGCTATGAGATGTATTCAATTGGATTGTGCATGTTGGACTGTATTCCTTTTTCCGCTGCGTGAGTTCTTTTGTAATGGCTTTCGGTATTTTTCCGGCTGAGTTTTATTTCGAAAATCGATTCCCTTAACCGAGTTTTTGGCATTATGGCCTTGATCGTTTTGGCGAAATTCTTATGACGGTATTTAGTATTTTGTAAATGGATTTTGTGAGTTTTTGAAATATTACCATCATCGACCTTTTTGGTGTTTTGTAAATGGTTTTTAGCCTGGTGGGTTCCGACGCGGGACCCACGACGCTATAATGTTCCGTGTAATTATATGAAAATTTTGGGCATTCTAGCCCATTGAATTATCTTTGAAAGCTTTGAGTACCTTAGAAAATAAATTTCGAGATGTACTTTTAAAATAAATTATTTTCTCTTGGTACATCCAAGGTGCCACAACATGTTTCACGATTCTTCTACCTCGAGGACCAAAATGTTTTGAGATATTTCCAATATTTTAGAAACACTTTTACTTAGACCCGAGGGTCGAATATTTCCGAAAGTTTTTCACGAAAAGAAAGTGTCCTCATTTTTATCGAATGCGAAATAGTTTTCCAAAGTCTCGATAACGATGTTTCACGTTTGTACTTTTTGAAAGGTGATACTCAAGATCAACCGGTGTTTTTCTAAATTTTTTTTTTTCAAAAGGTGGTTTTCGTTTTTAAAACCCATCATTTCCTGCTTGTGGTCGGTGAAGGTGTGTATGATCTTGGTATTGCTGTTAGGGTGTTATCCCTCCGAATTGTGTTTAAATTGGTGGTGTGAACGTTGAGTCGTTCGCCACGCATATGTTTTGTTAGCCCTTTGTGGGAGGTGTGATGATGATCTTTAATGTTGTCATTTCGTGGCGGCTTGCGTGTTATCGCACCTGTGTGAGCTGTTAAAGTTTGGGTTTGTACGTTTGTGTACATGTGTGATGGTTTCATGATGTTTGTAATTGTGTGCTGGTTATTGTTCGGGCTGTTAAGGTTGCCGAACGATACCGTCATTGCTGTAGTGTTTGTGTGTGTATTACTTTACGATGGTAATCGTTGTATATGATATGTGTTATGATTCCTTATTGTGCTGAGTTGGCATCTCCGCTATGTTTTTTTTGCGACGTTATGCCCCATTGTATTTTCGGTATGCCGAGCCGAGGCGTTTCAACCGTGATGTGCCGGGGCATGCACGTGTAAATTGTCCTCCTCGTCACTAATGCGTTTCAAGTGCAGACTCGAGGGACACCGAATTCAGTTTTGCGAATTGGCTACTAAGACTTTCGGAGTTCGCGCTTCAGCGCAGATATCAGGATCGGCTCTGAGAGACCCATGGGAGATTTTCCTGTCGGATGCTTTTTGTGTTGTTACCTTGTTTCCGTTGTTGTGAATTGCGGGGACGACATTTCTTTTATAAGAGGTCGGATGTAATACACGTACTATATTTGACTTCTGCAGTTTCTCCTTCTAAATTCTATCGACTTGCACGTGTTTGTCGATACTTTTTGAACTTGTTTGATGTCTCAATTGTCATCGTTCGAACTGGTTGTGACCTTGTTTCAGATCGACCTGTTTATCATCGTGACCTTCCCGAGTTCAGTTCGATTCTTGTGAACCTTGTTTGGAAGTAATATCTTTCACTTTCTACGAGTTCTTTTAATGCCTGGAGTTGAAGTGGGGACTTCGGAGTCATTGTTCGACTGTTGTAATTCGATCATTGTTATTTGATAATTATTGTTCGATCATTGTTATTTGATCGTTGTTGTTCGATCATCGTTATTTGATCATTGTTGTTCGATCATTGTTATTCGATCATTGTTGTTCGATCATTGTTATTTGATCGTTGTTGTTCGATCGTTGTTGTTCGAACGGGGTTGTCTGACTGTTGTTGCTTGATCTCGTACTGCGAAGAATTGTCATTCACCGTTAGTCAACTGTTTCAAGTGTGGCCAAGTGGGTCACCGAGCAGTGCATTGTGAGACCGTTGCCAAGATGTTCAGGAATTGGGTTTTCGTTCCTACTCGGGGAGTGCCTGGTGGTGTCCCGTGATGTAGTGTGTATCGTACTTCGTGCTGTAATTCGTGTAGAAATTGATATTTGTTGCGTGAACTTTTTGGTTTTGTTTGTATTCTACCATGATGTTTTATTTTAAGTTTTGGGACGAAACTTATTTTTAATAGGATAGAATGTAATGTCCGGTATTCTCGTTTTCTGTTATCTTGAATTGTTTGTGTCTTGACGACGGACATTTTCTTGTTGACGAGAATCGGAGTGAATTCTATCATAATACTATATTTGTTTCTACCGCATAGTCGTTGTGGTCGGGTGCGACTTGTTGTCGCATGCGTTTCTTTGATTAAATGTGTGCATGTGATGCGTCGTTAATTGCTCGTTATTGTTTTGAATCATTGCCGGTGGCGTTGTTATGGTCGTCGTGGGGCGTGTTTTCACGCTGTATGTTCTTTCGCGTTGCTTGTAACGTTTCGCCGTTGGGCGTGATTTTTTCGGTTCTTGTGTATCTCGTTGAGTTTTTCTGGTGGGATATTGCTTCTCCCTACTTGATTTAAGTTTCGGGACGAAACTTCTTTTAAGGAGGGTAGAATGTAATATCCGCAATTTCAGATTTCCGGTAATTTTCTTTTTTCGGCGGAGGTCCGTTTTGACGACTCGCTTGGGACCATTTCATCATTCTGAGAATGATTAATTCTGCACTTTTTGTCACCCGAGTTCGTTTCGGTATTGTTTTGTTGAGTACCGTGTTTTCTTAACGACTTTTCCGCACTCGAGTTTGATTCTTGTGAATCTCATCCGAAATTACTGTTTCGAGTTTCCCGTAAGTCCGTTTAACTTTGTTAGACGTGTTGTGAACTTCGGTTTGGTTATTCGATCACGTATCGTGATTTTCGGACGTTTTGGACCATTTTCGTAATTTCCCAAAGTTTGGGGTAATTACCTTCCGTTGTCGAATTTCGAGCCTTCGGGTGGTCGGAATCGTGTGTTCTCTTAGCTCTTAGATTCTTATTTGCGAGTACTTCGTGACCGTATCTTCTATTTGTATTCAGGTTCGGGTTTCGGTGTCGTTTTCTTGAGTTCAGTGTTATTAAACGACTTTTCCAAGTATGAGTCGAATTTGTAAAATCACCATAAATACTTGGAAACTCCAAAGATTTTGAATCTTTTCAATGTTATAGATCATCAAGTTATCTTTCTAATGGTTCAAACGGTGAGTCAATCGGAGTCCGGACGAGAGAGTTATGGTCGAAATAGCTCAGACACTCATTTTCCAATTTTGGCCGAGCAGCCTGTACCCTGTGCCGCGGCACACTTAGGCTGGGCCGCGGCACACAGGGCAGATTAGCCTATTTTTGCGGATTTTGTGAGATGAATGCTCATTTCATCTCTTCCTTCATTCCTCATTCTCTTGGGCGATCTTGTGGGCGATTTTTGGGCGGTTTGACATCATCAATCCCAGAGAACTTCATATTCTTCAAGTTCTTGGTATGGATTAACTACACCAACAATTGTCCTTCATAATTAATCCAAGGTAAATTCTTGAAACCTTACTTTTGGGTGAATTGGGGGTTTTTGTTCGTTTTGTCCGATTTAACCGTAATAACTTAGAGTTGTGATGTATTGATGATTAATTAGATGTATACTATCATTTCCCTTGTTATTCCATGGTTGGATCGTTTCGATTCGTTGTTTTGGTCGAGTTCTTAGTCAACGCCTTGAAGGTGTCCGACAAAAGGTCTTAGAGGGGTTTTCGGGCGTTCTACGATTATTCTTCCTCGTATGATCGATGATTTATTGATTATATGTTGTTAGGGTCGAGTTTCTTGTGAAGAACTCGAGTCGGAACCCTTCCGTTCGTTGCCTTCTTTGGGGTTCGAGCTTCCCGGTCGAACCGTGTTCTTCGGAGCGTTCGGTAGCAGTTATTAAGGCAAGTATCTTATTATAAGACTTGTATCTTGCGACTAGTAATTACGTATGATATGTATGATGATTTTGCTTGCCTTCGTAATTATGTTCCGTTTGAGTTGGTTGTGTTTTCCGTAATTTGAAGGCTTTGCGATAATAGTGTTATATTAGTATACGTGTTAGGCGTTGTGCCATTTGTGCAGGATTCGACGTACATATGGGATGGTTGTACACTCGGTTGTGCAATGTATTGTCTACCGAATGTGTGTTATGTTGGTTATGTGTCGTTGATTGATGATAGTTGTTGCGAGTGTTGAGATTGTGTTATGTGCGTGGGATGTACGATTTTGTGGTGATCAATGTGATTGATTAATTGTGCTCATTGTTGTATGTAATGTGAATGTGAATATGAATATGTGTGTGACCGCTAAGTTCACTCGTGTTGGTTCGACGGGACCTACGAGGATTCGTGGCAGTGGACTACGGGGTCAGAACTTAGTGAGGTACTGAGGTCCAATCGTGCTGGTCTGACGAGGCCTACGATAACGCATGGCAGTGGACCATGAGTTTCGGACACAGTACGTCCAACCGGGTGAGCTCGACGGGGCTTACGGTGACACGTGGCAGTGGACTACGGTGTCAGGACTGTGTGTGTGATTGTTGTTATTGATATAGTCCGTGCGGGTTGTTAAGCCTACGGAGATACGTAACAGTGGATCACGGTGTCGGAATTGGTTACGTCTGGTTAATAGTTCGTGCGGGTTGTCGAACCTACGGAGATACGTGACAGTGGATCACGGTGTCGGAATTCATTATGTTTGTTTAATTGTGCGTGGTGTAGTCCGTGCGGGTTGTTGAACCTACGGAGACATGTGACAGTGGATCACGGTGTCATGAGCATGATTATTTTCAAATCAAAGTTTTGAAAGGAAAAGTTTTATGAAAATAAACGTTTCTCGTATTGTAAACTGCTGAGTTATGAAACAAGATTTGGATTAAGGCCCTAAAGTTTTTCGAAAGGTTTTGTGAATCAGGACTTGAGGTCTTAAAGGTTTTGAAAATCTAAAAAAAAATTCCCGAGATGATAATCTTATTTTCGAATGCTTCATAGCTTATCTTCTCTTGTGAAAACCTCCCGGGAATATTTTGATACTTGATTATTATATTGGATTCACGATTATTATTTGCTTGTTACATTTCGTATGATTTGATACTTGCACTAGTAAAACAGTGGAGTTTTACTAACCCCCGAGTAATCGGGGGGTGGATGTCTGCTTGCATCCGGTACATGCATTCGGGGGAGCAACGGGATTGGCACAAGAGGATGACGAGCTGCGATACTAATCATGAGTCGAGAGTTGTTTTGATTTTTGTTGTGTTGTCAGAGTTGATTTCAGTCTTCCGCTGTATTGTATTTCGACCCCTGTGTGGGTAATGTCGTTTAAGTCAGTTTTGTTGATTAGGTTGTGTGACCTCATCGGTCTGTGTATTCACGTGTAAGTGACCATAACGGTCTGTATTATTTTATTGTTTGACCCTGGTCGGGCAAGCATTTGGTTGTTTATGGATGTTTAGCCTGGTAGATCCTTGTGGAAAGGGTCTACGACGTGTAATATTCCCATATGGTTTTGGGGGTGTTACAATTAGGGTCTCAGCCCATATTTCGTTCCGCATTACAAGAAGTTTAAAAAGTATAAAATCCTTTTGGACCTCAAGTCCTCAGTTATAAAACTATCTCAAAATTGATTGAGTCTCGACCCAAAAATCATTTTCCGTAAAACATTCGTGAAATATTCATTTTGAAAAGTATCATTTTCAAATGCTCAAAAGCAGTTCATATATCACAAAATGAACTAACATGACTACATGTTCTTCTCAACAATCCATAGTCCTTCTCCCGAATAAATAATTCCGTTCCAAAACTCAACCGACATATGGATTTCCAAAACCATAACTTCTCAAGATCATCAATCATGTCCCAACTCTATCACCTCATACTGTAACGCATAATATTCTGCTGAATCTCAAAGCATATCACCTTAGAACGGCAATAAATCTCAATACAATTCAAGAATCCAAATACTTACAGATCGTGAAGACGATGATTCCCCGTGAAACTGGCACATGTCTCGACTCAAGAAAATACTCGACACATATATTTTCAAAACATACGTTTTGCAAACTTAGTGCAACTCAAGAACACAATACATCACGTTAACACCATTTGGAAAAATGTTTACAACAACCTTAATACCACACTGGTAAATCACATAACGCACAAGCCCGCGTAAACGACAAAAACTCAAGGCTCTAGAATTAGTCAATCGACAACTCGAATGACGCAACAAAACCCGACCCAACTCGACCCAAATGCCTAGGTTTTCTCAACCTAAGCTCCGATACCATAATCTGTAACACCCCCAGATTTAATCGGGAATATTACAGCGTCGTGGGCCCCGAGATGGAACCCACAAGGCTAAAGGAAATTTTCGCAAACATTTACAAATGCACAAGATGCCAACGACGGTACTATCTTTAAAACATTTGAAGACTATATACAATCTGTTTATCAAAAACCGTCGTAAAATCTCATTTTTAAAAGGGCAAGGCCAAACGGCCGAAACTCAATAGTTTAGAAAAAGATTTCCAAAGTAACTCAAATTACCAGAAACAAAAGGTCATTTTAAAATACTCACGCAGCGGAAAATACAATAGTTAAAAGTACTCTAGCAGCAGAAATACAGCAACTGATCAGGAAACTCAATACAAAAACATGTCCTAGCCAGTATCCTCCAGGAAGCTCATCTCTCCATGACCGCTACAAGCTCGATATTTCAAGAACCTAAAAAGAAAGTCCACGATGGGGTCATCCATAATATCCAACAATGATAATCGTCACATCACATCAATAATTACATACCAATGAGAATACAAAATAAGAGTACGACCAATGTAATCTTATCGTCATAACTCTACCAAAATTCACCTCTCATACTGTGTCTCAAACAATACCCCAAAATCCTCAAAACATCATCATAACTCATTGTTACGAAAATCTACTAACTCTGTTCAACCCAAATCCGTCGGGTGACATCATCAAGTCTCAACACGAAAACCGATTGTCCATCAAAGACAAGTACCAAGGGAAATACGGAACATACCTCGAACATACACAATACCCCGACAATCATATCGGTCTAATCCAAGATCATATCAAAGAAACATACGGGCACGGTACTAACACAAGACCTACAAATGCATACTCATATGACAACGTCAATATGCTCAAAAAGAATAACAATGTATACTCAATGGCAATCCATGATCTAGTGCCCTCAGCATAGATCCCAAGATGATCCTACAAGATCAACACGAGGTGGATAACCAATAATATACATACAGCAACACATATAAAACCAATGATGCGAATCCACATGATTCCATAAACACGACACTGGGTAATCCAATGATCCAACGCCCTCAGCATAGATCCCAAGATGATCCCGTCGGACCAACATGAGGTGGAAAAACCCGTCCAATGATCTAGCGCCCTCAGCATAGATCCCAAGATGATCCCGTCGGACCAACACGAGGTGGACAGCTGATCCAGCGCCCTCAGCATAGATCACACGATCCCATCGGATCAACACAACACAATTATGCATACACATATGCAAATCAAAATGTTCATTAACATGAACAACAGAACATGAACGACAATATGACAAATCAACTAAGACGGCCTCATGTTCAACAACATGAAGGACAATATGCATGATCAAATCACTAATACTAACCGAACCGATATAAGATACTTGTCCCAAGTCCTTCGGAAGCAATCTCGATATCAAACCATCACCGACGATTATCCGCAATGCTCGGCGATCCAAACGTACCATGGACTACAGATACTCATATCCTCATCTTTATCACAACGTATTCTCGATACCCAATTATGCCAATAACCAAAGTAAATCATATACATTATGATTTAACTCCCAGAATCATAAATTAACATAAACTCCAAATCTCCAGGGTCTATAATAATAATCATTGCTATATGCATTATAGACGGAATGAAACTGAAACCATTCATTAAACATTATAACTGAGCAAGTAATAACTTGCCTCGATACCGACATGACGATGATGAAGCCGCTACCAGTTACAATACCTTCGTCTACGAGCTCCTCGGCCCCGACCGAAGCAATTCACGAACGTACTTGAACACAACCGCAACATCGGGTTATAATCACCGATCAATAATCTCAACCTATCGAAGTAATCAAATAACACATATCTGATAACAATTAACAACCGACACGACCAACCAAATCATCTCAACGATTCAACGATATCTACAATACAAACTACAACTCGATGATCCTAATCAATCAATACAACCGATCAATAAACCCCAACGGTTCCACAACTATCCCGATTAGACACAAGTCCGGATAATCCAATTCAAACAATTACGAATTCACAATCACAATGCGATCACGGGTACGAACGTAAAGGAAATCATATTCGACGATCAATCACAATCTTTCCTGGTTCCAAATTGATATTGTGATTCGTATTTCATCAAGAACATATGAATTCTATCACTACGAGCAACGAACATTCGATCTTCATATATAAAAATACCGATAATTCAACATACGATCGTCTTGCTATGTTAAATTCATCAAAAGTTCCTCAAGAACACTAAGGGATTCGAACTCATGTTCATAACCATTAAAACAACATAATTCGATATCCTTTAACATGAAGATAATCTTCCAATTCGTGAATCATCATATTCTTCAATATACACTCTACATAACCTCAAGGATTGTAACAACAACTCCCTAATCATCATCATACGGATCAAATACGGATAATAATACCAAGAACATCAAGAACTCTATGATTTCATAATCATAATCAACATATTCAAGGTATAAACCATCATATCACCATCTTCCTTTCAACATATAATTCATATAACCTCAAGAATCGAAACAACCACATCTTAATCCTCTTCAAACGAATCATTTATCAATAACAACATCAAAAATCCGAAATGAAAAGGAGGATTATCCAACATACCTCTTAGAAGATGAAAAACACTAGAAAACTATTCAAGAATCATCCATAGCTCCATATCCAAGCCTCAAATCCAAGTCCTCATGCTCAAAATCGACATAGGAAGGCCAACATCTCTCTCTCTCAAAGTTTGGAGACGAAAAACGAAGAGGAAAGCTGAAGTGAAATGAAAGATGAACTTCATTATACTAAACTGCATAACTCATTACGTACGTTATCGTTCATCATTAACGTACGTAATGCACTTTAGCGTACGCTATTCGTCCCACATAGCGTACGTAATCATCATCCCAGAACTAACTGAACTGTTTTGTTAACATGCTTACGTACGTAATGTTTCCTTCATAACGTACGTAACATGTACGTTGACTTGCTATAGTACCACCCACATTACGTACGTAATACGCCATGCATAACATACGTAATGGCCGAGGTTGACTTGCTGTCCACATCCTCCACCGAAAGCTGCCGACACAAGGTCCCACCTGCCGACCAAGACTCGATCGTCTGATTCCCATGTTACGTACGTAATGTCTCGGCCATAACGTACGTAACTCTTGTGATTTAGCATACGTAAGTCTTCAACATTAGCGTACGCTAAGTATTATATACTTAGCCAATTTCAACTGTTACCGCCTATCTCGACATACCGAAAACACATATACATTTACTGAATACATATACTGAATCCAATAGTATTCTCATAGGTTATAACTCATATAAAAAGTGCGATGACCTGATACACGATATCCTCAATTGTAATTGTCTACCAAATTCGGCAATTATACAAGTACAGTTGCCTCAGTCTTTCTATTATTTTATCCATACGGCACAGATTCCATCCTATACAATATAGCTCGGATAAAATAACATTAAACAATCGCAGTAGAATTTCAGGATATTACATTTTACCCCACTTAAAATAAGTTTCGTCCTCGAAACATGCAATCAGTTACAAAGACAAACAAACCGTTCAACAAAATATGCCGAAATCAATACGACAACGATCAATCATCATTATTATTGAATAACCAAAACCGCATACTTACAACTGCACAAAGTCGACGATCTCCTGAGATATTAGCGAGTGAGTCACTGTAAAGCCTCAATATGCTTACAATCACAATTCCATGAGTCTAAACAAAATTATATAATCATCAGATGAAATAATCTACCCGTGACAAATCTTGTTTGCCTGACCGCATGATCAAGTTCCAATTCCGATAAAACGAATAATATCCGATATATCTGTGAAACAACTGTCCAAAACAATGACAATCAATCCCGAAACATCGACACAGACGGTTATACGATCATTAACAATGATCAACCAACTAACTAACCGAGAAGATCATCGATAAGATATCTCCAATACGATTAATCCAATGGTCAAAACACAACTGACAATATCATCAACATGATAAACTCCAATATGACCAACCAGAGGTCAAAACACAATCAAGAATATCATCAACATGACAAACTCTAATATTATCAACGAATGAGCAACAATAATCGGGAATACCTTCACACGGTAAACTCCAACACGATAAACACAGAACCACAGAGACAGATATACGGAAGAGAAAAATTCTCGAAACGCTAAACAAATCACATACAGTGGATCTCAACGAAACACATCCGGTTGGTGAACATACCCCTCGACATACGAACACCCAATCAAGCCGACGAAAATAACCAATCATACCTGGAGTGGAAACGACCGCTCAACATCTAGAACAACCAACATGGGGTCACCATCCCCAAATCTACAAAAGAAATCCTTCAAAAATCGCTATGGTAAAAATCGCGCTACTACCATACCAATGGAATTACATAGCACATATGCCCCAATTTCGCAAACTCCAAAGTTCCAAAATTACATCATGTGCATGAAACTACAGCACGCAGCATATTTCTCTTATCCGATAAATCAACCGATCATCCTTGGATAACCAAACGACCATACCAAAGTTCGGATCCCTATTCATCGTTCCACACTGATATATTATCCAGTTCGTGAGTCACACTCACAACTTCACCATGATATGTAATATACACTAAATGCATATGGTTATCAATCACATTTTCAAAACCAGTTTGAAATCACATAGTCTCGTCAAGAAGACAAATTTTCAAAATTTCTTTCAAAAATTTCAAAACTCAAAACATAAATTTTGGTAAGACCACAAAATCAATTTTCGAAAAAATTAAACTGGCTCGCTAATGCCAAGTATTCGATAACAGTTTCCTTCGAATCCACACGATTTCGAAGTTTTAAAATGAAAACTATGCAAATGATTGACCACATTCATACGCCTGTATACCAATTCAGTTCGTCACCAATATCCACTGATATTCCATCGGAAAACCCACACAATAGAGTTCCAAAATCTCAATATATAAACTCCAACTAAAAACTCCTTTTCCACATATGACTCGCAACGTCAATTATTAATCCATCCTGGATCACCTCAAATATGCTATGCCAAAACATTGAAATAATCAACAAATCAAACACGCGAAAGACTTCCCGAGTAGTTTCATTTGAACAAGTAAACTAAAACTGCGAAAGGCAGAAACGAAATAGATAAAGATTGATAAAATGTTTTACAAATCTCGGGAGTTTTAGAAAACATGAAAAAGCCTATTTGAAACATTAGGGTCTCAGCCCATATTTCGTTCCGCATTACAAGAAGTTTAAAAAGTATAAAATCCTTCTGGACCTCAAGTCCTCAGTTATAAAACTATTTCAAAATCGATTGAGTCTCGACCCAAAAATCATTTTCTGTAAAACATTCGTGAAATATTCATTTTGAAAAGTATCATTTTCAAATGCTCAAAAGCAGTTCATAAATTACAAAATGAACTAACATGACTACATGTTCTTCTCAACAATCTATAGTCCTTCTCCCGAATAAATAATTCCGTTCCAAAACTCAACCGACATATGGATTTCCAAAACCATAACTTCTCAAGATCATCAATCATGTCCCAACTCTGTCACCTCATACTGTAACGCATAATATTCTGCTGAATCTCAAAGCATATCAACTTAGAACGACAATAAATCTCAATACAATTCAAGAACCCAAATACCTATAGATCATGAAGACGATGATTCCCCGTGAAACTGGCACATATCTCGACTCAAGAAAATACTCGACACAGATATTTTCAAAACATACGTTTTGCAAACTCAGTGCAACTCAAGAACACAATACATCACGTTAACACCATTTGGAAAAATGTTTACAACAACCCTAATACCGCACTGGTAAATCACATAATGCACAAGCCCGAGTGAACAACAAAAACTCAAGGCTCTAGAATTAGTCAATCGACAACTCGAATGAGGCAACAAAACACGACCCAACTCGACCTAAATGCCTTGGTTTTCTCAACCTAAGCTCCGATACCATAATCTGTAACTCCCCCAGATTTACCCGGGAATATTACAGCGCCGTGGGCCCCGAGATGGAACCCACAAGGCTAAAGGAAATTTTCGCAAACATTTACAAATGCACAAGATGTCAACGACGGTACTATCTTTAAAACATTTGAAGACTATATACAATCTGTTTATCAAAACCGTCGTAAAATCTCATTTCTAAAAGGGCAAGGCCAAACGGCCGAAACTCAATAGTTTAGAAAAAGATTTCCAAAGTAACTCAAATTACCAGAAATAAAAGGTCATTTCAAAATACTCACGCAGCAGAAAAGATAATAGTTAAAAGTACTCTAGCAGCGGAAATACAGCAACTGATCAGGAAACTCAATACAAAAAATGTCCTATCCAGTATCCTCCGGGAAGCTCATCTCTCCACGACCGCTACAAGCTCGATATTTCAAGAACCTAAAAAGAAAGCCCACGATGGGGTCAGCCATAATATCCAACAATGATAATCGTCACATCACATCAATAATTACATACCAATGAGAATACAAAATAAGAGTACGACCAATGTAATCTTATCGTAACTCTACCAAAATTCACCTCTCGTACTGTGTCTCAAACAATACCCCAAAATCCTCAAAACATCATCATAACTCACTGTTACGAAAATCTACTAACTCTGTTCAACCCAAATCCGTCGGGTGACATCATCAAGTCTCAACACGAAAACCGATTGTCCATCAAAGACAAATACCAAGGGAAATATGGAACATACCTTGAACATGCACAATACCCCGACAATCATATCGGTCTAAACCAAGATCAGATCAAAGAAACATACGGGCACGGTCCTAACACAAGACCTACAAATGCATACTCATATGACAACGTCAATATGCTCAAAAAGAATAACAATGTATACTCAATGGCAATCCCATGATCTAGCACCCTCAGCATAGATCCCAAGATGATCCTACAAGATCAACACGAGGTGGATAACCAATAATATACATACAACAACACATATAAAACCAACGATGCAAATCCACATGATTCCATCAACACGACACTGGGTAATCCAATGATCCAGCGCCCTCAGCATAGATCCCAAGATGATCCCGTCGGACCAACATGAGGTGGAAAACCCCGTCCAATGATCTAGCGCCCTCAGCATAGATCCCAAGATGATCCCGTCGGACCAACATGAGGTGGACATCTAATCCAGTGCCCTCAGTATAGATCACACGATCCCATCGGATCAACACAACACAAACAACACAATTATGCATACACATATGCAAATCAAAATGTTCATCAATTTGAACAACAGAACATGAATGACAATATGACAAATCAACTAAAACGGCCTCATGTTCAACAACATGAAGGACAATATGCATGATCAAATCACTAATATCAACCGAACCGATATAAGATACTTGTCCCAAGTCCTTCGGAAGCAATCTCGATATCAAACCATTACCGACGATTATCCGCAATGCTCGGCTATCCAAACGTACCATGGACTACAGATACTCATATCCTCGTCTTTATCACAACGTATTCTCGATACCCAATTATGCAAATAACCAAAGTAAATCATATACATTATGATTTAACTCCCAGAATCATAAATTAACATAAACTCCAAATCTCCAGGGTCTATAATAATAATCATTGCTATATGCATTATAGACGGAATGAAACTGAAACCATTCATTAAACATTATAACTGAGCAAGTAATAACTTGCCTCGATACCGACATGACGATGATGAAGCTGCTACCAGTTACAATACCTTCGTCTACGAGCTCCTCGGCCCCGACCGAAGCAATTCACGAACGTACTTGAACACGACCGCAACATCGGGTTATAATCACCGATCAATAATCTCAACCTATCGAAGTAATCAAATAACACATATCTGATAACAATTAACAACCGACACGACCAACCAAATCATCTCAACGATTCAACGATATCTACAATACAAACTACAACTCGATGATCATAATCAATCAATACAACCGATCAATAAACCCCAACGGTTCCACAACTATCCCGATTAGACACAAGTCCGGATAATCCAATTCAAACAATTACGAATTCACAATCACAATGTGATCACGGGTACGAACGTAAAGGAAATCATATTCGACGATCAATCACAATCTTTCCGGGTTCCAAATTGATATTGTGATTCGTATTTCATCAAGAACATATGAATTCTATCACTACGAGCAACGAACATTCGATCTTCATATATAAAAATACCGATAATTCAACATACGATCGTCTTGCTATGTTAAATTCATCAAAAGTTCCTCAAGAACACTAAGGGATTCGAACTCATGTTCATAACCATTAAAACAACATAATTCGATATCCTTTAACATGAAGATAATCTTCCAATTCGTAATCCAAGTCATGAATCATCGTATTCTTCAATATACACTCTACATAACCTCAATGATTGTAACAACAACTCCCTAATCATCATCATACGGATCAAATACGGATAATAATACCAAGAACATCAAGAACTCTATGATTTCATAATCATAATCAACATATTCGAGGTATAAACCATCATATCACCATCTTCCTTTCAACATATAATTCATATAACCTCAAGAATCGAAGTAGCAACATCTTAATCCTCTTCATACGAATCATTTATCAATAACAACATCAAAAATCCGAAATGAAAAGGGGGATTATCCAACATACCTCTTAGAAGATGAAAAACACTAGAAAACACTTCAAGAATCATTCATAGCTCCATATCCAAGCCTCAAATCCAAGTCCTCAAGCTCAAAATCGACTTAGGAAGGCCAACATCTCTCTCTCTCAAAGTTTGGAGATGAAAAACGAAAAGGAAAGCTGAAGTGAAATGAAAGACGAACTTCATTATATTAAACTGCATAACTCATTACGGACATTAGCCTTCCTCATTAACGTACGTAATGCACTTTAGCGTACGCTATTCGTCCCACATAGCGTACGTAGTCATCATCCCATAACTAACTGAACTGTTTTGTTAACATGCTTACGTACGTAATGTTTCCTTCATAATGTATGTAACATGTACATTGACTTGCTACACTACCACCCACATTACCTACGTAATACGCCATGCATAACATACGTAATGGCCGAGGTTGACTCGCTGTCCACATACTTCGCCGAAAGCTGCCGACACAGGGTCCCACCTGCCGACCATGACTCGATCGTCTGATTACCATGTTACGTACGTAATGTCTCGGCCATAACGTATGTAACTCTTGTGATTTAGCGTATGTAAGTCTTCAACATTAGTGTACGCTAAGTATTCTATACTTAGCCAAATTCAACTGTTACCGCCTGTCTCGACATACCGAAAACACATATACACTTACTGAATACATATACGGAATCCAATAGTATTCTCATACGATATACCTCATATCAAAAGTGCGATGACCTGATACACGATATCCTAAAATGTAATTGTCTACCAAATACGACAATTATACAAGTACAGTTGCCTCAGTCTTTCTCTTATTTTATCCATATGGCACAGATTCCATCATATACAATATCGCTCGGATAAAATAACATTAAACAATCGCAGTAGAATTTCAGGATATTACATGGGATACCATATTCCAACATTGATTATAGAATTATGGTATCTGATAATCCTTTTAGCTACTTCCTGGTGAGACTACTTTGGCTTGGATTGAAATCTTGCACATACTCCTACTGTGTATGATATATCTGGTCTGCTTGCAGTTGGGTAAAGTAGTGGTCCAAATAAGTCTTCTATAGTGGGTTGGATCCACCGATATACCTCCTTCATCTGCATATAGGTGTAGGCTTGTGCTCATTGGAGTTCTTAGTGTCTTGGTTGAGTCCAATCCAAATCTCTTGATTAGATCTTTTGTGTATTTAGCTTGATTAATGAAAATTCCGTTGTTCATCTGCTTGACTGGCAAACCAAGAAAGAAGTTTAGTTTTCCCATCATACTCATCTCAAATTCTCCTTGCAAGAGATTTGAGAACTTCTCACATATATCCGGTTTGGTTGAGCCAAATATGATGCCATCCACATATATTTGAACTAATAATATGTGGTCTTCATGTTCTACTCTGAATAGGGTCTTGTCCACCTTTCCTTTGCTGAAACCATTCTTCTCCAGAAACACAGATAGTGTTTCATACCATGCTCTTGGTACCTGCTTGAGTCCATATAGAGCTTTTAGAGGCTTGTATACTTTGTATCCTTTGACAAATACGGGGGTTGCTCCACATAGACTTCTTCTTCTAGGATTCCATTGAGAAACGCACTTTTCACATCCATATAGTAGACTTCAAAATCTTTGAATGCTGCATATGCAAGAAATAGTCTGATAACTTCAAGTCTTGCAACAGGTGCATATGTTTCATCAAAATCTATTCCTTCACATTGTGCATATCCTTTAGTAACTAGTCTAGCTTTATTCCTAACAGCAGCTCCATATTCATCACACTTTTTCTTGTACACCTATTTGGTACCAATTATTTTCTTGTGATCTGGTCTGTCTGTTAGTTCCCAGACATTGTTTCTCTCTATCTGGTTCAAATCCTCTTGCATTACATTTATCCATGAGTAGTCATCCACGGCCTGTTCAGTTGTTTTAGGTTCCATCTGAGACACGAAACAAGAGAACATTGCCATTCCTGCAGGTTCTGTAGATTACCTGGTCTTGACTCCATCAGTTAAATTTCCAATGATTTGTTGGATGGGATGATCTCTGAGCTATTTGGGGATATCTTCTTCAGGGTTTGTTCCCCCTGTAAAGATGTTTTGGTGGACTTCATCTCTTTCTGCATCTGCTTGGTTCTGGCCTTCTTGATCTGCTACTGGATCAGCAATGGTCTTGTCATCTGCAGATGGGGATCCTGTCTGATCTGCAGATGGGTCTTTATCAGCTGCAGCTGGAACAGGTACAGTTGGATCTGCAATTGGGTCTGCTGTCTGATCTGCAGTTGGATCTTCAGATGAGTCCATCATTCATGTATCATTAATGTTGACTTCTTCTAGGGTGGTGGATTTGAACTTATTCTCAATTAATTCCACCTGTTTCCTGTACTCAATAGTAGACTCATCAAACACAACATATGGGGTTTCTTCCACAACTAAGGTTCTTTGGTTAAATACTTTGTATGCCTTGCTTATTTGTGAGTATCCCATAAAGAGACCATCATCAGTTTTAGCATCAATGATATTCAGTTGGGTTTTATCATTGTTGTGGATGAAACACTTACAACCAAATATATGAAAATATGCAACAGTTGGTGTTCTACCATTCCAAACCTCATAGGGAGATTTGCCATGTCTCCCTACTATCATACTCCTGTTCTGAATATGGCATGCTGTGTTGACAGCTTCAGCCCAGAACCTCTTGGGCAGGTCAGCTTCAGCAATCATTGACCTGACAGCTTCCTTCGAGGTTTTGTTTCTTCTTTCAGCAACACCATCCTACAAAGGTGTTCTTGCGGCAGATACTTCATGCTGGATTCCATTCTGATCATTGTACTCAGTGATTGCCTTGTTGACAAATTCTCCTCCTCTATCTGATCTGATCTTGATGATCGAGAGGGATTTCTCATTTTGAATCTTCCTTAGCAGCTCAGGTAACTTTGTTAGTGTTTCACTCATTTTATAGAGAAAAACAACCCATGTGAATCTTGAGTAGTCATGTACTATTACTAGAGCATGCTTCCTTCCACCCAATGTCCTTGGCTTGATGGGGCCAAAGAGATCCATATGAAGTAGATCTAAAATTCTGGTGGTAAGAGTGGTAGGTTGAACTGGTTTGAATGTTGCTCTGGTTTGTTTCCCTTTTTGGCATGCATCACAGAGAGCTTGCTTCTTGAATACTTCTTCTATAAGTCTAACCAGCTTTTGAGAGCTTATCTTGTTGATGGCTTTGAAGTTCAGGTGACATAATCTTTTGTGCCAAAGCCATCCATTTTCAGCAATTGTCTTAGATAAAAACAGGTGTTTGGAGTGCCTGTGTTCCAATCTACCATGTAGACATCTCTTCTTATGAATCCTTGTAGCTGCACTTCTCCAGATAGTATATCAATCACCATGAATTTCCAAATGGTGTAGACTCTCATCACAAAATTGACTTATGCTCAACAAGTTGTATTTGAGCCCTTTGACATAGTGGACTTTGGATATGGTTAAATTTCCTCTGTGCAGCCCTCCAAATCCTTTTATCTGATCTCTAGAGCTATCTCCAAATGTTACATCTGGACCTCTTCCTTTGATATAATTTGAGAGCACCTTCTTATTCCCTGTCATATGCCTTGAGCATCTAGAATCTACAAACCATTCTTCACCTCCCTAGTTGAATTTAAGGAGTTTTGGTAGTAGTCCTTCCACCTTTTCTGCAATCAATAAAGCAGATATTTAGGTACCCAAATCTGTGTGGGTCCTCGGGGGTTAGTGGGCTTCCTGGAGAACCGATTTCTCCTTGAATTATGAAAATTATGTTGATTGCCCCTATAAGATGTGTGCTGTCTGGGTCTATATCCTCGGTTAGGATTGTGTACTGGATATGCCTCATAAAATCTGTGGTGTGAGTCATTTCTAAATCTTGGATGAGACCATTTGTTAAATCGTTGGGGTCTCCACAACTGTTCATTTTGGAAATTTGGATAACCTTGAGGTTTCCATTCGCCAATCCCATTTTGGAATCTGTTTTTAGGGAGTCTTTGGTAATAGTTGGCATAGTGTTTTGACTGTTGCTTCTGCCTTGGCCATTGCCTAGTCTCTTGTCTAGGTGGCTGCCTGGTGAACCTTGGCTGCTGCCTAAACCTTTGACTTGGCAGCTGCCTATTTTGAAATACGGGTTTATATGTAAGCTCAGCAGTCTGGACAATTATTTCTCCCTTGATAAAAGTGGTTTTTGAACAAGAGGGAGTGTTGGGGTCATGTCCAAGGCCTGATCTGTATTAAAGTGGCCTCTTGTTCATACATAATTCATCCAAGGTTATAGATTCCTTTAGAGATGTTATCTCTTTAGATTGTGTACTATTTAACTGTTTCAACTTGGATAGCTCAGTTTTGAAATAGTCAGCTTATGGATCTCGGCTGTAGTATTTTCAGCTGAGTTTTTCAAAGTGTTTTCAGATCGTTTTTCAAGCTCAACTATAACATTTTTAAATTTTGCTGACTCTTGGCTGAGCCTGTCAAAATCATTTTTCAGCTGGACTTTCTCATTCTTTAGCTGTGCATTCTCGGCTGTCACAATCTGGTGAGCTGATTAAAGTCTTTCAAAATATTTTAGTAACTGATTTACAGATTCATGAAGATTCATATCTTCAGACATGTCAGAGCTAAAACCCTCTGTAGTTTGAGGTTTGGAAGTTACCTCTTCATCAGCTAGATTGACCATCAGACAGCTTTATTCATCATCATCATCAGAGAAGAATCCACCACTTGATTCCACTCTTTCTTCAATCTGATCTTCAATTATGAGAGCTTTCCTTTTGTCCTCCTTTATACCCACATTTTTCTTAGTCTTAATCCTTCTTGAGTTCTTGGCAGTCAATCTGGATGTGTCCGGTTTTGTGGCAGTTGTAGCATTCCACCTTCCAGTTGCCAGTTTTCTGATTCCATCTTGGATTTTCTTTGAAGTTCTTCTTATATTTGGAATAATTCTTCCTGAAGTTGCTGAACCTCTACATGATGAAAGCCATCTCTTCCTCAAAATCTAGAGGATTTGGAGGTTTAACTTCAGATAGGGTCTTGGCAGAGGATTCAGCTGCAAATGATATTCCCTTTTCAGTTGGATCATTAGATGATGAACTGGGCAGCTCGAACTCATATGCCTTCAGATCAGAAAATAGCTCCTGGATCTTTATCTTGTTGAGGTCTTTTGATTCTCTCATGGCCACAACCTTCATACTCCATTCAGGGTTAGTATATCTTAAGACTTTCAGGGCCATCTCCCGGTTGCCATATGTTTTTCCCAGAGAATTGATCTCATTTATGATCTCGGTGAATCTTCCATCTACTTGATCAACAGTTTCTCCGTTCTTCATCTTGAAGTTGTCAAATTTTTGTGTAGCTATTGACAACTTATTTTCTTTGATTAGCTCTGTTCCTTCACACATTACTGCTAATGTGTCCCATATTTCCTTTGCATTCTTTCAGTTCTTGATCTTTACCATTATATCATTATGAAGGGTCTGGTATATAACATCTCTGGCCCGGTTGTCTATATTGGTCAGCTTTATTTCTTCAGGGGTCATCTTGGTTCTCTTCTTTGGAATCTTCTTAGGCTTCCCAGCTGCAATCTCCTCAGGTGTATTATCCTTCTCAAAGATGAAAGGACCTTCCTCAATGGTACACCACATGTCATCATGAAAGGATGATAAGTGTGCCTGCATTCTTATCTTCCAGAGGTCATATTCATCAACGGAAAATACAGGTAATTTTGAGTGCACGTGTTTCATGTGTTCCATTATACTGAGAGATTAAAATTATATATGCTCTGATATATGGATCTGGTTCTGTCAAATTGAACCAACCTCTCTGATACCACTTGTAGGTCGCAAGTCGTCAGGAATAAGTCTAGAGAGGGGAGGGGTGAATAGACTTATTAAACTCTTTTCTGAATCCTAGATGACTTACTCAGCTGTGATTAGGTACAGATGACTTATGTCGTCTGCAGATAGGTAATGCGGAAGACACAGCTGATGATGATAGCAGGTAACTAATGTTAACTGCAGATAACTAGCTAATGGAACAGTAAATATGAATGCAACAGTTAAGTATGATGTTCAAAGCAGTAAATCACACAGCACTTATAGTGGTTTTAGAGGTGGGGTAATCCTCTACTAGTCCACTTTTCTCCGAACCAGTTGGATATGATTTCACTATAACATTCAACTAGTGATAAATGTTACAATGATTCAACCAATAACAACAGCTTCCAACCAGGAGAATCTCGTGGCCGTTGCAACTCCATTTGACTGCCTAGCACCTATTGATCGAAAATATGTGGATGACTCAACAACTCTCGAGTTGTCTATCACCTTCAAATCAAGAATCCTTGGATGCCTTATCAGTCGCGAAACTTCTGAAAACCTCATTTACAGAAGTACCCCGTACTCAACTTTTGAGACAAGAGTGCTTGTCTTCTCCAACAAAGAGTTTTTCAGAATATGATCTTGAATGTTTTGCTCTTTACGATGTTATAGATTGTCTTGATAGCTTTGATTGCCTTGATTGCTTTGTTTGCTTGAAAGTATTGTTCACATCATACTTTGCTCAATTCATATCTCCAGATATTCATAGTATGATCCTTTGAGATTTCTTCATAGCCGTTGCACTACTGTAACAAATCCGTTCGTTGGAGAGTGGACTTCTTTGATTATCTTATCAATTCATTGCAAGGCTGGATTCCCTTTTCAATTTCGACCGTTTGAAAGACTTTCTTGTGGTAGCACCGTATTTCTTGATCATAAAGTCTTCAGAATGCGGATCTCGATGATATTTAATTCCTTGCTTTACAGGAATCTTTCGGCTTGTCCCTTCACGTCTACATGTGACGTTCCGTAATTGTTGACTTTTCAATGCTTGCTGATGTGGACTGAGTTGCTTGGCTGATAACTTAATTGAGAACTTATTTGATGTCTTTGTTAGGAATATGCCCTCGAATGCCACTCAGGGGATGAGAGAGTAGGGGCATTGTACTTGTAATTATGGAATAAATAATAAAAAGGCAATTCGATTCATTAACTGTTTATTGTATTTCAATTGCATTCTTGACTTGGTAAACATTGAAGTGAAGTCCATGTAAATAAACTGAACATTCCATTCTCGTTATGGGATAAGAGAAAATGCACTGGAAGTGTTTAAAGTTTATTTACGAAAATCGTTCGCAAGTCAATAAACTTAAATGGGCATTAAGTTTTAATAAGACTTGTATAACTGATGCTAGGACGTGTGCACGTCTTGATAGCATAGTTATAAAGTATATTGGTGGGACCAAGATACTCGAACACGACTCATACTCGATTCACCACACGGTATTCACTCTCGAAGAGTCGATGACGAATCAAAAGGTTGTGATAGTGTATGTGGACCTTTGACTTGAGGATTCGGTAGAAGATGTACCGTGACGTTTAGTTTGTCATTAGAGTAGTTAGACTCATTTGCTTAATTGCCGAGTCGACCTCGAAGTGCGGACTATACGCGTGCAGCAGCCTTTACCGTATGCCAAGAAAGGATTTTATCTCTGTTAGTGAGCGGCGTATGTCCTATACAGCTAATGGCAAATAAGATCATGAGTCTTTGGCCAAAGCATTACGATATAGTCGTATTAGATACACTATTAATCGGTCGGTCTTGATTTGCATTAACACATGTATAGAGTTTAGTCAATAGTAGTGTTTGACTTTACCGTGACCGAAGACTTGACCGGACATCCGATAAAGGGTCTATACGTATATAGTATTCACGACATAATGGTTCCGGAATGATCCCTTCATTCGTTCTCGCCGGGGTTTACAAAGGCGGCCCGCTAGCCGGCTAAGTGCCGCCCGCACTCATTAGTTCCTCCCAATGCCGGGCCGAGACGGACCTACGAGTCGCGCATCGAGCGTTGACGGATAAATCTGAATTTATTATCTCTCTATAAATATTAGATATTGGATATCTAATTATGATTTATTAGATAAATCAAAATAGCGGTCTTATGAATTAAAATTAAGTTACCGAGTGATTAATTTAATTCATAAATTATATTTCTTAGAGAAATATATTTGTATTTGATATTATTAATTAATTAGATTAATTAATTAATATAAATACATTAGGTGATTAAACGGAGTGTATTTAACGGAGTCGTTTGACGAACGTCCGGTACACGAGCCGAGTGACTCGGCTCGTTTTCTAGGAAACTTCCACCATGGGGCCGCCCTCCCTCTCCCCAAATCACATGGAATCGTTTCCATGCATGTGTATGTGTTAGTTGTATTTTTGTTATTATGTGTTGACATTTTATCTCAATTATATGATTTGTATTATATGTTTGAGATAATATAAAATCAACACATTATAACAACTACTACACACACACACACACTTGAAAAGTGAGAACTCCTTGGAAAAGTTGGTGAGCTGCCTGCCGTGAGAGTTGTGAGGAAGGGAGAGAATTTTTTTTTTTTTTTCAAATTTTCATCTTAGAGGTGAAAGGAATTCAACAAAAAATAGAGAGAAAATTCCTACGGTAACTTCCTAGCCGTGTTCTTGGAGAACGAAGTTACGTCAAATTTTCCGGGCAACTTCCGACGCGTGTGAAGTAGAGGCTTCGAATTTTCGGTGCTTGGAACGAAGGGTTTTCGTGTTCGGGACGGGATCATGATCATCGTCTACATTTTACGAAGATTTATTTCAAAGGCTTCAAGGGTATCTTTATCTTTGTATTTTTTTTCGTATATACGTTACTTGATCGATCCTGTTTGGGATTCGTATTTATTTCCGCTGCGTATTTCATTTTATTTTCGGAATCCCAACAGTGGTATCGGAGAGAGGTCAATGTTTCCGTATATACGATTATTTGTGCATTTTGAATGCTTTTGGATGATGATTATGATTTAGAATCATGTTTGGAATAATTGTAGATTTTAAATTGTTCGTTGTAGCATCACGTTTTTTAAAACGGGCCGAAAAACGAAGAAACGGGTCGTGGGTGTCGGGCCGCCTGGCCGCTTGCATCGCCGAAAGCATGATCGGTCATGATCGGCCATGTCTCGCCACGGCCGAGAATGATCGCCACCGCCGAAAGCGGTGGCTCGCCAGCCCTGGGTTTTTGGCCCGATTTTGAATCGGGCATGGCCGGGCCTAAAATCGGATTGTCCGGGACTCCGTTTTAAGTTTATATTTCGTTTTAATTATTTCCCAAAATTTAAATTGAATTTTAATTTGACTAAATTAATATTTGGAATATTTTTCGTGTTAAGGGAAATAAATTAAACGAGAATATTATTTTGGCCGGATTACTTCGAACGAATTAAAATGACGAATATTAGTATTAATTGGATTAATACCATTAAAATTGAATAGATTAATTTTATATTGATTGGATTAATATATTAATTGATTATTTAATTTTAATGCCACTTTATATTAATTGGATTAATATAGTAGAAATTGAATAGATTAATTTATAGATTAATTAGATTAATTTATATTAAAAATTAATTGTTTAATTTCATTGCCATTACATGTTGTATGGAATCCTTATGTGATGGTGATATTGTAATACCCGTACTTTTTGTAAATCTTCTACTCTTGTGCTTTGTAATTTTTACGCTCGTATAAGTGTTTGGTAAGCTTATATTAATCTTGTAACTCTTGTCAATTGGATTTACACCCCTTTTCTTGTTCGGATCGTCGCTGTTTTCGGATCCTTGATGCGATTATACTACCTTCGCGTAATGGGTAGCGCACGCTACGCACACCTTGTAGCGCACGCTAATTTATTGAGGGTAGCGCACGCTATCCGTTATAATTAGCGCACGCTATTAATGTATTGGAGGCAGACAGTCCAGTAGCTACTGGACTGGAAAAGGGAATTCCTAGCGTACGCTAGGTGTGACTGGTAGCGTATGCTAGATTTAGGTGGTAGCGCACGCTACGTTACTAGAGTAACGTGCGCTAAAGAGAGCAAAGTTGGGGACAGTAGGTTCTGGACTGGACACTGACTACCAGGTAGCGCACGCTATTAGAAATAATTAGCGCACGCTAATTGAAGTCACTAGCGCACGCTATGAGCAGGTGTTAGCGTACGCTAACGGAGCTGGCATAGGCTACTAGATTGCCTGGTGAGTCCGATAGCGCGCGCTATTTTTCATGGCTAGCCACGCTAGTCCCTATTTAGTATAAATAGGACATCTTCGTTCCCAAATCGTCATTTCTTCCTTCCTTCACCTCCTTGGACGATTTTAGGCGATTCCGGGCGATTTGTGAGGAGTTCTTCGAGCTGCAATTATCTAGCAACATCTTTGAGTTTCTAGTTCGGATTTATCAACGTTTAATCCTCTCCACCGCTTCAAATCAAGGTAAACTTCTCACAACCCTAGATTTTCGGAATTTGGGGATTTTCCATCCGATTTCTTCGATCCAGCTTGTTGTTATGTTAGAATATATCGATCGCGAGTTATCTACCTTGGATACATGTTTTCCTACGGATTTATTGGCATATTTCCGGAGTTCTTGAGTGTTTGGGATATTTGACTTGCGATTCACTATCCAAGAGAATTATTCCCGGAACACATGTATCGGGGTAGTGAATTCGGGTGATTCCAACTTATTTTCATACCGATGGGGTTTTGATAATTGAATTACGAACTTGTCTAGGTTCGGAGTTGTCGAATCCTTCAATCTTGGTACCTTGTCGTTCGTACATTTTTCCTCTCGATTCCAGGCAAGTGATTCTTGTGAAAGTTATGTTCTTAAATGTGAAAAGTAATGCATGTGATTGTGAGAGTTTCTTTCGTTCACTCCGAGAGGACCCGACGGGGTCGAGGAGGGTTCCGCTTATGTCGGTTCCGTGAACATTTGGGTTAGCCACTCCGAGATGATCCGACGGGGTCGAGGAGGGATTCGCGCATTGTCGAGTCCACGGTTAATCAAGAGATATCATCATTTCTAAATATGTTTGGATAATTGTATTTTCCGGAAAATCATTATCATGGCTTTGAATTGGTGCATATGCTTTTATGTATAAGTCTTGACATTTCACTTGTAATACTTGCCCTAACCCCTCTCGTTTGGGGAAAATTACTTTTGTGTTTTTCAGGTCCTAAGGAACCATACGAGCGAGCACCGGGACGATACGATGAGGACGGCGAGGCGTGATACTGTGGCTAGTGGTGTTCCATTTTGTTTGGTCGTTGTTCTCTTCGGTCCATTTTATCCTTGTAATAATAAGTGGTACTCGAGTACTTTGGGAAAGTCCTTTTCCATTGTCGTGCAACTTCTTGTATTTCTTCATGGTATTGTTTGTCCGTGGTTGAACTTCCTTGTTTGTATCGAGTTTATTGATTCCCAAGTGGATTTTATTAAATTTAATACATTGTGAGTGAGATAAGCCTAGTGAATCCCAGGTCGGGATTTACGGCGCTGTGATATTCTCCGAATATCTCGGGGGGTGTTACAGAATTTGGTATCAGAGCTTAGGTTTATGGATACCTAGGCTGTCGGATTGTTGGGTCTAAATGTACTATTCCAAGAACACAGTATCATCGCGCTGCCGTCATCTCGTACGACCGGTACTCGTAAGTTCCCTATCTTATTTACCCTTTTTATTCACTCACTATCATTCGATTATGGGACATGAGAAGTCCATATTCTAGATGGCATTGCTTCGAGCTATTCTTATGATTTTACTTACATTTTTTCTTTAGAATGTCAACTGGTAGAGGACGTGGACGCGGCCGTGGTCGTGGCCGAGGGCGTGGCGCAGCCGGTGGAGCGGCCATGTCCCTCAGCTCGGTAGAAGGCTCAGCTACGCCTAGCTTGTCGGACTCTATTCAACCTAGGACCGGTAGTCATCAGGAGCCGTCAGCCAGTCTGGGAACTTCTACAGGGAGCCAACCGGATGTGGGGGTTCTTGCCATATCACGGCAGTGGCGAACCAAATGGCTCTTTTAACCCGGTGATGCCTTAACCAACCACCTCCTATTACTGACACTGGGGCTGAGAAGTGGTTACAAGATGATATTCGTATGCGCCCTCCCCAATTTATTGGTGCAAATGATCCGATCGGATGGGAAGATTGGATTAATGAGATGAATAAAGTTTTCATGGCCGTGAATTGTCCAGAGGCACGTAAGGTGCCAGTTGCCCAGTACTTCCTATCAAGGGATGCGGCTAGCTGGTGGCAAGCTGTCGCACCTCAGGATCGTGAGGTTTCATGGGACGAGGAATTGATGGAGGCCGAGTTCTGCCCGTGGCCTGTTCAGGAGGCCAGGATTCGAGCCTTTTATGAAGCTAAACCCCAGGATGTCCCTGTATCTTAGGCAATCATTGAATACAACCGTCAACTCAACCATGTGAAAAATCAAGTGAAGGAAGAGAGAGATAGAATTCGTCACTTTGACATGCGAATGAAGCCAAAAGTCCGGCACCATATGTCGGGCTTCGCTTGCACCACATTGAAGGAGTATCAAGATAGGGCACTAGCCTATGATATGTCCTTCACTACTACCGAAACGACAAGTGAGAGTAAGAAGCAGAAGACCACTGGAAAGTTTTCTAGCGGTAGAGGTGGCAACCAGCGGGGATCGCAGTCGGCAAGCTATACAACCAAAGGCTCTTCCCGTGCATCGGGAGGTAAACAGAATTTCAGAGCTGGTGCTAATGTGTCCAACCGGGTTGTGACATTTTTTAATTGTGGCCAACAGGGCCATCTTAATCGTGATTGTAGTTTACCCCCATTGAAGTCTTTTAATTGCGGCCAGGAAGGCCACAGAGCCATGTACTGTACGGAAGAAGAAACTCCACTTGGAACTCAGGCATCAGCCCCTACGCCTGGAGAACCGAGTGTTAATCAGAAGTCATGTACGGGTCAGCCATCCCAGAGTTACGGTCGAGGCAGAGGCCGTGGTCAGTCCGTTAGGGGAGTCCTAGTCCGGTTCGATGCAACCTCGTGTCTATGAGATGAGGAAAGCTGGAGATCCAGAGGCTACCGTGGCGACAGGTATCATTTCTCTTTTGTCTCATCCAGTTAGAGTGCTTTTTGATTCTGGTGCTTCTCATTCGTTCATCTCTTTGGATTGTGTGCGTCGATTGAATATTGAAGGCTTGTCTCCTTGTGAGTCCTTTGTGGTTAAGTTGCCCAGTGGTGATAGAATCGTGGGAGACAAAGAAGTTAGAGATTGCCCGGTGTTAATCACTGAGAGAGTGTGGTTTTCGAATTTGATAGTCGTAGACATTGTCGATGAAGATCTAATCCTCGGTGACGATTGGCTCGATAGACACGGTGCAGTAATGAATTATCGCATGAAGATCATATCGATGTTAGCCAAAGAGGGTACCGAACACCATTTTGCGGGGTACAAGAGGGGATGTCAGAAATTTTTGATCAGTGCCTTGAAGGTGACAAAACTTATTAGAAAGGGTTGTGTTGGGTATTGGTGTTATGCCATGAAAGTCGAAGATGGGAAAGTTGAACTTCCCTCGATTCCTGTTGTAAGTGATTTTCCGGATGTTTTCCTGCATTTAATTATCGGGACTACCACCGGGCGGGAAGTTGAATTTACAATCGATTTGGAGTCGAGCAACCCCGATTTCTAAGGCACCGTATCGTATGGCACCTTCGTAAATGCAAGAGTTGAAGTAACAACTGTGAGAAGTGTTTGATAATGTGTAGATTAGACCCGGTTCCTCGCCATGGGGTGCACCGGTCTTGTTCGTAAGGAAGAAAGATGGTTCACTACGTTTGTGTATTGATTATCGAATCGAACAAAGTGACCATTAAGAATAAATACCCTTTGCCGCGTATCGATGATTTGTTTGATCAATTGCGGGAGCCGCGTGTTCTCGAAAATTGATTTGAGTTCCGGTTACAATCAACTACGCATTAAGGAATCAGATGTACCTAAAACCGCTTGCATTTGAGGTATGGACACTATGAATTTGTGGTTATTCCTTTTGGGTTAACCAACGCACCGGCGATATTTATGCAATTGATGAATAAAATATTTATTGAGCATCTTGATAATTGTGTAGTCGTTTTTATCGACGATATTTTGGTCTACTCTCGAGATGAAGAGGAACACGCTCGGCATTCGCGATTGGTGTTGGAGATTTTGAGGACTCAGCACCTCTATGCAAAGTTTTCTAAGTGTGAATTCTGGCTGAAGGAAGTCATGTTTCTTGGACATGTGATTTCAGCGGAAGGGGTTCGGGTAGATCCCCAGAAAATTGAGGCAGTGTTAGATTGGGCTCCACCCAGGAACGTGAAGGAGGTTCGTAGCTTTTTGGGTCTGGCCGGATACTACCGGAGGTTCGTCGAGGGGTTCTCCAAACTTGCTCGACCACTTACTAAATTACTCCAGAAGTCCGAAAGGTTCGAATGGAATGAAGAGAGACAACGGAGTTTCGAAGAGCTGAAAAGGCGTCTGACTACCGCGCCAGTTTTAGCCCTACCACAGGGAGTCGGTGGGTATTCGGTTTATTGTGTTGCATCAGGACAAGGACTTGGGTGCGTACTCTTGCAGCATGATAAGACGATTGCCTATGCTTCACGGCAACTTAAACCGTATGAACTGAATTATCCTACCCATGATTTAGAATTAGCTGCTGTGGTGTTTGCACTGAAGATCTGGCGTCACTATTTGTGCGGTTCTTCATGTCGAATTTACACCGACCACAAGAGCCTAAAGTATATTTTTAGCCAGAAAGAGCTGAATATGAGACAACGACGTTGGTTAGAGCTGATAAAGGATTATGATCTGGAAATCCTTTACCATCCAGGAAAGGCTAACGTTGTAGCTGATGCGTTGAGCCGGAAGTCGATATCTCTTCATATGCTTGAGGCCCTTACGCCTCAAGTTAAGATCAGACGGGAGTTAATTGAGCAGGGAGTCGAAGTACGGATCCAACGGGTTCAGGGTCAGATGTGTACTCTTGAGGCTATTCCGTCCTTGATCGACGACGTTGGGGAAAAACGGGAGAATGACCGAATGCTTGTCCAACTGAAGGCGGACGTGGAAAAAGGGAAAGCCCCTGGTTTTATGATCCACGAGGATGGCATTTTGAAATTTCAAGGTAGGATTTGTGTTCCGAATGACTCAGAGCTTAGACAGAGAATACTCCGAGAAGCCCATGCTACACCTTACTCGATCCATCCTGGGACGAGTAAGATGTACAAGGATCTTAAAAGGAGTTTTTGGTGGAATAATATGAAGAGAGATGTCGCCGAGTTTGTGTCAAGGTGTTTGACATGTCAACAAGTCAAAATTGAGCATCAACGGCCGGACGGGCTGTTGAAACCTCTCCCTATTCCCGAATGGAAATGGGAGGATATTACCATAGGTTTCATCACCGGGATGCCGAGGACTAAGTCGGGGATGAATATGATTTGGGTTGTTGTTGACCGGTTAACTAAGTCGGCACATTTTCTTGGCATTAAGGACACGTGGGGACCGGAGCGATTGTCCCGGATTTTTATATCGGAGATTGTGAGATTACACGGTACGCCAAAGTCTATTGTTTCCGATCGTGATGGCCGTTTCGTGTCGCATTTTTGGAAGGCGGTCCATCAAGCCTTGGGCACCGAATTGAGGTTGAGTACTTCCTTCCACCCACAGTCTGACGGTCAGACTGAGCGGACGATCCAGACATTGGAAGATATGCTGAGGGCGTGTGCCCTGGATTGGAGTACCGATTGGGAAATACACCTACCTTTGATCGAGTTGACTTACAATAATAGCTGGCACGCATCGATCAAGATGGCACCTTTTGAGGCATTGTATGGTAGGCGGTGTAGATCTCCACTTTGTTGGGATGAAGCTTCAGATTTGGTCGGTACGGAACCCGATATGTTGATGGAAACCAAAGAAAAGATTTTCATCATCCGAGACCGACTGTTAACCGCTCAGAGTCGACAAAAATCCTACGCTGACAATCGTCGTTGGCCCTTGGAATTTGATGTGGGTGATCATGTCCTACTCAAAGTATCACCGATTAGAGGAGTCTTCAGGTTCGGAAAAAGGGGCAAACTTAGTCCGAGATATATTGGACCTTTTGAGATTCTCGGCGAATTGGGAAGCGGCCTATCGATTGGCTTTACCTCCAGCCCTTAGCCATGTTCACAGTGTGTTCCATGTTTCCCAACTGAGGAGGTATGTCCCTGACCCGAGTCATATCATTGATTACGGGGACATCGAGATCGCAGAGGATGTCACATTTGAAGAGAAGCCAGTGAAAGTACTAGAGCATCGAGTAAAACAACTCCGGCACAAAACCATACCGTTGGTTAAAGTTCAGTGGTCACGACACGGAGTTGAGGAAGCGACATGGGAAACCGAGGAAAGCATGCGCATTAGATACCCAGAGTTATTCATTTCTTATGTTTCGGGACGAAACTTCATTTTAGAGGGGGAGGATGTAATACCCGTACTTTTTGTAAATCTTCTACTCTTGTGCTTTGTAATTTTTACGCTCGTATAAGTGTTTGGTAAGCTTATATTAATCTTGGAACTCTTGTCAATTGGATTTACACCCCTTTTCTTGTTCGGATCGTCGCTGTTTTCGGATATTTGATGCGATTATACTACCTTCGTGTAATGGGTAGCGCACGCTACGCACACCTTGTAGCGCACGCTAATTTATTGAGGGTAGCGCATGCTATCCGTTATAATTAGCGCACGCTACTAATGTATTGGAGGCAGACAGTCCAGTAGCTACTGGACTGGAAAAGGGAATTCCTAGCGTACGCTAGGTGTGACGGGTAGCGTACGCTAGATTTAGGTGGTAGCGCACGCTACGTTACTGGAGTAACGTGCGCTAAAGAGAGCAAAGCTGGGGACAATAGGTTCTGGACTGGACACTGACTACCAGGTAGCGCACGCTATTAGAAATAATTAGCGCACGCTAATTGAAGTCACTAGCGCACGCTATGAGCAGGTGTTAGCGTACGCTAACGGAGCTGGCAGAGGCTACTGGATTGCCTGGTGAGTCCGATAGCACGCGCTATTTTTCATGGCTAGCGCACGCTAGTCCCTATTTAGTATAAATAGGACATCTTCGTTCCCAAATCGTCATTTCTTCCTTCCTTCACCTCCTTGGACGATTTTAGGCGATTCCGGGCGATTTGTGAGGAGTTCTTCGAGCTGCAATTATCTAGCAACATCTTTGAGTTTCTAGTTCGGATTTATCAACGTTTAATCCTCTCCACCGCTTCAAATCAAGGTAAACTTCTCACAACCCTAGATTTTCGTGATTTGGGGATTTTCCATCCGATTTCTTCGATCCAGCTTGTTGTTATGTTAGAATATATCGATCGCGAGTTATCTACCTTGGATACATGTCTTCCTACGGATTTATTGGCATATTTCCGGAGTTCTTGAGTGTTTGGGATATTTGACTTGCGATTCACTATCCAAGAGAATTATTCCCGGAACACATGTATCGGGGTAGTGAATTCGGGTGATTCCAACTTATTTTCATACCGATGGGGTTTTGATAATTGAATTACGAACTTGTCTAGGTTCGGAGTTGTCGAATCCTTCAATCTTGGTACCTTGTCGTTCGTACCTTTTTCCTCTCGATTCCAGGCAAGTGATTCTTGTGAAAGTTATGTTCTTAAATGTGAAAAGTAATGCATGTGATTGTGAGAGTTGCTTTCGTTCACTCCGAGAGGACCCGACGGGGTCGAGGAGGGTTCCGCTTATGTCGGTTCCGTGAACATTTGGGTTAGCCACTCCGAGATGATCCGACGGGGTCGAGGAGGGATTCGCGCATTGTCGAGTCCACGGTTAATCAAGAGATATCATCATTTCTAAATATGTTTGGATAATTGTATTTTCCGGAAAATCATTATCATGGCTTTGAATTGGTGCATATGCTTTTATGTATAAGTCTTGACATTTCACTTGTAATACTTGCCCTAACCCCTCTCGTTTGGGGAAAATTACTTTTGTGTTTTTCAGGTCCTAAGCAACCATACGAGCGAGCACCGGGACGATACGATGAGGACGGCGAGGCGTGATACTGTGGCTAGTGGTGTTCCATTTTGTTTGGTCGTTGTTCTCTTCGGTCCATTTTATCCTTGTAATAATAAGTGGTACTCGAGTACTTTGGGAAAGTCCTTTTCCATTGTCGTGCAACTTCTTGTATTTCTTCATGGTATTGTTTGTCCGTGGTTGAACTTCCTTGTTTGTATCGAGTTTATTGATTCCCAAGTGGATTTTATTAAATTTAATACGTTGTGAGTGAGATAAGCCTAGTGAATCCCAGGTCGGGATTTACGGCGCTGTGATATTCTCCGAATATCTCGGGGGGTGTTACAGATATAGCTCGTGGACTTAGTTTTTGATTTGTTCGATTCGATTGGGTTGTAAAGGCCGTTTTGAGCCTATTTATATTTACTAGAAAAACTTGTATAGGAT
This sequence comes from Orobanche coerulescens, assembly GCA_033398695.1. NCBI lineage: Eukaryota > Viridiplantae > Streptophyta > Magnoliopsida > Lamiales > Orobanchaceae > Orobanche > Orobanche coerulescens. Next base: position 70,340,007 of record CM065803.1, read on the forward strand.
GCAATTTTTCAATGATGTAATTATTATTTTGGGTATGACGAAGACCGAAGACAACCGACCGAGAAGACGAAGAATCGAAGACTGTTTTTTTATTGGGTCATTCGCTTGGCCCAGTACTTAGGAATTAGGTCTATGAGCTATATGTTGGTAGTAACTAGGTTCTTGTTTTGCTTTTTCATTTTGAATGAATGACAAACCAACAAACGCGCGTAAAATTGAATTAATGTGCAAAGTGTAACATAAATCGCGAAATTCTCCCGACTACAAACAGACTAAGTTTGAAAAAGGTTACGAGGTTTCCTACCCTCCATCAAACTCGTAGAAAATTGATACCCGAGCTGGTGTGCTATGCTTCCGAGTTATCGGGGTAGTACTTTTGGTAGAGGTTGAAAAATTCTTGAGTGCATTAGATGCCTTTGGTTGGTGATAAATTTCGCCCCTAGAAACCTGATAGGTTGCCGGGTGAGATTCAATAGTCAAACTGATAGACGTTGATGGTCAACAACTTAGATAGTCTGGATTGCCAAGAAACCTGATAGGTTGAGGGCATGAAGACTAGGGGTAAAAGAAGATCAAATCATCCGTTAGACGGGTTGGTGTTAGACACCACTTTACAAAAATTAATTGGCAAGAAACCTGATAGGTTGCGTCTGTTAAAATTTGTAAAGAACTTGATCACCACTAAGAAGTCGATCTAATCATGATTTCCGGATTATAACATGGGAGTGTATAATTCCGATAAAATTAGTGGGAGCCGAGACAAGAATTATAAAAGCCCTTAAGTTCTATACTCGGTCATAATTAAACAAGTCACTAATTTAATCTTGTCTAAATCTTTGCAGAAAACGAAATTGAATCTCTCTAAAATGGCTAAAAACCCACTTGCAATACTACTTGAAAAGAATCTCCTAACTGGCCCTAACTTTGTTGACTGGTTGCGGAATCTGATGATTGTACTCAGTATGGAGTCTCTGGGATACGTCTTGGAGGCGGACATTCCACCGACTCCAATCCGGACTAGGGGTAATCAGGATGACATTGACGTCCATGAAAAATGGGTCAATGATGATGTGCTAGTCCGTGGTTTTATGATGGGCTCAATGACTAATGAGCTGCAGAGAGCGCACGAGAAAATGACTTCTGCTAGGCAGATTCTCGCACACTTGACCGAACTTTATGGAGAGCATAGTAGGACTGCTAGATATGAGATATCAAAGCAGTTGTTCAGTGCTAGGATGAAATTACATGCACATTAGCTGGGCTAATGAATAAACTGGTGACGGCGCAGTCTAACATGAAGACTAAACCGAGAGAGGCTGCTCTTGTGATTTCTTCTGGGCCTAAGAGGTCCAAGAACAAGAAGAAAAAGACCTACGAGCAGTACAAACCCAAGAAAGGGGTGCAAAAAGGAAAGGGCAAGGCCCGAAAGGTTCAAAAGGTAGGCGGTCCAAAACCTACGGACAAATGCCTTGAATGCGGTGAGCTGGGCCACTGGCGAAGGACTTGTCCCAAGATTAATGGCGCATCAGGTACGGAACTTTTTGTTTTTGAAACTAATTGTTCCGCTACTGTATATTCTGCTTCATGGATTCTGGATTCAGGTGCCACTTCTCACATTTGTACTATGAATCAGGATCTGGAACGAAGTAGAAAACTTGAAGCTGGGGAAATAATGATCACTGTTGGAAGCGGACAAAGTGTCGAGGCAACCGATATTGGATCAATCCTTCTGGGTTTAGAATCTGGTTTTATTTTGACATTAGATGAAGTACTTGTTTTGCCCAAGGGGCATAAAAACATTGTATCCATTCCAGTCTTGGACCGGAAAGGATTTTGTTTCTTCACTGGCAATGGCAGCTGTAAAATTTATTTTTCGAAATAAATTGGTTGGAATAGCTACATTGTTGAATGGTTTATATCATCTGAACATGCAAAATAAAACAGCAGTGAACACTATAACTAGGAAACGTGGTAGGCAAGATACTAATCAAGCTCTTAAATGGCACCTTAGACTTGGTCATGTTGGTCAGACCAAGGTTCAGAAAATGGAGAAAGATGGACTTTTAAGTCCATTGGGTGTAGAACCCTATCCAACTTGTGAATCTTGCCTTAGAGGCAAAATGACTAAGTTCCCCTTCACAGGGACTTTTGAAAGGGTTGCCGATAAACTTGGATTGGTGCATACCGATGTTTGTGGTGCTTTAGAAGTAGCCCGAGACGGATATCAATATTTCATAACGTTCACAGATGATCATACTAGGTATGGGATTGTGTACTTAATGAAACATAAATCTGAAGCCTTTGCTAAATTCAAAGAATTTAAGGCCCTAGTTGAAAAATAAACTGGATGTCATATCAAAGCACTTCGGTCGGACCGAGGTGGCGAATATATGAGCACTGAGTTTGATGAGTTCCTTAAGGAACATGGAATAGTTTCACAATTCACGCCTCCAGGAACCCCACAGTTAAATGGTGTTTCAAAAAGGAGAAATCGGACTTTGTTGGACATGGTTCGCTCCATGTTAAATTACACTGATTTACCTATTTACCTGTGGGGGTATGCCTTACTAACCGCTGCCTATATCGTAAATAGATGTCCTTCCAAATCTGTTCTTATCACTCCGCATGAGATGTGGAAGGGTAAGAAACCAAGCCTTAATCACATAAGGATTTGGGGATGTCCAGCCTATGTCAAAAAGGCTAAAGTGGACAAACTGGAAACGAGGTCCATAAAAGGACGTTTCATAGGATACCTAGAGGACTCGATGGGTTATCTATTCTACATGCCAGAAGACCATAGGGTCGTTGTGGCATTACAAGCGCACTTCCTTGAGGATGAATTCATTCAGGAAGGTGGCTCGGGTAGAAATATCTCTTTGGAAGAGCATAATGAAACTCCTAAGGACACATCTGATCAGGGATCAAGAACCGAACCTATTGTAACACAACCTCCACTTCGAAGGTCTGATAGGGTATCTCACTTACCTGAGAGGTATGGCTATACACATGTCGAGGAACTGGGTCTCCACGACACACCTGATAGCAGTGAAAACGACCCTGTCACCTATGACCAAGCGATAGTGGATGTAGACTCTGATAGATGGCAAGAAGCAATGGAAGTTGAGATAGACTCGATGCATACCAATTAGGTCTGGACTCTAGTAGATCTTCCAACTGGCATGAGGACTATTGGAAATAAATGGATCTATAAGAAAAAGACTGATGGGGATGGCAAGGTTGATGCCTATAAGGCCAGGCTTGTGGCAAAGGGTTATACCCAAAGGGAAGGAATCAATTATCATGATACCTTCTCGCCCGTAGCTATGATAAAGTCGATTCGCATGATGCTTGCCATTGCTGCCTATTATGATTATGAAATATGGCAAATGGATGTCAAAATGGCTTTTCTAAGTGGATACCTCGAGGAGGAAATCTATATGGAACAGCCTAAAGGTTTTGTGTCCAAAGCTAATATTCATAAAGTGTGTAAGCTGCAACGAGCCATTTATGGTCTGAAGCAAGCTTCTCGGAGTTGGAACCTTCGATTTGACAAAGCAGTTAAGGACTTTGACTTCGAACGAAATGAGGAGGAACCGTGTGTTTACAAAAAGATCAGTGGGAGCAACATTGCGTTCTTAGTACTATATGTAGATGATATTCTACTTATAGGAAATAACATAGCAATGCTCAGCACTGTGAAAGCTTGGCTTTCTAAAACGTTCTCCATGAAAGACTTGGGAGAAGCTTCCTATATTCTAGGGATCCGTCTTTACAGAGATAGACCGCGAAGAATGATAGGACTTTCCCAAGCCCTTTATATCGATAAAATCCCGAGAAGATTCAAGATGGATGAATCTAAAAGAGGGTTCCTTCCCATGCGACATGGAATTCATCTCACCACGAAAATGTGTCCTCAAAGTGAGGAAGACAAGAGAGAGATGAGTAAGGTACCCTATGCCTCGGCAGTGGGTAGCCTCATGTACGCTATGTTGTGTACGAGACCAGACTTAGCCTACGCTGTGAGTATGGTAAGTCGATTTCAAGCAAACCCGGGAAGGGAACATTGGACTGCCGTAAAGAACATTCTTAAGTACTTAAGAAGAACTAGAGATTTAGTTCTTACTTATGGTGGTGGAGAACTGAATGTGATTGGATTCACCGATTCTGATTTTCAAGGAGACAATGACGACTCTAAGTCAACATCTGGGTATTTATTTACTCTCAATGGAGGAGCAGTATCTTGGAGAAGCTCCAAGCAAACTGCTACTGCAGATTCCACCTGCCAAGCAGAGTATCAAGCTGCCTCAGAGGCTAGCAAAGAAGCATTTTGGATGCAGAAGTTTATACAAGAACTTCAAGTGGTGCCAAACGCGGAGTTGCCTATATCACTATTCTGTGATAATGATGGAGCTGTCGCCCAAGCCAAGGAGCCGAGGGCTCACCACAACACCAAGCATATAGAGAGAAAGTACCACATCGTTCGAGAGATGGTGGAAAAAGGATATGTTTCATTGGAAAGTGTAGACTCAGAAGACAATGTCTCTGACCCGCTGACTAAGCCATTATCTCAGGCCGTCTTGGAAAGACATCTGAAGAACATGGGTATTGGATATCATGATGTGTGGCATTGAGTGCAAGTGGGAGATTGTTAGGAATATGCCCTCGAATGCCACTCAGGGGATGAGAGAGTAGGGGCATTGTACTTGTAATTATGGAATAAATAATAAAAAGGCAATTCGATTCATTCATTGTTTATTGTATTTCAATTACATTCTTGACTTGGTAAACATTGAAGTGAAGTCCATGTAAATAAACTGAACATTCCATTCTCGTTATGGGATAAGAGAAAATGCACTGGAAGTGTTTAAAGTTTATTTACGAAAATCGTCATAAGTCAATAAACTTAAATGGGCATTAAGTTTTAATAAGACTTGTATAACTGATGCTAGGACGTGTGCACGTCTTGATAGCATAGTTATAAAGTATATTGGTGGGACCAGTATACTCGAACACGACTCATACTCGATTCAGTCACACGGTATTCACTCTCTAAGAGTCGATGACGAATCAAAAGGTTGTGATAGTGTATGTGGACCTTTGACTTGAGGATTTAGTAGAAGATGTGCCTGTGACGTTTAGTTTGTCATTAGAGTAGTTAGACTCATTTGCTTAATTGCTGAGTCGACCTCGAAGTGCGGACTATACGGGCAGGTAGCGATCTTCTTGTATGCCAAGAAAGGATTTTATCTCTGTTAGTGAGCAAGGCGTATGTCTATATGGTTAATGGCAAATAAGATCATGAGTCTTTGGCCAAAGCATTACGATATAGTCGTATTAGATACACTATTAATCAGTCGGTCTTGATTTGCATTAACACATGTATAGAGTTTAGTCAATAGTAGGGTTTGACTTTACCGTGACCGAAGACTTGACCGGGACATCGATAAAGGGTCTATACGTATATAGTATTCACGACATAATGGTTACGGAATGATCCCTTCATTCGTTCTCGATCGGGGTTTACGGCGGCCCGCTAAGTGGCTAAGTCCGCTGCACTCATTGGTTCCTCCCAATGCCGGCTGATACGGACCTACGGAGTCGCGCATCAGGAGCGTTGACGGATAAATGTGAATTTATTATCTCTCTATAAATATTAGATATTGGATATCTAATTATGATTTATTAGATAAATCAAAATAGCGGTCTTATGAATTAAAATTAAGTTACCGGGTGATTAATTTAATTCATAAATTATATTTCTTAGAGAAATATATTTGTATTTGATATTATTAATTAATTAGATTAATTAATTAATATAAATACATTAGGTGATTAAACATAGTGTATTTAACGGAGTCGTTTGACGAATGTCCGGTACACGAGCCGAGTGACTCGGCTCGTTTTCTAGGAAACTTCCACCATGGGGCCGCCCTCCCTCTCCCCACATCACATGGAATCATTTCCATGCATGTGTATGTGTTAGTTGTATTTTTGTTATTATGTGTTGACATTTTATCTCAATTATATGATTTGTATTATATGTTTGAGATAATATAAAAACAACACATTATAACAACTACTACACACACACTTGAAAAGTGAGAACTCCTTGGCAAAATTGGTGAGCTGCCTGCCGTGAGAGTTGTGAGGAAGGGAGAGAATTTTTTTTTTTTTTTTCTAATTTTCATCTTAGAGGTGAAAGGAATTCAACAAAAAATAGAGAGAAAATTCCAACTGTAACTTCCTAGCCGTGTTCTTGGAGAACGAAGTTACGTCGAATTTTCCGGGCAACTTCCGACGCGTGTGAAGTAGAGGCTTCGAATTTTCGGTGCTTGGAACGAAGGGTTTTCGTGTTCGGGACGGGATCGTGGTCATCGTCTACATTTTACGAAGATTTATTTCAAAGGCTTCAAGGGTATGAATCTTTATCTTTGTATTTTTTTTTCGTATACACATTACTTGATCGATCCTGTTTGGGATTCGTATTTATTTCCGCTGCGTATTTCGTTTTACTTTCGGAATCCCAACAGTCTTTTGGTCAAACCTGCCTGATGTGCAGTCAACCTTCTCTGATGTAGGACTTCTCTGATATAGTTCTCTGAGATAAAGTTCTCTGATCTGATGAGTCTTCTCTGATCTAAAGTATTATGATCTGTTGAATGTTCTCTGATCTGATGGGCAAACTTCAGTTGATATTTGCGTCGACTCGATCTCGTATGTTAACTTGACTGCAGATTGGTTTTGGTCAAACTTCTCTGATATTCGTGTTGACCAATACTTGTCTGACTTCAGCTCTTGAGTGCGGCTTAGTTTTGGTCAAACCTCTCTGATATTTTGCGTTGAGCAAAACTTCTCTGAACAGTGAACTTGCCTGAAAAACTTCTCTGATAAGTGGCAGTTCTATACTTTAGACGTTTTTCTTACTTATCAACCCTTTGATCCAGACTTAGCCTAATATTTAAGGCCTATAGAGGATATTCATTTGGTTCTTCTTTACAATTTGCTAAGTACTTAAACATACATTTGAATAATCAATTAATACATGGATGACATCATCAAAATCTAACAAGTATTCCTAACAAGGACTACAGTACAATCTTCTTAGCATTAGCCAGTTTTGTGAGAAATAGTTCTCATTCAAATTCTATATAGATCACTATAGGGTGAAGGACATAAAGACCAACCAAATTCTCCTTACAGGATGCCGGTCAGGTAACATGTACATTGCTGACTGGAAACCCACAAGCACTGTAATTCCTTATTTTGTTGCCAAAAGCATATCTCATATCAATTTCAAGACCATCAACAAGTTATCTCGACAGGGAATGATCAGAGGCTTGCCAGATGTTTCATTTCATAAGAACAACGTCTGTGGACCCTATCAGAAAGGCAAGCAAGTCAAGACTTCTCTGAAGAGCAAATCATATCTTTCAACCCACAAGGTCCTCCAGCTTCTACATATGGATGTTTATGGTCCTGTAGATCCTGTCAGCCTAGGAGGTAACAAAATATTGTCTTGTCATTATTGATGATTTTTCCAGATACTCTCGGACCATCTTCTTGAGAAAGACGAAAGAGACAACCACAAAGCTGTCGGAACACCTGAAAAAAGCTTCAGAATGAGAAAGAGCTGAGTATCGTATCCATTTATTCCGATAGAGGCACAGAATTCACAAATCACTTTATAGATCAGTACTGTGCGGACAATAGTATACAACATGAATACTCAGCAGCCCGCACTCCTCAACAAAATGGTGTTGTTGAGCGAAAGAGCAGGATGCTGAAGGTAGCAACAAGAACCATATTAGCTACAAGTAAGTTGCCACAACGTTTCTGGGGAGAAGTACCAAATACAGCATGCTATAAACAAAACCGCTATACTATTAACAAGCACCACAACTGTAACACCCCCAATATATTCGGGAATATTACAGCGCCGTAAATCCTTTACGTAAGGATTTACAAGGCTGAAGAATTGAACAAGCATAAAAAGGTATTAACGAATGGAAATAACGGAATTACAGTACATCAGTTCTGACCCAATACAGAAATAGTACAATTGTTCAACAGAATTTAATAATACATCACCAAATTCAAATCATCACAAACGACTTCGTACTCGAGTACTTATTGAAATAATGAATAAACAACAGATAAATAAACCCGGTCGGGACATCACTCTGCACCCTCGTCGTCATACAGTTCCAGTGGTTGTTTCCCCGCTCTCCTGGATCCTGAACACAAACAAAATGTTCACCCCCGAAGGGGTTAGCACAACGATGCTAGTACAAGTACCACAACATATTATTCATATCTCACGAAGAATAATAATAACGTAAACGACAAAATATCCACGAGTCTTCTCCTACGAGAAACTCAAACATAACATACACAACTGATAATCACAACATGATATCAATACATACACATGGTAATTCCATCGATCCAGCGTTCAGTGCCTAGAACCCACGATGATCCCGTCAGACCAACCCGTGGTGGAAAAACCTGTCCGATGATCCAGCGCACGCTAGCATAGATCCCCCGATGATCCCGTCGGACCAACACGAGGTGGACATACAATAACGACATACATGCACGACAATATGTATAACAACAATACATAAAACAATTAAGGTACTTGCCTCGATTTGAAGACAATAACAATACTTCCACGAAAATGAACACTCGACGGTCGTCCTCCTCAATCAATCACGTAACGAGACCAAACCTTAACAAAAGAAATGATATAGGATTTATCTCACGTCGTATGAATATTTAACAATTCGATTCATGGCCAAAAGTTCATAAAATGCATTATGCCCGAACTGCTTAGCGCACGCTAAGTACTATGTGTAGCGTGCGTTAAGTCTGCCCGATAGCGCACGCAAACAACAAAGACTAGCGTACGCTAACTATGCATGGTCAGTACTTCACTGATCAGCCAACTGACTCGTCTGATGGTCTAGCGTACGTTACGTATCAAACGTAGCGCACGCTAACTAGTGCTCGATAGCGCACGTTAAACTGCATAGCATAGCGTGCACTATTCGCATGGCGATTTCATCGCCGAAAGCAAGATTCTTGCCATGATTGAAACAATGAAATCTTGCGTGATAATTCATGTTACTTCTATGAATACCAAGTTCATACTCTTATGAATGATTTTACGGATAAATACAACTTCGGATTCAAGGATATGCATACCAATATAAAACCATATTCCATTCCGACTTCAAATCTTCATACGACAATTCGAAAAGCTTAACGGTTGATATCAACACCTCTACATCAATCCATATTATCATACTAAAGTTGATAAACGTCCTATATATATATTAGATAAATCCTTCCATGACCAAACCTTTAGATTTATCTAACAATAAGGATGTTAACGTCTAGTCCAAGATTACTTATGAAATCATCTATTAGATTCGGTTTACCAATGATAGAAGCTTCTCTTCACATATTTAGTGTAATAAGATTCGAATCATGATGATTATAATCAAGGTATTTAAGGCTTATTCATCTCACTATTCCAAACATGATATACTTGGATAATTCATCTATGAGAATCCATATCTTGTTAACATGATCATCCAAATCGTTAGAATCCAACTTTAAGTCTGGAGATAGATTGAACATACCTTAAAATGACGAAAATCACTGAACCGTAAGGTAGAATCCCACTCCGGTTGGTTGTATGCCACTCCAAGGTGCTATTCCACTTCCATGAACATTCCCAAGTGATAACCAATGTATAACACCAACAATATGTGTTCTAAGTGTATAGGAGTATTACTACAGCTCTCTGAACTCTCAACGATGAAGAAAGGGCGAAAGAAATGAAAGCCAAAACGGTTGATGTCCCATTTATAATATTCTGCATTATTGACAAGTTAGCGCACGCTACTAAGCATCCCTTAGCGTGCGCTAATAGTGGTTAACTTCAGAATTTGTCCGGGTGCGTCAGCGGGAATCTTATCCGGACCCATGTCCCGGCTGGCGCATGTGTTATCCGTCCCGCTCAATAATTGAGTTCTTAGCGCACGTTACTCCTACCTGTATAGCGTGCGCTAATAATGGTCTGATAGCGCGCGTTAAGATACATTCTTAGCGTGCGCTATCACGAGGTTGCTTGAGCAATTTTGCAAGTTTCTATACTTATGTATAATGATATCAATGCACGAAATATCATACTCCAATAATCAAAATCACCAATCCGAATAATACATGGTTTGAATACAGATGAAATACACTGTAATAAATCCGGACATTACATACTCTCCTACTAAAAAGGAGTTTCGTCCCGAAACTCAAGACGAAAATAACTCGGGATATCTAGACTTCATATCAGCTTCCGTTTCCCAGGTGGCTTCTTCCATTCCGTGACGTGACCACTGAACTTTGACCAAAATGATTGACTTATTCCTCAGTTGCTTAACTCGACTCTCGAGTATCTTGACTGGTCTTTCTTCAAACGTCCCATCCTGCTCGACTTCGATCTCGCCGAAATCAATGATATGACTGGGGTCTGGTATATACCTCCGTAACTGGGATACGTGGAACACGTTATGAACATGGCACAATGACAGCGGTAATGCTAATCTGTATGCCAACTCCCCAACTCTCTCGAGGATCTCAAATGGTCCGATATATCTCAGACTCAGCTTTCCTTTCCTTCCGAAATGAAAGATTCCCCGAGTAGGAGAAACCTTCAAAAGTACGTGATCTCCAGTACTGAACTCCAATGGGTGGCGGCGTACGTCCGCATAGGATTTCTGGCGACTCTGGGCAGTTCACAGCCTCTCACGAATTAAGGATATCTTCTCTCGAGTCTGCTCGATCAACTCTGGTTCTGTTCCGATCAAGTCCGATGAATCGTCCCAGCATAGGGGCGATCTGCATCTCCTTCCGTATAAGGCTTCAAATGGTGCCATCTTAATAGAAGCATGCCAACTATTGTTGTAGGTAAATTCAATCAACGGTAGATGAACTTCCCAATCGTTTGACCAATCTAAGGCACAGGCCCTTAGCATGTCTTCCACCGTTTGTATAGTTCTCTCAGATTGTCCGTCAGTCTGCGGGTGATAAGTCAGCATCAAGTTCAATTCGGTCCCCAAGGCCTTATGAACTGCTTTCCAAAAGTGAGACACGAAACGGCCGTCTCGATCAGAAACAATGGTCTTCGGCGTACCATGCAATCGAACTATCTCTGAAATAAATACTCGTGCCAACCTCTCTGGTCCCCACGTATCCTTAATGCCTAGAAAATGAGCCGATTTGGTTAAACGATCAACTATCACCCAAATCATGTTCATTCCTGTCCTGGTTTTCGGCATATTAGTGATAAAGTGCATCGATATGTCCTCCCACTTCCATTCGGGAATCGGAAGCGGCTTCAACATTCCAGCAGGCCATTGATGCTCGATCTTAACCTGCTGACAAGTCAAGCATTTCGAAACATAGTCCGCTACGTCTTTCTTCATGTTGCCCCACCAGAAATTCTGCTTCAAGTCCTTATACATTTTACTGGTGCCCGGGTGGATAGAATAGGGCGAACTATGAGCTTCCTTCATAATTGTCTGTTTCAGAACATCAACATCGGGAACGCAGAGTCGGTTCTGAAATCTCAAAACTCCATCGTCATGAATTATGAATCTGGGGGCCTTTCCTTTGATCACTTCATCATGCAACCGAATCTTCAGAGGATCATCTGCCTGTCTAGATTTGATTTCTTTGGTTAAAGATGAAGTTATCTTCATCACGCACAGTTGTCCTTGGACTCTTTGTAACCATACCTCAATTCCTTCACGAATCATCTCTCGCTGAAGGCTAAGTTGGGAGGTCAGCGTCTCCAGCATGTGAATAGAGACACGCTTGCGGCTAAGTGCATCGGCTACTACATTCGCTTTGCCTGGATGATATAAAATCTCCAAGTCATAGTCCTTAATCAGTTCCAACCATCTTCTTTGCCGCATGTTCAACTCTTTCTGACTAAATATGTACTTGAGACTCTTATGATCCGTAAAGATCTGACAGTGAGTCCCGTACAGATAATGCCTCCAGATCTTTAAGGCAAAAACCACTGCTGCTAGCTCCAAATCATGTGTCGGGTAATTCACTTCATAAGGTTTCAGTTGTCGCGATGCATAAGCGATCACCTTATCATTCTGCATCAACACGCACCCAAGTCCTTGGTTGGAAGCATCACTGTAAACTATGAATCCTTAAGTTCCCTGCGGAAGTGATAGAATCGGTGCCGTCGTCAATCTTTTCTTCAGTTCATCAAAACTAATCTGACACAATTCATTCCACTCAAACTTTTGAGTTTTCTGCAGGAGTCGAGTAAGTAGGTGGGAGATTTTAGAAAACCCTTCCACGAATCGACGATAGTATCCAGCAAGTCCCAAGAAGCTTCGGACTTCTTTCACATTCTTTGGGGGCTCCCAATTCATAATTGCTTCGATCTTCTGAGGATCTACTCGGACTCCTTCAGCTGACACCACATGGCCGAGGAACATTACTTCCTTTAGCCAGAATTCACACTTAGAAAGTTTGGCGTACAATTGTTCATTTCTCAAAAGTTCCAATACAATCTGCAAATGCTGCGCATGTTCTTCCGGACTCTTAGAATACACCAGGATGTCATCAATAAATACGACCACAAATTTATCCAAAAATTCAATGAACACACGGTTCATCAATTGCATAAATACAGCAGGTGCGTTAGTGAGACCAAACGGCATTACTACAAACTCATAATGCCCGTAGCGAGTTCTGAACGCTGATTTCGGAACGTCAGATTCCTTAACCCTCAGCTGATGATATCCTGATCTCAGATCGATTTTAGAAAATACTGTCGCCTTTGCACCGTCAAACAGATCATCAATCCGTGGTAACGAATATTTGTTCTTAATCGTCATCTTGTTCAGCTCTCGATAGTCAATACACAGTCGGAGCGATCCATCCTTCTTTCGGACAAAAGAATCGGCGCTCCCGGGGTGAAACGCTGGTCAATATAGCCCTTGTCCAAGAACTCCTCCACCGCTTCTTTAGTTCGTACATCTCAAGAGGTGCCATACGATACGGCGCCTTGGAAATCGGTGTAGCTCTGTGTTCCACCAATAGTAAATTCTACATCCCTTCGTGGAGGTAGCCTGGAGTAACTCATCAGGAAATACATCCGGAAATTCGTTCACAACAGGAATAGATGAAAGTTCCACAATTTCGTCTTCTTTCTTCATTGCGTAACACGATGCAGTGCATTACTGCTTCAACAATTTGTGACTTTCATCGCCTTGATCAATTTTCTGAGCTTCCGGTTTAGTCCCTCAAACAGAATCTCGGAACCATCGACAGCGATCAGCGAGATATTCCTCCTTCGGTAGTTCACAATTGCTCCATATCGATTAAGCCAATCGTCTCCGAGTATCAGGTCGTCTCCTTGCATTTCTATCACGATCAGGTTTGAGAGCCACTCTCTGCCCCCAAATGATACAGGGAAATTTCTAGTTTCTAAATTTCCGACAATCCTCTCTCCACTCGGTAAACCAACAACATAAGGTTCACAAGCATGAAAACCGGAAATATTTAAACGATTTACACAAGACAAAGATATGAAAGAATGTGTAGCTCCTGTATCGAATAAAACGCTAACTGGCTGGGAAAGGATCTGGACAGTACCTGATGCGACAGCAGCATCCTGATCGTCTGTCCTCCTCATCTCGTACAAACGTGGGGGAGCAGATCCGGCACTCGATGTCCCATTTTGGTCCCATTGTCCCCTGCCTCGCCCGCGGCCAAAATTCTGAGGCATCTGAACACTTTGCTACGTCTGTGGAATACTGGCCTCCTTCTGGACTGGCTGTGGTGTACGGGCTCTAAAAGACTTTGCAGCCTCTTCACAAAACACCGCCCGATGTCCCTCTCGTCCACAATCAAAACAAGTCACAGCAGGAAGGGGGCAATTCCGTCGATAGTGCCCTGTCTGGGCGCAGTTAAAGCATTTCCTGGTAACATCAGTAATAGTTGATGTCACTCCAAAGTTCTTTCCGCTCCTAGCTGGGTGCGGAGGTTTCTTGAAAGAGTGAAAAGATGACTGGGCCTTACAGGGCCCACTGTTTTTCTGCTCTGTAAAAGTACTAGAGACTTTCTGTTTCTTGGTTTCCGCAAATTTCTCCATGGCTGCTTCCTTGATCTCATATGCCAACGCCTTATCCTGGTATTGGCGGAGTGTGGTACATTCGAATCCGGACATGTACCTCTGAACTTCTGGTTTCATTCTCATATCGAAATGGATCATCATTTCGCATCTGCTCGACCGGATGTCGAACAAATGCCGCTTGTTGGTTAAACGTCTTGATCGCAGGATCGGCACATCGGAAGGCGGCGGAGAAAAATCCCGAACTTTGGCTTCCCTCACGGGGCGAGGCAATCGAGCTTCCATCATCAATCTAAACTCTGTCCAATCGGCATACAGGCCGGATGGCTTCCCACCATTCGGACGCTTCCCCTATCAGAAAATATTGAGCGATAGAGGCTCTCCGGTCGTCTGGGCAGTTGATTCCGGCAAAGATTTTCTCCAGTTCTTTCAACCAATGATCCCAGGTGGGAGTCTCAGAAATACCGTCGAATTTGGGTGGTTGCATCTTCGCCACCTCTTGCAGCCACCGGTCACCTCGATTTCCCATGTCTGGGATTCCTTGCTGTCTCTCTCCCTGCTGTAGTCCCACCGCCACTTGCATTCGGTCCACGACCTGGGCGAACTGAGTCATCTGGTTCACCACTTGACGAAGGATCTCTGGTACAGCAGGATCTGGTTCATTATTAATAGATTGTTGCGGCTACTTTGAGCTATGGTAGCTTCGGTTAGAAGGCGACGCTTCCCTTTTGGCATTTCTCCGTCCGCGTCCACGACCGCGACCACGTCCACGTCCGCCTCTCAACATACTGTAAGCATAAATACTCAATATACAGGAAACAACATCGTTCTAATGTTCGAGTATAAAGAGATACAATATGTAAAGAACGAGATAGAGTTTAGGAACTTGCAACCACTGTTCGCATGAAGACGTAGGCAGTGCAGTGATGTCATTCACGTCCGGTTACCCCAAAAGACATAAATGACCCCTATTTTAACCCAACGGCCAAGATATCCATAATCTTAGCTCTGATACCATATTCTGTAACACCCCCAATATATTCGGGAATATTACAGCGCACGCTAGCATATGAGAAACATAACATACACATGATATCCACGAGTCTTCTCCTATGAGAAACTCAAACATAACATACACAACTGATAATCACAACATGATATCAATACATACACATGGTAATTCCATCGATCCAGCGTTCACTGCCTAGAACCCACGATGATCCCGTCAGATCAACCCGTGGTGGAAAAACCCGTCCGATGATCCAGCGCACGCTAGCATAGATCCCCCGATGATCCCGTCGGACCAACACGAGGTGGACATACAATAACGACATACATGCACGACAATATGTATAACAAAAATACATAAAAAAATTAAGGTACTTGCCTCGATTTGAAGACAATAACAATACTTCCACGAAAATGAACACTCAACGGTCGTCCTCCTCAATCAATCACGTAACGAGACCAAACCATAACAAAAGAAATGATATAGGATTTATCTCACGTCGTATGAATATTTAACAATTCGATTCACGGCCAAAAGTTCATAAAATGCATTCTGCCCGACCGCTTAGCGCACGCTAAGTACTATGTGTAGCGTGCGTTAAGTCCGCACGATAGCGCACGCAAACAACAAAGACTAGCGTACGCTAACTATGCATGGTCAAGACTTCACCGATCAGCCAACCGACTTGTTCGATGGTCTAGCGTACGTTACGTATCAAACGTAGCGACGCTAACTAGTGCTCGATAAGCGACGTTAAACCGCATAGCATAGCGTGCGCTATCTTCGCATGGCGGTTTCATCGCCGAGCGAGAACTGTTCTTGCCATGATTGAAACAATGAAATCTTGCGTGATAATTCATGTTACTTCCATGAATACCAAGTTCATACTCTTATGAATGATTTTACGGATAAAGACAACTTCGGATTCAAGGATATGCATACCAATATAAAACCATATTCCATTCCGACTTCAAATCTTCATACGACAATTCGAAAAGCTTAACGGTTGATATCAACACCTCTACATCAACCCATATTATCATACTGAAGTTGATAAACGTCCTATATATATATTAGATAAATCCTTCCATGACCAAACCTTTAGATTTATCTAACAATAAGGATGTTAACGTCTAGTCCAAGATTACTTATGAAATCATCTATTAGATTCGGTTTACCAATGATAGAAGCTTCTCTTCACATATTCAGTGTAATAAGATTCGAATCATGATGATTATAATCAAGGTATTTAAGGCTTATTCATCTCACTATTCCAAACATGATATACTTGGATAATTCATCTATGAGAATCCATATCTTGTTAACATGATCATCCAAATCGTTAGAATCCAATTTTAAGTCTGGAGATAGATTGAACATACCTTAAAATGACGAAAATCACTGAACCGTAAGGTAGAATCCCACTCCGGTAGGTTGTATGCCACTCCAAGGTGCTATTCCACTTCCATGAACATTCCCAAGTGATAACCAATGTATAACACCAACAATATGTGTTCTAAGTGTATAGGAGTATTACTACGGCTCTACGAACTCTGAAGGATGAAGAAAGGGCGAAAGAAATGAAAGCCAAAACGGTTGATGTCCCATTTATAATATTCTGCATTATTGACAAGTTAGCGCACGCTACTAAGCATCCCTTAGCGTGCGCTAATAGTGGTTGACTTCAGAATTTGTCTAGGTGCGTCAGCAAGAATCTTATCCGGACCCATGTCCCGGCTGGCGCATGTGTTATCCGTCCCGCTCAATAATTGAGTTCTAAGCGCACGTTACTCCTACCTGTATAGCGTGCGCTAATAATGGTCCGATAGCGCGCGTTAAGATACATTCTTAGCGTGCGCTATCACGAGGTTGCTTGAGCAATTTTGCAAGTTTCTATACTTATGTATAATGATATCAATGCACGAAATATCATACTCCAATAATCAAAATTACCAATCCGAATAATACATGGTTTGAATACAGATGAAATACACAGTAATAAATCCGGACATTACAACAACAAAAACTGCATACAAGTTATGGAATACTAAAACTCCAATGGTTGCGTATTCTCATATATTTGGACGTAGGTGTTATGTTCTAAACAATGGAAAGGATCAACTCAAGACCTTCGATGAAAAATTACATAAAGGTATTTTTGTTGGATACTCGTCTGTTAGCAAGGCATTTAGGATATTCAATAAAAAGAAACTGACAATAGAGGAGTCAGTCCATGTAGTGTTTGATTCACCCCATTACGACCCTACAGGAATAGAAGACCTAACCCAAGGCATCCATACGCGATCCATTTAGGAAATCCCACGGACTCAAGAAGAACCTGTAGTAAATCTAGATATTAATCGCGCTGCTCTAAGAATAGAAGTAGTCAAAGCTGATGTTGTAGAAACTGAAGCTGAAACTACAGCTCAATAGGACACGGCAAGGGATGCTGAACTAGAACTGGACATGAGGTGGTTAAGAGATCACCCTCAGTAGCTAATAATCGGTGATATTGATGCTGATGTCCACCAGAACAAAAATAGAGAGTACACAAGGAACTGTACTCTGTGCACAAGAAGATACAGAATCCAGTTTGGAAAAGTCTCCATTCCTTGTATGGAAATCCCAAGCTGAACTTAGGAGACTTGACATGTGCACTCTAGATGTATTCCTTGCACAATCTGAACCTATTTCGACCAAGCTGAACTTAGGATCACTTCTATGGAAGAAGAACTCAATAGTTTTGAAAGAAATAATATTTGGTACCTAGTATCAAGACCAACCCATCAATCTGTCATACGAACCAAATGGGTATTTCGGAAAAAAAAGGACGAAAATGGCCTTGTCCTGAGGAACAAGTCCAGATTAGTTGCCCAATGTTACAGATATGAGTGAAACATTTGCCACTGTATCCAAACTAGAAGCCATTCGGATTTTTCTAGCTTTTGTGGCTTATAAGAATTTTATCGTATATCAAATGGATGTAAAGAGCGCATTTCTTAATGGAGACCTAGCCGAAGAAGTATATGTTGAACAATCTCCAAGGTTTGCCAACACAGAAGGAGGAGATCTTATGTACAGGCTAAGGAAAGAACTGCATGGGCTTAAGTAAACACCCAGGGCATGGTATGAAACCTTGTCACTGTAACACCCCCAAGATATTCGAGGTGTATTACAGTGCCGTGGACCCCTACATGGGATCCACCAGGCTAACACAAGAAAACACCTCTCGACTAACCGTCTCGGTTAGCAAGGAAACAATTGTTAACAACAAGAACATAAAACAACACGTCCGGTACAACCGCATAATAAACATCAACCGACAAATACAAGAACTCCAACGAAGTCCAAACACAATCCGAAAGGAAAAGCCTAAGTACTCGCGAGTACAATCTATAAGTTTACAATTTGGAAAACATCCACATCAAAAGAGACAGTAGGAAATAACAAGACTCAATTGCACATGTCAACAACCTTGGCCATCATCCTCGTACCATCCAGTAGCCCGCTCAAATGGTGAACATAACCCGAACTCCATAACAAGAATTTCCCCGACAATGGGTCCCCAAAGGGGTTAGCAATTACGCTAGTACAAGTATTCAAGGCAAACCAATCGCTTACACATTTCATAGTACATGCACCAATATCAATTTCAAAAGCCAAAACCAGACATGTCTTTTCCGGAAACAAATAGTCAAACCATTTGCAGGACCGGGGAAGCCACGAATCCCACCCGAGGCCTCTAAGGACCCTCCCGAGTGGCCATTTCATAAAACAAATCACGCACAGGCATCGCCAGACCGGACGAAGCCACGAATCCCACGAGGCCTCTAAGGACCCTCCCGAGTGGCTAGCGAAACAAACTCATGAATCTAGAGTGAAGTCATAGATTCCCGAGGCCCGTCGGACCCTCCTGGGGTGAGCAAAGCACACACAATATACATTACCATTTCACGTTAAGCATAAAGGTTTCCAAAAATACTTGCCTTGAATTATTGACGACGCAACGGAAAGGAAAGTCACCGACGAACGCTAGAACCAATGAAACCGAACCTAACGATTCGAAGAATACAATCACAACCATTTTTAAATGAATACGGAATTGGAATACACCCGAAAACCCGCCTACGATTCATCTATATTCGTATATAAACAACAACGAGGGCGGACCACAACCAAACCCTCTCGATTCCGTAAAAATCACGAAATATACCATGAATCCATAGGGAAACTAAGAACACCAACAAGATTAATCATATTCATCATGAATTAATCAATAAGACGGAACGAATCGGACAAAAACGCGAAAACCCCCAAATCTACCCAAAAGTAGGGTTCTAAAGATCTAACCTTGATCCACTGGATCGAAGGATGTTATAGGATGATTGATCAACGATATAAACTCAGAAACTTCATGGATTTATTGTCCAACAACATGGTTTCGTCACAACATGAAACTCAAACATAACATACACAAACGATGAGAAACTCAAACATAAAATAACATACACAACTGATATCCACGAGTCTTCTCCTATGAGAAACTCAAACATAACATACACAACTGATAATCACAACATGATATCAATACATACACATGGTAATTCCATCGATCCAGCGTTCACTGCCTAGAACCCACGATGATCCCGTCAGATCAACCCGTGGTGGAAAAACCCGTCCGATGATCCAGCGCACGCTAGCATAGATCCCCCGATGATCCCGTCGGACCAACACGAGGTGGACATACAATAACGACATACATGCACGACAATATGTATAACAAAAATACATAAAAAAATTAAGGTACTTGCCTCGATTTGAAGACAATAACAATACTTCCACGAAAATGAACACTCAACGGTCGTCCTCCTCAATCAATCACGTAACGAGACCAAACCATAACAAAAGAAATGATATAGGATTTATCTCACGTCGTATGAATATTTAACAATTCGATTCACGGCCAAAAGTTCATAAAATGCATTCTGCCCGAACTGCTTAGCGCACGCTAAGTACTATGTGTAGCGTGCGTTAAGTCTGCCTGATAGCGCACGCAAACAACAAAGACTAGCGTACGCTAACTATGCATGGTCAGTACTTCACTGATCAGCCAACTGACTTGTCTGATGGTCTAGCGTACGTTACGTATCAAACGTAGCGCACGCTAACTAGTGCTCGATAGCGCACGTTAAACTGCATAGCATAGCGTGCGCTATCTCTGCATGGCAGTTTCTTCACGAGCAAGAACTGTTCTTGCCATGATTGAAACAATGAAATCTTGCGTGATAATTCATGTTACTTCCATGAATACCAAGTTCATACTCTTATGAATGATTTTACGGATAAAGACAACTTCGGATTCAAGGATATGCATACCAATATAAAACCATATTCCATTCCGACTTCAAATCTTCATACGACAATTCGAAAAGCTTAACGGTTGATATCAACACCTCTACATCAACCCATATTGTCATACTGAAGTTGATAAACGTCCTATATATATATATTAGATAAATCCTTCCATGACCAAACCTTTAGATTTATCTAACAATAAGGATGTTAACGTCTAGTCCAAGATTACTTATGAAATCATCTATTAGATTCGGTTTACCAATGATAGAAGCTTCTCTTCACATATTCAGTGTAATAAGATTCGAATCATGATGATTATAATCAAGGTATTTAAGGCTTATTCATCTCACTATTCCAAACATGATATACTTGGATAATTCATCTATGAGAATCCATATCTTGTTAACATGATCATCCAAATCGTTAGAATCCAACTTTAAGTCTGGAGATAGATTGAACATACCTTAAAATGACGAAAATCACTGAACCGTAAGGTAGAATCCCACTCCGGTAGGTTGTATGCCACTCCAAGGTGCTATTCCACTTCCATGAACATTCCCAAGTGATAACCAATGTATAACACCAACAATATGTGTTCTAAGTGTATAGGAGTATTACTACAGCTCTCTGAACTCTGAAGGATGAAGAAAGGGCGAAAGAAATGAAAGCCAAAACGGTTGATGTCCCATTTATAATATTCTGCATTATTGACAAGTTAGCGCACGCTACTAAGCATCCCTTAGCGTGCGCTAATAGTGGTTGACTTCAGAATTTGTCTAGGTGCGTCAGCAAGAATCTTATCCGGACCCATGTCCCGGCTGGCGCATGTGTTATCCGTCCCGCTCAATAATTGAGTTCTAAGCGCACGTTACTCCTACCTGTATAGCGTGCGCTAATAATGGTCCGATAGCGCGCGTTAAGATACATTCTTAGCGTGCGCTATCACGAGGTTGCTTGAGCAATTTTGCAAGTTTCTATACTTATGTATAATGATATCAATGCACGAAATATCATACTCCAATAATCAAAATTACCAATCCGAATAATACATGGTTTGAATACAGATGAAATACACAGTAATAAATCCGGACATTACAACAACAAAAACTGCATACAAGTTATGGAATACTAAAACTCCAATGGTTGCGTATTCTCATATATTTGGACGTAGGTGTTATGTTCTAAACAATGGAAAGGATCAACTCAAGACCTTCGATGAAAAATTACATAAAGGTATTTTTGTTGGATACTCGTCTGTTAGCAAGGCATTTAGGATATTCAATAAAAAGAAACTGACAATAGAGGAGTCACCCATGTAGTGTTTGATTCACCCCATTACGACCCTACAGGAATAGAAGACCTAACCCAAGGCATCCATACGCGATCCATTTAGGAAATCCCACGGACTCAAGAAGAACCTGTAGTAAATCTAGATATTAATCGCGCTGCTCTAAGAATAGAAGTAGTCAAAGCTGATGTTGTAGAAACTGAAGCTGAAACTACAGCTCAATAGGACACGGCAAGGGATGCTGAACTAGAACTGGACATGAGGTGGTTAAGAGATCACCCTCAGTAGCTAATAATCGGTGATATTGATGTTGATGTCCACCAGAACAAAAATAGAGAGTACACAAGGAACTGTACTCTGTGCACAAGAAGATACAGAATCCAGTTTGGAAAAGTCTCCATTCCTTGTATGGAAATCCCAAGCTGAACTTAGGAGACTTGACATGTGCACTCTAGATGTATTCCTTGCACAATCTGAACCTATTTCGACCAAGCTGAACTTAGGATCACTTCTATGGAAGAAGAACTCAATAGTTTTGAAAGAAATAATATTTGGTACCTAGTATCAAGACCAACCCATCAATCTGTCATACGAACCAAATGGGTATTTCGGAAAAAAAAGGACGAAAATGGCCTTGTCCTGAGGAACAAGTCCAGATTAGTTGCCCAATGTTACAGATATGAGTGAAACATTTGCCACTGTATCCAAACTAGAAGCCATTCGGATTTTTCTAGCTTTTGTGGCTTATAAGAATTTTATCGTATATCAAATGGATGTAAAGAGCGCATTTCTTAATGGAGACCTAGCCGAAGAAGTATATGTTGAACAATCTCCAAGGTTTGCCAACACAGAAGGAGGAGATCTTATGTACAGGCTAAGGAAAGAACTGCATGGGCTTAAGTAAACACCCAGGGCATGGTATGAAACCTTGTCACTGTAACACCCCCAAGATATTCGAGGTGTATTACAGTGCCGTGGACCCCTACATGGGATCCACCAGGCTAACACAAGAAAACACCTCTCGACTAACCGTCTCGGTTAGCAAGGAAACAATTGTTAACAACAAGAACATAAAACAACACGTCCGGTACAACCGGCATAATAAACATCAACCGACAAATACAGTAACTCCAACGAAGTCCAAACACAATCCGAAAGGAAAAGCCTAAGTACTCGCGAGTACAATCTATAAGTTTACAATTTGGAAAACATCCACATCAAAAGAGACAGTAGGAAATAACAAGACTCAATTGCACATGTCAACAACCTTGGCCATCATCCTCGTACCATCCCAGCGCCCGCTCGTCTGGCTGAACATAACCTGAAATCCATAACAAGAATTTCCCCGACAATGGGTCCCCAAAGGGGTTAGCAATTACGCTAGTACAAGTATTCAAGGCAAACCAATCGCTTACACATTTCATAGTACATGCACCAATATCAATTTCAAAAGCCAAAACCAGACATGTCTTTTCCGGAAACAAATAGTCAAACCATTTGCCTCGGACCGGGACGAAGCCACGAATCCCACCCGAGGCCTCTAAGGACCCTCCCGAGCTGGCCATTTCATAAAACAAATCACGCACAGGCATCACCTAGGACCGGGACGAAGCCACGAATCCCACCTGAGGCCTCTAAGGACCCTCCCGAGCTGGCTAGCGAAACAAACTCATGAATCTAGAGTGAAGTCATAGATTCCCCCGAGGCCCCGTCGGACCCTCCCAGGGTGAGCAAAGCACACACAATATACATTACCATTTCACGTTAAGCATAAAGGTTTCCAAAAATACTTGCCTTGAATTATTGACGACGCAACGAACGGAAAGGAAAGTCACCGACGAACGCTAGGAACCAATGAAACCGAACCTAACGATTCGAAGAATACAATCACAACCATTTTTAAATGAATACGGAATTGGAATACACCCGAAAACCCGCCTACGATTCATCTATATTCGTATATAAACAACAACGAGGGCGGACCACAACCAAACCCTCTCGATTCCGTAAAAATCACGAAATATACCATGAATCCATAGGGAAACTAAGAACACCAACAAGATTAATCATATTCATCATGAATTAATCAATAAGACGGAACGAATCGGACAAAAACGCGAAAACCCCCAAATCTACCCAAAAGTAGGGTTCTAAAGATCTAACCTTGATCCACTGGATCGAAGGATGTTATAGGATGATTGATCAACGATATAAACTCAGAAACTTCATGGATTTATTGTCCAACAACATGGTTTCGTCTCCTCCAAAACCCCAGTCGCGGACCGAAGAGAAATGAAATGAAAAATGACTGAAAAAGTCGCTGGTCTGTCATTATATATACTGGGCCGGAACTAGCGTGCGCTAGCCTTCCCGGACTAGCGTGCGCTATCGGCCAGTATCGGCCGAGCACTCTCGGCCATGGCCCGCATGACCCGGCACCAAACCAGTGCCCGACCATGACATCTGCCCGACTACCGCTAGCGTGCGCTACGGCCGGAAGCTTTGCGCGCTTCTTGGCTGTCGATAGCCTTTGGACTAACAAACTCACCTGTAACGTCGCTAGTCGGCCGACGGCGTGCGCTACCTGCCCGGTCGGCGTGCGCTCGGCCGTGATGGCGTGCGCTACTGCCGATCTGGCCGAGTCTAGAACCTCGTAATCCCTCTGCTAGGCCCGATAGCGTCTGTTTGGTGACTCGGCGGCGTGCGCTGCTGCCGAGCTAGCGCGCGGCGTCCGGGCGTAGCGTGCGCTCGCCGGTTCTGCCGTGCTGCTCGGCGGTGCCAAGACTTCCGATGCCGCACGGTCGGCCATTGCTCGGACGCCACGACCAGCCTCGATTTAAGCGCGCAGGCGAACACGACGAAAAGTTCGCGGACGACATCAACGACTCGAGATGAAAACGTAATACCATAATTAATCATACGCGACCAAGAAACGGGTCGAGACAACAATTACAGATACGGATACCCGTAACTTTCAAGAAATTACAAAATGGCCCAAAACGCCCGGAAATCACGATACGTGATCGAATAACCAAACCGAAGTTCACAACACGTCTAACAAAGTTAAACAGACTTGCGGGAAACTCGAAACAGCAGTTTCGGACGAGATTCGCAAGAATCGAACTCAAGTGCGGGAAAGTCGCTAAAAAGCATGGAACTCAACAAAACAACACCGAAACGAATTCGGATGACAAAAAGTGTAGAATTAATCATTCTCAGAATGACGAAACATTCATGAGCGAGCCGACAAAATGGACTCCGGCCGAAAAAAGAAATTTACCGAAAATCGAAAATTGCGGATATTACATTCTACCCTCCTTGAAAGAAGTTTCGTCCCGAAACTTAAAATAAGTAGGGAGAAGCAATATCCCCTGCCAGGAAAACTCGACGAGATACACAAAAACCGAAAAATCGCGCCCGACGGCGAAACGCTGCAAGAAACGCAAAGAGACATACGACGTGAAAATACGCTCCACGGCGACTAACACAACGCCACCGGTAGAGACATACTAAAATCAACGAGTGACAAGAGTCATCAAATAGACAATATAATCGAGTCGATTATCCGAACAATCACAAAACTCAACGAACGAAAATCAATACGATTGACCAACCCAACGGTTCATCAACCAAAACGCGAGTCAACGCTGAACAAATACGGAATTCCACCGCCCAAGGGTTGGAAGATCGAAAACGAGACTAATTTCCCGAACTTAAGGGAATTACGTAGGAGCCTGAACGCTCAACAATCACGAAACGAGAACAAAAACCGAACAAACAAACGATTGAGACAACAAAAATTGAACAATCATGTCCGAAACACGAAGGATAATAAATTTCAACCAACAACTCCCAGGATGACCTGGTGAGAACAGCAAGACGTGCGTTCCCATAAGATCCATAGGAAAGGGAATAGCGATTGAAAAGCCACAACGACAGACGAGTTATTCCGAAACAATACCACCCTCGTTCGATCAACAAAAGCAAGGGATAGGGAAAGTTCAGAAATGTTAACGAGTATGAACGAGTTGATAGAGCCAAAAATACACAAGTTCAAAATCCGATCCACTTCGAATAAAAGAACTATTAGAACCAAAAGATGTTACTTCCGAACAAGGTTCACAATAGTCGAACCGAATTCGGAAAAGTCACAGCGATAACCAGATCGACTCAAAACCAAATTACAGCTCGTTCGAACGATGAAACCAAGGTACAAAACAAGTTCAGAAGGTATCAATGAACACGAGCGAATCGATAGACTGGAGAAAGAGAAAATATAGAAGTCAAAATAGTACGGTTATTACCTTTGACCTCGCCCCCGAAACTCACAACAACGGAACCAAGGTAACAATATAACAAGCAATGGACACAACGCGGAACAATCACCGATGCACACAATCATACCAACCCGAGCTCTAACAGCTCGCATATATGCGATAATGCATAAACCGCTACAAGGCGACAACATCCAATACCAACATCACACATATATTCCCGGACCACAAATAGGAATGATAGGTTTTGAAAACGAAAACCATCTTTTGAAAATAACTTGCAAGCACCAGTTGATCTTGAGTATCATATATCAAAAAGTAGTACAAACATCGTCATCGAGACTTTAAAAAAAATCATCTTGCGTTTGATAAAAAAAAATGAAGACACCTTTCGTTAAATTAAAACTTTTCAGCTATATTCGACCTTCGGGTCTAAGCGAATGCGTTTCTAAATCATTAGAAATATCTCAAAATATTTTGATCCTCAAAGTAAAATAATCTTGAAACATAGCGTGGTGCTAGTAGGCATCTTGAGAACACTGTGAGAAAATAATTCATTTTAAAAGTACATCTCGAGGTTTATTTTCTAAGATACCCAAGGTTTTTCAGAAGTACAATAGGCCAAAATGCCCAAAATTCGCACGTATCAACATTCACTTAAACACATCATATCACACGCATCAAATCGCTCAAAATCACGACAGTGATATACAATCCTTAGGATATGTTTAACAACAGCGTTAAAACAACAAGCGGTTTATCAAAACTGGATGGAAAACGATATCAAGAACAAAACTCCAAAAAGTCCACTCTAGGGATTCAAGAAAATACCTAGATTCGGCAAAGAACAAAGGATTAGATGATGTTAAAAATCATCTAGGATACTCCAAAACACCTTTGGATGGAAGAAAAATCAGCCCAGATGCGAAACCGAGTCGCTACGTCTCAAACTCATGGAGGAAGAAGAAGAAATGAAGAAAAATGCAACTTCTAGGTGGTGTCCAAGATTTTATCTTGGACACAATTAGCGTGCGCTAATCATTAAGGTTAGCGTGCGCTATCACGGCACCAAACAAAACTCCTGACCAAAAAATACACTGTTAGCGTGCGCTAACCCCAAGTGTTAGCGTGCGCTAACGAGAACTTCAGACCCAGTCCAGTAGCTCCTGGACTGCCCTAAACTACCAGGTAGCGTGCGCTATCCTCCCCTTAGCAAGCTACCGACGCACTCTTGCGCGCGCTAGCCGCAAAGCGTAGCGTGCGCTAATGACCCACAGAGACAACAACATAACATATCAGAAAAATTACATGTCGTAAACCTTTCTCACACGGGTTTACCAGGCTAAGCACAATTTCCCATCTCATTTCGAAAATGCTAAAAAGACCAATGACGGTAATATTTTCCAAAGCTCACAAAATCATTTGTCAGACCATCATGAAATATTCAAGGCCAAAATGCCAAAACTTGATTCAAGGAATCGGTTTTATGAAATAAAACTCAGTTTGCAAAATACCGAAAGCCGTTTGAAAGAACTCACGCAGCGGATAAAATACGGTACGAAAATACATCAGCAGTGACGACACTCCTCGAATAAACCAAATACGAGAGTCTAATAAACACATATTGTGAAATCAAAATCCACAGAAGGATTCCATCATTTAACGACTAATCATACAAATAACTCGTGTCACACGAGGCACAACACAAGGAAGGGAGTTTTACATCCATAGGTCGCACGCAAGTGACGACCGCCCCTCGATACTAATCACGACCAATTATCTCAAACGACGCGTCGCGATGCGACTAAGTCAGATGAAATCCGACGAGACAAAACTCAACCAACACAACTTGACTCGACAGCCTAGGTTTCCTCAGGCTAATCTGATTTTAAAATCGTACACTCTAGTTATTCGAAAATAAAACCGATAAGTTAAAAATCGTTTTCAAGACCCTTTTAAACACGACAAGTGCTTAACAGCGGTAGCATTTTATAAAATGTCCTAAAACACTTTTAAACACGACCTTTAAATACGACACAAGGTTTTATTTGAAAATACAAGGCTGGCTCGCCCAAATTCATGTCACTTTTCAAAAACCCACAATACGATCAAGTCTCAAAGATTTTCAAGCATGCACGCCGCATGTATTATTATTAATAGAAACACATTGGTTGTAAATATTAATAATTATCCAAGTACAATCAATCCCCGAACACATGCATATACGGCATTCAAAAATCACCAGTTCAACAAGCGCAACTTGGAAATACTAATTCCAAGCATATGTCAAACTATCTCTTCACGTTTGACAGCGTAACCAAAGATCACCGATTTGGACGTATGTCGAAACCAGCTATGTGAGCTTCTCAACAAACTCTGCCATCAATACCTATACCGGAACATATCAATGTTCAAAACTTCTACTTCATACTGCACCCTTCGGTGTCCAACCCATCAGTACATTCGGCTCAACATACATTTAGTATACCGCAATTACCAAACACAGATTCCATCATACAACAAAAGACTAGAGGGTCAAGCCCTCTCACAGTATACCACGGAGCAAAACTCGGATCTTTCGATCACCAACGATCCCACCAACGCTAGGAAGTTTAGCGATGGAAGGCTCGCAAAACGACAAACGGTCAAGCCCAGAACGGCGCACATACTCCAGAGAGATAAAGGACTGCGCAATACTAGAATCAAAAGTGCACGAACCGGATGGATCGAAAAAAAACTCGACGATAAGTACGAAAGAGGCAATCACAGTTCAAGAAGTGGAATTTCAATACGAGAAAACAAGAGAATCGAGTAAGGAAAACTTACGAGCACTGGATGTACTGAGATGCCGGCAGCGGTGTGACAATGTGCAAAACAAAACACAACTAGACCCAAATAACCAACAAGCCTAGGTATCCATAAACCTAGAGCTCCGATACCATTTCTGTAACACCCCCAAGATATTCGAGGTGTATTACAGTGCCGTGGACCCCTACATGGGATCCACCAGGCTAACACAGGAAAACACCTCTCGACTAACCGTCTCGGTTAGCAAGGAAACAATTGTTAACAACAAGAACATAAAACAACATGTCCGGTACAACCGGCATAATAAACATCAACCGACAAATACAGTAACTCCAATGAAGTCCAAACATAATCCGAAAGGAAAAGCCTAAGTACTCGCGAGTACAATCTATAAGTTTACAATTTGGAAAACATCCACATCAAAAGATACAGTAGGAAATAACAAGACTCAATTACACATGTCAACAATCTTGGCCGTCATCCTCGTACCATCCCAGCGCCCGCTCGTTTGGCTGAACATAACCTGAAATCCATAACAAGAATTTCCCCGACAACGGGTCCCCAAAGGGGTTATCAATTACGCTAGTACAAGTATTCAAGGCAAACCAATCGCTTACACATTTCATAGTACATGCACCAATATCAATTTCAAAAGCCAAAACCAGACATGTCTTTTCCGGAAACAAACAGTTAAACCATTTGCCTGGGACTGGGACGAAGCCACGAATCCCACCCGAGGCCTCTAAGGACCCTCCCGAGCTGGCCATTTCAGAAAACAAATCACGCACAGGCATCGCCTAGGATCGGGACGAAGCCACGAATCCCACCCGAGGCCTCTAAGGACCCTCCCGAGCTGGCTAGCGAAACAAACTCATGAATCTAGAGTGAAGTCATAGATTCCCCCGAGGCCCCGTCGGACCCTTCCAGGGTGAGCAAAGCACACACAATATACATTACCATTTCACGTTAAGCATAAAGGTTTCCAAAAATACTTGCCTTGAATTATTGACGACGCAACGAACGGAAAGGAAAGTCACCGACGAACGCTAGGAACCAATGAAACCGAACCTAACGATTCGAAGAATACAATCACAACCATTTCTAAATGAATACGGAATTGGAATACACCCGAAAACCCGCCTACGATTCATGTATATTCGTATATAAACAACAACGAGGGCGGACCACAACCAAACCCTCTCGATTCCGTAAAAATCACGAAATATACCATGAATCCATAGGGAAACTATGAACACCAACAAGATTAATCATATTCATCATGAATTAATCGATAAAACGGAACGAATCGGACAAAAACGCGAAAACCCCCAAATCTACCCAAAAGTAGGGTTCTAAAGATCTAACCTTGATTCGCTGGATCGAAGGATGTTATAGGATGATTGATCAACGATATAAACTCAGAAACTTTATGGATTTATTGTCCAACAACATGGTTTCGTCTCCTCCAAAACCCCAGCCGCGGACCGAAGAGAAATGAAATGAAAAATGACTGAAAAAGTCGCTGGTCTGTCATTATATATACTGGGCCGGAACTAGCGTGCGCTAGCCTTCCCGGACTAGCGTGCGCTATCGGCCAGTATCGGCCGAGCACTCTCGGCCATGGCCCGCATGACCCGGCACCACCGACCAATTCTGCCGACCATGACTGTCCGCCCGACTCCCGCTAGCGTGCGCTACGGCTGGAAGCCTGCGCGCGCTAGCCGACCTGTCCAGTAGCCTCTGACTAACAAACTCACCCAGGTAGAGATGTTAAACGGGCTCGGGCCCGTAGGGCTGGCCCGTTTAACCCGCCAAAAAACCGGGTTAGGGCCGATATTTTCTAGCCCGTTTAAATCCGGGCTTTTTTGGCCCGGACCGTTTAGGGCTAGCCCGAAGCCCGATATATATATATATATATATACACACTATATTAATATTATATATATATATATACACAGGTGACCCAGGTAACGTACGCTAGTCGGCCGGTCACGTGCGCTACCTGACCGACAGCGTGCGCTACGCTGCCGATCTGGACCGAGTCGAGAACCTCGTAATCCCTCGCCTGTGCCCGATAGCGTACGCTGGCTGACTCGACAGCGTGCGCTACACTGCCGAGCTAGCGCGCGCAGCGTCCCGGCCGTAGCGTGCACTACGCCGGTTCCTGTCGTGCCTGCTCGGCCAGTGCCCAGCACTTCCGACAGTGCCGCACTGGTCCGGCCAACTGCTCGGCCGCCACGACCCGACGTCTCGATTTCCGAAAACGCACGGAACGAACACGACGAAAAGTTCGCGGACGACATCAACGACTCGAAATGAAAACATAATACCATAATTAATCATACGCGACCAAGAAATGGGCCGAGACAACAATTACAGATACGGATACCCGTAACTTTCAAGAAATTACAAAATGGCCCAAAACACCCGGAAATCACGATACGTGATCGAATAACCAAACCGAAGTTCACAACACGTCTAACAAAGTTAAACAGACTTGCGGGAAACTCGAAACAGCAGTTTCGGACGAGATTCGCAAGAATCGAACTCAAGTGCGGGAAAATCGCTAAAAAGCACGGAACTCAACAAAACAACACCGAAACGAACTCGGATGACAAAAAGTGTAGAATTAATCCTTCTCAGAATGACGAAACGGTCATGAGCGAGCTGTCAAAATGGACTCCGGCCGAAAAAAGAAATTTACCGAAAATCGAAAATTGCGGATATTACAATCACTGCACCTCATAAATAACGGATTTTAGAAAGATGTCGTTGACAAAGCCCTCTTCAAAATCTAAGAAGGTGATGATCTTCTTATGGTGCAAATATATGTAGATAATATTATTGTTGGTTCAACTAACCTTCATATGTGTCAAAAGTTCTCTCACCTCATGCAAAGTAAATTGAAATGAGTATGATTGCAGAACTTAGCTATTTCTTAGGGTTGCAGGTTAAACAACTTCCTATAGGTATATTCACCAACCAAGAGAAATACAACAAGGAGCTGCTCAACAAGTTTGGGATGAACACTTATAAGTCCTCATCCACCCCCCATGAGCACTTCCACACAGATAAGTGCTGACGAAGCTGGATAGAAAGAATTGTCTCGTAGGCGGTAAGTTGGATAGAAAGAGTACGAGTGGGACTTGTCACTTCCTTGGACCTAGACTTATGCCATGGTTTAGTAAGAAACAATTGGCCAACTGGCTTTCTACAGCCAAGTCAGAATATTATGCTGCTTGAAGCTACTGTATGCAGTTCCTGTGGATGCAGCAACCTCTACAGGACTATGGCATTCAGGTAAGAGAAACTCCAATCATGTGCGACAGCACGAGTGCAATCGCAATCACGCACAATCCTGTATTGCACTCGAGGACCAAGCACATTGATACGAAGCATCACTTCATTAGGAATCGTGTGGAGAATAAAGATGTTCGGATCGAAAATTCATCCAGACATCCAGTTAGACGACATTTTTACACGGCCTCTTAGCACAACAAGGTTTTATATGCTCCGCCAGGAATTAGGTATGCTACAGCTTGACTAAACTACCTATAAGTTTTAATTGCACTCATCAATTGAGGGGGAATAGTGTAAGACCTACGAATACAGTGTATTAATCGTACATTCAGAGCTACGAGTTATATCCTTACCGTAGGAAGACGAAGGTATAGTTACCTTTCTATAGATGAAGTATGCATTAATTAGGGGGAACACAGTAGGACCCAATAATACAGCATTAATCATCAGTTGATGTAAGAATTGAATCATGTATGTACCTTTTAAGGGGAACACTGTACTTTCGTGGGTACAACACAAACAATGTAAGATTTCAATTAATACTTTAAGTGTATTGAATTCACACACTTAAACCTTTTCTAAAATGGTTTTTAGTCCACGTGCATCATCTGAATTTAAGATGATTTATCTTTCAATACTAAAATGACATCTGGACCTTAATACCTCAAATCCCGTGATTTTAAAATTCAAGCCACCTAAACGTGTAATAGTGGAAGCTGAAATGTTTCAGAGGTGGGGGCATTATTTCGAAAACTGATGGATTAGATGTACCAATTACATATGAATTCATCGTGTATGTTTATTCAAAGGCGATTCTCATCCCTTAAATCTGACCATTCACTGTGACATAGCCTTCCTGCACACTATAAAAGGCCAGTATGCTGGTCCATAGACTTTTTACGCTTTCTGCATATTAAACGAGCCTACATCATACAACTAATATAAATTTAAAATATTTCTATCTTCTCTATCTGCTAAAAAATGTCTTCTTAACAAACTTCATCACTTTCTCTAAAGAAGAAGGACACCATTATTGACGAATGAATCTTCGCTCGCTCTGTTGTTAAAGAGTGTATCATCTCTAAGGATGAAGATATGACTGAAATGAACCTTGTCATTTCCCATGTCAAGCAATTCGGTCTGTATAAACTAGGTAGCCTTCACCCAGAAAATTCTTTATGGAAGCTGAATTCAATTTTGCATCCGAAAAGAAGGGCTCTATCCTTGATGTTATTGTGAGCATCGTGCAGGAAAAGGAGATCGCCATCAATGGGGAACTCCTTGATAAACTGTACAAGTTTCCCTCCGATGGTCTGCCTCTAGAAGAGTTGGAAACTTTTCGCTCTGAAAATTTTTTGGAAGCCTACTGGAATATATTCACCGGAAACTCCATGACATCTCAAGTCCATCTGTCATGCCACAAGAGGAACTTCACCCTCCCCTTTTATTATCTTCATGGTTTCGGTTGCAGGGTTGTGCAGAATCGCACCAGAGCCTTTGAGATGTGCACCAATCTGAGGTTTCGTATGATGGTCGCCATTGTAACTCCCCCAATCCGCTCAGGGATATTACACGCCGTAGACCTCTTTCCGCAAGGATCTACCAGGCAGGAGACTACAAAAAAAACCCACACGCGGTCAACTAGACCAAAACAACCATAGACCGATTAGGTCTTTCAAAACACAACATAGATGTACATCTGATAAACAAAAATACAACTCGATCACATATTACATAACATGTCCATCCCCTCAAGGATGACAAGGAAAACTCAAACCAACACATCACTAACGGACAACCGACTACAACTGTGACTAGTATCGCTGCTTTACATCATCCTCCGAACCGATCCTGTGGTTGCTCTCTCTCTAGTCAGAACAACTGGAATAAATAACAAAATCCCCAATGAGGGGTTAGCGATGGAATCGCTAGCAAGTAACTAGGATATAAAGGTATACATCAAGAATACAACTGTTATGAAAATAACCTTTCAACAAGGTAGTAATACGATCCCCGAGTCCAAAGTCTTTTCGAAAACAGTTCCCACTAGGGAGGATCATAAAGATAGCTTCAAAACACATTTGAAAGAATAAATGAGGACGTCGGGGGTCTCAGTGTAAAATAATGAAAACATTTGTAGTTCTCCTTTTCAAAAGGGTTTTCTTTCAAAATCATATAAATGATTCAATTCTTCAAACAAGCCTCAAAGGCAGAACCATATTCCCCAATATATCCGGAATCCAAGATCCAAGAATTCACAATTCAGAAATATCCAATTAGTACTCATATCACCATCTTGGCCTCGATGGGACCCACCCAAATTAGCTACCCAAACAAACTCGAATCCACCCATAAGTTATCTTGACATCGTACTTGCAAGTAACGATTCTCAAAGCCCTCTCCAGACCTACCCGATTAGATAACCTTATGGTCAAATCATATCAGCTGGCCGTATCGCAAGTAACGTGCCACCGGAGGCCTCATGGGTCCCTACCCGGTTAACATCATTCAAACACGCCCATAAGTTATCGTGACATCGCACTCGCAAGTGACGATTCTCGGAGCCCTCTCCAGACCTACCCGATTCGATAACCTTATGGCAAAATCATATCACCTGGCCGTACTCGCAAGTAACAGGCCGCCGGAGGCCTCACCGGTCCCTACCCGGGTAATATCTCAATTAACTGATTACACAACAACAAGGGTATAATATTCGCCATAATCACAAACACGTAATATCATAAGCTAATGCATCATACACTTCCACAAATGTATAACATTCACGTAACACCATCATTCATGAAACATACTAGCAAGCGGACAATACAAACATTCCATAATTCCTCAGATAACTACTCACTTCTAAATATTCGTCTTAAGCATAATACAACATGAAATGGTTGTTATCATTCTTCATGGAATTCAAGTTACGTTCGTATTTACTTTAGAATCAAACATTCATTTAATGTAAGTTATGGCTAAACGTTCAATTACTATCAAGATACACCACATTCTCAAAGTATAAAGATTATAGACGAGATACTCGCCTCAATTCCAAAGCACGCGAAGCTACGGGAAGGATCGACCAGAAACCCTCGAACACCTATAATCCCCCGTCCAAAAACAATGAAGATACGATTACAAGGAGAATCAAGGTAAAAAACAATGGAAATCCCACCAAACTATCGTAGGGAAACTCATTGGGACATTTAACCGAACAATCAACGTTCGGTAACTCCCAAAAACACTCGAATCACCAATCGAATTAAACAAACTCGAAATATGGATATACAACCCATAGAACGCGATTATTAATGCTCAATAACATCAACTGATTCATCAAAATCGGACGAACAACAAAAATCAAGAAGAAATCCCGAAAGTTAAATTCTAGGAGATTTCAAGAAATTACCTCGACAACGAAGAACAAGGATTAGATGATGATAATAAACACCAATCCAGCTTCCCAAATGATGCACAAGGAGTTTACCGGCCAAAATTCCGGAAACTTGCCGAAGAATCACGGGGGAGGGTGAGAAATGGTGAAAAATTGGGTAAATGGCCGAGTGACCTGCTACCTCTGTAACACCCCCAAATCCTATTGGGTTATTACAGTGCCGTGGACCCCACACCAGGAGATCCACCAGGCAAACATGACTAATAAACATTAAATTGAACAACAAGGGAAAATCATAGTCCTTACCATGATGTCCGACACAATATTCCGATAAGGAATTTCAATGACAAAAGTGGCCTATATGGCCAAAATGAAATACAACAACATCCACGAACATCTGTTCGGGTAATACAACATGACAACAACTGACGATACCGGAGTACACTCCAACTGACTGCCCAACACTGAACAACTCGGACTAGTATCGCTCGAATGCCTCGTCGCCATCATCATGCCCCTGCGTCTCAACTCTCTCCTCGCAAGCACCTAAAACATGAAAAACATGTTCCGCCCCCACGGGGTCAGTCATCCGGATAATGAACATCAAATACATGTATAACATGATATGCATCCAAAGGCAGAATGAAACGGTACAATGATGATAATAATACGAAATGCTGACAAACCAAGGTAAGAACCGAGCATTCGTGAAATGCTATGCCCACTGCATACTATTAATACCTGTTCGACAGGTTAGAACATAAATGCCGAACGGCGAATCATAATCACAGAATACCACAATGAATTAAACGACATGAACCAAACCAGAACTGAATTTAATATGAATCATAATGCCCAGAGGTTCCGATGAAAATACCAAGGCATTACAAAAGGGCTGAAAGTCGTTCAGCGGAAATTAACAAATATCCCAAACACCTGAAGTCAAAACAGCCCGAAGCTGTAACAATGAGGGCCGAAGCCACGGCATCCAGCCGTATCACAATTAGGGCCAAAGCCACGGCACGAAGCCGTATCACAATGAGGGCCGAAGCCACGGCACGAAGCCGTATCACAATGAGGGCCGAAGCCACGGCACGAAGCCGTATCACAATGAGGGCCGAAGCCACGGCACGAAGCCGTATCACAATGAGGGCCGAAGCCACGGCACGAAGCCGTATCACAATGAGTGATAGTGTGCTGCCTTGAGTCGCCCAACACGATGATAGTGACACGGATAGACACCGTCCTTGACAGTCCCAAATTAACACCTCGATTGCCTTAGAATGGCCAACCGACAACAATGATACCATGAATGAGTGAATACCTCGATTGCCTTAGAAAGGTCAATCGATAACAATGACACGATGAATGAGTGAATACCTCGATTGCCTTAGAAAGGTCAATCGATAACAATGATGCAGTGAATGATTGATCATTTAGATTTGCCTGAGAACGGCCAATCGATGACAATGATACCAATGATGCCTCGGCACCTTTAATCGGTTACCGACGACGAAGGTGAGAAATGAATAAGCCAATACCTTTAATCGGCCTGTACAGTTTTAATGACGATCCAAACAGGAATAACAATGATCTCAACGATGTCTTAAATTGACATCTATATTAACAACAATCGATACATTGATACCGCGAATCGGCTATCGACAATGACATTAATAATGAGTACTACAATGCCTTGAATCGGCCGTTAACGAACAACAATAAACATTTGGCAAAATTGCCGGAAGGTATCGTATCGAACGATCTCTTGATATCAATGAATTCATGAAGAGACTAAGTCTCGGAATGACACAACACATTCATACACATACATGATGACATTAGCTCATTGACCAGTACAAGTATAAAACTTGCCTCAAACCGAAGGCGAGAAGGTACTCCCACGATCAACGTCCTTAATGAAATTACCGGCCGCTTGAACAACCTTAAACAACACAAAAACCAACAATTCTCTTAATACATGAATCAAGCATGATCACAACCAACTCAAAAGTCGATACAACAATACCCGAAACTCATTGGGGCATTTACACAAACGCGTTGTAAACAATCTCCAATTGTTTACAACCAAAACTCAATTACATCCGAAACCAACTCCCAATGAATGATTCAAACCCACAAAAACTCATGAATACTATCAATAATCCAATAGGAATACTTAGAACGATATTTCAACAACATTTAGTGAAAACCCCAAAATTCCAAAGTCAACCCGTAAGGGTTCTTGAACAATTCTTCAATTATTCACAAATTCCGAAAATTACACCAATGAATCCGTAGAAATACATGTATCCAAGATAGATAATCCATATCTAACATATTCCAACATAATATCGATTTACACGAAGAGATCGAAAGCAAAACACCCAAGATCCGAAATTCTAGATCCAAGAATCATTACCTTGATTTGGAGTGATGAAACTGATTTAGATGATGATTAATCCAACTTAGAAGATTGAAGATGATGCTAGATGATTGCAGCTCGAAAAGACCTTTCCGAATTGCCCGAGGTCGTCCGAAATGATTGAGAAATGAAGAAATGACGAAAGTTGGACCGAACTGTCCTATTTATACTGTCCCAGCTTAGCGCGCGCTAACTCCTGATGTTAGCGTGCGCTAACGCGTGTACCGGTTAGTCCAGTACCCCCTGACTGAATCGTTAGCGTGCTCTAAGTACCTTTGGTAGCGTGCGCTAACAGCCTGTCCTTAGCGTACGTTAACCTTATGTTAGCGTGCGCTACCTGATAGTTGGTATCCAAAATCCTGGAGTCCAGAACCTCGTCCCTCATTACGGCGCGCTAGCGTGCGCTACTCTGAAGTGTTAGCGTGCGTTACCAGCATAGTTAGCGTACGCTACTTACCACTCGTAGCGTGCGCTACGAATGTCCCAAAACAGCCCAGTACCTTCGGGTATCGACTCACTTGCGCTAGCGTGCGCTAATACTGAATCATTGCGTGCGTTACATGCACCTCATTAGCGCGCGCTAACTACAATGTGTAGCGTGCGCTACCTCTCAAACTGAAAATCAAAACATGATGATGATGATGACAATAATCTCGGCTCAATCTCAAACAGTGATGATCCCAAAATATGCCGAAAGGTGAACATAGTTGACTGAATATGAATGATGAATGATTATTACTAAGTGAAAAAAATTCTGAGTGACAGTTACTGAATGATAATAAATGAATTCACAACAGGGTATTACAACCTCGGCCTTATATGGCCGATCACTTACGGCCGCAACCGGCACCCCTTACGGTCGTAACCGGCATTCGTCAAAATTCTGCCCAGCGCCTGCCGATCACTTACGGCCGTAACCGATCACACCTTACGGCCGTAATCGGCCTTCATCCAGCCCGTGCCTGCCGATCACTTACGGCCGTAACTCGGCCAGGCGAGTCCCTGCTCCAAAACATGCGGCCGTGACTCGGTCGTGGCCAACTCCGACAGCCCGGTTAGGCGTTCGACAATGTTTCGGTCACACTACCACACCGGTTATGATTCTAAACAATAACGAGCAAATTACGAAACATAACATACCACAAGTACGTATTTAATAAAAGAAATGCACGCGGTACGAGTCTCACTCAGCGAACATTACAACATAACACATCATACAGTGCATCATAGAAAAACGTATCCCAAATAATCGTAACGAAACAAATAATCGGAACCAAATGAAAAATAATTCAAGGCAACTGGAAAATAAAAATCTCGAGTATTACATTCTACCCCTCTAAAAAGAAGTTTCATCCCGAAACTTAAAAAGAAAGGGTGAAGTAAGCAGTCATCAAATTGGCCGAACCATTAAACCTCAGCGATCTACACGAGTCGATCCTGATAATGGTGCTGAAGCTCGATTCTGGAATACCTCATGGAATAATTCATAATACTGAATCCTGTGGCCCTCGAGTCCATAGGTATAACAATTAATCGACTGCGAAGGACAGTTAGCCTGCACATGACCCACAACGTTGCAATTGAAACACCTCCCAATCTGACTAGGAGTCAAAGAAAATGACTTGGAACTCTTGGTTCCACCAAACGAAGAAAGGGGAGGTTTCGCCGTACGACTACGCGAAACTCGATGAGAAGAAGTCCCAACTCTCACACTGTAATACCCGGATTTTCAGTATAAATTTTTCGCGTTATTTTATCTGAGATATACTGTATAGTTTGGTATCTATACAGTATGGATAAAATAAATTGAGAACCGAGACAGTTATACTGGTGTGATTATCGTTTTTGGTTGACAGATATATTCAGGATATGTTGTATCAGGTTGAACTGATTTGGATATCAGGTATACCATATGAGAATATTTTTGGATTCAGTATGTGTATTCAGTATGCCGTATGTTCGTATTTGTTATGTCGAGACGTTGGACAGGAATTGCTGTAAATGGCTAAGTATGGAAGCCATTACGTACGTTATGTGTTGAATCTTACGTACGTTAAATTGATAGAGTTACGTACGTTATGGCCGAGACATTACGTACGTAACATGGGAATCAGACGATCGAGTCGTGGTCGACAGGTGGGACCCTGTGTCGGCTGCTTTCGGCGGAGGATGTGGACAGCGAGTCAACCTCGGCCATTACGTACGTTATGTATGGCATATTACGTACGTAATGTGGGTGGTACTGTAGCAAGTCAACGTATGTATTACGTACGATATGGTACAAGGTTTACGTACGTAAGGAAGTGCCCAAAATGAGTCAGTTAACTCTGGACTTTCGTTACGTACGCTACCAAGGTCAGATAGCGTACGTAATGGTGTGTTACGTACGTTAACTATGGAAGGTTACGTCATGCGAACATATTGTTTTATAAATGGACGCACGTCTTTCATTTCACTTCAGCATTTCTCTTCGTTTTTCATCTCCAAACATTGAGAGAGGGATATTTTGGCTCTCCTAATTCGATTTTGAGCTTGAGGGCTTGGATTTGGAGTTTGGATATGGAGTTATTGATGATTCTTGAAGTAATTTCTTGAGTATTCCATCTTCTAAGAGGTATGTTGGATAATCCTCTCTTGAATTTCGGATTTTTGATGTTGTTGTTGATAAATGATTCGTATGAAGATGATTAAGATGTTGTTGTTTCGATTCTTGAGGTTATATGAGGTGTATGTTGAAGGAAGATGATGATATGTTGAATTAAGTCTTGATTATGTTGTTATGATTATGGAATCATAATATTCTTGATGTTCTTGGTAGTATTGCTTCGATTTCTGATGTTAAGTAGATCATATGTTGAAGAACATGATGATATATACCTTGAAGCATGATTAAGGATTGGTTAGATGTTAGAAAATATCGGATTGTGTTCTTTTATGGATTGTGAACGTGAATTCGGATAATTCGTGTTCTTGAAGAATTCATAAGTTATACATGTTATGATTTTGGAAGGATTTCGGATAATTGGAATGTGATTATTCACGATAATACTCGGTAAATTGTTTTCTACAGAATTACTAGTATAACAAGAAGAAGTCTTGTTT
Organism: Orobanche coerulescens; assembly: GCA_033398695.1. Taxonomy (NCBI): domain Eukaryota; kingdom Viridiplantae; phylum Streptophyta; class Magnoliopsida; order Lamiales; family Orobanchaceae; genus Orobanche; species Orobanche coerulescens. The sequence goes on from CM065803.1 coordinate 70,381,126, forward strand.
GATTCATGTTTGGAATTGAAGTTGGAATTGAAAATCATTAATATCAAGATGGATTGATCATTGATTTGAGGAATGTGTTGGTGTTTTGGGTATGAATCTGGAATATTCATATCTATAACTAAGTTACGTGTTTTGATACAATATTCGTATAGGAATACGAATATGATTTTCGGGTTTTATAAGATTATGATTCACTTTTGAGTTTAAGAATTCATACTTATTGAATAAGTGTTCAATTCGGATAATGGAATTATTTGAAACCTTTGGAATATGGTTATCTATAATGTTGAACTGATCGGATTGTCCGGATTGATGATGATAATCGGTAATTGGATTTTATTATGATTATACAAGGAGGAAACTTGTAATTGTATTTAAGATTGAATTTGGAATCGGTAATGTTAGACCCTTGTTGGTTTAAATTGATTATTGATATGATCTTCGGATTGTGGAATCGTATTGTGGTTTTGAATTCGTGATCGATTGATTTGGTTGTTCGGATTTGTGTTTAATCGGGATATCGTTGAACCGTTGAGTTTGTTGGTTGAGTATGTCGGTTATTGATTTTTATCGAATGTGTGTTAATCGGTTATTGCAATAGGTTGATATGTTTTGATCGTGGATTATGACCGTTGAGTTGCGGTTGAGGCTAAAGAGTTCGTAGATTGCTTTTGGTCGGGATTGAGGAGCTCGTAGACAAAGGCAATGGATTTTGGTAACGGATTCGTGGTATCGGTATCGAGGCAAGTTTATACTTGTTCAGTTTATAATATTTGATGAATGGTTTCGCTTTCATTTCATTTATAATTCATATAGCAATGATATTGTAAATGTAAATTGTCGGGATGATGGTTTGTTCGTGGAAAGGATATTATCGTCGGTTTGAGGTAATTTAAGTATTGTTCAGTTATGAGGATAATTATTATGTTGAATTGTGGTATATGTCGTAAGTTGAGGTTTCGTGTAATGAGTTTCGTATCAGTTATTCGTGGAGGGATGTTGATCCCAGGACTATTGTATTGAGATCGTAGATCGTGTTGGTCATTCATTTGGGATGATGATCCCAGGATTGATGTTTTGGATATTGATTAGTCGTGTCGACTTTTCATTGTCAGTCTGTTGTTGTTCACTTCGGTGAGTCTTTTGATCCTTATTGGATATGTGTTTCTTTGAGTTTCGTTGTCATGTTGCATCGTGACATATCTGGAGTCATATCTGCGTGCCGATTGGTTATTGTGTAGGATTTTTAGCCGGGCACATGATGGTTATGTGTTGATATTTCCACATTGAACCGTGCACACGAGACGTAGTTCGTGAGGCTAATTAGGTACAAGACCACACGTGTATGTGATCAATACCCGGGGTGGCTTGTGCACGGACACATTTCCGGGTCGGGCGTACTATGATTTCCATCTTTGAGCCATATTGTTTGGTTGTTCATCCTCCATTTTATGGTTGGGTATGTTCGACGGTTTGTGACTGGTTGTTCATACGCCCGAGGGGTATGTTCGACAGTCAGAGTTATTTCTTTGAGATCCATTATTGTTGATCATTTGGAGTTTACCTTGTTGATGGTATTCTCAGTTATTATTGGTCTTTTGTTGATCATTTGGAGTTTACCTTGTTGATGGTATTCTCGATTATTGTTGATCCTTTGTTGATCGTGTCGGAGCTATCATGTTGATGGTATTCTCAGTTATCGTGATCCTTTATTGGTCGTATTGGAGTTATCATGTCGATGATATTCTCAGTTGATGTATTGATTGATCATTGTTATTGATCGTATGAGCATTCAGACTGCACGTCGATGTTTTCGGGATTTGTATTCATTGTCAAGTGGTAGTTGATCTACAGATATGTTGTGTACTGTGGTTTATCCAGGTTGAGATTTGATTGTGTAATCCGACGAGCAGGATTTGACACAGATTGGATTACTCCGTACTTGTGAGTTATGATAATGTTTTGAGGATTGTTGGTATTTTTGAAATTCGATACAGATAATTGTTGTTAAGTTAATTTCGTCATTCGAGGATGCGAAATGTGGATTATGGTAAGGATTGGATTATTATGGATTGGTAAGGTTATAACGGTAAGATTACTTTGGTAGTATTCTTACTATATTATTACATTGGTATGTAATTATTTATGTTGATGTGATCGATATCATTGTTGAGTATTGTGGCTGACCCCGTCGTGGGCTTTATTTTTAGGTACTCGGAGATCGAGCTAGTAGCGGTCGTGAAGGGATGAGCTTCCCGATGTGATACTGGTTGTGGCTTGTTTTCGGAGAATGGAGTATTCTTTTCCGATTATTTATTTCCGCTGCAAAGGTGTATTTTAAACTGTGTTTTTATCCGCTGCGTGTGTATATTTCAAAATGTCTTTTCGGTATCTTTATCCGCTGCGTGTGTGTATTTTTAAATGGCCCTTTTGGCACTTTGCGAACTTGAGTTATTTCGTCAAAAGTCTTTTCCTAAACTATTTTATCGGTACGTTTAAGCGGCATCTTAACGTACATTTTGAACTATTGAGATTTGGCACTTCGCCTTGTATTTTCAAATGGTATTTTATGACGGTATTTTAAAATTATGTTTTTGAAAATATTTGAGTATTTGCAAAATATTGCCGTCATCCGCCTTTTGGCGTTTTTAAATTGGTTTTGTAAACGGTTTTTAGCCTGGTGGGTTCCGGCGCGGGACCCACGGCGCTGTAATATCCCGGAATGGTTTTGGGGGCGTTACAGAAGATGGTATCGGAGCTTGGGTTTTGTGAAACCCAGGCGTGTGTGTTATGTGGCTCTACCGGTACGGTAGTAGCGTGATTTTTGAAAATGAGTTTTCTGACTTTTGAGTCGAATCGATTTTTGGAGTTTCCAAAATTTTTGAGATTCTTTTCAAACTGCTATTTGTGATATTGGTGTGCGTTGGTTGTGTTGAGACTTCGTATGGGAGTCGTGTGCTAGTATCACGGGAGATCATCGGCTTCACGCACCTGTAAGTATATTGGATAGGTTATTACGCATGTGGCGACGATTGAATGTTTATGTGATGAGTTGGAAATTATGGACTTATACATTGTTTGTGGCAAGGTTGCAAGTTTCGAGGACGAAACTTATTTTAAGGGGGTAGTATGTAATACCGGATTTTGATATAAATTTTTCGCGTTATTTTATTCGAGATATCTTGTATAGTTTGGTATCTATACGGTATGGATAAAATAAATTGAGAACCGAGACAGTTATCTTGGTGTGATTATCGTTTTTGGTTGTGAGATATATTCGGGATATGTTGTATCGAGTTGAACCGATTTGGATATCGTGTATACCATATGAGAATATTTTGGATTCAGTATGTGTATTCAGTATGCCGTATGTTCGTATTTGTTATGTCGAGACGTTGGACAGGAATTGCTGTAAATGGCTAAGTATGGAAGCCATTACGTACGTTATGTGTTGAAGCTTACGTACGTTAAATTGATAGAGTTACGTACGTTATGGCCGAGACATTACGTACGTAACATGGGAATCAGACGATCGAGTCGTGGTCGGCGGTGGGACCACGTGTCGATCGCCGGGCGGAGGATGTGGACAGCGAGTCAACCTCGGCCATTACGTACGTTATGTATGGCATATTACGTACGTAATGTGGGTGGTACTGTAGCAAGTCAACGTATGTATTACGTACGATATGGTACAAGGTTTACGTACGTAAGGAAGTGCCCAAAATGAGTCAGTTAACTCTGGACTTTCGTTACGTACGCTACCAAGGTCAGATAGCGTACGTAATGGTGTGTTACGTACGTTAACTATGGAAGGTTACGTACGTAACGAACATATTGTTTTATAAATGGACGCACGTCTTTCATTTCACTTCAGCATTTCTCTTCGTTTTTCATCTCCAAACATTGAGAGAGGGATATTTTGGCTCTCCTAATTCGATTTTGAGCTTGAGGGCTTGGATTTGGAGTTTGGATATGGAGTTATTGATGATTCTTGAAGTAATTTCTTGAGTATTCCATCTTCTAAGAGGTATGTTGGATAATCCTCTCTTGAATTTCGGATTTTTGATGTTGTTGTTGATAAATGATTCGTATGAAGATGATTAAGATGTTGTTGTTTCGATTCTTGAGGTTATATGAGGTGTATGTTGAAGGAAGATGATGATATGTTGAATTAAGTCTTGATTATGTTGTTATGATTATGGAATCATAATATTCTTGATGTTCTTGGTAGTATTGCTTCGATTTCTGATGTTAAGTAGATCATATGTTGAAGAACATGATGATATATACCTTGAAGTATGATTAAGGATTGGTTAGATGTTAGAAAATATCGGATTGTGTTCTTTTATGGATTGTGAACGTGAATTCGGATAATTCGTGTTCTTGAAGAATTCATAAGTTATACATGTTATGATTTTGGAAGGATTTCGGATAATTGGAATGTGATTATTCACGATAATACTCGGTAAATTGTTTTCTACAGAATTACTAGTATAACAAGAAGAAGTCTTGTTTGATTCATGTTTGGAATTGAAGTTGGAATTGAAAATCATTAATATCAAGATGGATTGATCATTGATTTGAGGAATGTGTTGGTGTTTTGGGTATGAATGCGGAATATTCATATCTATAACTAAGTTACGTGTTTTGATACAATATTCGTATAGGAATACGAATATGATTTTCGGGTTTTATAAGATTATGATTCACTTTTGAGTTTAAGAATTCATACTTATTGAATAAGTGTTCAATTCGGATAATGGAATTATTTGAAACCTTTGGAATATGGTTATCTATAATGTTGAACTGATCGGATTGTCCGGATTGATTATGATAATCGGTAATTGGATTTTATTATGATTATACAAGGAGGAAACTTGTAATTGTATTTAAGATTGAATTTGGAATCGGTAATGTTAGACCCTTGTTGGTTTAAATTGATTATTGATATGATCTTCGGATTGTGGAATCGTATTGTGGTTTTGAATTCGTGATCGATTGATTTGGTTGTTCGGATTTGTGTTTAATCGGGATATCGTTGAACCGTTGAGTTTGTTGGTTGAGTATGTCGGTTATTGATTTTTATCGAATGTGTGTTAATCGGTTATTGCAATAGGTTGATATGTTTTGATCGTGGATTATGACCGTTGAGTTGCGGTTGAGGCTAAAGAGTTCGTAGATTGCTTTTGGTCGGGATTGAGGAGCTTGTAGACAAAGGCAATGGATTTTGGTAACGGATTCGTGGTATCGGTATCGAGGCAAGTTTATACTTGTTCAGTTTATAATATTTGATGAATGGTTTCGCTTTCATTTCATTTATAATTCATATAGCAATGATATTGTAAATGTAAATTGTCGGGATGATGGTTTGTTCGTGGAAAGGATATTATCGTCGGTTTGAGGTAATTTAAGTATTGTTCAGTTATGAGGATAATTATTATGTTGAATTGTGGTATATGTCGTAAGTTGAGGTTTCGTGTAATGAGTTTCGTATCAGTTATTCGTGGAGGGATGTTGATCCCAGGACTGTTGTATTGAGATCGTAGATCGTGTTGGTCATTCATTTGGGATGATGATCCCAGGATTGATGTTTTGGATATTGATTAGTCGTGTCGACTTTTCATTGTCAGTCTGTTGTTGTTCACTTCGGTGAGTCTTTTGATCCTTATTGGATATGTGTTTCTTTGAGTTTCGTTGTCATGTTGCATCGTGACATATCTGGAGTCATATCTGCGTGCCGATTGGTTATTGTGTAGGATTTTTAGCCGGGCACATGATGGTTATGTGTTGATATTTCCACATTGAACCGTGCACACGAGACGTAGTTCGTGAGGCTAATTAGGTACAAGACCACACGTGTATGTGATCAATACCCGGGGTGGCTTGTGCACGGACACATTTCCGGGTCGGGCGTACTATGATTTCCATCTTTGAGCCATATTGTTTGGTTGTTCATCCTCCATTTTATGGTTGGGTATGTTCGACGGTTTGTGACTGGTTGTTCATACGCCCGAGGGGTATGTTCGGCGATCGAGTTATTTCTTTGAGATCCATTATTGTTGATCATTTGGAGTTTACCTTGTTGATGGTATTCTCAGTTATTATTGGTCTTTTGTTGATCATTTGGAGTTTACCTTGTTGATGGTATTCTCGATTATTGTTGATCCTTTGTTGATCGTGTCGGAGCTATCATGTTGATGGTATTCTCAGTTATCGTGATCCTTTATTGGTCGTATTGGAGTTATCATGTCGATGATATTCTCAGTTGATGTATTGATTGATCATTGTTATTGATCGTATGAGCATTCAGACTGCACGTCGATGTTTTCGGGATTTGTATTCATTGTCAAGTGGTAGTTGATCTACAGATATGTTGTGTACTGTGGTTTATCCAGGTTGAGATTTGATTGTGTAATCCGACGAGCAGGATTTGACACAGATTGGATTACTCCGTACTTGTGAGTTATGATAATGTTTTGAGGATTGTTGGTATTTTTGAAATTCGATACAGATAATTGTTGTTAAGTTAATTTCGTCATTCGAGGATGCGAAATGTGGATTATGGTAAGGATTGGATTATTATGGATTGGTAAGGTTATAACGGTAAGATTACTTTGGTAGTATTCTTACTATATTATTACATTGGTATGTAATTATTTATGTTGATGTGATCGATATCATTGTTGAGTATTGTGGCTGACCCCGTCGTGGGCTTTATTTTTAGGTACTCGGAGATCGAGCTAGTAGCGGTCGTGAAGGGATGAGCTTCCCGATGTGATACTGGTTGTGGCTTGTTTTCGGAGAATGGAGTATTCTTTTCCGATTATTTATTTCCGCTGCAAAGGTGTATTTTAAACTGTGTTTTTATCCGCTGCGTGTGTATATTTCAAAATGTCTTTTCGGTATCTTTATCCGCTGCGTGTGTGTATTTTTAAATGGCCCTTTTGGCACTTTGCGAACTTGAGTTATTTTGTCAAAAGTCTTTTCCTAAACTATTTTATCGGTACGTTTAAGCGGCATCTTAACGTACATTTTGAACTATTGAGATTTGGCACTTCGCCTTGTATTTTCAAATGGTATTTTATGACGGTATTTTAAAATTATGTTTTTGAAAATATTTGAGTATTTGCAAAATATTGCCGTCATCCGCCTTTTGGCGTTTTTAAATTGGTTTTGTAAACGGTTTTTAGCCTGGTGGGTTCCGGCGCGGGACCCACGGCGCTGTAATATCCCGGAATGGTTTTGGGGGCGTTACACACACCATCCGAAAAATCTCCAGACGTCCCCTGCCTCTTCGGCTCATGCAAAGGCCCAGTAGATAATGATGCCATCTCGTATGCCATGGCTCGATTCTGATACTCTCTCAAGGTAACACAAGTAAAACCCGACATGTACTGTCGAATCTCTGGTCTCATCTGCACGAAATGACGGATTTTGTCTTCCTCGGTCCTCACCTGCCTCTTCACGTAAGCGAGCTGTCGACTATAATCGACAATAGCCTCCGACACGGGTATATCCTGTGGCTTGGTTAGAAAAAAATCTCGGATCCTCTGCTCTCGGATCGTATCCGGACAGAACTCTGCCTCCATTAACTTCTTGAACTCTTCCCAAGTAACAGCATGATCCTGAGGCTCAACGGCCTCCCACCAATTAGCAGTGTTGCTATCGAGAAGGAACTGAGAGATAGGAATCCTCCGTTCCTCTGGACAACCAACCGCCTTGAAAATATTCTCCAATTGGAAAATCCAACCTTCCCAGCCCAAAGTATCACCCGCGCCCACAAAGCGAGGAGAATGCATACGAACCACTTCTCTAAGCCACTGAGTCGACCCGGCATTCTTAGTCACGGTAATGTTACGCTGAACCGCCTGAGCCAAATGAGTCATCTGGTCTTCCACCTTCTGGAGTATAGTAGCAACACCAATACTAATGCCATTACCGGCAGCATGATCCTGATCAGGCGATTGATTGCCACGACCTCTCGGCATACTGAACGGACAACAATTCAGAACGACAAAACAAACACCACATAATCAATATAGGGCAACCAATAGTAACATAATAAAATACTCATTCTGAGTCACAACACAAATACACGAACTATCACCGCATAGATAAATTTAAATTTATAAGTAATTCACTTGGCTACATCAACAAAAACGCATGACCTTTACCAAAGCAATCTCGGTCAAAACCACAAACATATCATCATGGTCAAATATGGGTAATATTCTTAAAAACAAAACTTTCCAAGGTACTTGTCCAATGATAATATTTTAAAATTCCTGAGTTTGAATAATTTTGCTGAAATGAGTTTTTGGAAAGAAATATTTTTAATACCTCGGTCATTTGATCAAAACTATGAACCCATTATTATAACTGTTCCATCTTGAAAATCATTTGCAAAACAACATTTTGAAACATCAATCTATTTGATAAACGATATCATCAAAATGACCTTATAAATACACATCATCACTACTACCCATCAATTATCACATCCGGATAACGTCATAAAACAATACAATTAAACTGAACTATGAAATCATAACATCTGGGCGAACAACCATAACTCGCTAACAAGAACAGTAGCGATTTATAATTCGTCAATAATATCCACATAGGATAAACAACTAGGTGCAATACTGATACCGCAGTTAGAGTTCACAATCGTCATAGACAGACCATATGACTAGGTCGATAGGGATTAAACGACAGATAAGGAGCACAGATAGAATTGTAACAACAAAGGTACTTCCGCGGTCAGAAGATTACAGTCGTAACAACTAATTGTAAGGTGGAAAGAATCCAACTCAACAGTCTCAAAACGGTTCTGAAGGTTAAGGATCGACTCCTAACAATGTATCTCGACATTTAGAAAGTACTGTAAAAATTCTCCGACGGGCCTAACAGCATAACAAACACATAACGTTTTGAATTTCGAAAACCAAAGTCGTTGGCAATATAGAAATTTTCCAAAATTATTTCGATCATAACCGGAGATGACGGTAATATTTTGCAGTGCCCGAATTACATTAAAATACATTTTTCCAAATACCGTCTGATGGTGTAGTTTGAAAATACAGGATCAACTTGTCAAAACCTAACCGATTTCAAAATCCATACAAGTCGTTGTTTAATCGCGCCATCAAAATATTTCCAAAAAAATCGACTTGCACAAAAAAAATGCTCCGACCCTTAAGGTCCTTCAGAAACATGTTCTCAGACCTACCCGCAATGGCATAATTACGACAGTCCAAACAAAAATAATCAAACCTAAAACCACATGCCCAAACGGCAAACAGAATAAAAAATTCAACCAAATACATCTCGTGCGCACCAAGTTAAAACATACAACGAAACCATCCATCTGGGTTTCTTACAGACCCTAGCATCGGTACCTTTTTTGAAACCCATCAAGGTTCACAAATTTCACATTATACCACCCCACATGGCGATTCCAAGTCAAAACATTAATACATCCAGTTGTATACACATACAGTGCGTCATAAGTATTGAATACAAACCCCATTACACAACACCGTGCAAATAAAATTATGCACCACAACTAGCTCACAGATGAAAGCATGAAATACAGATACCTTACATAAAGGAGGAGACTTACGTCCACAGGTCGTACGGAGATGATGGTTGTACCACGATACTAATCACAACGAATCACAATTGATCACAACGGATCACCATGATCACACTTGTTCACAATTGCTCACCCGAGTAACACGACAAGACACGACTCAACAAGACCCAATTAGACCCAACTGCCTAGGTCTTCACAAACCTAAGCTCTGATACCATTTATGTAACACCCCCAATTCGCTCAGGGATATTACACGCCGTAAACCTCTTTTCGCAAGGATCTACCAGGCATGAGACTACAAAACAAAACCCACACGCAGTTAACTAGACCAAAACATAAAACCATAGACTGATTAGGTCTTTCAAAACACAACATAGCTGTACATCTAATAAACCAAAATACAACTCGATCACATATTACATAACATGTCCATCCCCTCAAGGATGACAAGGAAAACTCAAACCAACAGATCACTGACGGACAACCGACTACAACTGTGACTAGTATCACTGCTTTACATCATCCTCCGAACCGATATTGTGGTTGCTCTCTCTCCATTCAGAACACCTTGAATAAATAACAAAATCCCCAACGAGGGGTTAGAGATGGAATCTCTAGCAAGTAACCAAGCTATAAAGTTATACATCAAGAATACAACCGTTATGAAAATAACCTTTCGACAAGGTAGTAATACGATCCCTTAGTCCAAAGTCTTTTTGAAACCAGTTCCCACTAGGGAGGACCATAAAGATAGCTTCAAAACACATTTGAAAGAATAAATGAGGACGTCGGGGGTCTCAGTGTAAAATCATGAAAAGATTTGTAATTCTCCTTTTCAAAAGGATTTTCTTTCAAAATCATATAAATGATTCAATTCTTCAAACAAGCCTCAAAGGCAGAACCATATTTACCAATGTAGCCGGAATCCAAGATTCAAGAATTTACAATTCAGAAATATCCATTCAATACTCGTATCACCTCCATGGCCTCGATGGGACCCACCTGGATTAGCTACCGAAACAAACTCGAATCCACCCATAAGTTATCTTGACATCGTACTCGCAAGTAACGATTCTCGGAGCCCTCTCCAGACCTACCCAATTAGATAACCTTATGGTCAAATCATATCAGTTGGCCGTACTCGCAAGTAACGCGCCGCCGGAGGCCTCACGGGTCCCTACCCGGTTAACATCATTCAAACACGCCCATAAGTTATCGTGACATCGCACTCGCAAGTGACGATTCTCGTAGCCCTCTCCAGACCTACCCGATTCGATAACCTTATGGCGAAATCATATCAACTGGCCGTACTCGCAAGTAACGCGCTGCCGGAAGCCTCACGGGTCCCTACACGGGTAATATCTCAATTCACCGATTACACAACAATAAGGGTATAATATTCGCCACAATCAGAAACACGTAATATCATAAGCTAATGCATCATACACTTCCACAAAGGTATAACATTCACGTCACACCATCATTCATGAAACATATTAGCAAGCGGACAATACAAACATTCAACAATTCCTCGGATAACTACTTACTTCTAAATATCCGTCTTAAGCATAATACAACATGAAATGGTTGTTATCATTCTTCGTGGAATTCAAGTTACGTTTTACTTTCCTAGAATCACACATTCATTTATAAGTAAGTTACGGTTAAACGTTCAATCACTATCAAGTCCACGTTAAATTCACGACACACCACATTCTCAAAGTATAAAGATTATAGACGAGATACTTGCCTCAAGTCCAAAGCACGCGAAGTAATGGGAAGGCTCGACCGGAAACCCTTGAAAACCTATAATCCCCTGGCCAAAAACAACGAAGATACGATTACAATGAGAATCAAGGTCAGAAACAATAGAAATCCCACCAAACTATCGAAAGAAAACTCATTGGGATATTTAATCGAACACTCAACGTTCGATAACTCCCAAGAACACTCGAATCACAAATCGAGTTAAACAAACTCGAAATATGGATATACAACCCATAGAACATGATTATTAATGCTCAATAACATCAACATTTTCATCAAAATCGGACGAACAACGAAAATCAAGAAGAAGTCCCGAAAGTCAAATTCTAGGAGATTTCAAGAAATTACCTCGATCCGACGAAGAACAAGGATTAGATTATGATAATAAACACCAATCAAGCTTCCCAAATGATGCACAAGGAGTTTACCGGCCAAAATTCTGGAAACTTGCCAAAGAATCGCGGAGGAGGGTGAAAAATGGTAAAAATGGGGCAAATGGCCGAGTGACCTTCTACCTCGGCCTTATATGGCCGATCACTTACGGACGTAACCGGCACCCCTTACGGCCGTAAACGGCATTCGTCAAAATTCTTCCCAGCGCCTGGTGATCACTTACGGCCGTAACCAATCACACCTTACGGCCGTAACCGACCTTCGTCCAGCCCGTGTCTGCCGATCACTTACGGCCGTAACCGGCACCTTACGACCGTAACTCGGCCAGGCGAGTCCCTTCTCCACAACGTGCGGTCGTGACTCGACCGTGGCCAACTCCGACAGCCAGGTTAGGCGTTCGACAACGTTTCAGTCACACTAACGCACCAGTTATGATTCCAAACAATAACAAGCGAATTACGAAACATAACATACCACAAGTACGTATTTAATAAAAGAAATGCACGCGATACGAGTCTCACTTGGTGAACACTACAACAGAACACATCATACAGTGCATCATATAAAAACGTATCCCAAATAATCGTAACGAAAAAAATAATCGGAACCAAACGACAAATAATTCACGGCAACTAGAAAATAAATATCTCGGGTATTACGTCCATCATGTATGGAGAGAAGTTCAATTAGTGCCAAGTTATCATGAAATGCCTATAGGAGGAGACTTCTAAGCTAGGTTCAACAAGGAAGTCATTTGGCCTGATCCCGAACAACTTTTTGACTTGCTGTGGCATACAACAGTCACCTGCTGCCAAGAAGACCAGTTGTTTGTTAAGTTGGAAAGCATTGGTGAATCGGCTGCCTCTTCGGAGCCGAAAGCCTCCACTCCTAACAGGACCCCTATCCCTATAAGGAGTCCCTCTCCCAACAGGGTATCCCACTCTGTCTGGGAACCCTCTCCTCAATAGGCTCCCATACGTTTAGAGTATTTCAACCGGACATTGGAACTCTCTAGTGATCGGAGTCCCTCCCCCACCGATATCATAAATCAGATAGTACTCCAGGTCCAAATCGATGAAGCATTCGGACACTTCAAAGTATGGAAAGTCTATAGAGTCGCCCCCTACGACACTCAACATAACTAGGAGGACTGTAAAAAGGAATAATTGTGTGTCCTGGACACCCAAAATGTCGAGGTCCTGATCAGATGGGATTCCATGAGCTGATCACAACATATTTTGTAGAAAAGGAAAAGGCCCGATTGAAAAGGAAGAAATAGTCCGACGACAGGACTCGCAGCCCAAGCCATCATACATATCCCGACTCAGATGGGGATGATGACGCCCTACAGGCAGGTCTGTGTATGAGCAGTGAAGATGCTCGCGAGAAATATATTGCCAATTCCAAGGCGGCTGAGGGACAAGGGACACCATCTGGTCAAAGTGCACCAGACCAGCAACTGGAGAAATCAGCATATCCTACTAAGAAGGAATCAATCCCTCCGATTGAGGAAGATGAATCCTACGCCACCCAAAAGAATCATTCAATCCTCTCTAAGGAACAGGCAGAAGTTGAGAGCCAACAAGAGGAATCATGCCCTCTTGTAAACAGGCTATAAACAACATAACGAGTCAGGAGGAATTAGTCCCTTCTGTCTCCTAAACAGTAATATCGGCTGAACAACAGATGTTCCAGCCACCGAACAGGTACCGAATCCAATACATATAGGTTCACCATATGAGCTTGATGAGGACTTCCAAGCGGACGACAGTCCTAAAGGCCAAACCATAATGTCTTCATCAAATAGCTGGGAGAGCCGTCTGGCTCCAAACTTGCTCATCCCCACTATCCCCGAACTGAATCTAGAATAGAGCAACTTTAGCAAATTGGATGCGATAAACGGATCAAGATGAACTCCTAAAGCTTCAAAGAGATGTGCAAGATGTTGAAGAAGCATTTTATCTCATGTCGAACACCTTATGGCAGGCACTAAACCAGCTTAAACAGCATCAGGAGAGGATCCTGAAGTAGGAGCAAGAAAAGTTAAGAGATGCAGAAGCCAAGATGGTCACCTTCCTCGAGTCCACTGGATCCAAACTCACTGCTCATGATCAAAAAATTGATGACAAAATAGCAGTGGTCGCTAGTGTGGTGGACTTGGTGAAAGATCTTAAAGACAAGCAGGCTGAATCGGTGAATATTCTTCAGGATATTCATGGTAAGTCATAGAGCTTGATAATACCAAAAAGTGGGAAAGAGTCCCATGAGGCTGAAGGAGATGGAGGATGGAGAAAGAAAAGGAGATGGAAGTTTTACTGGATGATAGTGTTGCTACGGCCATCGGAAGACTAGCCGGACCCGGGCTAGGTCAAGGAGCAAGAGGATAAAGAGTAACTGGTTCTCGTCCTGAGTTTCAGGATCTCAATTTTCCATGAAAAATACAGTGCATAAGCCCGCTGAGATCTTATTCCCTACAGACAAGCAGCCATCAGGTGAAGAGTCGAAGGTATGGAAGAATAATGAACCGCTGATATAATTTTGTGCTCTCATCAGGGAATCTGCCATGTTCAACCATTTCAAGACTCTAAAGAATGCTGCAAAGAAGTTCTCAAGGCTCATGTAAGAAAGAAAGCTTCTGATTAGTGCATAATTGATCTAAAAATTCATATACAAAATATTCCTTTTACGGGCATAATCATACTGATTTGTGATTAAAAATATATATTTTACAGATATGTCCAAACATGAGCTAAAAATGGTTATTTTACAGATTACTGACATGAAGCATCAAAAAGGACGGAAAACTAGATCAAATCCAAAACGACGGGAATTTTTCCAGGAAAAACGACCATACAACACGGCGCAAAATGGACCGTGTTCTGTAGGCCGTTTCATATATGGCGCAACAAGGGCCGTGTCTTGGGCCGTTTCACACACGGCCGGCATTTAGCGCCGTGTCCTCGCGCGTATTCCGGAAGAGACCGAGTCACCACAAAACGGCGCACAACACGGCGCAAAATGGGCCATTTTTCATCGCCGTTTTTAGGCTGATATTTGTGGAATTTTCCACACTTAGCATCTTGTGAGCTCAACAACTATGTATGAAGTCAATGATCTGAAAATCAAGACATGCAAGGAAGATCAGGTGTGAATCAAACACCAAAGACTTGTCAAAGATGCCACAAATTAAATAATCAATTGTATTCTTGAAAATCACCTATAAAAGGACATCTTCATCCATTGCAAAATTACTCCTCTTCTTGCCAAGAAACTCCCATTTCTTCTAGCAAGATATTTTCTCCTTTGAACTCTCACTTTCCTTTGTATTTCATTTTTAGTTTAAAGTTTTTCCTTCATTTAGTTTGTAATTGAAAAGTGCTTGATCAATAAGCACTTAGTATTTTACTTTCAATTTTGGTAAGCTTGTAACCTTTAAACAAGTTTGAAGTTATATTTTGAAGTTTGTTTCTTGCACTTTGATTCATCATATTCAAATAAGTTTTATCTATTGTCATTAAGATCTAGTAATTAAAAGTTTATATATATATATATATATATATATATATATATATATATTATGTATATAAATTTTATATATTATAATTTTAGTTTGTATAAACCAATGAGTATCTAATCTTTCTTCCTAGGGAAGGGGATTGCTAGGTTATATATTGAGTATTTGATTGATTTACACTATTTTGATTAAAAAGGACTAATTGGTTTAAATAGAGATTGATCATATCCTATTTCTACTAATGAAACCTCCTTGATTGATTGTTGAGTGAATTGGAAATATATCTTTTCAATCTGTCAAGTGTTAATCTTGTTATCAACATCTTAAGATTGCGAAAGTGGTTAAGACACCTTTGAATACGGAAGTTATGAGGTGAAAAGTTGATTACTCGATAAACATTCGTTTTTCTTTTATATCCGTGTAAATCAATTCCTATACTTAATTAAAAACCTAATTTAATGAACCCGTAATCCCCTAGATTTTATAAATTCCCAACTCATTTTAATCCTATTCATTTCCACTAGTTAAAAAAATAGTCTTCTTAAAAATAGTAGTATTAAAAATAGTCTTACTTAAAATAGTCTAATATAAATAGTCTTATTAAAAATAGTCTTATTAAAAATAGTCTTATTAAAAAGTCTTATTCAAAATAGTTTAAATTAAACATAGTGCATTTTAATTAATTTAATATTTAAAAACCCAATAATCTATTTTAGTATTTATTTCTCGTAATTTGTAACAAAATATTATACGAAGCCCTGTTGGACAATCCTCGAGAGAAAAGACCTTGGTAGAACTTACCACAACTACTTCTACCTCGTATATATTTGCGAGCGACTCAAAAACTCCTATTTTTAGGATAAGTTTTTGACCGATCAAATTTTGGCGCCGTTACCGGGGATTGTTTTAGGCCAAATATAATTTTTGTATACTTTTATTTATATCTTGTGATTTAATCTTTCTTTATTTTTTGCATCTTTTATTCCTCTTGTTATTAATTTTTTTTCACATAAGGTGCGTGAATCGTTTTCTAGTCTATGCGGGCCGTAGGTCTCTTGCAAGAACTTTGGTACCATACAACGAAAACGTTCATCCCGATTATCGAGTTGGAGATAGCACGGAAGATATTAGCGGTGAAGGAGAATTTTTGTGTAAGAAAACACTGAATCTTCCGATCAAGAAGAAAAGTCAAACGAAGAACATATGGCAGACCAACAAACTTTGAAAGATTTTGCTAGACCGGTGATCGGTACAACGTCATGCATACAACTTGGCCAGACAGCACGAAATTATGAATTGAAATCCATTCATTTCAACCAACTCCCATCTTTTTATGGGATGCCAAACGAGGATCCTTTAAGTTTTATTCGTGATTTTTACTCGGTTGTCAATACCTTTCCATTACAACAATTGACCGGGGATTAATTAAAAATGAGGTGTTTCCCTTACACTTTAAAAGATCGAGCAAAAACATGGATTATGATGTTGCCACCAAATTCATTGGCTACATGGGATGATGTGTGCAACAAATTCATGTCTAAATTTTATCCACATCATAAAACGGCGGATCTAAGGACCAAAATTGCGGCTTTTACGCAATCGTAGGGTGAACAATTTTTTGAAGCATGGGATCGTTTCAAAACTCTTTTACTAGCATGCCCCCATCATCATTATCCTTTACATTGTTTAAGTCAAACTTTTTATGATGGTCTAACTCATAATTGCCAATTTACTGTTGACAATGCAGCTGGGGGAGATATAGGAACACTAACGGCGCAAGCCGCGTTTGATTTATTTGAAAAACTTGCTATATCCTCCCAGCAAAAGAAGTAAATTCCACCAGCGATCTCACTGCGCAAATTGCTGAGGTAACCAAACAAGTCCAACGACTTACAACTCAAGGAATTTCTCAACCACCCACAGTCATGCCATCTCAAGAAGTATTTTTCGCCGGTGGTGAATATAGTCATGCACCCAACATCAATCCCCCGACGAATCCTGAAGAGGTAAATGCTTTAAATAATTTTTACCAACGCCCCAGAAATGACCCTTTTTCTGAAACCTATAATCCCGGTTGGCGAAATCACCCTAATTTCTCTTGGGGTGGGAATCATCAGACCACCATCACCACCGCCCGGGACATCGGCTTAGTGCTACTTTTTATTTTATTTTATTTGTGTTATTCTTCTGACTTCTTTTTCTTTTTGGCTTGTTTAGACTGTTTGCGTATTGTTTTTTTTCTTTTTCTTGCAATTATGGATTTTGTTTTTATTTAACTTATTTCAACATGGTTTTCTGCTTTTGTTTGAAAGTTCTTATTAGGGATTGCTATGAGGATCAACCGTACCACACGACAGGGGAGTCCTTTTTCTTCTATCTTTTCAATACATTGAGGACAATACTTATTTATAAAGTGTGGGGTGATATCGGAAATATATGAATTTTTAATAAAAAAAAAATAATTACCTCCAACAGTCAATTTGTAATATGTCTTACTACTCACCTCGGGAGACTTGTTTATATACAAGTCTTGGTACGGTAAAATGACCATGTGTTAAAACTTGAATTTTTCGATGAAAGGTCAAACTCAATTGTTCCAAAAAAATTATTTTGTGTGAATTCATGAAACATATATTTTTAAAACCTTGTGAGCTTTTGAGCCGTTGTTTACTTGCTATCATGCAAAAATCTCCTTTGATTGAGTGCGCTATTTATGTTTTGAAACTCTAGAATGTGCATTGGTATCTTACTCAAAACTACGAAGTGTGTGCAAAATAGTGAAAGTGATTTTAGGCGATTTTTTTTAGCCTTTCAATCTTTTTCGGCCTACCCCAAAAATTACTAATTCCCTCGTTAACCCAATTGAGCTTATTGCCTATTTTATTGTTAACCACATACTGAGCTTTCCATCGCTATAAATCCTTTGACCCATACTTGAACAATTAGAAATTATTTTTGACAAAGATGAAGATATTGTGTGGTGACATTTGGTGATATATATTGTTGGTAGTGTTGAAAAATGGAGAAAATATTTACTCCGCTGTGTTTGGGAACTTAGTAACCGGGTGTACTCATGTGACCCATGTTTACATTCGCGTAAAACAGTTACCTTAGATATGGGTATGCATAAAAGCAGCTTGTGTATGTTTTTTATCCTAGTAACCGGGTGTATTCATGTGACCCATCGTTTACATTCGCGTAAAACAGATAATAAACAACCCAAAAAAAAAAGAAAAAAAAAAGGAAAAAGAAAAAAAAAATTGGTTGATTGAAAAGCAAGAAAAAGAGCTCAGATAAATCGAAGCATAAGTAAGGGGATTGACAGAAAGCTTAATTAAATAGCTTCTAAAGTGCTTACCAGTTGATAAAACTCGATTCAGAATATTTTCTGATGTTCGGTTTCAAGTCACTTTATCCATATTTCCCTACCCCAACCAAAGAGCCGACATTACAACCTTAAAGTCCTTTTTGATTCACAACGTTACACACACAAGTGGTAGAGATAAAAGACGATTTGCACGCCTATGGAAATTTTCACTTCATTGAATAAGCTTGAGCGAAAATATGTCCCATATACACTTGAGAGTGAGCGATACACTTATCCGGCGAGTTCTATGAATTCATGCTTTTTTTTAAAAAAGGAAACTTTCTTGAGATTTGACAAAATTATAAAAACTTGGTCTAATTTACCCCTTGAGATGTGGTAAAAAAATTATTGGTACGTTCAATCATACCATATCTGAGGTTTACTTGAGGACAAGCAAATAATTAAGTGTGGGGTATTTGATTAGTGCATAATTGATCTAAAAATTCATATACAAAATATTCCTTTTACGGGCATAATCGTACTGATTTGTGATTAAAAATATATATTTTACAGATATGTCTAAACATGAGCTAAAAATGGTTATTTTACAGATTACTGACATGAAGCAAAAAGGACGGAAAACAAGATCAAATCCAAAACGACGGGAATTTTTCCAGGAAAAACGACCATACAACACGGCGCAAAATGGACCGTGTTCTGTAGGCCGTTTCACATACGGCGCAACAAGGGCCGTGTCTTGGGCCGTTTCACACACGGCCGGCATTTAGCGCCGTGTCCTCGCGCGTATTCCGGAAGAGACCGAGTCACCACAAAACGGCGCACAACACGGTGCAAAATGGGCCGTTTTTCATCGCCGTTTTAGGCTGATATTTGTGGAATTTTCCACATTTAGCATCTTGTGAGCTCAACAACTATGTATGAAGTCAATGATCTGAAAATCAAGACATGCAAGGAAGATCAAATGTGAATCAAACACCAAAGACTTGTCAAAGATGCCACAAATTAAATAATCAATTGTATTCTTGAAAATCACCTATAAAAGGACATCTTCATCCATTGCAAAATTACTCCTCTTCTTTCCAAGAAACTCCCATTTCTTTTAGCAAGATATTTTCTCCTTTGAACTCTCACTTTACTTTGTATTTCATTTTTAGTTTAAAGTTTTTCTTTCATTTAGTTTGTAATTGAAAAGTGCTTGATCAATAAGCACTTAGTATTTTACTTTCAATTTTGGTAAGCTTGTAACCTTTAAACAAGTTTGAAGTTATATTTTGAAGTTTGTTTCTTGCACTTTGATTCATCATATTCAAATAAGTTTTATCTATTGTCATTAAGTTCTAGTAATTAAAAGTTTATATATATATATTATGTATATCAATTATTTCTATTATAATTTTAGTTTGTATAAACCAATGAGTAGCTAATCTTTCTTCCTAGGGGAAGGGGGATTTCTATTAGGTTATATATTGAGTATTTGATTGATTCAGACTATTTTGATTAAAAAGGACTAATTGGTTTGAATAGAGATTGATCATATCTTATTTCTACTAATGAAACCTCCTTGATTGATTGTTGAGTGAATTGGAAACATATCTTTTCAATCTATCAAGTGTTAATCTTGTCATCAACATCTTAAGAATGCGAAAGTGGTTAAGACACCTTTGAATACGAAAGTTATGAGGTGAAAAGTTGATTACTCGATAAACATTCGTTTTTCTTTTATATCCGTGTAAATAAATTCCTATACTTAATTAAAAACCTAATTTAATGAACCCGTAATCCCCTAGATTTTATAAATTCCCAACTCATTTTAATCCTATTCATTTCCACTAGTTAAAAAAATAGTCTTCTTAAAAATAGTAGTATTAAAAATAGTCTTACTTAAAATAGTCTAATATAAATAGTCTTATTAAAAATAGTCTTATTAAAAATAGTCTTATTAAACATAGTCTTATTAAAAAGTCTTATTAAAAATAGTTTAAATTAAACATAGTGCATTTTAATTAAGTTAATATTTAAAAACCCAATAATCTATTTTAGTATTTATTTCTCGTAATTTGTAACAAAATATTATACGAAGCCCTGTTGGACAATCCTCGAGAGAAAAGACCTTGGTAGAACTTACCACAACTACTTCTACCTTGTATATATTTGCGAGCGACTCAAAAACTTCTATTTTTAGGATAAGTTTTTGACCGATCAGCTTCCCTTATAAATTTAACTGAAGTCTAAACATTTGACGGGTGATCGGTTAACTCACCCAGAAGACTGGATTCTTGCCTTCGATGTCTCCCAAGAAGGACGAAGCATCTATAGGTACCGAGGTAGAGACTCTTTAGTCAACTGGTGGAAAGGAACTGTGCATGACCCCTCTCGGAGGTTTTGGAAGCATAAGCATTATAAGGGATAACTTTTGGCAGTTGTATTTATTTTCTTTCCTGTATGCTCTCCGATGTATTATTTCAATTATAAACAGCACTATAATCTAGATTATCAATGAAATAATCTTATTTTACCTCAGAAGATTACAACTCGTGATCTTCAGTTACTGCTTTGATTACGATTCATATTGAAATATTTACCAAGTATAAAACTTTGATAAGTCGGAAGCTGCAAGAACTTGTGTGCGAACAGTTTATAGATTAAGTTGTATTCAAGTAAGATTACATACTGTAAGATTGCGCCTATGAGCCAATCATCATTTCAGTTGTTATACACTTAGTCTTGTAGGATTTATCATTTTTGAACTTGCCTACGAGCAGTTCAAATTTTAGTCTAAATCTCAAAGATCATTTCATTCAACAAAAGACTTGAAGACAGACTCGTGTTTTTTAAGGATTTTGGCATTATCAAAAAAGAGAAATTATTGGAAAAAATAATACCCTGTGTTTTGATAAATTCACCATATAGTCTGTCCCTACAGTCCAAAATCACACAATACCAAAATAAGGCAAATCCTATAGCTAAGCCTTCAGAGTACAGCAAAGGAAAACATTGGCTACAACAAACAATGTTGTACGTGTTTTACTTAGGAAAAGTAAAACACAAAACCAACAGGATTTAAAAGGAACTATAAAATGTTATGAAATAAACTTTCTTTACTCATAAAGTATTCACAGTTTTAAAGTAGCATTTAATGCTAATAGGATAGCATTTAATGCAGCCGAAGAGGCTACAAACAGAAGAGCCTTTAATGCGGATCAAAGAGAATGTCTGAAGCATTAAATGTGAAACATATTTAATTCAAATATTCTGAAGCTGCCAATCAGAGCTGTCTAAATCTCACCAATCGTCCAACTGCTACATTTACAACGGATATATTCCCAAGGTTATTAATGGCCTAAGCAAGAGGATACTGCTCACGACAATAACAACTACTGAAAACTGAATATATTTCTTCAAGGATACAATGTATATCTTGAGTGAATAAATATCTAAGTTCTCAACAAAGAACGACACATATACAATGAAACTTACAAAGACTACAGTTGTTGTTCAATTCGTGTTACTTCAAAAACCTACTGTTGAGATCCTTAGCCCTGTTTGGACTAAGTCAAGCTATTCCGACCTGTGTAGGAAGAATAGAGTTCAGGATGAAGCTTCAATTTATGTGATAAGAAGCGAGTCGAAGAAGCCCAAAGCTAATATGTGTGAACGGGTCAAGCTACAATCATCTGTATCAATCTGTCTGAATGATATAGCAACGACTTTAGTTAAAATCATACAGTTGTGTACGCCTTGATTTTAATAAACTTCTTACTCCTGTGTGGGGGACCTGTGGACGTAGAGGATATTACCTCGAACCATATTAAAACCTTATTGTTTTTCTATTTCCTTTGATTTTAGTATACTCATCTTGAAAACCCTGTAAGCACAAGCTACAGGAGATTGTCTAGTTGTTGTACTTACAGCAACTTAGTTTCAACCTTCCGCTATGCAAACGTAAACCTCGAAAAAGACTACACCTTATTCAACCTCCCCTTTTCTAAGTTGTATACTAGTATACTATGGCCAACATGAACATTAGTGCACTCCCTTTGACTTTGTCAGGTGATGCTTGGCATGCAGTGTAACAGCCCAAAAACAGTGGCTATTACTGTGCCGTGAACCCCTACTGGGACCCACCAGGCGATATCACAAAATACCTTTAAAATATGACAACGTGGCACCGTACCACAACATTTATCAAACCCCCGGTGTGGAGCATGAGTTATTCATATCTACAAACACGAGCAAACAAACACAGGATCCAAATTCGGTACAGACCATATGACGATGGGCAGTACCTAACAAATTTTAGTACATTCATCCGACACAAAGTAAAAATGAAAGTCACAATAAAACATAACCGAACAACCAAAAGACTCGGGCCCCCCGAAATAGCATACATCAGAATCCTCCGTCGCCATTGTGCTCCTCCTGTGCCTTGCCCTTTCCTCGCCCTGAAATACAAGTATTTCGCCCCAAACCACAGGGTCAGCTATACATGATAATAATTCTCATGACATTATACAATTCATATATACTGATCTCAAAGAAATCCACCAACTACTGAATATACCCCGAAGGCGTATAAACAATCAGTCCCAACTGTCGAACATAACCAAATATACGAACGACCATATACTATGGCTCAAGACGGACGTCACAGTATGCCCGATCCGGAAATGTGTCCGTGCACATGTCCACCCTGTATACGGAATCCAGAATATACATGGGACGATGTACCTAATTAGCCTCACGAACTACGTCTCGTGTGCACGATCTAAATGCGGAAAACCTCCACACATGATCATCAAGTGCCCGGCTAAAAATCCTACACATAACCAATCGGCGCGCAGATATGACTCCAGAGATGTCACGATACAACATGACAATGAAACTCAACGAATTACACTTTTACTAAGGAATCGAACAACTCACCGAAGTGTCAACAAAGCTCAACAATATCAAGGATCCAAAAGTAACGAACTTGGGAATACAATCCCACGATGAAAACGGGACATAATTAAGAACAACCTCAAGTCACAAGACACAAGTTTATAGGTGTTTCATATACACGAAATGCATAATCATCATAAGAATCCACATATCATTATAACCAAGCAAGATAACTTGCCTCAATTCCGTAGACGAATAATCCTTCTTTGAATGGTCAAACGAACGGTATGCTCGTCTAACAATACTCACGTGAACAAGCAACCTTGAATGAAATATAATTCATTCAACAACACATTCGTACGATAATGGTATTATCGCATAAACAATATTCGTAAATTTACTTGAATAAATCGATTATCCTATTGATCATTTTAATGTTCTTATTACAAATCATCGTATGTTTATCATGTTCATTACATATTCTAACCTTAATGTCAAATTCTTGATGTCTAGTTTATTATCAATGCAATATCGTGAAAATATCTTTTCAAATCATCGACACTTCCAATTACGATATAAGTTGTGTTTAATTACGTTCTTCATTATTTTACCAACGATTTCATTCAAAACTTGATTACTATATAAAACATAAGTTTAAGTTTTGAGTGGACTAAGAACATCATCTTAATTTACGTCTCTAAACACGCACGGATTAATGAAATGGAATTCGGCTACTCATCTACCGCATTTGTATCATCATATTCAACACAATTCTCTTAAGAACATTATCAACCTATTAATGTAGTGATTAACACCCTTTAACGAAATCGATAAAGTCGAACGTATGAAGATTACAACTTCCTTCTATCAACATTCATTGTTTTACTTTGAAGAATTTATTAAAAGCCTAGTTATATCATTGGATACTTGAAATTTTTCAAGTAACTTCATCCATCTAACAAAGATCATCTGCAAAGGGTTAACATAATCTTTCCAACAATTTTATTACAAAGGTTTTAGAGGCCAAAAATCATGGTTCCATACTACCTTCAAGAATCAATAGAATGTTCAAGACAAATTTAACATATCTCACTTTTAATCATTAAGGATATCATCCCTAACATGTTCCTAGTGTTGAGACTATAATTAACTTCCGATTATCATGTTATACATCAGGTTTTAAGTATATCATTATCAACACAATCACATTATGAAGTTATTTACAACAAGAAGTAACACTAATACCTTCAATGTTAATCTTCACTTAGTTTGAGCATGATTCAATTAACTTATCATGTTTGCACTAGTTTAAACTAGCATTATGTGAAGTATTTATCTACTAACATCATCATAAGCATGGAATTGATATGAGTTAAAGAAAGACCAACCTTAAAATGTAGAACAACACCAACACTTCAAGGGATACACTTCAATCTCTAGCTCTCCAAGTCACCAATCAAGTGTTGAAGCTCCAACACAAGTTAAGAAGGCTTAGAAATGAAGTTGGAGGGGAAAAGAATCGTTCCTCAGTTGGGAGGTTGAAAAGGGTCGAGTAGGAAGTGAATGGCAAGTCATACTTTTATAATCTGAACTTGACATTACGTACGTTAACGAACGTGGTTAACATACGTTATAGCCTTTACGTACGTAATCTTGTGATCATTACGTACGTAACCAATTTCATCAAATCTCACTGCCTCAAAACACGCAATTCGTTACGTACGTAACTATGTAGCTATTACGTACGTAATAGCCATTGACTTGGCTGTCGCGATCGACTCCCGACCACCTACCCCTGCTCGGCCCCACCCGCCAAAAGGCGGACTGCTGGAGGATCTTCCGCATTACGTACGTTAACGTATTGATGTTATGTATGTAAGGCGACATACATAGAGTACGTTATGAATACATGTTAACGTACGTTAAGTACTATAACAAGCATAAATGGAATTCTCCCAATATTACCCAACAACTAATATATTATGAATGACCATGAATCCAACTTAACATAATTCGTCGATACTTGCTACAACATCACAGATATGGTGCGAAAATACTTAACTTAAATCATGAAATACAATATTAAAGGCGAGGGTATTACATACTCCCCCCTTAAAAGGAGTTTCGTCCCCGAAACTAAGGGGTAAACAGTTCGGGGTATTTCTCTCGCATGCTATCTTCGGTCTCCCACGTAGCTTCCTCGACTCCATGTCTTGACCACTGAATTTTTAATAAGGGAATCGTCTTGTTCCTCAGTTGTTTAATTCTTATCTCGAGTATCTGCACAGGCTGTTCTTCATACGAATGGTCGTCGGCTATTTCGACCTCGTCGAATTGAATAACGTGACTTGGATCAGCAACATACTTCCTTAACTGAGATACATGGAATACGTTGTGAATCCGACTCAAAGCTGGTGGTAGTGCTAAACGATAGGCTAGGTCGCCTACTCGTTCCAGGATCTCAAACGGACCAATATACCTTGGGCTCAATTTGCCTCTCTTCCCGAATCGGAAAACACCTCTGGTAGGAGATATTTTGACCAGTACATGGTCACCAACTTCAAACTCGAGTGGTCGTCGACGATTATCTGCATATGATTTCTGGCGGCTTTGGGCCGTTAATAGATGGCTCTTGATCAGGGAAATCTTCTCGCGGGCTGCCAGTAACATATCAGGTTCCGTACCAATAGATTCAGATAATTCGTCCCAGCACAAAGGGGACCTACAACGACGACCATATAATGCCTCATAAGGTGCCATCATGATCGAGGCGTGCCAGCTGTTATTATACGTGAATTCTACCAACGGCAGTTGGGCTTCCCAATCAGGCTTCCAATCGAGAGCACATGCCCTCAACATATCCTCTAGAGTTTGAATTGTCCTTTCAGACTGACCGTCGGTCTGAGGATGAAAAGCCGTACTGAAGTTCGACTGTGTACCCATAGCACGATGAACCGCCTTCCAGAAGTGCGACACGAACCGTCCGTCCCGATCTGATACAATACTCTTAGGGGTGCCATGCAGTCTCACAATCTCTTTGATGAATAATTGGGCCAATCTCTCAGGGCCCCAAGTGTCCTTGATCTCCAAGAAGTGGGCTGATTTAGTCAATCGATCCACAACCACCCAAATCATATTCATGCCTCGACGGCTCGTCGGCAGACTAGTAATAAAGTCCATCGATATGTCTTCCCACTTCCACTCGGGAATCGGAAGCGGTTTCATCATGCCTGCTGGTCGTTGATGCTCAATCTTGACCTGCTGACAAGTCAAACATTTCGAAACGAATTCGGCAACCTCCCGTTTCATGTTACCCCACCAATAATACGGCTTCAAATCCTTATACATTTTGTTTGATCCCGGGTGTATGGAATACGGGGTAGCATGAGCCTCCTTCAGAATAGTATTCCTCAACTCTTCGTCTGCTGGTACACACACTCGATTTTTAAAGCGTAACAGTCCATCCTCGTGAACCAAAAATCCAGGGGCCTTCCCCTGATCGATTTCTCCTCGAATTCTGGATAAGAATGGGTCCGTCATCTGTTTCGTCCTGATCGTCTGATCAAGGGATGGTGAAATCTCAAGCATGCACAATTGTCCCTGAATGCGTTGTATCCAGACCTCAATCTCTGGTCTCATGAACTCTAATTGCAACTCCCTCTGGGCGGTCAAACGAGCTAGTATCTGCTCCTGCACCGTCTTGCGGCTC
Organism: Orobanche coerulescens; assembly: GCA_033398695.1. Lineage (NCBI taxonomy): Eukaryota > Viridiplantae > Streptophyta > Magnoliopsida > Lamiales > Orobanchaceae > Orobanche > Orobanche coerulescens. The sequence goes on from CM065803.1 coordinate 70,408,316, forward strand.
AAGGCATCGGCAACCACGTTTGCCTTGCCTGGATGATAAAGGATCTCGATATCATAGTCTTTGATTAGCTCTAACCACCTCCTTTGTCTCATATTCAACTCCTTCTGGGTAAAAATATACTTCAGGCTCTTGTGGTCCGTAAAAATCTGGCAGGCAACTCCATACAGATAGTGGCGCCAGATTTTTAAAGCAAACACTACGGCTGCTAACTCCAAGTCATGAGTCGGGTAGTTGACCTCGTGAGGACGCAACTGTCTGGACGCATAGGGGATCACTTTCCCGTCCTGCATTAACACGCAGCCAAGGCCCTGCCTCGATGCATCGCTATATACCACGAATCCTTCCGTTCCTCTAGGTAGTACTAAAACAAAATGAAATTAATCGACCTTTGAGATCATCAAAACTTTGCTGACATGCTTCCGACCACAAGTACTTCTTATCTTTTCTCAACAGATTAGTCATCGGTTGAGCAATTTTGGAAAATCCTTCCACCAATCGTCTGTAATAGCCTGCTAGACCCAGAAAACTACGAACTTCCTTCACGTTCTTCGGGGGTAGCCAGTCTCGGATAGCTTCCGTCTTCTGTGGGTCTACTCTTACTCCCTCTGCTGATATCACATGACCCAGAAAAATAACTTCAGACATCCAGAATTCACACTTAGAAAATTTTCCATAGATTTGTTCTCGCCTTAATGCGTCGAGAACCTGGCGGAGGTGACACTCATGCTCCTCATGATCACGAGAGTAGACCAAGATATCGTCAATAAAAACGACTACAAAACGATCCAGATAATTAATAAAAACCCAATTCATCAATTCCATGAATACTGCAGGTGCATTAGTCAGTCCGAATGGCATGACAACGAACTCATAATGCCCATAGCGAGTGCGAAAAGTTGTCTTCGGGACGTCAGACTCTCGAATCCGCAATTGGTGGTACCCGGACCTCAAGTCGATCTTGGAAAATATAGCGGCTCCTTGGAGCTGATCCAATAGATCATCGATGCGAGGTAAAGGATATTTGTTCTTAATTGTTACTTTGTTCAGCTCCCGGTAATCAATACACAAACGCAGCGATCCGTCATTCTTCCGTACGAATAACACCGGCGCTCCCCAAGGGGATGCACTGGGCCGAACATATCCTTTCTCAGTTAATTCTTCGAGTTGTCTTTTCAACTCCTGCATCTCAGTCGGGGCCATACGATATGGTGCTTTCGAAAGCGGGGACGTCCCTGGCTCCAACTCAATGGTGAATTCCACCTCTCGCTGTGGGGGTATTCCTGGAAGCTCGTCTGGAAATACATCTGGATAATCTCGAACTACTGGAATATCAATCAATTTGACTGGCCGGTCAGCTGTCTTAGTCATGTAACACCAATAACCAATGCATCCCTGGTTCAGTAATCTCATAGCCTTCATAGCGCTGATGACTCTCCCAGAATGATTGGGATTATCACCCCGAAAAGTACACTCGACGCCATCATCCGATGTGACGGTCACCATTCGCTTACGGACGCTAAGAACGGCATCGTGACGATCTATCCAGTTGATACCCAAGATTACATCATCTTTAGGTAAATCAACTACAATTAAGTCGGACAACCACTCACGGTTGTTCATGCTAATCGGACAGTTCTGTACTTCACGACTCCCAATAATTCTTCTACCATCAGGTAGACTAATTACATAAGGTTCACAATCGGTAACACGATTCAAATGCAAACGACTCAAACAAGAACTAGACAAAAAGGAGTGTGAAGCACCAGTATCAAAAAGAACACAAACGGGCTGAGAGTGGATGTCGAGAGTACCTGCAATCATGCTGGCTTCGGGATCATCTTCTTTCTTCATCTCGTAGACTCTGGGTTTTGCAACCCCGGAAGCAGGTGTACCAACTTGATTTCCACGGCCCATCCCTTTGTTCGCCCCGGTAGTCTGGTAAGAAGCGGATGGAGGAGCACGTTCCTGAACAAAAGACTGTACTGGAGCAAGAGATGCTACTGGAGCACGCCCGAGTCCACCCCGGCAATAGTGAGCACGATGACCGTTCTTCCTTAAGTGTGACAGCAACGGCCGGCCGGACACTTGGAGCTGATATGCCCTGGTCCCCACGGTTATAACACACGGCAGGTGGTGATTGCCCGAGAATGCGTTCTGCCGGTTTGGTGCCATAGGTGGACGCTCGGAAGGATTTGGTACAGTGGGGTTTCTTGAATACCCCGATTCTCGTCTCCTTGGAGTGCAGTTCTGGATCTCTTGTTGGAAAGCGAGGCCGCTTCTTGGAAATCTCCTTCGCAGTAAGTTCATACTCCAAAGCCTTCTCAATAAACTCCGGTAAGGTAAATGCAGTGGTGATTGAGTAATTGCATCCTCATTCGGGGTTTAAGCCTCTTGAGGAAATATTTGATCTTATCAGCTTCCGAACGGACAACTAACGTAGCAAAAGGGAGAAGTGCTTGGAATTTTTCGGCAATTGCTAACACATCCTCGTCTTCCGATGGGTCGGGGTTTAGTAATTCGGACAGTTAGGCTTCATGGAGGGGTGCAGGATAGTAACGATCTAGCATAAGATTCTTGAATTCCTCCCAAGTACTCGCGCCTTGGCAGCCTCACGAAAGCCACCAAGTATGGGCACTCTTACTAAGGTAGTAGGTGCCCACGGAACTCGATTTTCCTCTGGGCACTCCACCATCTCGAACAGTTTCTCGAAATGCTCTATCCAGTGTACAATGTCAGCAGGCTCAGATGAGCCTTCAAAAGTCGGAGGTCGTTGACGTGATATGTCGCTAATAATCCGACTCACGATCCCGCCAGGCACCAGAGGCGGAGGCTGTTGTCCCCGCTTTGTTGACGGTAGTATTCCTCTGCATAGTTTCCATCGGTGACCCATTTGGGTCATCAGGCCATCATGCCCTCGCATCACGGTGTAAGGATCGGCACGTGCATTCTCTCGGTGTGGTGTGATTGGTCCCTAGAAGGCGAATCAGCACTGCGGAACTCTGTTCCACATTCGCGCGTCTGTTAGCTCGTGGTATCGGAATTCGGCCTCTTCCGCGGCCTCGTCCCCCTGTGCCACGGCCTCTCAGGTTCCTTTCCATACTGAAAGAATCAAGTCACAAGTACAGTTCGATTTATCAATCATAATTCATGCTAAGTTAATAGCAACAGGGAATTTCCTATCCAACAAAGCAGTTGTAAAGAATCACTGGCACTACAAATGTTACACACTCAATATCATATCAACATTAAGTCGAAACAATTCCAATCACATAATTAATTTAGGTTCTCCTCAAACAGATGAATTTTGCCTCATGGTAGCAAGATTCCAAGATAAGTAAGGAGACCAATACATCGTCAATATCATGCCAGTAATAAAATTATGATTCATGAGAACATACCGTATTCGAAGGGTCATGCGCTTGCACAGGTTACACGTGGCACGAAGTTTTCTTGATGCTATTTCGATTCTACAATGACTCAAAATAAAAACACACTCTCTGATACCATCTTCTGTAACAGCCCAAAAACAGTGGCTATTACAGTGCCGTGGACCCCTACTGGGACCCACCAGGCGATATCACAAAATACCTTTAAAATCTGACAACGTGGCACCGTACCACAACATTTATCAAAACCCCGGTGTGGAGCATGAGTTATTCATATCTTTATACACGAGCAAACAAACACAGGATCCAAATTCGGTACAGACCATATGACGATGGGCAGTACCTAACAAATTTTAGTACATTCATCCGACACAAAGTAAAAATGAAAGTCACAATAAAACATAACCGAACAACCAAAAGACTCGAGGCCCCCGAAATAGCATACATCAGAATCCTCAGACGCCATTGTGCTCCTCTTGTGCCTTGCCCTTTCCTCGCCCTGAAATACAAGTATTTCGCCCCAAACCACAGGGTCAGCTATACATGATAATAATTCTCATGACATTATACAATTCATATATATTGATCTCAAAGAAATCCACCGACTACTGAATATACCCCGAAGGCGTATACACAATCAGTCCCAACTGTCGAACATAACCAAATATACGAACGACCATATACTATGGCTCAAGACGGACGTCACAGTACGCCCGATCCGGAAATGTGTCCGTGCACATGTCCACCCGTATACGGAATCCAGAATATACGTGGGACGATGTACCTAATTAGCCTCACGAACTACGTCTCGTGTGCACGATCTAAATGCGGAAAACCTCCACGCATGATCAACAAGTGCCCGGCTAAAAATCCTACACATAACCAATCGGCGCGCAGATATGACTCCAGAGATGTCACGATACAACATGACAACGAAACTCAACGAATTACACTTTTACTAAGGAATCGAACAAATCACCGAAGTGTTAACAAAGATCAACAATATCAAGGATCCAAAAGTAACGAACATGGGAATACAATCCCACGATGAAAACGGGACATCATTAAGAACAACCTCAAGTCACAAGACACAAGTTTATAGGTGTTTCATATACGCGAAATGCATAATCATCATAAGTATCCACATATCATTATAACCAAGCAAGATAACTTGCCTCAATTCCGTAGACGAATAATCCTTCTTTGAATGGTCAAACGAACGGTATCCTCGTCTAACAATACTCACGTGAACAAGCAACCTTGAATGAAATATAATTCATTCAACAACACATTCGTACGATAATGGTATTATCGCATAAACAATATTCGTAAATTTACTTGAATAAATCGATTATCCTATTGATCATTTTAATGTTCTTATTACAAATCATCGTATGTTTATCATGTTCATTACATATTCTAACCTTAATGTCAAATTCTTGATGTCTAGTTTATTATCAATGCAATATCGTGAAAATATCTTTTCAAATAATTGACACTTCCAATTACGATATAAGTTGTGTTTAATTACGTTCTTCATTATTTTACCAACGATTTCATTCAAAACTTGATTACTATATAAAACATAAGTTTAAGTTTTGAGTGGACTAAGAACATCATCTTAATTTACGTCTCTAAACACGCACGGATTAATGAAATGGAATTCGGCTACTCATCTACCGCATTTGTATCATCATATTCAACACTATTCTCTTAAGAACATTATCAACCTATTAATGTAGTGATTAACACCCTTTAACGAAATCGATAAATTCGAACGTATGAAGATTACAACTTTCTTCTATCAACATTCATTGTTTTACTTTGAAGAATTTATTAAAAGCCTAGTTATATCATTGGATACTTGAAATTTTTGAAGTAACTTCATCCATCTAACAAAGATCATCTACAAAGGGTTAACATAATCTTTCCAACAATTTTATTACAAAGGTTTTAGAGGCCAAAAATCATGGTTCCATACTACCTTCAAGAAACAATAGAATGTTCAAGACAAATTTAACATTTCTCACTTTTAATCATTAAGGATAGCATCCCTAACATGTTCCTAGTGTTGAGACTATAATTAACTTCCGATTATCATGTTATACATCAGGTTTTAAGTATATCATTATCAACACAATCACATTATGAAGTTATTTACAACAAGAAGTAACACTAATACCTTCAATGTTAATCTTCACTTAGTTTGAGCATGATTCAATTAACTTATCATGTTTGCACTAGTTTAAACTAGCATTATGTGAAGTATTTATCTACTAACATCATCATAAGCATGGAATTGATATGAGTTAAAGAAAGACCAACCTTAAAATGAAGAACAACACCAACACTTCAAGGGGTACACTTCAATCTCTAGCTCTCCAAGTCACCAATCAAGTGTTGAAGCTCCAACACAAGTTAGGAAGGCTTAGAAATGAAGTTGGAGGGGAAAAGAATCGTTCCTCAGTTGGGAGGTTGAAAAGGGTCGAGTAGGAAGTGAATGGCAAGTTATACTTTTATAATCTGAACTTGACATTACGTACGTTAACGAACGTGGTTAACGTACGTTATAGCCTTTACGTACGTAATCTTGTGATCATTACGTATGTAACCAATTTCATCAAATCTCACTGCCTCCAAACACGCAATTCGTTACGTACGTAACTATGTAGCTATTACGTACGTAATAGCCGTTGACTTGGCTGTCGCGATCGACTCCCGACCACCTACCCCTGCTCGGCCCCACCCGCCGAAAGGCGGAATGCTGGAGGATCTTCCGCATTACGTACGTTAACGTATTGATGTTACGTATGTAAGGCGACATACATAGCGTACGTTATGAATACATGTTAACGTACGTTAAGTACTATAACAAGCATAAATGGAATTCTCCCAATATCACCCAACAACTAATATAGTATGAATGACCATGAATCCAACTTAACATAATTCGTCGATACTTGCTAAAACATCACAGATATGGTGCGAAAACACTTAACTTAAATCATGAAATACAATATTAAAGGCGAGGGTATTACATGCAGTGTCAAAGATTGTGGCACTGTTGTCCTTAGTGGTAAATGTGGTCTCGACGTCATAGACCCATCTATGGTAATCAGGTCCTTCTATCCAAGATGTCAAATTTTGGATGAGTTGGATCAGCCATCTTTTTAGAAAAAATGAAAGTATGAGTTTTACATGATCTGGGTTCATCCATGATAAGGTCAGTAATGAGAGAATATGTTTCTCTTTGAACCAAGATATGGTGAAAACTTAGATATTTTTGAGAAATTACTCATGAAGTTATGTCATGGTTTTGTTTTCATAGGTAGTAGATTTATTCACTAAAGGCTACTAATCATGAAGCCAAATTACATGTGATATCTATGTTGGGATTCCGAAAATAAAACGAAATACGCAGCGAAAATAAATACGAATCCCAAACAGGATCGATCAAGTAACGTATATACGAAAAAAATACAAAGGTAAAGATTCATACCCTTGAAGCCTTTGAAATAAATCTTCGTAAAGTGTAGACGATGATCACGATCCCGTCCCGAACACGAAATCCCTTCGTTCCAAGCATCGAAAATTCGAAGCCTCTACTTCACACGCGTCGGAAGTTGCCCGGAAAATTCGACGTAACTTCGTTCTCCAAGAACACGGCTAGGAAGTTACCGTAGGAATTTTCTCTCTATTTTTTCTTGAATTCCTTTCACCTCTAAGATGAAAATTGGAAAAAAAAAATTCTCTCCCTTCCTCACTTAATGCTCTCGGCAGCTCACTCTCAATTTGCCAAGAAGTTCTCACTTTTTTTTAGTCTGTGTGTGTAGTAGTTGTTATAATATGTTGTTTTTATATTATCTCAAACATATAATACAAATCATATAATTGAGATAAAATGTCAACACATAATAATAAAAATACAACTAACACATACACATGCATGGAAATGATTCCATGTGATGTGGGGAGAGGGAGGACGGCCCATGGTGGAAGTTTCCTACAAAACGAGCCGAGTCACTCGGCTCGTGTACCGGACGTTCGTCAAACGACTCCGTTAAATACACTCCGTTTAATCACCAATGTATTTATATTAATTAATTAATCTAATTAATTAATAATATCAAATACAAATATATTTCTCTAAGAAATATAATTTATGAATTAAATTAATCACCCGGTAACTTAATTTTAATTCATAAGACCGCTATTTTGATTTATCTAATAAATCATAATTAGATATCCAATATCTAATATTTATAGAGAGATGATAAATTCACATTTATCCGTCAACGCTCCTGATGCGCGACTCCGTAGGTTCGTCTCAGCCGGCATTGGGAGGAACCAATGAGTGCGGGCAGCACTTAGCCAGCCTAGCGGGCCGCACTGTAAACCCCGACTGAGAACGAATGAAGGGATCATTCCAGAACCATTATGTCGTGAATACTATATACGTATAGACCCTTTATCAGATGTCCCGGTCAAGTCTTCGGGTCACGGTAAAGTCAAACCCTACTATTGACTAGACTCTATACATATGTTAATGCAAATCAAGACCGACTGATTAATAGTGTATCTAATACGACTATATCAGAATGCTTTGGCCAAAGACTCATGATCTTATTTGCCATTAACCGTATAGGACATACGCTTGCTCACTAACAGGAGATAAAATCCTTTCTTGGCATACAGTAAAGACTGCTACCTGCCCGTATAGTCCGCACTTCGGGGTCGACTCAGCAATTAAGCAAATGAGCCTAACTACTCTAATGACAAACTAAACGTCACAGGCACATCTTCTATTGAATCCTCAAGTCAAAGGTCCACATACACTATCACAACCTTTTGATTCGTCATCGACTCTTCGAGAGTGAATACCGTGTTACTGAATCGAGTATGAGTCGTGTTCGAGTATACTGGTCCCACCAATATACTTTATAACTATGCTATCAAGACGTGCACACGTCCTAGCATCAGTTATACAAGTCTTATTAAAACATAATGCCCATTTAAGTTTATTGACTTGCGAACGATTTTCGTAAATAAACTTTAAACACTTCCAGTGCATTTTCTCTTATCCCATAACGAGAATGGAATGTTCAGTTTATTTACATGGACTTCACTTCAATGTTTACCAAGTCAAGAATGCAATTGAAATACAATAAACAGTGAATGAATCGAATTGCCTTTTTATTATTTATTCCATAATTACAAGTACAATGCCCCTACTCTCTCATCCCCTGAGTGGCATTCGAGGGCATATTCCTAACAATATCCCACTTGCACTCAATGCCACACATCATGATATCCAATACCCATGTTCTTCAGATGTCTTTCCAAGACGGCCTGAGATAATGGCTTAGTCAGCGGGTCAGAGACATTGTCTTCTGAGTCTACTCTTTCCAATGAAACATATCCTTTTTCCACCATCTCTCGAACGATGTGGTACTTTCTCTCTATATGCTTGGTGTTGTGGTGAGCCCTAGGCTCCTTGGCTTGGGCGACATCTCCATCATTAGCACAGAATAGTGATATAGGCAACTCCGCGTTAGGCACCACTTGAAGTTCTTGTATAAACTTCTGCATCCAAAATGCTTCTTTGCTAGCCTCTGAGACAGCTTGATACTCTGCTTGGCAGGTGGAATCTGCAATAGCGGTTTGCTTGGAGCTTCTCCAAGATAATGCTCCTCTATTGAGAGTAAATAAATACCCAGATGTCGACTTAGAGTCGTCATTGTCGCCTTGAAAATCAGAATCGGTGAATCGAATCACCTTCAGTTCTCCACCACCATAAGTAAGAACTAAATCTCTAGTTCTTCTTAAGTACTTAAGAATGTTCTTTATGGCAGTCCAATGTTCCCTTCCCGGGTTTGCTTGAAATCGACTTACCATACTCACAGTGTAGGCTAAGTCTGGTCTCGTACACAACATAGCGTACATGAGGCTACCCACTGCCGAGGCATAGGGTACCTTACTCATCTCTCTCTTGTCTTCCTCACTTTGAGGACACATTTTCGTGGTGAGATGAATTCCATGTCACATGGGAAGGAACCCTCTTTTAGATTCATCCATCTTGAATCTTCTCAGGATTTTATCGATATAAAGGGCTTGGGAAAGTCCTATCATTCTTCGCGGTCTATCTCTGTAAAGACGGATCCCTAGAATATAGGAAGCTTCTCCCAAGTCTTTCATGGAGAACGTTTTAGAAAGCCAAGCTTTCACAGTGCTGAGCATTGCTATGTTATTTCCTATAAGTAGAATATCATCTACATATAGTACTAAGAACGCAATGTTGATCCCACTGATCTTTTTGTAAACACACGGTTCCTCCTCATTTCGTTCGAAGTCAAAGTCCTTAATCGCCCGTCAAATCGAAGGTTCCAACTCCGAGAAGCTTGCTTGGACCATAAATGGCTCGTTGCAGCTTACACACTTTATGAATATTAGCTTTGGACACAAAACCTTTAGGCTGTTCCATATAGATTTCCTCCTCGAGGTATCCATTTAGAAAAGCCGTTTTGACATCCATTTGCCATATTTCATAATCATAATAGGCAGCAATGGCAAGCATCATGCGAATCGACTTTATCATAGCTACGGGCGAGAAGGTATCATGATAATCGATTCCTTCCCTTTGGGTATAACCCTTTGACACAAGCCTGGCCTTATAGGCATCAACCTTGCCATCCCCATCAGTCTTTTTCTTATAGATCCATTTATTTCCAATAGTCCTCATGCCTGTTGAAAGATCTACTAGAGTCCAGACCTGATTGGTATGCATCGAGTCTATCTCAGCTTCCATTGCTTCTTGCCATTTATCAGAGTCTACATCCACTATCGCTTGGTCATCGGTGACAGGGTCGTTTTCACTGCTATCAGGTGTGTCGTGGAGACCCAGTTCCTCTACATGTGTATAGCCATACCTCTCAGGTAAGTGAGATACCCTATCAGACCTTCGAAGTGGAGGTTGTGTTACAATAGGTTCGGTTCTTGATCCCTGATCAGATGTCTCCTTAGGAGTTTCATTATGCTCTTCCAAAGAGATATTTCTACCCGAGCCACCTTCCTGAATGAATTCATCCTCAAGGAAGTGCGCTTGTAATGCCACAACGACCCTATGGTCTTCTGGCATGTAGAATAGATAACCCATCGAGTCCTCTGGGTATCCTATGAAACGTCCTTTTATGGACCTCGCTTCCAGTTTGTCCACCTTAGCCTTTTTGACATAGGCTGGACATCCCCAAATCCTTATGTGATTAAGGCTTGGTTTCTTACCCTTCCACATCTCATGCGGAGTGATAGGAACAGATTTGGAAGGACATCTATTTAGGATATAGGCAGCGGTTAGTAAGGTATACCCCCACAGGTAAATAGGTAAATCAGTGTAATTTAACATGGAGCGAACCATGTCCAACAAAGTCCGATTTCTCCTTTCTGAAACACCATTTAACTGTGGGGTTCCTGGAGGCGCGAATTGTGAAACTATTCCATGTTCCTTAAGGAACTCATCAAACTCATTGCTCATATATTCGCCACCTCGGTCCGACCGAAGTACTTTGATATGACATCCAGTTTGTTTTTCAACTAGGGCCTTAAATTCTTTGAATTTAGCAAAGGCTTCAGATTTATGTTTCATTAAGTACACAATCCCATACCTAGTATGATCATCTATGAACGTTATGAAATATTTATATCCGTCTCGGGCTACTTCTAAAGCACCACAAACATCGGTATGCACCAATCCAAGTTTATCGACAGCCCTTTCAAAAGTCCCTGTGAAGGGGAACTTAGTCATTTTGCCTCTAAGGCAAGATTCACAAGTTGGATAGGGTTCTACACCCAATGGACTTAAAAGTCCATCTTTTTCCATTTTCTGAACCTTGGTCTGACCAACATGACCAAGTCTAAGGTGCCATTTAAGAGCTTGATTAGTATCTTGCCTACCACGTTTCCTAGTTATAGTGTTCACTGCTGTTTTATTTTGCATGTTCAGATGATATAAACCATTCAACAATGTAGCTGTTCCAACCAATTTATTTCGAAAATAAATTTTACAACTGCCATTGCCAATGAAGAAACAAAATCCTTTCCGGTCCAAGACTGGAGTGGATACAATGTTTTTATGCCCCTTGGGCAAAACAAGTACTTCATCTAATGTCAAAATAAAACCAGATTCTAAACCCAGAAGGATTGATCCAATATCGGTTGCCTCGACACTTTGTCCGCTTCCAACAGTGATCATTATTTCCCGACTTCAAGTTTTCTACTTCGTTCCAGATCCTGATTCATAGTACAAATGTGAGAAGTGGCACCTGAATCCAGAATCCATGAAGCAGAATATACAGTAGCGGAACAATTAGTTTCAAAAACAAAAAGTTCCGTACTTGATGCGCCATTAATCTTGGAACAAGTCCTTCGCCAGTGGCCCAGCTCACCGCATTCAAGGCATTTGTCCGTAGGTTTTGGACCGCCTACCTTTTGAACCTTTCGGGCCTTGCCCTTTCCTTTCTGCACCCCTTTCTTGGGTTTGTACTGCTCGTAGGTCTTTTTCTTCTTGTTCTTGGACCTCTTAGGCCCAGAAGAAATCACAAGAGCAGCCTCTCTCGGTTTAGTCTTCATGTTAGACTGCGCCGTCACCAATTTATTCATTAGCCCAGCTAATGTGCATGTAATTTCATTACAGTTGAAATTCATTACAAACTGCGTGAAAGAGTCAGGTAGAGATTGAAGGATGAGATCAATTTGAAGGGATAAATCCATATTAAAGTTGAGCACCTCGAGCCTCTCAATCATAGAGATCATCTTGAGGACGTGGTCTCCCACTTTCTCCCCTTCTTTCATCCTAGCCTTTGAACAACCGCTTTGATATCTCATATCTAGCGATCCCTTGTGCTCTCCATAAAGTTCGGTCAAGTGTGCGAGAATCGCCAGCGAAGTCATTTTCTCGTGCGCTCTCTGCACTCATTAGTCATTGAGCCCATCATAAAACCATGGACTAGCACATCATCCTTGACCCATTTTTCATGGACGTCAATGTCTTCTGATTACCCCTAGTCCGGATTGGAGTCGGTGGAATGTCCGCCTCCAAGACGTATCCCGAGAGACTCCATCCGAGTACAATCATCGATTCGCAACGATCAACAAAGTTAGGGGCGGTTAGTAGATTCTTTTCAAGTAGTATTGCAAGTGGGTTTTTAGCCATTTTAGAGAGATTCAATTTCGTTTTATAAAGATTTAGACAAGATTAAATTAGTGACTTGTTTAATTATGACCGACTATAGAACTTAAGGGCTTGTATAATTCTTGTCTCGGCTCCCACTAATTTTATCGGAATTATACACTCCCATGTTATAATCCGGAAATCATGGTTAGATCGACTTCTTAGTGGTGATCAAGTTCTTTACAAATTTTAATAGACGCAACCTATCAGGTTTCTTGCCAATTAATTTCTGTAAAGTGGTGTCTAACACCAACCCGTCTAACGGATGATTTGATCTTCTTTTACCCCTAGTCTTCATGCCCTCAACCTATCAGGTTTCTTGGCAATCCAGACTATCTAAGTTGTTGACCATCAACGTCTATCAATTTGACTATTGAATCTCACCCGGCAACCTATCAGGTTTCTAGGGGCGAAATTTATCACCAACCGAAGGCATCTAATGCACTCAATAATTTTTCAACCTCTACCAAATGTACTACCCCGATAACTCGGAAGCATAGCACACCAGCTCGGGTATCAATTTTCTACGAGTTTGATGGACGGTAGGAAACCTCGTAACCTTTTTCAAACTTAGTCTGTTTGTAGTCGGGAGAATTTCGCGATTAATGTTACACTTTGCACATTAATTCAATTATACGCGCGTTTGTTGGTTTGTCAATCATTCAAAATGAAAAGCGAAAACAAGAACCTAGTTACTACCAACATATAGCTCATGGACCTAATTCCTAAGTACTGGGCCAAGCGAATGACCCAATAAAAAAAAACACAGTCTTCGATTCTTCGTCTTCTCGGTCGGTTGTCTTCGGTCTTCTTCATACCCAAAATAATAATTACATCATTGAAAAATTGCATCATATACAAGTTTTTCTAGTAAATATAAATAGGCTCAAAACGGCCTTTACAACCCAATCGAATCGAACAAATCAAAAAACTAAGTCCACGGGCTATATCACCATCACATAAGGATTCCATACAACATGTAATGGCAACGAAATTAAACAATTAATCTTAATATAAATTAATCTAATTAATCTATAAATTAATCTATTCAATTTCTACTATATTAATCCAATTAATATAAAGTGGCATTAAAATTAAATAATCAATTAAGATATTAATCCAATCAATATAAAATTAATCTATTCAATTTTAATGGTATTAATCCAATTAATACTAATAATCGTCATTTTAATTCGTTCGAAGTAATCCGGCCAAAATAATATTCTCGTTTAATTTATTTCCCTTTAACTAAAAAAATATTCCAAATATTAATTTAGTCAAATTAAAATCCAATTTAAATTTTGGGAAATAATTTAAACGAAATATAAACTTAAAACGGAGTCCCGGACAATCCGACTTTAGGCCCAGCCCGCGGCCCGATTCAAAATCGGGCCAAAAACCCAAGGGCTGCCTGGCCGAGCCACTGCTCGGCAGGGTGGCCGATCATTCTCGGCCGCTGTGGCTGATACATGGCCGATCATGGCCGATCATGCTCGGCGCCGGGCAGTCTTTGCAAGGCCGCCACACTGCCGACCCGTTTCTTCGTTTTTCGGCCCGTTTCAAAAAACGTGATGCTACAACGAACAATTTAAAATCTACAATTATTCCAAACATGATTCTAAATCATAATCATCATCCAAAAGCATTCAAAATGCACAAATAATCGTATATACGAAAACATTGACCTCTCTCCGATACCACTGTTGGGATTCCGAAAATAAAACGAAATACGCAGCGAAAATAAATACGAATCCCAAACAGGATCGATCAAGTAACGTATATACGAAAAAAATACAAAGGTAAAGATTCATACCCTTGAAGCCTTTGAAATAAATCTTCGTAAAGTGTAGACGATGATCACGATCCCGTCCCGAACACGAAATCCCTTCGTTCCAAGCACCGAAAATTCGAAGCCTCTACTTCACACGCGTCGGAAGTTGCCCAGAAAATTCGACGTAACTTCGTTCTCCAAGAACACGGCTAGGAAGTTACCGTAGAAATTTTCTCTCTATTTTTTCTTGAATTCCTTTCACCTCTAAGATGAAAATTGGAAAAAAAAAAATTCTCTCCCTTCCTCACTTAATGCTCTCGGCAGCTCACTCTCAATTTGCCAAGAAGTTCTCACTTTTTTTTAGTGTGTGTGTGTGTGTAGTAGTTGTTATAATATGTTGTTTTTATATTATCTCAAACATATAATACAAATCATATAATTGAGATAAAATGTCAACACATAATAACAAAAATACAACTAACACATAAACATGCATGGAAATGATTCCATGTGATGTGGGGAGAGGGAGGGCGGCCCATGGTGGAAGTTTCCTAGAAAACGAGCCGAGTCACTCGGCTCGTGTACCGGACGTTCGTCAAACGACTCCGTTAAATACACTCCGTTTAATCACCAATGTATTTATATTAATTAATTAATCTAATTAATTAATAATATCAAATACAAATATATTTCTCTAACAAATATAATATATGAATTAAATTAATCACCCGGTAACTTAATTTTAATTCATAAGACCGCTATTTTGATTTATCTAATAAATCATAATTAGATATCCAATATCTAATATTTATAGAGAGATAATAAATTCACATTTATCCGTCAACGCTCCTGATGCGCGACTCCGTAGGTCCGTCTCAGCCGGCATTGGGAGGAACCAATGAGTGCGGGCAGCACTTAGCCAGCCTAGCGGGCCGCACTGTAAACCCCGACTGAGAACGAATGAAGGGATCATTCCAGAACCATTATGTCGTGAATACTATATACGTATAGACCCTTTATCAGATGTCCCGGTCAAGTCTTCGGGTCACGGTAAAGTCAAACCCTACTATTGACTAGACTCTATATATGTGTTAATGCAAATCAAGACCGACTGATTAATAGTGTATCTAATACGACTATATCAGAATGCTTTGGCCAAAGAGTCATGATCTTATTTGCCATTAACCGTATAGGACATACGCCTGCTCACTAACAGAAGATAAAATCCTTTCTTGGCATACAGTAAAGATCGCTACTCGCCCGTATAGTCCGCACTTCGAGGTCGACTCAACAATTAAGCAAATGAGTCTAACTACTCTAATGACAAACTAAACGTCACAGGCACATCTTCTACTGAATCCTCAAGTCAAAGGTCCACATACACTATCATAACCTTTTGATTCGTCATCGACTCTTCGAGAGTGAATACCGTGTGACTGAATCGAGTATGAGTCGTGTTCGAGTATACTGGTCCCACCAATATACTTTATAACTATGCTATCAAGACGTGCACACGTCCTAGCATCGATTATACAAGTCTTATTAAAACTTAATGCCCATTTAAGTTTATTGACTTATGACGATTTTCGTAAATAAACTTTAAACACTTCCAGTGCATTTTCTCTTATCCCATAACGAGAATGGAATGTTCAGTTTATTTACATGGACTTCACTTCAATGTTTACCAAGTCAAGAATGCAATTGAAATACAATAAACAGTGAATGAATCGAATTGCCTTTTTATTATTTATTCCATAATTACAAGTACAATGCCCCTACTCTCTCATCCCCTGAGTGGCATTCGAGGGCATATTCCTAACAATCTATACATGCATGCACATTTATATATATATATATATATAATTCCTAAAGTATATCTATAATACATATTATGCAGCTAAATAAGTCATAGACATGATTTTTAAGTCTTATAGCGCAGTGTATATTCAATTCCAGTGGATTATAAACTAAGAAATTTAGTTGATTTAATTAGGCATAATATTAATATGCAGTTAAATCAGTTAAAATACTAAATTGTACATAAGATAGATAGTAGAGTTCGAATTATTTATCGTACTTTGGGATTGAGAACAAAAATTTTGGTTGGAAAGTGTCTGTAGGGTCGAGTCGGGCAGCTAAGAGAGGGATTGACCGCTATTTATAGGTTGCGGGCCAGGCTTGGATTGGACTGCAATGGGAGGATGAGTGATAATGTGCTGAGAAACGTGTTCGTGTCGGTCTGGGTTGTTGGTCGGTATCAGAGTAGAGGTATGCGGGTCCGGTCATGGGTGATGGGGTAGCTCAGGGATAACATCAGGTTCGTAAGGCGGGGGTGAGATGGCAGTGTCGGAGGGCTCCACGCATCGGGGCTTGTCTAGAATTTTAGTGATGGCTGATAAGTGTCATTTTTGTACACTTATCCATGGTTTGTATTGATAAAATTCACCCATCATTGAGCTAGTCTACTCGTTTTTTGCTTTTAATTTATTAGTTTTAATAATTTTATTTTTATTGGATGATGATCGGATTAAATAACTGAATTACTCAAGAAACAACATGTTTAATAAATATTTTCTTTATTGAATTTTGATATATTCATGTTGTAGGGCTTTCCGATACGAATTCGGCAGTCTTTCCGGATTCAAAATCAGAGTTATATATCAAAAGTTATCATCCGAAGAAGATCTGGGGCAAAAACGCAAAGTCTGAGGAATTCTGGGCTGAAAACGTAACTATCAAAGCTTCAAATGAGCAAATTTACGAAGCCACGTTACGGCCGTAACATTCAGGAAGTTACGGCCGTAAGTCACCTCGATTCTGGCCGTAACTCCTAAATGTTACGGCCGTAACTCTTGACAGTGCTATGATTTGTCTAATTTTTATACTTTTTGTGTATTATTGAGGGGATGGTGGCATTGATCCGATATAATGTAATAATGCTGTAGTTTTGGAGCTATTAGATGACTTTAGGTGTATAAATAGACCCCTTAGATCCTTCATCATTCACCATTCATCATATAATTTTCCATTTTCTTGTAAACTTTTCTTTTTGTGTGAAGAACACACTTGTGTTCTTGAGTGATCTTTGTAAGTGTGGTATAGTATATGTTGTTCAGAGAGTTTATTGCTTCTATCTCCTTTATCTACTAAGGGAGTTAGGATCAATTCTTTCTCTTGATTCAACTAAGAATGACCACCAAAGCTTGTAATATGTGTAATAAACCCTTTATGGGCTAAGTTTCTTAAGTTGGGATTATAAACAAGGTTAGTCATGTTATTTATGTTTGTATAAAGATATATTATGAATTACTTATTATTGTGTGTGATTTTCATTGTTTTAACAATCTTTATTTATTTGGCCAATTAATGAAGATATTTATGATCTTCATATGTTTGAAAGAAAATATGTTTGATTAGATCAAATGATCTTCACTCTAAGTTGTTCTAGGGGATAGAAATATACCCCTAGTCCTTAGATGATTCATTGAGTTATTTTCACAAATCCTAATGCTATGTATTGAAGCCAATCAACATAGAAATATAGTGGATTGATTCAATATGTAAGGGCGTTTATAGTTCGAAGAGAAACCGTCTTTTTAAGGAAAATCGAATCTACACAACATAATAAGTAAATTCATCTTATGATCTCCAATACATCTTTTATAACTAATGACGAACTAAGTTTGTAATCCCAACTATTTCATTTTATCGATAATCAATCTATTATTATTGCTATCTTTTTATTTCCTTATAATATTAGAACTATTATTGCAATTTCTTTGCAATTATTAAACCAAACTTTTTAATTGTGTGTTTCACTCATCTTAAGTATCTATAAAAATAGACTAATAGTGTATAATTCAAATTATAACATAACTTCCTTGTGGGATCGATAAACCGGACTCAAAAAGTCCACTTTACTACTTGATACGATATCGTGCACTTGCGATAGTTACACAAAAATCGTGTCAATGGCCGGCGGAATGTATGTTAAGTTGAGGAAGTGTCAAATATTTTAATCCCCGTGGACCAACTTTCGGCGAGGATACAAACAAATGAGTCAACTCCTGATAGAATACATTAGTACGACATAGTAGCATACATAATGGGCGAAACAGTAGGCTCTGGACTATATCTTGCGTACACTACTGGACGAATTTGACATTCGTAACATTCATAGCATACGAAATACAGGTAGAGTACGTTAATAAAAGATCAAATTATAAGTATAGGACTACCTCTTCATTTTGCACGATTCATTTCACTCCCTCTCGACCCAGAGCTCTCCTCCGTTGCTATACAGTACATTTCAACCACTTCTAAGCCACCTTAACATTAGAAAACGATTCGACCACGAATTCACTGAATTGGACTTCTAAGGACATAAAGACGATTCGATGTGTACTTCTGGCTACATATTTACTCATAATGGAGGAGCAGTATTTTGGCATAGTGCCAAGTATAGCACGACTGCTAATTCCACCTGTTTGGATGAGTATAAAGTGGCCACGGAGGCCTCCAAAGGAAGGATTTAGAAGTTACTAGGTAAACTTCACGTGACACCTTGTGCTGCGCTGCCAGAGCGGTAGCACAGGCCTAGGAGCTGAGGTTTCATAACAGTACCAAACATATTGAGAGAGAGTATCATCTCGTAAGAGAATTTGTTCGCAAGGGATACATTGTGCTTCACAGAGTAGACTCAGCCGACAACGTCGCTGATCCACTGACCAAGCCACTTTCTCAGACTAGCTTGGAGCGTCATCTGAAGAACATGGTTATTAGATACCATAGTGTGTGGCATTGAGTGCAAGTAGGTGTAATATCCGGATTCTTATGGAAGTATTTTATCTGTACATTGAACCCTGTATTGTTTTGGGAATGATGATATTAATAATGGAGTATGGTAATTATCATATTTGTATCTTTTTACATGGGTGTAGCAACATGTAAATTTTCCTCCATGCACAAACGTGGTAACGTACGTTAAGAATGTAACTTAACGTACGTAACCTGTTAATGTTAACGTACGCTATGGATGAAGCGTAGCGTACGTAATGCGGTCAATTATTGGGTGGGCCGGCTAGCACATGGAGTACACGGTGGTGGGCTCGACCAAGATACCCACCAGATTCGCACGGCATGAACCTGGACACCTTTTTAAGTCAACGGACTTTAACGTATGTTATGGACATTGTGTAGCGTACGCAAATTATATGGGTTACATACGTAACACGTTTAGTGTAGCGTACGTAATGAAGTTCAGAAATCAGACAGTGAACTATTTTGGACGATAACGTACGTTATGAAGTAACCCTAGCGTACGTAACACTCAGAAAGTTATAAAAGGAGCAGCACCCCATCTCATTTCAGCTCGTCCTTTTGCTCCTAAACTTCACCATATTCGTCCCCATAAGATTTCCAGCCTCTTTTAACACCTTTAGATCAATTGTTACTGAATCATTGAGCTTGTATGACACTACTTGATCATTGAAGACAACTTATATTGGACTTTGGAGTAGAAATCATCACGAGTCGGCGTTGAAGCAACCGGAGTTGGATTTGTGCTTATAGTCTCAGTATTATCTTCCTCTTAAGGTATGTTATACTACTTCCAATTTTGAAGTTATGTTGATTAAGACGATATGATCGCATTACCAAGAACAGTAGATCACTTTGACGACGTATGCGACCTAGTATCATATTTAAACTATAATGATCGAACTATTATGGTTTAGAACACCGTAGTTGAACCTGGTTATGACATAGATGAGAATAGTGAATTATTAAACCGTATCAAATGTTATCGTCATGTTGATTGTAAACTTAGTGTCGATTTCCACTTTTACCAATGGATTTTGGAGAGAATCATCATAGTTGTAATCTTGCTTGCTTTGATGGAATAAGTAGTTCGCCATCAGTATAAGCCGGGATTTAATGACGATATTAGATTGATTACATCAACCTTAGACCAACCGAATTTTTTACATGAGTATTTCGATCAAGATTGAAAATAGTATTACGGTGATACCCGTATCCTTAAAATTGATAATATTAGTCCGTAGATCATTCATGAGTATGATATATATATTTGAAGGTATGTTAGATTACTCACTAAGGATCTTGTAATACTTCGTCACTAATCGAGCCAGTCATCTGCCCAGTGAGCACTAACATGCATGACTAACGTACGTTAAGTTTGGTTACTAACGTACGATATATGACGTTGTTAACGTACGCTACGTTTGGTACGTAACGTACGTTATACTATCAGACGAGTCAAGTCGACTGATCAGAGAGGAACTGCTGGTATATGTTTAGCGTACGCTATACTTCATAGTTTACGTACGCTAACGATTAAGTTTAACGTACGTTACAGAGGACATGTAACGTACGTTATTTAGGTCAGACAGATTTCGTTTTATAGACTCTCAACCGTAATTTGGATTGTTAGATGTTGTTCGACCTAAGATGAATTCCATATTATTTCTCTTATTTAAGGTTCGAACTTTGCTACGTGATTGATCGAGAGGGGCGACCTTCGAGTGTTCATTTTCGTGGAAGTATTGTTATTGTCTTCAAATCGAGGCAAGTACTTTATTTGTTTTATGTATTGTTGTTATACATATTGTCGTGCATGTATGTCGTTGTTGTATGTCCACCTCGTGTTGGTCCGACGGGATCATCGGGGGATCTATGCTAGCGTGCACTGGATCATTGGACGGGTTTTTCCACCACGGGTTGGTCTGACGGGATCATCGTGGGTTCTAGGCAGTGAACGCTGGATCGATGGAATTACCATGTGTATGTTATGATATCATGTTGTGATTATCAGTTGTGTATGTTATGTTTGCGTTTCTCGTAGGAGAAGACTCGTTGGTATTTTGTCGTTTACGTTATTATTATTCTTCGTGAGATATGAATAATATGTTGTGGTACTTGTACTAGCATCGTTGTGCTAACCCCTTCGGGGGTGAACATTTTGTTTGTGTTCAGGATCCAGGAGAGCGGGGAAACAACCACTGGAACTGTATGACGACGAGGGTGCAGAGTGATGTCCCGACCGGGTTTATTTATCTGTTGTTTATTCGTTATTTCAATAAGTACTCGAGTACGAAGTCATTTGTGATGGATTTGAATTTGTTGATGTATTATTGAGTTCTGTTGAACAATTCTACTATTTCTGTATTTGGTCAGAACTGATGTACTGTAATTCCGTTATTTCCATGTGTTAGTACCTTTTTATGCTTGTTCAATTCTTCAGCCTTGTAAATCCTTATGTAAAGGATTTACGGCGCTGTAATATTCCCGAATATATTGGGGGTGTTACAGAATATGGTATCGGAGCTAAGATTATGGATATATTGGCCGTTGGGTTAAAATAGGGGTCATTTATGTCTTTTGAGGTAATCGGCCGTAAATGACATCACTGCACTGCCTACGTCTTTATGCGAACGGTGGTTGTAAGTTCCTAAACTCTATCTTGTTCTTTACATGTTGTGTCTCTTTATACTTGAATATTAGAACGATGTTGTTTCCTGTATATTGAGTACTTATGCTTACAGTATGTTGAGAGGCGGACGTGTGCGTGGTCGCGGTCGTGGACGCGGACGCAGAAATGCTGAAAGGGAAGCGTCGCCTTCTAATCAGGCCAGTCATAGCACAGGCGAGCCGCAACGATCCATCAATAACGAACCGGAACCTGGTGTACCAGAAATCCTTCGTCAAGTTGTGAACCAGATGACTCAGTTCGCTCAGGTCGTGGACCGAATGCAGGTGGCAGCAGGAATGCAGCAAGGAGATGGACAACAAAGGATTCCAGAAATGGGAAATCGAGGTGACCGGTGGCTGCAAGAGGTGGCGAAGATGCAACCACCCAAATTCGACGGTATTTCTGAG
This sequence comes from Orobanche coerulescens, assembly GCA_033398695.1. NCBI lineage: Eukaryota > Viridiplantae > Streptophyta > Magnoliopsida > Lamiales > Orobanchaceae > Orobanche > Orobanche coerulescens. The sequence goes on from CM065803.1 coordinate 70,430,592, forward strand.
ACTCCCACTTGGGACCATTGGTTGAAGGAACTGGAGAAAATTTTTGCTGGAATTAATTGCCCGGACGACAGGAGAGCTCCTATTGCCCAGTACCTTCTGATAGGGGAAGCATCCGAGTGGTGGGAAGCTATCCGACCTGCAGATCATAATGCCGATTGGACGGAATTTAAAACGATGATGGAAGCTCAGTATTGCCCTCGTCCTGTGAGGGAAGCCAAAATTCGAGAATTTTTCTCCGCTCAGCCATCAGATGGGCCCGTATCCCAGACGATTAAGACGTTTAACCAGCAATTAGCATTTGTCCGACATCTGGTCAGAACAGATGCGGAAATGATGATCCATTTTGAAATGAGAATGAAACCAGAAATCCAGAGGTACATGTCCGGTTTTGAATGTACCACTCTCCGCCAATACCAGGATAAGGCGTTGGCGTATGAAATGAAAGAAGCAGCCATGGAGAAAATTGCGGAAACCAAGAAACAGAAAGTCTCTGGTACTTTTACGAGCACAAGAAACGGCGGGCCGTAAGGCCCAGTCATCCTTTCACTCTTTCAAGAAACCTCCGCACCCAGCTAGGAGCGGAAAGAACTTCGGAGCGACATCAACTATTACTGATGTTACCAGGAAATGCTTTAACTGCGCCCAGACGGGGCACTATCGACGGAATTGCCCCCTTCCTGCCGTGACTTGTTTTGATTGTGGACGAGAGGGACATCGGGTGGTGTTTTGTGAGGAGGCTGCAAAGTCTTTTAGAGCCCGTACACCACAGCCAGTCCAGAAGGAGGCCAGTATTCCACAGACGCAGCAAAGTGTTCAGATGCCTCAGAATTTTGGCCGCGGGCGAGGCAGAGGACATTGGGACCGAAAGGGGACATCGAGTGCCGGATCTGCTCCCCACGCCTGCATGCGAGATGAGAAGGATAGACGATCGGGATCTCATTGTCGCGCCAGTCTTGTCGAGATCCTTTCCCAGCCAGTTAGCGTTTTATTCGATACAGGAGCTACACATTCTTTCATATCTTTGTCTTGTGTAAATCGTTTGAATATTTCCGGTTTTCATACTTGTGAACCTTATGTTGTTGGTTTACGGAGTGGAGAGAGAATTGTCGGAAATTTAGAAACTAGAAATTTCCCTGTATCATTTGGAGGCAGAGAGTGGCTCTCAAATCTGATCGTGATAGAAATGCAAGGAGACGACCTGATACTCGGAGACGATTGGCTTAATCGATATGGAGCAATTGTGAACTACCGAAGGAGGAATATCTCGCTGATCGCTGACGATGGTTCCGAAATTCTGTTTGAGGGATGGAAACCGGGAAGCTCAGGAAAATTGATCAAGGCGATGAAGGCTGTCAAATTGTTGAAACAGGGCTGTACCGGGTACTGGTGTTACGCTATGAAGAAAGAAGACGAAATTGTGGAACTTTCATCCATTCCTGTTGTGAACGAATTTCCAGATGTATTTCCTGACGAGTTACCTGGACTACCTCCACGAAGGGATGTGGAATTTACCATTGAGCTGGAACCCGGAGCTACACCGATTTCCAAGGCGCCGTATCGTATGGCACCTACGGAGATGTACGAACTGAAGAAGCAGCTGGAGGAGTTACTGGACAAGGGCTATATTCAGCAAAGCGTTTCACCACAGGAGCGCCATTCTTTTGTCCGAAAGAAGGATGGATCGCTGATTTGTGTATTGATTATCGAGAGCTGAACAAGATGACGATTAAGAACAAGTATCCGTTGCCACGGATTGATGATTTGTTTGACCAGTTGCAAGGGGCAACAATATTTTCTAAGATCGATCTGAGATCGGGATACCATCAGCTGAGGATTAAGGAATCTGATGTTCCGAAATCAGCGTTCAGAACTCGCTACGGGCATTATGAGTTTGTAGTGATGCCGTTTGGTCTCACTAACTTTCTTGTATTTATGCAATTGATGAACCGTGTGTTCATTGAATTTTTGGATAAATTTGTGGTCGTGTTTATTGATGACATTCTGGTGTATTCTAAGAGCCCGTAAGAACATGCACAGCATTTACGGATTGTATTGGAACTTTTGAGGAACGAACAATTGTACGCCAAACTTTCTAAGTGTGAATTCTGGCTAAAGGAAGTAATGTTCCTCGGCCATGTGGTGTCAGCTAAAGGAGTCCGAGTAGATCCTCAGAAGATCGAAGCAATATTGGATTGGAAGCCTCCAAAGAACGTGAAAGAGGTCGAAGCTTCTTGGGACTTCTTTGGATACTATCGTCGATTCGTGGAAGGGTTTTCTAAAATCTCCCGCCCACTTACTCGACTCCTGCAGAAAACTCAAAAGTTTGAGTGGAATGAATTGTGTCAGATTAGCTTTGATGAATTGAAGAAGAGATTGACGACGGCACCGATTCTATCACTTCCGCAGGGAACTGGAGGATTCATAGTTTACAGTGATGCTTCGAACCAAGGACTTGGGTGCGTGTTGATGCGAGAATGATAAGGTGATCGCTTATGCGTCGCGACAAGCGAAACCTTATGAAGTGAATTACGACACATGATTTGGAGCTAGCGGCGGTGGTTTTGCCTTGAAGATGCGGAGGCATTATGCATGCGGGAGTCAGCATCGGATCTTTACGGATCATAAGAGTCTCAAGTACATATTTAGTCCGAAAGAGTTGAACATGCGACAAAGAAGATGGTTGGGCGATTAAGGACTATGACTTGGATATTTTATATCACCTGAGCAAAGCAAATGTAGTGGCCGATGCACTTAGCCGCAAGCTGTCTCTATTCGAGATCTTGGAGACACCGACCTCCCAACTTAGCCTTGCGAGAGATGATTCGTGAAGGAATTGAGGTATGGTTACAAAGAGTCCAAGGACAACTGTGTGTGATGGAGATAACTTCATCTTTAACCAGAAGAAATCAAATCTAGGCAGGTAGATGATCCTCGATTATTCGGTTACATGATGAAGTGATCAAAGGAAAGGCCCGGATTCATAATTCATGACGATGGAGTTTTGAGATTTGAGAACCGACTCTGCTCCCGATGTTGATGTTCTAAAGCAGACGATTATGAAGGAAGCTCACGATTCACCCTATTCTATCCACCCGGCACGGTAAGATGTATAAGGACTTGAAGCGGAATTTACGTGGGGCAACATGAAGAAAGACGTAGCGGACTATGTTTCGAAATGCTTGACTTGTCAGCAGGTTAAGATCGAGCATCAACGGCCTGCTGGAATGTTGAAGCCGCTCCCGATTCCTGAATGGAAGTGGGAGGACATATCGATGGACTTTATCACTAATATGCCGAAAACCAGGACATGAATGAACATGATTTGGGTGATAGTTGATCGTTTAACCAAATCGGCTCATTTTCTAGGCATTAAGGATACGTGGGGACCAGAGAGGTTGGCACGAGTATTTATTTCGGAGATAGTTCGATTGCATGGTACGCCGAAAACCATTGTTTCTGATCGAGACGGCCGTTTTGTGTCTCACTTTTGGAAAGCAGTTCATAAGGCCTTGGGGACTGAATTGAACTTCAGTACGGCTTATCACCCGCAGACTGACGGACAATCTGAGAGAACTATACAAACGGTGGAAGACATGCTAAGGGCATGTTCCTTAGATTGGTCAACTTATTGGGAAATTCATCTACCGTTGATTGAATTTACCTACAATAATAGTTGGCATGCTTCCATTAAGATGGCACCATTTGAGGCATTATACGGGAGGAGATGCAGATCGCCCCTATGCTGGGACGATTCGTCAGACTTGATCGGAACAGAACCAGAGTTGATCGTGCAGACTCGAGAGAAGATAACCTTGATTCGTGAAAGGCTGTTGACCGCCCAGAGTCGCCAGAAATCTTACGCAGACGTACGCCGTCGCCCTTTGGAGTTCAGTATTGGAGACCACGTACTTTTAAAGGTTTCACCTACCCGGGGAATATTCCGTTTCGGAAGGAAAGGAAAGCTAAGTCCGAGATATATCGGACCATTTGAGATCCTTGAGAGAGTTGGAGAGTTGGCATATAGATTAGCATTGCCACCGTCATTGTGCCATGTACATAACGTGTTCCACGTATCCCAATTACGGAGGTATGTACCAGATCCCAGTCATATCATTGATTTCGGCGAGATCGAAGTCGCGCAGGATGGGACGTTTGAAGAAAGACCGGTCAAGATACTCGAGAGTCGAGTTAAACAGTTGAGAAACAAACCTATCATTTTAGTCAAAGTTCAATGGTCACGCCATGGAGTGGAAGAAGCCACATGGGAAACGGAAGATGGCATGAAGTCCACATATCCCGAGTTATTTTCGTCTTGAGTTTCGGGACGAAACTCCTTTTTAGTAGGAGAGTATGTAATATCCGGATTCTTATCGAAGTATTTTATCTGTACATTGAACCCTGTATTGTTTTGGGAATGATGATATTAATAATGGAGTATGGTAATTATCATATTTGTATCTTTTTACATGGGTGTAGCAACATGTAAATTTTCCTCCATGCACATACGTGGTAACGTACGTTAAGAATGTAACTTAACGTACGTAACCTGTTAATGTTAACGTACGCTACGGATGAAGCATAGCGTACGTAATGCGGTCAATTATTGGGTGGGCCGGCTAGCACATGGAGTACACGGTGGTGGGCTCGACCAAGATACCCACCAGATTCGCACGGCATGAACCTGGACACCTTTTTAAGTCAACGGACTTTAACGTACGTTATGGACATTGTGTAGCGTACGCAAATTATATGGGTTACGTACGTAACACGTTTAGTGTAGCGTACGTAATGAAGTTCAGAAATCAGACAGTGAACTATTTTAGACGATAACGTACGTTATGAAGTAACCCTAGCGTACGTAACACTCAGAAAGTTATAAAAGGAGCAGCACCCCATCTCATTTTAGCTCGTCCTTTTGCTCCTAAACTTCACCATATTCGTCCCCAGAAGATTTCCAGCCTCTTTTAACACCTTTAGATCAATTGTTACTGAATCATTGAGCTTGTATGACACTACTTGATCATTGAAGACAACTTATATTGGACTTTGGAGTAGAAATCATCACGAGTCGGCGTTGAAGCAACCGGAGTTGGATTTGTGCTTATAGTCTCAGTATTATCTTCCTCTTAAGGTATGTTATACTACTTCCAATTTTGAAGTTATGTTGATTAAGACGATATGATCGCATTACCAAGAACAGTAGATCACTTTGACGACGTATGCGACCTAGTATCATATTTAAACTATAATGATCGAACTATTATGGTTTAGAACACCGTAGTTGAACCTGGTTATGACATAGATGAGAATAGTGAATTATTAAACCGTATCAAATGTTATCGTCATGTTGATTGTAAACTTAGTGTTGATTTCCACTTTTACCAATGGATTTTGGAGAGAATCATCATAGTTGTAATCTTGCTTGCTTTGATGGAATAAGTAGTTCGCCATCAGTATAAGCCTGGATTTAATGACGATATTAGATTGATTACATCAACCTTAGACCAACCGAATTTTTTACATGAGTATTTCGATCAAGATTGAAAATAGTATTACGGTGATACCCGTATCCTTGAAATTGAAGATATTAGTCCGTAGATCATTCATGAGTATGATATATATATTTGAAGGTATGTTAGATTACTCACTAAGGATCTCGTAATACTTCGTCACTAATCGAGCCAGTCATCTGCCCAGTGAGCACTAACATGCATGATTAACGTACGTTAAGTTTGGTTACTAACGTACGATATATGACGTTGTTAACGTACGCTACGTTTGGTACGTAACGTACGCTATACTATCAGACGAGTCAAGTCGACTGATCAGAGAGGAACTGCTGGTATATGTTTAGCGTACGCTATACTTCATAGTTTACGTACGCTAACGATTAAGTTTAACGTACGTTACAGAGGACATGTAACGTACGTTATTTAGGTCAGACAGATTTCGTTTTATAGACTCTCAACCGTAATTCGGATTGTTAGATGTTGTTCGACCTAAGATGAATTCCATGTTATTTCTCTTATTTAAGGTTCGAACTTTGCTACGTGATTGATCGAGAGGGGCGACCTTCGAGTGTTCATTTTCGTGGAAGTATTGTTATTGTCTTCAAATCGAGGCAAGTACTTTATTTGTTTTATGTATTGTTGTTATACATATTGTCGTGCATGTATGTCGTTGTTGTATGTCCACCTCGTGTTGGTCCGACGGGATCATCGGGGGATCTATGCTAGCGTCTTGTTGGATCATCGGACGGGTTTTTCCACCACGGGTTGGTCTGACGGGATCATCGTGGGTTCTAGGCAGTGAACGCTGGATCGATGGAATTACCATGTGTATGTTATGATATCATGTTGTGATTATCAGTTGTGTATGTTATGTTTGAGTTTCTCGTAGGAGAAGACTCGTTGGTATTTTGTCGTTTACGTTATTATTATTCTTCGTGATATATGAATAATATGTTGTGGTACTTGTACTAGCATCGTTGTGCTAACCCCTTCGGGGGTGAACATTTTGTTTGTGTTCAGGATCCAGGAGAGCGGGGAAACAACCACTGGAACTGTATGACGATGAGGGTGCAGAGTGATGTCCCGACCGGGTTTATTTATCTGTTGTTTATTCGTTATTTCAATAAGTACTCGAGTACGAAGTCATTTGTGATGGATTTGAATTGGTTGATGTATTATTGAGTTCTGTTGAACAATTGTACTATTTATGTATTTGGTCAGAACTGATGTACTGTAATTCCGTTATTTCCATGCGTTAGTACCTTTTTATGCTTGTTCAATTCTTCAGCCTTGTAAATCCTTATGTAAAGGATTTACGGCGCTGTAATATTCCCGAATATATCGGGGGTGTTACAGTAGGAGATTGTTATGAGTATGCCCTTGAATGCCACTCAAAGGATGTTGAGTGAGGGCATTGCACTTGTTATTATGTAAATCATTATAATAAGGCAATGAATGTTTCTTTATTTACTGGTAGTTACTGGCATTCCTAACTCATAAATATACATATAGAAACTAGTCCGTCTATTTGAGAGCAAAATGTTCCACTCTTTATTGGATAAGGTGGTCGGCACTGGAAAGGTTTATAGCTCTAATACTTAATCGTTCACAAGTCGAAACTTGACTGGGCGTTAAGTTTATGTGAAGACTTGTATGACGTGTTCCTTGACATAGAGAGTGCCTATCGAACACTAATGGTTTGTGGAAGCACATGTTATAGGTATGCTAATTGGATTAGTATACTCGAACCGACTCAACCTCGATTCGTCACATGAATTTCACTCCGGGACAGTCAATGTCGGAATCAAAAGGTTGTGATAGGTATTCGTGAACCTTCGGCTTGAGGATTTAGTAGGGATGTGCTTGTGACGTCAAGATTTTCATTAGAGTAGTTCGCCCCTGTAAACCAGAAGGCGGGGGTCAACCTCGACATGCATCTTGATGGGCAAGTAGCAGGTCCTACTGAGTACCAAGATAGAATTCTTTCACGTGTTAGTGAACGGGTTATATGTCATATGCGGTTATTGGCAGATGAGATCATAAGTCTTTGGTCAAAGCATTGGAGCTAGTTGTATTGGATACATGAGAGCTCGATGATCTCGATTTGCATTAATTCATGCATAGCGTTAAGTACAAATAGGGTTTGACTGACCGTGACCCTATAACTTGATCGGGACATTTGAAAGAAGGGTTTATACATATACTGGTATTCAAGACAGAATGGTTCTTGAATGATCCCAATCATTCGTTCTCATTTGGGGAAAAGTGTAGGACACCAGGCTGGCTAAGCGGTGCTACTACTCTTTGGTTCCTCCCATTGCTGATTGAGACGGACCTACCGAGTTGCGCAATAGTATTGACGACGGAATAAATCGAGCTTAATTCTCTCCTTATTAATATTAGATATTGGATATCAAATTTATTGGACATTGGATGTCTAATTGATTTTGGGACATTGGATGTCTAAATTAATTTATTGGATAAATTAATTCACGGCCTAATGAATTAAATAAATTACTGGGTGATTAATTTCATTCATAAATATAATTATTTCTTGGAGAAATTAATTATGTTATTTTGTATTTGATATGATTAATTAATTGGCTGAATTGATTGATATAAATACATCCGAACGGAATCGGAGTTTATCTATTTGGACTCACGGGAGTTTGAAACGGACCGAACTCCTCCTACCCTTCTAGATGGCCGCCCTCCCCTTTGTCTTCCACCTAATGTGGTGGAACACTTCATAATTTAAAATCATGAAATGTTTTTCCTAAGGGGACATGGAATCTCATTTTATTATGTAAAGGTGATTTCATGTGATTGATTGAAGAATAAAAGGAAGACTAACTCTCACTTACCCCCACCCTTGCATTCATACGTGAAATTGGTAGAGAGAGAGAGAGAAAAAAAACATTTTCTCAAAGTCATCATCTTCTTCTTCATTTACTCTTGATTGTTCTTGGAGAAAATTGAGAGATTCATTGAGTGTGTGATCTATACACTTAAAGTGTAATATTCACATTTAATAGCTTCGTCATCCGATTCTAGCTGTAACCTTAGAGGTTTATTGGGTGATCGTCATTCTGTTCGTTTCTCTGGCGCGTGGCAAGTAGAGACGCGGTCCTTTCGGCATTGGATCATCTAACAGCTTGGAGCGGATTGGATCGTAAGGAAATCAACTAAAGCTTGGGAAATAGCTCAAGAGAAGGACACCATTTAAATCAAGGGACTACAAGGATATGTTTCTCGTATCTCTTGTGTTTCGTATTATGTTCGTATAAACGTAGCTCGATCGATCCTCGTAGGGATTCGGATCGAATTAATTTTCGTTTTACCGCTTCCGCTGGGCCTTCTTTTAAGGCACCGAATCCCAACATTGGAACCACCCAAGAATGTTAAAGAAGTGAGAAGTTTTCTTGGTTTAGCCGGTTATTACCGCCAGCTTGTCCAAGCATTCTCAACCATAGCCCGTCCACTAACGAGTTTATTGCAGAACACTAAAAAGATTAATTTGGTGGAGGACTTCAGAAAAGCTTCAAAGAAGTAAAGAAAAGGTTGACCACCGCCTTGTGTTAGCTTTACCACATGTCACATAAGGATTTGCCATATATAGTGATATGTCTAGACATGGATTGTGGTGCATGTTGATGCAAAATAACAGAGTAATTGCATACGATTCTAAACAACTAAAGCCATATAATATGAACTATCTGATGCACGATCTTGAGTTAGCCGTAGTCGTGTACGCTCTTAATATTTGGAGGCATTACTTATATGGTGTTAAGTGCAAGATTTTTGCCAATCATAAGAGCTTGAAGTATATATTTACTGAGAAAGAATTTAATATGAGACAGAGATGTTGTCTAAAACTAATAAAGGACTTGACTTGGAGATTTTATACCATCCCTGAAAATCCAATGTTATGGCTGATACACTCAGTTGCAAGATGATGCAAGAGTCATGTTGTCTAGAATGACAACCCAAGTTACAATTGGACATTTTCAAAAAACAATATTGAAGTATGGACGCAATGACATCAAGAATAGTTATGCTCGATTAGCATTCACTCGACATTACTAGAATACATTCATGGAGCAAAACTCAATGATATGCTGAATTAAGAGTTATCTGTGCACGTGTGGTCAGGGGAAAATTAAGAATTTAAGATCCAAGACAACTTGGTGAGATTCTTGAACATAATTACATACCACTAAACGAAGAATTAAAGCAAGCGATATTGAAGGAAGCACATTCTACTCCCTACTTTGTTCATCCCGGAGCGAGTTAAATGTACAAGGGCTTATGTAAGCATTTTGTGTGGAAAATGATGAATGGAAAGTGGCAGCATTCGTTGCGTGTTGTATGACGTGTCAAAAGGTCGAGATCAAACATTATAGACGAGAAGGAATTATGCAGTCCTTGCCTATTCCCGAGTGGAATGAGGGAGTATTTCAAAAGATTTTGTCACTAAGAGACCTACTATCAAGAGGGAACAGATACAGTTTGGGTTATTGTGGATAGATTGACAAAATTAGTTCATTTCAATGCTATATATGAGACAATTGGAGCATAACAACTTGCTACAACTTTTATTGGGGAAATAGTAAGATAACATGGTGTTCGAATTATGATTATATCCGATCGAGACACCCATTTTGTCTCTAATTTATGGAAGGTTGTTCATAAGGCTATGGAAACTGAATTGAATTTCAATACAACTTTTCATCCATAGACAGATGGGCAGACCGCATGTACCATAAAGATGTTAGAAGATATGTTGAGAGCATGTGTACTCAATTAGGGAAAAGATTAGACTTGACATCTCAGGTTAGTCGAGTTTTCCTATAACAACAGTTGGCACGACAGCATCCAAATGACACATTTTGAAGCTTTATATGGAAGGAAGTGCAAGTCACCATTATGTTGTTATCGAATTGACATCTCGGGCCATCGAATCGTCTTTATGTCCTTAGCACTTCTAACCACTTCTAAGCCTCCTTAACATTATGCCAAAATATTGCTCCTCCATTAGAAGGCCCAGGTTAGAGAGGAGAGCGACAAGATTTTTTACTTCTCCAGGCGGATGAAATTGTCGATTGGTGACTACATTTCTGGGCTCGTCTGCACCACCTTGAAGGACTATCAGAGTAGAGCCATTGCTTACGATATGTCTGTGACGGTCAGTGAGGCGGTTCGCGAGAGCAAGAAGCAGAAGTCCACCGGAAATTTTTCGGGCCACAAAGGTGGAGGTCAACAGAAATCTCAGTCTGCTAACTTACCCACTGGTGGTGGTCCAGCTCGTTCTATTGGAGGTGTCCGCGGGGCTACCAGTACTCCATTCCGTGATGTGAGGTGTTTTAATTGTGGCCGTACAGGCCACGTCAGTCGTACTTGTTTGAGTCCTTTGCTGACATGTAATCGGTGTGGCCAGCTAGGCCACAAGGCTGCTTTTTGTGCTGAGAGAGAGAGAGAGAGAATTCTTTGTGCCCAGGCTTCCCTTCCAGCGCCTAGGGAACCAAGTGTGAATCAAGGATCGTTTGCTTCTCAGTCTCTGCCGAGTGCTAGTCGAGGGAGAGGTCGGGTTCAGCCCGCTAGAGGGGGAGCTTCCAGTGTCGGCTCCGCCCATCCGCGTGTTGATGAGATGAGGAGGGCCGATGACCCAGCTGCTACCGTTGCCTTATGTACCGTTCACATTCATTCTCATCCTGTTAGTGTGCTTTTCGATTCTGGTGCTATACATTCGTTCGTCTCTCTGGAGTTTGTGCGCCGTTTGGGTCTTGATTGTTTGTCTCCTTGTGAGCCTTTCATTGTTAAACTTCCTAGCGGTGATAGGATCGTTGGTGATCGGGAGATCCGAGATTGTTCTGTGATTATTTGCGAGAGAGTTTGGCTCTCTGATCTTATTGTTGTGGATATTGAGGGTAAGGATTTAATTATCGGGGATTATTGGCTCGAGCGGCATGGTGCGATCATGAACTACCGCACGAGAATCATCACTATGCTAGCCGAGGACGGCACCGAGCACTCTTTCGCAGGGTGAAAGAGAGGAAACCAGAAGTTCGTTATTAACGCCTTGAAGGCGATGAGACTCGTGCGGAAGGGGTGTACTAGTTATTGGTGTTATGCCTTGGAGGTGGAGAGTGGTGGGGTCGAGTTTTCATCGATTCCCCTCGTTTGTGAGTTCCCGGATGTCTTTCCTGACGAGTTGCTGGGGTTGTCACCAAACCATGAGGTTGAGTTTGCTATTGAGTTAGAGCCGGGTGCGGCTCCGATTTTGAAGGCGCCGTATCGCATGGCACCTTCCGAGATGGTCGAGTTGAAGAAGCAGTTGAGTGAGCTCCTTGAGTCGAGGTATATTCGACCGAGCACTTCGCCTTGGGGCGCGCCGGTTCTTTTTGTGCGGAAGAAGGATGGTTCACTGCGTTTATGTATCGACTACCGCGAACTAAACAAGGTAACCATCAAGAACAAGTATCTCTTGCAGAGGATTAATGACTTGTTCGGTTAGTTGCAGGGAGCTGCGGTATTCTCGAAAATCAATTTGAGATCGAGGTACTATCAGCTTCGGGTGAAGGAGTCCGATGTTCCAAAAACAGCTTTTCGGACGAGATACGGACATTATGAGTTTGTGGTCATGCCCTTCGGGTAAACCAACGCGCCGGCAGTGTTCACGTAGTTAATGAACAAGGTCTTTACCGAGTATTTGGATAAGTGTGTCATCGTCTTCATTGATGATATCCTTATCTATTCAAGGAACGAGGAGGAGCACGCGCATCATCTGCGAGTAGTGTTAGACATTTTGAGGACCGAGCAACTCTATGCGAAGTTTTCGAAATGTGAGTTCTAGCTGAAGGAAGTGATGTTTCTGGGTCACGAGATTTCAGCCGAGGGGGTCCGCGTGGATCCACATAAGATTGAGGCAGTGTTGGATTGGGCATCGCCTAAGAACGTGAAGGAGGTCCGTAGTTTCTTGGGTTTGGCTGGCTACTACCGTAAGTTCATCGAGAGTTTCTCGAAACTGGCTCGGCCGCTTACACAGTTGCTCCATAAGTCCGAGACATTCGTCTGGAATTACTAGAGGCAGGCGAGTTTTGAGGAGCTGAAGAGGCGTTTAACGTCAGCCCCGATTTTAGCGTAGTCGTGTGGCAACGAGGGCTTTGCTGTTTATAGTGATGCTTTGGGTCAGGGTCTTAGGTGCGTATTGATACAGCACGGCAAAACCATTGCGTATCGTCGAGACAGTTGAGGCCGTATGAGCTTAACTACCCTACTCAAGATTTGGAGTTAGCGGCAGTTGTTTTCGCACTCAAGATTTGGCGTCACTACCTGTTTGGCTCCGCATGTCAGATTTTTACCGATCATAAAAGTCTGAAGTATATTTTTACCCAGCGGAAGTTAAATATAAGGTAGAGGAGGTGGTTGGAGTTGATTAAGGATTATGACCTCGAAATCCTTTATCATCCGGGCAAGGTGAACATCGTGGCCGATGCCTTGAGTCGGAAACCGGTTGCGTTGAGGACACTTGAGATCCTTATGTCTCAGTCTGAGCTTCAGCGGGTTTTGATCGATTTGGATGTTGAGATTTTAATGCCGGGAGCAGTCAGACAACTTTGCGCTTTAGAGATTTCATCGTCGCTGGTCGATGAAATTAAACTGAAGCAATTGGAGGAATGATTACTCAAATCCAAGAGAATGTTCTTAAAGGAAAGTCTCCTGGTTTTGTGATTCACGAGGATGGTGTGTTGAGATTCCAGAGTCGGCTTTGTGTACCGAACGACTTTGAATTGAGGCAGAGTATTTTGTGGGAGGCCCATGATACGCCTTACTCCGTTCATCCTGGTTCGAGTAAGATGTACAAAGACCTGAGGAGGAATTTTTGGTGGAATGATATGAAGGAGAAGGTCGCACGGTTCGTAGCAAGTTGTTTAACTTGTCAGCAGGTCAAAATCGAGCATCAGCGGCCAGTCGGGTTACTGCAGTCGCTTCCCGTTCCGGAATGGAAATGGGGGGATATTTCGATGGACTTTATCATGAGTTTTCAGAGAACGAGATCAGGCATGGACATGGTTTGGGTGATTGTGGATCGTCTGACCAAGTCGGCACATTTTCTGGGCATCAAGGATACTTGGGGTCCGGAAAAGCTGGCTCGGGTGTTTATTGCGCAGATTGTGAGACTTCATGGTACTGTGAAGTCTATTGTTTCGGATCGGGATGGCCATTTCATATCACACTTTTGGAAGGCAGTGCATAAGGCATTGGGTACTCGTTTGCGTCTGAGTACTTCTTTTCACCCTCAGTCGGATGGGCAGTCGGAGTGCACTATCCAGACGTTTGAGGATATGTTGCGCGCTTGTGCTCTGGATTGGAGTAGTAACTGGGAGGAACATTTACCGTTGATCGAGTTCACGTACAACAACAGTTGCCACGCGTCGATTCGCATGGAACCGTATGAGGCACTTTATGGGCGGCGTTGTCGATCACCAATTTGTTGGAATGAGGCATCCGATTTGGTTGGGACCGAAGCGGATATCTTTATGGAGACGAGGTGGAAGGTGAAATTAATTCGAGAGAGGATGTTAACTGCTCAGAGTCGACAGAAGTCATATGCTGATATACATCGTCGACCTTTGGAATTCGAGGTGGGGGACCACGTTTTGCTAAATGTGTCGCCGACGAAGGAGGTTTTCCATTTCGGGAAGAAGGGAAAGTTGAGCCCGAGATTTATTGAGCCCTTTGTGATTCTCGAGAGAGTCGGTGAATTGGCATACCGTTTGGCGTTACCTCTGGCCTTGAGTCACGTTCATAGCGTTTTCCATATTTCCCAGCTGAGGAAATATGTTCCGGATCCTAGTCACGTCATCGACTGTGGTGAGATTGATATCACTGAAGATATTCCTTTCGAGGAGCGTCCCTTGAAGTTTTTGGAGCACCGTGAGAAGCGACTGAGGCATAAGACCATTCCCTCAGTCAAGGTGCAGTGGTCGAGGCATGGTGTCGAGTAGGCAACTTAGGAAACCGAGGATAGCATGCGTGCTAGATACCCCGAGTTGTTTGTTTCTTAAGTTTCGGGACAAAACTTATTTTTAGAGGGGTAGAATGTAATATCCGCATTTTTCTTTTGACGGCACTTTCATGATTTTGTGCTTTTCTTGTTTTGATGGTTCGTGTGTAACCGTATGCGTATTTCGGGAATACTTATTTTCGGATTTATTTTACTCAATTCTGCAATTGTTGGCTTTTCATCGCTATTCGGTCCGATTCTCGTAATTGTTGTTCGGAACTGCCATTTTGGGGTTGCAGTAAATCTATCGTATGTTATTATGCATGTTGTGGGCTTCCGTTTGTTGTTTCGATCGTGTTTTGGGTGTTTGAGTCGTTTTTCACCCAGCTGTCTAGCGCACGCTATGGATGTTAGTTAGCACGCTAGTGTCCTTTGGTAGCGCACGCTACGCTTGTTTGGTAGCGCGAGCTAGTGTCTTGGCCACAGCAGTGACAGTAGTCTGCTTCTGCCCTCTGCTCTCTAGAAGAGTTGTTCTAGCACACGCTAAGGTGTTGTCCTAGCGCACGCTATCATTCGAACTTAGCGCACGGAGAGTGTCCGGTAGCGTGCGCTAATCCGGCAGTCCAGTACTAGGCAGATTGTTTTTGGACTCGGCTGATGTTCAGGTAGTGCACGCTATGGCCCGATAGCACTCGCTATCGAGGGGCGGTTAGCGCATGCTATTTCCTGGTAGCGCACGCTAACGGTCCAGAACCGTAGGTTCTGGACTGGGTTTTTGGCCGATAGCGCATGCTAACCTCGATGGTTAGCGCACGCTAATAATCTCTGGCTATAAAAACCAGAGAGTTAACCGAAGCAGCTCATTTCTCTTCCTCTTCTTTTATTCTCCGAGAGTTAGGCGATTTGGAGCATTTGGGAGCTGGGATTTGAGCGAACATCATCATCCATCCAAGATCTTGAGTCTCTAACACCAATTTATCATCATCTAATCATCTTCTACCTCTTGAATCAAGGTAAATCTTCTAGAACCCTATTTTCGAAAAAAGAAGCAAGTTGGTGATTCGTTCAGTGTTGTTGATTAATTCATGATGAATATGATTAATCTTGTTGGTATTCTTGGTTTTCCTACGGATTCATGGTATATTTCGTGGTATTTGCGTAATCGAGAGGGTTTTGTTGTTCTTATACGAATATACATGAATCGTAGGCGGGTTTTCGGGTGTTTTCCATTTTCGTATTCGTCTAGAAATGGTTGTTATTGTATTCTTTGAATCGTTAGGTTCAGTTTCACCAGTTCCTAGCGGCCGTGTTTGATTCTCCCTTTCCGTACGTGTCACCGTCTATTGATCGAGGCAAGTACCCTTATTAACTTACAATCTTGACATAGTAGTATTACATGAGAAATTGTGTGTGTGTGTGTGTTTGCTTTTAACCACTACGGGTTAGATCCGACGGGGTCTCGGTAGGGGTCCACAGAGACGTGGATCGACGGTTAATTGTGGTGCATTTTATAAATGTGTTTTGGATTATTGGCGTTTTCGAAATGTGTGTTTCAATCGAGGTTTTCATGATTGCATGCACTGACTATATGTGTAAGGTGTAAGTTGTTCATTTGGTTACTTGTACTAGCGTAATTGATAACCCTTTTGGGGACCCATTTTGGGGAAATTCATTTTATGAATTTCAGGTCAGGTTCATCGAGACGAACGGGTGCTGGACCAGTACGCGGATGACGGCCGTGCATGATGATTGTGCATGAGTGGTGTTTTATTGTTTTCTATCTTTTGATCGATTGCCATCTTGTAAACTAATAGAAGTACTCGAGTACTTAGGAGCTTTTATTTGTTCAGATTGAACTGTTTCGTCCATTAGGTTTTCATTGGGTGGTTGTGATATTGTATGACCGGTTGAACCGGGTGGATTATTATTGTTTTGCGTCTTTATGACGAGGTGTTATTGTGTTGAATCCACGAGTCGGTGAGTGTGTTTGGTCACCTAGCTTGGTGGGTCCCATGTAGGGATCCACGACGCTGTAATATACCTGAATATCTTGGGGGTGTTACAATAGTTGGCAATTGATTATATGTGGAATTTTAATGTTTTAATGAACTTTAAAAAGGATCAGTATATTCTCGATAAAGGTTTTCCTTCAAATATAACTCGTATGCTTTATGAATAAATGTGTTTTCTAAATATGTGTACCAGTGTTGTGTGATGGAAGGTGTTGTGATTGCATTACATGATTATAGTAGACTCTTTTCCACTGGTCGAGGATTGTGTATTGATACGTGTACTCATTCGGTGAATATGTGATGTTGCGTGACATTTGTTATGTGTATATGTCGGATGAAGCAGCCATTCTAGCAAGTACTTTACATTTGTTTGCATATTCTAGTATTTGAATTATGGCTTCCCGTGGATGTTGTGGATGTAAATGTGTATGTTCACCCAGGGATGGTCCGACGGGGCCTTTGGGGATACGTATTTCCATGTGTGTGCGTATCGCGAACTAAGGTTAACCACCCATGGTTGGTCCCATGGGGCCTCTACGGGGTATGGTAGCCGTGAGTCTCATACCAACGGTTAACTTTGAAATGTTTTGTTGGAGAAATGTGATTTTGGCGCATATTTCATCTGATTGAACTGGCAGTTCAAATGGTATTGTACTTGGCTAGAATGGCACCATAAAATATGTTGTGTATGATTAGTCTCTTGGTTGCGATATTTTGGTATGGGTACGTGAGTCCTGTGGTTGCTTCGTGCATTGTAGTTTTGTGGTGTGTTGAATTGGAACACTTGGTTAAGTTGCAGAGTTGTGCTCTCTGATGTCGTTCTGTGAGACTGTTGTCATGGTAATGTTTGACACTGTGTAGTTTCCTTCGGGTTATTCTTTCGAGTATGTGATGTGGACGATTGTTTCGTAGACCCCGTGTTCTGTGACCAGATTTTTATTTTGGAAAATAAACTTTGGTTTGTGTCCCTAAATGTTTTCGAAAGACTAGAGAATTCTTAATCTCAAATATTTTCAAAACTCCCGAGATCGTAAGATGTTTTGTAAGAGGTACATTTGGTTTATTGCCCACTTTTCTTGATTTGAACTCTCTCGATCAAATGATATATCTCGGGAAGTGTGTTCACGATTATTATGTTCTTGGAGTATGTTATGTATGGCTTGTATTCTTATTTTATATTTGCACTAGCAAAATAGTGGAAGTTTGCTAACCCTCGAGTATTCGGTGGGTGGATGTCTGTATTACGTCCAGGTACTTGTAGATTGTTGGGGAGCGAATCACAGGATCGGTACGAAGGATGATGGAAGACGACGATACTAATCACATGAAGACCAGTTGTTGAGTATTTTGGTAGAGTTTCGTTGTTTGTCTCTCCGTTGTTTTATTCTCCTGTTTTAAGGGAATGTTGATGTATGTTAACCCCTGCGTGGGTATGAGTTGTGAGAAAGAGTTATGTATGCTTGATGTGTACGTTGTGGTAAAAGACCAAATCGTTCTAGTGGTTCGTTAGTGGCCATGTTGGCATGTATTGATATGTTGTGTTTTCTGTATTTAACCTGGTAGATCCTCGTGGAGAGGATCTGCGGCGCTGTTATATTCCCGAGTGGTTTGGGAGTATTACAGAATATGGTATCAGAGCTTAGGTTGCGGAAACCTTGGCTGTCGGGTCGAGTTGTGTATTGTCGGGTCTTGTCTTGTCTTGTCTTGTCAGATTTTGCCCGACTAAGTCGTGTCGTGATGCGTCGTCGAAGATGTCGGTCGTGATTAGTATCGAGGTGCATCCATCATCTTCGTGCGATCTGTGGATGTAAGTCCCCCTACTTTGCTGTGTCTCGTGTTATACGAGCTTGTGTGATTTTGTGTTATCATGTGGAGTTTAAACGTGAATTGTGAATACGTAATCCATGCTTGTTGATTCTCTTGTTGTGCTGGGATGAAGAGCGGTGCCGGTGTGTATGTATGTATGTATGTGTATATATATATATATCTTTGTATAATCCGTTTCTACAGGAGTAATGTTTTGGTGTGGTTACTCAATGAAGGTTTATCAACGTGATATTTTAAAAAATTTAACTGTTTTGAGAAGTCACGTAAATTTTATTTTAAAACACCTTTCAAGAATGGAGAGAGTTTGATTTCCGTATGATGACCTCGAGACCGAAAATTTTTGGAGAACTCAAACGACTTATATTTTATTTTCATTTTGTATTGCAAATTTTCAAAATTGGAATTCTTAAAACTCAAATGGGGTCTATCAAAAATTTACTTGAGACGTGACTTTCGCTTTCAACTTTTCGGTTTCATGAATTCGGTTAAAAAGGTATGTGGTGAGGATATTGTTATTTCAGCTATATTGCCCCGAGTTGTGATTAAAGTGGTGGTGTGAACGCTGAGTCGTTTGGTATGCATTCATCGAGGTGGTTCTCTTGACCGAGGGGTGGGAATTCGGTTTGGAATGTTAATTAACTTTTGATGGTTATTTGTGTAATGTATAAGTATGTGAACTGTCAGCGTTTCGATTCCTATGTTGTTGTTTATTTGTAACCCCCAACTATTGGTATTATTTGGTATATGTTCATGAATGTGTTGCTGGATTAGAACAGTTAGCGCACGCCAAATGTGGAGCTAGCGCGTGCTAACGTGGCATGGCTAGCACATGCTAACCAGTCTGGGCAGAAGCTGGGGAATTGCATTTTGGCCGTATGTCTAACTTTTGCAATTATTAGACTGATCGTTGTGAGTCCAGTGATAACAATTGTTGTGTGCGATTATGTGTTATGATCTTTCGTTGCGATAGGTTGTTGCTTGTTAATATGCCGAGGGGCAGAGGTCGTGGTCGGAACCGTGGTACCGATGACCACAGGGATCAGATGCGGAATAGAGAGAATATTGCGGGGAATGATATTGGTATGGATGTTGCTACTATATTGCAACAAGTAGCAGCACGGATGACTCAGTTGACCCAGACGGTTCAACGCAATACTGATGTGATTCAGAAGATCGGGCTCCGAGAGGTAGTTCGTATGAATCCCCCTCGATTCGCTGGTGCGGCGGATGCATTGGACTGGGATGGTTGGCTTTTCCAGTTGGGAAAGATATTCGAGGCCACTGATTGTCATGAAAATCAGAAGGTTCCTATTGCTCAGTACCTTCTTAGCGAAGATGCTGCTCATTGGTGGGAAGCTGTCAAACCTCGGAATCGTGTCGTCATGTGGGCGGAGTTCCGAGAACTTCTGGAAGCTGGGTTTTGTCTGGAACCGACTAGAAAGCTGAGGAAGTCGGATGATATTGTGGTTAGTACTGGAGTTGGTATTTGTTGATTGCAACGTCGTAGTCTTTCCGCTGTGAAGATCCATCGCTCGATGCATGAGACTGAGAGTTCCAAGTCGTCTGCTTCTACTCCTGGTAAAGCTAGAAGGTGTTTTAAATGCAATGTGTCGGGGCATGTTCGTGCGCATTGTCTTTTCCCGCCAGTAACGTGTTACGCAAGGCGTCGGCCGCTACGTATGTTATAGGGGTTGACCGAGTTACGGCCGTAAGGCCCTTCCGGTTAAGGCCGTAACACTGTCGGCCATATACAGGCCTGGGCTCGGCCAGACTTCATTTCACTTCATTTTTTTCATCTTGAGGCGACTGCAGATGGGAGTAATTAGGAAGTGGAGTTTTTGGTCCATTCTAATCAATTCCAAGGCGTTTAGGAAGACTCTTGTCGATTATATCATCACCGAATCCTTGTTCTTCGCCGGATCGAGGTAATTCTTCCGTAGAACCCTAGTTGTGTAATTCTTGGGGGTTTTCTTTGTAATTCGTTGATTTTGTCTGATATAGATGAATTGTTCATGGTAATCCCATTATATTGGTCATGATCTTCGAATTTTGTAACACGTTTATCAATTTTTATCACCCGGGACTTGATTTCCGATTTCCACGAAGAAATCCTCAGATTCTTGTTGTTTTTCGGGTTGTTTCGGATTCCGTTTAGCGTTATTGATTCGTGGTGATATTATTTTCGTAGTATTCGTGAGATTGGCGAATTCTTGGTCATTCTTGGAAGTTCGAGGGCTACCCGACCGTGTCCGTTCGTTGTTCCGTTGCTCGTGGTATCGAGGTAAGTATCTTGCCCATATATTTCGTGTTTCGTAGACGTGATAGTTGGCAATTGATTATATATGGAATTTTAATGTTTTAATGAACTTTCAAAAAGGATCGGTATATTCTCGATAAAGGTTTTCCTTCGAATATAACTCGTGTGCTTTATAAATAAATGTGTTTTCTGAATATGTGTACCAGTGTTGTGTGATGGAAGGTGTTGTGATTGCATTACGTGATTATAGCAGACTCTTTTCCACTGGTCGAGGAATGTGTATTGATACGTGTACTCATTCAGTGAATATGTGATGTTGTGTGACATTAGCTGTGCGTATATGTCGGATGAAGCGGCCATTCTAGCAAGTACTTTACATTTATTTGCATATTCTAGTATTTGAATTATGGCTTCCCGTGGATGTTGTGGATGTGAATGTGTATGTTCACCCAGGGATGGTCCGACGGGGCCTTTGGGGATACGTATTGCCGTGTGTGTGCGTATCGAAAACTAGGGTTAACCACCCAGGGATGGTCCGACGGGGCCTCTGCGGGGTACGGTGGCCATGAGTCTCGTACCAACGGTTAACTTTGAAATGTTTTGTTGGAGAACTGTGATTTTGGCGCATATTTCATGTGATTAGAATGGCAGTTCAAATGGTGTTGTACTTGGATGGAATGCCACCATAAAATATGTTGTGTATGATTAGTGTCTTGGTTGTGATATTTTGGTATGGGTACGTGAGT
This sequence comes from Orobanche coerulescens, assembly GCA_033398695.1. NCBI lineage: Eukaryota > Viridiplantae > Streptophyta > Magnoliopsida > Lamiales > Orobanchaceae > Orobanche > Orobanche coerulescens. The sequence continues at coordinate 70,451,951 of CM065803.1, forward strand.
CATGTGGTTGGTCCGTGCATTGTAGTTTTGTGGTGTGTCGAATTCGAACACATGGTTAAGTTGCAGAGTTGTGCTCTCTGATGTCGTTCTGTGAGACTGTTGTCATGGTAATATTTGACGCTGTGTAGTTTCCGTCGGGTTATTCTTTTGAGTATGTGATATGGACGATTGTTTCGTAGACCCCGTGTTCTGTGACCAGATTTGTATTTTGGAAAATAAACTTTGGTTTGTGTTCCTAAATGTTTTCGAAAGACTAGAGGATTCTTAATACCAAATGTTTTCAAAACTCCCGAGATCGTAAGATGTTTTGTAAGAGGTACATTGGGTTTATTGCCCACTTTTCTTGATTTGAACTGTCTTGATCAAATGATTTATCTCGGGAAGTATGTTCACGATTATTATGTTCTTGGAGTATGTTATGTATGGCTTGTATTCATATTTTATACTTACACTAGCAAAACAGTGGATTTTTGCTAACCCACGAGTATGCGGTGGGTGGATATCTGTATTGCGTCCAGGTACTTTCAGGTTGCTGGGGAGCGAATCATATGATCGGTACGAAGGATGATGGAAGATGACGATACTAATCACATGAAGACAAGTCGTTGAGTATTTTGGTACAGTTTCGTTGTTTGTCTCTCCGTTGTGTTATTCTCCCGTTTTAGGGGAATGTTGATGTATTTTAACCCCTGCGTGGGTATGAGTTGTGAGAAAGAGTTATGTATGCTTGATGTCTACGTTTTGGTAAAAGACCAAATCGGTCTAGTGGTTCGTTAGTGGCCATGTTGGCATGTATTGATATGTTGTGTTTTCTGTATTTAGCCTATTAGATCCTTGTGGAGAGGATTTGCAGTGCTATAATATTCCCGAGTGGTTTGGGAGTGTTATGTAACACCCCGAGATAATCGGAATAATTACAGCGCCGTAAACCCTTTAAGTAAGGATTTACAAGGCTAATTAAAAGAAATGTAAATATAAACCAACAATACCACCGAAATTCAAATTACAAAACCGGTTCCAACTGATCCATTACAACCATATCGAAATGATATTAAAAAGACACGCGTACTCGAGTACTGAAAATGAACCAAGAAGACAAATCACAAAAACAACGAACATTTAACATCACTGAGCCACTTCATCATCATGACGGTACTGTGGCTGTTTCCCCGCTCCTCGGCTACATGAACATCAAAACAAATGTCCACCCCCGAAGGGGTTAGCAAAACAATGCTAGTACAAGTATCGGAACACACAAATATGCAACGACAATGCATAAAAACATACACAAATATGGACTTCCGCTTCCGGAATCCAACAGTACGAATCCACAAGATTCAATCAACACAACATAGGTATTCCAACGATCCAGCGCCCTCAGCATAGATCCCAAGGTGATCCCGTCGGACCAACACGAGGTGGAAAAACTCATCCAATGATTCAGCGCCCTCAGACTAGATCCCAAGATGATCCCGTCGGACCAACACGAGGTGGACATCCGATCCAGCGCCCTCAGCATAGATCGCTTGATCCCTTCGGATCATCACAACTTACACATAACACAACTATGCATGTTCATCAATATGAACGTACGTTAAATCGATAGCAAATGTCATGACAATTTAATGAAATAATCTCATGTCAACAATACGAATAAACCATATGCATGATCAAGTTCATCAATTATTCACAGACTTCCAAAATACGATACTTGCCTCAACAAATGGCGACAAGAATTTCTACTATCAATGGTCTTCAATCCGGTTGGAGAATTCTCGCTTGGTCAGCTCACCGGAATGCAAACCTTCATCGAACAATAACATCGGTAAAACTAACGGTTCCAGATAATCGTTCAAATCATCAAATGAATCATCAAAAGGCATGATGCATCTATCATGGCGATGGACTATTCCGCCCTAACACAATTTGGTTGGACCGATACTACGATATTCGTCCTTGCAATAGCTCAATGGAATACTTTCTAAGTTCCAACACAATTCCTTCGGTTGATTGTTACAACATAACATGGAATTCATCCTAGGAGTATTCTAATCATGTTCTATTATAACAAGATATCCGAACTTCGATGAATCATCATAAAGACTTGTTCACTAGTTTCAATATCCTCTCCTTCTACGAATAAATCCTTAAGTTCAATCCATTAATTCTTCACCAAAATGTTCGATCATAGCATTCTTATGAACTAAGATAATCTTCGAAAACTAGATATGATTGGGTTTACCATCTCAAGATGCACTAATCAATAGTCTAATCACTAGAAGGTTTGCTCAACGATTACAACAATCAAGTTGAATTTAATCTTGTAAACCATGATGAAAGGCTCCTCAACAAGATAATTGGTTCGGTCTACTCAGAACAGGTCCAAAACGTTACTAAGATCATGCTAAATTAGTTGGTGAAGGATCACATACCTCAAAAAATTGATGAACAATGAAGAACTTGAATAAACTCTACCACGGGAAGCTTGAACACCAATCTACAAGGCCTAAGCTCCCCAAGAATCGTCTCAGGAGACGATATAAAGGATAAGAGGTGATGAAAGATCTCCAGAACACGAAAAGTCGGCCAAAGGAAAGGTGAGAAATGAAATAGGGTCGAGGTCTATAAATAGAATTCTGGGCATTACGTACGTTATGCAATTACCCTTACGTACGTAACAAACTTAACGTACGTTATACCCTAGCTTTAGCGTACGTAATCGTATGACCAGAATTCACTGGCCTGATTTCGCCATTTCCTTACGTACGTAATCACAAGGGTTTTACGTATGTAATATCCATGTCCTTAGCGTACGTAAAACATGCACCATAGCGTATGTAACACCTATGTCCAGGTTCACGCGGAAATCACATGAATCTTCTCCGGCCCCTTCCTCGGCCCCCACACGCCGACCCTCATTCGATCCCAAGTTGAATTAGCTTACGTACGTTAAGAACATCAGATACCGTACGTAATACTGCAGTCTTAGCATACGTTATGGATGCCTGATAGCGTACGTTAACACGTACAGAACCATGCATGCAGAATGCTGGAGATACCAAAACGTAAGGATACGAAATACGGGAAACCAACCTCCAAATAATAACATCACAAAGTTGATTCTTATAAGATAGATACACAATAATTATCAGGGCATTACATGTTACAGTTTCATTTTACGGACATTAGCAATTGAATCACTCTAATTTGCTAGAATTGTCTTGATTAACCCTAATTCTGAAAAAATTGGCCCAAGAAAGCAATTTACCCCCAAATTTCCCAAATTAGGGTTTGGTGTAATGTGAGAGACGTCATCCAGTTAACCTATAATTGTCGATTTATTATAATTCCTAATAATATTGGGCAAATTCCCGTTTCCCTAGACCTTTAATTGCATAATTTCCATGCTTATTGTAATTTTTTGCATTTATTGTGTTTGCTTAATTGCTTTAGTGATAGTTTTTTACTTACTTTCGTTAATTCTCGTATTTACTTTCTCTACTTGTTTTGTTTAATTTAGCATATTTTACTTTTCTTTACTTGCTTTTATTTATTTTTTTCTTTTTTCACTAACATTTCTTTACTTGCTTTCTTTTACTTTCCATATTGCATTTCAGTTTCTTAGTTGATAAATCAATCTCCATCTATGTCAGGACTTTGTTTCTTTTTAGCACACACCATTGTTCTTCCGTATTTCTATTCATTGTTGCCTCCTAAATTTCCTCATGGGATCGACACTAGTTGATTTACACCTCGTACAAGTCGATCTCGTTTTCTTACGAGCGAGATTTAGTAAGAGATGAAATTCTAGGAAACAAAATTTTGGCAATATTTTCGGGAAAGTATAACGAGTGCTTGTGAATAAAATTTTGTATAAAATGGATTTAGTGTCGCTCCGCTTTTCTTTCATTTATACTTGCATTTTTACTTTCATTTCTCTCTCATCCTTACTTTTATTGTTATTGTTCTCTTTGACTACTTCTAGATTTTTTATATGTATGTGAGGTCGTCGAGAAAGACCAAGGAGCAGCCGAGCTTGAGAAAGAATCGACCGAAGAAGTGTTTGTTAATATTAAAAGAGAAAGTTTATTGGGATAAAAATACCAGTGTTATGATAAAATACATCCTTGCATCCTACAGCCTGATCCTACAACAATCTTCATACAGCTCTCAAAGGACGACTTTCCACAGAGAAATAAAGAGTTAGGCATTTGACATTGTTGGCTACAACAATATCGTTGTAGGTATTTTACTTAGGAAAAGTAAAATGTAAATCCAACAAGAAATACTTACACCTTTAAACTGTTGTGAAATAAGCACTTCTTTTTCAACAAAGTATTTACGGTTTCAAATGTGCATCTAATGCTGATGGAGACATCATTTAGTACGGCCGAAAAACTATGGACTGGATGGTATTTAATGAAGATCAAAAGGAATGTCTGAAGCATTAAATACTAAGACACTTTAATTCAAATATTCATCAAGCTATCAATCTGAAGTGTCCACATCTCACCAACTGGCCAATGGCTACATTTATAAAGGATCTATTTCCATGGTCATAAATAGCCCAACCCAGAGGACTTGCTCACTACTAGTTACTGAATTATGAAGCACTAATCATCATCACGAGTAATGAATTTCTTCAAGCCTACCGCTCTTATCTTGATTGACAAAAAATTCAGTCCTACTGAGAACAGCACAATACATCGAGGATCTTAAAACCATATAGATGTTGTTTGGGATATTCGGTACACCAAACTTTATATTTCGAGTAAATTAGTCCTGTGTGGACTAATCAAAACCTTTCTGACCTGTGTAGGATGAAGAGAGTTCTGGATGAAGTTCCAATCTGTGTGAACGGCCTAAAGCTACAGAAAGGTTTATAAATCTATGTGAACTGGGACTGTGAGTGAACGTAAAAAGTTCGACTCGGCTCGCATTATTCGGCTCAAAAAAGTTCGGTTTGCATCTCAGTTCGCACATGCAAACATATACGCAAATATTAAAATTGATAGTTCGGCAGACCGGACCAAATGGTGCGAAATAGTTCGATCTGATTATCAAAGGGCTTAGAAGCCAGTTTGATCAATTATTCCTTAGACATGATGTAAATCTATGTTGAAAATCTGATAAAGAAACAAATTTATCTCATCTTTTTCATTTCTAATCAACTCTCATCCATTTAAGTCAGTCACTCGTAAAAAATTTGAAACGTTTAGTCAAACGATTCAACTTGATTCGCAAAAGTTCGGCTCGATTCTAGGTGTTCAAACATATACTCAAATGTTAAATTCTAAGATTTGACACTTTCAAACGTGTTCGAACCTAAGGTTCGACATTTTCAAACGTACCATAGTTTGGTATAGTTCGGTCCGTTTACACAACCCTAATGTGAACGATATAGTGACCGGTTTAGTTAAAATCTACACCTTGATTTTAATAAACATTCACTCATGTGTGGAGGACTTGTGGACGTAGAAGACGTCACCCCAAGCCACATTAAACCTTGTGTCATTACTTCATGCATCTACTATTTATCTACTGCCTGTGATTGTTATATACTTATTTTAAAAACTCTGTAAGCATCAAGCTACATGAGAGCACTTAGTTGTTGTACTTACAGCAACTTGCATTAGTCTTCCGCTACATATATTAGAATCTTCAAAAAAGAGTACAACTTATTTAACCCCCCTCTTTCTAACCTATCGTTAAAGTATATCGTGACCAACATGTGGTATTGGAGCAGTTGGTTCTATAAAGAATCACTCGTTTTTTAACCTGAAGCAGATCCATAATCACTAGCTTTCAAAACTGCATTTCTTAATCTCTCATATTCATCCTATATTTACTGTCATGGATTCATCTATGATAAATAAAGTGCTTATGTTCTCGATTAACGAAGTTGATGATTGGAGAATCAGTATGGAAGCATGCACGAAGAAATGCTCTTCTTCATACATGAAGCACACTAGAGACATCCCCAGTAACCACCAACTCGTCTTATACATTTCAGGGAGTGTCCTCATCGTTGGTATCCTCATTCCCCAATAAGGCCAAGAAATGATGTTTGCAATGATGGCCCGGAGCATACTGTTCGTCACAGTTCCAACACATCCCTTTCTTAGTTCATTCCGCGCGCTCAGCGAAAGAAAGTCATTTAATAGGAAGAGCTGATAAATTGTTCCCCGAACCTGAGCAGTGTTCGTAGGAGCCGAAGGATTGTCCAAATTAGATGCTATAATCTGAGTGATCGGACCCCTGGATAGGAAACCGCTGGAATTCCAACGAAGCAGCTTTGAATTGCTACAAACCCTTTCAACATAAGAGGCTATGAGTTCCCGAGCCAAAGCGAAGGCCTGTGGAAAAGTGGTTGGATTATGCAGATTTAGCTCGTGCTTGACAGGCTGTTTCAATCCGGCTTTAAACAAAGAAATCAGTGTGGGTTCTGACAACCCTTCAATCCTATTAAGCAGTGCTTCGAATTCAGTCTGGTATTCTAAAACAGTTGTCTTCTATTGCAATTTGGCAAGGAGATCGACATAGTCCTCATAATGGTGAGGATCGAATATCTGCTTGACGACATCTAAAAATTCATCCCAAGTCCAAAAATAATTATTCCGTCTCTGATAACGAAACCATTCTGAGGCTGGGTGATCAAAAAGCATACCCACAAGTTGAAGTCGGTCCATTGATGTAGTACGAAAATAGTCGAAATAGCATTAGACCTTATATATCCACCTAGCCGGATCTGATGCATTGAAACGAGGAGCCTCGACTCTGATTCTCGGATGTTTGTTGTTGGGATAACAATCCCTGTATCGAAAGATCTTGATAGAGTGTTTTGACAATGTGTCAATCCAGCATATAGCAAGCTGCTGTATCGAAAGTCCTATCGAAGTTGCTGATCCTGTATCGAAGACTTATCATCATGCCATCATACAACAACAAGAGTCTAAAAGCGCCAAGTATGGAAGTTGTCCCTTCATATAGCAAACATTCCATACAGCGACCTCTCCTTTATAACCTACAGCACAAATGGATACAGCATTCAAGCTGTGAAGTATTGAGACCTTCAATACACATCGAAACAGGACTAAAGACCGTTTGAAAATGAAACTTTGATATTCGCTAAATTCAAGTCCCGTTTGATAAAGAAGTATTTAAATACTGAAAGGATAAAGTATTTAAATACTGAAGCCGACAGAGATCTTCAAACCACGCAAAATCCGGATCTTGGTCTATACAAGTCAACTATCTAGTTGTCACGGAATTTTGCTCAACGGATCAATCTCAATGGGTCTATTCAAAGTCTATATATATATATATATACCCCCAGTGTTTGAAGATCAGATACACACGAACTCACATCTGACCAAGAAGTACTTATAAGAATATATCAGAGCAAACATATTTCTTCAAGCATACTGCATAATCCGAGAGAAGAAATATCCAAGTGCTCAACCTTGAACAACACATCGTCAGCTCAAGCTCAAGAAAGTCAAGTTGTTGTTCAAACAATCGTTCTATTATTGAACAAACCCATCAGCCCTGTGTGGACTGAAAAAGCATTGCTTTTCCCGAACTATGTGTGACGGGCTTGCATTGAAGAGACAAAGCTTCGGAACTGTATGTGAAGAAAATTAGTCATGTGAAAGCCTAAACCAATATGTGTGAACAGTTGAAAGCTTCGATCATTGTATCAATCTGTGTGAAGGATACATTGATAGGTTTGATTATAAATACGTAGTTGTGTACGTAGTATTTATAATAAACATTTTAACTCCTGTGTGGAGGACCAGTGGACGTAGAGGGGTTTACCTCGAACCACTTTAATTATGGTGTCATTTACCTTCTGCATTTACTGTTTTAATATATGTGATTATTTTTAAGTATACACTTCATATCTAGTTGCTGTATTTACAGCAACTTACTTTAACAAGACTTTCGCTACGCACTCAGATTTGAAAATCATATAGCATGTTGTTTAAAACAGTTTTCAAGTTGTATTCTGTATACTTAGTAGCCAGCAAGTGGTATCAGAGCTGTTGATTCTAAAAAGAATTAGTCGTACTTTTGATCGAATAAGATCCTTAAATAACTTATTTTTGTAAAACAGTCTTTTTCTTCCCTATATTCTCATATAGATACATCAATGATCAAAAAAGTCCCTATGTTTTCTATTAACGAGTTTGACGATTGGAGAATTAGGATGGAGGCTCATCTTGCAGCAATGCACGAAGAGATGATTTTTGTTATAAAGATCATGAAGGTAAACCCGGCCCCAAGGATTAAAGGCCAAGCTCATGCCAAGATGCTCGACAAAGAGCGCGAACAATGGACTTCTGATGATAGAAAGCGCGCCAACCTCGATAATGTTGTGAAGAATGTGTTATTTGTTACTCTTGCCAAAGGCACGTTCTCAAAGGTAAAGAGATGTAAAATAGCCAATGATATCTGGGATAAACTCAAGTTAATTTGTGAGGAACTTGACCTCAGATTCACTGGCATTGTTGGCGAACTTGAAGCATTAGGCAAGATTTATACCCAAAAGGAGAAGAACCTAAAAATTTTCAGATCTCTCCCTGCCCGATGGGACATTAAGACCACAGCTATGCGTGTGTCGTGCAATCTTAGTGAAATATCTACTTTTGATCTCTTTTCTGACCTCAAAACATTTGAGTATGATATAGACAGGGGAGAGAAAGCTGAAGAATCTCCCGCAAGGACTACAGCATTAGCTGCTGTATCCAACCGAAGACACAGCATGTCCAGCTCATCAAAGCCCATTCTAAAGAATGCCGACAGCGACGACAACATCCTGTCACAAGATGAAATGGCACTCCTCATGCATAAGTTCAAGAAGTTCATCAAGCAGTCGGGAAAGACTCCATACAAGCCCAAGCCTGTTCACAAGGTAAGTACCGAAACTTCCTCTGGTGACGCTAACCTGTGTTATAATTACAGGAAACCAGGACATTATGTAAATAAATGTCCTCATCCTAAAGTCTAAAGGTTGCCGGAAGCCGAGCAACAAGAAAAGGATGAAAGAAGACGTGCTTGGAAAAACAAGCTCAAGCACGCACCATCAAAGTCCGAAGAATGTCTTCAGGTAGTCACTAACAGTGACTTATCTGATGATGAATTCGAAGATAAACCCTATATGTGCTTTATGGCTAAGACATTCCGGAAGATGAAGATAGCGATGATGAGGTAAGCTCAACCTCAGCTATTCCTACCAATGCATCTCATACTTTTGCAAACATGATGAATGAGTTTAAGAACATTCAAAAGGCCCATGAGACATTGAAAAATGAAAATATGCAGCTCCAACTTTCTAATCTAGAGCTAAAAGAAGAAAACGACTTACTGAAAGTAAACTATGAAAATATGTCTGTTGATTGTGAAAACAGCAAAGTCGATCATGAAAAACTCATGGAGAGCAATCATCAACTTGCTCATGAACTAAGTGAGGCTAAATCTCATAGTTAAAGAAAGACAAATGATTTTGTTCTGCTTCAAGCCAAAGTAAAAACTCTCAAAAAACGAGAAGGAGAACTTGAGACCATTCTGAAATCTTTCGAGAAATCATCTAAAAGAATGGAAGAAATTCTAAGCATTGGGCAACATGCTCATGATAAAAGTGGCTTAGGATACAGCTCATTTTCCAATAAAGGGGAAACTAGTACTGTGTTCATGAGGAGTGTGGAACCTATTCCTGTATCGGAAGAAAATCCAAGTCCTGTGAAGGAACCTGTTGCACCACGAACAGCAAAAGTTGCCATTCCGCCACCATAGTCATATTCCAAACAGCGGAATACTCAGTCATTCAGACATGTAAGACGTACCCAACAGCATGCTCCCCGAGCATATCAACAGCGCCAACAGCATGCTCCCCGAGCATATCAACAGCGCCATCAGCCATTCAGAAAGAAGGCTGTATCCAAATATAAAAGGCCCGCACGGCAGTACTTTCAGTACAGCACACCTAGGTATTGGATACAGGAGCCTCGTTATCCCTTGAGAAAGCAAGTATCCTCACAGTATCAACAACAACTTTGGGAATCCAACTGGAGACCCATAAGGCAAGTTGTAAGGCCGAAGAAAATAGCTCCACCTCCAAGACAGCATTCGTACTGGATTAATAATAATAACCCTGAATTTTACATGCATAATAATTACCATAGTTATAGTGACTACGTACATGCCCCACGTAGACATCGCAACTACGGACCTAAACCATCCTACAGTAAACCTATTGCTGTCAGGAAAATCTGGGTACCTAAAGGCACTAACATCCATGGACCCAACAATCAAAGGGGACCTAAATATACTTAACATGTTTGCATACAGGATATTTTAGAGAAGGACATCTAGTACTTCGATAGCGGATGTTCTCAGCACATGACATGAGACAAAAGCAAGTTGTCAGATTACGTAGAAGGTCGTGGTCCAAAAGTGCGAACCCTACTTGTAGGAAAGTTCAAAGTCCCGATGTAGCTTATGTTGAAGGCTTACAGTACAATCTACTTAGTATTAGCCAGTTCTGTGACAAACAGTTCTCAGAGAAGTTCTATATAGATCACTGTAGAGTCAAGAACATCCTGACCAAAGAAGTTATGCTCACAGGAAGCAGATCAGGTAACATGTATATTGCTGACTGGATGCCTACGAACTCTACAATTCCGTGTTTTGTTGCCAAAGGCACCTCAGATCTAGGCTGGCTATGCCACAAAGAGGATGTCTCACGTCAACTTCAAGACAATCAACAAGCTCTCGAGACAGGGAATGGTAAGAGGATTGCCAAATGTATCATTCCAAAAAGACAGCGTATATGGACCCTTTCAGAAAGGTAAGCAAATCAAGACCACCCTGAAGAGCAAATCCTACCCTTCCACTCACAGAGTTTTGGAAATGCTACACATGGATCTATACGGTCCTGTAGACTCGGTAAGTTTGGGAGGTAAGAAATACTGTCTCGTTATTTGTTGATGACTTTTACAGGTATGCTTGGACAATATTCCTAAGCAAGAAGAAGGAAACAACATCAAAGCTGCCCGAGCACCTGAGAAAGCTTCAAAATGAGAAAGGGTTGAGTATCGTGTCCATTCGTTCCGACAGAGGTATGGAATTCACCAACCGCTTTATAGAGCATTACTGTTCGGAAAATGGGATACAACACGAATACTCAGCTGCCCGCACACCTCAACAAAACAGTGTTGCTGAGCAAAAGAACAGGACACTGAAGTAAGCAACAAGGACAATGATTGCCGCAAGCAAGTTGCCGCAGCGTTTCTAGGGAGAAGCCACCAATACAGCGTGCTATACACAAAACCGCTGTATCATCAACAAACACCACAACAAAACAGCTTACGAGTAAATTTGAAATGAGTATGATGGGAAAACTTAGTTATTTCCTAGGATTGTAGGTAAAGCAGTTGCCTACAGGGATATTCATCAACCAGGAAAAATACAGCAAGGAGCTTCTCAACAAGTTTGGAATGAATACTTCCAAATCATCATCAACCCCCATGAGCACTTCCGTGCAAATTAGTGCTGATGAAGCTGGAAAGTCGCTTGATCAATCACTCTACAGGAAGCTTATTAGCTCACTCCTGTACCTAACGGCTAGCAAGCCCGATATCCAGTTTGTTGTAGGAGTGTGTGCACGATATCAAGTAGCACCTAAAGAATCACACTTCACAACAGCCAAATGAATCCTGAAGTACGTCAAAGGAACAGTCGATGTAGGACTGTGGTATCCTAAAGAGGACGGATTCGATTTAGTTGGCTACAGTGACTCGGATCTCGGAGGTTGCAAGCTACATAGGAAGAGTACAAGCGGAACTTGTCACTTTCTTGGACCTAGAATTGTGTCTTGGTTTAGCAAGAAACAATTGGCAAACTCGCATTCAACAGCTGAATCAGAATACTATGCCGCTAGTAGTTGTTGTATGCAGGTCCTCTTGATGCAACAACAGCTGTCAGACTATGGAATTGAAACCAAAGAAACGCCGATAATGTGCGATAGCACGAGTGCAATTGCAATAACGCACAATGTAACACCCCCAAAACCGACCGGGAATATTACAGCGCCGTGGGCCCCATATTGGAACCCACAAGGCTAAAATCATTTTCGCAAACGTTTAAAAATGCAAAAAGGCCAATGACGGTAATGTTTTAAATACTCAAATATTTTTAAAAACGTTGTTCATAATTACCGACAGAAAATACCGTTTGAAAGTACAAGGCAAAGACGCCAAAAACGGCATTTAGAAAGTAAACACGAGTTGGAAAAATACTGAAAGCCATTATAAAATTACACACGCAGCGAATAGAAACATAATTAAATACATTTGCAGCGGAATTAGAAAAACCAGAAAAGAATACACAATCCGAACAATCACGCCATACCCAGTATCACCGGAAAGCTCATCCCTTCACGATCGCTACTATCTCGAACTCCGAGTACCTAAAAGATAAAGCCCACGACGGGGTCAGCCATAATACTCAACAATGATAACGATCACATCACAAAAACAATATATATCAATGTAATTTACAATGTAAGAATATTCCCAAATATAATCTCACCGTAGTAACCTTACCAATCCATAACAATCCATATCCGATCAATTCTTACCATAATCCACGTCCCACATCCTTAAGTAATGAACGAATTCAAAAGTAATCACCTGTACTGTATCCGAAACGATACCAAGATTTCCAATGTAAACATATCTCGAGTATAGAATAATCTGGCCAAGTTCAATTCTGCTGGCTGGGTCGCACAATTAGATCCCGATACTGATAGAAACCGATATCACACGATACATCTGCAAATCAACTGTGTAACACCCCCAAATCCTATTGGGTTATCACAGTGCCGTGGACCCCACGCCAGGAGATCCACCAGGCGAACATGACTAAAATACATTAAATTAAATAACAAGGGAAAATCATAGTCCCTACCATGATATCCGACACAATATTCCGATAAGGAATTTCAGCGACAACGATGGGCCTACATGGCCAAGAGTAAAAATACAACATCCACGAGCATCTGCTCGGGTAATACTAAATGACAATGACTGACAAACTGGAGAACACTCCAACCGACTGACCAACATGAACAACTCGGACTAGTATCGCTCGAATGCCTCGTCGCCATCATCATGCCCCTGTGTCTCAACTCTCTCCTCGCAAGCACCTAAAACATGAAAAACATGTTCCGCCCCACGAGTCGATCATCCAGATAATGAACATCAAATACATGTATGACATGATATGCATCCAAAGGCAGAATGAAACGGTACAATTATGATAATAATACGAGATGCTCACAAATCAAAGTAAGAATCGAGCATTCGTGAAATACTATGCCCACGGCATACTATTAATACATGTTCGATGATTAGAACATAAGTGCCCAACGGCGAATTATAATCACAGAATACCACAATGAATTACACGGCATGAACCACACGGGCCGAATTAAATATGAATCATAATGTCCGAAGGCTCCAATGAAAAATACCAAAACATTACGAAAGGCCTGAAAGTCATTCAGCGGAAGTTAACAAATATCACAAACACCTGAAGTCAAAACAGCCCGAAGCTGTATCAATGAGGGCCGAAGCCACGGCACGAAGCCGTATCACAATAAGGGTCGAAGCCACGGCATCCAGCCGTATCACAATAAGGGCCGAAGCCACGGCATGAAGCCGTATCACAATTAGGGCCGAAGCCACGGCATGAAGCCGTATCACAATTAGTGATAGTGTGCTGCCTTGAGTCGGCCAACACGATAAGAATGATGCAGCGGATGATTCCATGAATGATTAAGCACTTCGATTGGCTTAGAATGGCCAATCGTTACGAATGATACGATGAATGATTAAAATACCTCGATTGCCTTAGAACGGTCAATCGATAACAATGAGATGGTGAATAATTGAACATTTTGATTTGCCTGAGAACGGCCAATCGATGACAATGATACGAAGGATGCCTCGGCACCTTTAATCGGTTACCGACGGCGAAGGTGAGAAATGAATAAGCTAATGCCTTTAATCGGCCTGTACAGTTTTAATGACAATCCAAACAGGAATAACAATGATCTCAACGATGTCTTTAATTGACATCTATATTAACAACAATCGATACATCGATACCGCGAACCGGCTATCGACAATAACATTAATAATGAGTATTACAATGCCTTGAATCGGCCGTTAACGAACAACTATAAACACTTGGCAAAATTGCCGGAAGGTATCGTATCGAACGATCTCTTGATATCAATGAATTCATGAAGAGACTAAGTCTCGGAATGATACAACACATCCATACACATACATGATGACATTAGCTCATTGACTAGTACAAGTATAAAACTTGCCTCAAACCGAAGGCGAGAAGGTACTTCCACGATCAACGTCCTTAATGAAATTACCGGCCGCTCGAACAACCTTAATTCAATACAATTACCAACAATCCGATCAATACACGAATTAAACACGAATATAACAAACTCAAAACGTCGATACGATTAAACTAAGTTCATTGGGGCATTATATCGAATACGTTGTGGCCAACTTCGATTGATTACAATCAAATCTCAATAAGCCACTATTAATTCCCCCAAGAAGTGTTTCAAACCAACAAAACATCTCCAATATGATCAATAATCCATTATGAATATCCAAAATCGTGATTATAACAACAATTAGTCGAAAATCCCCAATTCCAACTCGATTTTCAAGGTGTTCTTGAATAATTCCTCAATAATCCAATGAATCCTTATACAAACTCATAATCATATACATATCCCTTCATATATCATGATTATAACGTCCAAACATCGTATCTCAACACAAAAATCGAAATCCAAGGTGTTGAAGAATATTACCTTTGAAGATCCAAGTACTTTAATCCGAAGAACACGCGTTAGATTGATTATCCGGGCTTCACGATCGAAAGGAGATGAATAAAATCAAACACCCAAATGATTTGTGAAGGAAAAACCCTCCCTCAAGCTTTCTCTCTCGGTTGAAGGTGAAGAAAAGGGAGAGAAATGGGCTGAAATCTTTGAAAAAGCGAATTTAAAGGAGTTGATTGCCTGCCAGGACACGGCCGTGCCGATCGGCACGGTCGTGTCGCATGGTGGCCGAGGGGACTCGGCCGTGTCTGCTTGACACGGTCGCGGCGCGAGGGCCTTTCTATAGTGACCCGTCAAGCGGCGGCTTCGGCATGACTCGGCCGTGTCACGGAACACGGTCGGGCGTGTCAGCGATCGGTTACAGCTTATCCGGAAGAGTTCGACTCGGCCGTGCCCGGCACGGTCAGTCTGAGGCGAGACTTCGGCATTTTCGGGACGAGTGCAGCACGGGCCGTGTCGGACGACACGGCCGAGTTCGTTTAGCGTGATCGGCGATAGCGAAAAAATAAGCGGTTGAGCTAAAGCGACCATAACTCTCTCGTCAGGACTCGATTGACTCACCGTTTGAACCATTGGAAATCTAACTCGATGCTCTATAATATTGAAAAGATTTAGAATTTTTGGAGTTACCAAAAATTAATGGTGATCTAACAAAGTCGAACTCATATGAGGAAAGTTGAAACAATGAACAATAACGATACACAACTCGAAGTTTTTCCGAACGGTGAACACGGTGAATGAACATGATTGATGAATGATTATAATCGAGTGAAAAAAAATTCTGAGTGATAGTTACTGAGTGAAAATAAATGAATTCTCAACCGGGTATTACATACTCCCCCCCTTAAAAGAGTTTCGTCCTCGAAACTAAGGGTAAACGACTCTGGATATGAACTATCCATCTTGATCTGAAAACAATAATGCACATCTAGTCCTTGGGACCAAATCAACCGCAAGACCAAGTCCCCAAGACTTGACATCTCGAAACACAGTGAACGATTTCCTAAATTAACATGAAATCTTGAGCACAACGCCGAAAGGATGAACTCCCAACAAATGACCCAAATCTCAAGATTCTCGAATATGATCATAATAAGATAGATTAACAATAAATAATCCACAGTCACGATACATTATTACGGATAGATTTACACAGTCATCCAAAAAAACAAGGTTACATCTCAAATGTACCCAACATCGATATCCTTTATCTCAACGATTTAAGGTATATCCGAAGATCAACTCGCCGTGCATATGATCTCGGAAGGTCACGAGAATGAAAGTGACTAAAATGAATGATGAATGATAATTGACTATAAATCCGACCGGGATTAAGAATGGCTCACCAAGGTGATTTTATTACTTCATGATTTATAGTTCTAGTGAAATTATTTTAACTGTTGTTCCTACTGCATTCAATTATTAATTTCATTATGACAAGTCTCAACATGTTTGATATATTATGAATGACTTATTTGAATGAATGAGCGACAACGAAATGAATGATTTTACTATTAACGAACAAGTATTAACTTGTTCAAACCGGTGTTGAATGTCCTTACCTCGGCCCTCGAGGCTGATAGGGTCCCTTGGATGATGCACGGGCTGGAGTAACGAAGTCTCTCGAGGCCCTTGAGCTCTCTTGAGATTTCTTGGCGCTAGAACCCTGCAGTATTTTGCCGGTGTCCTTGCCTCCCACACGAGAAAACAAACAATAGCCGGCACCGTACACCGGGTACTAACGTGACTCTTGAATCACGATTAAAGCAAACAACGGTCGAACTCGTCGCACGAGAGGAAGATCTTGTCCCGGCCACGAAGACAACTAGAAAGCGACCCCTTGGACGTCGGAGCCCGATGTCCCTGCGAGCCAAACCGGCATTCTAGTCCTCTCACAGAAGAACGAAGGATGCTTCTGAGTAAGCTCCTTGATCAAAAGCTCTGCTCCAAGAGCCTTCCCGATGAACTCACTAAGTGAATTACAATTGTGATTGAACAACTGCATCCTCAACTGCGGATTTAGCCTCTTGCTAAAATACTTAATTTTATCCGCCTCAGTACGGATAATTGACGTAGCAAGCTGAAGTAGTCCCTGAAACTTCTCAGCAATGACAATAACACCCTCGTCCTCGTCGGGTTCGGGGTTCAAAACCTCTGACAACTTGGCTTCACGAAGTGGAGCCGGATAATACCTCTCTAACATGAGAGTCTTGAACTCGCTCCAAATACAATCACGATCGATGGGTTTCACAGAAAGCCACCACGAATAAGCGCCCTTACTCAAGTAATAAGCCGCTACTGCCACTTTACTCTATTAGGACCTTTGAACCATGTCGAAGAGTTTATCAAAATGCTCGAGCCAATGAACAATATCAGCTGGTTCCGACGAACCCTCAAAAGTAGGCGGCATCTGACGAGAGATATCGCCAACAATCGGATTCACTCCTCCAGTCTGTCCATGAGATGGAACCTGGCATTCCTGCTGCGGTGGACCACGAACCATCGAGGTCTGCATGGTCTCCACTATCCGCGTCATCTGAGTCATCTGGGCCATCATCCCCTGCATAAATATGAATGGGTCAACCCGAACACCTTCCGAGTGAGCTGCTTCTCGGGTACGACTCCCTGACGGTGAATGGTTATCTGACAGTGAATGAGTAGCCTCGCTATTTGATGAATTAATGATATCCCTCGCGTTTGTGTGGGCATGCACACGAGATCCCGGGTTCCGGCCCGCACCGCGGCCTCTACCCCTGCGTCCTCTGACAGCTCTATCCATACTGAAGTAGGAAAGTCACATGATGATTATAGATTCCGCATGAATATCGCATTATGATTACGTTACAGAGTGACAATAATGAGCATACACGCTCTCGCACAATGAATGCATTAATGATTTAATGAAATGATCGTCGACATTATGTCAGAGTATGATAAGATCGTATGAAACATCAAATGAGGTAACATGATTGCCTGATGAAATTCCTGAAATGATTACCTTGAACAAGTTAACAAGGTTAAAAATTCGATCCTCAAGATCAACAACTGAACCGTGAGATGGGCTGAATGATTAATGAATTAACTGAACAATGAGATCGGTGAGTGATGGATGAATTAAGCGAGCGATGAGATTGGTGAGTGATTAATGAATTATACGAGTGATGATATTGGTGAGTGATGAATGAATTAAGCGAGTGATGGATGAATTATCGAGTGATGATATTGGTGAGTGAGGAATGAATTAAGCGAGTGATGGATGAATTATCGAGTGATGATGTTGGTGAGTGAGGAATGAATTAAGCGAGTGATGGATGAATTATACGAGTGATGATATTGGTGAGTGATGAATGAATTAACCGAGTGATGAGATCAAAATGATGATTGAGAATTATTAGCGATAAATGAGTTGATCCTTAATGCTTACACAAGTCACACGTGCTCCAAAACAATTAGTCATGAATCAATCATAACACTAATATCACATATAGGTTTCAGCAAAGCATGAACAATTAATGACATGATGAATGTATGAACACAAAGAGGATCGAGTCCTTACACAGGTCATACGAAGCTTCGAGGTCTCGCGATACTAGTCTTCACTGACGACGACTCGATGAACGAATGACTCGTGCAGTCGCACTAATATTACGACTCACAAAACCTGACTGACTAGATTGTCATAACCTGACAATCCCACTACTACCGCGTCGGTAGGACCACATAACTCACATCTCAGGGTATTTCACAACCCAAAGCTCTGATACCATTTATGTAACACCCCCAAATCCTATTGGGTTATCACAGTGTCGTGGACCCCACGCCAGGAGATCCACCAGGCGAACATGACTAAAACACATTAAATTAAATAACAAGGGAAAATCATAGTCCCTACCATGATATCCGACACAATATTCCGATAAGGAATTTCAGCGACAACGATGGGCCTACATGGCCAAGAGTAAAAATACAACATCCACGAGCATCTGCTCGGGTAATACTAAATGACAATGACTGACAAACTGGAGAACACTCCAACCGACTGACCAACATGAACAACTCGGACTAGTATCACTTGAATGCCTCGTCGCCATCATCATGCCCCTGTGTCTCAACTCTCTCCTCGCAAGCACCTAAAACATGAAAAACATGTTCCGCCCCCACGGGGTCAGTCATCCAGATAATGAACATCAAATACATGTATGACATGATATGCATCCAAAGGCAGAATGAAACGGTACAATTATGATAATAATACGAGATGCTCACAAATCAAAGTAAGAATCGAGCATTCGTGAAATACTATGCCCGCGGCATACTATTAATACATTCGGTGATTAGAACATAAGTGCCCAACGGCGAATTATAATCACGAATACCACAATGAATTACACGGCATGAACCACACGGAATCGAATTAAATATGAATCATAATGTCCGAAGGCTCCAATGAAAAATACCAAAACATTACGAAAGGCACGAAAGTCGTTCGTGAAGTTAACAAATATCACAAACACCTGAAGTCAAAACAGCCCGAAGCTGTATCAATGAGGGCCGAAGCCACGGCACGAAGCCGTATCACAATAAGGGTCGAAGCCACGGCATCCAGCCGTATCACAATAAGGGCCGAAGCCACGGCATGAAGTCGTATCACAATTAGGGCCGAAGCCACGGCATGAAGCCGTATCACAATTAGTGATAGTGTGCTGCCTTGAGTCGGCCAACACGATAAGAATGATGCAGCGGATGATTCCATGAATGATTAAGCACTTCGATTGGCTTAGAATGGCCAATCGTTACGAATGATACGATGAATGATTAAAATACCTCGATTGCCTTAGAACGGTCAATCGATAACAATGAGATGGTGAATAATTGAACATTTCGATTTGCCTGAGAACGGCCAATCGATGACAATGATACGAAGGATGCCTCGGCACCTTTAATCGGTTACCGACGGCGAAGGTGAGAAATGAATAAGCCAATGCCTTTAATCGGCCTGTACAGTTTTAATGACAATCCAAACAGGAATAACAATGATCTCAACGATGTCTTTAATTGACATCTATATTAACAACAATCGATACATCGATACCGCGAATCGGCTATCGACAATAACATTAATAATGAGTATTACAATGCCTTGAATCGGCCGTTAACGAACAACTATAAACACTTGGCAAAATTGCCGGAAGGTATCGTATCGAACGATCTCTTGATATCAATGAATTCATGAAGAGACTAAGTCTCGGAATGATACAACACATCCATACACATACATGATGACATTAGCTCATTGACTAGTACAAGTATAAAACTTGCCTCAAACCGAAGGCGAGAAGGTACTTCCACGATCAACGTCCTTAATGAAATTACCGGCCGCTCGAACAACCTTAATTCAATACAATTACCAACAATCCGATCAATACACGAATTAAACACGAATATAACAAACTCAAAATGTCGATACGATTAAACTAAGGTCATTGGGGCATTATATCGAATACGTTGTGGCCAAACTCCGGTTGTTTACAATCAAATCTCAATAAGCCACTATTAACTCCCCCAAGAAGTGTTTCAAACCAACAAAACATCTCCAATATGATCAATAATCCATTATGAATATCCAAAATCGTGATTATAACAACAATTAGTCGAAAATCCCCAATTCCAACTCGATTTTCAAGGTGTTCTTGAATAATTCCTCAATAATCCAATGAATCCTTATACAAACTCATAATCATATACATATCCCTTCATATATCATGATTATAACGTCCAAAACATCGTATCTCAACACAAAAATCGAAATCCAAGGTGTTGAAGAATATTACCTTTGAAGATCCAAGTACTTTAATCCGAAGAACACGCGTTAGATTGATTATCCGGGCTTCACGATCGAAAGGAGATGAAGAAAATCAAACACCCAAATGATTTGTGAAGGAAAAACCCTCCCTCAAGCTTTCTCTCTCGGTTGAAGGTGAAGAAAAGGGAGAGAAATGGGCTGAAATGCTGAAAAAACGAATTTCAAGGAGTTGACTGCCCTGCCGGACACGGCCCGTGCCGATCGGCACGGTCGTGTCGCACAGCTAGCCGATAGGGACTCGACCGTGTCCTTCTTGACACGGTCGCGGCGCGGAGGGCCTTCCGATAGTGACCCGTCCGACAGCGAGTCGGCATGACTCGACCGTGTCCTGGAACACGGTCGGGCGTGTCGGCAGTCGGTTCTGGCTTATCCGGAAGAGTTCGACTCGGCCGTGCCAGACGACACGGTCGGGTCCTGAGGCAGAGACTTCGGGATTTCCGGACGAGTACGGAATGGTCCGTGTCGGACGACACGGCCGAGTTCGTTCGGCAGTGATCGGCCAATAACTGAAAAAATGAGCGGTTGAGCTAAAACGACCATAACTCTCTCGTCCGGACTCCGATTGACTCACCGTTTGAACCATTGGAAAGCTAACTTGATGCTCTATAATATTGCAAAGATTTAGAATTTTTGGAGTTACCAAAAATTAATGGTGATCTGACAAAGTCGAACTCATATGAGGAAAGTTGAAACAATGAACAATAACGATACACAACTCGAAGTTTTTCCGAACGGTGAACACGGTGAATGAACATGATTGATGAATGATTATAATCGAGTGAAAAAAAAATTCTGAGTGATAGTTACTGAGTGAAAATAAATGAATTCTCAACCGGGTATTACATGTCCCGAAACAATGGCAAGTCCCAGATATCAATACAAAGCATGAATGCTCACACAATCAATAATGATAAACAATCGATGCATCACAACGGAAATATCAATGACATGATATTTCCACACAAGATCGACAAAGGATCAACCACGGATGAGAATACCATGATCTGGTAACTCCAACAAGACCACCGAAGAATCAATAACCGAGAATACCGATGACACGGTAAGGATCAACGAAGAATCAATAACCAAGAATACCGACAACACGGTAAGGATCAACGAAGAATCAATGACCGAGAATACCGATGATACGGTAAACTCCAACAAGACCAATAAGAGTCGACAACTAGAAATACCAACGATACGACAAACTCCAATAAGATCAATAAAGGGTCAACAACCGAGAATACTGACGACACAGTAAACTCTAGCAAGATCAATAAGGACCAACAATCGGGAATACCAACGATATGGTAAAGTCCAACAAGAGCAATAAGGAATCGATAACCGAGAATATCGACGACACGGTAAACTCCAATAACATCAATCAAGGACTAATAACCAAGAATACCAACGGTGGGACAACTCCCAAACGGAATCAATAAGGATCAATAACGAACGAGATTACCAATGACAGGGTGAAATCCAAACGATATTTATAAAGGATCGATATCAATGAGTTGATCATCGATATGGTAACTCCGAACGAGATTAGTAAAGGTTCACGGCGACAGATACACGAGAGAATAAAATCGTCAACCATATATAAATCATATATACGGGATTTCAAAGACAATCCGAATAACGAACAGATCCAATTATACATGGACTGTGAATGACCAATCAATAAGACTCAATATGGACGTCACGATACGCTCGATCCGGACATGTGTCCGTGTACAAGCCAACCACGGGTATTTATCAATACATGTCTAGTCTCGTACCTAATGAGCTTCACGAAGTACGTCTCGTGTGCACGGTTCAATATGAGGTCGAAACCAACACATGCTACACGTTCCAGTCCCGAAAATCCTACACATGAATGATCAGAACGTATCTGACTCCAGATATGCCACAATACAACATGACAACCAATCTCGAAGAAACGCATATCCAACAAGGATCAAAATATTTTCCAAGAGGGCAACAATAAATCGATCATGAAAGACCGACACGACCACAATGTCGTATTCCGTCAGACAACAGTTACAGCATGCTCAACAATGCATATAATAATAGCACATAAACTCCCAAGGCAGCAGCCAAGGGTCACGGAAGCATCTACTCAGGAATATTCCGGACAATATCACATAAACTCCCAAGGTAGCAGCCGAGGGTCACGGAAGCATCGACTCATGAATACTCCGGACATAGGTGCCATTTAGGTCTTATCCACTAACACATTTCTATTCGGGTACCATACAGGTTTTATCCCCAACACATCGGCCCCACAGATTACGACTCAAAGAAAGAGCATGTCACAAAACGTAACAGACAATGGTGCACATTCACCGCATGAAATATCAACACACACATGCAATAATGCAACATGATGATTATCATAATCTAACAATATTAATTTACCTCAAGATGGATACACTAACCTTTCCATGACCAACCGCCCAGTACGAGTACACGGTTTATCCAAAAAATCCAAAATGAAGTACAGTCCATAACTAATATCCAACCACCATCTCGAGTTCAATATCGACACGATAACTAACCTTGATATCCAACTTCTCATGCAATAGACCAAATTTAATTCACATCTCCGTTTCCCCTAGTCGTCTTAAAATCATATACATTATGATTTATCTTAGTCCAAAAATAATATACATACCACCATTCCGACGATTCATGTATTCCATAATACCATTGCTATATGAATCATAAATGAAATGAAAACGAAATCATTTATTAACATTATGAACTGAGCAAGCATAACTTGCCTCGATACTGATACGATGAAGTTGTTACTTGTCCCGTCGTCTTCATCTACAAGCTCCGCATCCCCGACTCTCCGCAGCACAGCAGTTAATATCAACGATCACCTAACGCAACTTAATACAATAATCAATCAACGATACGTTCGATAACAATCAACAACCGGTATAATCAACCAATCAAACTCAATGGTATCTCGATCATACGAAATCAAACCATATCAACTCTTACCAATACGAATACAAGCCGAATTTCGATAATCAATAGTTCTATCAACGTCTACAACATTCTTGGTTCCGACTTCAATCTTAAATTCGGATTAACACAGCTTATTCTTGCAAATTTATAGGAATACAATTACCGGCTATCATCATGAATAACCATATACCAAAATTAACTGTAATCCTTCCAATTTACGGACATATATCAGAATTCTTCAAAAACATGAATTAGTCCGTAATCATGTTTGAAGCCAACAAAACGACGTAATTCGATGTGTTCTAACATCTAATCATCATCTAATCCATAATCAAAGGCATGTATCATTTTGTTCTTCAATATACGATTCGTATAATCTCAAAATCATAACATCAATACCATAATCATCACTATACGGAGAAGAACATCAACACTAACATCAAAATCTGAATTCAAGGAGTAGAGTTCATCAACATACCTTTTGAAGAAGAACCATAAGGATCAAACACTTCAAGAATCATTAACATCTTCATATCTAAGCCTCAAATTCATGCTCTCAAGCTCCTAACCAAGTTAAAAGTGTCTAGAATACACTTAGAAGTGAAGAAGGACGAGCTGGGGTGGGAGAAATGAGTTTTCTTTCGTGAACAAATGAAAGGCCAGCTCTTATTATATAAACTGCGCATCTCGTTACGTACGTTAAGTCCCAACCTTAACGTACGTAAGGCCTTTAACGTACGCTATATGTCCTGTATAGCGTATGTAATCGTCATCCAGGGTTAACTGTACTATTTTGTACCTTGCGTTACGTACGTAATACCATCACCATAGCGTACGTAATGTAGCAGTTGACTTGCTACAGTATCAACCCATATTACGTACGTAATATGCCATGCATAGCGTACGTAATGCCGAGGTTGACTCGCCTGTCCACATCCTACGCTGAAAGTAGCCGACACCGGGTCCCACCTGCCGACCACGGCTCGATCCTGTCTGAATCCCTTCTTAACGTACGTAACGTTAATCCTGCTTACTTACGTACGTAAGACTCCTTACATAGCGTACGTAATGGCTTTCATACCTAGCCATTTCTGCCCTTGTCTGACGTCTCAATAAACCGAACACATACACGTGACATACCGAATACATGTACTTGTTCCGATAACATTTCCATACGATACATCTGATGCACGATATCCTCAATTACAACTGTCGACCAAGTACGGCAATCATACAAATACTCATACGGTATATCCGACATCGAAAACACACAAAGCATGTAATATCCTAGAATCAAAATAACCTCGATAGACATACTGGCACGACTGTCACAGTTTCCAAAATTATCCACTCATATCGTGTCGGTCCCACTCTGTACAGTACAACCCAGATAAAATAATACGAAAAATTCATAGTGAAATTCTAGGATATTACATATATACCCACTTAAATAAGTTTCGTCCTCGAAACTCAACACCTGTCATAATCAGTATCTCAATCCCGAAATATCTCAAAATCACGACACCATACTCAAATAATCATCCTCAAAACTGAAATAACTGAAAGAACATGCTTACAGGTCCGTGAAGTCGGTGATCTTCCGTGATACCAGCATACGACTCCCATACAAAATCTCAACACACTAACAACACACCGGCATCGCAAATACAGCAATTTGAAAATATTTCAAAAATTTTGAAACCTCCAAAATCGGTTTGACTCAAAAGTCAGAAAATCATTTTCAAAAGTCACGCTACTACCTCACCGGTAGAGCCACATAACACACACGCCCGAGTTTTACGAAACCCAAGCTCCGATACCATCTTCTGTAACACCCCCAAAACCGATCGGGAATATTACAGCACCGTGGGGCCCATATTGGAACCCACAAGGCTAAAATCATTTTCGCAAACGTTTAAAAATGCAAAAAGGCCAATGACGGTAATGTTTTAAATACTCAAATATTTTTAAAAACGTTGTTCATAATTACCGACAGAAAATACCGTTTGAAAGTACAAGGCAAAGACGCCAAAAAGAGCATTTAGAAAGTAAACACGAGTTGGAAAAATACTGAAAGCCATTATAAAATTACACACGCAGCGTATAGAAACATAATTAAATACATTTGCAGCGGAATTAGGAAAACCAGAAAAGAATACACAATCCGAACAATCATGCCATAGCCAGTATCACCGGAAAGCTCATCCCTTCACGACCGCTACTAGCTCGAACTCCGAGGACCTAAAAGATAATGCCCACGATGGGATCAGCCATAATACTCAACAATGATAACGATCACATCACAAAAACAATATATATCAATGTAATTTATGTAATACCCGGTTGTCATTCAGTCATTTTCATTCAGTCATTATCATTCAGTAATTGTCACTCAGTAATTTTCACTCATTAATGATCATTTGTCACTCATATTCAATCATTGTGTTCACCGTTCAGAGTAATTGTATCGTGTATCAATCGTCATTCATCATCAATCTAATTGGAGAATCGTGCCGTGTTTATCATCATTGTCATCTTCATTGTGGGCTGTGTGTGAGGAGTAGCGCACGCTATGTACTCTCCTTAGCGCGCGCTAATTGAGTACAGGTAGCGTACGCTACCACTCAGCATTAGCGCACGCTAATGTTGCCCTGGCTGCAGTCCAGAAGGCACTGGACTGCAGGTGAGTTATAAGTAGCGCACGCTACGAATGGTAAGTAGCGCGCGCTAGTGGTTTGTAGTAGCGCACGCTAATATTTGGTGTAGCGCGCGCTAACGTCGGATCAGGTTGGGTCCAGTGGATACTGGACTGCATTGGATTAATTCATAGCGCACGCTATGAGTGGTTTTTAGCGTACGCAATTGATGTTGTAGCGCACGCTAAATATTGATTGTAGCGCACGCTACCGTGATCAGATCAGAGGACAGAAGGTTCTAGACTCCAGAACTGGGCATCAGATAATTCGTTAGCGCACGCTAACATTTTGGGGTTAGCACACGCTAAGTGTATAGCCGTAGTGCACGCTACAAAAAGGTACATAGCGCGCGCTACCGTTTTCGGACAGTGGGTACTGGACTACCCAAAACACCCTTTAGCGCACGCTAAGAATTGGGGCTAGCGCACGCTAAACTGGAATTTCTATAAATTGGACAGTGTAGCCCAGATTTTGTCATTTGTCATTTCTTCTCATTCTCTCATCAGTTCCGGGCGATTTGGAGTGATTTGGAAAGTGTTCTTCGAGGTGTAATCACCAATCATCATATTAAAGTCTTTGAGTTAGATTAATCATCACTTCATCATCTCCAAAACATCAAATCAAAGGTATTAATCTCTTGGATCTAGAATTTCGGATTTTTGAGTTTTTCCTTCCGATTTCTTCGTGTAAGCTTGGATTGTTGTTGGAATATGTTAGATATGGATTATCTACCTTGGATAAATATATTCCTACGAATTTAATGGCTATTTTGGGTTTTTATTTCAAGAACCCTTGGGGTTGACTTCGGTTAATTTGGGGATTTCCGATTGATGTTGTTGTAATCTTGAATTGTGGATTCCTATTGGATTATTGATGCCTTTGATATTATTTTGCTGGTTTGAATCAATCATTTGATAGTTGGTTTGGATAATTTGAGTTTGGTTGTAACCAACTGTAACACCCCAAACTAGGCGGATATTACAGTGCCGTGGACCCCCGACTGGGACCCACCAGGTGAATGAAAACTGATTAATTAAATAATATAATTGTAGTACCGAACCACATTATATTACCAAATACTCTGATGAGGAGCTTAAGTACAATACACCAGGACAATACAGAATACTAGTATATTTTATATGAAGATAAAATACACCACCCTGAATAAATAAACATCTCAAACGGAATTTGCAGCGGAAAATACAAATGACGGAAATGACTGAAATGACTGAAATGACTGAAATAACCGGAAAGACTGGGGCCCCCTACTAGTATCACTGGGACTCCTTGCCGTCAACATGCTCTTCCCGTGCCTTTGCCTTGTCGTGACCTGAAAACAAAATCCCCCAACGGGGTCGATACGTAACAACAATCCTCAAGGGTTGAAAATACACAATCATGATTTATCTGAAGTTATGAATTATCCTTAGTTATGAATTACGCTGAAGAGGAGTATCATAGTACGCCCGTAATGTTCTGTGCAAGTGTACAAGACGAATGACCGGACACACCCGTCCTTGTACCTAATTAGTCTCACGGAGTTAAGCTTTACCGTGTGCACGGTCCAATGTATCGGTAAACCCAATACATGACCATCGTGTGCTCGACTAAAAATTCCACACATCCGCACCCGGCCACGCAATATTAACCCAGAAGGTCATATGAACGAGAATGACCATAATGAATATCAATGAATAATAATTCGACAAGTTCAAGAATGACTCACCGAAAAGGAAATAACAGTGAAGTGATTGATAACTCAATGAAATGATTGGAACCGTCGTTCCTCGTGAGTGAAGTGATTATTCGACAATTACAAATCTCAATACGGTTAATACAATGATGAATGAATTATGATTATGAATGAACAACAACAAAAGGAATGAATATCCTTTTAACCGAGTAAGAATTAACTTACACAACACCGGTGACAATTATCCTTCCACAAACAACGTCCTAATTGAGATATCGGTCACTCAAACAACCTTGAATAATACAATTACCAACCATCCGTTCAATATACGAATCAAACACGAATATAACGAACTCAAAACGTCGATACGATTAAACCAAGTTCATTGGGGCATTATATCGAACACTTTGTGGCTAAACTTCGATTGTTTATAAACAAACCTCAAAATTACCAACATCAAATCCCCAAGAAGTGTTTCAAACCAACAAAACATCTTCCATACGATCAATAATCCATCATGACTATCCAAAATCGTGATTTCAACAACAATTAATCGAAAACCCCCAAATCCAACTCAATATTCAAAGTGTTCTTGAATAATCCTTCAATAATCCAATGAATAATCAAACATATCCATAATCATGTGTATATCACTTCATACAACATGATCTTAACATCCAAAACATCATATCTCAATAAAAAATCGAAATCCAAGAGGTTTGATGAATATTACCTTTGAAGATCCAAGCACTTCGATCCGAAGAACACGCGTTGGATCAATTATTCGGGCTTCACGATCGAAATGAGATGAATAAAATCACACACTCAAGTGATAGATGAAGGAAAATCTCCCTCTCAAGCCTCTCTCTCGTATGGTTGAAGAAAAGGAAAGAAATGAGCTGATCACGCTTAGAAAAACGCAATTATAGAGTTGACTGCCCTGTGTGCCGCGGCCCAACCGAAGTGTGCCGCGGCACAGGGCCAAATCTGCCCCCAGCGGTCGGCAGTGTGCCGCCGCCCAGACAATTTTGCCGCGGCAGTGTGCCGTCGCCCCGTCGGCATGTGCCGCGGCACAAGGTACAGAAGGGTTTGGCCGAAAATGCAACACGAGTGTGCCGCGGCCCGGACGGGTGTGCCGCGGTAGTGACTCGGCAGTGTGCCGCGGCCCTGCCGGCATGTGCCGTGGCACAAGGTACAGAGTGCTCGGCCAAAAACTGGAAAATGTGTGTGCCGCGGCGCACACTCCTTGTGCCGCGGCCCACACCCCCTTGGGTCCCAAAATGATGAAAAATGACCCGGGAAGAGAATAAAAGCAATAGGAATCAATATTTGGGAAACAATAACACGAAATGGAAGTACGGAAACCCCAAAACGGTGGTTCCAATCCATGATTACAAGGGTTCGCCCAACAAAACACAAATTGAACAATGAGGAGATTAAAAATGACATGAACTCCATCGTCAACAACGACTAATGAATCAATTTCCACGATCAAGATAATATTCTTGTCTCGATTCCCGAGTAAGGTTGAAACAATGAACAATATCGATACACAACTCGAAGTTATTCCGAACGGTGAACATGGATGAATGATTATAACGAGTGAAAAAATTACATAGTGACAATTACCGAATGGAATTACTGAATGATAATGACTGAATTACAACAGGGTATTACATACACCCCCCCTTAAAAGAGTTTCGTCCCCGAAACTAAGGGTCAAACAACTCGGGATGACTCTCCCGCATACTATCCTCGTTTTCCCAAGTAGCCTCTTCGACTCCGTGTGTAGACCACTGAATTTTAACCAAAGGAATCGTCTTATTCCTCAACTGTTTGATTCGCCTTTCTAACACTCGTATGGGACGCTCCTCATACGAATGATCATCCGCGATCTCGATTTTGTCAAACTGAAGTATGTGACTTGGGTTGGCAACATACTTCCGTAGCTGAGATACGTGAAACACATTATGAATTCGGCTCAACGCCGGAGGTAAGGCCAAACGATAAGCTAGCTCGCCTACTCGTTCCAAAATCTCAAACGGTCCAATAAATCTTGGACTCAACTTCCCCCGTTTTCCGAAACAAAAAATACCTCGACTCGGGGATACCTTGACCAAAACGTGGTCATCCGTCTCGAACTCTAGTGGTCGACGACGATTGTCTGCATAAGATTTCTGTCGACTCTGAGCGGTCAACAAACGACTCCGGATCAAAGCTACCTTCTCACGGGCGGCTATAAGCATATTGGTCTCGGTGCCGATTGATTCTGATAAGTCGTCCAAACACAAAGGAGATTGACAACGACGATCGTATAAGGCCTCGTAAGGCGCCATCTTAATCGAAGCAAGCCAACTATTATTATACGTGAACTCGATCAATGGTAGTTGGGCTTCCCAATCATCTTTCCAATCGAGGACACATGCCCTCAACATGTCCTCCAAAGTCTGAATAGTCCTCTCTGATTGTCCGTCGGACTGAGGGTGAAAAGATGTGCTGAAATTAAGCTGAGTTCCCATGGCACGATGAACTGATTTCCAAAAATGAGACACAAACCGTCTGTCACGATCGGAAACGATACTTTTAGGAGTACCGTGCAGTCTCACTATCTCTTTGATGAACAGCTGGGCAAGTCTCTCGGGACCCCACGTATCCTTAATCTCAAGGAAATGAACTGATTTAGTTAAGCAGTCCACAATCACCCAGATCGTATTCTTGCCACGATGACTCGTCGGAAAACTCGTGATGAAATCCATAGAAATGTCTTCCCACTTCCATTCTGGAATAGGGAGAGGTTTCAGCATACCCGCCGGTCGCTGATGTTCAATCTTAACTTGTTGACAGGTTAAGCATCTCGAAACAAATTCTGCGACTTCTCGCTTCATATTACTCCACCAGTAATTTTGTTTCAAGTCCTTGTACATCTTGCTAGACCCCGGATGAGCAGAATAAGGGGTAGCATGAGCTTCTCTCAAAATCGAGTTTTTCAACTCGTCATTCGCCGGTACGCATAACCGATTCTTAAAACGCAAAAGTCCATCCTCATGGACCATAAATCCGGGGGCTTTCCCCCGAGTCACATCCTCTCGAATGCGTAACAAAAATGGGTCTGAACCCTGATTCTCCCTGATCGCCTCCTCAAGTGGCGATGAAATTTCCAACGTACAAAGTTGCCCTTGTACTCGCTGAAGCCAGACCTAGATCTCGGGTCTAAGGAATTCCTGCTGAATCTCCTTCTGAACTGTTAAACGAGCAAGCATCTGCTCCTGAACGGACTTACGGCTCAAGGCGTCGGCGACAACGTTCGCCTTGCCCGTGTGGTAAAGGATCTCGATATCGTAATCTTTGATTAGTTCCAACCACCGTCTCTGTCGCATATTTAACTCCTTCTGAGTAAATATATACTTTAAACTCTTATGATCGGTGAATATCTGACAAGTAACGCCATAAAGGTAATGACGCCAGATTTTCAAAGCGAACACCACGGCTGCTAGCTCTAGGTCGTGGGTCGGATAATTAACCTCGTAAGGTTTCAATTGCCGTGATGCATAGGCAATAACCTTCCCATTCTGCATGAGTACACATCCGAGACCCTGTTCGGACGCATCACTATAAACCATGAATCCTTCTGTTCCTTGTGGCAAGGAAAGTACAGGTGCTGACATTAACCGGCTCTTGAGTTCCTCAAAACTCCGTTGACACGCATCGGACCATGTGTATTTCTTAACCTTTCGCAAAAGGTTCGTCAAGGGTTGAGCGATTTTAGAAAATCCTTCCACAAACCGCCGATAATAACCAGCTAATCCGAGAAAGCTTTGGATTTCCTTAACATTCTTCGGAGGTAACCAATCTTGGATAGCCTCCGTCTTCTGAGGATCAACACGCACTCTATATAATGAAATTACATGTCCGAGAAAAGTCACTTCGGACATCCAGAACTCACATTTGGAAAACTTTCCATAAAGTTGCTCTCGTCTTAACACGTCGAGAACCTGATGAAGATGAACCTCGTGTTCCTCTCGGTTACGAGAATAAATCAAAATGTCATCGATGAAGACAACAACAAACTAATCCAAAAAGTCGATGAAAACCCGATTCATTAACTCCATAAATACCGCAGGTGCATTAGTCAATCCAAACGGCATAACCACAAACTCATAATGACCATAGCGTGATCGAAATGTCGTCCTCGCGATATCCGACTCCCGAATCCGCAACTGATGATATCCAGATCTTAAGTCGATCTTGGAAAATACTGAAGCTCCCTGAAGTTGATCTAAGAGATCATCAATACGGGGTAAGGGATACTTATTCTTGATCGTCACCCGGTTTAATTCCCGATAATCAATACACAAGCGGAACGAACCATCCTTCTTCTTGAAAAACAACACTGGTGCTCCCCACGGGGACGCACTCGGACGGATATAACCTTTCTAGAACAACTCCTCAAGTTGGTTCTTTAATTTCTGCATTTCGGTCGGGGCCATCCGGTATGGTGCCTTCGATATCGGGGACGTACCGGGCTCCAACTCAATCGTGAATTCCATATCTCTCTGTGGAGGCAAACCAAGTAACTCGTCTGGAAAAACATCGGCATATTCCCTCACTACCGGAATATCCATCAACATTACTGATGATTTCTCGGTTTTGGTCATATAGCACCAATAACCAACACACCCCTAATTGAGTAATCTCACTGCTTTCATCAAATTAATGACCTTACCAGAACAGCCGGGATTACCTCCCTGAAACACACATTCGATCCCATCGTCTGAAATGATAGTGACCATACGCTTACGGACACTAATGATGGCATCATGATGATCCATCCAATCAATACCCAAGATGACGTCGTCTCTCGGCAAATCTACTACGATTAGGTCCACTGGCCATACACGGCCATGAAGCTGAATCGGACAATTCTAAATCTCATGATTTCCAATAATTCGTCTACCATCAGGTAGACCAATGACATACGGTTCACAACTAGTAGTACTACCCAGACGTAGTCTATTCAAACATGACTCGAAAATGAATGAATGCGATGCACCAGTATCAAAAAGGGTACACACAGGCTGAGATAGAA
The DNA here is from genome assembly GCA_033398695.1 of Orobanche coerulescens. Taxonomy (NCBI): domain Eukaryota; kingdom Viridiplantae; phylum Streptophyta; class Magnoliopsida; order Lamiales; family Orobanchaceae; genus Orobanche; species Orobanche coerulescens. The sequence continues at coordinate 70,485,206 of CM065803.1, forward strand.
TATCGAGTGTACATGAGATCATTCGGGCCTCTGGGTCATCGGTCTTCTTCATCTCATAAATCCGGGGCTTGCTAGTCCCGGCACCGGATGCTCCCGTCTGATGGCTAAAGGCTCCACCTTTATTCGCTCCTGTCGTCTTGAACGACGCAGACTGAGTGGCCTGATTTTGAACAGCTGATTGTTTCGGGGCCTGAGATGACGTCGGAGTAGGTTTGGATTCCCTACGGAAAAAACAGGCCTTATGCCCAGCAATCCCACAGTTATGACACGTGATAGTCTGCCTCGGGCACTTGGTGCTGACGTGACCCGGTTCTCCACAATTGAAACAGGTGATGGTTGAGTTGGCCACTCATGAATGAGATTTCGCGGGTTTAGACGTCATAGGAGGTCGCTCAGAAAAAGCAGAGCCCGCACGAGGTTTATTGAAAGTGGCCTGACTTCCGTCAGACTGATTGCGGTTCTTGGACTTCTTGCTAGCAGATGAAGGTTGCTGCTTAGCAATCTCCTTAGCAGTAAGCTCATAGGTAAGAGCTTTCTCAATGAATTCGGCCAACGTGGTGCAATGATGATTAAGCAACTGTAGTCTCATACGTGGTTTCAGCCTCTTGCTGAAATACTTAATCTTATCCGCCTCGGAATGAATGATAGACGAGGCGAACGGAAGAAGTTCCTGAAATTTATCGGCAATGGCGAGAAATCCTCGTCTACTGAACGGTCGGGAGTGAGTAATTCTAACAGCTTGGCCTCTCTGAGTGGGGCCGGATAATATCTCTCCATCATGAGAGTCTTGAATTGATCCCAAGTACATAATCCGTCAGTGGGCTTCAACAATAACCACCAAGAATGAGCACTCTTACCCAGGTAGTAAGCCACGACTGAAACTTTGTGTCCTTCGGGACACTCTACCATAGCAAATAACTTATCGAAATGTTCGAGCCAATGAACAATATCCGCCGGCTCAGATGAGCCATCAAAAGTAGGTGGCCTTTGGCGAGAGATGTCGCCGATGATACTGCTGACATTCCTCTCTTGCCTCTGAGGTGGCGGCGGAGGAGCCTGTTGATTTTGATTAGCTGAATTATGCATTGTCTCCATTAGTTGTGCCATCTGCGTTATTTGGGCCATCATGCCCTGCATAAAAGCAAGTGGGTCAACCCGAACACCTTCTGACTGAGCTGTGCCCCGGGTACGACTCCCCGATAGTTAATGATCGCGTCCAGGTGAATGAGTAGCAGCGTCGCTGCTCGATGAATTAGCATTATTTCTCACGTTCTCACGTGTATTCACACGAGCTCTCGGGATTCGGCCCGCACCACGGCCTCGTACTCCTCGTCCTCTTCTTGCTCTCTCCATACTGAAGTAGGAAAGTCACATGATGATTATATTCCCCGCATGAATATCACGTTATGATTATGACATGAGATGATGAAAATGAGCATACACGCTCTAACACAGTGATTACATGAATGACTAACTGAGGTGACATGATTATCTGATGAAATTATTGAAATGATTATCTTGAACAAGTTAACAAGATTAATGATATGATCTTCCAGATCAACAACCGAGTAATGAAATGAATTGAGTGATTAATGAGTTAACATGACCGTCCTGGTCAAAATGAAAATGATGATTGAGGATTGTTAACTGATGAATTATGAATGAATGATTATTGCCAGAAATTATACCATGGCATTAGAAATCTTACAGTTCTTTCAGTCTGATTGGCTCGGCATCTGCACAGGTCACACGTGACGCGAAAGTCCAATGATACTAGTCCGATGACGATGATTTCAATTGAGACATGACTCGGAAGGTAGTATTCAAAACCACGCTCTGATACCAACTCTGTAACACCCCAAACTAGGCGGATATTACAGTATCGTGGACCCCCGACTGGGACCCGCCAGGCGAATGAAAACTAATGAATTAAATAATATAATTATATTACCGAACCACATTATATTACCAAATACTCCGATGAGGAGCTTAAGTACAATACACCAGTACAATACAGAATACTAGTATATTTTATATCAAGATAAAATACACCAACCTGAATAAATAAACATCTCAAATGGAATTTGCAGCGGAAAATAGAAATGACGGAAATGACTGAAATGACTGAAATGACTGAAATAACCGGAAAGACTGGGGCCCCCTACTAGTATCACTGGGACTCCTCGCCATCAACATGCTCTTCCCGTGCCTTTGCCTTGTCGTGACCTGAAAACAAAATCCCCCAACGGGGTCAGTTACACAGAACAACAATCCTCAAGGGTTGAAAATATATAATCATGATTTATCTGAAGTTATGAATTATCCTTAGTTATGAATTACGCTGAAGAGGAGTATCATAGTACGCCCGTAATGTTCTGTGCAAGTGTACAAGACGAATGACCGGACACACCCGTCATTGTACCTAATTAGTCTCACGGAGTTAAGCTTTACCGTGTGCACGGTCCAATGTATCGGTAAACCCAATACATGACCATCGTGTGCTCGACTAAAAATTCCACACATCCGCACCCGGCCACGCAATATGAACCCAGAAGGTCATACGAACGAGAATGACCATAATGAATATCAATGAATAATAATTCGACAAGTTCAAGAATGACTCACCGAAAAGAAAATAACAGTGAAGTGATTGATAACTCAATGAAATGATTGGAACCGTCGTTCCTCGTGAGTGAAGTGATTATTCGACAATTACAAATCTCAATACGGTTAATACAATGATGAATGAATTATGATTATGAATGAACAACAACAAAAGGAATGAATATCCTTTTAACCGAGCAAGAATTAACTTACACAACACCGGTGACAATTATCCTTCCACGAACAACGTCCTAATTGAGATATCGGTCGCTCGAACAACCTTGAATAATACAATTACCAACAATCCATTCAATATACGAATCAAACATGAATATAAAGAACTCAAAACGTCGATACGATTAAACCAAGTTCATTGGGGCATTATATCGAACACTTTGTGGCTAAACTTCGATTGTTTATAACCAAACCTCAAAAATACCAACATCAAATCCCCAAGAAGTGTTTCAAACCAACAAACATCTTCCATACGATCAACAATCCATCATGAATATCCAAAATCGTGATTTCAACAACAATTAATCGAAAACTCCCAATCCAACTCAATATTCAAAGTGTTCTTGAATAATCCTTCAATAATCCAATGAATAATCAAACATATCCATAATCATGCGTATATCACTTCATACAACATGATCTTAACATCCAAAACATCATATCTCAATACAAAATCGAAATCCAAGAGGTTTTATGAATATTACCTTTGAAGATCCAAGCACTTCGATCCGAAGAACACGCGTTGGATCAATTATCCGGGCTTCACGATCGAAAGGAGATGAAGAAAATCACACACTCAAGTGATAGATGAAGGAAAATCTCCCTCTCAAGCCTCTATCTCTCGTATGGTTGAAGAAAAGGAAAGAAATGAGCTGATCACACTCAGAAAAATGCAATTATAGAGTTGACTGCCCTGTGTGCCGCGACCCATCCGAAGTGTGCCGCGGCACAGGGCCAAATCTTCCCCCAGTGGTCGGCAGTGTGCCGCGGCAGTGACTCGGCAGTGTGCCGCGGCCCCGTCGGCATGTGCCGCGGCACAAGGTACAGAAGGGTTTGGCCGAAAATACAACACGAGTGTGCCGCGGCGCGGACGGGTGTGCCGCGGCAGTGACTCGGCAGTGTACCGCGGCCCTGCCGGCATGTGCCGCGGCACAAGGTACAGAGTGCTCGGCCAAAAACTGGAAAATGTGTGTGCCGCGGCACACACTCCTTGTGCCGCGGCCCACACCCCCTTGGGTCCCAAAATGATGAAAAATGACCCGGGAAGAGAATAAAAGCAATAGGAATCAATATTTGGGAAACAATAACACGAAATGGAAGTACGGAAACCCCAAAACGGTGGTTCCAAGCCATGATTACAAGGGTTCCCCCAACAAAACACAAATTGAACAATGAGGAGATTAAAAATGACATGAACTCCAACGTCAACAACGACTAATGAATCAATTTCCACGATCAAGATAATACTCTTGTCTCGATTCCCGAGTAAGGTTGAAACAATGAACAATATCGATACACAACTCGAAGTTATTCCGAACGGTGAACACGGATGAATGATTATAATGAGTGAAAAAATTACATAGTGACAATTACTGAATGGAATTACTGAATGATAATGACTGAATTACAACCGGGTATTACACCAACGGGAAGGATTTTTGCTACGTATTCGTTTGAATGCCCCGATGAGTTTAATTATCGTTGTATCGACGTTTGAGTTGGTTATAATCGGGTTTGATACGTGTATTGAACGGATTATTGGTAATTGTGTTATTCAAGGTTGTTCGAGCGACCGACATTTCATTTAGGACGTTGTTCGTAGACGGACATTCTTCATCGGTGTTGTGTAAGTTAATTCTTACTCAGTTAAAAGGATATTCATTCCTTTCGTTGTTGTTCATTCATAATCATGATTCATTCATAAGGTACTAACCGTTTTAAAATTTGTAATTGTCACTTAACTACTTCATTCACGAGGAACGACGGTTCCAATCATTTCATTGAGCTGTCATTCATTTCACCATCATTTTATCTTGGTGAGTCATAATTCATTTTCGATGTCACTTTTGTTATATCGTGGCATTCCGGGTCATACTGGCGTGTCGGTTGGTATGTGTAGGATTTTCATGTCGGGCACATTTAAGTCGTGTGTTGGTTGTTGGCCTCACATTGGACTGTGCACACGAGTCGATTGCTTCGTGAGACTGATTAGGTATAAGACCACACGTGTATTCGATCGATACTCGTTGGTGGCTTGTACACGGACACATTTCCATCCCGGACGTAGTGTGGTGCCATTCCTTTGAGCCGTACTATTAGTTGATTCATATAGCATGTTTGATTGTGTATGTTATCAACAGGATTGTGTGTATTCAACTCTTGAGGATTGTTGTTCTGTGTAACTGACCCCGTTGGGGGATATTGTTTTTCAGGTCATGGCAAGGCAAAAGCAAGGGGAGAGCACATTGACGGGGAGGAGTCTCAGTGATACTAGTAGGGGGCCCCAGTCTTTTCAGTCATTTATGTTTCCTTCATTTTATTCCGCTGCAGACATTCCGTTTGAATACTCATTTTACTCAGTGTTGTATATTTTATCTCCATATAAAATATACATGTATTCTGTAATATCTTGGGTGTGTTGTATGAAACTCCTCATCGGAGTAATTAATGTTGTAATGTGGTTCAGTACTACATTTACCCTGTGTAATTCATTCATTTTCATTCGCCTGGTGGGTCCCAGTAGGGGGTCCACGGCACTGTAATATCCGCCTGGTTTGGGGTGTTACAGAGTTAGTATCAGAGAGTGGTTTTGAATACTACCTTCCGAGTCATGTCTCATTTGAAATCATCGTTCATCAGACTAGTATCATTGGACTTTCGCGTCACGTGTGACCTGTGCAAGAGCCTAGCCCCTCAGACCAAAGAACAGTAAGATTTCCTCATCTATCATTTTCATTTGTGATCAAGTCGATCATGTGAATTCATTAATCACTCAGTTCATTTCACTGTTCAGTTGTTGATCTTGAGGATCATGTCATTAATCTTGTTAACTTGTTCAAGATATTCATTTCAAGAATTTCATCAGATAATCACGTCATTTCAGTTGATCATTCATGTAATCATTGTGTTTGAGCGCGTATGCTCATTTTCATCATCTCATAACGTAATCATAATGTGTTATTCATGCGAGATATATAATTATCATATGACTTTCCACTTCAATATGGAAAGAACTGGCAGAGGACGTGGGGGAAGAGGCCGTGATGCAGGCCGAAACCCGAGAGCTCGTGTGAATACACGTGCGAATGCCAGGAATAATGCTAACTCATCGAGCAGTGACGCTGCCACTCATTCACCTAGGCGTAATCATTCACTATCAGGGAGTCGTACCCGGGACACAGCTCAGTCAGAGGGTGTTCGGGTTGACCCACTCGCTTTTATGCAGGGCATGATGGCCCAAATGACTCAGATGGCACAACTAATGGAGACGGTGCATAACTCCACTACTCAGAATCAACATGCTCCTCCGCCGCCACCTCATAGGCAAGAGAGGGGTGTAAGCAGTATCATTGGCGATATCTCTCGCCAGCGACCACCTACCTTCGAGGGCTCCTGAGCCGGCGGATATTGTTCATTGGCTTGAGCATTTCGAGAAGTTATTTGCTATGGTGGATTGCCCTGAAGGGCATAAAGTTTCAGTTGCGGCCTACTACCTTGGTAAGAGCGCTCATTCATGGTGGTTATCGTTGAAGCCCACCGACGGATCATATACTTGGGATCAGTTCAAAACTCTCATGATGGAGAGATATTATCCAGCCCCACTCAAGGAGGCTAAGTTGTCGGAATTACTCACTCCCGACCTCTCAGCGGACGATGATGTTCTTGCCATCGCCGAAAAATTTCAGGAACTTCTTCCGTTCGCCTCATATATCATTCACTCTGAGGCGGACAAGATCAAGTATTTAAGTAAGAGGCTGAAACCTCGTATGCGGCTACAGTTGCTTAATCATAATTGCACCACTCTGGCCGAGTTCATTGAGAAAGCTCTCACTTACGAGCTTACTGCCAAGGAAATTGCTAAGCAACAACCTTCATCTGCTGGCAAGAAGTCTAAGAACCGTAATTAGTCTGACGGCAGTCAGGCCACTTTCAAGAAACCACGTGCGGGCTCTACTTTTTCTGAGCGACCTCCCATGGTGTCTAGACCCGCGGAATCTCAGTCACGAGCGGCCAGTTCGGCCATTACCTATTTCAACTGCGAAGAACAGGGTCATTTCAGCACCAAGTGTCAAAGCAGTACATCACGTGCCACAACTGTGGGATTGCTGGGCATAGGGCCCATTTTTGCCGAAGGGACTCTAAACCTACTCCGGCATCATCTCAGGCCCCAGGACATTCAGCGGTGCAGAATCAGGCCACTCAGTCAGCGTCGTTCAAGACGACAGGAGCTAATAAAGGCGGAGCCAAGAGCTATCAGACGGGAGCATCCGGTTCGGGGGCCGGCAAGCCCCGAATTTATGAGATGAAGAAGACCGATGATCCAGAGGCCAGGATGATCTCAGGTACACTCGATATTATATCTCAACCTGTGTGTACCCTTTTTTATACTGGTGCATCGCATTCATTCATTTCCGAGTCATGCTTGGGTAGACTACGTCTGGGTAGTGCTACTAGTTGTGAGCCTTATGTCATTGGTCTACCTGATGGTAGAAGAATTATCGGAAATCGCGAGATTCAAAATTGTCCGATTCAGCTTCATGGCCGTGTATGGCTAGCAGACCTAATCGTGGTAGATTTACCGAGAGACGATGTCATTCTGGGTATTGACTGGATGGATCATCACGATGCCATCATTAGTGTCCGTAAGCGTCTGGTCACTATCATTTCAGACGATGGGGTCGAATGTGTATTTCAGGTAGGTACTCCCGGCTGTTCGGGTAAGGTCATTAACTTGATGAAATCAGTGAAATTTCTCAGTCAGGGGTGTCTTGGTTATTGGTGCTATATGACCAAAAGCGAGAAATCACCTGTAATGTTGACGGATATTCCGGTAGTGAGGGAATATGCCGATGTTTTTCCAGACGAGTTACCTGGTTTGCCTCCACAGAGAGATGTGGAATTCACGATTGAATTGGAGCCCGGTACGTCCCCGATATCGAATGCACCGTACCGGATGGCCCTGACTGAAATGCAGGAATTAAAGAACTAACTTGAGGAGTTGTTCGAGAAGGGTTATATTCGACCGAGTGCGTCCCCGCGGGGAGCACCAGTGTTATTTGTCAAGAAGAAGGATGGTTCGTTCTGGTTGTGTATTGATTACCGGGTATTAAACCGGGTGACGATCAAGAATAAGTATCCTTTACCCCGTATCGATGATCTTTTAGATAAACTTCAGGGAGATTCAGTATTTTCCAAGATCGACTTAAGATCTGGATACCATCAGTTGCGGATTCGAGAGTCGTATATCGCGAGGACGGCGTTTCGAACACGCTATGGTCATTATGAGTTTGTGGTTATGCCGTTTGGATTGACTAATGCACCTGCGGTATTAATGGAGTTAATGAATCGGGTTTTCATCGACTATTTGGATCAGTTCGTGGTTGTCTTCATTGATGACATTTTGATTTATTCTCGTAACCGGGAGGAACACGAGTTTCACCTTCATCAAGTACTCGACGTGTTGATACGAGAGCAACTTTTTGGAATGTTTTCCAAATGTGAGTTCTGGATGTCCGAAGTGACGTTTCTCGAACATGTAATTTCATCAGACGGAGTTCGTGTCGACCCTCAAAAGACGGAGGCTATTCGAGATTGGCTACCTCTGAAGAATGTTAAGGAGATCCGAAGCTTTCTCGGATTATCCGGTTATTATCGGCGATTTGTGGAGGGATTTTCTAAAATCGCTCAACCCATGACGAACCTTTTACGGAAGGATAATAAATACACATGGTCCGACGCGTGTCAACAGAGTTTTGAGGAACTCAAGAGCCGGTTAACTTCAGCACCTGTCCTTTCTTTACCGCAAGGGACGGAAGGATTTGTGGTTTATATTGATGCGTCCGGACAGGGTCTCGGATATGTACTGATGCAGAACGGGAAGGTCATTGCTTATGCTTCACGGCAATTGAGACCTTATGAGGTTAATTATCCGACCCATGACCTGGAGTTAGCAGCTGTGGTATTTGCATTGAAGATTTGGTGTCATTATCTTTATGGCGTTACCTGTCAGATATTCACCCATCATAAGAGTTTAAAGTATATATTTACTCAGAAGGAGTTAAATATGCGACAGAGACGGTGGTTGGAACTAATCAAAGATTATGATATCGATATCCTTTACCACCCGGGCAAGGCGAACGTTGTCGCCGACGCCTTGAGTCGTAAGTCCGTTCAAGAGCATATGCTTGCTCGATTAACAGTTCAGAAGGAACTTCAGCAGGAATTTCTGAGACCCGAGATTGAGGTCTGGTTACAGCGAGTACAAGGGCAACTTTGTACGTTGGAGATTTCATCGCCACTTGAGGAGGCGATCAGGGAGAATCAGGGTTCGGACCCATTTTTGTTACGCATTCGAGAGGATGTGACTCAGGGAAAATCCCCCGGATTTGTGGTCCACGAGGATGGACTTTTGCGTTTTAAGAATCGGTTGTGCGTACCGGAGAATGACGAGTTGAAAAACTCGATTTTGAGAGAAGCTCATGCTACCCCTTATTCCGTTCACCCGGGGTCTAGCAAGATGTATAAGGACTTGAAACAAAATTACTGGTGGAGTAATATGAAGCGAGAAGTCGCGGAATTTGTTTCGAGATGCTTAACCTGTCAGCAAGTCAAGATAGAACATCAGCGACCGGCGGGTATGCTGAAACCTCTTCCTATTCCAGAATGGAAGTGGGAGGATATTTCAATGGACTTCATCATGAGTTTGCCGACGAGTCGTCGTGGCATGAACACAATCTGGGTAATTGTGGATCGCTTAACTAAATCAGCTCATTTCCTTGAGATTAAGGATACGTGGGGTCCCGAGAGACTTGCCGAGTTATTTATCAAAGAGATAGTGAGATTGCATGGTAATCCTAAAAGTATCGTTTCCGATCGTGACGGACGATTCGTGTCTCATTTTTGGAAATCAGTTCATCGTGCTATGGGAACTCAGCTTAATCTCAGTACAGCTTTTCATCCTCAGTCCGACGGACAATCAGAGAGGACTATTCAGACTTTGGAGGACATGTGTCCTCGATTGGAAAGATGATTGGGAAGCCCAACGACCGTTGATCGAGTTCACGTACAATAATAGTTGGCATTCTTCGATTAAGATGGCACCTTACGAGGCCTTGTACGGTCGTCGTTGTCGATCTCCTTTGTGTTGGGATGACTTATCAGAATCAATTGGCACCAAGCCTGATATGCTTATAGCCGCCCGTGAGAAGGTAGCTTTGATCAGGAGTCGTTTGTTGACCGCTCAGAGTCGACAGAAATCATATGGAGATAATCTTCGTCAACCATTAGAGTTCGAGATGGGTGACCATGTTTTGGTCAAGGTATCCCCGAGCCGTGGTATCTTCCGTTCTTAGCGAGCTAGCTTATCGATTGGCCTTACCTCCGGCGTTGAGCCAAATTCATAATGTGTTTCACGTCTCTCAGTTGCGGAAGTATGTTGCCGACCCGAGTCACATACTTCAGTTCGACGAAATCGAGATCGCCGATGATCATTCATATGAGGAACGTCCTATACGAGTTTTAGAGCGGCGAATCAAACAGTTGAGGAACAAGACGATTCCTTTGGTGAAAATTCAGTGGTCTTGACATGGAGTCGAAGAGGCTACTTGGGAAACCGAGGATAGTATGCGGGAGAGTCATCCCGAGTTGTTTGACCCTTAGTTTCGGGGACGAAACTCTTTTAAGGGGGGGTATGTAATACCCGGTTGTTATTCAGTCATTATCATTCAGTAATTGTCACTCAGTAATTTTCATTCATTAATGATCATTTGTCACTCATATTCAATCATTGTGTTCACCGTTCAGAGTAATTGTATCGTGTATCAATCGTCATTCATCATTAATCTAATTGGAGAATCGTGCTGTGTTTATCATCATTGTCATCTTCATTGTGGGCTGTGTGTGAGGAGTAGCGCACGCTACGTACTCTCCTTAGCGCGCGCTAATTGAATACAGGTAGCGCACGCTACCACTCAGCATTAGCGCACACTAATGTTGCCCTGGCTGCAGTCTAGAAGGCACTGGACTGCAGGTGAGTTATAAGTAGCGCACGCTACGAATGGTAAGTAGCGCGCGCTAGTGGTTTGTAGTAGCGCACGCTAATATTTGGTGTAGCGCGTGCTAACGTCGGATCAGGTTGGGTCCAGTGGCTACTGGACTGCATTGGATTAATTCATAGCGCACGCTATGAGTGGTTTTTAGCGTACGCAATCGATGTTGTAGATCACGCTAAATATTGATTGTAGCGCACGCTACCGCGATCAGATCAGAGGACAGAAGGTTCTGGACTCCAGTACTGGGCATCAGATAATTCGTTAGCGCACGCTAACAATTTAGGGTTAGCGCATGCTAAATGTATAGCCGTAGCGCACGCTACAAAAAGGTACGTAGCGCACGCTACCGTTTTCGGACAGTGGGTACTGGACTACCCAAAACACCCGTTAGCGCACGCTAAGAACTGGGGCTAGCGCACGCTAAACTGAAATTTCTATAAATTGGACACTGTAGCCCAGATTTTGTCATTTGTCATTTCTTCTTATTCTCTCATAGGTTTCGGGCAATTTGGAGCGATTTGGAAAGTGTTCTTCGAGGTGTAATCACCAATCATCATCTTCAAGTCTTTGAGTTGGATTAATCATCACTTCATCATCTCCAAAACATCAAATCAAAGGTATTAATCTCTTGGATCTAGAATTTTGGATTTTTGAGTTTTTCCTTCCGATTTCTTCGTGTAAGCTTGGATTGTTGTTGGAATATGTTAGATATGGATTATCTACCTTGGATAAATATAATCCTACGGATTTAATGGCTATTTTGGGGTTTTATTTCAAGAACCCTTGGGGTTGACTTCGGTTAATTTGGGGATTTCCGATTGATGTTGTTGTAATCTTGAATTGTGGATTCCTATTGGATTATTGATGCCTTTGATATTGTTTTGCTGGTTTGAATCAATCATTTGATAGTTGGTTTCGATAATTTGGGTTTGGTTGTAACCAACGGGAAGGATTTTTGCTACGTATTCGTTTGAATGCCCCGATGAGTTTAATTATCGTTGTATCGACGTTTGAGTTGGTTATAATCGGGTTTGATACGTGTATTGAACGGATTATTGGTAATTGTGTTATTCAAGGTTGTTCGAGCGACCGACATTTCATTTAGGACGTTGTTCGTGGATGGACATTCTTCATCGGTGTTGTGTAAGTTAATTCTTACTCAGTTAAAAGGATATTCATTCCTTTCGTTGTTGTTCATTCATAATCATAATTCATTCATAAGGTACTAACCGTTTTAAAATTTGTAATTGTCACTTAACTACTTCATTCACGAGGAACGACGGTTCCAATCATTTCATTGAGTTGTCATTCATTTCACCATCATTTTATCTTGGTGAGTCATTATTCATTTTCGATGTCACTTTTGTTATATCGTGGCATTACGGGTCATACTGGCGTGCCGGTTGATATGTGTAGGATTTTCATGTCGGGCACATTTAAGTCGTGTGTTGGTTGTTGGCCTCACATTGGACTGTGCACACGAGTCGATTGCTTCGTGAGACTGATTAGGTACAAGACCACATGTGTATTCGATCGATACTCGTTGGTGGCTTGTACACGGACACATTTCCATCTCATACGTAGTGTGGCGCCATTCCTTTGAGCCGTACTGTTAGTTGATTCATATAGCATGTTTGATTGCGTATGTTATCAACAGGATTGTGTGTATTCAACTCTTGAGGATTGTTGTTCTGTGTAACTAACCCCATTGGGGGATATTGTTTTTCAGGTCATGGCAAGGCAAAAGCACGGGGAGAGCACGTTGACGGCGAGGAGTCTTAGTGATACTAGTAGGGGGCCCAGTCTTTTCTGTTATTTATGTTTCCTTCATTTTATTCCGCTGCAGACATTCCGTTTGAATACTCATTTTACTCAGTGTTGTATATTTTATCTCCATATAAAATATACATGTATTCTGTAATATCTTGGGTGTGTTGTATGAAACTCCTCATCGGAGTAATTAATGTTGTAATGTGGTTCGGTACTACATTTACCCTGTGTAATTCATTCATTTTCATTCGCCTGGTGGGTCCCAGTCGGGGTCCACGGCACTGTAATATCCGCCTGGTTTGGGGTGTTACAATTTACAGGGTAAGAATATTTCCAAATATAATCTCACCGTAGTAACCTTACCAATCCATAACAATCCATATCCGATCAATTCTTACCATAATCCACGTCCCACATCCTTAAGTAATGAACGAATTCAAAAGTAATCACTTGTACTGTATCTGAAACGATACCAAGATTTCCAACGTAAACATATCTCGAGTATAGAATAATCTGGCCAAGTTCAATTCTGCTGGCTGGGTCGCACAATTAGATCCCGATACTGATAGAAACCAATATCACACGATACATCTGCAAATCAACTGTCCCGAAACAATGGCAAGTCTCGGATATCAATACAAAGCATGAATGCTCACACAATCAATAATGATAAACAATCGATGCATCACAACGGAAATATCAATGACATGATATTTCCACACAAGATCGACAAAGGATCAACCACGGACGAGAATACCATGATCTGGTAACTCCAACAAGACCACCGAAGAATCAATAACCGAGAATACCGACGACAAGGTAAGGATCAACAAAGAATCAATAACTGAGAATACCGACAACACGGTAAGGATCAACGAAGAATCAATGACCGAGAATACCGACGATACGGTAAACTCCAACAAGACCAATAAGAGTCGACAACCAGAAATACCAACGATACGACAAACTCCAATAAGATCAATAAAGGGTCAACAACCGAGAATACTGACGACACAGTAAACTCTAGCAAGATCAATAAGGACCAACAACCGGGAATACCAACGATACGGTAAACTCCAACAAGAGCAATAAGGAATCGACAACCTAGAATACCGACGACACGGTAAACTCCAATAACATCAATCAAGGACTAATAACCAAGAATACCAACATTGAGACAACTCCCAAACGGAATCAATAAGGATCAATAACGAACGAGATTACCAATGACAGGGTGAACTCCAAACGATATTTATAAAGGATCGATATCAATGAGTTGATCATCGATATGGTAACTCCGAACGAGATTAGTAAAGGTTCACGGCGACAGATACACGAGAGAATAAAATCGCCAACCATATATAAATCATATGTACGGGATTTTAAAGACAATCTGAATAACGAACAGATCCAATTATACATGGACTGTGAATGACCAATCAATAAGACTCAATATGGACGTCACGATACGCTCGATCCGGACATGTGTCCGTGTACAAGCCAACCACGGGTATTGATCAATACATGTCTGGTCTCGTACCTAATCAGCTTCACGAAGTACGTCTCGTGTGCACGGTTCAATATGAGGTCGAAACCAACACATGCTACACGTTCTAGTCCCGAAAATCCTACACATGAATGATCAGAACGTATCTGACTCCAGATATGCCACGATACAACATGACAACCAATCTCGAAGAAACGCATATCCAACAAGGATCAGAAGATTTTCCAAGAGGGCAACAATAACTCGATCATGAAAGACCGACACGACCACAATGTCGTATTCCGTCAGACAACGATTCTGACATGCTCAACAATGCATATAATAATAGCACATAAACTCCCAAGGCAGCAGCCAAGGGTCACGGAAGCATCTACTCAGGAATACTCCGGACAATATCACATAAACTCCCAAGGTAGCAGCCGAGGGTCACGGAAGCATCTACTCATGAATACTCCGGACATAGGTGCCATTTGGGTCTTATCCCCTAACACATTTCTATTCGGGTACCATACAGGTTTTATCCCCAACACATCGGCCCCACAGATTACGACTCAAAGAAAGAGCATGTCATAAAACGTAACAGACAATGGTGCACATTCACCGCATGAAATATCAACACACACATGCAATAATGCAACATGATGATTATCATAATCTAACAATATTAATTTACCTCAAGATGGATACACTAACCTTTCCATGACCAACCGCCCAGAATGAGTACACGGTTTATCCGAAAAATCCAAAATGAAGTACAGTCCATAACTAATATCCAACCACCATCTCGAGTTCAATATCGACACGATAACTAACCATGATATCCAACTTCTCATGCAATAGACCCTAGTCGTCTTAAAATCATATACATTATGATTTATCTTAGTCCAAAAATAATATACATACCACCATTCCGACAATTCATATATTCCATAATACCATTGCTATATGAATCATAAATGAAATGAAAACGAAATCATTTATTAACATTATGAACTGAGCAAGCATAACTTGCCTCGATACCGATACGATGAAGTTGTTACTAGTCCTGTCGTCTTCATCTACAAGCTCCGCATCCCCGACTCGCCGCAGCACAGCAGTTAATATCAACGATCACCTAACGCAACTTAATACAATAATCAATCAACGATACGTTCGATAACAATCAACAACCGGTATAATCAACCAATCAAACTCAATGGTATCTCGATCATACGAAATCAAACCATATCAACTCTTACCAATACGAATACAAGCCGAATTTCGATAATCAATAGTTCTATCAACGTCTACAACATTCTTCGTTCCGACTTCAATCTTAAATTCGGATTAACACAGCTTATTCTTGCAAATTCATAGGAATACAATTACCGGCTATCATCATGAATAACCATATACCAAAATTAACTGTAATCCTTCCAATTTACGGACATATATCAGAATTCTTCAAAAACATGAATTAGTCCATAATCATGTTTGAAGCCAACAAAACGACGTAATTCGATGTGTTCTAACATCTAATCATCATCTAATCAATAATCCAAGGCATGTATCATTTTGTTCTTCAATATACGATTCGTATAATCTCAAAATCATAACATCAATACCATAATCATCACTATACTGAGAAGAACATCAACACTAACATCAAAACCTGAATTCAAGGAGTAGAGTTCACAACATACCTTTTGAAGAAGAACCATAAGGATCAAACACTTCAAGAATCATTAACATCTTCATATCCAAGCCTCAAATTCATGCTCTCAAGATCCTAACCAAGTTAAAAGTGTCTAGAATACACTTAGAAGTGAAGAAGGATGAGCTGGGGTGGGAGAAATGAGTTTTCTTTCGTGAACAAATGAAAGGCCAGCTCTTATTATATAAACTGCGCATCTCGTTACGTACGTTAAGTCCCAACCTTAACGTACGTAAGGCCTTTAACGTACGCTATATGTCCTGTATAGCGTATGTAATCGTCATCCAGGGTTAACTGTTCTATTTTGTACCTTGCGTTACGTACGTAATACCATCACTATAGCGTACGTAATGTAGCAGTTGACTTGCTACAGTATCAACCCATATTACGTACGTAATATGCCATGCATAGCGTACGTAATGCCGAGGTTGACTCGCCTGTCCACATCTTGCGCCGAAAGCAGCCGACACCGGGTCGCACCTGCCGACCATGGCTCGATCCTATCTGAATCCCTTCTTAACTTACGTAATGTACATTCCTTAAAGTACGTTAATCCTGCTTACTTACGTACGTAAGACTCCTTACATAGCGTACGTAATGGCTTTCATACCTAGCCATTTCTGCCCCTGTCTGTCGTCTCAATAAACCGAACACATACACGCGACATACCGAATACATGTACTTGTTCCGATAATATTTCTATACAATATATCTGATGCACGATATCCTCAATTACAACTGTCGACCAAGTACGGCAATCATACAAATACTCATACGGTATATCTGACATCGAAAACACACCAAGTATGTAATATCCTAGAATCAAAATAACCTCGATAGACATACTGGCACGACTGTCATGGTTTCCAAAATTATCCACTCATATCGTGTCGGTCCCACTCTGTACAGTACAACCCAGATAAAATAATGCGAAAAATTCATAGTGAAATTCTAGGATATTACACACAACCCTGTATTGCACTCGCGTACTAAGCATATTCACATGAAGCATCACTTCATCAGGAATCATGTTGAGAACAAGGATGTTCGGCTGGAAAAAGTTCATACAGATATCCAGTTAGCCGACATATTTACCAAACCTCTCGACACAACAAGATTCCGCATGATTCGACAAGAATTGGGATTGCTACAGTCTGACTCCCTTTAAGTTTTAAATGCTTTTACTCAACAACTGAGGGGGAATGCTGTAAGACCCAAGAATACAGTATCCACCGTTAATTATCTGTACACTCAGTCTATCAGAACAGCACTGTAGGAACAAAGAGATATGAACTATCCTACAGCTGACGTGTGCAATAATTAAGGGGGAATACAGTACCACCCAAGAATACAACATTAATTCGAAAGTTGTTGTATGGAATTGAAACCCGTATGCACCTTTTAAGGGGGAACGCTATATTTTTGCGGATACAGCACATACTATAGGAAATCAATTAATATGTTATTTCTTTTAAAAACTATCTTTAGTCCACGTGCCCTGTTATAATTAAAAAGTCTTTCGAATTAAATGCTTTACATGACATCTAGACATTGGTATCTCCAAATCCGCGATGTTTCAAATTTTGTTATTAATTTTACACTGCCGCTTCGGGCAATAAGGGTAATTTGATAAATCAGAAGTGGGACCCTCTCTCATTTTAAAATTAGATGGATAAGTTGTACCGGTTACACTCAGTCCATCGTGGTCATCTATTTTAAACAACGGTTCACATCCCTTAAATCTGACCGTTCTTTATCTGTAAACCCTTCACCGCCGCCCACTATAAAAGGACTATAAATGCCTCTTCAGACTCTTTACACTTTCTGCATATTGAACGAGTCCTTGAGCATACAGCCTACAAGTCTTTTTGCTTTTACTGCATTTCTCTTTGAATCTTCTTTGCTTTTCTTCGAGAATCGTCAATGGCATCTTCTCAGACCTCCTCTATCTCTCTGAAGAAGTCCTCCAACATCATCGATGGATGGATCTTTGCTAGATCTGTCGTGCTTGAATGTGTTCGTTCCGAAAGTGATGACGTCAAATCGAAGGAGTACGTCATTACGAGGATTCGGCAGTGGCCTTTATCGCCTTGGAAGTCACACTGCTGAGCGTTTTGATGCTCATCTAGTTGAGGAATTCTACCTCAATGCTGTTGTCCATTTCTTCTCGCTTGCTCAGGGAGGAAATGTTGCTGACATCACTGCTGTCATTCGCGGAGTCGAGATCCGTATTGACCAAGAGATGCTTCAGAATCTCTACAGGCTTCCTGCTGATGGCCTGACAATGGAAGATCTTGAGACCTTTGGGTCCCAAGAAGTCCTGACCAGATATTATGGATTGTTCACCGGTTCAGCATCAGTTGAAACGGTTCACACTTCTTGCCACAAGAAACTCTTTTGTTTACCTTTTGTTTATTTACACAATTTTTGTTGCCGCGTAATTTAGAATAGAACAGGTGCGTTCGAGATGTGCACCAATTTAAGGTTCAGGATGATGGTTGCAATCATGACCTGTGAAAAGGTCAAATGGTGTCAAATAATTCTCAAGAGGTTGCAGGAAGAAGTCTCTAAGCCTGCCTCGCAGAAGAAGTCTTTTGGTTTGCTTCTGAATTACATTCTGACAAAATGCGATGTTCCGCAAGCCGAAGAAGCAAAGAAGATCAATTCTCGGGTATACATGGGAAGCATCAGGCCCTCTGTTTTTAACAAAGATCCCCTGATTGCGAATAGACCTTTTGTCCGAACCTTGCCCCTCTCTGCCAATCTGAGGGATGTGTCTTCGAAGTCCCAGAGCGAGGAGACTTCAAAGAAAAGGAAGAGATCTCACAACAAAACTCCCGTTGCTGGTGAGAAGCCGAAAAGGAACATAAGGAGGCTCACAAAAGTTAAATTTACAGAAATCTCCAAGGATGCTCCTTCAACGGCCCAACCCACTGTATCGAGCCCCCAGGGCGCAACCCCTACGGAAGAGATGACTGCTATTGTCGCGACAGTAGATCCCGAGCTTTTGGAGGCTACGATGGATATTCAGACATCTGCCAACTTAAAAGACTCTGGCGAGTCGGCTGCCCCTATGGAGCCCATAGCCACATCTCCTATTCGGGATTCCACACCCGTTCATGATCCTTCTCCCATCAGGGTACCAACCCCTGTTCGGGATCCAGCTCCAACATAGGAATCCATGCCTGTCAAGGAACCCGTGCATACAGCGGACCCAAGCGCTGTACGCAGCCCCTCCCCAGACTCCATAATAAACAAGACTTTGCTTTCTGTGCAAATTGAGCAGGCATATGAACGCTTTGTCCAGTGGAAATCCTACAGGCTATCTCTATACAACACTCTGTACAACTAGAGCGAATGGTGCGAAGAAGAACGGTTTGTCTTGGAAGTGACGGATTCTCAAGATGTTGAGACCCTGATCGAATGGGACAACCTGTGTTGTCAAGAGTTGATCACAAGCCACCTGATGGACAAGGCAGATGCCCGCAAGAAAGGGAAAGCAAAATCTATTGGCTCTGATCCCCATAGTCCTAAATCTGATCATGACTCAGACGACTACGACGACGCCCTCCAGGAAGGTCTGAGAATGAGTCGTTAGGAAACCTAGCCAGATCAAAGGACCTCTAGCCAAAATAATGTTCCCAACAGCGAGGATTCAGTCCCTCCTGTCGCGGAGGAACAACCAACCCCATAACAAGCACCCACGCCTGTCGCCACCGACGACCAGACCCGCGCCATCCTGCACGAGGAATCAGTCCCTCTGCAGGAGCAGGCAGACGCTGAGAGACAACAGGAGGATTCAGTCCCTCCTGTACCTATGTCTTCAGAACCTATTTCACAACAGGAGCATACAGTAACCCCTATTGCCGAGCCCGCATCTGATGCTCCCGCACCCTCAACTATTTTGGAATCCGATGACGGTATATACCTAAGGATGTCCAACTCAATTCACGTCCCAATGTGAACTTGAGACAGATGAATGGATTTGAAGATTTTACCAAGCTAGACTCTCCACGAACCGCCGATAAGAAAGAGCAATTACATGCTCTTGGCCGCCAAACTGTTTTATTGTAGGATGTCGTGAATGCCCTGCATGCTGTTGAAAAGGAGATTGATTGGTTACATCAGTCTGCCATTGAAGAAATGACCGGTATGAGGCATGAAGTTTCTAAAGTGGAAGAAGTCTTCTGCATCCTGCCTACCGTCTTCAAACAGGCACTCAACCAATTGCAACAGCGTCAGGAGCAGATCCTGATGGAAGAATAATCTAAACTTCGTGTGTCTGAGGCCAAGACAGCATCCGCTCTCATTAAATCAGGTTCCCAGCTTCGAGCCCACGACAAAAAGATTCAAGATATGTCACAGGTGCTCAACTCCCTAGTAAACAAAATGACAAGTTTTGAGACCAATCAGGATACTGTTATGCAAATCCTGGACCACTTGGATGAAAAGGTATCATATCTTGATGACGCCAAAAAGGGGGAAGAGGCGAGGGAAGCTACTAGGAGATTGAGGCTTGAGCAAGAGAAGGAGTTGGAAGCTGCATTAGGAGACAGCATTACTGCTGCAATTAATCGTTTAGCATTTCCGGCTCACAACTTCAGAATACAGGGAGATCGCCCAGAATTCTAGGACCCTAAGTTCCTTGGAAGAACCTCGTTCAAAAGCCACAAGCTATAAACCTCCCGGCCAACTGACAGCCTACTGCAAACGAGATCAAGAACTGGAGGAAGAATGAACTGCTAAGATACTTTATTGTTCTTATCAGGGAATCTCAAATATTTAATAGTTTCAGAACGGTGCAGGAAGCCGCAGAGGAGTTTAAGAAAAGGTTGGGCGAAGGAACGCTCCCGCTCCAGCAGAAAATAAAGTCCAAGCACAAGCAAGGAGACTTGGTTACCCATCAAGAGGATTGGATCCTAGTTTTCGATAAGTCCTACGAAGGTCAAGCTATATACCTTAATTGAAACAAGGACGTGCATCAGAACTGGTGGAAGGGTACCAAGAATGACCCTAGAAAGCCTTAGAGGCATTCGGACTATAGGAGCTAAATTCCCTCCTCTATTCTTATCCTGTTTTCTCACTCTTTTGTATTCTTATTTGCTGTGAGATAGCAAAAACATTGTAATCTTTGTTCAATATCAATAAAATATTTTTCTCTTGAAAGATTACAACTCGTAATCTACTGTGTGTTTGTGTGATTACGTAATTCAATCCATTTGCTGAATTAATACAAGTATGAAACCTTGTTAAATGATAAGCTGTACGAACTTGTCTGCGAACAGTTCATAGATTTAGTTGTATGTATCTAGATTACACTGTAAGATTGTGCCTGCGCGCCATTCATAAGTTTAAAGATGTAATACTCTTTTAATAAAAGCTGAACTTGCCTGCGAGCAGTTCTTAGTGTTAGGCTAATTGCTGAAGACCAGAACATTCGAACAGAAGGCCAAGAAGTCTGCCCTCCTTCAAGATGTTAAGTGTCAAAGTTTTGGCATCATCAAGGATGTTTGGATAACATCAAAAGGTTTTTAAAGGAAGACTTGGCAAATTATCAAAAAAGGGGAAATTGTTGGGATAACAATCCCTGTATCGAAAGATCTTGATAGAGTGTTTTGACAATGTGCCAATCCAGCATACAACAAGCTGCTGTATCGAAAGTCCTATCGAAGTTGCTAATCCTGTATCGAAGACTTATCATCATGCCATCATACAACAACAAGAGTCTAAAAGCGCCAAGTATGGAAGATGTCCCTTCATACAACAAACATTCCATACAGCGACCTCTCCTTTATAGCCTATAGCACAAATGGATACAGCATTCAAGCTGTGAAGTATTGAGACCTTCAATAAACATCGAAATAGGACTAAAGATCGTTTGAAAAGGAATCTTTGATATTCGCTAAAGTCAAGTCCCGTTTGAAAAAGAAGTATTTAAATACTGAAAGGATAAAGTATTTAAATACTGAAGCCGACAGAGATCTTCAAACCACACAAAATCCGGATCTTGGTCTATACAAGTCAACTATCTAGTTGTCACGGAATTTTGCTCAACGGATCAGTCTCAACGGATCTATTCAAAGGCTATATATATACCCCCAGTGTTTGAAGATCAGATACACACGAATTCACATCTAACCAAGAAGTACTTACAAGAATATATCTGAGCAAACATATTTCTTCAAGCATACTGCATATTCTGAGAGAAGAAATATCCAAGTGCTCAACCTTGAACAACACATCGTCAGCTCAAGCTCAAGAAAGTCAAGTTGTTGTTCAAACCATCGTTCTATCATTGAACAAACCCATCAGCCCTGTGTGGACTGAGAAAGCATTGCTTTTCCCGAACTGTGTGTGACGGACTTGCATTGAAGAGACAAAGAATCGGAACTGTGTGTGAAGAAGATTAGTCAAGTGAAAGCCTAAACCAATCTGTGTGAACGGTTGAAAGCTTCGATCATTGTATCAATCTGTGTGAACAATACATTGATAGGTTTGATTATAAATACGTAGTTATGTATGTAGTATTTATAATAAACATTTTAACTCCTGTGTGGAGGACCGGTGGACGTAGAGGGGTTTACCTCGAACCACTTTAATTATCGTGTCATTTACCTTCTGCATTTACTGTTTTAATATCTCTGATTATTTTTAAGTATACACTTCATATCTAGTTGCTGTATTTACAGCAACTTACTTTAACAAGACTTGTGCTACACACTCAGATTTGAAAATCATACAGCCTGTTGTTTAAAACACTTTCCAAGCTGTATTCTATATACTTAGTGGCCAACAATTGTCTTGCCGCAGCTGATCAACCACGGCTCCCCGGCGGTCCTGTAGTGGTGCGAGCAGCGTCGGAAGCGGCAGTAGAGGCGGTTGATGATTCGCCGCTGGTGGAGACCGCCGATCGACGTTAGGGTTGTCGTCCAAAACATAATTAGTGCCCAAGATGTGAAAAATCTGATCCGTTCGAGTGCGTTGAACGTCTTGTTCCTGTCGATTAGTACGGATTTCATGTTGAGTACCACGCACTGCCATCGTCAATTGCTGAAGGAGCTCGCGTATATCAGCATCGGTAATGGTGACTGTCGCAGTGTTCTCCTCCTGTGTTGACATGATGATGTAAAGTTCGGGATGAAAGCACCAGATGATACCGCTTAGGCAACAAGTAAACAGTAAACGAACCAAGGGAAAGGTCAATCAGCCGTGGGGGAGGGGAGTCGAGAGAGAGAGAGAGAGGGGGGAGATAGAAAAGAGAAAGAAGAGATTAGGGCAAATATTTTCTTATTCCTTGCTAAGATAATAGTTCAGGTATTTAAAACTAAACCCTATCGGTTCAATAAAAAGCGACACGGGAAAGAACCTAAAAGAAAACCCATGAAGGAGTCGAAAACTCTATTTAAAACTTACATTAAATATAAGAAATTACTAATAATAATTCTTCAAACGAATAGGTCGACGACGTTCCTGAACCGGTCTTGAGCCTATAGCCGATGAACCGACCTGAGCCGTATCAGGTTCAAACGGTGATAATTTGGGTTGTACAAGGGAGGGGGGTGCATAATAATTGTTGCACCTCAGATTGTATTGATCAAAAATCAACTCGAGGAGTTTGGCGTTGATAGTGCGGTCCATAATCAGAAAAAACGGAATAACCATCACAAGAAGGAGATGATGAAGCGTGTTTGATTTGCAAGTAGGGCAACCATCTCGTTAAGATGACCTATTTGTGCGGCAACCTGAATTTAGCTAAGAACTTGGTGATCTTTGCCGATGTAGTATCAAATGGCCAGCAGTAATCATCCATGATAGCAAGTCCAATAATGTATCTCGCATAAGAAAATACAAAATGGTCAAATCAAGCAAGAAACATAGAGAATAAAAATATAAATATAATAATAAGTAAAATAAAATAAATCGCAAGAAATAAATTAACTGAGAAGGGCTTAAACTAGAAACACGAAGAACAAACCCAATAATTATTTTTCCTAAAGCCTTACCCGGCAACAACACCAAAGTTTTATTCGACCCAAAATACACCTTTTTATTTTAAGTTGCTCACAAGAGTAGGAGGCCAATTGTAGGTGTAGAACGTAAACAAAATCGTATTCTCAATGAAGACTTAGCTAGAAAAATAATTATTATAAATATATAAATTGTAAATTAAATCTTGAACACTCTAATCAAATTTGGGCAATCTGTAAAAAAATAATAAAGAATAATTAAATAAAAAGAAATTCAAAATTTAATAAAATAGCCAAACAAATAGCAAATACTTTAATTCAAAATAAGGAAGAAAAATATCTAGGGATTCGACTTCATTCGTTTGATTCCTCAATCTGGGCAAAAATTATTAAAGTTCACATATAATAAATTATTAGTCAAATTATACTATTAAAACTCAATTATTTTCGTAATCATGATGTTTCTTAGATGTTTGCAATAATCCAAAAAATCCATTTATTTTCGTATTCATGGATTTCTGCTTCATGCACAATATTAAATAATATATTATGTGAATAGATGACATTTTCGATTAACACCTACTCTGAGTTGAATTTATTCCAGTAATAGAATTATCTTTCGACCTTGATGAGTCGATTTTTGATCGTCTCATTTGTTGTGCGGCGATTAATTCGCCACGATAGGCGATCGGCGACCTCCCAGAAAAGTCAACCATGGAAGACAAACTCCAGACAAACGCCTAGAGCTCGGCACAATGCGGCGATCGTCTTTTTGGTACCCAGCGATCGTCTTTTGTTATCTGACGATCGTCTTTCGTGTACGGACCAGAGGCGATCGTCTCATGCCACGTGGGGATCCAGCATCCGTCAAAGTCGTCGAGGACCGAATCTTGGACGATGGCCCACCCGCGGATCTTCAAAGGATACCGACAAATAGGATCATTGACCCCAGCCTGTCACCTACCACACCTACCGACAAGGCCGCCGAAAGGTACGAAGTGGACCCTCCTCGGACAGCGACTCGCAACGCGTGCTGGCTTCCCATTGGTTCACCCAGCTGGCCTCCAACTGAAACCTCGGACCTCAAGGGAACAGGGCCACGTGACGGGACGATCGGCCGTTTACTTTAATATAGAAAACGGCGATCGCCCGCGATCGCCTGAGGGATCCCAACTACCGTGTCCCCTATAAATAGAGGACTCACTGCTGCGGCCAAAGAGGGCGAATCCACTACGAATTAAGTGCAATATACACACCAAAGAGAGAATCAAAAGGCTCTTTTGGCAAACACTAACACATTCATAGTGATATTCATACGCATTCATCATATATCCCAAGCAAGAACTCACAGATTCATCTATCTGGTTCTTCCGGCAATCTACGCGCTCTAAAGCCTAGATAACTAGAAGTCTTTACACTCCTTGTATTAGATTCTAACATTAATATTTGTACTAGACAGTATATTTATTAATAACATCTCGCGAGAGCATTCAAGCCCGGGATTAACAATCCCGGCAAATCTTGTGTTATCTATTTTCTCACGGAAGTGTTCTCGTATTTGTTTGTTACTCGATTATTCCAGCAATACTATCTCCGGATAATATTTTGGGTAACAACAATTGGCGCTAGAAGGAGGGTATCTAAACCTTCATTTTTATTCCTACCGTCTCGAAGAACACTCACTGTTCTCCGGACATATACTTGAAGAAACACTCCTTTGTTCTTGATAGAAAAACCTTCAGAAAATGACATCAGCAACAACCTCCAAGAGGGCCACCCTGAGATCTGCCGGAAATCTTATTCCGGCGAGGACCGAATCCCAGCCCACGGCGGAAGGCAACCGTGGCGACGCTAGGCTCTCACTCCCGCCCCCGAGAGACGGTTATAGCCTCTCACTCGATCTGTTCCGGCCGCCGGAGCAGTTGAGGAGGCTATAGCCATCCTCGAGGAACGAGAGGGCCCACGATCGCCCACCATCACCCGTCGGTGGCCCGGGCAAGCAAGCGGAAGCTCAAGGAATCTATGTTGAGAAATCGACGAAAGCCCCGAGCCGCGGGAAGGCTCTCGTAAGGCGGGACGATTCCGTCTTGGCCGCCTAGGAAGCGATCCCTCATGGCGACACAGGCACTCGAGGCCCAGTAGGAGACATCGATATCCGAATCCTTTACGGGGAGTTCGGCATATCCAACTCCCAAGAGACAGGCCGGTCAACGAGCCCTGCTCGCGAAGGGAACCCTCCGGCGGGAGATCGTCATTCACCACGGAGCTAGGGGATCGTGCACGATCGCCTTGGCTCGCATTCGAGAGATCGGCGGCGATCGAGCAACGGCGATCGCCGCTATGCAACGCCAGCTCGACGAGATGAAGACGCTCCTAGAAATTGGGGCAAACGCCAGGAGACCGATCGCTGGGCTAAATGATCCACTCGCGGTCCAGATCAAGATCGCCCCAGTCCAATCAAAGATCAATCCCCCACAAACACCTCTATATGAGGGGAGAACGGATCCGGGAACCCACTTAAGCAAATTCCGGATCTACATGACTGGATGCGGAGCTTCAGATGCGACGAAATGTCGTATGTTCCCGTTAACTCTGGGCGATCTCGCCCACAAGTGGTACATCTCGCTACCATCTCGCTCAATAAATTGCTTTGAGAAGCTGGCGAACGACTTCACATCGTACTTCGCCGCCAAAGTCGCTCGCCCGGAAGGTCCCCACCGCATGATGAAATTCAGGCAGGGGAAGGACGAATCGGATGAGAATTACATCGACCGGGTGGACGAGATAGTCCTCACCGGTGAGCCCGTCAGCGACGAGATCGCTCACCACGTAGTCCTGAACGGTTTCCACGGACGCTCGCCCATGTTCAGGCACCTCACAAAGGATTTTCCTCCGACCTATCTGACGTTCGCGTCGAGGCCCGATTATCTGGCCAGGCAGAAGATGCTCTCACTCCGCCTGGACGAGGGACAGTCCGAAGAAGGAAAAGCACCTTCCCATGTCCAGAAGAAGGCGGTCGCCAAGCCGCCTGGCGAGTTCAAAGCCTTCGAGGATGTAGAGGTCCACCTTCTTCACAACCTCAACTTATCTTCGGCCCACATCTTCAACGCGATCAAGGGTCGCGAGTGGCTTTCCAAACCAAAGCCAATAAGGGACCACGGTCACCTAGACCGTAGCAAATTATGTGCCTATCATAAGAGTCCCGGCCATAACACTAGCCAATGCCGCGACCTCCTCAGACAGCTCTGGCGACTGTTTGAGGAAGGCAAACTGGACAATTTGATCACCAAGCCAGAACCCAGGACAGAAAGAGCCGGAGGGCGCGAACGCCGACCGAGCGAGAGAACTCCTCCCAATCCGATCGCCAGGATCGAGCATGAGCCGGAGTACTCTGATGAGTCGATCCCTCCGATCAACCCTGGCGGTCGGATCAACATGCTCCAAGCAGGAGGTGGGAGCCTCGGGGGCCTTTCCCCGGTTTCCACCCTGTCAAACAGAAAGCGAAAAGCTGAGCTGAGGGCTTTCGCCGAAGTCCATGTTGTAGTACCTCCGGAGCCGACCATCGCTAGAGACGCGCTCATCACTTTTTCCAACAAGGACAGGGAGGGAGTGCAATGTCCCAAAGAGGATGCACTAGTAATCTCCGCGTGCATCCTTGGGAAGACGGTCGATCGCGTGTTGGTCGACAATGGGAGTTTTTGCAACATCATATTCAAATCCGCCCTAGACCAACTCGGCAACCTAATCAAATTCATCAAGCCTTTCGACACCGTACTCCAAGGGTTCGGCGACAACACAGTTCAAGCCTACGGGAGGATCAAGCTCTCAGTTGAGCTAGTATGCTTTTATGATCCCAAGGTTAGGATTACTAGGAACCTAAGCTTTGTAATCATAGATAGGCCCAGCATCTATAATGGGTTCCTAGGTTGCCCCTTTTTAGAAACCTTTGAGGCGGTCGCCTCATCTTTCTTTTACTGTATCAAATTCCCCACTGCCGATGGGACGGTCGGTACTGTAAAAGGAGATCATCTAATGGCAAAGAGATGTTTGAGTTACTCCTATGTTGTTACTTCTTTCAATAATTCCCATACTATATGTAACATTGAAGCGACCGACGATCAACCCATGGAGATCGACGAGCCTAACACTTCGTACCAACCCGACTCAGGGGACGCCCTCTCTCATCAATTGACGGACGACATCGAGCCAAGGATCGGTTTCGAGCCAAGCCTCGACATCGATCCTAGGACCGAGTCCGGAGATCGTGCCAAACGAGAGGCGACCGTTCCTGTCGAAGAGTTGGAAAGTATTACGATGGATCCGGATCATCCAGAACGGGAAGTACAGATCGGCGCGAGCATCGTTCCACGAATTAAAGGGGATCGATCAACTTGCTACGTAGGAACATCGGGGTCTTTGCTGGTCACATCAAGATATGGTTGGCATAAGTCCCGAACACGCTTGCCATTATCTCGAAGATCGGCCGTCGATGAAGCACATTCACCGAGCGTAGGAAGTTCGGTCCCGAGAAATACGCGGCGCTCGACATAGAAGTCCAGAAGTTACTCAACAACAAATTGATCGGAGTAGCCACAGACGAACCACAGTGGGTCGCCAACGCGGTGCTCGTCAAAAAGCCAACTGGCTCCTGGAGATTATGCATTGACTTCACCGACCTCAACGCGGCATGTCCAAAAGATCACTTCCCGATGCCTCATATCGATCACCTGGTCGATAGCACGGCAGGTTGCGAAATGATGTCGTTTATGGATGCCTTCGCCGGATATCATCAAATCCCAATGGCAGAGGAAGACATAAAACACACATCTTTCCACACAGAAAAAGACATATACTTTTGGGTCAGAATGCCGTTCGGCTTGAAAAACGCAGGGGCGACCTACCAGCGATTAGTCAACAGGATGTTCGCCGATCAGATCGGCAAGACCATGGAGGTCTACATTGACGATATCGTAGTCAAAAGCCTCAAGAAGGAAGATCACCTCAACGATCTCGCCGAGACGTTCGCCATCCTTGAGAAGTTTAACATGAAGCTGAACCCCAAGAAGTGCAACTTCGGGGTGGGCTCCGGGAAGTTCCTGGGGCACATAGTGAGCCAAAGGGGGATCGAGGCGAACCCCACCAAGATACAGGCGATCCTTGACATGCAGGAACCGCGAAACATCAAGCAGGTGCAACGCCTCACAGGTTGTCTAGCCGCCCTCAACCGTTTCATATCACGGCTCGGCGATAAAAGCAAGCCTTTCTTCGCGACCATCAAGAACAAGAAGTTCGCATGGACGAAAGAAAGCCAGATAGCATTCTCCAAGATAAAGGAATATCTATCTAACCCCCAGATCCTGGCAAAGCCGATCCCCGGTGAAAAATTATTCCTTTACTTAGCGGCCTCGGAGGTCGCACTGAGTGCCGTTCTGGTGCGAGCGGAGGGGCAAGCCCACTTGCCGATCTACTATGTTAGCCAGGCGCTCCACGACGCTGAGACACGTTATACACCATTGGAGAAGATCGCCTACGCTCTTGTCATGAGTGTACGAAAGCTGAGAGCTTACTTCTTCGATCACCAAGTGGAAGTCCTAACAACTCTACCTCTAAGACAAGTCCTACACCGACCGGATACCAACGGGCGACTCCTCAAGTGGTCGCTGGAGATCGCCCAATACGGCATCACTTACGCTCCTCGCACGGCAATCAAAGGCCAAGCTCTGGCGGACTTCGTGGTGGAATTGACATTCCCTCACAGTCCGACCCAGGTCGGCCGACCTGCCTGGAAATTATACGTGGATGGCTCAGCGACCAATGCGAGAGCAGGGGCAGGGATTGTCCTCATTAGCCCCGACGGTCAGAGTTTCACAAATGCTGTGCGTTTCGGTTTTCGTGCAACCAACAATGAAGCTGAATACGAAGCTCTGGTAGGCGGGCTTGATCTAGCCCTCGCCCTGGATGTTCGACGCCTCCATATCTTCATGGACTCCCTTTTGGTCGTAAACCAAGTCAAGGGAGAATATGAGGCACGCGGCGAACAGATGGTCAAATACCAAGAGCTGGTCGCCGAAATGTGCACAAAATTTGAAGAGGTACTAATCGAACAAGTCCCGAGAGAGCACAACTCCCAGGCCGATGCTCTTTCCAAGCTAGCGTCATCGGATGGGGCAGCCGACTTCTCCAATATCCAAATCACAAAG
Organism: Orobanche coerulescens; assembly: GCA_033398695.1. NCBI lineage: Eukaryota > Viridiplantae > Streptophyta > Magnoliopsida > Lamiales > Orobanchaceae > Orobanche > Orobanche coerulescens. The sequence continues at coordinate 70,515,232 of CM065803.1, forward strand.
TCAGCAAGGCCGGCGATCGACAGGAATTTGATTACCACGGTCGCCATCGCCGAAGAGAATTGGATGACTCCGTTCATCAAATACTTAAAGGGCCAGGCGGTCCCGGCGGCCGTGTTAAAGCTCGCCAACTCCAGCTTCGTGCGACCAGGTATACCCTATTGGACGATCGGCTTTACAAGTGAGCCTTCAGCCTTCCCCTCCTCAAGTGTATTACACCGGAGGAAGGTCGGCTCGTTTTAGGTGAGATCCATGACGGGATTTGTGGAAACCACGCGGGCGGGCGAGCCCTCATCCATAAGACAACCAGACAAGGATTTTTCTGGCCATCACTACGGAAAGATGCGATCGCTTATGCCAGATCGTGTCATAGATGTCAGATAATGGGCCCCAACATTAAACTATCACCCGAACAGCTCACTTCCATGTATAGCCCTTGGCCATTTGCGCAATGGGGCAGCGACCTTATAGGTCCCTTGCCGACGGCTCCAGGGGGCTGTAAGTTCGCCATCGTTGGGGTCGATTATTTCACCAAATGGGCTGAGGCCATACCGCTCAACAAGATCGGCCAAGAGCAAGTGATCAAGTTTATATGGAAAAACATCGTATGCCGATTCGGTGCCCCTGTGCCATCATCTCCGACAACGGAAGCAGGTTCGGCGACTTAGAAGTCATGCAATTCTGTGAAAAATGGGGAATCAAAAGGCTATTCTCAGCGCCCTATCACCCTCAGACGAACGGGCAGGTAGAGGCAGTGAATAAGATCCTCAAACACACGATCAAAGCACGACTCGAATCCAGGCAAAGACGATGGGCGAGCGAGCTCCCAGACGTTTTGTGGTCCTACCGAACGACGACCCGCAATTCAACCGGCGAAACCCCATTCGCCCTTGCCTTGAGCAGGCGGTGATTCCTTCAGAGATCACCGTCCTCAGCCATCGAACCGAACAGGAGATGACGACCGACAACGATATAGCCCGACGAATCGACCTAGACATGCTCGAAGAAAGACGGATGACCTCAGAAATGAGGAACACAATCCACAAAAGGAGAGCTGAGAAGTTCTTCAATTCAAAGGTCAGAGAAAGAAGATTTCAAGTGGGCGATCTCGTCCTTAAGAAGATCCAAACCCACACAGGCGTTTTTGGTCCGAACTGGGAGGGACCTTTCAGAGTATCTAGATGGCTAACTAAAGGAGCCTACGAACTCGAACATCCTGACGGAACTCCAGACCAATACCCCTGGAACGCCGTGCATCTGAAAAAATACTATCAGTGATAAATTTATATTCAATTTCAATGAGGTACAAGGAATATAATGAGATTTTTTTTCTATCCCATCTATTATGGCGATCGCCCCACCAGGCATATCGCATATCGCCGACGATCGCTGATCACGACAATCCTAGGTAAAATTAATGCAGCCATGGTCCTGGAGGTCGATGGAACCGACAGCTTCGCCCATGCAAGGTTCCTTTGGGCTGAGATCGTTCGCCCTTCGTTTAAATACGAGGCCGACGTAGCCGAAGGACCCTCCAAAATAATCAGTAGGCACGATCGCACGTCCTCAAGGTACATCATCTAACATGGTGAACCCGAACAATGCGACGTGTCGTTACCCCCGTCTCAACGTACACCGTCGAGGATCGCCATCTTCATGGCAGGCCGAGGTGGAAGCAGAGCTGACAAGCCGCGGACGTGGTGTCGAATAAGCCGACAACACTCCGCGCAAGGACTCCTCCAGACCGAGATCGCCCGCCTTTCGTGTTAACACAAGGCAGGCGTAGCCTAACGGAGGACCCTCACAAAAAGTGAGTCGCAGGATACTCAATATCTCGCGCGCACGAAGACACAATTGGGGAGATCGGTCCATCGAACACCCCAACCACACACGACTCTTCAGAATCGACAAAATGAAGATAGCTCGCCAGACAGACTAGTCTTTGTTTCCTTACTTACTGTAAGTGAACAAAGACAAGGGGTCAGGGATAGGTCGAGCTAATCTCAGATACGATCGAACAAAGAGGAACCATACTCAATCGGCTTCGCACAAAAAAACATGCAGGGCGATCGAGGTCGCCCGACGAAAATTACAAGTAAGAATTCCAATTCAAAACATGTCAACACTTTCAACACTCAGACGATCGGCCGGACGAACAAAAAGTCGAAAGCAAATATACACGTACTCGTGAAAAATTGCACGCAAACAATCAAAGGCGATCGCATGTAATACATTAGGCAGAATGAAAAAAGGAGTATTTTATTCATAACACAAGCTTCAAACATTTCGAGGCCCGAAGGCATTACACCAAAAAGTACACGTTAGGGAGGAAAAACAAACACGCCTCTCAAGGCCACCTGCTGCTGGTCTTCGCCCTCGGGTTGCGGATCGGCTTGGGCACCCCATCGGCCTCGGGATGAATGAGTTTGCGGTATACCAACTCAAGTCGATCCGAAGTCGACAAGGTCAGAGATCGCAGAGAAAGTGCGGATGCGAGAGGATGCTTGAAGACATAGGATTTGAAGCTTTCCATCGGGGGACCGATCTCGACCCTGCCTTTTAGCGGCTCGAGCAGCGTCGGCATAGGCCAAGTAGTAAGCGAACTCGCCGGCGTGCTCGGCGTTAAGGTAGGGATCGACCTCGATCGCCTCATTGCCCTGCAAATCCGCCGCCGTCTTCTCGACCTCACTTGATTCGGCCGCCTTGGCAACATTCTCGCCTGGCCTTCTCGGCTCTCTCTTCGCCGCCTCGGCTCACCGAGGCGATCCACCGCAGCCTTCACCCGTCGCCTCCTCTGCGAAGCCTCGAGCTTACGGCGAGTTTCCTTCTCCTTATTACGAGATCGATCGGCGGCCTCACAGGCGGCTCGGCTCACCTTGATCTATCCACGTCACGCTTAGCCCGTTTGGCCGTCTCCTCATACTCCTTCTCCATAGGCCGTATCCGGTTGGCGTCCTCGATATTTACATTAAGGCGGTCTCGAGTTCGCGATGGAGATGAGCAGTGGAGGGTCGCCCCTCAAAATCCCGAGCAGCTTGGACGGCCATCGTCGCCGTCTGAAGAGCCAGGGCAACGGTCGCCTGCATGGCGTCTCGAGATCGCCGACGAGCGATCGCATCAAGGTCGGTCGTCCAAGCCTTGGGCAGAGAAGTGATAGCTTTGGCGAGCGTGGCGAGGGACTTCGAGAGAATTTTGCGGAGCCTTGCTCGACAGAAAGTCCAGCACCATGGGGGCGACGTCCGGGTCGACAAGACGAACCCTGCAGCGCAAACCAAGGAAATCAAGGAGTTAGCACATACCATGCTCAGAATGCCTAACTCAGAAAAATTTTCGACCCACTCATACCTATTGACCAGCTCGGGATCGCGTCCGAAAAAAGGCTTGCCCCGGGATGTTTCCGCATCGGCGATCGCCACCTTCTTCGCCGAGCTGCCAGATGACCGGGGGCCGGAGACCGCGGGCTTGGGGCCAGATCGCTCCATCATCGGGATGGCAGAGATAGGAGCCGCAGCGACCGGAGGCTCAAGAATCGATACGTCCGCCTCAGAGATCGACGGGGACTCCTCCGACCTCCGCCTCTTGCGGCGCTTGAGCTGTTCCTCTTCCTCGACCACCGGCTTGGCGACTGGCGCCTCAGCGGGTTTCGTCACCGGGGCAGGGTGAGACGTCGTCGCAGGAACGCGACCAGTCTGCTTGCCCAACTTAAGGCGACCAAGAACTCCCTGGTTCGACATAGCTATCTCTGGCGGAGGTTCGGCAATTCGGGGAAAATAAGCCTCTGTCAAAGAAAAGATACAAACAAGTTAGACAAAACAAAACGACCTCTTGGAGACGATCGTCAAAGAAAGGAAGCACCACTTAAACTCATACCTCGAACTTTCAAGTGACGGGGGTAGCAAAACAAACGAGCCCCCAGCCGATGAGCTTCGGTACTAAGCGATCGAACGTCAATAAAGGAGTTCGGCAAAGCACGGATCCGCTCCCAAACGATCAAGAAATCGAATGGAAGATCGCCGATCGCTGGAACGAGAGGTCCTGCAAAAAGAAAATAAAATTAGATCAGTCCAAGACAAGCTCAATCAAGGGGAGAGTTTAAATCCTTACTCGGATTCCTCTCCCGGAAAATGGTGGGAATCTCCAACTCCTCATTCGGCATGTCACTCGACGCCGATCGCCATGCCCCGTCGACCCAACACCATTTAGACAGGTCGCCCTTAGTCTTATTCGGCACGCCGAGGACCACTCTCCCGAGTCGGCCCTGGATATGATGCCGCCGATTGACCCTTTCTGCGCAGCCAATTTAAACAAATAATTCATCTCCAGCGCAGTAAGGTGGCGGAATAACCGGTGACCGCCAAACAAGGTCAACGTGCAGATGATCTGCAGCCAAGCATTCGGCGTCAGTTGAAGAGGCGCCAAATTCCAGGCGATCAGCAAGTAGGAGATGGCGAATGGCAACGGGAATCACAGACCCGCCTCCATAATCATCTCGTTGACGGCGACCATACCCTTGGGCGGTTGGTCGGCGCGCTCATTCTCCAAAGGCACGTGAAGGGAAACGTCGGAGGGGATGTGATATTTGTCCCTCCAGCGGCTCAGGTCTTTCTTGGTCGCCGTACTCTGGATCTGTCCGAGAGTCCACGGAAACGGAACGGCAGCCTGAAAGACCGTCCGATTCACATGTTCGTAAGGGTGAGCGGCGGTGTAGGCCTCGAAATCGAATTCCGGACAGGGTCCAGCGATCGCTTCCATCATGTGAGCAAAAGCCACATAGGCGGGGCCGAATCTGCACTCTCTTTCCTAGGCCTCCCGCACCAAATCGTCTTCATCCACCGGCGAGCCCCCCTGCTCCGCCGTCGCTGCCGTCCTCGCCACCTCGGCCTCGTTGAAAAGTTTTTCGAGTTCTTCGGGTGCAATCCCCGCTCGAATAGCTTCAGCGGCCATCTCCATATCCACTCTAACGGGAACCTCCTCCCGTTCGAGCAGCATGACGGCGCGGAAGAACTTCGGTCTCGAAGGTTTTTGATCCTCCCGACATATTAGAAAGTAAAGAGAGGAAGAAGGTTAATTTTTCTTACCTAGAAAAAAGAAGAAGATCGGCACACAAAAGCTCCGGAAATTTCTGCAGAAATTCAGCTATGGATACTAAGGGCGCATAAAAAGTGAAGGAGAAGAAGCCCTCCCCTTTTTATAGATGGAAACGAGGGCCTAAGTGCAAATAGGAGAAACCTCGGGGACTGAATCGCAACCGTCACGTGGGGACGCATTAAATGCGGCCCTCGAATCCCGCATACGCATCTTTCCGAGGGCATGCCAGCCGACAGGTCTGACAAACCGTCGGATTCCCCCAACAGCGGCACGACGCGTGTCCCAGCCACTTTTGGAAGGCCCGCCTTCTTTTCCTGCTGCTCCCGACGCGAAAGAAGGTCGTCCATATTTGAATTCAGATCGGCTGGTCGTTTAAACATCGGCGATCGCCAACAGTGCCACCTCACCCCATGTCTTCGACATCGAGGCGAGCTGGGGGGCAATTATTGTGCGGCGATTAATTCGCCACGATAGGCGATCGGCGACCTCCCAGAAAAGTCAACCATGGAAGACAAACTCCGGACAAACGCCTAGAGCTCGGCACAATACGGCGATCGTCTTTTTGGTACCCAGCGATCGTCTTTTGTTATCTGACGATCGTCTTTCGTGTACGGACCAGAGGCGATCGTCTCATGCCACGTGGGGATCCAGCATCCGTCAAAGTCGTCGAGGACCGAATCTTGGACGACGGCCCACCCGCGGATCTTCAAAGGATACCGACAAATAGGATCATTGACCCCAGCCTGTCACCTACCACACCTACCGACAAGGCCGCCGAAAGGTACGAAGTGGACCCTCCTCGGACAGCGACTGCATAGCGCATCTTTGGCTTCCCATTGGTTCACCCGGTGGCCTCAGCGAAACCTCGGACCTCAAGGGAACAGGCCCACGTGACGGGACGATCGGCCGTTTACTTTAATATAGAAAACGGCGATCGCCCGTGATCGCCTGAGGGATCCCAACTACCGTGTCCCCTATAAATAGAGGACTCACTGCTGCGGCCAAAGAGGGCGAATCCACTACGAATTAAGTGCAATATATACACCAAAGAGAGAATCAAAAGGCTCTTTTGGCAAACACTAACACATTCATAGTGATATTCATACACATTCATCATATATCCCAAGCAAGAACTCACAGATTCATCTATCTGGTTCTTCCGGCAATCTACGCGCTCTAAAGCCTAGATAACTAGAAGTCTTTACACTCCTTGTATTAGATTCTAACATTAATATTTGTACTAGACAGTATATTTATTAATAACATCTCGCGAGAGCATTCAAGCCCGGGATTAACAACCCCGGCAAATCTTGTGTTATCTATTTTCTCACGGAAGTGTTCTCGTATTTGTTTGTTACTCGATTATTCCAGCAATACTATCTCCGGATAATATTTTGGGTAACAACATCATTCTATTCTATTGAGTCGTGCTTTTGTTTGTTTTTTAAGAGTTTTTGTTCTTTATACACTTGGTGTATTGTGTTTTTGTTTTGTAGATAGCCGGATGCAAATTGTGGTGAGATATGCGCTTTTATGGTCAATATTGGAGTTTATGACGATCAAGAGCAAGAACGGGGTTTAAACGATGAAGATTGAATCAATATCTGTCGTATTTTCTAATTTCCTTATTCATTACTTCTACTTAGGATGTGTTCTCTATATGTATATATTCCTCGTGAAATCAGCTTCGCAACGGTATATTATACACTAAATTCCTAGGTGTATTGAGGGAGATATGGCTTCAGGACCACGGGCGCGCTCAGACCGCATCAGGACCGCGGTCCGTATTTCGGATCGCACGGCAGCGAGCTCCAGCAAAATCGCCCAGACCGCGGTCCGGAAGCTTTGGACCGTTTTCCTTGACTACAGCAGGGTATTTTTTCTGCATTTTTAGTCTCTTTTGAGAGGTATAAATACCCCCTTAACCCTATATCCAAGAGAGCCGATATACAATCTTAAAAACTCGGTTTTTCTCATTTTTCCTGTATTCTAAACATCTAGAGATACATTTGTGAGTGATTTTCATTCCTTGTATGAAGATTTTGTGAGTTTTTGAAGGAAGAACATCAAACCTTCCTCGGGCTTCGATTTTGTTTTCGCAAGGGAAGATTTCTAACATGTTTTATTCTATGATTTTTGCTATTATTGTAGAAATGATCATGAGTAGCTAATCTTATCATATGAGTGTTTAGATTGAACCACACACATGTTTTTGGTTGTTAGTTTTGATAGATTTTCAGGGTATGAGTTTGGGATTGTTCCTCTTCTTTGTTCTTCGTAATCTATCGGCGTTCTTGATGATATTTGTGCACGAATATTATTTAGACACAAGTGAACGTATGATTTAGATCATCAAACCTTTTTCATAGTTGTTGTTATTGTCAAAATCGAGGGTTTTTGTCGGTGTTCGCCATCAAACGACTCGATAGAAGCGATTGCGTATGTTCTAGACCTTTTTACGCGATCTTTTAGAGAATTACCCCATCAAAGGTATTTAGCTAGTCGATTGTTAGTAGGGATTCATCACCATCAAAGGAGTTTCTCTTGTTTTCGAAAAGAACAATCGCGATTTTTAGAATTTGCCGCCATCAAACGGTTTTTTTTTTAATTGTGAGCAATCAGTTATCCCAAACCTTAAATTCTTTGAGTATCGAAACTAATGATTGATAATGTGTGTGTCGGTGATTCTAAATTCCCATATCATTCTCATAATTGTAATCTCTAGATAATCCAACCTTAAATTCGGTGTTCTTAATGCTTCGATTAATTTAATTTTCCGCACTTATTTTGCGTACTTACATCTCAATCGAATCATTCACCGTGTTTTAATTTACTTTACTTTTGTTAATTCGACTATTTTCTAAACATAATCGAACTTCACACCATTTCCAACTCCTTGAAAGATCGACCTCGGAGTTACTTGCCGCTTCCTACAAAAGTGATTCGTACACTAGCGAGTTTATAATTTGTTCATCAAGTTTTTGACACCATTGCTGGGGAGTTGGCGTTTAATTTTTTATCTTGTTTTCATAATAGTTGAATTGTTTTTCCTGATTATTTTTCCGTTTTCATTATTTTCGATAAAGTCTAAAAAATTTGCTCTAACTTCTTTTATTTATGCTTGGTAGGAGATCATTGGGAAATCCGATTCTTCCACCCATAGACGAAGTTCAAAGGATTAGAGCACCAAAAACAATAGCCACATCATCAATGGCAAATGATGAGGAGAATCCGAATCTTGAAGAGCGACTTTTGCTCTAGGAAGAAAACCCTCGTCAACCAAAGCATGAGAATGTTGCACAAAATTTAGATGAAGAAAACATTCATCAACCGAGGTTTCCGAGATATGATAATGTTGATCGCAATCAAGGGATACCCGAAGCTCAGCAAGGGAGATACTTTTATCCGAGACAACCACCCGTTGGAGTGCAATATGGAGCGAACTATTATCATGGGCCTCAATATGGGATCGAAGCAAACTACAATATGCCGCAACAACCTCCGGTTGAGCATCTAATGCGGGACTATGCAAAGCCCGTGGTTAACACCGCCATCTCGTGCATCCAATTAGCACCGGCAGCAAGGAACTACCACATCAGCGGATTTCACATTGAGCAATTGGCCTCATTTCACGGATTAACACGTGAGGACCCGTTGTCGTTCATCCGGGACTTCTATGTGGCGATTGACAACTTCCCATTAAATGGGTTGAGCAAGGATCAACTAAGGATGAAGTGATTCCCTTATACACTCAAGGATGGGGCGAAACAATGGTTGATGACTTTAGCACCGGGCTCACTAAGAACATGGGATGAAGTTTATGACAAATTCATTACCAAGTACTTCTCTCATTCGAAGACTACACAATTGAGAGCCCAAATCTCAACATTTGGACAACAAGACGGAGAGCATTTCACGAAGTATGGGACCGATTTAAGATCCTCCTCATTTAATACCCACACCATCACTATCTGTTTCAACTAATTAATCAATTCTTCTATGATGGGTTGGTTCAATATTGCCAATGTGCGGTGGATAACACAGCCGGTGGTTTGTTTTGGGGGGTTAACGGAGAGACAATCTTATGATGTGTATGAAACATTAGGAGCTAATTCACAACAAAAAAAGTGTACGTGTTCATAGGGGAGCTGTGAACCAAGTAAGCGAGAAGGACGAGATGCAATCTAAAATCAATGAGTTAAAAAGGGAACTAAGACAACTAAAGACCTAAATAAATCTTCGAGCTCACAAGTTTTCGAAATTTGCGGGGGACCCGGACATGATGCTAATTCTTCCCCACATACTTTTCCAGAAGAACAAACCGAACAAGTGAATTGGGCTATGGGACAAAGCACGGGAAGGCCCGAGTGGGAGGAGAGGAGAAATAATTATGGCGGAAATGCAAGAAATGCACCTCTCCCGAACACTTATCATCCTGGGCTAAGAAACCATCTGAATTTCTCATGGAGAAACAACAACCCGATGCCGTACGACACAAGCGCCCAAGCTCAATACAACGGAGGAAACCAAGCCCAACAAACAACACAAAGTGAACCACCTCCACAACAAAGGAACTCTCTTGAGGAGAGTATTGCGGCATTCATTAAGGAAAGCAATAAAAGGTTCGAATCTTTAGAAGCTTTGGTGAAGATACGGAGATTCAAATTGGGCAACTTTCTACCGAGGCACACAGACAAGAAAGGGGTAAACTACCAAGTCAGCCGGAGTAAGCTCAAGCTATTACCACCCTCCGAAGTGGTAAAGTGACAAATAAAGAAACGATTTCAGAAGAGAGAGAGAGGGGGGGGGTGAGAAAGAATATGGGTAGGGAAATCAAGAAGAGAGAGTAGACGAAGCAACTTCGACTTCTAAGCTTAACAAATCTGCTCAACCATATAAGCTACTGGTCCTTTTTCCGAGCCGACTTAGAAAAGAAAAGTAAGATGAGCAATTTTCCGAAATCTACGACATGCTTTCGAAGGTTCATGTCAACTTACCTCTCTTGGATGTTTTGAAGAACATTCCCGCTTACACAAAATTTTTCAAAGAGTTGACCTCCAACAAAAGATGATATTTTGGGAACAAGAAAGTGGTGCTCTACGAGGTAGAAGAAAGGAGTCAAAAAAAGGGTGATCCCGAAAGTTTTATGATCGACATCACTATGGGAGATAAGAAAGTTGCTCATGGGATGCTCGATTTGGGGGCAAGTGTGAATCTCATGCCATACTCGACTTATTTGAGGCTTGGACTCGTGGGAATAAAACCAACAAGAATGACTCTTCAAATGGCGGATAGGTCGGTGAAATACCCCAAGGGAATCATTGAAGACCTATTAGTGCAAATGGACAAGTTGGTGATTCCGGCCGATTTCGTTATCTTAGAGTTGAGCGATTTCGCAACAAGAGAAAATGAAGGGACAATACTTCTAGGACGGCCATTCATGCGTACAACAAAAACAATCATCGATGTTGATGAAGGAAAGGTCACCATGACCATTTTGGGTGAAACGGTAGAAATCGACATCTTCGGTTCATCTCCTATCCCTTCTCATATTTATGCTGCCCATGATTGTAATTTTATTGATTGCATTGATTCTTTGGTTGATGATACATATTTGCATGACGATGTAGGGGACACATTGCATGATGCTCTAACCGTTGAGCATTATGGGGCTGAACAATTTAGAAATTGAAGAATATGTTGCATTATTAGATAATTCCAAACCATTTGATGAAGTTGACGATCTTAATATGCCTTTGGAATTGAATTTTGAGGAGCCCGTTGAAATCACCCCGCCCCAAATTGAATTGAAAGAACTTCTGGCACATCTTAAATATGTTTTCTTAAGCAAAAATGACACTTACCCTATAATTGTCTCTTCCGAGTTAACTCCTTTGCAAGAAAACAAATTAGTATAAGTTTTGACTAAATTAAAGGAAGCGATTGGGTGGAGTATTTATGATATCAAGGGGATAAGTCCTATAAGGTGCATGCATAAAATAATTCTTGAGGATAATGTTAAACCTGTTAGGCAAGCCCAAAGGCGTTTAAATCCGAACATGCAAGATGTAGTTAAAAAGAAAGTTTTGAAGTTGTTAGATGTTGGAGTTATCTACCCGATATCCGACAGTAAGTGGGTTAGTCTTGTGCATGTAGTGCCTAAGAAAATCTGGAATAACGGTGGTTTGTAATGATAAAAATGAATTAGTGCCCACTAGAACAGTGACCGGTTGGAGAATGTGCATTGATTATAGGAAATTAAATGTCGTAACGAAAAAAGATCATGTTCCCCTCCCTTTCATTGATCAAATGTTGGAACGTTTAGCTAGGCATGATTATTACTGTTTTCTAGATGGTCTTTCAAGGTTTCTATTAGATTCCCATTGCTCCGGAGGATCTAGAGAAGACCAGTTTTACTTGCCCTTTTGGCACTTTTGCCTTTAGGAGGATGTCGTTTGGTCTTTGCAATGCTCCTGCTACTTTCCAAAGGTGCATGCTTTCCATATTCTCTGACTTGTTGGAAAAGTCCATTGAGGTATTCATGGATGATTTTTCTGTGTTTGGAACTACTTTTGATGATTGTTTACATAATTTTACTGTTGTGCTCGAATGATGTATTGAGTGTAATCTTACACTTAGTTGGGAAAAGAGTCATTTTATGGTGAAACAAGGGCTTGTTTTGGGTCATGTGGTTTCTAATAAGGGAATGGAGGTTGATAAGGCTAAAGTTGATTTAATTGTTAAATTACCTCCGCCTTCATGTGTAAAAGAAGTTCGAAACTTTTTAGGGCATGCTGGGTTTTATAGGCGTTTCATTAAAGATTTTTCAAAATTGCCCGCCCTTTAAGTAATCTTTGTGTAAGGATGCTAAATTCGATTTTATCGAGGAATGTTTGGTTGGTTTTAATGCTTTGAAAGAAAAGTTAACTTCCGCGCCTATTGTTGTTGCTCCCGATTGGTCTTTATCATTTGAAATTATGTGCGATGCGTCCGATTTTGCTATTGGTTCCGTTTTGGGGCAGAGAGTGAATAAATTTTCCATGTAATTTACTATGGTAGCAAGACACTCGATGAAGCTCAGGCCAATTATACCACCACCGAAAAAGAATTTTTAGCTATTGTATTTTCTTTAGACAAGTTTCGATCCTATTTGGTTGGTTCGAAAGTAATTGTGCATACGGATCACGCCGCATTGAAATATTTGTTAAAAAAGTCCGATGCCAAGCCAAGATTGATTCGGTGGGTTCTTTTGTTGCAAGAATATGATTTAGAGTTCAAAGATAAAAAGGGTTCGGAAAATGTAGTTGCCGACCATTTATCTAGATTAACCGAGGGAGATAATTTTAAGCTCGATAGCTCTTTGCTGATTGTTGAGACGTTCCCTGACGAACAATTATTCGATGTGACTAAGACATCTTGGTATGCCGATATTGTTAATTATATTATTAGTGGTGTTTTGCAGTACGACTTGACCTTTCAAGGGAAGAAGAGGTTTATTTCCATGTGTAGGCATTACTTTTGGGACGAGCCCTACTTATTCAGGTTGGGGCCCGATCATATATTCCGATGTTGCGTCCCGGAGGAAGAGCACGAGAGAATCTTGTAATTTTGCCATGACTTGCACTGTGGGGGACAATTTAGCGCGAAGAAAATGGTGCACAAGGTCCTTCAATCAGGTTTCTGCTGGCCGACATTATTTAAGGATGCTTATTCCTACTGCAAGAGTTGCGATCATTGTCAACGAACGGGGAACATAAGCAAAAGAAATGAGATGCCTTTGACGAACAACCTAGTAGTGGAACTTTTCGATGTTTGTGGAGTCGATTTTATGGGTCCTTTTCCACCTTCCCTCGGTTTTGAATATATTTTAGTTGTTGTGGATTACGTTTCTAAGTGGATGGAAGCAATTCCAACCCGAACTAACGATGCTAACGTGGTTTGCAATTTTTTTAGGGATGTGATTTTCTGCATGTTTGGGACGCCTAGAGTTGTGATAGCGATAGAGGCACGCATTTTTGCGATAGATAACTTGCAGGGTTACTTAAGAAGTATAGTGTAACGCATAAGGTCGCAACGGCTTACCATCCACAAACTTTCGGGCAAGTCGAAGTGAGTAATAGACAGATAAAGGCAATACTCGAGAAGACGGTGAAACCGACAAGGAAGGATTGGGCATTGAAGTTGAACGACGCTTTATGGGCATATCGCACGGCCTATAAAACTCCGATTGGAATGAGCCCATATCGCCTCATTTTGGGAAAGCATGCTACCTACCTGTTGAGTTGAAACACAAGGCGTATTGGGCGATCAAAGCGCTAAATTTAGATCAAGAAAAAGCGGGTGAAGAACGACTTCTACATTTAAATGAGCTAAATGAGATGCGATATGAGGCGTATGAAAATTCTAAGCTATACAAAGAACGGACGAAACGGTATCACGAGAAGCTTATCATTCGCAAATCTCTCGAATCTGGGATGGACGTTTTGCTACATAACTCTCGTCTTAAGCTCATGCCGGGAAAATTGGTGTCGCGATGGGGCGGACCGTTCAAAGTCGTTCAAGTATGGCCACACGGAGCGGTAGAACTCCTTGATCCATGGAAGAATGAGCATTTAAGGTAAACGGACATAGAGTACTTCGGATGAAGGGAAGAGATCAATGCGTTTGAGTGCATAGAAGTGCGCGATGTCGAAGATTGAGCAAGACTGGAAGAAGTCGAGCTAATGACTATAAAAAAGCGCTGCTTGGGAGGCAACCCAAGGGAAGTTCGATTTATTGTTTTTTTTATCATTTCATGTTCATTATTAGTTTTTCAAAAAAATCAAAAAAATCAAAAAGAAAATGGTTCAGACCGCGGTCCGAGAATTCGGAACGCATGACAGCAAGCTGTGCGAAAATGCACCAGACCGCGGTCCATATTACTGGGACCGAGGTCCCTATGTCTGGGATGTGTCCAGTTATCCGCTGAAAATGTCCGGACCGCGGTCCGAAGGGCTGAGACCGCAGTCCATTACTTTTTTTAAAAAAAAACTGCCCTGATGTTAAAAATACGACCGACATTTCCCCTTCCCTTCATTGCCCACCCCAAACTCTCATCCCTCTCATTCCCCATCCACCTTGAATCCGATTCAAAATTAATATTTCATCATTTATTCTTGTGATTTCGATTAGAAACTTGTACATTAACATCCATTTCATCATTAAATTGGAGCAAATCAAAGGTATGAATTCAAAACTCAAGTTTTTTCTTCAATTTGGGGAATTTCTATGATATTGGAATTTTGTGCCTACATCTTTGAATTGATGATTGGGAATTGTTTGAAAGTACTTGAATATGATAATATTAGGAGTTGTGATTCGTTTTTTAGAGGTTTTGTAATCCTAATTGTCCCTCCACAAGCTTAAAACTTTTGTGCACGAAAGGTGTTCGATGAAATGTTTCTATGAACTAATCTCTCAAATCTGTTGGTTGGTGCTACTTTTGCTAGTTCTTGGAATTTATTAATGCTACATTGTCAATTCTTTGCGCCGAACTAACGAGTTTTACTACTTGCTTGGACTTTTTCATTTACGACAAACCTTCAGTTTCGGGGGGGTGTTTTGAACTTCACAAATTTGTGGCTTAACAATTATAATTTTGCAGGAAAAATGACTAAGAAAAAGGGAACCACGAAACGTCCTCGGACTGGAGGCGATGTCGAAAAAGGCCAAGGTTCAAGCCATGGACAGGAACAACAAGAACACAATTCTATTCTTGCTCGATTAAATGCGGTGGACAGAAAATATTTCCTTGAGTTGAGCAAGATGAGAATCTTCCCGGAAAAGGGCGTGCGGAGTGCTCTTGCGGGGCCTTTACCCATTGTCCGGCATTTGTTAAAATGCACAAATTGGGAGGGGGTTTTCAAAGGCGATCGGGAATGTGACCTATCAGTGGTTCACAAATTTTACGCAACCGTGGCTCGGACACCCGATGGGAGTCTCGAGGGGAAAGTATAGGGGGAACAAGTGTTAATCTCTCCAGAAGCGCTTAATGAAAAGCTGGGGTTTCGAGCACCACCCCGTCATAGCGAGGACTTCGTTGATGAATACTCTGAATTCACTGACCGCCCTGACATCTTGCAAACTTTACAAAACCATTTTGTCCAGCCGGGAGTTACGTTACATCAAGCGGTCCAGCGTGCTCAAATCCTCTCTACCAAAGCCAAAATGCTATATCATATTATCTGCAACAGCCTTCTGCCGACTCAGGCCCCACGCCGAATTATTCTCAACCGCCTTGATTTGGTTTACTCAATGATGGAGGATCACACGATCAATGTTGGGGATTTAATTTACAAGCAGCTGGAAGAAATGACCAAAACAAAGATGCTGACCATCTTCTTCCCCACGACGATTACGTTCATGTGTTGTTGGGGTCAATATCGAGGACTCCAATCCTTCAAAATTGAATGTCTACAAGGTCAGTGATCTCCTCAAGATCTACGGATACGATGGCCCAGACACGAAGATCAACGGGAAGATGAGCATATACACGAAGCGGGTGGCCCAAATCCTCAACATGAGTCAGAAGTGCATTCCGAGATACCTACCGTCGACCTACATGCATTCATGAATGAGGTGCGCAGCTCCATGGCCGCCATGCAAACCTACCCAGAGGAGACAAGAGCGATGAAAATGGCATCTTTGACAGAATTGCGTGCTGAGCAACGAGCAACAACTCTTCTTTGATGAATTCCGAGGCGAGTGGCTAAATCGACAAGAGCAAATGTCCTGAATCGAGCAACACCAAAAAAATTGGCACGGATCCCAACAACCCCATCCACAAGGGGATTGACCACTTTATTTAAACGGTACTTTCTTTCCAGTTTTTTAGTGTTGTTCGGTTTTCGATATTTTTTTTTCTTTCTTTATTGTGTTCTAGCATTGTTTCCAACTTACCTCTTTTTGCTTGGGGACAAGCAAAGGTATAGGTTTGGGGGGTGCAACTTCTTCAATTTTTATTTGTTTTTAGTTTGCATGGTTTTTATTTCTTTTATTTATTTATTTTTTTGCGTGATGTCATAGTTGGATTGTAATAACCTTGTTAACTGTTGGGTATACGGATGATTAGTCTTGTTTGAACTTGACTCGTGGAGTTTTATAAATCTAATTGATTGTTTGACCTTGCGTGTGAATGTATAGTTTTGGTTACTTGATTTGATATGTAAGAAATGAGTGTGGTAGTCCAAAAGCCGTGAGTTCTTGTGCCTAATTGAACCGTTCACTTTTAGCGGTAAAATTCTTTCATGTGTGATTTCTCTTCTTATGGTTCGTATTCTTTAGAACTTGCATGATTATGTCGGATGATGTGTTGATAATTACATACACGAGAAATGATTAGGGTTGTCCATTTCTTGTCTTGAGCCTACTTATCTAAAAATACCCACTATTTCATATCAATATCCTTTGCTAGCCCCGTTGAGCCTTTAGCCGTAATTTTGTTCGAAAAAACCACATCTTATAGATCCATATCTAAAAGACATAAATTACCCCAAGTATTGGTCCTCGTAAAAGCATGAGAGGGTATATTTGAAAAACAAAGGTGTGCAAAGTTTGTGGTGTATAGAGGCAAAAAAAAAAATCTGCTCTCCCGTTCCCCAAAAAATAATGAGTCCCACTAAAAAAAATATATTAATAATAGTGGGCTAGAAAAGAAAGGGGAGGAGAGGAGCGAGCCTAATAAAAACAAAAGGGAAAGTCATTGGGTTGTGATGACTAGGCCAATATCAAAAGAATTGCGCTTAACAAGGCTTAGAAAAAAGGATATATATACGGGAGAATTGAAGTAGAATGATCGATCTTGCTTTGAGTGTTTATTTCATATATGTGAGGATCTTATATGCTCTACTTGGACTGAACTTGTAACTACTAGCTAAATTTTCCCAACCTGAGCCACAGCCCCGTTACAACCAAAAGTAAGACCCTATGACTCGTGTTTTATGAATATTGATGCGTTTGATTAAGAGAAGAAGTGCAAGCATATAGTAGAACTTTCCATTCGAATCGAGTTGAGCGTATTGACCTATCTAAACACTTGAGAGATAAGTGAATCGATAAAATTCTATGAGGGACTACTAAGACTTGTTTTCTTGCATGTTCGATTAAGTACCATTGCTTTCCACTCATTTGTGAGTTTAGGCTTCCTTGACAAATTACGAGACTTTACGATGCTTTTACATTCCTGGTTGATTGTATGTATACCCGATGATTAACTTGATTATTCAATCCTCCTCATCTTCTTTTTCATGTGTTTTATTTCTTTTTGCTTGGGGACAAGCAAAAGTTTAGGTTTGGGGGGATTTGATGAGTCGATATTTGATCGTCTCATTCTATTCTATTGAGTCGTGCTTTTGTTTGTTTTTAAGTGTTTTTGTTCTTTTTACGCCTGGTATGTTGTGTTTTTGTTTTGTAGGTAGCCGGATGAAGATTGTGGTGTGATATGTGCTTTTATGGCCAATATTGGAGTTTATGACGATCAAGAGCAAGAATGGGGTTTAAACGATAAAGATTGAAGCAATGTCTGTCGTATTTTTTAATTTCCAGATTCATTACTTCGAATTAGGATGTATTCTCTATATGTATAGATTTTTCGTGAAATCAGCTTCGCAACGTTATATTATATGCTAAACTCAGAGGTGTATTGAGGTAGATATGGCTTCAGGACCATAGTCGCGCTCAGACCGCATCAGGACCGCGGTCCGTATTTCGGACCGCACGGATGCGAGCTCCAGCAAAATCGCCTAGACCGCGGTCCGGAAGCTTTGTACCGCGGTCCTTGACTGCAGCAGGGTATTTTTTCTGCATTTTTAGTCTCTTTTGAGAGGTATAAATACCCCCTTAACACTATATCCAAGAGAGCTGATATACAATCTTAAAAACTCAATTTTTATCATTTTTTCTTGTATTCTAAACATCTAGAGATACATTTATGAGTGATTTTCGTTCCTTGTACGAAGGTTTTGTGAGTTTTTGAAGGAAGAATATCAAACCTTCCTCGGGCTTCGATTTCGTTTTCGCAAGAGAAGATTTCTACAGTGTTTTATTCTATGATTTTTGCTATTATTGTTGAAATGATCATGAGTAGCTAATCTTATCATATGGGTGTTTAGATTGAACCACACACATGTTCTTGGTTGTTAGTTTTGATTGATTTTCAAGGTATGAGTTTGGGATTGTTCCTCTTTCTTTGTTCTTCGTAATCTATCGGCGTTCTTGATGATATTTGTGCATGAATATTATTTAGACGCAAGTGAACTTATGATTTAGATCATCAAACCTTTTTCATAGCTGTTATTGTCAAAATCAAGGGTTTTTGTCGGTGTTCGCCACCAAACGACCCGATAGAAGCGATTGTGTATGTTCTAAACTTTTTTACGCGATCTTTTAGCGAATTACCCATCAAAGATATTTAACTAGTCGATTGTTAGTGGGGATTCATCCCCATCAAAGGAGTTTATCTTGTTTTCGAAAAGAAAAATCGCGGTTTTTAGAATTTGCCGCCATCAAACGGGTTTTCTTTTAATTATGAGCAATCGGTTATCCCAAACCTTAAATTCTTTGAGTATCGAAACTAATGATTGATAACGTGTGTGTTGGTGATTCTAAATCCCCATATCATTCTCAT
Organism: Orobanche coerulescens; assembly: GCA_033398695.1. Taxonomy (NCBI): domain Eukaryota; kingdom Viridiplantae; phylum Streptophyta; class Magnoliopsida; order Lamiales; family Orobanchaceae; genus Orobanche; species Orobanche coerulescens. Next base: position 70,533,980 of record CM065803.1, read on the forward strand.
ATTGTAATCTCTAGATAATCTAATCTTAAATTCGGTGTTCTTAACTCTTCGATTAATTTAATTTTCCGCACTTGTTTTACGTACTTACTGTTGGGATTCGGTGCCTAAAACGAAGGCCCAGCGGAAGCGGTAAAACGAAAATTAATTCGATCCAAATCCCTACGAGGATCGATCGAGCTACGTATATACGAATATATAAACGAAAAGCAAGAGTCATAAGAAACTAACCCTCGAAGTCCGTTGATTAAATGGAAACCTTCTCTTGAGCTATTCCCCAAGCTTTAGTTGATCTCTACGTATCCGAACCGCTCCAAGCCCTTGAACGATCCAACGCCGAAAGCACTGCGTCTCTACTTGCCACGCGCCGGAAAAACGACCGGAATAACAACACTTGATTAACCTCTAAGGTTACGGCTAGAATCAAATGATGAAGCTTTTATTATTACACTCTAAGTGTATAATATATCTCTCAATAATTTTCTCTCAATTTTTCTCCAAGAAAAATGAAGAGGAAGTGAATGAAGAAGGTGAAGAATGAGTGTTAAACTCAAAGTCTATCTCTCTCTTTCAATACTCACGTTGGAAGCCTTCAAACAAGTGAAGAGAGTCTTCTTTTTATGCTCCATAAAATCCTCCCAAATCAAGACTAAATAATTAAATGAATTAATTAAAAGATCTTGTTCCCTTGATACTTCAAGTCTTCCACCAATTAAGGTGGAGACTATGACCAAAGGAAAGAGGAGGGAAAATGGGATGGCCATCTAGAAGGAGCCGGGACGAGTTTGGTTCGTTTCGGACTCCCGTGAGTCCAAACAGATAAACTCCTATTCCGTTCCGATGTATTTGTGTCATTTAATTAATCCAATTAATTAAACATATCAAATACAAAATAACATAATTAATTTCTCCAAGAAATAATTATATTTATGAATTAAATTAATCACCCGGTGATATATTTAATTCATTAGGTCGTATATCAATTTATCCAATAAATCGATTTAGACATCTAATGTCTCAAATTTAGATATCCAATATCTAATATTCATAATGAGAGAATTAGCTTTATTTATTCCGTCGTCAATCCATATGCGCGACTCGGTAGGTCCGTCTCAGTCAGCAATGGGAGGAATCAAAGAGTAGTAGCACCACCTAGCCAGCCTGGTGGCCTACACTGTACCCCGACTGAGAACGAATGATTGGGATCATTCAAGAACCATTCTGTCGTGAATACCGATGGCGTATAAACCCTTCTTTCAAATGTCCCGATCAAGTTATAGGGTCACGGTCAGTCAAACCCTATCTGTACTTGACCCTATGCATGCGTTAATGCAAATCGAGATCATCGAGCTCTCGTGTATCTAATACAGCTAGCTCCAATGCTTTGGCCAAAGACTTATGATCTCATCTGCCAATAACCGCATAGGACATATAACCCGTTCACTAACATGAGAAAGAATTCTATCTTGGTATTCAGTAGGACCTGCTACTCGCCCATCAAGATGCACGTCGAGGTTGACCCCCCCCCTTCCGGTTTATAGGGTCTAACTACTCTAATGAAAATCTTGACATCACAAGCACATCCCTACTAAATCCTCAAGTCGAAGGTTCACGAATACCTATCGCAACCTTTCGATTCCGTCATTGACTGTCCCGGAGTGAAATCCGTGTGACGAATCGAGGGTGAGTCGGTTCGAGTATACTAATCCAATTAGCATACCTATAACGTGTGCTCCCACTAACCAATAGCGTTCGAAAGGCACTCTCCATGTCAAAGAACACGTCATACAAGTCTTCACATAAACTTAACGCCCAGTCAAGTTTCATTGACTTGCGAACGATTAAGTATTTGAGCTATAAACCTTTCCAGTGCCTACCCCCTTATCCAATAAGGAGTGGAACGTTTTGCTCTCAAATACACGGACTAGTTTCTATATGTTTATTTACGAGTTAGGAATGCCAGTAACTACCAATAAATAAAGAAACAATCATTTGCCTTATATAAATGGTTTACATAATTACAAGTGCAATGCCCTCACTCAACATCCTCTAAGTGGCATTCGAGGGCATACTCCTAACAATCTCCCACTTGCACTCAATGCCACACACTATGGTATCTAATACCCATGTTCTCCAGATGACGCTCCAAGCTAGTCTGAGAAAGTGGCTTGGTCAGTGGATTGGCGACGTTGTCGGCCGAGTCTACTCTGTGCGGCCTGATGTATCCCTTGCGAACAAATTCTCTTACGAGATGATACTTCCTCTCAATATGTTTGGTCTGTTGTGAAACCTCGGCTCCTTGGCTGCGCTACAACTCCGTCGTTGTCGCGATGCAGTGAACAGTGACTCGGACATGGTATCATTTGAAGTTCTCCCGAAACTTCTTAATCAGAACCCTTCCTTGGAAGCCTCCGAGGCTTGATACTCGGCTGACGGTGGAATCGGCGGTCGCGCTTTGCTTGGCACTACGCCAAGATCTCGCTCCTCCATTAAGAGTAAATATGTAGCCAGAAGTGGACATCGAGTCGTCCTTCAGTCCTTGGAAGTCCGAATCAGTGAATCCCACCACATCCAATTCTCCACCGCCATACATCAGAACCATATCTCTAGTCCTTCTTAAGTACTTGAGAACGTTCTTTATGGCAGTCCAATGTTCCCTACAGGTTTGCACGAAACCTACTCACCACGCTTACAGCATGCGCGATGTCAGGTCTTGTACACAACATAGCATACATAAGGCTACCCACGGCCGAAGCATATGGTATATTACTCATTTCCTTTCGTTGTTCCTCACTTTGAGGACACATCTTCAAGGTGAGTTTTATTCCATGTTGCATCGGTAGGAACCCTCTTTTAGAATCATCCATCTTAAATCGCTTTAAGATCTTATCTATATAGAGGGCTTGGGAAAGGCCTATTGTTCTCTTCGCTCTATCCCGGTAGAGTCGAATTCCAAGAATATAGGTTGCTTCTCCCAAGTCTTTCATGGATAAATTACTCGAAAGCCAAGCTTTTACAGAACTGAGCATTCCCACATCATTTCCTATTAGTAGAATATCATCCACATATAGTACTAAGAATGCGATCTTGCTCCCACTAACCTTCTTGTATACACAAGGTTCCTCTTCATTTTGCACGAAGTCAAACTCTTTGACCGCCTCGTCAAAACGAAGGTTCCAACTACGCGACGCTTCCTTCAGTCCATAAATGGAACGCTGAAGCTTGCACACTTTCTGAATATCGACTTAGGACACAAAGCCTTTAGGCTGCTCCATATAGATTTCCTCCTCGAGGAATCCATTAAGGAAAGACGTCTTTACGTCCATTTGCCATATCTCATAATCATGGTAGGCAGCTATAGCAAGCATCATGCGAATAGACTTGATCATGGCTACGGGCGAGAAGGTATCGTGGTAATCGATCCCTTCCTTCTGGGTATAACCCTTTGCCACAAGCCTGGCCTTATAGGCATCAACCTTGCCATCACCATCAGTCTTTCTCTTGTAGATCCACTTGTTCCCAATAGGCACTATGCCCTTGGGGGGGTCTACTAGAGTCAGTTTGATTGACATGCATCGAGTCTATCTCAGCTTCCATAGCTTCACGCCATTTCGCGGAGTCTACATCCACCATCGCTTGGTCATAGGTTGTTGGGTCGGTCTCTTGGCTATCACTTGGAACCTCATGGAGACCCAGCTCCTCCAAGTGCACAAGCCCATACCTCTCAGGTAAATGAGACACCCTACTAGACCTACGAGGTGGTTGTACATGTGTTTCAGAAAGTTCGGTTCCAGTTTCTTGCACAGGTGTCTCTCGAGGAGTTTCATTGTATTCTTCTAAAGAAATACTTCTACCTGCTCCGCCTTCCTGAATGAACTCATCTTCCAGGAAGTGTGCTTGTAAAGCTACAATGATCCTTAGATCTTCGGGCATGTAGAATAGATATCCCATCGTCCCAGACGGGAATCCAATGAAACGTACCTTCGCAGACCTAGCTTCCAACTTTTCCACCTTAGTCTTCTTGACATAAGCGGGACATCCCCAAATCCTAATATGATTAAGACTTGGTTTCATTCCTTCCCACATCTCATGTGGAGTTTTAGGAACGGATTTGGAAGGACATCTGTTCAAGATATACGCGGCAGTGCATACCCCCAGGTAAATCGGCAAGTCAGTATAGCCCAGCATGGAACGGACCATGTTCAACAGGGTCCGGTTCCTTCTTTCTGACACACCATTTAACTGAGGAGTACCTGGAGGTGTTAGTTGTGAAACTATTCCATGTTCCTTTAGGAACTCGTCAAACTCCATACTCATATACTCGCCACCTCGGTCCGACCGAAGTGCTTTGATATGATTACCAGTTTGTTTCTCGACTAGGGCCTTGAATTCCTGGAATTTCTCAAAAGCCTCGGATTTATGTTTCATTAAGTATACATAACCATACCTAGTATGATCATCGTAAACGTAATGAAATATTGATATCCGTCACGTCTCGCTTCCAAAGCACCACATACGTCGGTATGGATTAATCCCAGTTTATCAGCGGCTCTTTGAAATGTCCCTGTGAAGGGGGACTTAGTCATTTTGCCTTTACGGCAAGATTCACAAGTAGGAAAGGGATCTGATCCCAATGGACCCATAAGTCCATCTTTTTCCATCTTGTAAACCTTGGTCTGACCAACATGACCAAGTCTAAGATGCCATTTCAAAACTTGATTGGTTTCATCCCTACCACGTTTTCTAGTCATAGTATTCACAACTACTTTGTTGCTGAGATTTAGATGATACAATCCATTCAACAATGTAGCAGTACCCACTAGTTTATTTCTAAAATAAATTTTGCAGGAACCATCACCAATGAAAAATGAAAAGCCTTTTCGGTCCATGACCGGAATGGATACAATGTTTTTGTGCCCCTTGGGCAAAACAAGTACATATTCTAAAGTTAAAACAAAGCCGGATTCTAAACCCAAAAGAAGTGATCCTATGTCGGTCGCCTCGACACTATGCCCGCTTCCGACTGTGATCATAACTTCTCCAGCTCCAAGCTTCCTACTTTGTTCCAGATCCTGATTCACGGTACAAATATGAGAACTAGCACGAGAATCCGGTATCCATGAAGTAGAAAATACGATGCGAACAATTTGTTTCCAAAACTAAAAGTTACATGCACGAAGTGCCATGAAGAATCGGACAGTCTCTAGCCCGGTGGCCCACTCACCGCACTTGAGACAAGCATCCTTCTTCTTCTTGTTCTTTGGAACCATTGGGGCCTTGCCCTTACCCTTAAGGTCCTTAACTTGTGGTCGGTTTGCCTTTTGGTCTTTTTCTTCTTGTTCTTAGACCTCAGGAGTCCGAAGAAATCACAAGAGCAGACTCCTTCATCATGAGTCTTCATCCGAGGCCGAGCGGTCACAAGTTTGTTCATTAGCCCGACTAAGTTACATGCAATCTCATTGCGGTTGAAGTTCATAACAAGCGTGAGAAGGAATCGGGGAGGCGTAGGATAAGGTCGGTTTGGAGAGAAGTATCCATTTTAAAATCAAGAGCCTCCAATCTCTCGATCATGGATATCATTTTGAGGACGTGTTCCCCAACCTTCTCACCTTCCTTCATCCTTGCACCGAACAGTTGCTTGGATATCTCATATCTAGCGATTCTGCTGTGCTCACCATAAAGTTCGGTTAAGTGAGATAGAATGCACTAGCGAAGTCATTTTCTCATGAGCTCTCTGAAGCTCATTAGACATGGAAGCCATCATATAAGCACGGACTTTCACGTCATCCTTAACCCACTTTTCATGGTTTTCAATCTCTTCCTGATTGGCTCGGGTCCGCACAGGAGGCGCCGGAATGTCCGTCTCCAAGACGTATCCCAATGCCTCTATCCGAGGACAATCATCAGTTGCGGAGCCAATCCACAAAGTTAGGTCCCATTAAGGTGTTCTTTTCGAGTAGAATTGCGAGTGGATTCATTGTCATATTGAGATTTATGCATTAAGTATAACAGATTAATTAGTGACTCATTCAATTATGTTCTGAGTGTAGAATTAAGGTCTTTTCTATTCTTATTACCCAGCTCCCACTATTTTTTATCGGAATAACACACTCCCATGTGAAATCCGGAAGTCTCGTCGCTCTACTTCATAGTGGTGATCGAGTTCTTTATAAATCTTAATAGAGGGCAACCGACGGAGTTTCTAGTCTATTAATTTTCATAAAGTGGTGTCCAACACCAACCCATCTAATGGATGATTCGATCTTATTTTTCCCCTTGTTCACTCCCCTCAACCTATACGGTTTCTATGGTTCGTGGACAAGTTAAGTTTATACCATCGACGCAAATCAGTTTCACAATTGAATCTTATCCGGCAACCTATCACGTTTCTAGGGATAAAATTTGCTCCAACCGAAGGCATCCAATGCGCTCTCGGTAATTTATTCGTCCTCCCCGAACGACTACCCCGATAACTCGGAAGCATAGTACATCCGGTTTGGATTTCAATTTCCCGAAAACTCGATGGAGGGAAGGAAAACCTTGAAACCTTATAAACTTAATAATTTATCGTGGGAGAATTTTCGCGATTAACGTTACACTTTGCACATTAATCATTTAAGCGCGTTTGTGGCATTCATACAATATGAAACAACCATTCACAACCTAGTTGCTACCAACATGTGGTTCATGGACCGTTCCTAGAAAACAAAAACTCCGTAATCTAATTACAAGTCTTCGTCTTGAATCTTCGTCTTCTCGAAATGGATCTTCCTCCGGTCTTCGTCATTACATATAAATTTTACATCAAAAATTGCATCCTAGATACAAACATTTCTAGTAAAATAAATAGGCTCAAAACGGCCTTTACAACCCAATCGAATAAAACGAGCGATTCAAAAACTAAGTCCACGAACCACATCCCCATTCAAAAGCATTCATCCATAAATACTAAATAAATGGAAAGCTTAGAGATACATTGATCCAATCAACAATACGAACCGATCCAATCGATTCACACAATCGGTAATATGATAACGTTCAAAATAATTGATCGACCATAAATATTCCGATTAATCAAATTTCCCTTATAAAATGAAATACCATAAATCATTTTAATCATATTAAATCCAATTTAACATGCGGGAGATTAATTTTCAAGAATACGAAAAAATCGAGCCGGGCGATATTGGCTGCCATGGCCGAGTCGCTGCCGTGACATGCCGTGAGACATGCTGGCATGGCGATCACGCTCAGCGGCTTCCGGGCACGGCCCGTGTCTCGACACGGTCGGGTGCACTGGCGATGCACGGGATCGCCGACACGGCCGTGTCACGGACTGGCCGAGTCACCTGCGACAACACGCCTTTGTCGAAAAATCGTCAAGCGACGATTCGGAGCTCGATTTTCGATAGGATATCGATATCAATATTTTTCAACATTCATATCTTCAATATAAATCATATTTCCAAGAAATTAAGATTTATATTTAGACATAAACTTACGAAAAATATAACTACAACGAACGTAAAAATATATACCACGATTATGACTAAAATGATCCCAAATCATTCACCATCTAATCAAGCATTCCAAATGCCAATATCGTATATACGATCGCAAGACCTACGATCCGATACCACTGTTGGGATTCGGTGCCTAAAACGAAGGCCCAGTAGGCGGTAAGCGAAAATTAATTCGATCCGAATCCCTACGAGGATCGATCGAGCTACGTATATACGAATATATAAACGAAAAGCAAGAGTCATAAGAAACTAACCCTCGAAGTCCGTTGATTAAATGGAAACCTTCTCTTGAGCTATTCCCCAAGCTTTAGTTGATCTCTACGTATCCGAACCGCTCCAAGCCCTTGAACGATCCAACGCCGAAAGCACCGCGTCTCTACTGGCCACGCGCCGGAAAAACGACCGGAATAACAACACTTGATTAACCTCTAAGGTTACGGCTAGAATCAAATGATGAGGCTTTTATTATTACACTCTAAGTGTATAATATATCTCTCAATAATTTTCTCTCAATTTTTCTCCAAGAAAAATGAAGAGGAAGTGAATGAAGAAGGTGAAGAATGAGTGTTAAACTCAAAGTCTGTCTCTCTCTTTCAATACTCACGTTGGAAGCCTTCAAACAAGTGAAGAGAGTCTTCTTTTTATGCTCCATAAAATCCTCCCAAATCAAGACTAAATAATTAAATGAATTAATTAAAAGATCTTGTTCCCTTGATACTTCAAGTCTTCCACCAATTAAGGTGGAGACTATGACCAAAGGAAAGAGGAGGGAAAATGGGATGGCCATCTAGAAGGAGCCGGGACGAGTTTGGTTCGTTTCGGACTCCCGTGAGTCCAAACAGATAAACTCCTATTCCGTTCCGATGTATTTGTGTCATTTAATTAATCCAATTAATTAAACATATCAAATACAAAATAACATAATTAATTTCTCCAAGAAATAATTATATTTATGAATTAAATTAATCACGGTGATATATTTAATTCATTAGGTAAATATATCAATTTATCGATAAATCGATTTAGACATCTAATGTCTCAAATTTAGATATCCATATCTAATATTCATAATGAGAGAATTAGCTTTATTTATTCCGTCGTCAATCCTTATGCGCGACTCGGTAGGTCCGTCTCGATCGGCAATGGCGGGAACCAAAGAGTAGTAGCACCACCTAGCCACTGGTGGCCTACACTGCACTCTGACCGAGAACGAATGATTGGGATCATTCAAGAACCATTCTGTCGTGAATACCAAGAACGTATAAACCCTTCTTTCAAATGTCCCGATCAAGTTATAGGGTCACGGTCACCAAACCCTATCTCGTACTTGACCCTATGCATGCGTTAATGCAAATCGAGATCATCGAGCTCTCATGTATCTAATACTGACTAGCTCCAATGCTTTGGCCAAAGACTTATGATCTCATGCCAATAACCGCATAGGACATATAACCCGTTCACTAACAGGAGAAAGAATTCTATCTTGGTATTGATAGGACTGCTACTCGCCCATCAAGATGCACGTCGAGGTTGACCCCGCCTTCCGGTTTATAGGGTCTAACTACTCTAATGAAAATCTTGACGTCACAAGCACATCCCTACTAAATCCTCAAGTCGAAGGTTCACGAATACCTATCGCAACCTTTCGATTCCGTCATTGAATGTCCCGGAGTGAAATCCGTGTGACGAATCGAGGGTGAGTCGGTTCGAGTATACTAATCCAATTAGCATACCTATAACGTGTGCTCCCACTAACCAATAGCGTTCGACAGGCACTCTCCATGTCAAAGAACACGTCATACAAGTCTTCACATAAACTTAACGCCCAGTCAAGTTTCATTGACTTGCGAACGATTAAGTATTTGAGCTATAAACCTTTCCAGTGCCTACCCCCTTATCCAATAAGGAGTGGAACGTTTTGCTCTCAAATACACGGACTAGTTTCTATATGTTTATTTACGAGTTAGGAATGCCAGTAACTACCAATAAATAAAGAAACAATCATTTGCCTTATATAAATGGTTTACATAATTACAAGTGCAATGCCCTCACTCAACATCCTCTGAGTAGCATTCGAGGGCATACTCCTAACAATCTCTCACTTGCACTCAATGCCACACACTATGGTATCTAATACCCATGTTCTCCAGATGACGCTCCAAGCTAGTCTGAGAAAGTGGCTTGGTGGATCGGCGACGTTGTCGGCCGAGTCTACTCAGGCAAGACAATGTATCCCTTGCGAACAAATTCTCTTACGAGATGATACTTCCTCTCAATATGTTTGGTCTTGTTGTGAAACCTCGGCTCCTTGGCTGCGCTTCTGACTCCGTCGTTGTCGCGATGAACAGCAAAGACATGGTATCATTTGAAGTTCTCCGAAACTTCTTAATCCGTAACCCTTCCTTGGAAGCCTCCGAGGCCGCTTGATACTCGGCTGACAGTGGAATCGGCGGTCGCGCTTTGCTTGGCACTACGCCAAGATCGCTCCTCCATTAAGAGTAAATATGTAGCCAGAAGTGGACATCGAGTCGTCCTTCAGTCCTTGGAAGTCCGAATCAGTGAATCCCACCACATCCAATTCTCCACCGCCATACATCAGAACCATATCTCTAGTCCTTCTTAAGTACTTGAGAACGTTCTTTCTGGCGATCCAATGTTCCCTACAGGTTTGCTGAAACCTACTCACCACGCTTACGGCATGCGCGATGTCAGGTCTTGTACACAACATAGCATACATAAGGCTACCCACGGCCGAAGCATATGGTATATTACTCATTTCCTTTCGTTATTCCTCACTTTGAGGACACATCTTCAAGGTGAGTTTTATTCCATGTTGCATCGGTAGGAACCCTCTTTTAGAATCATCCATCTTAAATCGCTTTAAGATCTTATCTATATAGAGGGCTTGGGAAAGGCCTATTGTTCTCTTCGCTCTATCCGGTAGAGTCGAATTCCAAGAATATAGGTTGCTTCTCCCAAGTCTTTCATGGAGAAATTACTCGAAAGCCAAGCTTTTACGTAACCGAGCATTCCCACATCATTTCCTATTAGTAGAATATCATCCACATATAGTACTAAGAATGCGATCTTGCTCCCACTAACCTTCTTGTATACACAAGGTTCCTCTTCATTTTGCACGAAGTCAAACTCTTTGACCGCCTCGTCAAAACGAAGGTTCCAACTACGCGACGCTTCCTTCAGTCCATAAATGGAACGCTGAAGCTTGCACACTTTCTGAATATCGACTTAGGACACAAAGCCTTTAGGCTGCTCCATATAGATTTCCTCCTTGAGGAATCCATTAAGGAAAGCCGTCTTTACGTCCATTTGCCATATCTCATAATCGTGGTAGGCAGCTATAGCAAGCATCATGCGAATAGACTTGATCATGGCTACGGGCGAGAAGGTATCGTGGTAATCGATCCCTTCCTTACGGTATAACCCTTTGCCACAAGCCTGGCCTTATAGGCATCAACCTTGCCATCACCATCAGTCTTTCTCTTGTAGATCCACTTGTTCCCAATAGGCACTATGCCCTTGGGGGGGTCTACTAGAGTCCAGACCTGATTGACATGTATCGAGTCTATCTCAGCTTCCATAGCTTCACGCCATTTTGCGGAGTCTACATCCACCATCGCTTGGTCATAGGTTGTTGGGTCGGTCTCTTGGCTATCACTTGGAACCTCATGGAGACCCAGCTCCTCCAAGTGCACAAGCCCATACCTCTCAGGTAAATGAGACACCCTACTAGACCTACGAGGTGGTTGTACATGTGTTTCAGAAAGTTCGGTTCCAGTTTCTTGCACAGGTGTCTCTCGAGGAGTTTCATTGTATTCTTCTAAAGAAATACTTCTACCTGCTCCGCCTTCCTGAATGAACTCATCTTCCAGGAAGTGTGCTTGTAAAGCTACAATGATCCTTCGATCTTCGGGCATATAGAATAGATATCCCATCGTCCCAGACGGGAATCCAATGAAACGTACCTTCGCAGACCTAGCTTCCAACTTTTCCACCTTAGTCTTCTTGACATAAGCGGGACATCCCCAAATCCTAATATGATTAAGACTTGGTTTCATTCCTTCCCACATCTCATGTGGAGTTTTAGGAACGGATTTGGAAGGACATCTGTTCAAGATATATGCGGCAGTCAGGAGTGCATACCCCCACAGGTAAATCGGCAAGTCAGTATAGCCCAGCATGGAATGGACCATGTTCAACAGGGTCCGGTTCCTTCTTTCTGACACACCATTTAACTGAGGAGTACCTGGAGGTGTTAGTTGTGAAACTATTCCATGTTCCTTTAGGAACTCGTCAAACTCCATACTCATATACTCGCCACCTCGGTCCGACCGAAGTGCTTTGATATGATTACCAGTTTGTTTCTCGACTAGGGCCTTGAATTCCTGGAATTTCTCAAAAGCCTCGGATTTATGTTTCATTAAGTATACATAACCATACCTAGTATGATCATCTGTAAACGTAATGAAATATTGATATCCGTCACGTCCGCTTCCAAAGCACCACATACGTCGGTATGGATTAATCCCGATTTATCGGCTCTTTGAAATGTCCTGTGAAGGGGACTTAGTCATTTTGCCTTTACGGCAAGATTCACAAGTAGGAAAGGGATTCGATCCCAATGGACCCATAAGTCCATCTTTTTCCATCTTGTAAACCTTGGTCGACCAACATGACCAAGTCTAAGATGCCATTTCAAAACTTGATTGGTTTCATCCCTACCACGTTTTCTAGTCATAGTATTCACAACTACTTTGTTCTTGAGATTTAGATGATACAATCCATTCAACAATGTAGCGACTCCACTAGTTTATTTCTAAAATAAATTTTGCAGAACCATCACCAATGAAAAATGAAAAGCCTTTTCGGTCCATGACCGGAATAGATACAATGTTTTTGTGCCCTTGGGCAAAACAAGTACATATTCTAAAGTTAAAACAAAGCGGATTCTAAACCCAAAAGAAGTGATCCTATGTCGGTCGCCTCGACACTATGCCCGCTTCCGACCGTGATCATAACTTCTCCGGCTCCAAGCTTCCTACTTTGTTCCAGATCCCGATTCACGGTACAAATATGAGAACTAGCACGAATCCGATATCAGAAGTAGAAAATACAAGAGCGAACAATTTGTTTCCAAAACTAAAAGTTACAGCACGAAGTGCCATGAAGAATCGGACAGTCTCTAGCCCGGTGGCCCACTCACCGCACTTGAGACAAGCATCCTTCTTCTTCTTGTTCTTTGGAACCATTGGGGCCTTGCCCTTACCCTTAAGGTCCTTAACTTGTGGTCCAGGTTTGCCTTTTGGTCTTTTTCTTCTTGTTCTTAGACCTCCGAGGTCCGTAAGAAATCACAAGAGCAGACTCCTTCAACCGTGAGTCTTCATCCGAGGCCGAGCGGTCACAAGTTTGTTCATTAGCCCACTAAGTTACATGCAATCTCATTGCAGTTGAAGTTCATAACAAACTGTGAGAAGGAATCAGGGAGAGACTGTAGGATAAGGTCGGTTTGGAGAGAAGAATCCATTTTAAAATCAAGAGCCTCCAATCTCTCGATCATGGATATCATTTTGAGGACGTGTTCCCCAACCTTCTCACCTTCCTTCATCCTTGCACCGAACAGTTGCTTGGATATCTCATATCTAGCAGTTCTGCTGTGCTCACCATAAAGTTCGGTTAAGTGAGATAGAATCTGCCTAGCAGAAGTCATTTTCTCATGAGCTCTCTGAAGCTCATTAGACATGGAAGCCATCATATAAGCACGAACTTTCACGTCATCCTTAACCCACTTTTCATGGTTTTCAATCTCTTCCTGATTGGCTCGGGTCCGCACAGGAGGCGCCGGAATGTCCGTCTCCAAGACGTATCCCAATGCCTCTATACTGAGGACAATCATCAGATTGCGGAGCCAATCCACAAAGTTAGGTCCCATTAAGGTGTTCTTTTCGAGTAGAATTGTGAGTGGATTCATTGTCATATTGAGATTTGTCTGCATTAAGTATAACAGATTAATTAGTGACTCATTCAATTATGTTCTGAGTGTAGAATTAAGGTCTTTTCTATTCTTATTACCCAGCTCCCACTATTTTTATCGGAATAACACACTCCCATGTGAAATCCGGAAGTCTCGTCGCTCTACTTCATAGTGGTGATCGAGTTCTTTATAAATCTTAATAGAGGGCAACCGAACAGGTTTCTAGTCTATTAATTTTCATAAAGTGGTGTCCAACACCAACCCATCTAATGGATGATTCGATCTTATTTTTCCCCTTGTTCACTCCCCTCAACCTATACGGTTTCTATGGTTCGTGGACAAGTTAAGTTTATACCATCGACGCAAATCAGTTTCACAATTGAATCTTATCCGGTAACCTATCAGGTTTCTAGGGATAAAATTTGCTCCAACCGAAGGCATCCAATGCGCTCTCGGTAATTTATTCGTCCTCCCCGAACGACTACCCCGATAACTCGGAAGCATAGTACATCCGGTTTGGATTTCAATTTCCCGAAAACTCGATGGAGGGAAGGAAAACCTTGAAACCTTATAAACTTAATAATTTATCGTGGGAGAATTTTCGCGATTAACGTTACACTTTGCACATTAATCATTTAAGCGCGTTTGTGGCATTCATACAATATGAAACAACCATTCACAACCTAGTTGCTACCAACATGTGGTTCATGGACCGTTCCTAGAAAACAAAAACTTCGTAATCTAATTACAAGTCTTCGTCTTGAATCTTCGTCTTCTCGAAATGGATCTTCCTCCGGTCTTCGTCATTACATATAAATTTTACATCAAAAATTGCATCCTAGATACAAACATTTCTAGTAAAATAAATAGGCTCAAAACGGCCTTTACAACCCAATCGAATAAAATGAACGATTCAAAAAACTAAGTCCACGAACCACATCCCCATTCAAAAGCATTCATCCAATAAATACTAAATAAATGGAAAGCTTAGAGATACATTGATCCAATCAACAATACGAACCGATCCAATCGATTCACACAATCGGTAATATGATAACGTTCAAAATAATTCGGTCGACCATAAATATTCCAGTTAATCAAATTTCCCTTATAAAATGAAATACCATAAATCATTTTAATCATATTAAATCCAATTTAACATGCGGGAGATTAATTTTCAAGAATACATGAAAAATCGAGCCGGGCGATATTGCTGCCATGCCGAGTCATCTGCGAAGATGCCGGCAGACATGCTGGCATGGCCGATCACGCCGGCAGCCTTCCGGCCGGCACGGCCCGTGTCTCGACACGGTCGGGTCTGCTCGGCAGCTTCGGGATCGCCGACACGGCCCGTGTCACGGACACGGCCGAAGTCACCTCGGCAAAGAATCGCCTTTGTCCGAAAAAATCGTCCGACGACGATTCGGAGCTCGATTTTCGACCGGATATCGATATCAATATTTTTCAACATTCATATCTTCAATATAAATCATATTTCCAAGAAATTAAGATTTATATTTAGACATAAACTTACGAAAAATATAACTACAACGAACGTAAAAATATATACCACGATTATGACTAAAATGATCCCAAATCATTCACCATCTAATCAAGCATTCCAAATGCCAATATCGTATATACGATCGCAAGACCTACGCTCCGATACCACTGTTGGGATTCGGTGCCTAAAACGAAGGCCCAGAAGCGGTAAACGAAAATTAATTCGATCTGAATCCCTTCGAGGATCGATCGAGCTACGTATATACGAATATATAAACGAAAAGCAAGAGTCATAAGAAACTAACCCTCGAAGTCCGTTGATTAAATGGAAACCTTCTCTTGAGCTATTCCCCAAGCTTTAGTTGATCTCTACGTATCCGAACCGCTCCAAGCCCTTGAACGATCCAACGCCGAAAGCACCGCGTCTCTACTTGCCACGCGCCGGAAAAACGCATCGGAATAACAACACTTGATTAACCTCTAAGGTTACGGCTAGAATCAAATGATGAATCTTTTATTATTACACTATAAGTGTATAATTTATATCTCTATAATTTTCTCTCAATTTTTCTCCAAGAAAATGAAGAGGAAGTGAATGAAGAAGGTGAAGAATGAGTGTTAAACTCAAAGTCTCTCTCTTTCAATACTCACGTTGGAAGCCTTCAAACAAGTGAAGAGAGTCTTCTTTTATGCTCCATAAAATCCTCCCAAATCAAGACTAAATAATTAAATGAATTAATTAAAAGATCTTGTTCCCTTGATACTTCAAGTCTTCCACCAATTAAGGTGGAGACTATGACCAAAGGAAAGAGGAGGGAAAATGGGATGGCCATCTAGAAGGAGCCGGACGAGTTTGGTTCGTTTCGGACTCCGTGAGTCCAAACAGATAAACTCCTATTCCGTTCCGATGTATTTGTGTCATTTAATTAATCCAATTAATTAAACATATCAAATACAAAATAACATAATTAATTTCTCCAAGAAATAATTATATTTATGAATTAAATTAATCACCCGGTGATATATTTAATTCATTAGGTCGTATATCAATTTATCCAATAAATCGATTTAGACATCTAATGTCTCAAATTTAGATATCCAATATCTAATATTCATAATGAGAGAATTAGCTTTATTTATTCCGTCGTCAATCCTTATGCGCGACTCGGTAGGTCCGTCTCAGTCAGCAATGGGAGGAACCAAAGAGTAGTAGCACCACCTAGCCAGCCTGGTGGCCTACACTGTACCCCGACTGAGAACGAATGATTGGGATCATTCAAGAACCATTCTGTCGTGAATACCAAGAACGTATAAACCCTTCTTTCAAATGTCCCGATCAAGTTATAGGGTCACGGTCGACCAAACCCTATCTCAGATTGACCCTATGCATGCGTTAATGCAAATCGAGATCATCGAGCTCTCGTGTATCTAATACTGCTAGCTCCAATGCTTTGGCCAAAGACTTATGATCTCATCGCCAATAACCGCATAGGACATATAACCCGTTCACTAACAGGAGAAAGAATTCTATCTTGGTATTCGATAGGACCTGCTACTTGCCCATCAAGATGCACGTCGAGGTTGACCCCCGCCTTCCGGTTTATAGGGTCTAACTACTCTAATGAAAATCTTGACGTCACAAGCAAATCCCTACTAAATCCTCAAGTCGAAGGTTCACGAATACCTATCGCAACCTTTCGATTCCGTCATTGACTGTCCCGGAGTGAAATCCGTGGGTCGAATCGAGGGTGAGTCGGTTCGAGTATACTAATCCAATTAGCATACCTATAACGTGTGCTCCCACTAACCAATAGCGTTCGACAGGCACTCTCCATGTCAAAGAACACGTCATACAAGTCTTCACATAAACTTAACGCCCAGTCAAGTTTCATTGACTTGCGAACGATTAAGTATTTGAGCTATAAACCTTTCCAGTGCCTACCCCCTTATCCAATAAGGAGTGGAACGTTTTGCTCTCAAATACACGGACTAGTTTCTATATGTTTATTTACGAGTTAGGAATGCCAGTAACTACCAGTAAATAAAGAAACAATCATTTGCCTTATATAAATGGTTTACATAATTACAAGTGCAATGCCCTCACTCAACATCCTCTGAGTGGCATTCGAGGGCATACTCCTAACACTTACATCTCAATCAAATCATTCACCGTGTTTTAATTTACTTTACTTTTGTTAATTCGACTATTTGCTAAATATAATCGAACTTCAAACCGTTTCCAACTCCTCGAGAGATCGACCTCGGAGTTGCTTGCCGCTTCCTACAAAAGCGATTCGTACACTTGCGAGTTTATAATTTGTTTATCAGACCTCTTCTATTATCTAAAACAAATTAAAAGATGATCAATCAATCAATTATTAAAGTATTTCAGTCCAATTTAACAATTTGAACAATAATTAATTTCCCTTCATATTAATTCAAACAAATTTTCCTAACCATAGATTTGATGTTTAGTTCCTCATATTTTTTGTTGCTTCAACAAGATAAGATGGTTCATACATATCCTGCTATGAAAATAATTTAGAAGTAACTGAATCGCACTTAAAAATAAAAAGAGAAAATAATTACTTGATTAACAACTTCGGATGTTAGAATTATTCTTCACAAGCTCCAAGATTAACAACTTCGGATGTTGAATTGTTCTTCACAAGCTCCAAGATTAATCTCCAAAAGATGAAATAATATTAGAACTGGGTGTTCGGGGGCTGAATAATATTTAGTTCGATTCTCGAGTACCTTATATTTTTACTAGGGAACAATTTGAATGAGTCCTAAAAAAACTAAAAAGAAAATACTCGGCGCGCTAGGACTCGCTGAGTCGCGCTCGGCTACGTGCAGCTTGGACATTTTGGTCATTACTTCCTCTAAAATAATAAAGCATTCATTCTCAGAATCCAGGTATGTATATTTTATGAGCATTCTTGTACTATCGCGATGTAGGCTTCATTAGTTTATGCACATTTTTGATCTTTTAGCTCTTTGCTCACTCGTCCATCAACTTGAAAATCATCAAATCTCATTTACATGAGTTTAATTTGCCTTGTCTTCCTCTTTCCTATTCCGTATCTTATTTTTCCGCTATTTTCTATCACCACCAACACAAAACACCATGTGACATAAGAATAACACAAAAATAACAAAAAGCTAAAAATTGGATGATAAAACACGAAAATGCAAGCTAACACACGATGCTAAACAACCATAAAAATATACCATAAATCAACTAAACATGATGAGTGAGAAAAGACCAACAGACCAAAATTGCAAATAAGATAATGAAGCTTACAACACAATGGTACGAGAATGCTAATAAAATATTCAATATTCGGAATCTGAGAATGAATAATATGTGGTTTGAAAGATAACCGAGTTATCTTTCTAACACCACCGACCGTTCGTGATCGAATATTTTATCGGAAGTTATGACAAAAACGACCCAGTCCAATAGTCCCAATACGCCCCAATGCGTCGAATGAGCGTCAAGTGATCGCCGAGCGCAGTGATCGCCGAGCGCAGCGCTCGCTCACATGTGAGCGAGGCGACTGCCAGCAAAGTGAAAAGTGATATGGCGGTCAGTTTGCTGCCCAATAACTTTTGTTTTTTAATTTGTTCTTTCTTTTTTATTTATGAATCCTCTAATTTGTTCCATAATATAAATATACCATATTAGAAGTTTAGTAAGCATTATTCAGTCTAAAAACCTTAGTAATATTTTCTTTTCATCTTTTGAAGATTTATTTGGAGCTTTTTGGAGAATAATTCAAGATCCGTAATTTTAGTTTAGGTAATTATTTTTTCCTTTCTCTATCTTTGTGTATGATTCAATTATTTCTTCCTTAATTCATATGTCATTTATGGATTTATCCTTTTTGTTGAATCAACAAAAAATACGAGGAACTAGACCTCAAATTTAAGGATAAATGAACTTTGCTTGAATTATGAAGCGCAAATAATTGGTGTTCTATCCTTCTTAATGGGATCGATCTCCATCAATAATCGATTGTTGGTCATCTTTAGATTCGCATTAGGTAATAAAAAAGGTTGAGAAGTAATTTTATTACTAAAAAATATCCAGTTAAAAATAGAGTACATCGGAAACTTACGATCTATCCGCCTAATATATTGTTCAATCTTGTTTATGAAAAAAAATTCATGAATACGCAAGTAATGGAATTTATAAACTGTTGCAATCATCTAATAAATATCATGAATAAGAAAGTAATTGATTCTATTATTGTGTCTTAATTAAATGACTTACTCCTATATATGAACTTTAGTTATTTTTGCCCGAATTGAAGATTCAAGTGAATGAAGTTGAACTACTAGATTTTTTTTCAAAAATTTGAAATAAAGAAAGTACTTTCTAGATAATTGAATAACTTTTATTAGTCCAACTTCTTCGTTCTTATTCATTTTAATTTTATTGTCTTCAAATTGCCTAAAAATTTAGTAATATTTATGATTTTATTTGTTATTTTGTGTTTAAAATAATTATTTTTTCGGTTAAGTCTTTCCTGGAAATACGACTTCGATTGATAATTAGTCCCGTACTCTTGTGAGCGACCTTAAAATGAAAAAGATATATTTGGGTCGAACCTTATACGGACTCGAGACGAGAGCGAGTAATGTAATTACTTTTTAATTGCATTTGAGACAAGTGGAGATATATGAGTTCGAGTGACTAAACTTTAACAAATCCGGATCAATGAACCTCTAACCAAGTATTAACATTATTCTTCAAATTTGTATTTATATATTACAATATAAAATATTCTCTGTCGAAACTCGTCGGGCTACACACTAATTTGTCATAAAACGAGTGAGTGACATTGTATAGCATTGCGTTTCCTCCAGTAAAAGAAACTCGTTAATCACATCATTGAACTATTGAAACTCGATCTCGACTAGTACCAGGAACACGAATGATTTTTTACGGGTTGTGATTATATAGCAACAACATTGCAACAGAGAACAAAACAAGGGTACGTATACACCACAATAAGGGCGCATTTGTGAATGCGGAGAAGGCATGAAACAGTCCTTTATCAACAAATTTTCAAATATTTGGCATTTAATAGTGGCCCGCCTGATAACGCCAGCCCTAGAAAAAATCGGCAAATATTATTACATACCCCAAGAGCACTTAGTAAGGTGTTCCTCTTGTCATATTGAGGGTAAGGCAGTATATGAAATATTTTTGGATGTAGGATAAATACAAAAGTGTATATTTATATAGAAATGTGAGCACCTACCAAGTGTTCTTGGTGTTCCTCTTGTCATATTGAGGGTAATGCAGTATATGAAATATTTTTGGAGGTGTGTCATTAATTAATAACCCCATTTGCTAATAACTCAAATTACCTTCTTGTCCCTACTCTCTTTATTTTCTCCCTCAATTTCTCTGCAACTACATTTAGCATGCTTTGCCTCACACACCAAACCCTATTCGTGGAACAAACAACAGATAGGTTTGTCCCAGTTAATTGATTTCGATTTTATGGTTCATGGTTCATATTCATTGAGAACAGTGAAGAGAAGAAAAGAAGAGTAAAGAGGAAAGTAAAACCACCCTTAAATTACAAGGGCTATTTTGTGTCACTTTCTTTATTATCAACCCTAGTAAGGAATCCCCAACACAAGATTGAACTCAAATGAGAAATAAGACATTTTCGAATCTACATCCCCAAACATCAGCAGATACATGTTTTTCCTATCAGTATGATTAATCACATTAAATCATCACTTCAACAATTATACAATAAAACTTCCCAAACAAGCCACAAGAGTATTAAACATAGGATACGATCGAGTTCATTTAGGTTGAATTTCTCGCGGACAGGAAGTCGCAACATTGTGGTCATTTCAGTTCTCCGACAACAAATTCAATTGGTTGCAAACGCCAATAAATTCTGTTACATATGAGAATATAAATCATTTTCAAGTTCTGAAGTTGGTTTCTACTAGCATACAGCACTTGAAGAACATCTATCTACAAGTGTATGAACCTACAAAACAATCTCTTCACATCAACCAATTGGAAGAACACTAGTTATATACATATCAACCGTAAAGAGGAAGAAAACAAGTAATGTTTCCCATTCAAAGCTTATATACGATTCATCCTGCTGGTCTTTAGCATCGTAATTTGGAGTAAAGTTCTCTGAGAGCAGCATATAATGGATCACCAGCCTTGGGTCTGTCCACAGTCCCAAGCAAAATATCAGTTGTAGTTAGATATGGATCACCATAAAAACGAAGATTTGTGTCCATCCTTGTGGCGACAACGTTTCCTTCCAGCGACACCCCAACAAATGCACCTGTGTTATCAACATTGAAATGTATGTTCAACTAACCATTCCTTCAAATATACAACTTTGCCAACAGAAAACAAATATCAGAATGCTTATTCCTTATAACAATTTAATGGTTTTTTGGCAGATTACCCCGTGTTTTAGGAGATGGTCAATTTACCCCAGTGTAAATTAAATAGTCATATTATCCCCCCTGCGTTTTTTTAAAAATCAGCCAACTGGCCCCCTGTGTGAATTAAACAGGGTAATATTACCCCCTTGCGTTTTAAAATAGTAGCTAACTGCCCCCATGTGTACTAAAAAGGTGCATCACGCCCCCTCTGTCGCGTTGAACAAATATCAGAATGCTTATTCCTTATAACAATTTAAAGGGTTTTTGGCACATTACCCTGTGTTTTACAAAATGGACCATTTACACCCCTGTGAAAATTAAATAGTCGTATTACCCCCTGCTTTTTAAAAAAAAAGCCGATTACTCCCATGTGTAAATTAAATAGGCACATTACCCCATGTCTCAAAAAAGGTGCATCTCACCCTTTTGTCGCCTTGAAAACAAGAAGATACTTTGCCCCAGTGAATAAAGCAGAAAGGGTTAGTCTCCATATTTTTTTGAGAACAGGGGAGGAAACAACAACAACAACAACATTACCCAAATGCCTCAACGGCTCCCGCAAAAAGCGGGGTAAGGGGGGATCGGATGTACGCAGCCTTACCCCTGTCTTAACACAGAGAGGCTGTTTCCAAATGATCCAAAATGAAAATTGCATCGAGAATTGCATGGAATGACTAGTACTTCATGAGAAATAGAAGTGCAGCCAGTTTAGTGAGTGATTTTGTTTTATTCCATTATAATCCAGAACCAAAGAATAAGAAGTACTTCATTTTGTTTTATTCCATTAAACGTGCCTGTTTAATTTACACAGAATGCTAATCAACAATTTTTTTAAAAATACAGGGGATAATATGACTACTTAATTTATAAGGGGATAAAACAGCCCATTTTATAAAACACATGGGGTAGTCCGCCAAACGAACCAATTTAATCGATAACAATCTGACCTCGAGAGTCTACTAAACAATTTAATCATCAAATTTAATCAAAATCAAATTTTCCTATCATCCTATGTCCAAACACATCGTTCTTGAATATTTAATAATAATCTGTTATTTTTAGTTTCAAGTCCATTGCTTCTATCAATTTGGTCCGACATGCCATGACGGATACACCGATGGACTCGTGCGTGGAGGCGATAGAGAAGGGGCTTCAAGATGTTTGGGGTGAAATTGCTAAGCAGGGTTCGAATCTGAAACGAATTCAAACATTACTCGAAACCCGAGTATTGGACAAGGGGACGAGTGGTGGCAGCGCGAAGATTTTGTGTCCTCGCAACCCGAGCTAGCAGCCGACCATGCAGTAATTCCGCCGCAGGAGAACTTCCAAAGCCGCAAACTGGATTTTCCGTTTTTACTAGCGACTATCCTGCGAATTGGCTCTCGCGAGCCGAGCAATTTTTCGGAATCCACCACACCGAGAAGATGGCAAGCTGGATTTGGCCGTGGAGGCTCCGGATGGCCCGACACTGCAATGGATGCAGTAGCTACTCTGGCGTCAACCGGGTATGACATGGGCCGCGTTCACTCAGGCCTTGCTCCAGCGATTCAGCAACAGCCCGCATGCTAATCCTTTTGAATCGCTGGCCGGGACAATGCAAACGGGAACGGTGGATGAGTATGGAGATGTGTTCGTCTCTCGGACGATGCATGTGGACAGGATTTCCGAAAAATATCTTTTGGGACTATTTCTGAACGGCCTTCACTCAGATATCAAGGTTAAAATCCGGTCTCAAGATGCTGCAGACGTATTTGAGACAATTCAATCAGCATTGGAAATCGAGCAGGAGATTCGAGCAGTTCGGGGGCCTCAACCGGGATTTACACCAGTGAATAGTTTTTTTCAAACAGCTGGCTTCAAATCCAACCCACCATCACAAAGGCCGCTACCGCCGGCTTTGACCTCGAGTGCAGCAGGGTCAAACATGGTGGTATGGGGGTCTCGACCTGGAATTTCAGTCAATTCGTATGAGGAAGCATCTCCATCCATCGTGTCTGTGCAGTCCGAAAATAGAATAAAACAATTGACCCATGCAAAGTATATGGACTTGAAGGCCAAGGGTCTTTCTTTCAACTATCGGACCCTTATCACCTGTTACATACCATCATCATCAACTGCACCTTAATCCCAACTATGTTGGGGCAGGTGGCAGGAGGATTATAGTGCCAACTAATTGTCTAAAACTATTTAACTACAATTCATGCAAAAAAATAAAGTGGCAAAGTTTTACGCCTGATTCCCTTCCTATCGCAACCTTCATATGAATGAGAAATGAGATGAGTTTTTCCAGTTATATGGAAAACATCATGAAATGGTGATGAGTCGAGATAATTGTTATAGTTATGTCACGTTACGTGATTGATATTGTAAAATCGACACGTACATCATGGAACATAACTCCTTACCATCCATTACATCACATGTGCTGAGAAATCCCTGCATGTCTTCATAGCAGCAGAAGACGACATGAGTGACGGGGAAGGGATTCCCAAGGGCACAACCTTGGAGGGGTTAATAAAGTCACGGACCCACATCACATTGAATTGACCCATTTGGCGGCTGGAGCGTTCACCCAGACGATGAAGTTTGTGGCACGCATTCATCGTTCGACGGTCCGGATCATGATTGACAGTGCCGCCAGCCATTGTTTTATTTCCGAAGTAGTGGCACATTAATTTAATCTATCGGTCGAGAAATTGGTACAACCAATAGTCCGTTTAGGGGATGGTTAGAGGGATAGGATTGTTGGACAATGCTGTGCGGTTCCATTTTTTCTGGGCAATGTTTGTTCCGACATTGACTGCTTTGTATTTCCTTTCAGCGGCATCGATGCGGATTTTGGGGTTGTCCCTGCAAATTGGGCCCGCATGACCATGGAGTTTTTGCACAAGGGAACACCAATATCCCTTTGTGGTGATCCCTCATGCCGCGAGGAGATTTCTGCAGCGAATCTCCACAAACTAAAGGATATGGAGAAATTTTGGGTTTTGTGGATGGTGCGGACACGGATGACGAAAGTGGAGAGGCCATTTCATTGTCGACCATAAGGAGCGTGATGCGTCGGGTGTTGTAGGAATTTACGGAGGTATTCTGGGAGCCTCGTGGCTTACCCCCAGCACCGCCCACGAACCACATACCGCTGCAGCCAAGGGTTTTGCCGATGTCGGTGCGACCGTACCGCTACGACCAAGCCTAGAAGGACGAGATTGAGAGGTTGGTTGGAGAAATGCTAAATACGGGGATGTTCAGTGCAGTTGTGGGCAATATTCTAGCCTAGTTTTGATGATACAGAAAAAAGGACGGTAGTTGGAGATTCTGTAATTCAGGAAACTCAATAAGGGAAAAGTGCTTGATATGTACCCTATTCTGGTTATTCGGGATATTAGATGAGATACACGGCGCCATGGTTTAGAAGACTCAAACAGGTTACAGTAACTCCAAAAGAAATGGTTAAGTCCGCATTTAGGACTCATTTCGGAAATTATGAGTTCTTAGTCATGTTGTTTGGTCTCACCAATGCACATGCCACTTTCCAGGCCACGATGAATAATTTAGACCGACCATTTCTGACAAGGTTCGTTCTGTTTTTTATGGCATATTGGTTTACAGCTCAATAGGGGAGGAGCATGTGAATCACGTGAAGCAAGTTCTCGGCGTGCTCAAAAAATATTTGATTTGTTGCTAACCGCAATAAGTGTGCATTCGAGAGTATTTGGTGCATATCGTGGCGGAGGATGGAGTACGGATGGATCCCAACAAGGTGGCGATGATACTTCAATGGACGCGGCCTTCGACGCTGCAGCGTGTAAGGGTTTTTTTCGGGTCTAACTCTAACACGGTACCAGCAGCATTTTATCACGTAGTATGGGAAATTGGCGTGACCTTTAACTGAAGTACTAAAGAAGGATATGTCGAAGGCGGTAAAGTGGATGGTCGAAACTGAACAGGCCTTTATATCACTACAAAAGGCGGTTACAACGGCGTCGGGGTTGGCTACACCAGATTTTACTTAGTCTTTCGAGACCGAGTGTGATGCCTCGGGGCGGGGCCTGGGGGCTGTTTTGAAGCAGGCAGAGCGTCTGATTGCCTAATTTAGCAGGGCGGTATCAGAGCGCAATTTGGCGAAATCAGCATATAAGAAAGAGTTAATGGCGTTACTTCTCGTCGTACAACATTGGTTGCCATATTTGGTGGGGGGACGGTTTGTGGTGCGAACGGATCAGCGTAGCTTACAACATTTGTTACAGCAGACAATCACTACCCTAGATCAACAGAATTGGATTGCTAAACTATTAGGCTACGACTTTGATATTGCGTATAAATCAGGCCACAAATTTGGTGGCTGATGCGCTGTCCAGGCATGATGATGACAGCACCCTCGCAGCGATTTCCTTCCCCTAGTGGGCTAATTGGGCCGACTTACATGAAGCCGTGAGAGCTGATGCGGAATGCGGAAAAATCATCCGCAAATTATAAGGAGGGCGCATGGATATTGGGCTGTATGTGCTGATCAATGACGTTATTTTACAGAGGGCGGTTTGTACTTCCTATGAACTCGTCGTGAACTGATAAGTTCATTGAGAAATTCCATTTGACCCCTCAAGGGGGGCATTCTGGAGCATATATCACATACTGACGGGTGACCGCTAATCTTTATTGGCTGGAAAGATGCTCCAAGTGACCAAATACGTGGCGGAAGGCTTGATTTGTCAGAAAAATAAGTACAACAAGCGATCACCGGTCAGGTTACTGCAACCTCTTCCCATTTCGACACGAGTGTGGTAAGGTTATTAGCATGGACTTCATCACAAGGTTGTCGCGTTCGTTCCACATGGATTGCGTTTTGGTGGTGGTAGACCGCTCATCAAAATATGCCCATTTCATGGGACTTAAGCATCCATTTACAGAGCGGCAGGTGGTGCGAATTTTTGCCAATGAGATTGTCCGCCTTCATGGGGTGCCGCGATTGATCATGTCGGATCGAGACCCCAATTTTGTAAGCTTTTTTTTGGTCGGGACTGTTCAAGGCCTTGGGTATCAAACTGAGGATGAGCTCAGCCTATCATCCGGAGGACGGTCAGACGAAAGTGATGAATCATTGTCTACGTACGCATTTGCATTATCTCGTCTTTGAACAACCTAAGAGGTGCGTTTGTGGTACTAGTTGCCATGAGCAGAATAATGTTTCAACAATGAGTTCCATTCGGCCGCGGAGCGCACCCCTGTTTGAAGTTGTTTACGGCCGAGCCCCTCCAGGGTTGGTCAATTTTTGCCCGGCCAGATTCGAGTAAAGGCGGTCGGAGGAACTTATGGATCAGAATGAAATGTTGGCCGAGCTGCATTTCGATTTGGAATGGGCGCAGCAGCGCATGCGGAATGAGGCGAATAAACATCGCCGCACTATTCATTATACCGTGAGAGACATGGTCTTCTTAAAGTTACACCCACGCCGACAGGCGGTGACATTCAAGCGCATACATGTTGAATTAGCAAGCCGCTACTTTGGGCCGTTTGAGGTGGAAGGTAGAGCGGGTGAACCTATGGACTAAAACTCCAGGCGTCTACTAGGGTGCACCCCATGTTTCATGTGTTCCAACTGAAGCCAGTAGAGCGGTACATGGTGCGATGGCGGCATTATTGCCGGAATTAATGAGTGGTGACCCGGGGTTTGAAATGGAGGTGGTCTTAGAATCCTGTATCCAGCGAGAGGGAGACGAAGTACCGCAAGTGTTAATCAAGTGGCAAAGAAAAGAGGTTGAGGAGGCAATGTGACTGGGCATAGCAAATGTAAGAGGGCAGTTCTCAAACTTCCGCCTTGAGGACAAGGCTGTTTCAAGCGGTGGAGGAGCTGATACAAATTGGGGCCGGTTTGGGATTGTATACAAGCGAAAGAAGGTGGGCTGAGATGAGGGCTGAGAGCCAGTTATTATTATTATTATTATTATTATTATTATTTTATTATTATTATTATAGCTAATTAATCATTAATTGTTAGGTTAATTATATGATGGACTTGTGGCTGGTAGAGTTAGCTATTTAAGTACAGTTATTAGCCTAGTTAAAATTTTATCTTTGAAATCCTTATTAGGGATGGCAAAAAAAAACCACGGGTCCAGGTACTTGCGGGTTTTTACCCGAATGAGTCCAATTCGGGTAACAAAATTCGGGTCCAGGGTCCGAGGCGGGTAGAGAAAAATAAATTCGGGTCCGGTTCGGTTCCGGGGTATGGGGTACCCGCCCCGCCATATATATATATATATATATATATATATATATATATATATATATATATATATATATATATATATATATATATATATATATATATGAGAGAGAGAGAGAGAGAGATTTAGGATCAAATGAGAATGGTTCTTATCCTGCGAATTGTGAATATGCATGAGTTTTGTACTAATTATGCATGAAATATATGCATTTCGTGGATCATAATTCCAATGCATTAAAATCTGCATTATATGCATCAAAATATCGATGCATTAAGATATTGCATTATTTGCATCAAATTTTTGTGAGAATAAATCTAGGTCATCCATTTATCAAGATCTGTGGATGAAATTCATTCTTATTTCTTAACTTAAATTGCATTCTCACCTGAACCCACCCTATATATATGTATATATATATATATATATATATATACTTAATAAATTAAATATATATATATTAGTAATTAAATTAGTAA
The DNA here is from genome assembly GCA_033398695.1 of Orobanche coerulescens. Taxonomy (NCBI): domain Eukaryota; kingdom Viridiplantae; phylum Streptophyta; class Magnoliopsida; order Lamiales; family Orobanchaceae; genus Orobanche; species Orobanche coerulescens. The sequence goes on from CM065803.1 coordinate 70,562,136, forward strand.
TATTATATATATACATATTAAATTAGTAATAAATTAAAACTAGTAATATTATATATATATATATATAATATTAATCCGAGAAAAAAAATATTAATCCGCGGGTACCCACTGGGTACCTAGAACCGAGCGGGGCGGGTTTGGGGCGGACCAGAGAAAAATTTTGGCGGGTCTGGGGCGGGTCTGGGGCCAGTTTTTAACCGCGGGTCCGAGTCTGGGTAGGCAATACCCGGCCCCGACCCGCCCCATCGCCATCCCTTATTAATCGGCTTCGGCCTGGGCGGAAGTAATTTCCGAGGAAAAACACATCATTCTTGAATATTTAATAATAATCTGTTTTTTTAGTTTTAACTCCCTTGCTTTCATCATCACCTAAGCGCTGACTTTAACTCAGCAAGCCCCGAGAGCTCTAGTACAGGCAAGGATGCTATTAACCAATATTCTTAATCATTACACATTGAGTTTTTCATTTCATAAACAACTTAATTCTAATGTTTTTAAGTAAGCATGACTTTGAAATTCAATAACCCAAAACTGCCTAGTATCTTTCCTTCAACAGGAGTGCATGTGATCATTTTTAGGCTATGCTACATCGAGACAGAAAACGGCAAGCTAATTACCCAACACAGACCACAAAAAACCAGCCACTTAGCAAAAATCTCACCAAGGCAGGCCAGTTAAAAGTAGCATGACCAAATTCGTATACGAAAAGTTACAAATAATATATACTCCCTTAGTCCCATCCATATAGATCCTAATCTTTTGGGACATCCCAAATTCAGGTTCCATGTCCTGGTAGAACCATTTCTCGCCAAAAACACCAAGTCTATTTATGTGATATAATCACCTTCAGCCGAAATTTTAATCGGGAAATCGAAAGAAAATAATCCAAACTTTGCTTCATCGACTGATCTATATCTGTGTTTCAAGCCAATTCGGTACACATAGGCATTTCTACCAGTTTATAGAAACATGAAAAAACTGTAAATGCAACCTGCAACCTATGCAAATAAGCAATTTCAATGTCATTTCATAATTACTTATGAGAGCATATACACTTCAAAACATGATCTGCTTGTCACACATATCTAACTATGCCATACATATATATTCATCTTGTTTTTCTTGGACATTCGATAATGTTACGAAGAATCATAAGAGTACGCACTACTAAAATAAAAGTTACTTTGACAAATTTCAAGAAATCACAATAGTTATTTTTTTTACTAGCTTATTAGCAACCAATTAGCCCAACATCCAAATACAACTATTCCAGAGATGGCAAGAACATGATCAAAGTTGTACCTTTACTGCAACTGTAAGTGTAACACATGCCAGAACCTTTTTCTCCAGCTCGCAAATCTACCTCTACGACTCTCCCAACTGGTCCGGCTGCAGCACTACAACCAGCACCAAGAGAAAAATGCATCCGGCTGCAGAATGTTTTCACGGCATTGGAATTGTGCAGCACAATTATGAAATCCATGAGTTCACCTCCAACCTTATGATTAGAAAACACAAAACAAGTAAAAACTACAGTTAAAACCCCTTCAGTATAAAGCAAAACATCCATGTCACACTATAGCAAACAAACAAGTTCTTGTCAAGTGTAAAAGCAGACTAGCAGCATACCAGAATAAAAATACAGATTGAAGTATGTGAAATGTTCCAAAACCCACCATTATAAGCTTACAGATAATCCACTTAACAAGAATCAAATAACAACTCATCTTCTATATGGCACATTACTGCCTTCTTTCTTTTCTTTTTTTTACTCTCTCGATAGTGGGATATAGATAGTTTGAGAAGCACAAGAATCTTTGCTCAATGTTTTACAGCAAAATGGGAAGGCCTTAAATATGGCTAGGATATCTCCCTTGGGTCCCATTTTGCAGGTTGTACTCTAACCTGTAAGGCAAGAGGAAAATTATATTGTCAACCCTGAAAGAATCCATTGAATACCTGGGCACCCCATCCCAAACCAAAGGAGAGTATGGCAGACGGTGCAGACCATGACCCATCTGATCTTCGAGCAACAACCAAACCAGTTCCGACTTTGTAAGCAAGTAGCACACCAGCTTTAACAACAGTCAGGACTGCTAAACCTCTTGCTCCTTTCAAAACAGCAGCTGGGATGGACTTCTCAGGGTTCAACCTAGCTACCTGGGGAATTGACTCTAAATGTCACTTTATGCAGATGACACTAGCTTTTAGTTTAAGAAAGGTAAGTTCCCACAGGACAGACAATTCCTTTTCACATGTTTTTACATCAATAATAAGAAAATCAAGAAATCAATGACGTGATTAATGTTTCAAAAAAGACAAAAAAAAGTCCAAGACTTGCACCTGGCAGTAGCTCCTCAATGTAATCGATGACTTGTATATTTCATGCTCCATTGACAAACCCACAGGAAGATTCAACCACCCTCTTGAACAAGTCCAATCCATGACATCATGCCTTGCAACTTGCATAGCATTACTGATGGTATTGATTAATACAGCTTGCAGTGGATCAAGCATGTCATAGCAGGTGTCGCACACCCTCTGTGGATTCCTCTCCCTAAACTTAGCAGGTAACAAGCACCTCCCTTTCGAGCACATCCTGCAAAAGATGCCTCCACAAAAGCGGCAGTGGTGCCTCCCACGAGTCAAAGCTGTGAAGGGAGCAGTGCACTGCATGCAAACTGTTGTTGAACTGTCTGGAAGCCATTCAGGTGGTTCAGCTTCCAACATCTCTTTGTAAGCATTATAATTAAACGCATTCGGCTCAAGAAGAGGCGGAGCACTAGGTATGTAAACCGAAGAATGCACGAATGTCTCTCCATTATTTGCAGATCCAAGGAATGAAACATTCGAGCTGGGCAGCTGTGGAAGACTTCTGAGACTCCAATGATTTTTGTTACGCCCAGTCAGAATTGCAAATATCCCACTCATTACATTTTTCAGGTTCACCTCAGGTGGGCCATTTATTGGCATGGGGGTAGGATACTGATCCTCCCCAGAGTCATACCCACCATCAGTAAAATCTTCAGAATCAACAGGAAATGGATATGGTACTTTCTGATTCATAACCTCAGAATCACGTCCTTCTTGCACAGTCCAAGCAGAGTCATCAAAGTCATCCACATAAGTAAACTTACTATTCTCTTTCTCCAGATTAGAAAGTGAAGCGTATGAAACTTTCCCATCTGATGCCGCCATATATCATGAGCCACTCAAGAGAGAGCAAACAAAACAAGAAACAACAAAAACCTAGATAAAGCATCAGTGAGTAATTAAATACAACATACTACGCATAATTTGTATACATATATAAACGTGCAACGAATGTTAACATTCTAATGTAACATCCAGAAAAGATACAACTACAACAAATAATATATAACCACCAGTCAACATTTTAGTCCATAATTGAGTTTACCTAAGTGGTGGTAAATAGTGAGACCAAGAATACAAGATAAAGAAAAAACACTTTTACTCAATTATAAAGTCACAAGGCACCAAATAGACACACAAAATATTTATATGTTTATTTGATACCAAAACAACTGAATTTGAAATTTAGAATACAAACACAGAAACTCAGCTGCTCACCGAGGCACAACGGCGCGGGTGTGATTGGAAGGCTCGCGTTCTATGGTTATGGAGGATTGCACGAGAAATCAGAAGGAAACAGCTGAGAAAAAAAGAAAATCGCCAAGAAGAGATCTCTTATATAATTAACAGTGATAATTTTGAAAGAAAAAAAAAAGAGGTGATCAATTTGTGAGCATCCGGGAAGATTAAATTATCAATTTAGGGAGGTTTTCATGTGTACGTTTATGAAGATGAAGAGGTGTGTAGTACCAGAAAAGAAACCCTACTGCGTTTAGCAGAGATGACATCGTTTTTGTCCGTATTCTTGTATTTTTAATGATTTTAACAAATAGTAACACCTTCCTATTTGGGTTTTTCCTAAGGAGGCAGATACTAGATTCGAAACCCGAAAATTTAGATATATCAAACTGATTTTTGGATTTGAATTCAATTATTGGACCCGAAAAATTTTTAGATTTGGATTAGGATTTACGGTCTATCGAACCGAAATCCGTTCCGAAATATAAAATTCGATCAAAAACCAATACTAGAGAAAATACCCACAATATAAAAATTATTCTCATATGATTCTAAATTTCTATATATATATATGTATAGTTATATACACAAGTTTACGTATAAATTTATATTTAACAATGTAATCTTAATACAAATTTTTATGCATTAATTGTTTTGCTTATTTTGTAATTATGAAAATTGAAACTTTTACCTTGACTTATTTTTAAGATTAATAATATAAAATTTATGATTTAAAATCGTCCTATGGAATAAAAAGTAGTACGGTAAAAATTAATCTTTAATAATAGATTTGTATTGTGTCATATCATGAATGTGGTTGGAAAAGAACAAAAACAATTCAGAATTTTGGTATCGATTTTCAAATATAACCAATATATTATTTAAAAAACTCCTTTTACGATTTAAAATTATGTTTATTTTCACACTTTTTTTCTTTCTTCTATTTTCACACTTCTAACCTCCAACTTTCTTAATCTCCATATATCTTTTATAGAGTATGATTTTTAATTGAATAAAATGAAAATGGATAAAGTTTGTCCATCATGAGTAGTAAAATTCATAATTGTATTGTTCCTTATCTTCAATTTATAATTTTCAGTTGAATAAATAGAAATGGATAGAGTTTGTTATGAACAATAAAATTCATAATTTTATATTGTTCTTATACTTCAAATAATGAAAGGGGTGTTCTGTTATTGACATTAATTCGTAATTTTGTATTGTTCTTATACTTCAATTTATAATTTTCAATTGAATAAAATAAAAATGGATAAAATTTGTTCCATCATAAAACATAGCATTCATAATTTTATATTATTCTTAGTGAGAATCAATTTTTTAATACCAAACCATAAAATTGATAAGTTATATATCCTCATTCATAAGAGTGTAAGTTATTGATACCATTTTGCTTAAAAAGACTAAAATATCTTCCAAAAAAGTGTTGATGTTGACTTTCCTTTTTTACCTTTTAGTGATAGATTTAAGGGTATTAATGTCTTTTGGTATCAAAAACTTATACTCTTATGAATGAGGATATATAACTTGTTACTTTTATGATTTGGTATTATAAAAGATAGAACCCTTATTCTTATACTTCAAATAAAATCTTATGATTTCAGTTGAATAAAATAAAACGGGTTTAGTTCGTCTTCTTATTAACATTAAATTCGTAATTTTGTATTGTTTTTATATTCAATTTATTATATATATTAAAAATAAAAATATAATTTTTCTTATAATATATATAATATATATTGTATGTATTATTAATATCATTTATATTCATAATATATTTTTAATTTTTTAATTTTTAATGATAAAAATCAAACAAAAGACTCGGGTTAGGACTTAGGGTTACTAACACAAGCAGTCAAACACAGTCACAAAAACAGCCGCAAGAGGAAGAGGGCGCAGGAGAAGAATCTTTGTTCAATCCTTCAATCCTTTATCCTTCTTATACTGGTTTGTTATCTTCGATTATTTTAGAATCTTTGATTCTTGTTTTGTTAGTAGCTTACAACTTATCAACTTACTTTTTTTGGATCTCTATAATTAATTAGCATCTTCCTTTATATATAAACCTTATAATCTCTTATCCTTGTAAAATATTATTCCCTATTTCGTTTTTTAATTGATTATAACCAGTCACTACACATGTGATTTACTTTAATAAATATGAATACATGAACAAATTTACAATGTTATATTTATACTTTTGTTTTGCATATGCAACCATATGTCGACTTCGCAGTCAACCCCTACCCCTAATTCTCCGTCCATTTCGGACGAAATTCTCAACCATCAACAACGCCAGAGCTCCAATCAACCCCTACTGGTATTTCGAGCTCTGAACGTGATGTCATAACAATCACTTATGAAGATAAGCAAAATAAACTGCTTAAAAAAGGCAAGAGCAAAGCTTGGTTACATTTTGACAAAGTGCTAGTTAATGGTGTCAATAAAGCTCAGTGCAAATATTGCTCTGCCAGATGAAGAGGTGATTCAGGTGCTGGGACTTCTCATTTAAACAGCCACTACAAGACGAAGCATCATAGCAAGGGTCAAAGTATTATAAGGCAGAACCTACTAACAAGTAATTTCAACAAAGACCATCCTGAGTTGACCTCTTTTAATTTCTGTCACGATGGAGAAAAGAAAGAGCTCGCGAAGATGATAATTATGCACGAATATCCACTTTCTATGGTGGACCTTGTTGGTTTCAAGAGGTATTCATCATACCTCCAACCATTATTTAAAGTACCATCTAGAAACACCATAAAGAACGAGATATTTCAGATTTATGAAGTTGAGAAGGTGAAGACTTGGAGTTTGTTGGAGAGCAATGTAAGTCGGGTAGCCATCACCACTGATATGTGGACTGCAAGCAACCAAAAGAAGGGATATATGGCAATCACAACACATTTTATTTATTCTCTTTAGGTTTTGCAAAGTCGCATTATGAGGTATATCGCTTACTTAAATATTGACTCAATAATTATGTTTGTTATGAGATATCGCTTACTTAAATGTTGGCTCATTAATTATGTTTGTTAGTAACCAGTTTCTTATATTTTAAGTTTATATATGTTCCGTGTCCACACACAAAGGAAGTCATATGTGAAAATTTGCTTGAATGTTTGATGGATTGGAATTTGGATAGAAAATTATCTTGTCTCACAGTTGATAATTGTTCAACTAACAATGCCATGGTTGATATTATGTTGGATAAGTTGGATAGTTCTTCTCTTGTAGCTAGTGGTGATCTATTTCATATGCGTTGTGCTGCACATATTCTAAATTTAATTGTGAAAGATGGATTAGATGTGATGAAAGTCAGACTTGAAAAAAATCGATATTCTGTTGCTTATTGGACAGCAACACCTAAAAGGAAAGAAATATTTGAGGAAACGTCTCAACAGTTGCGTAATAAAAGTATCAAAAAGTTAGGTCTTGATTGTGCAACTAGGTGGAATTCAACTTACTTGATGCTTGACACAGCTTTGTTGTATAAGGATGTTTCACTCGATTGGGTCAAAGGGAGCCTCAATCTAAATATTACCCTTCGAGAGAGTGGGAGTTTGCTCAAGATGTGCGTAGCCGATTAAAATTATTTTTTAGGGCGACTGAGATCTTTTCTGGGACGAAATACCCGACTGCCAATCAATGTTTCATTAATATATGTGAGCTTCGACTACAACTACGGGTTGGCGTAGTAGTTCAAATTTTATGATTCAAACCATTGCAGAAAAAATGTTGATAAAATTTGATAAGTATTGGGATGTAATGCATGGTGTTGTAGGGTAGATACGGTATTGGATCCTAGGTACAAGTTGGAGGTATTGGAATTCTCCTTTGAGAAGATTTTTGGAGAAGCTTCAACGGTTAAAGTTGAAAATGTTCGAGATCTTTGTTATTCTTTGCTTAAAGAGTACCTATTGGAAAAATAGCTTAAATTAATACCATATGACATTAAATGGTATATTTGGAATCTACATTTTATGTAGATTAATTTAGTGTATTTACTTGTTCAATTTCATTAAGAAATGAATGAGTAATTAATGCACAAAGTTAAGCCATTTAATAGTTGGGAATGTGGTGTGGAATTCCATCACACATTGGAAAAACAAGGAAGTTTTGAGCTATTTATAAAGGACTTTCCACCATAAATGAGCAATCAAGTGTGCTCCATTATGGTGCACCCTAGTTGGCTTTAATTAGTTTTTAAGGCTAAAATCCGAATCCTACGAGGAAGGTGCAAAACACCTTCCGAGTCCAAGTCCGAGTCCGAGCACGTGCACGTCGCACTTGTCGCAACGGGTGCTTCGTAGGCGTACTTTGCACTTTGCTCGTACGCCTCAGAGCGAGGAGCTGTGAGGAGCCTTTCGTTTTGATTCGTCTGAACCAATGTATCCCTTCGCACCAGACCACAAGATGTCTGTTCAGCCAGAGAATCGCATTGATTCAGACAGGGTCCTTTATAGGCTATAAATAAGCCCCTGCAAATGATGATATTCACACAGAATTAATCAAGATAATTAACACACTCATACTAGCATAGAATTCATACTACAAGTCCCGAGTATTGAGTAGTTCGCCCGGAATTCGATTCCTAGTACAAGGTATCGGGTTCATAGAAAACCGTTGTATCTTGGGGACGTTTGTCGTTGAGTCGTGTGTACTGTTCGGGGAAATTTCATCTTACGGAGAGAGAGTCCAACTCTTGCCTCGATTTTGCATTATTCGTTATTTTCTACATTTCATACAACAATCGTAAGACGAAATTTCTGTAGAAGATGGCGTCGTCAGGCAACAATGTTCATGCTCCTGCCCATGCCGAGAAACCCGAGAAGTTTTCAGGTACTGATTTCAAACGTTGGCAATCAAAAATGTTGTTCTACCTTACTACTCTCAACCTCTGTCGTTTTCTTTCCGAATCTCCTCCTGTTGGGGGGTATGATGAAACTGATGTAATATCCGCATTTTTTTCCCGGTATTTTCATTTTCGGTGTATTTCTCATTTTTTTAGCGACCCTCGTGTAACCGTATTGATTTTCGAGAATATTGGTTTCGAGACTTTTTGGTCATCCAGTTCTACATTTATTGGTTCTTCCGTCGTTTATCGATCTGATTCTCGTAATTATTGTTCGGAACCGCCGTTCGGGATTGCCATAAATCCATTGTATGTTATCATCCGTTTGTGTTGTTCCGTATGATGCTTCGGTCGGGTTTTGGTGTTTAAGACCGTTGTTATCCTGTGCCTAATGTGCAGCTAATATTATAGTATAGCGCACGCTAAGCATCCTTCAGTAGCGCACGCTACGCTTGTTGGTATCGCGCGCTAGCGAGTTGAGCCCTGGCAGTGGCAGTGAGCCTGTTTCTGATCTCAGTCCTCTGGACTAACAGTTTAGCACATGCTACGTTTGTCTAGCGCACGTTATTGTTGAGGACTAGCACGCGCTAGGTGTCCGGTATAGCGCGCTAACGCGACAGTTCAGTACTGGACAGTTTACTTCTGGACTCGGTCAGGTGCCCAGGTAGCGAACGCTATAGCCCGATAGCGCGCGCTACCGAACGCGGTCAGGTGAGTACTGGGCAGTTTACTTCTGGATCCGGGTGATGTCCAGGTAGCGCACGCTATGGCCCGATAACGCGCGCCACCGAGAGGCTGTTAGCGCACGCTAATTTCTGTTAGCACACGCTAACGGTCCAGAACTTTAAATTCTGGACTGAGGTGTTAGCGTTCTGGACTGGATTATTATTTGATAGCGCACGCTAACTTGTAATTGTTAGCTCACGCTAATAACCCTCTGGTTATAAAAACCGGAGAGTTGACTGGGGGAGCTCATTTCTTCTCCTTTTCTTTTCTCCTCCGAGATTTGGGTGATTTGGGTGATTGGGAGCTTGGAGTGGGGAGATTATCATCATCCATCCAATATTTTGAGTCTCTAGCACTGATTTATCATCATCTAATCATCCTCTATCTCTTGAATCAACGTAAATCATCTAGAATCCTATTTTTGGGGAGATTTGGGGTTTTTCGCATTTTCGTCCGATTCGTTCCGTGTTGATGATTAATTCATGATGAATATGATTAATATTGTTGGTATTCTTGGTTTCCCTATGGATTCATGGTATATTTTGTAGGTGTTGCGTATTCGAGAGGGTTTGGTTGTGGTCCGCCCTCATTGTTGTTTTTATACGAATATACATAAATCGTAGGCGGGTTTTCGGGTGCATTCCATTTCCGTATTCGTTAGAAGTGGTTGTGATTGTATTCTTCAAATTGTTAGGTTCGTTTTCGCCGGTTCCTCGCGGTCATGTTTGATTCTTCCTTTCCGTTCGTGTCACCATCTATTGATCGAGGTAAGTACCCTTATGAACTTACAATCTTAACATGGTAGTATTGCATGAGTAACGTGTGTGTGTTTATGCTCACTACGGGTTAGATCCGACAGGGTATCGGTTGGGGTCCACAAAGGCGTGGGTCCGTGAGTTGCTTTTAACCACTACGGGTTAGATCCGACGGGGTCTCGGTAGGGGTCCACAGAGGCGTGGTCCGCGGTTAATTGTGGTGCATTTTGTAAATATGTTTTGGATTATGTCGTTTCCGGAAATGTGTGTTTCAACCGATGTTTTCATGATCGCATGCATTGACTATATGTGTAAGGTGTAAGTTGTTCATTTGGTTACTTGTACTAGCGTTATTGTTAACCACTTTTGGGGACCCATTTTGGGGAACTTCGTTTTATGAATTTCAGGTCAGGTTCACAGAGTCGGGCGCTGGACTAGTACGCATATGATTGTTGGGCGTGATGATTGTGCATGAGTGTGTTTTTATGTTTTTTTGTCCTCTGATGCGATTATCTATTTGTAAACTAATAGAAGTACTCGAGTACTTAGGAGCTTTGGTTTGTTTGGATTGAAATGTTTGTCTATTATGTTGGTGTTGGATGATTGTGTTGTGTTTGACCGGTTGAACAGGGTGGATTATTTTGTTTTGTGTCTTTATGACGAGGTGTTATTATGTTGATTCCGTGAGTCGATGAGTATGTTTGGCCGTTCAGCCTGGTGGGTCCCATGTAGGGATCCACGACGATGTAATATACCCTGAATATCCTGGGGGTGTTATAGAAAATGGTATCAGAGCACTAGGTTTATGGATACATAGGCTTGTCAGTTTATTGGGTCTTGTTGTGTTTCGTTTTGCACATCGTCATCACTCTACCATGATTCCGGTGCTTCCAGTGCCTGTAGGTTTTTCCTTACTCTGTTCCTTGTTTCCTTGTATCGCACCTTTGATTCTCGATTGTGATTGTTTTTCTTCTCGTACTTACCATCGTATGGCTTTTGCTACTTACTTAACACCAGTATGGATGCCGGAAGAGGCCGTGGTCGTGGACGTGGTCGTGGTCGTGGACGCGGCCGGGGACGTGGGGCAGCCGGTGAGGCGGCTACGTCGCATTCTTTTGGATCCAGTAGTACCGGTGACTGTCATAGCCATGCTTCTACTCAAGATGGCGCCGACCTTGGTGTTGCGGCTGTTATGCAACAAATGGTGAACCAGATGGCGGCGATAGCTCAGGCGGTTCAGAACCAGAATCCGGCCCATGCTGCTCGGGACGGAGGAGACCTATGGCTTCAGGATGTCATCAAGATGCATCCTCCTTAGTTTTCGGGAGCCTCAGACTCGATTGGATGGGAGGGGTGGACCAAGGAGATATCCAAGGTTTTTATTGCCACCAACTGTCCTGAGGACCGTAAGGTCCCTATAGCCCAGTATTTTCTCAATAGGGATGCTACTGACTGGTGGGAGGCCATTGAGCCCAGGGACCGTGTTGCTACATGGGATGAGTTTAAGGACCTAATGGAGACCGAATATTTCCCGTGGCCGGTCAAACAGGCTCGAGTCCATGCCTTCTTTGATGCTCAGCCTCGGGATATCCCTGTTTCTCAGGCTATTGCTGACTTCAACCGGGAGTTGGGCTTCGTGAAGGCCCAGGTTAGAGAAGAGAGCGACAAGATTTTCCACTTCTCTAGGTGGATGAAATTGTCGATTCGTGACTATATGTCTGGGCTCGTCTGCACTACTTTGAAGGATTAACAGAGTAGAGCCCTTGCTTACGATATGTTTGTGACGGCTAGTGAGGCGGCTCGCGAAAGTAAGAAGCCGAAGTCCGCCGGTAGTTTTTCGGGCCACAAGGGTGGGGGTCAGCAGAAATCCCAATCTGCTGGTGGTCCAGCTCGTTCTACTGGGGGTTTCCGTGGAACTACCAGTACTCCTTCTCGAGAGATGAAGTGTTTTAACTGCGGCCGACCGGGCCACATCAGTCGTATTTGTCCGAACCCTCTGCTGACATGTAATCGGTGTGATCAGCCGGGCCACAAGGCTGCTTTTTGTGAGGATAGAGAGAGAATTCTTGGTGTCCAGACTTCCATTCCAGTGCCTAGGTAACCAAGCATTAATCAAGGATCGTTTTCTTCTCAGCCTCCACCGAGTGTCAGCCGAGGGAGAGAGGTCGGGGTCAGCCCGCTAGAGGGGGAGCTTCCAGTATTGGCTCCGCCCATCCGCGTATCTATGAGATGAGGAGGGCTGATGATCCAGCGGCCACTGTGGCGATAGGTACCGTTCACATTCATTCTCACCTTGTCAGTGTGCTTTTCGATTTTAGTGCTACGCATTCATTCATCTTTTTGGAGTGTGTGCACCATTTGAGTCTCGACTGTTTGACGCCTTGTGAGCCTTTCATCGTTAAACTTCCTAGCGGTGATAGGATCGTTGGCGATTGGGAGATCCAAGATTGTGCTATGATTATTTGCGAGAGGGCTTGGCTCTCTAATCTTATTGTTGTGGGTATTGAGGGTGAGTATTTAATTCTCGGGGATGATTGGCTCGAGCGGCATGGTGCGATCATGAACTACCGCATGAGAATCATCACCATGTTAGCCGAGGACGGCACCGAGCACTCTTTCGCAGGGCGAAAGAGGGGAAACCAGAAGTTTGTTATTAACGCCTTGAAGGCGATGAGACTCCTGCGGAAGGGGTGTACTGGTTATTGGTGCTACGCCTTGAAGGCAGAGAGTGGTGGAGTCAAGATTTCATCGATTCCAGTTATTAGTGAGTTTCCTGACGTTTTTCCTGATGAGTTACCGGGGTTGCCACCGGACCGTGAGGTCGTGTTCGCTATAGAGTTAGAACCAGTGTTCTAAATATCGGTCTGGGCGGCCGCCTAGGCGGCGCCTAGGTGCTAGGCGGCCCCCGGGCGCTCCGATTATGCCCTGGGCGTTTGTCCTGGGCGTTCGGGTAATTAATCGGCCGCCTAGGCGGGCTGGGCGGGCGCCTAGGCGGCTGGGCGGGCGCCTAGGCGGCTGGGCGTGCGCATAGGATGGCAAGCTGGGCGGGCGCCTAGGCGGCTGGGCGGGCGCCTAGGCAGCTGGGCGGGCGCCTAGGCGGGTAAATATTTTTTTTTTTTTTTTTATATTAGCGGTACTATAAATTCCTGAATTGAGATACTATGAACTATGTTATGCTTATGTCAATGTTTAACAATTTAATATATGATCGATTATATGTTTGTTTAAATATTTAAATATTAGATGTTTTTTTATTCTTTACATATATATAATCTTTTATATATAAAAATAATTATTATAATAATAATAAATAAATCCGCCTAATCCGATTAATCCCTGAGTAATCCCCGATTAATCCTCTGGACCCTAGGCGTTAGCAATCCGAACGCCTAGCACCTAGCGTTTTTTAGAACCTTGGTTAGAACCGGGTGCGGCTCCGATTTTGAAGGCACCGTATCGCATGGCCCCTTCAGAGATGGCCGAGTTGAAGAAGCAGTTGAGTGAGCTTCTTGAGTCGGGATATATTCGACCGAGCGCTTCGCCTTGGGGCACACCAGTCGTGTTTTTGAGGAAGAAAGATGGTTCGCTGCATTTATGTATCGACTATAGCGAGCTAAACAAGGTGACCATCAAGAACAAGTATCCCTTTCCGAGGATTGATGACTTGTTCGATCAGTTGCAGGGAGCTGCGGTATTCTCAAAGATCGACTTGAGATCGGGGTACTATCAGCTTCGGGTGAAGGAGTCCGATGTCCCAAAAACAGCATTTCAGACAAGATACGGACATTATGAGTTTGTGGTCATGCCCTTCAGGTTAACCAACGCGTCGGCAGCGTTCATGCAGTTGATGAACAAGGTCTTTATCGAGTATTTGGATAAGTGTGTCGTCATCTTCATTGACGATATCCTTATTTATTCAAGGAACGAGGAGGAGCACACGCATCATCTGCGAGTAGTATTAGACATTTTGAGGACCGAGCAACTCTATGCGAAGTTCTCGAAATGTGAGTTCTGGCTAAAGGAGGTGATGTTTCTAGGTCACGTGATTTCAGCCGAGGGAGTCCGTGTGGATCCACAGAAGATCGAGGCAGTGTTGGATTGGGCACCGCCTAAAAACATGAAGGAAGTCCGTAGTTTCTTGGGTTTGGCTGGCTACTACCGTAGGTTCGTCGAGGGTTTCTCAAAACTAGCTCGGCTACTTACACAGTTGCTCCAGAAGTCCGAGACGTTCGTCTGGAATGACGAGAGGCAGGCGAGTTTTGAGGAGCTGAAGAGGCATTTAACTTCAGCCCCAGTTTTAGCGTTGCCATGTGGCAACGAGGGTTTTGTTGTTTATAGTGATGCTTCGGGTCAGGGTCTTGGGTGCGTATTATTGCAGCACGGCAATACCATTGCGTACGCATCAAGACAGTTGAGGTCGTACGAGCTCAACTACCCTACTCACGATTTGGAGTTAGCGGCATTTGTCTTTGCGCTCAAGATTTGGCGTCACTATCTGTTTGGCTCCGCATGTCAGATTTTTACCGATCATAAAAGTCTGAAGTACATATTCACCCAGCGGGAGTTGAATATGAGATAGAGGAGGTAGTTGGAGTTGATCAAGGATTATGACCTTGAGATCCTTTATCATCCGGGCAAGGTGAATGTCGTGGCTGACGCCTTGAGTCGGAAGCCGGTTGTGTTGAGGACACTTGAGATCCTTACGTCTCAATATGAGCTTCAGCGGGTTTTGATAGAGTTGGATGTTGAGATTTTATTGCCGGGAGCGGTCAGACAACTTTGCGCTTTAGAGATTTCGTCGTCATTGGTCGATGAAATTAAACTAAAGCAATTGGAGGATCCGATGATTTCTCAAATTCGGGAAAATGTTCTCAAGGGGAAATCTCCCGGGTTTGTGATTCACGAGGATGGTGTGTTGAGATTCTAGAGTCGGCTCTGTGTACCGAACGACTTGGAATTGAGGCAGAGTATTTTGCGGGAGGCCCATGCTACGCCTTACTCCGTTCATCCTGGTTCGAGTAAGATGTACAAGGACCTGAGGAGGAATTTTTGGTGGAATGATATGAAGGAGTAGGTCGCACGATTTGTAGCGAAATGTTTGACTTGTCAACAGGTCAAAATCGAGCATCAACGACCGGCTGGATTATTGCAGTCGCTTCCCGTCCCGGAATGGAAATGGGAAGATATTTTGATGGACTTCATCACGAGTTTGCCGATATCGAGGTCGGGCATGAATATGGTTTGGGTGATTGTTGACCGTCTGACCAAGTCGGCACATTTTCTGGGCATCAAGGATACTTGGGGCCCAGAGAGGTTGGCTCTTGTGTTTATTGCGCAGATTGTGAGGCTTTACGGTACTCTGAGGTCTATTGTTTCGGATCGGGATGGCCATTTTGTATCGCACTTTTGGCAGGCAGTGCATAAGGCGCTGGGTACTCGTCTGCGTTTGAGTACCTCTTTTCATCCTCAGTTAGATGAACAGTCGGAACACACTATCCAGACGTTCGAGGATATGTTGCGTGCTTGTGCTCTCGACTGGAGCAGTGACTGGGAGGAGCATTTGCCATTGATCGAATTCACGTACAACAATAGTTGGCACGCATCGATTCGAATGGCACCGTATGAGGCGCTTTATGGGCGGCGTTGTCGATCGCCGATTTGTTGGAACGAGGCGTCTGATTTGGTCGGGACTGAACCGGACATCGCTTTAGAGACGAGGTGGAAGGTGAAATTGATTCGAGAAAGTATGTTGACCGCTCAGAGTCGACAGAAGTCGTACACAGACGTTCGTCGTCGACCTTTGGAATTCGAGGTAGGGGACCACGTTTTGCTAAAGGTGTCGCCGACGAAGGGGGTTTTCCACTTTGGGAAGAAGGGAAAGTTGAGCCCGAGATTTATTGGGCCCTTTGAGATTCTCAAGAGGGTAGGCGAATTGGCATACCGGTTGGCGTTACCTCCGGCCTTGAGCATGTTCATAGCGTTTTCCATGTTTCCCAGCCAAGGAAATATGTTCTGGATCCTAGTCACATCATCGACTTTGTTGAAATTGATATCGCTGAGGATATTACTTTCGAGGAGCGTCCCTTGAAAATTTTAGAGCACCGTGAGAAGCGACTGAGGCATAAGACCATTCCCTTGGTCAAAGTGCAGTGGTCGAGACATGGTGTCGTGGAAGCGACTTGGGAAGCCGAGGATAGCATGCGTTCTAGGTACCCCGAGTTGTTTATTTCTTAAGTTTCAGGACGAAACTTATTTTTAGAGGGGTAGAATGTAATATCCGCATTTTTTTTCCCGGTATTTTCATTTTCGGTGTATTTCTCATTTTTTTAGCGACCATCGTGTAACCGTATTGATTTTCAAGAATATTGGTTTCGAGACTTTTTGGTCATCCAGTTCTACGTTTATTGGTTCTTCTATCGCTTATCGATCTGATTCTCGTAATTGTTTTTCGGAACCGCCGTTCGGGGTTGCCGTAAATATATTGTATATTATCATGCGAATTGTGTTGTTCTGTATGATGTTTCGGTCGTGTTTCGGTGTTTAGGACCGTTGTTATCCGGTGCCTAACGCGTGCTAATATTATTGTATAGCGCACGCTAAGCATCCTTCAGTAGCGCACGCTACGCTTGTTGGTAGCGCGCATTAGTGAGTTGAGCCCTGGCAGTGGCAGTGAGCCTCTTTATGATCTCAGTCCTCTGGACTAACGGTTTAGCGCACGCTACGTTTGTCTAGCGCACATTATTGTTGAGGACTAGCGCGCGCTAGGTGTCCGGTAGCGCGTGCAAACGCGACAGTCCAGTACTGGACAGTTTACTCCTGGACTCGGTCAGGTGCCCAGGTAGCGCGCGCTACCGAGACACTGTTAGCGCACGCAGAGTGGCCGGTAGCGCACGCTATCGCGGTCAGGTGAGTACTGGGCAGTTTACTTCTGGACTCGGCTGATGTCCAAGTAGCGCACGCTATGGCCTGATAGCGCACGCTACCGAGAGGCTGTTAGCGCACGCTAACAGTCCAGAACTTTAAATTCTGGACTGGGGTGTTAGCGTTCTCTACTGGATTATTATTCGATAGCGCATGCTAACTTGTAATTGTTAGCGCACGCTAATAACCCTCTGGTTACAAAAACCAGAGAGTTGACCGGTGGAGCTCATTTCTTCTCCTTTTCTTTTCTCCTCCGAGATTTGGTTGATTGGGTTGGAGTGGGGCGATTATCATCATCCATCTAAGATTTTGAGTCTCTAGCACCGATTTATCATCATCTAATCATCATTTACCCCTTGAATCAAGGTAAATCATCTAGAACCCTATTTTTTGGGAGATTTGGGGGTTTTCGCATTTTCGTCCGATTCGTTCCGTGTTGATGATTAATTCATGATGAATATAATTAATCTTGTTGGTATTCTTGGTTTTCCTACGGATTCATGGTATATTTTATAGTTGTTGCATATTCGAGAGGGTTTGGTTGTGGTCCGCCCTCGTTGTTGTTTTTATACGAATATACATGAATCATAGGTGGGTTTTCGGGCGTATTCCATTTCCGTATTAATTACAAATGGTTGTGATTATATTCTTAGAATCGTTAGGTTCGTTTTTGCCGGTTCCTCGCGGTTGTGTTTGATTCTTCATTTCCATTCGTGTCACCGTCTATTGATCGAGGCAAGTAACCTTATGAACTTACAATCTTAACATGGTAGTATTGCATGAGTAACGTGTGTGTGTATGCTCACTACGGGTTAGATCCGACGGGGTCTCGGTAGGGATCCACAAAGGCGTGGGTCCGCGAGTTGCTTTTAACCACTACGGGTTAGATCCGACGGGGTCTTGGTAGGGGTCCACAGCGGCGTTGGTCCGCAGTTAATTGTGGTGCATTGCCCTCGTTGTTGTTTTTATACGAATATACATGAATCGTAGGTGGGTTTTCGGGCGTATTCCATTTCCGTATTCGTTACAAATGGTTGTGATTGTATTCTTCGAATCGTTAGATTCGTTTTCGCCAGTTCCTCGCGGTCGTGTTGGATTCTTCCTTTCCATTCGTTTCACTGTCTATTGATCGAGGCAAGTACCCTTATGAACTTACAATCTTAACATGGTAGTATTGCATGAGTAACGTGTGTGTGTGTGTGCTCACTACGGGTTAGATCCGACGGGGTCTCGGTAGGGATCCACAAAGGCATGGGTCCGCGAGTTGCTTTTAACTACTACGGGTTAGATCCGACAGGATCTTGGTAGGGGTCCACAGAGGCGTGGGTCCGCAGTTAATTGTGGTGCATTTTGTAAATGTGTTTTGGATTATGGCGTTTCCGGAAATGTGTGTTTCAATCGATGTTTTCATGATTGCATGCATTGACTATATGTGTAAGGTATAAGTTGTTCATTTGGTTACTTGTACTAGCGTTATTGCTAACCCCTTTTGGGGACCCGTTTTGGGGAAATTCGTTTTATGAATTTGAGCTCAGGTTCATGGAGACGAAAGGGCGCTGGACTAGTACGCGGATGACGACTGGGCGTGATGATTGTTCATGAGTGTGTTTTTATGGTTTTCTGTCTTTTGATGCGATTATCTATTTGTAAACTAATAGAAGTACTCGAGTACTTAGTAGCTTTGGTTTGTTTAGATTGAAATGTTTGTCTATTATGTTGGTGTTGGATGATTGTGTTGTGTTTGATCGGTTGAACCGGGTGGATTATTTTGTTTTGTGTCTTTATGACAAGGTGTTATTATGTTGATTACGTGAGTCGATGAGTATGTTTGGTCATTCAGCCTGGTGGGTCCCATGTAGGGATCCACGGTGCTGTAATATACCCTGAATATCCTGGGGGTGTTACACTGACACCAAAAAACGCACGGCGTTGGATGCATAGCATCACAGTGACTTCTTATGTCGAAACTATATTCTGAATGGCTTGGATGATACACTTTACAGTGTTTATTCCACAATCAAAACGTCCAAAGACTTGTGGGACTCATTGGAGACAAAATATAAAACAGAAGATGCCGGTTTGAAGAAGTTCATCGTGGGTCGTTTTCTCGACTTCAAGATGGTGGACAACAAAACTGTTCTTGAGCAAGTGCAGGAAATACAGTTGATCCTTCACGACATTTTGGCAGAAGGAATGAGTTTGTCTGAATCCTCTCAAGTTGCTGCCATAATCGAAAAGTTGCCCCCGATGTGGAAGGATTTAAAAAACTACCTCAAGCACAAGCGCAAGGAAAATGGGTCTTGAAGATCTTATTGTGCGACTGAGGATCGAAGAAGACAATCGGAAGACCGATGTTAAGATGAACAAGTCATCTATGGAGGCAAAAGCAAACCTCGTCGAGTCAAGCCACAACAAAAAGCGGAAATTTAACGGGAAGAGGCAAGACTCGAAGAATCAAAAGAAGATCAAAGGAGAATTCTACAACTGCGGCAAATTCGGGCATATGGTGAAAAATTGCCGCAAACCAAAGAAGTACAAGAAGAGAGATCAAGCAAATGTTATCGAAAATAAGTATGTGCCCGTCGATTTGTCCAGTCTTGATCTGTGTGCAGTTGTAGATGAAGTCAACATGGTCGGTATTCCAGTCGGATAGTGGATGGACACCAGTGCTACCAAACACATTTGTGTCGATAAATCCATGTTCTCCTCCTACGAGCCCGTCACCGAGGAAAGAAAGCTGTACATGGGAAACTCCGCTGCCTCAAATATTGTCGGAACTAGAGACGTTATACTCAAGATGACGTCGGGATTGTGCTACATGTTCCGGACATCCGTAAGAATCTTGTGCCTGGCTCAGCATTGAGCAAAGCCGGATTTAGGCTAGTGTTTGAAGTAGATAAAGTTGTAATAACTAAGAATGGTCAATTTATCGGAAAAGGCTACATAGATAATGGCCTTTTCAAACTTAATGCTATCAATGTACATTGTGATAATGAAATAAATGATAAAGTTGTTTATTTGGTTGAGTCTCCTAATTTATGGCATGATAGATTAGGACATGCAAATATAAATATACTACGTCATTTAGTACATTTAGATTTATTGCCAAAAATGACTTTTGATCAACACAAAAGGTGTGAAATATGTGTTGAAGCGGCAAAATCTCCTTTTCATTCAGTGGAAAGATCGACAAAATCTCTTGAATTGATTCACACCGATCTCTGCGATTTAAAACTTGTGCAAACAAGAGGTGGAAAGAATTATTTTATAACTTTTATATACGATTGCACAAGATTTTGTTATGTGTATCTTTTGAGAAGCAAAGACGAAGCATATGAAGCTTTCAAAACATACAAAACAGAAGTTGAAAATCAACTCAACACCAAAATCAAAATGATTCGATGTGATCGAGGTGGTGAATATGTTGCACCTTTTGAAGAATATTGTCGTGAAAATGGCATTATTCACCAAACGTCTGCACCTTATGCACCCCAATCTAATGGTGTTGCAGAACGAAAGAATAGAACATTGAAGGAAATGATGAATGCTATGTTGATAAACTCGGGCCGATCACTTAACATGTGAGGAGAAGCTATTCTTTAGGCTAATAAAATTTTGAATAAATTACCCAAAAAGAAGTAAGATAAAACTCCATATGAATTATGGAAAGGAAGGAAGCCGTCCTATAAATACTTAAAAGTGTGGGGGTGCTTAGCAAAAGTTGAAGTACCGAAACCCAAGCAAGTAAAAATAGGACCAAAAATGGTTGATTGCATTCTCATAGGATATTCAAATAATAGTAGTGCGTACTGGTTTTTGGTACACAAATCGGAAGTACCCGATGTAAATGAGAGAATGATCATAGAATCAAGAAATGCCATATTTTTTGAAACTATATTCCCTAACAAAGAAAAGAATGAAATAAGTTCGAAAAAGAGGACTTATGATGAAATCTCGCCAAAAAGGAATGGACCAACACCGCAACCAAGGCGAGGAAAAAGAATAAAAACTGCAAAAACCTTTGATCCGGATTTTGTAGTCTACTCTTTAGAAGACGAACCAAAGACAATCAAGGAAGCATTGTCTGGTTCCGATGCCGATTTATGGCAAGAAGCTATTAATAGTAAAATATCGAGTCAATCTTGAACAATCACACTTGGCATATTATTGTTTTTTCTCCGGGAAATAAACCTTTAGGTTGCAAGTGGATTCTCAAGAAGAAATACAAAGGCGATAAATCTATTGACAAATATAAAGCATGTTTGGTAGCCAAAGGATACAAACAAAAGGAAGGGTATGATTACTTTGATACATACTCACTAGTTACTCGGATTACATCCATTAGAATGCTACTTGCAATAGCAGCATTATACAATCTTGAGATACACCAAATGGATGTAAAAATGACATTTCTAAATGGAGATTTAGAAGATGAAATTTATATGGAACAACCCAAAGGGTTCGTGGTTCCTGGCCAAGAAAACAAAGTTTGTAAACTTGTCAAGTCTTTATATGGACTTAAGCAAGCTCCCAAGCAATGGCATGAGAAATTTGACCAAGTAATGATGTCAAATGGTTTCAAAATCAATGAATGTGATAAATGTGTGTACATCAAATGTACATCTGACAATTTTGTCATTGTGTGTCTCTACATTGATGATATGCTAATTATGGGTAGCAATAATAAAATCATCATAGGTATTAAAGAAATGTTAAAGAAGAACTTCAACATGAAGGATATGGGATTGGCCGATGTGATTCTATGAATCAAGATCTCCAGAACACCCGATGGAATAGTCTTATCACAATCTCACTATGTTGAGAATGTGCTTAAGAAATTCCAGGCATACGATCTACCTCCGGCTAAGACACCTGTTGACTTAAGTTTACACTTAGCCAAAAATCGAGGAGAACCAATATCACAAACAGAATATGCTAGGGTAATTGGAAGCCTAATGTACTTAGAAAATTGTACAAGGCCAGACATAGCATATTCTATTAGTAAATTGAGTCGGTTTATGAGTAACCCCGGAAAGGATCATTGGACCGCATTGACAAGAGTGTTGAGATACTTAAAACACACCGTCAATCATGGTATACACTATTCGAGATATCCAGCTATTTTGGAAGGATATTGTGATGCCAATTGGATATCCGATACTAAAGACTCTAAATCCACAAGCGGTTTTGTATTTACCATTGGTGGAAGAGCAATATCATGGAAATCTTCTAAGCAAACATGCATAGCCTGATCTATAATGGAATCGGAGTTTGTTGCTTTAGACAAAGCCGGCGAAGAAGTCGAATGGTTAAGAAACTTCTTAGAAGATATCCCATGTTGGGAAAAACCTTTGCCTCCCGTTATGATACATTGTGATAGCATGGCAGCCATAGGGAGGGCAAAGAATAGTATATATAATGGTAAGTCTCGACATATTCGTCGAAGACAAAATACCATTAGACAATTGATCACCACAGGAATAATGTGTATTGACTATGTAAAGTCAAAAGACAATATATCGGATCCGTTTACGAAAGGTATTAACCGTGATCAATTATATAATATAGAAAGGGGAATGGGATTGAAATCCACACGTTGAGAATTTTCATAATGGTAACTCAACCAGGATGATTGGAGATCCCAAGAACTTGGTTCAATGAGACAACTAAGTTGTGAAAGTTCAAGTTAAGCACTTGAAAATCCATTCTCGTAGCTGCTCAAGTGCAAGCCTGCAGCTTATGGTAAAGGGTAAGCTTTTTAAAGCTTTTAATGATTACTATAGCCTTTTATAGGTGGAGTATGGCAGGATACTCTTTACAGGAGATCACCTATATAAGTGAAGAAGTAAGGTCGCTTCATAAAATTACTAACACTTATGAATCCAAGAAATGGTCCACTACTACAAAAAAGACATTCAACATCGCTCGTTTAACATCGGTTTTGTAAAAACCGATGTTAAAAAAGACGCGGTGGCATAATTGAAAATTTTAAAACAAATTAACATCGGTTCTGCTAAAAACCGATGTTAAATTAACAATTAACATCGGTTTTTAAAAAACCGATGTTAAATTAATCCATTTCACATCGGTTTATAAAAACCGATGTTAATTTTTAATTTAACATCGGTTTTTAGAAAAATCGATGTTAATTTTTAAATAAAGTTTCGATTTTTTTAAAAAAATTCCAGATTTTTTAAAAAATTTGACATCGGTTATACTAAAACCGATGTTAAATTAAAAATTAACATCGGTTTTTCTAAACCGATGTGAAATGGATTAATTTAACATCGGTTTTTTTAAAACCGATGTTAATTGTTAATTTAACATCGGTTTTTAGCATGACCGATGTTAAATTTTTAAAAAATCTGGATTTTTTAAAAAAATAAAAACTTTATTGTTTTAAAAAAATACGGAATATTAATATTAAAAATTGGATGTTTATATTTATTGTTAAAAATAAAAGGTAAAAATTGGAAGTTTTTATTTAAAGTTCGAAAATAAAAAATAAACATTAGTTCGAAAATAAAAAATGAAAATCGGATGTTTTTAATTAAAGTTCGAAAATAGAAAATAAAAATCGGATGATTTTATTCAAAGTTTTGAAAAAAAGTGGAATATTTTTTTCCATAAATAAAAAAAAAACTGAATTATTATATATATTTTTAAAAACCTGCTAGTTTTTGTTTTATTAATTTTTACTTTTCATAAAAACTATTTTATGTTTTTACAAAAAATCTATAAATAAAAAAAAACAGATTAAATATTAATTATAAATCAGATCCAGATTTTTTAATTTTTTATTTTTTATTTTCGAGCTTTAAATAAAACCATCCGGCTTTTAATATTAATATTCTAGATTTTTTTAAAAAAATAAATTTTTGATTTTTTAATATATATATATATATATTAAATTATCTTATATTTATAGAAATTTATAAATGTATATAGTATATAAATATAACATATAACAAAAAATATACAAGAAGTTCATCTGGCGGAGTGGTAATATCACACTTCCAAAAGCAAGAGGTGATGAGTTCGAAACCCACCAACAACGAAATTTAATGGTATTTGTTGTAGGTTGGTGGGCCTTGGTGCGGGGGGCTGGTGCGGGTGGTTGGGGCGAGTGTCTGGGTTGGGGCTGGGTTGGGCTAGCTGGGTTAGCCGTGGTCCGATAATTTTAAAATCGCGAAATTCAACATCGGTTGTCCCAGAACCGATGTTAAAGATCGCGATATTAAAATTAACATCGGTTGTTATAACAACCGATGTTAAAATCGAAGTTTAACATCGGATATTAGAAACCGATGTTAATTTTAACATCGCGACATTTAACATCGGTTCCAAAACCGATGTTAAATGTCCAAAAAAACCGATGTTAAATGTCTGTTTTGTAGTAGTGGTCCAAGGCCAAAATGGACACAACGTGAGAACGAAAGATATTAGATCTATTATTGTGTGTATGCTGTTGTCTTGGTTTACATAAAAGTTGACCGGTTCAAGACATCACGTTCACCGAGAAATGAGTAAATCCGATAGCATTACACTAAGGAAGATTCAAGTCTAACTACTACCTATCCTGATGCAATAATAGGTCGTCGGGACTTAGTGCATATTGCATTTGCATTAATCATCATTCATGTGTGGGATTGATGGAAAAATAGCTTAAATTAATACCATAATTAATTATGGTAATTAATAATATTAAATGGTATATTTGGAATCTACATTTTGTGTAGATTAATTTAGTATATTTACTTGTTCAATTTCATTAAGAAATGATTGAGTAATTAATGCACAAAGTTAAGCCATTTTATAGTTGGGAATTGTAACACCCCAATATATTCGGAATAATTACAGCGCCGTAAACCCTTAAAGTAAGGATTTACAAGGCTAATTAGAAGAAATGTAAATATACTACAACAGTACCATGAAAGTTCCAAATACAAAAACCGGTTTCAAACAGATCAAATGAGTTATTTATTACAACCATCTCGAAATAGTAATAAGACACGCGTACTCGAGTACTGAAAGATGAACCAAGGAGACAAACCATAATAACAATAAATATCATCCACATCACTGAGCCATTTCATCGTCATGTCGGTACTGTGGCTGCCTCCCCGCTCCTCGG
Source organism: Orobanche coerulescens (assembly GCA_033398695.1). NCBI lineage: Eukaryota > Viridiplantae > Streptophyta > Magnoliopsida > Lamiales > Orobanchaceae > Orobanche > Orobanche coerulescens. The sequence continues at coordinate 70,587,157 of CM065803.1, forward strand.
CTACCTGAACATCAAAACAAATGTCCACCCCCGAAGGGGTTAGCAAAACGATGCTAGTACAAGTATCACAATACAAATTTCATCAATGCATCATAAAACATACAAAACGGACTTCCGTCACCGGAATACAACGATGCGAATCCTCACGATTCCATCAACACAACAGGGTAATCCAACGATTCAGCGCCCTCAGTATAGATCCCCATGATGATCTCGTCGGACCAACGCATGGTCCAACGATCCAGCACCCTCAGCATAGATCCCCATGATGATCCCGTCGGACCAACGCATGGTGGACATTCGATCCAGCGCCCTCAGCATAGATCCTCATGACCCCCTCGGATCATTTACAATATCAATCATGCATACATATATGTAGTTTAATATGTCCATTAATACGAACAATTAACAACGAATACCACGAGAAATCAAAGAAATTAATCTCATACTCGACAACATGAACAAAACCATATGCATGATCAAAGTTCCAATATAAACCAAACTCAACATATGATACTTGCCTCGAAAATGGCAAGAATGAAATACTCCAACAAATGTCACGCGTCCGTATGCCACCGCCCCTCGATCGACCCCTATACAAGGCTCAAACCTTGTTCAAAAGAAAAAATATAGAATTCATCTCATGTCGTACGAATGTCTAACAATCCGATCTACGGCCGAAAGCTCTTAAAAATGTAATTTGCCTGAGCTACTTAGCGTACGCTACGTATTCTATGTAACGTGCGTTAAGCCTGCTCGTTAGCATACGTAAACGACGAAGTCTAGCGTACGCTAACTATGTACTGACAGTTCTCTCTGATCAGCCGACTGACTCGCCTGATGACATAATGTACGTTACGTACCAAACATAGCGTACGTTAACTTATGCCCGATAGCGCACGTTAATATACATATCTTAGCGTGCGCTAACCGTGCAAGGCAGTTAATTACTGGGCAGCAGACTTGATCTAATGGTGATGAAACTCATGAAATCTTCAGTGCTAATACATGTCATCTTTATGCATATCATGCTCATATGGTTTATGAATGATCTTACGGATTACACGACTTCGAGATACAAGGATACGTATAATCATCACAACACCATAATTCATCTTGATCTTCAAGAAGACATCCTAAGTTCAATCCATTTTATGTCCCAAAACATATAATTCCATTATGTAAGTACATAAGAACTTGATAATCTCCATAAGCTGGCCATAATCGGTTTTGTAGTTACATGAATGTGCTTAGGAGTTCAAACACTAAAAGGTTCAATGGTCTATATGGTGAAGAAGTACCGAAACATCGAAAATATCCTTCTAACAACATGATGTTCGACTACGTACGAATTTAACTGACTAGATAATCTCAAAACATGTTCCAAAACATCCTTAAGAATGCTACTCCTGTTGGTGAAGAATCACCTACCTCAAAATAGTGAAGAACAAGGAGGAACTTTGAAGAAATCCAACACCGAGAGCTTGAACACCAATCTCCAATGATCTACAATCTTCAAACTCGTGCTAGGATGATGATATGAGAGGTTTAGGATGGAGGAAGTAACTCTCTATATTTCAGAAATCGAGTTTGGGAAGTGAAGAAATCTGAAAAATGAAAACAGGTGTTGTCCTATATATATAAAATGGTTATTAGCGCGCGCTAGTCCATATCCATAGCATGCGCTAACGGAAATACGAAGCTTACTGACCTCACTGTACTCAACATTTAGCGTGTGATATCCTCATACCAGTAGCGTGCGCTAAACACCATTGACTCGGCTTTTCCAAAAGCCATCCAGGTTCATCCCAACATAATCCCAATGAAATCCGTGGCCTGATCTCACCCACCAACACGTCTCAATCATGCTGACTACGTATAACGCGCGCTAAGGTTCATATATAGCGTGCGCTACGAAACCCAAATTAGCGTACGCTACGCCTAGTCGATAGCGTGCGCTACATGTGCAAAAATCACAATTTTGAACACATTCATGAAATCATCCGCTCAACAACACAAGATCATGAAATACGGAGAATAATACTCAGATCAAAATGCAACAATTACATTATCATAAGGTTCAAATACACATCAAAAATCTCGGGTATTACATCCTCTCTCCCTAAAAAGAAGTTTCGTCCCGAAACTTAAGATGAAAACAACTCTGGATACCTAGTCTTCATATTGTCCACTGTTTCCCAAGTGGCCTCTTCAACTCCGTGTCTTGACCATACTTTAACCAAGGGTATTAGTTTATACCTCAATTGTTTGATTCGACTCTCAAGTATCTTGATTGGTCTCTCTTCGAAGGTGCCGTCCTTAGCTATCTCGATCTCATCGAAATCAATAACATGACTGGGATCTGGTACATACTTCCGCAATTGGGATACGTGAAACACATTGTGAACGTGACTCAGCGCTGGCGGTAAGGCCACCCTGTAAGCTAAATCCCTAACTCTCTCGAGGATCTCGAATGGTCCGATATATCTCGGACTTAGCTTACCTTTTCTCCCAAAACGGAAAATTCCTCGTGTAGGAGACACCTTCAATAGTACGTGGTCCCCAATGTCGAACTCTAGCAGGCGACGACGCGCATCTGCATAAGACTTCTGTCGACTCTGGGCGATCAGCAGTCTTTCCCGAATCAAAGTTATCATCTCCTGAGTCTGAACTATCAATTCCGTCTCAGTCCCGATCAAGTCCGAAGAATCATCCCAGCACAAAGGTGATCGACATCTTCTCCCGTACAAAGCTTCAAATGGTGCCATCTTAATAGAAGCATGACAACTATTGTTGTACGTGAATTTAATCAACGGCAAGTGAACTTCCCAATCAGTTGACCAATCCAAGGCACAAGCTCTAAGCATGTCTTCTACTGTCTGAATAGTCCTTTCGGACTGACCGTCTGTCTGAGGATGATAAGCCGTCCTAAAGTTCAGTTCGGTCCCCAAAGCCCTGTGAACTGCCTTCCAGAAGTGCGACACAAAGCGACCATCTCGATCTGAAATAATGGTCTTCGGTGTCCCATGCAATCTGACTATCTCTGTAACAAATACTCGCGCCAATCTCTCGGGTCCCCAAGTGTCTTTAATTCCTAGGAAATGAGCCGACTTGGTTAATCGATCAACTATAATCCAAATCATGTTCATTCCCATCTTGGTCCTTGGCATACTGGTGATGAAATCCATCGAGATATCCTCCCACTTCCACTCAGGGATCGGAAGTGGCTTCAACATCCCGGTAGATCGCTGATGTTCAATCTTAACCTGCTGACAAGTCAAACACTTCGAAACGTATTCTGCTACGTCCTTCTTCATATTTCCCCACCAGAAGTTTTGTTTTAGATCCTTATACATCTTACTGCTGCCCGGGTGAATAGAATAGGGCGCGCTATGAGCTTCCTTCAGAATTGTATGTCTCAGAACATCATCATCGGGAATGCAAAGTCGACTATGAAATCTCAGAACTCCATCATCCTGCATCACGAATCCTGGGGACTTCCCTTTCTTCACTTTGTCACATAATCGAAAAGAATCATCCAACTGCTTAGATTTGATTTCTTCAACCAACGACGAAGTTAGTTCCATCACACACAATTTCCCTTGGACTCCTTGCGACCACACTTCAATCCCTTCACGGATTAGTTCTCATTGAATGTTGGTTTGGGACGTAAGCGCTTCCAACACTCGAAGAGAAATAGGTTTTTCGGCTTAGTGCATCAGCTACCACGTTTGCTTTGCCTTGATGATAAAGGATTTCTAAATCGTAATCCTTGATCAATTCCAGCCACCTTCTCTGCCTCATATTTAATTCCTTTTGACTGAAAATATACTTGAGGCTCTTATGATCTATAAAGATCTGACAGTGAGTGCCGTATAAATAATGTCGCCAAATTTTTAGAGCAAAGACTACAGCTGCTAACTCCAGATCATGCGTCGGGTAATTAACTTCATACGGTTTCAACTGTCGAGAGGCATAGTCAATCACCTTATTATTTTGCATCAATACACAACCCATACCTTGATTTGAAGCGTCGCTGTATACCATGAATCCATCTGTTCCATCTGGTAACACTAGTATAGGCGCTGTCGTCAGTCTTCTCTTAAGTTCATCAAAACCCGCTTGGCATTTCTCATCCATACGAATTTTTGGGTTTTCTGTAACAGCTGAGTAAGTGGACGAGCGATTTTGGAAAATCCTTCTACAAAACGGCGATAATATCCAGCAAGTCCCAAGAAACTCCGGACTTCCTTCACATTATTAGGAGCTTCCCATTCCAAGATTGCTTCAGCTTTCTTCGGGTCCACCTTAAATCCGCCAGCTGATATCACATGCCCGAGGAAAGTTACTTCCCTAAGCCAGAACTCGCATTTAGAAAGTTTCGCATAAAGATGTTCCTTTCTCAAAGTGCTCAAAACAATACGCAAATGCTCTGCATGTTCCTCTGTGTCTTTCGAATAGATCAAGATGTCATCGATGAAGACTACCACAAATTTATCCAAGTATTCTAAGAATACCCGATTCATCAATTGCATAAATACCGCAGGAGCATTGGTAAGTCCAAATGGCATCACCATGAATTCATAATTCCCGTACCGGGATCTGAAAGCAGATTTCGGTATGTCCGATTCCTTAATTCTCAACTGATGGTATCCTGATCGTAAGTCAATCTTCGAGAATACCCTTGCCCCTTGCAGTTGATCAAACAAATCGTCGATCCGAGGTATATGATACTTGTTCTTGATCGTCACCTTGTTTAGCTCCCTATAATCAATACATAATCGAAGAGATCCATCCTTCTTCCGGACAAAGAGAACGGGTGCTCCCCAAGGAGAGACGCTTGGTTGAATATAACCTTTCTGCAATGATTCCTCAAGTTGTTTCTTTAATTCATACATCTCGGTTGGAGCCATACGGTATGGTGCCTTAGAAATAGGAGCGGCTCCAGGCTCTAATTCGATAGTGAACTCCACTTCTCTCTGCGGAGGTAACCCAGGTAGTTCGTCAGGGAATACATATGAGAATTCATTCACAACTGGAATAGATGAGAGCTCTACTCCTTCTTCTTTCTTCATAGCATAACACCAAAATCCGTAACAACCCTGTTTTAGCAATTTCACTGCTTTCATCGCTTTGATCAATTTTCCTGAGCTTCCCGGTCTCCACCCCTTAAATAAATGTTCAGGCCCGTCATCAGAAACGATAGAAATGACTCTCTTTTGGTAATTCAAAATAGCTCCATAACGATTGAGCCAATCATCTCCGAGAATGAAATCGTCACTATGGATGTCGACTACAATAAGATTTGATGGCCAATATCTTCCTCCTATAGTCACTGGAAAATCTCTAGTTTCTAGGGTTCCCACAAGTTTCTCTCCGCTCGGTAATCCCACAACATAAGGTTCACAATCATACAAGCATGAGATTTTCAAACGATTAACATAGTTCAAAGATATGAAAGAATGCGTAGCTCCTGAATCGAATAAGACACTAACTGGTTGCAAAAGGATCTGAATCGTACCTGATGCAACAACCGTGTTCTGATCATCTGACTTCTTCATCTCGTAAATACGCGGAGGAACGGACCCAGCGCTAGATGCTTCTCTTTTCCCAACATTCTGCTGCTGGAAACCACTTTGCTGTGTCCGATTTACACTGGTGTCCTTCGGAACCAGTGTAGGAGTGCGAGTAGCAAAAGATCGAGTCGCATTTCCACAAAATGTTGCACGATGTCCTTCCTGTCCACACTCGAAACAGGTCACAGTAGGTGCGAAACAATCACGTCGAACATGCCCCGTTTTGCCACAGTTATAACATTTCTTCCCCGCGTCTGAAATGGTTGGTGTTGCCCGGAACTTCTTTCCTCCTCGAGAAGGATGCGGAGGCCTCCTGGATGAATGAAATGAGGACTGGCCCTTGCGGGGCCCAGTACTCTTATTCTCCGTGAAGCTGCCAGACACTTCCTGCTTCTTTGCTTCCGTTGACTTTTCTACTGCCGCCTCTTTCATATCATAGGCCAGTGCTTTGTCCTGATACTGTCGCAAGGTGGTACATTCAAATCCGGACATATACTGCTGAATTTCCGGCTTCATCCGCATGTCGAAATGGAAAATCCTCTCCGCTTCGGTCCTGACCAAGTGGCGCACATAAGTCAGCTGGTGATTAAAAGTCTTAATCACGTCTATCACAGATGCCTTTAAATTTTGTGGTGAGAAAAACTCCCGGACTTGGGCCTCTCTAACTGGGCGAGGACAATATTGCGCTTCCATCATTAATTTGAACTCCGTCCAGTCAGCATTATGATTCTCAGGTCGAATGGCCTCCCACCAGTCGAAAGCCTCCCGAGTCAGGAGATACTGGGCTATCGGAACCTTTCGGTCGTCAGGGCAGTTAATCCCTGCAAAGATCTTTTCTAACTCCTTCAGCCAGTGATCCCAAGTAATTGTCTCAGCAGAACCGTCAAAATTTGGAGGGTGCAATTTAACCACCTCAGTAAGCCATTTGTCCCCCCGATTATCCTCGTTATGATGTTGTCCCATCGCCGTCTGCATGCGATCAACAACCTAAGCAAACTGGGTTATCTGAGCAACCACCTGTTGAAGCACTCCCGGCACATTAGGATCTGCATTATTATTTTCTGATCCCTGCTGTCCTCCAGAATGGGAATCGGTTCGACCAGCGGATAATTCTGGGGTAGACGCCGAATCTTCCTGTCTCGCATTTCCACGTCCGCGTCCACGACCTCCCCTCAACATACTGTAAACACAAATACTCAATATCCAGGGCAACTTTTCTAAAAGAAAGTCCGTCAATATTCACAAAAAAGAATTAAATAAAACAGTAGTAATTGAGATTAGGAGACTTACAACCACGGTCCACACGACGATGCTGGCTCAGCAGTGATGTTACAAACGACCCGTAATCAAATAACGTAAACAGACCCAACTAAAACCCAACTGCCAAGATATCCATGAATCTTGGCTCCGATACCATATTCTGTAACACCCCGATATATTCGGAATAATTACAGCGCCGTAAACCCTTTAAGTAAGGATTTACAAGGCTAATTAGAAGAAATGTAAATATACTACAACAGTACCATGAAAGTTCCAAATGCAGAAACCGGTTTCAAACAGATCAAATGAGTTATTTATTACAACCATCTTGAAATATTAATAAGACACAGTACTCGAGTACTGAAAGATGAACCAAGGAGACAAACCATAATAACAATAAATATCATCCACATCACTGAGCCATTTCATCGTCATGTCGGTACTGTGGCTGCCTCCCCGCTCCTTGGCTACCTGAACATCAAAACAAATGTCCACCCCCAAAGGGGTTAGCAAAACGATGCTAGTACAAGTATCACAATACAAATTTCATCAATGCATCATAAAACATACAAAATGGACTTCCGTCACCGGAATCCAACGATGCGAATCCTCACGATTCCATCAACATAATATAGGGTAATCCAACGATCCAGCGCCCTCAGTATAGATCCCCATGATGATCCCGTCGGACCAACGCATGGTGGAAAACCCGTCCAACGATCCAGCACCCTCAGCATAGATCCCCATGATGATCCCGTCGGACCAACGCATGGTGGACATTCGATCCAGCGCCCTCAGCATAGATCGTCATGACCCCCTCGGATCATTTACAATATCAATCATGCATACATATATGCAGTTCAATATGTCCATTAATACGAACAATTAACAACGAATACCACGAGAAATCAAAGAAATTAATCTCATACTCGACAACATGAACAAAACCATATGCATGATCAAAGTTCCAATATAAACCAAACTCAACATATGATACTTGCCTCGAAAATGGAAAGAATGAAATACTCCAACAAATGTCACGCGTCCGTATGCCACCGCCCCTCGATCGACCCCTATACAAGGCTCGGACCTTGTTCAAAAGAAAAAATATAGAATTCATCTCATGTCGTACGAATGTCTAACAATCCGATCTACGGCCGAAAGCTCTTAAAAATGTAATCTGCCTGAGCTACTTAGCGTACACTACGTATTCTACGTAACGTGCGTTAAGCCTGCTCGTTAGCGTACGTAAACGATGAATTCTAGCGTACGCTAACTATGTACTGATAGTTTTCTCTGATCAGCCGAATGACTCGCCTGATGACATAACGTACGTTACGTACCAAACATAGCGTACGATAACTTATGCTCGAGTGCGCACATTAATATACATATCTTAGCGTGCGCTAACCGTGCAAGGCAGTTCATTACTGGGCAACAGACTTGATCTAATAGTGATGAAACTCATGAAATCTTCAGTGCTAATACATGTCATCTTCATGCATATCATGATCATACGGTTTATGAATGATCTTACGGATTACACGACTTCGAGATACAAGGATACGTATAATCATCACAACACCATAATTCATCTTGATCTTCAAGAAGATATCCTAAGTTCAATCCATTTTATGTCCCAAAACGTATAATTCCATTATGTAAGTACATAAGAACTTGATAATCTCCATAAGCTGGCCACAATCGGTTTTGTAGTTACATGAATGTGCTTAGGAGTTCAAACACTAAAAGGTTCAATGGTCTATACGGTGAAGAAGTACCGAAACATCGAAAATATCCTTCTAACAACATGATGTTCGACTACGTACGAATTTAACTGACTAAACAATCTCAAAACACGTTCCAAAACATCCTTAAGAATGCTACTCCTGTTGGTGAAGAATCACCTACCTCAAAATAGTGAAGAACAAGGAGGAACTTTGAAGAAATCCAACACCGAGAGCTTGAACACCAATATCCAATGATCTACAATCTTCAAACTCGTGCTAGGATGATGATATGAGAGGTTTAGGATGGATGAAGTAACTCTCTAAGTTTGAGAAATCGAGTTTGGGAAGTGAAGAAATCTGAAAAATGAAAACAGGTGCTGTCCTATATATAGAAAATGGTTATTAGCGTGCGCTAACGGCCATACGAAGCTTACCGACCTCACTGTACTCAACATTTAGCGTGCGCTATCCTCATACCAGTAGCGTGCGCTAAACACCGTTGACTCGGCTTTTCCAAAATCCGTCTAGGTTCATCCCGACATAATCCCAACGAAATCCGCGGCCTGATCTCACCCACCAACACATCTCAATCATGCTGATTACGTATAGCGCGCGCTAAGGTTCATATATAGCGTGCGCTACGAAACCCAAATTAGCGTACGCTACGCCTAGTCGATAGCGTGCGCTACATGTGCAAAAATCACAATTTTGAACACATTCATGAAATCATCCGCTCAACAACACAAGATCATGAAATACGGAGAATAATACTCAGATCAAAATGCAATAATTACATTATCATAAGGTTCAAATACACATCAGAAATCTCAGGTATTACATGTGGTATGGAATTCCATCCCACATTGGAAAAACAAGAAAATTTTGAGCTATTTATAAAGGACTTTCCACCATAAAGGAGCAATCAAGTGTGCTCCATTATGGTGCACCCTAGTTGGCTTTAATTAGTTTTTAAGGCTAAATCCGAATCCTACGAGGAAGGTGCAAAGCACCTTCCGAGTCCGAGCACGTGCACGTCGCACTTGTCGCAACGGGCGCTTCGTATGCGCACTTTGCACTTCGCTCGTATGCCGAGGAGCCTTTAGTTTTGACAACTGAGATAGTGGCTCGGATGACGTGGAGGGTGACTAGGATGACATGTGGCAGTGACATGTCAAATAGATGATTTGGTGGGTGTGGAACACGTGCGACGGTTCATGACCGAACCGGTGCAATGGTTCGGACCGTTCTGTGCAATCTGAACCAGCACACTGGTTTGATTCGTCTGAACCAATGTATCCCTTCGCACCAGACCACAAGATGTCTGTTCAGCCAGAGACTCGCATTATTTCGGACAGGGTCTTTTATAGGCTATAAATAAGCCCCTGCAGATGATGATTGTTTACACAGAATTAATCAAGATAATTAACACACTCATACTAGCATAGAATTCATACTAGAAGTCCCGAGTATTCAGTAGTTCGCACGGAATTCGATTCCTAGTACAAGGTATCGAGTTTATAGAAAACCGTTTTATCTTGGGGACGTTTGCCGTTGAGCCGTGTGTACTGTGCGGGGCAATTTCGTCTTACGGAGAGAGAGTCCAACTCTTGCCTCGCGTTTGCATTATTCGTCATTTTCTACATCACTCAAACAACAGTACCATGAGAAGAAGCTTGCTAATGGTGATGAGGGCATTGGTGATTCATCTTCTACCCACTTTTCATCTACTCTTGAAAATGTTTCACAATATGAAAAATTCATAAGTAAAAAAAAAAAGCGGAAAAGGGTGGACTCTGTAAAATCAGAGCTGGATCATTATTTGGATGAGGACGTCGTGCAAAAGGATGGATTTGATTTATTAAATTGGTGGAAGGCAAATGAGCACAAATATCCGACTTTGCAACTCATGGCTAGAGATTTCTTAGCTATCCCAGCATCGACAGTTGCATCGGAGTCTGCATTTAGGTCTAGTGGCAGGTTGGTAAGTCCGCATCGCAATAGGCTTCATCCCACACTAGAAAATCATAGTTAATTGTGGGCTCAAAGTTGATTGTGGGCTGCTGAAATGCAAGGTAATCATACGCAAATATAAGAAAATCATAGTTAAGTTTTGCCTTCCCTATAATTTAAGTAACTGTGTGATAATATGTATGTTCATAACTTATTAAACTTTCAGGTGAGGCATCTACAGGATATGCAACTATATACCAGTATCAAGAATCGGAAGATTCGTGTGTTACACGTGAGGTAATTTTAACTTATAAATTGTTCAAAAGCCACAATTTTTTTTTTGGTTCATAGTGTTGTTCAGTATGCACTAGTTAGTATCCTTGCTAATTTATTTATCTTGATTGATTATGTATTTATGTTCAGGTATGAAAAAAGAAAGCAATGGTAGCCTATTGGTTGTTGCAAAATCTAAGGTAATATGCTTCCAAGTTCCACTGCTCCTGCTATTCATTTTGATTAGTATGTGGATGGTTGCCTTTGATTATTATGTGATGCTCCTGCAAAATTTAAGGTAATATGAATATATTGCTTTAAGATGAACTCTACAGACCTTGTATTCTCTTAAATGTAGAGTTGCAGACTTAAGATCATGTACTTCGTAAATTATGCTTGGTTCTATGAGTTCGAGATGTTGGATTGATCATGATCTCTGAGTTTGGAATTTGGACTTTGGACATGTATTTTATGTTATGTGTTAAATGTTAATGTCTTAATGAAGCACAAATATTATATTGCAGTTTTTATTTTGAAAATTTGGATTTAAATTTTGGGTTTCGGGTATCCAAATCCAGTCCAAATTAGGGTTTCGGGTATCCAAATCCAAATCCAATCCAAAATATTTTTGGATATCGGGTATATCCGAATCCGATCCGGAATCCATTTGATCGGGTTTGGATTTAGATTTTTGGGTATTTTTCGGGTTCGGATCTGGTTCGGGTTCGGATCTGGTTCGGGTTCGGACCTGAACTTGAATTTTTTAATGATTTCTTTCTCAATAACCGTACCGAATCGGATCGAACCGAAATTGACAATTCGGTTCGAATCTTCGGTTATTGGGGTCCTAAGTCCCCACCCTAATTGTGCAAAAGTCAAATTATTGCAAGTAGGAAAACACAAATAGTATTCCTCCATCTACAAATATATGATCTATTTTCCTTTTTTGTCCGCCCATAAAAATATTGATCTTTTCTTATTTGGATATAAAACCACTAACTACCTTTTCTAAATTGCGGGGCTTTCTTCACCCACCAAACACAAAACTAGGTTTTCTAAAACTCTTATCGAACTATCTAGGTAAGGATTTCCTGAATAGAAGAGTATATGTCATGCAATTTATAGAAATAATTTCAAATGGAATTATTTCAAAATATGATTGCACTTGATATCTCTAAGCAAAATTTAAGATTCTGTTTGGTGAAAGTTTTGTTCAATGAAAATAGCTTGATTCATAAAGTAATATTATGGATGGTAAGAATAATATTGAAATTGTTTGAGGAGAAAGTAAAAGACAGCAAATCAATTGTATTGATAACAATAAATAGAGGGGCCTTTATATAGGCATTACAATGAGAGTCCTTCCATACAAAGGATTCCTAGTTAAGGTAAGACCTCTAACAGGATCCTACTACCTCTGGAAGAGTCTAGAACCTTCCATAACTCTATCCCCCTACAACTAGTACTAGGTAAGACACCAATAAGGGAAGGATTTCCCGGAACACTCCCCCTGTGTCGAGCACTAATACTAACATGGTGCATAAGGTGTTGCCTCGGTAAAAAACCTTTTCAAGTCAAATAAAACCCCGTGGGAAAAACAAAGACTTGGTGAGGAAAAAGAGCACAACGCACCAACTACAAATGTCAGAATCATGTGAAGTATACTCCCCCTGAGGTATACATGACAGCTCATCCCATCGAGTTATCATTAGTTGAGCTCGGATAATCGACACATGCCGATGCTTCTCACATGTTTCTCAAATGTAGATTTCGGCAGAGACTTAGTGAACAAGTCTGCGATATTCTCATTGGAACTCACTTATTTCACTTCGATATTCAGCAATTTCTGCTGCTGCTGATTATAAAAGAACTTCGGCGCAATATGCTTGGTATTGTCACCCTTTATGAAACCTAACTTCATCTGCTCAATGCATGCCGCATTGTCCTCAAAGATGCAAGTAGGGGTTGCTGTAGTGGGATCTAATCCACACGTTCCTCGTATATGGTCTATGACTGACCGGAGCCAAATGCACTCCCTTACGGATTCGTTCAATGCAATTATCTCTGCATGGTTCGAGGAAGTAGCAACTAGGGTATGCTTGGTAGATCGCCAAGATATCGCCGTATTCCCAATGGTGATCACATAACCAGTTTGGGAATATCCTTTATGCGGGTCAGAGAGATAACCAGCATCAGAAAATCCAACTAACGTGTCGTTAGGATTCTCTGCATAAGGGGTAAGCTTGCTCGCATTAGCACTTCTGGTAGTCAAGCTACCATGCTCAGCTGCAATATCAGAGGAAGATCGACGGTCGGTATGTATCGTATTAACCTCAACAATTCCTTTCGGAATATCGCTCTCTCTTGCGTAGGGAAAGAACAATCCAAGATCACTGGAGCCTTTCAAGTATCGAAAGATATGTTTTACTCCATTCCAATGCCTTATCGTGGGATCGGAGCTAAATCTCGCTAACAGATTCACAGAGAATGCGATGTCTGGACGAGTACATTGAGCCAGATACAACAACGCACCAATTGCACTAAGGTACGGTGTTTCTGCTCCAAGGACCTCTTCATCCTCCTCTTTGGGACGAAACGGATCCTTGTTCATTTCCAGACTTCGACCAATCATGGGGGTAGCAAGAGGATGTGCCTTATCCATACTAAATCGCCTGAGCATTTTGTGGACATAGGCAAACTGATGAATGAGTATGCCATCATCTCGATGTTCTAGCTCTAAGCCCAAGCAGAATCGAGTCCTCCCCAGGTCCTTCATCTCGAATTCGGATTTAAGGTAGCGGGCCGTTTCATTGACCTCATCTATGGTACCGATAACATTCATGTCATCTACATAGACGGATACAATCACGAATCCTGTATCTATTCTTTTCACGAAAATGCACGGACAGATATCACTGTTCTCGTATCCCTTCCCAACCAAGTATTCACGTAGGCGGTTGTACCACATCCTTCCGGATTGTTTCAACCCATACAGTGAACGACGCAATTTCACAGCATAAGCGCTCCGTGGTCTAGAGCTACTTGATTTGGGCAATGAAATCCCTTTGGGGACTTTCATATAAATATCCGTATCTAGATCCCCATAAAGATACGCTGTAACCACATCCATAAGCTGCATATTCAGTTTTTCGGACACTACCAAACTGACTAAGTAGCAGAAAGTGATGATGTCCATAACGGGAGAATACGTCTCCTCGTAGTCAATGCCAGGGCGCTGCGAGAAGCCTTGGGCAACTAATCTCGCTTTGCAACGCATGACCTCATCCTTATCATTGTGTTTACGAACAAAGACCCATTTATGTCCAACTGGTTTAACGCCCACGGGTATTGGCTCGATACGGCCAAATACCTCACGTTTAGCCATTGAGTCTAGTTCAGCCTGCATTGCATCTTTCCATTTCGGCCAATCGGCTCATTGTTGACATTCAGCAACCGAGTGCGGCTCAGCGTCGTCGTCTTCAATAATTTCCTGAGCGACGGAGTAGGCAAAATCATCACCGACTAGCGTGGACAACCTGTCCAATAGTACGTATTCACTCGTACATTGCATCGAGATTTCTTTATTCTCTGACATCAACAAAGTTTCCGACGCGTCCGTCGATTGTTCCATTGTTGATTCGTGGACATATCCGTAGTCAGAGATAATCTCGTGTGACGGAGTCACTGTGTCGATGATGAGAGGATTTTGTGCCTCCGTTCCTCTTCTCTTTCGAGGTTCGGTATCCTTTCTACCCACTGGCCTCCCCCTCTTTCGAGCAGGGATAAGAGCAGCCGAAGCAGCCGTCCCACCACTAAGGTTGATGCCGGGGGCATCATTCCTTTGGGCGGCTGAACCTTGCCCTATAACTGGAACTTCTAACCTTGCAGGAACATTCGCAGCGAGAATGGTAGATCTTGTCACTTTCGCAGTATCAGTAAAGCTTTCGGGCATCGAATCCGCAACTTTCTGAAGACTGAGAATACGTTACACTTCTAGCTCGGATTGAGCCGTGCGGGGATCTTGATGAGGCAAGGAGGGAGTACAACAGACAATTTCCTGGCATTCAACTGGAATCGTTCGATTCCTCTCTCCCCTAACGACGGGAAATTTGTCTCATCAAAGTGACAGTCTGCAAATCTTGCAGTAAACAGATCTCCTGTCAAAGGTTCCAAATAGCAGACAATTTTGGCGATTCATAGCCAACGTATATACCTAATCGTCTTTGCGGACCCATTTTAGTACGCTGTGGAGGCGTAATTGGCACATAGACTGCACAACTAAAAATACGTAAGTGTGAAATATCAGGCTCATATCTAGTTACCAACTGGTACGCACTAAATGGTTGATTGGCAGTGGGTCGAAAGCGAATAAGTATAGCCGCATGCAAAATTGCGTAACCCCAGACAGAAATTGGCAAGTTGGTGTGCAATACCAATGCTCGGGCGATAAGATGTAACCGCTTAATCATAGCCTCAGCAAGGCCATTCTGCGAATGAATATGGGGGACGGGATGTTCAACTTCAATCCCAATCGACATGCAATAGTCGTCAAAAGACTTTGACGTAAACTCACCAGCGTTGTCTAATCTTAATGACGAGATTGGAAAGTCGGGGTGGTTAGCCCGTAACTTGATGATTTGTGCTAGGAGTTTAGCAAATGCAGCATTTCTTGTGGATAGCAGAGCGATGTGTGACCATCGCGTCGATGCATCAACCAGAACCATAAAGTATCTGAATGGTCCGCACTCTGGTTGAATAGGTCCACAAATGTCCCCTTGAATTCTTTGTAAGAAGCGAATATTTTGTGTTGAGTCTTTAGCAAAGGACGGAGAGGGTATCAACTTTGCTAGTGAACAGGCTTTACAAAATGATTTATGGGCATTAGAAATTGCCACGGAAGCCTCGGGATTTACGAGAGATGCACCGTCAACCTTATCAGGGCATGCGATCTTTAATACCGGTGATACGGTATCAAGCTCACTCACATCAATGCCGATATCGAGTGGTGCTTCCAATCGTTTTATGGACTTGAAAAATGGATGACCATGTGAGTTTTTCAAAATGCAAATCATCATGTCGCGTCCAGGGTGACCGAGTCGGTCATGCCATAGTTTGTATACTTCGGAATCACACAGTTCGTGACTCACAACATAGGATTCAATAACCCTTATTGTAGTCTGGTATAAACCACTACTTAGACTCATAAGTTTCTCGAGAATGCGGCGTCTTCCGCATTCTGCCAGAGTAACACACAAAAATTCTGTCCCATTCTCACAATGTGTATCAAGGTGATAACCGTTGGCACGGATGTCCCTAAAACTTAGCAAGGTTCGGTTTGCTCTTGGGGCATAGAGAGCATTTGTGACATTAATATGCGTACCATTAGATAGCAAGAAATGAGCAGGTCCCCTCCCTTGCATTACTTGGGAGGAACCAATCATTGTTGTCACTAAGGATATATATGGCACAATATCCTTAAATAATTGCCTATTCCGAAGAATAGTGTGGGTTGTTCCACGATCAGCAAGGCACTCAATTTCGCCACGAGACATCTACAATAAGACATGAAACTCGATTAGTCTTATGATGAAAGACAATAGCGAAAACTCATTAACTTCAAGTTTGGGGAAATTCGACCAAGTTGGTTAGGATCAAAGTTAGCACAATCGCTGGAAATAATTTTCGCGTAGCTTGACCTTTGTTCACTAAAACAGCGATAACTTCTTCGTTCATAAGGCTATGGACGAACGGTCCGTTGTTCTGGAAACTAGACTTCCGTATGTTTCTGTCCATAGGTCGTGCACTTTCTGGATCATTAAACTCAGATCTCAGCGCTCGTTTCAAGTTGCTATTTTGGTATTTCCCTATTGTTGAGTGATAGAGCAAGGTTGAAGCCTTTTTCAAAGGCATTATTGTTGATACAATACTATGGCAATATGGCCATAGGAGCGTTTAAACACTTCAAAATGCATCTTGGTGTTCGATTTATATCTCGACTAATGATCCTTAAGGTAACTCCAACTTGGTAGACTTGCAGAGAAAGTAGGAATGTCTGCTGACTGAAATTTGTTTAAAACCACTGATTCCGTTTGAACTTTCAAAGCATAAACAAATACCAAGGAGGATGCGCCTAGTCTTGATCATAAGTTTTGATGAAATCCACCAATGTATCAAATTAACCAAGCAATTCATTACTGAGCAATTGTTTTGTGATAAACCAAACATGCTTTCGAAGGGAAAAATAAAATTCGTTTTTGCACAATCACAGCAATTAAAAGAATTTTATTCATCATGGCCAACTTTATTACATTCATAGAAAATCCAAAGTAGTTCTCGAAAACTAGAAACAAGACAAAACATAACCAAAGCGTAAAACTAGTCAAACTACAATGATCTAGTCAAAGTCAGCAATATCCATATGTTGGTCTTTGTCCGCAATGGTGAGACTCTCAGTCAGGATCTCAGTATGGTTCACCTCTGTATTCTCATTATCTTCCTCCATGTAATTTGACTCTTGAGTCAATTACTGTTTATAGTGCTTGTAGTAAGCTTGGATGTTCTTTAGCGCCTTGCAATTGCGGTAAGTATGCTTCTTCGATCCGCAAGTATAGCAATTCCGGCCTTCCTTTGGAGTGGTTCCATTCTCGGTGGAAGGAGGCGGTCCACATGGTTGGGTTCCACTAGGTCCCGTGGCCGAGCCACCTTGTCTCTTCCACACATTGGAACGACGACCTCGTCTTTTCCCTCGCTTGCTCGAGTCATGCACTTGTGGTGCTTGCAAAAACTGAGTAGCGTTGCCTTTTCTATTTTGTCGTGGTGCCTTCCTGTGGGTAGCCTGATTCACTTCCGGAATCGGCTTCGTACCAGCTGGGCGCGCATTGCTATTGAGAATAATCTCATGGTGCCTTTCTTTTTTCGCGAGGTGGGAGATAAGGTCACTAAAATTTTTAATTCTCCCTTCCTCATAGGCAACGCGCAGCTGATGAGCAATCACACTTGCTCCCACGGGAAACGTGTTAAGAGTCTTCTCGATCAAATCTTGATCAGACTTCTTGACACCACAAAAACCAAGATCAGCGCGAAGATCGAGGATGGCTTGGTTATAGGCCTCCACATTCGCATAATCCAAAAATCGGATTTGCTCCCACTGAAGTTGCAATTCGGGGAAGCGCTGATCATGCACATTATTAAATCGTTGTTCGAGTGTATCCCATAGTTATTTGGGGGTTTGCAAATTCATGTAACACTTTTTCAACAACAGATGTATATGTCTACGCAAGTACATCAGTGCATTAGCTTTGGTTTCCTTGCTCGGTTCTTGAGCGGTAGGCTCGTTAGAGGGAAAGATGGTGGTGGTAAATCTCTTACCAACGAACGCCAAGCGAATTTCTAAGACCCACCTATGGTACTACTTACCAGCATGGTCAAGGATGTCGAACTCCGGATGAACATTGGAGCTTTGTGCCATCTACAAGATATAAACAAGAGGAAGTTAGTCTTGTTGGATTTTCAGTGACAATGTAAATGGTCACAATCGATGCTTTTAAAAGCGTGTAACATAACCGTTACTCGATGTACTTCTGTTAATTGTTGTTTAGTAAAGTCGACAAAAAGAACAGCGATATCAGATCGCACCCAAATACGTAGTGTATGCAACAACCACAAGTATCGACTTTCAACAATTCTGTGACTCCCCCAGGACCGTCACACAGTTTTCTTCGACACGCAGAGATACCGACTTCTCTCGCGGTCTCATCTACCGCAAAGTAGCGTGGGAGATAAAGAACCCAATAACCCATGTCCCAAAAAGAAAAATTCCCAAAAGGAGAGAATTGAATAGGGACAAGTCAGATAATTACCTCGATTATAAAATTAGGCACGTGATGAATTTGTGGTGTGCTTCAATCTACTGGTTGGTACTCGATGCGACGACGTGAAACCGGAGGCACAATTTTGGCGGCTTCCGAAGATAAGTTGATGTTCGAGTTTTTGGTCCAAGGTTCAGAATCGGGTCGGACTTGGTCGGAGAGTGGCCGGCGGCCCGCGCGGGGCGGCGCGCGGCGCGGCGGTGGCAGTGATGTTCCGACCGGATCAATCGGCGGCGCTTCCGGATGGAGGATCGGGCGCTGGCGGCCAAGTGGCGCTGGCGGCGGGCCGGGCAGAGGCGGCGGTGGGCGGCGGCGGCGGGCAGCGGTGGCGGTGGTGGCCGGGCGGGCAGCGGTGGCAATGGCGGCGATGGGCGATGGGCAAGGCGCGGCGGCAGAATCGGGCGGCCAGCGGGCTGGCCGGGCGATTTTTTCTTCTTTTTTTTTTCGTTCGAGCTACGTGCTGATAACGTGTTTGAGGAGAAAATAAAAGACAGCAAATCAATTGTATTGATAACAATGAATAGAGGGGCCTTTATATAGGCATTACAATGAGATTCCTTCCATACATAGGATTCCTAGTTAAGGTAAGACATCTAACAGGATCCTACTACCTCTGGAAGAGTCTAGAACCTTCCATAACTCTATTCCCCCTACAACTAGTATTAGGTAAGACACCAATAAGGGAAGAATTTCCCGGAACAGAAATAAATTATAAAAGTTTACAAATGACTTTTATTCTGATACAAAAAGATTTTTTCAAGTAGAAATAGTTCATAATCTTTTATGTTTAATTACATTGGAGAAACATAATGAATTTAAATGGTATCATATTTTGAATGCAAAACTTATTAGAACAAATAAATGCAATTTAGAGCTCTACGTATATGATGTAGGAGTCATTTTCGAAATATAAGCATTTTTGGAGTCGACTGGACTCCGGGCCGTGGCACTACACTTAAGAAAACACCCTTCCAGTTTTTGCACTTAGGGCCGCGGCACACGATAGCCGGGCCACGCCCCCCGGAATTTCGCCCAAGTAGCCTGACCCTCCTGTACTACGGGCCGCGGCACCCTCCTGCCGGGCCGCGGCCCCCCTCGAATCACTGGGCAGATTTTTTAGTGTGTGCCGCGGCACACTTTGCTCGGGCCGCAGCACACGAGGTCAACTCTGCAAATGAGTTCCTTTTTATGCAGATTTCCTACGGGATTCATTCATTATAATCCAACCTGCACTTAGAGAGAGAGAGAGAGAGAGAGAGAGAGAGAGATTCAAGAGAGAAAATAAGAGAGAAAAATACTTGTGTGATTTCCTGGAGATATATCGATCGGATCGTCGTGATTATTTGACAAGAGCTTGGTAGTTATTGGGCAAACTTATTCACCAGAATAGATCGAGGGTTTGAGTCCGGAGGTTCGGGTATTTTTTGTTAGCTTTTTGTGTAAGCTATTTTGGTATTTCCTTTTCTCGATCTTGTTGTTATTGTTGTATTTCAAATACTTGAAGAACATTTATTACCGAGTATTTGACGATTGAGTTGTATACCTCTAGTTTGTACTAGGACGATTGTGTATTGTCTGTATTGGTGATAGTGGATTTAAGCGGCTTCAGTCCCGTGGTTTTTACTCTCGTCTTGAGGGGTTTTCCACGCTAAAATATTGTGTCTCGTGTTTATTGTTTTTCGGATATCATTTGTATTGATTATCGAGTTGTAATTGATCTGCTCTACTCGTCGGTAACCACAAAGTTACAATTGAAGAGTGGAAAGTTGTCAAACGAGGGTTTCCGCATTTCTCGTTGTGACGTTAGTCGTATTTTTCCCAACATATCATTCACGAATGGAAAGTTTGGTATTGTCGGGACCAACAAAATTTGTAATAGAGAAAGTATAGAGTGTTGTAGAACAAAAGGTGATGAGTATTTGATAATAGGGTTAATAGCCGCAACCGGATTGCCTGATGTGGTTAAATAGTCCGGTGTGAACAAAACGACGCCACATATAATTATTCTAAACGTCGTCGTTTTGCGTAGATAGGGTCGTAATTTTTATTTAATCATTAAGAGATGCAAAATTAAGGATTTTTCAGATTGTCTTCTTATTTAATCAAAAACCCTTAATCCAAATAAAAATTGAAAATAGAGGGACCTACCTGTCGCCCATTGCAAAAACAGTCTTCTTCGACCTACGAGACCACCAGGACCACAATTTCACTCTCATGCTTTCATCAAAGAATATTTAATCAAGAAAAAGAAAAAAGTTCAGTAAATTAAGCAAAATCAGACCCTACAACTGACAGGAATCGAAGAATTAAGAGAAATCTCACCTCGCTAATTTCAGGATGAGCCTTCGATTAGTAAAAGAGAAATTTTGGAACTCTGCAAGATTTGTGTCTTTGGGGATTTGAGAGATATTATAATCTGTTGTTGTTATTTTTTTACGTGGTTTTCTTCCACCTGTGTTGACAAATACACGTTGCTGCCACGACATCTACTAATGCCACATATATGCCACGTAAGAAAGGCTAACACCGGAAAATGTCGCCGGAGTGCAAAATCAGATTAATATTGAAGGTTGGGGATTTTCAGGCAGATTTTTAAATTGAGGTGCAAAGTAAGAATTTGACAAAAGTTCAGGGATTTTGCGGCTATTAACCCTTGATAATATATGAAAAGTTTTAAAATCAACAAATAAATAAAAATATAAAAAATAAAAACTGTTCCGGGAATTATTATTCCCGTGATGTGTCTTACCTAATAATGGTTGTAGATACATAGATGGAATGTTCTAGATCCTTCTAGAGGTAGTAGGATCCTATTAGATGTCTTACCTTATCTAGAAATCCTATGTATGGAAGGACTCTCATTGTAATGCCTATATAAAGGCCCCTCTATCAGTGTTATGAATACAATTGATTGACTCTATTTACAGTCTTTTACTTTCTCCTGAAACACGTTATCAGCACGTACTCCCCAACTGAGTAAGAATTTAGTTTCTCCTCTCCCGTTTTTTTTTTCCTGAAAAATCCCGAAAAACAAAAAAAAAAGATGGATTTTCTGCAAAGTAACCCTAACTCTCGGCCGCCGCCGCTGGAGTAAGAAAACCCAACAAGTCATCTTCTTCTTCCCCGGCCAACAACCCCCCTCCGACACGACCAGAGCCTGCTCCCACCCGCCAGGCGGCTCGCCATCAGCCATCAACCCGCGATTCAATCCAGATCGGCTACCTACCACCGCGATTCACCAACGCAAAAGCGATTGGAGCGCTGACTTCTACAACTCCAATCGGAGTCGACCACCGACTAGACCAGAGCTGTCATCACCACGCGAACCGTCCGCCATCAACCCTTCCAAACGGCACACAACCCGCGGCCAGATCGTCCACCTAGATCGCCCGTCGCCACGCCACCGGCCTGTTGATGGACCCGACCACCCGGCTTGCCGACCCGACCCGCCGATAGTCCTGCTGGCCCAATTGATCGCTGCCTAAAGCTGCGATCCGATCTAATTGAAGTACCACTGGATCATCCAAACGGTTTTATGCACGTGATATTTAATGTTTGAAAACCTAGTGCAGTCGAGACAAACCTATCAAAATCGAAAAAAAAAAGAGAAACGAGGATTTCCGCGCGTAAATTTTCTGCACAGCGCAGTCGGACTAAAAACATGTTTCCCGATTCGTTAACCGTCGGATCGGTGTAAAATTCTGAAAGCAACTTCCCAACACAAATATCTGTATATTCAACGGTGAAGATCGAATTTAGAGTAGTATTGAATACTGAATCTGCTTCCGAACAGAAGCAGATTTTTACGAGGAAATTTGGAGATCTGACCTCATCCAATACCGAGCTGCTGCATCGCCGTGCTCGAGTCCTTTTTCGGCCGAATTACGAGCCCAGTAGCCCTATCCGAAAATATGTTGCTCATGATGATGTGCAAAAAATGGAGAGAAGTCATATTTATTATCCCGTTCAAGGATCAAAGTAAATATGGAATCGAATATCACGAAAATATGTTGCTTATATGGAGAGAAGCTCCCATTCAAGGACCAAAACAAATATGGAACCAAGTACCCGTAAGATTTTATTAAAGTTTCCGTTTTTCAATTCCTCTCTTTTGGGAAATTTTTTTATTTGGGGAATTGGGTATTTGGGTTCTTTATCTCCCACGCTACTTTGCGGTGGATGAGACTATGAGAGGTGGTATCACTCTCGTATGTCGAAGTAAACTGTGTGACGGTCCTGGGGGAGTCACGGATAATTTTTGAAAGTCGCTATTTGTGGTTGTTGCATACACCACGTTTTGGGTGCGATTTGATGTCGCCGTTTTGTCGATTTGAAACCAACAATTGAATAAAATGAATATTGTCGGTAACGGTAAAGTTATGACTTGTTCATGATTAGTCACGGAATTATGACGTACAAATGGGACAAACATCGATTGCGACGGATATGTCGTGGTTAAAATCGATTTGTGACGAATTTGTCACGATGAATTGAGCGACCACCACGTTGGTCTTGACCCAATCCCATACTTGGAAAACTCAATCTTTCATCTTATTAAAATAAAATATTACATGTGGGTGTAGTCATGCACCGTCTCCTTGCAATATGATATATGAAAGAATGTACGAGTAATTCTCATGAATTTTAACATGTAAAGCAATGGCATATTGCGGTAAATACATGAATTCGTTGACCTCGATTATAGTTCGTATGACTATAGGTCCGAATACTTTTCCGAGTATTTGTAAAGGCATGTGCCTTATACATTTGACTATGTTTAGTCAATCTTAGTGGATGGTCAAGACGAGTTGGTTATGGTATATTCATTATGTCTCATGGTTCAAAATGCTTAATTATGATGCACCGCGTTGTATCCATATAACATGGCTATTATGACGTATACTTGCAAATTGAGAATTAAAATACTTGGTTGATTTGATGCACTTTGGTGGATTTTGTCTACACTTTTGATCATGACTAGGCGCATCCTCCTTGATATTTGTTTATGCTTTGAAAGTTCAAACGGAATAAGTGGTTTTTAAACAGCCTTAGCTGTACCGACATTCTTACTTTCTCTGCAAGTCTACCAATTTGGAGTTACCGAAAGGATCATTAGTCGAGATAAGAAATCGAACACCCTGCTGCATTTAAACGCACATATGGCTATCATTACCATGTTTTTGCATCAACACTTATGCCATTGGATATGGTCTCAACCTTGTTTTCTCACTAAACTTGGGAAATACTAAAGCAGTCACTTAAAATATGCACTGTGATCTGAGTTTAATGATCCGTATGGTGCACAATATATGGATAGAAGGATACGGAAGTCTAGTTTCCATAACATCTGACCGTTCATCCATAGCCTTCCTAACAAGGGTGTTATCGCTGTTTTAGTGAACAAAGGTCAAGCTGCACGGAATTTTATTTCCAGCGATTGTGCTAACTTTTGTCCCAACCAACTTGGTTCCCATCTTGAATTTGCAAGTGGTCTTATGATACATATTTTTCAACCTCTTTTTGGCCGAATTTGCCATAGATGATGCAGTTTTTGGTATGCATTTTATGCTTAACTATCATTTTTCAAATGTTGAAAAACAGTTTCCTTGGGGAAGCCCAAAATACGCACCCTTATAAGAAGGTCGAGCGTATGCATGGTAGTTTTACACCATGCTTGTGTCATGATTTTGCCCCTTAGGCATATAACCTTGCCATGTTATGTACTCAATATGATAGATCATTTTGATCGTACCTGGTATAAAATCTCTATGTTGTTAGAGTGTTCGCTATGCTCATATTTGTAAAATTTTGCAAGCGAAATTGAGTGCGTATTAAGCTATTTTCAAGGAACACGATATTTTTGGATTTCGGTTTATAAATCTATTGTGACTATGATGACTAGGTCATCACAATCAATGAGTGGTATAATGCTCAAGTTGTTGAATGCCGAATGGCATTTTCTAGTCACATCTGTTCCGTAACAATTGAACCATGTTATGACTCGATGATACATATGCCAAAGTGTATCACTCATAGCATCTCATTATGATTTGTGAGAAATAAAATCTTATGCATCACTTGTATTGGATATGTGAAAAGGAAAAATATTCATGAGTCAATATGGTCCGGCTTGCATCAGTTTGTGTAACCAGAAGATGTATTGGGACATTGACACATTTAGGCTTTAATAGTCCGGAGTTTGGACAGTTTTATGATCCATATACCACGGTATTGTCATGGACATCATTTTATTTAAACAAAGAAACTAGTTGGATCAAAGACACCAAAGTACGTTGGTGGAGTCATGAGCAGGGCTCACGACCGATGATGATATTTATGTCATCCGCGTCTTGTTTTCATAAACATGTGTGATGCCAAAGACCCCCCCCAATGATCCTTCTTCGCCATGTTCATTGATTTAAGCCTATTCTTTGGCACGATTAGGAGATGACACCCTCATATGCTAAAGAAAATAATGTAGCGACTCGCATAAGCATGGTGCTGAGTCCTCCCTTTTCACCGAGTCCTTATACATACATGATCATAAGTATTAGCCTGGGTGGCTTATGATGCTATGATGGTGTTCACAAATGGTCGTACTCAAGTGATAACATTTATATGTTATATTGTTCCTTTGACAATGATTGATAAGTTGATGAAACCTGAGTTATGGTTGTCCAACTTGCGGACCAGTCATTGTAAAGGTCGGTTCACCCACCTTTTAGACCAAGTCTTAAAGTGAAATTTTAACAAGTACTTCCTAACATCCAAGGCTACCTTCTCACAAATTTTGATGCCATTTGGAGACTTGGAATGAGGTGAACCACTTAAATGAAGTTTTCACATACCACCAGCCATCCCAACAACCAGTTCAATGTCATTTCGATCGGTTTTTGACCACAAGGTTGATGGTTTTGGAATCCTAAACACCCGTTTATACATGCTCACGAAATTTTGAGGTGTTAGGGGCTGGTGAAGGGAGTGAACTCTTCAAGAAAGCACTAGAGGTTCGATAAAACCAACGGCCTATCATCGGTTCAATCGTTTCTTCATGTTCGATCCCGATGGTGTATGGTGGCGGTTTTGTTGAATTCTCAAGACCAGTAGCTACGGCTATATATCATAGGTCAACATTTCATATTCACCTATGCCTATCATCATTTAAATGCTTAGTTACGAGTGTAACAGTATGCATTTTGTTAACTAGATTGTGTTAACACTAAAAACCTTTATCGTCCACATGTTCATGTGCCAAAGTGCGTCACCACAACACATTATGACGGGTTATAAATGATGAATATGACATGCGCTTTCACTCATAGTCCGCTTAAAATATACCTTGGCAGAAGATCTCGTAAGTCACTTTGATGAGCCAGTCTTCCTGTCGTTAGGGGGAGATGCGAACGATCATGTTCGAGTAGAACGACTTGGAATTGTCGTAGTTTGTCCCTACTGTGTCTCACCAAGTTCCCTAAAGTGACGAGATTAAATACATGCTGCAAACATGTCTGCAAGGATTGTGTCCGGTCATGGACGTTCGTCACCTATAAATGGTGATATGGTAACACCACAAATTGTGGTAGATGGTGTTACTAGGCCGTGGATCTCATAGAGTATTGGGATGCCACTTGGTTCGATAAATACTCTCGCTAAGAATGTATGCGAGTTTGGTACATGAAACTTGATCATATGATCAAATGAACTCATCTGTCTCATGTGATTCTGGATTATAGTCATCATTGGGGGACGCCTCAATGAATGCCAATCCATAAAGAGTACTCTATGAATAAAGCCGATTCATGAGGACGTGGAATGTGAGTTTAATCGAACCATACTTCGTTGAAAATCTACAACGTTGTAGCCTTGGCCTAAAATGGAAACATATGCGACTCCAGTATAAACAAAGTGATAGCCCTTTGTTGAAGTGGTGCCGACACTCCAAAGATAAGATCTATCCATAAACTTTGTTAAAGCGAGTGAGAGAAGGAGTTAAACTCACCTCATGGCACAAGGTTTCTCATGAAAGCACTGGAATCGACTACGATGACACGAAACTTAGTTGTGCTATCGTAATGGATGTTATAGCATCCACTATCTTTTCAGTTAGATAGTTTCCCAAAAACTGACGTGCAGCTTGTGGTTAAATCTTATCTTAGTGGGGAACTAAGTTAAGTGATGAAAGGATCTCGTGGTGGATCAGACTCAAATCAAGTGGCTCCTGACCACGGAGCGCGTCGACAAGTGATTGTCGGGAACGCATACTAAGTATATACTTGATTTGGAAGAGATATGAAGCTTTTATGTGTAAAACTAAGGGTTTATAGTGATGTACTCTTGTGAGACTAAGAGATTCCGCTAAATCCAAAGTTAAGAATGAAAGGATCTTGGGGACACTCGATGATGCGTATTCATCAATCGGTTTAAGGCAATCTAAGGGACGGTTTCTCTAAGAGAC
Organism: Orobanche coerulescens; assembly: GCA_033398695.1. Taxonomy (NCBI): domain Eukaryota; kingdom Viridiplantae; phylum Streptophyta; class Magnoliopsida; order Lamiales; family Orobanchaceae; genus Orobanche; species Orobanche coerulescens. The sequence goes on from CM065803.1 coordinate 70,614,269, forward strand.
GATAAAGTAATGCCTATATGATTCCCAATGATTAGTCGAAGTCATCATAAGACTTGGCTCACTTAAGTGATGATGCAGTCTTAAGAGAAAAGTACGGTATTATGTACTCATGTTTGACTCGATGTACTCATTCGTAATAATCCGGTAAAGCCACTGTAATGATGGCCTAGGATGCGCTCACGCAATGTCTGTGATTGACAAGAAGCTTGAAGCTTGCTCTATCTCGATAAAAAGGACACTTGAAAACTGATACCCGAATCTGCCCAGAATGTGTTGGTCTATCTCCCATATGACCTACAGGGCAGCTCACTTGATGGAAAATGGTGAAATTGGTGCCATTGGAAAGGTTTGTGTCTACTTTCCAAGGAAACCAACCATTTCATCACATCCATCATGTTGAGTGACATATGACTATTGTTGCAAAGTAGGACAAGATATGTCCGGTAATTTGCTGAGTCAACTTCGATAGAGCTTTATGATCTGCTCAGGTCGATATAGGTTACGTACTGTATGTGAATGAAAAGCTATGGGTGTCTAATTTTCATAAGTTTTTACAGTTTCGTTGATACCTATTGAATCGAATAAGTTATGACTTATTTAGTGCATGGAGGTCAAGACTTTAGAAAACTTGATTTTCGGATAAGTCTTTAGTGACTCTGCACTTTGGATGTGTCGCGCTCTTTTTGTCCTTAAACCAAGGTTTGTTTTTCCCATTGGGTTTTCACTTGGTAAGGTTTTTAACGAGGCGACCTATGAGAACATCCATAAAATGATGCGTTGTACTTCTGTTCAACTTAGACCAAGAGGTATTTTTCCCACTGGTTTTTTCCTTGGTATAGTTGTGAGGGCAACTTGGCATCCGACTCCTATGATTTGAGGTACTCATCAGGGGGAGTCATTATGTATACATCAGGGGAGTATACATGACATGTTGTGTTGGTGCGTTGCAATCTTTTCCTCACCAAGCCTTTATTTTTCCCATGCGGTTTTGTTTTGGCTTGGAATAGGTTTTTACGAAGGCAACATCTTCTACACCATTATTGTATTAGTGCTCGACACAGGGGGAGTGTTCCGGGAATTATTATTCCCGTGATGTGTCTTACCTAATACTGGTTGTAGATACATAGATGGAAGATTCTAGATCCTTCTAGAGGTAGTAGGATCCTATTAGATGTCTTACCTTATCTAGAAATCCTATGTATGGAAGGACTCTCATTGTAATGCCTATATAAAGGCCCCTCTATCAGTGTTATGAATACAATTGATTGACTCTATTTACAGTCTTTTAGTTTCTCCTGAAATAAAAACAATGTTATATTGAAAGTTATAGCTATTTTTGCAAAAATAATAATATCAGCTTTCCTGGCTGATTTCTCCAAAAATTATAAATTGTACTAAAAGCAGCTTTCACATCTTTCCGGACTTTTAAGTAAAACTATTTTATATTTACCAAATACTGATTTTAATTGAAAATGATGGAAAAGCAATGTCAAACAAGACTTGAATTGAACGAGACCTTGCTAAATAGTAAATACACAAATATTTATCAAATTTATCTTTTGGAACCGGAGCTTGTCTATAATCCAAGTCTTTTTTCATGTCTGGAAAAGTTCAGTTGTAAGTTTAAATATATTTATGTCAATGACAAATGTATAATGTTAAGTTTGAAGGGTAAAACTTTCCTGTGTTGGTTTCAACTAGGGCTGCAAATGAGTCAAGTTGAGTTTAATGTTCACCTTATCGAGCATGCTTGATTTAATTTTTCAATGCATGAGCTCGACTTGATGAGGGAAATATTACTCAACTCGATAAGGAAAATGATTCCCGATCTCAACTCCACAAAAAAATAGACATGCTCTAAATCGACTCGAGTCTTCACAATGCTCGATGAATATATGATCGACAAAAGCTCAAGTTCATATGGAGTTTCTGGAAATTAAACTTATCCAAATATTGTGGTATTATAATAAAAATCATAAATTAGAGATATTTCGGTAAATTCAACTAATCGAGCAATTTGTCGAGCTTGCAAACCCACTATGCCCAGCTTCGAGCTGGACTTGTATATGAGATTGAGCACCTCATCGAGCTTATGAACTCACTACACTTAAGCTCGAGCTCAACTCGCATATGAGATTGATCAGCTCGTACTCGGCTCGAGCCGAGTTTGACTGACTCGAGCCGAGCTTAGGTCCGGCACTATACATAACCATGCGGATAGTTACAAGCTCGTTAAAATTTTATGGTGAGTAAGAGTAAAAGGTGTAAGTTACATCTGGTGGCATCAATCAGAGTTTTTAAACTTCAAAATTTTATGTTTTTGAAGGATCAAGTTTAGTATGATTTCCTAACATAACAATAGGAATCGATTTTGATCCAAAGTATATCTTACATGAAATTCTAGACAATAAGCTAATAGAAAAAAAAATACTTTTTACATCGAGTAAAAAGACTTTTTGTTGGTTTGGTACCGCCACTAGAAGGGGTTTAATAGTGCGGTGTAGAGTATTGAACTGTTATCGCGTGCGGAAGCAATAGATAAGTGCGGAAAATAAATAACATAGAGATTTATAGAGGTTCGGGCAACTTGCCTACGTCCTCTCTCCTTCGTTATCTTTTTCTATAGGTTCAAGATAAACCTTTCCGCCTTGTCTTTGATAGCTCCGAGGTAAACGGTTACAATCTTGTCTTCTATCGATCCAAGATAAATCGTTACAATCTTGTCTTTGATCGGTTCAAGATAAACTGATTCATCATCATCATCTATCGAGATTTTTTCTTCATTATCCGACATCTTTCACTACGCCATATATGGGCTTCAGTCACACCTAAAAAAGTGTGTTAACAGCCCAAAGTGTTGGTAAAAGAAAAAAAACAAGCTACGGCTACACTTTGACCTAATTTGAGGGTGTTACAAAAATGGCCGCTACCATAGGGGTCTATGCTAACACTTTTATAGTTTCTCGTAACACTACGGAAAGGTGTAGCTGTAGACTCCTATGCCAACACTTTTTGGTTCTGTTCCTACACCTTAAGAGGTGTTGTTGTAGACCTATGCCAACACCATTATCTATGTGGTGACACTATTTAAAGTATAGCTGTAGATCTATGGCTACACCTGTTTAGTACTACTGTAACATAAAATTGTGAAACACTTCGATATTGTTGGTAACACCCTTTATCATTATGGCTACACTTGTTTCTTAAATAATTTAATATCTTTGGCTATACTATGTTATTCTTTTGCCTACACGTAAAGAGTATATTTTTGGGGTCAATGGCTACATTTTCGCAGGTCTTTTACCAACACTCTAAATGCTAAAAATCAACATATGGTATTTAAAAATAGAGATACCCATTAAAAATAAATTCAAACATACCAATACATAAAAGGTTATCAAACAACCATCCAAATACATAAACCATTCGAAATAACTACATAAATCCAAAATGAATATAAGGACGTTAAGGATCCTATCGCAATGATTCAAATCACCAAAGGGCCGAGTATATCCACCCGTTACAAAATGGTGATACTCATCACAGTTTGCATCCATGCTAATCTCAACAACACATTCAAAACCTGAGTAATCCTGCACAGATTGACATGAATATGAACAACATATTTAAACTTGTAAGACAGGATATAAAAGTTAGTATTGGGAGACATATACGTTATGAAATATGGTATACACAGCAGAAAGATAAATCTCGACGAACCAAACAGGTACCTGGTGAAATATAACATAATAAATAGCAAAATCATACAGATGGATTCCTAAACGAAATATAACAGAACAAAATCATATGATTTCTTAGTATGATGTTTTTCGTACTACCTCAGTTTGACATTACAATTACTAAATCTGACTACACAAGCATAAAATATAATTTTGACTACCACCAACCTAACCAATTGTACAACGGAACTAAAAAAGCACCAAAAACAGTAGCAAAAACAGCACCGAAAACAGCAAAAACAGCACCAAAATAGCAGCAAAACAGCAACAGAAACACCACCAAACAGCAGCACCAAAAACAGCAAAAACAGCACCAAAAATAGCAGCAAAACAACACCAAAAGCAGGAAAAACAGCACCAAAAACAGCAGCAGAAATAGCAGCACCAAAAATAGCAAAAACAAAGACTAAAATAGCAAAGAACAAAGACTAAAAACAAAGAATGTAAAACAAGACCAAAAATAGCAATGAAAACAAAGACCAAACTGTAGCAAAAAACAGCACCGGTCTAGTAGTATCGAATCCTTTTGGGAACGTGGTTTCAAGTATGGTTTATAAGCCTAATTAAATAACAATGTGATGTGCAACTTCTTAATCATCAAGACCAGAGAGGATGCAAATCAGACTTACTCTGACAGCAATTATCGATTAACATTTAAAAGGATTGAACTGCTGTAAGAACTAAAAACAACCAACTGAGTCTACCATAATCTATTCTAGATCTATAAAGTAACTAGGAACCATAATAGTATACCATTTCAGGCAGATATAAGAAAATTATATATATTTCACAATTCTATGAAAAAACAACAAAAACAGCCCTAAAAACAACATAAAAACCCCCGCTTGATTTACATCGGCTCAATAAGGAATCAATGTGTTTTGTAACACCCCATACTACATCAGATTAAACTAAGATAGGTTTCCACACATACGAGCACATCATGACAATCAAACAGAACCACTCAACCAGCTACAAGACAATCATATCTTGAATCCTTGATGAGCATCAAATATCTCCACAATGGTCATTGCACCAAGCAAGAAAAACACTATCTCACTGACTTCAGCATATGCATGAGACAACTCAAAAACAGCTATCTCGGTTGAAGGGCCCTGCCAAAGGACATTTCATGGCCTATCAGCTTTGTTCAATTGGGAATGGCACACTATTATTATATCCTATTCAATTACAGAGTACGAAAGTATTTATAATCTGTAAAGCAATTAGGTTTGATTATACCATTCCAATTAGAAATTCTTTCTCCGTCTCTTACATCAATTAAAAGATAGATTTAGCAAGAACATTTTTTCTTGATGTTCTAATCCAGGAACGAACTTAGGTTCAAAACTATATTCTTAATTAGAAATCTTTCCCCCACTCTCTGATCAATTGAAATAGATATTAAGAACAGACCATCTCGTCTTATAACATTTCCGAAAACACCACCCTTGTACATGTTCTCTTCCAACCAATAAAAAAGTCAATTAGCATAGACTGAAAAATAAATATAGTTTGGAGGTGCAGTGAGACAAAGCGCCATGAAAGGTTCAAGTTCTTCCCATCAAAGGGACATCACATACAAAAATTGCTTAGTAGAAGAATCCATGTTGTCTCGGACATATTAAAAGAGCAAAATAAAACACATCACTTAATTGACATCCGAACGAAATTAATAATACAAGATGGAAGCCTAATCTCACCCCAATGCTCTTCAGAACCCACAGGCTAACAGCCATCAAAAGTCCCACTACACTTCTGTTGAAGGCAAGAGGCTCTTCAAATATTATTCCAGCATACCCGATTCCATATAACAATGCCATTGCACGATCTTGTATTCACAACTGAATTTTCGTTGCAAGATTTGTTCAGTCATTCACAAACTGAATTGAAATCGTGAATATGATTTAGGAAGATGGGGATGAACCTGATTAGCCGCCACCCAAGAATGATTAATTGCCAATGTACCGATTTCGGCAGCTGTGAGAATAGCAAGGGCTTTCACTAAATCTGTCTTCGACTGGTAACTGGCTTCAAGTTCTTCAGAGCTTGTCTCATCAACAGAACTCAAAGGGTCGCACGTTCCGGATGGAGTCAAATCCTACATGAGCACAGTTATGAAACTAGCTTGAATCAGTGCATTACTAAAAGGACAAAAAAACATGATTCAGGACTGAAAAGCATTACAGAATAGCATATGAAAAAAAAACAGGGACGGGGAAGGGGACGAAAAATGGCAAAAAAATTTTGATCTTAGTAGACATGCATTTTATCTAGTTATCCCATTAAGATTACATCACTTGCATTTATAGATGCCTTAGTAGACTCCTCAGAAATTATATTACTCATCTCATAATCTAATTAAGACTCCTGTCATACAAGTCTATCGATCCTCTCCTAAACTTACCTACTTAAACAAATATTATAACCGAAGCTCAATACATAAAACTCACGGCACAGAAACCTCAATTTTCTACGATCTGTAAAAACTATAAAATACACGATAAATTCCAAAAATATGCAAAATAAACTAACTACTGCAGAACTAAAGAAAAGAGGAATGATTTACAATTCAAGAAGATAATAAGCACATAATTTTACTCCAAATTCTCATCAGAAGTCACCAAGACGAGAGCTTGTTCCTCAATCTATCTTTCAACATCAAAATTCGTGTCAGTTACGCAAGATTACACCCGAATAACTACTGAAAGTAAACAAAATATCTTCATCTTTATGTATCTTTCTGTCAATTGGTATGTCATCTTCCCATATGTTCTATGAGATTCAATACCGATTTCTAAACCACAAATCATTCTAGAATTTCAATCAAAACCCACCATCATCAGTAAGTTATCATCTCCTCATTGAATCAGTCTAGACTTGAAATTCATACCCTACCTTCTACCACCGGATGAGGAGCAAAAAATATTTAATCTTACCTCAAAGGAGCAGCAGGAACCGGAGGTCGTCAGCAACCGTGAGAAGCGGCAGGGAGCGATGAGCGAGAGCCGAGAGGAGGGCGGGCTGCGGTGGTGGTCGATACTGAGAGAGAGAGGCCGCAGAAAGGAAGAGCCGCATGAAGGTAAAGAGAATGAGTGTGAAGGATACAGATGGGAATGTGGAGTTGAAACCGTAATTTTACTGATTTAATTATAAATGAAGTATAATAAAATATTTTACTCTTATAATTAACTTAAAATGTTAAGTTTATATATAAAATGAAAATATATATTATATATATAATTATAATATATATAATAAATATATTAAATGGGTATACGGGTAGGGTAATCGGGTAGGGAAGACGGGTAAAGTGCTAAACTCATACCCTAAAAACATCCCAGAGACGTCCCAAAAAAAATTCTCGCTGTGAAATGTTACCTACTTAAAAATCTTATTTAAAAAAAAGTGTTGCTTTAAATTGTTACCTGTTGTAAAAGTGTTACTTTAAAATATTACCGATTATAAAAGTGTTACCCAGAAATATTATCTATTTTAGAAGTGTTACATAATAATAAAGTGTTAGAAAATTTTTACCTATATAATATAGAAATTGACATTCCAAATGTGTTACCGTTGAAGTGTTACCTATAATAAAGTGTTATAAAAGTGTTAACTATGATAAAGTGTTACCTTAAAAGTGTTACATATGGTAAAATGTTACCTATAATAAAGTGTTACCTATTAATAAAGTGTTACTAAAGTGTTACCTATTCTTTAATAAAAGTTTAAGTTTGAAAAGTGTTACAAAAGAGTGTTACTTATAGTCAAATTTGTTTTAGTGTTGCGGTAGTCATCCTCCATGAGACGACGGTTTACGGGTGAGAAGATAATGACTAATGTGGAAAAATGGATAGATGAAGCAGACGTCTTGGTGGAAAAATGGATAGATGAAGCAGGCAAGACACGGCTAATGAAGGGAAAGATTGAGCCCGCCTATTTTTTATTGACTAATATTCGGACAATCATTGAGCTCGCCTATTTTTTATTGATTTTCAACGTTACCGTAGATACTGAATAACGTCTATCGTAACAGTGATTTATAGCAATGCTGACACCGAAAAAAAGTGTAGGCCCAGATCACTTTCAAGGCACATATGGTTACACTTTTGCTTGTAACATTGAAAAAAGCATTGTTAAAGCCCATATATGGCATAGTGTTTTTAGCTTTTAAAGCCATGGATTTTTCCTTGGGCTTCTGTTTATCATTTTGTGATTTAAGCACAATCTCGTAATTATTGATGAACCAACAAGGGTGCTAAAATCCAACATGTTGAGATCTTTTGATTCTATAATGATCGTGACCGTCCCATCCCATTCACGAGGTAGTGATCGTAATATTTTCTTCACTTTTTCACTACTCGATAATGATTTTCCAAAGCAAGCTAATCTATTTGTGATGACCGAAATTGGTCGAGCATGTTTGATATGGACTCGCCATCTTTCATCATGAATAACTGGTAGTCGTGGAGAAGCATATTTATTTTTGTCTCCTTGACTTGGGTTATTCCTTCGTAAGTTACCTCGAGCATTTTTCAAATTTCTTTGACACCTTCACACAAAGAGATTCGATTGTGTTCTCCTGGATTTAAAGCACAATGTAGCAATTGAGTTGCTTTACACTTGTAATGGTCACTTTTCCAATCTTCATGTTAAATTCTTCGAAGCTCTTGATGAACCATCAGACTTTGTAGGAATTTTTGGACCAAGGCAAATTACCTTATAAATTTTGATATCATAAGCTCGGATAAAGATTGTCATCTTTTTCTTCCATGTCATGAATTTCGATTCATCGAAAATTAATTGTCAGTTTAAGGCGAGGCCTTTTACCGGAGCAAAATTATATGCCGTCGGATATTTTTCTCCTTGGATGTTAAGCCGACTATTATAACAGACCGCTCTGATACCAGTTGTTGGGTTGGTACCGCCACTAGAAGGGGGGTTGAATAGTGCGGCTAGAAAAGGGATTGAATAGTGCGGTGTAGAGTATTGAACTCTTTTCGCGTAAAAAGAAATAGATAAGTGTAGAAAATAAATGACATAGAGATTTATAAAGGCTCGACACTTGCCTACGTCCTCTCTCCTTTGTTGTCTCTTGTCTTCGATCGGTCTGAGGTAAACCGTTACAATCTTGTTTTCGATCGATCCAAGATAAACTATTACAATCTTGTCTTCGATTGGTCCAAGATAAACCATTTCTAACTTTCTATGCGTATTAGAAAAATCTCACTGAATTTAGATTATGATTCTAACAATGCCGGATCCCCGATCCTAATAACGCCGAATCAAATCTACAATCCTTTATTTTCTCTCTTGTATGGTTGAGCGAATCAAACATTCACACTCTTATCAATTAAGCTCAATTACAACAACAAATAGTATGTATAATAATCTGAGATGAATGTATAATATGCTTGAAGTTGTTGTTACTTGAATACCAAATGAAATGGTACTTACAAAGCCTCAACTAGCCGTTGGTGCCTGCTTCTTCATAGAGTATGTTACGTTGTCCCATTAGCGCACATTAAGCTTGTTGCGTATGTAATCCATATTGTGTTATGTACATTAGCATCTATCAGTGTAGTGGAGCTACGTTGATTTCCGTTGCGTAGGTTATCTCCTCACATTGTGTACGTCAAGTACAACAAGTTTATGAACATTGTACGGGTTGACCTTTTACAACACATGATAAAATCAATGATGCGAATCCACATGATTCCATCAACACAATACCGGGTAATCCAACGATCCAGCGCCCTCAGCATAGATCTCCATGATGATCCCGTCGTACCAACGCATGGTGGAAAACCTGTCCAACGATCCAGCGCCATCAGCATAGATCCTCATGATGATCCCGTCGGACCAACGCATAGTGGACATTCGATCCAGCGCCCTCAGCATAGATCTCATGATCTCACAGGATCAACACAACATATAAATCACATGATCTCACAGGATCAACACAACATAAACAATACAATTATGCATACACATATGCAACTCGATATGTTCATCAACATGAACAACATATGAATCAAAACATGAACGACACTATGATGACACAACTAGGACGACTTCATGTTCAACAACATGAATGACAACATGCATGATCAACATCATCAACACTAAACCGAATCAAACTAAGATACTTGTCCCGAGTCCTTCAGGAGAAATCTCGATGTCAAATCATCACCGGCAATTATCCTCAATGCTGGCGATCCAAACGTACCATGGACTATAGATATGCATATCCTCATCTTTATCGCAACATACCCTTGATACTCGAATATGCCAATAACCGAGATAAAGCATATATTATGATCTAACTCCCAGAATCGGAAAGACAACACATAATCCAAATCTCCAGAATTTGCAGTAATAATCATTGCTATATGCATTATAAACGAAATGAAACTGAAACCATTCATTAAACATTATAACTGAGCAAGTAATAATTTACCTATACTGATACGACGATGATGAAGCCGTTACCAAACCCATTGCCTTCGTCTACGAGCTCCTTGGCCCTGACCAAAGTGATTTACGAACATACTCGAACACGACCGCAACATACGGTTATAATCATCGATCAATAATCTCAACCTATTGAAGTAATCAAATAGCAACGATCTGATAACAATCAATAACCGACATAGCCAACTGATCAAACTCAACGGGTCAATGATACCTCGATCAAACAACATAACTCAAACCATTTACGAATACATGTTGAACTGAAATCCAATAATTACCAATCAATATAACCAATCGATAAACTCAACGATTTCACAATATCTCGATTAGGCACAAGTCCGAACAATCCAACTTAAACAATCACGAATTCAAAACCAAAATACGATTACGGATACGAATGTAAAAGAAATCATATTCGGTGATCAATTACGATCTTTCCGGATTCCAAATTGATATCATGATTCGTTTTCATCAAGAACATACGAATTCTACCACTACAATCAACGAAAATTCGATCTTCATATCTAAAAGTACCGATAATTCAACATACGATCGGCTTGCTATGTTAAATTCATCAAAGAGTTCCTCAAGAACACTAAATGATTCAAAACCTTGTTCATAGCCATCAAAACAACGTAATTCGATATTCTCTAACCTCTAAAAAATCCTCATTCATAATTCAAGATGTATATTATCATGTTCTTCAACATACGATCTTCCTAACATCAAAAATCGCAACAACAATACCAAGAACATCAAGAACTCTATGATTTCATAATCATAATCAACATACTCAAGATATAAACCAACATATCATCATCTTCCTTCAACATACACCTCATATATCCTCAAGAATTGTAATAACAAGATCATAATCATCTTCGTATGAATCATTCATCAACAACGACATCAAAAATCCAAAATTCAAGAGAGGATTATCCAACATACCTCTTGGAAGATGAAAAACACAAGGAATCACTTCAAGAATCATCAATAGCTCCATATCCAAGCTTCAATCCCATGTTTCCAAGCTCAAAATCGACTTAGAGGAACTGAAAATGCCATCTCTGAGTGTTTGGAGGAGAAGAACGAAATGAAATGTCCAAGGGAAATGAAAGACGGGCGTTCTCTTATAAAACATTTCTGTTCGTTACGTACGTAACATGTCCTTGTTAACGTACGTAACAACCTATTACGTGCGTATCTTACCTTGATAGCGTACGTAATGGCAGTACAGAGTTAACTGACCTATTTTGTGAACTTCCTTACGTACGTAACACTTTCACCATAACGTACGTAATACGTACGTTGACTTGCTACAGTAAAATCTTATATTACGTACGTAATACTCCCTGTATAGCGTACGTAATACATAGTTGACTTGCCCAAGCACGTTCCTCGCCGAAAGACGCCGGCCACGGGTCCCACCTATCGGCCACAAGTCTGATTCACTTTGTTACGTACGCAATACATTAGCTATAACGTACGTAACACTATCAATTTAACGTCGTTAGCTCCGGAATTTAGCGTACATAATGGCCTATATACTTAGCCAAAAATCCAACTGTTCCTGTTCGTCTCGACATACCGGATACGTATACACATACTGGATACATATACTGAATCCAATACGATTCTCATACGATATACCCAATATCAAAAGTGCGATAACCTGATACACGATATCCTCAATTGTAACTGTCTACCAAATACGACAATTATACAAGTACAATTGCCTCAGTCTTTCTATTATTTTATCCATACTGTACAGATTCCATCCTGTACAATATAACTCGGATAAAATAACATTAAACAATCACAGTAGAGTTTCAGGATATTACATTCTACCTCACTTAAAATAAGTTTCGTCCTCGAAACTTGCAATCCGTCACAAAGACAAACAAACCGTTCAACCAAAATATCTCGAAACCATCACGACAACGATCAATCATCATCATTACTGAATAACCAAAACCGCATACTTACAAATGCGCAAAGTCGACGATCTCCTGAGATACTAGTAAGTGATTCACTGTAAAGCCTCAATACGCTTACAATCCTAATTCCCTGAGTGTCAATAAAATTATATCATCGTCGGATGAAATAATGCCAAATCTTGTCTGCCTGATGGCACAATCAAGTCCCCATTCTGATCAGATGAATACACGATACATCTGTGAAACAACTGTCCAAAATAATGACAACTAATCTTGAAACATTGACAGAGAATTCGAACACTTATACAATCATTAACAATGATCAACCAACAAATTAACCGAGAAGACCATCGATATGATATCTCCAATACGAGCAATCCAATGGTCAAAACATAACTGAGAATATCATCAACATGATAAACTCCAATATGACCAACCAGAGGTTAAAACACAGTCGAGAATATCATCAACATGATAAACTCCAATATGACCAATGAAAAAGCAACTATAATCGGGAACACCTTCACATGGTAAATTCCAACACGATAAACACAGAACCACAGACACAGATATACGGACGAATAAAGTTCTCAAAAAAACACACCAATCACATACAGTGGATCTCAATAAACATACCCGACTGGTGAACATACCCCTCGGCATACGAACAACCAATCGCAACCCGTCGAACATGTCCAATCATACATGGAGTGGGAACGACCTACTCAATATCCAAAATCCATCGTTATCTCTTCCCACTTCCACTGGGGGATCTCTAACGGCTGCAAAAGGCCACTAGATCTTTGGTGCTCAATCTTTACCTGTTGGCAAGTCAAACACCTAGCAACATGCGAAGCTACATCCTGCTTCATCCCATTCCACCAGAAATGCTGCTTCAAATCCCGATACATTTTAGTAGATCCCGGATGTATGGTGAAAGGAGAACTGTGAGATTCTGACATAACTGTCTCACGAAGTTCAGGATCCCTCGGAACACAAAGGCGATCTACTAACCAAACAATGCCGTCATCATCAACCCGAAATTCAGACTCTTTCCCCTCTTCCACATTCTGAACAATGGCCCATAACTCACCATCGTCACGCTGAGCTTCCTTAATATTCAAGATCAAGTTAGACTCAACCTTCGAGCTATCCCAATAACCGTCGCGCCCAAGCATACAAAACTCCACCTCCATGAGCTCAAGATCATGCAAAATCTTAGGCTCAAACTTCAGACTAGCAATCATATCCGACTTACGACTAAGAGCATCGGCAACTACATTAGCCTTACCCGGGTGATACTGAATGTTAGTGTCGTAGTCCTTGAGTAACTCCAACTATCTACGCTGTCTCATGTTCGACTCCTTCTAGGTAAATATGTACTTGAGACTCTTATGATCCGTGAAGATATCAAAAGAATCCCCATACATATAATGCCTCCAGATCTTAAGAGCAAAAACAACTGTAGCCAACTCTAGATCATGCGTAGGGTAGTTCTCCTCATAGGGTTTCAACTGGCATGAGGCATACGCAATAACCTTCCCGTGCTGCATTAAAACACAACCTAACCCTTTCCTGGAAGCATCACTATAAATCTGATATCCGCCTGTACCAGATGGAAGTGTCAAAATGGGAGCTGACACAAGTTTCTGCTTCAGAGTCTCAAAACTCTCTTCTTGTTCATCGGTCCAATCAAACTTCAATCCCTTCCTCATCATCTTAGTCAATGGTGAGGCGAGTTGTGAGAATCCCTCGACAAATCTCCGATAGTAACCTGCCAAACCAAGAAAACTCCGGACCTCGGTCACCGTAGTAGGTCTCGGCCATTTAGTGATAGCCTCAACCTTCGCCGGATCCATAGTGATACCACTAGCAGATACAACATGACCAAGGAAAGCAACTTGACTAAGCCAGAACTCACACTTGGAGAACTTCGCATACAACTTCTCCTGCCTCAAAATCTGCAAAACCGTACTAAGATGCTGCTCGTGCTCCTCCTCGGACTTTGAATAAACTAAAAGACAAAACGAAAGCCTAGCGTCTACCCAATATCACAGGTCATGGCCTAAGCCCTGAAGATTCAAACCCGATCGCTCCGATACTATAAATTTTAACGCCCCAACCCGGCAAGGGTAGAAGCGTCACTTTATGGTGACATATCAGATACAACAGATTCAAATCAAACAGCGGAAGTCTTAAATAAAAATTATCAAAAGAGTATCAAAAGGGGACTAAAACAACACCAAGTGTCCCCGAAACCAAACAAAAGAAAGTACGATACAAATGTCCGAAATCCGGAAATAACGATAAGAAAATAAAGTCCATTATTTAAATAAAGCTATAGGGTAATCCACTCTCTCTCATCCCCAAGCTAATAACCGCGCTCCTAGATTAATTACCTGCCACATGGAGAAGAAAAGCGGCTGAGCATAAAAAGCTCAGTGAACAGATATAAAGCAAATAACAAAACAAATCAAACGAGATAAGATAATCAAATGAATGCGAAGATAGAATACATATGGTGTCAATGGATAATCAAAAGGATATCAAAGTTTAAGTATAAAGTGTATGAATGTGGATTCAGTATTTTGCCCCAGGCCCAAACAAATATCCAAACAAATAGTAGCCCAATGGAGTGATCAACTCCCAAATGTGAAGGGACTGCATGCACGCATGCCCAATCACCAAACGAATATAATATATATCCATATCGTCATAGTAGCCCAAACAATTAACAAACAAATCTAGGATGCATCCATACGCCCCTGCAAATAATTCATAATCATAATAATAGCCATAGCAGATAGCAGATAAGGGACGGTGTGGTACATCTCTCCAACCACACTAGAGTCATTGTTAGGAATACTTGTTAGATTTTGATGATGTCATTAATTTAAAATCAAATGTTTATTAATTGGCAAAATGTAAGGAAGAACCAAATGAGTATCTTCCATAGGCCAAAATATGTTAAGTATAAAATTGGCAATATGTAAAGAAGAACCAAATGAGTGTCTTCTATAGGCTAAAGTTAGTTAGGCTGAAAATCGGCTAAGTACTAAAGTACAGTCTAGTCCATCAGAGAAGTACAGCCTACTCCAATCAGAGTAGCCCTGGTCAACTAAAAATTGTCAGAAAAGTTTGACCAGACTGCAGCCGAGGAACCTCAGAGAAGTCACCTGATCAGACAAGTCTCAAACACTATACAGCCAAGAGGACCTACCTGCAAAGATGTAAGCTGCACCACAGTCTACTCAACTACAGCCTAGTACTCCAAGTCCACGTCAGCATGCTTTGAAAAGTCAAATATTACGGAAAGCTCACATGCAACGTGAAGAGACAAATTGGAGTGATTCCCGCAAGAGATATGATTTATTTAAATCATCCTGACCCACCGTGAAGACTTTAAAACCTTTTATATTCAAAAGATTCGGCGCTCACATGCAGAAGTCATCACAACGGTCGGAAGATAAAATAAAATAATGGGAATCCAGCCTTGCAACGTTCAGAAAAGATTAAACAATGAAGTCTCTCTCCAACGGACGGATTTGTTCAAAGATTTGCAACGGCTACAAGGAAGAAGCTCAGAGATCGTGATCTATATATATCCGAAGATTTGAAACTGAGCAAAACACCGGTGCGAACATATACTCTAGCGATCAAAGCAAACAAAGCAATCTCAAGCAATCAAATAGCATCGTGAAAAAGAGCAGATCCAAAAGTTCATATTCAAGGAAGCTATTTAGTTGGAGAAGACAAACACTCTTGTCTTTAAATCTTGAGTACGGGTACTTCTTTGGTTGAAGTAGCAGATCGTAAAGGCATCCGAGGATCGAGGATCAAGAGGTGCAAGGCGATCAAGTGTGTACAACGGCACGGAATTCCACCGGTTGGAAGTCGTTGTAGTGTGTTGTGAATCACTGTAATCTTTATCACCGGTTGAAAATTATAGTGAATTCATCTCCAATCGGTTTGGAGAAAAGTGGATTAGTAGAGGATTACCCCACCTCCGAGACCACTATAATCGCTCGTGTTATTTATCGCTTTACCGCATCATACTCTAACCGCCGCATCCATTGTTAAGTGTTTCATTAAGTTAATTTATATTCGTCATCACCGACTTCCGCACATATCCAAGAACAAACGACTCCTAGTCATTTGTTTGATCATCACCAAGAAACTCACTCTTCGTGAAAAGAGTTAAAGAGTTTCTACAAGTCTATTCACCCCCTCTAGACTTGTTTCGGACGACTTGTGACCTACAAGTGGTATCGGAGAGGTTGGTTCATTTTTTCACGAACTGCATCTATATTAAGATATATATCTTATCCCTCACGTTATAATGGAACACATGCACTGGACTACCCGTCTTTTCGCTGACGAGTATGATCTCTGGAAGATAAGAATGCAGCACATTTATCTTCAATCCATGACGACATGTGGTGCATCATTGAAGACGGTCCATTCATTTTCGAGAAGGACAACACACCCGAGGAAATCGCGGTGGGAGGCCCGAAAAGATTCCTAAGAAGAGAACGGAGTGACCCCGAAGAGAGAAAGGCCAATCTTGACAACAGGGGCCGAGATGTGCTATACCAAACTCTTGACAAATCCACAATGGTCAAGATCAAAATTGTAAGAATGCCAAAGAGATTTGGGACACATTAGCTCTAATGTGTGAAGGAACGAGCTGATCAAGGAGAACAAGTTGTCAATAGCTATCCAAAAGTTTGACAACTTTAAAATGAAGAATGGTGAATCAATAGACCAAGTGGACACAAGGTTCACCGAAATTATCAACGAGATCAACTCCCCGGGCAAAACTTATGGCAACAGGAAATGGCACTCAAGGTCCTCGATCACTCAATCCCGAATGGAGCATGAAGGTGTAGCTATGAGAGAGTCCAAAGACCTGAATAAAATAAAGATTCAGAGTCGTTTCTCGATCCGAAGGCTTACGAGTTCGAACTTCCGAGTTCATCCTCGATCGAGCTGCAGAGAAGGGAATCGCATTTGCGTACCGAGTCCCCGCTAAGAGCCTCGTATGATGTGAAACCTCCAAATCCGCTAGATTTTGAGGAGGAAATGGCTTTCATTATGCAAAGGTTCAAGAATCGTAAAGAACTACTCCAAGTATAAGAAAACTACAAGGAGAACCCAAGAAGGAACCAGAATTTGGAAGTCTGGAAAGTTGAATGCTACAATTGTCATAAAATAGACACATCCAAATGGATTGTCCCGAGCTCAAGAAGGATGAAACCAAGAAGGAGGTGGCGAGAAAGGAAGACAAGAAAAGCTCTCATCGGAGAAGACCGGAGCATGTCGAATCAAGCGCTTTCTTTTCTCGATGACGACGAGGAATATGATTGCACGATGGCAAACTTGGCCGATGAAGAGGTAACCTCTAAACCTACCGGTTCAAATAACTTTCACCATGTCACAAGATATGGATTTACATGAATCGGTAAATCAATTATTCAAGGATTTTGAAACACTTAAATCGCACACCAAGTCAGATCAAAGAGAGAAGACTAAGTCGCAAGATGAGAATAGGCAATGAAAAATGATTTCAAAAACTCGGCTAGATTTAAATAAGGTTGAGACAACTACAGCTGATTTTGAAAACCAGGCAAGTGCCAATACAGCTGAGATAGACCGGCTAAATATTTTACTTAAAGAAAAGTCAGCTGCACTTGCTCATGCCAAAGCTGAGTTTACTAAGCTGGCACATCTAAATAAAACTCAGGCGCAGGAAATAACCTCCCTGAAGGCGTCTTCAACTCTGGGCGAATTGTGTACTTATAAAAGGTCATTATATACCAAATCAGGCCTTGGATATGATTCTCACACTCCCTCTAGTTCTGAAACCAAGTTTATCAAGGGAGAAACAATGGTCTCGATCACGAGCACTGTATAAACCGACTTTCAAAACAGTAACACCCAAGTCAAACGTCAGCCGCAAATCGGGTTACACTGGACAACCACCTAGACAGCGACTAGGCAAAGCTGGCCTGTGCAAAAGCAATGGCCAGCACAACATGCCCACTATTACCAACAACTCCCCAAAAATAGATTTCATAATGGGAGGGGGATGGAAACCTCAAGGTTATCCAAATTACAAAACGAACAAGTGTGGAGACCACAAAGGTTTAATAAATGGTCTCACCTAGATTTAGAAATGGCCCACACTATTTTGAGGAATATCCAGATACAATCCAACCAGAGATTTAGACCTCGACCACGGGCACCTTATAAGGGTTATAATAATAATAACAATTCCTATAATCCAAGGAGAAATCAATTCTCCAGAAACCAACTAACCCCAAAGGACCCACACAAATTTGGGTACCTAAATCTCTGCTTGTTTAATTGCGTAAGAGGTGGAAGGACTACAACCACATCTCCTCAAGCTCAAATTTTGGAGGTGAAGAGTGGTTTGTAGACTGGATGCTCAAGGCACATGACCGGGAACAAGAGGATGCGACCAAATATATCAAGGAAAGAGGTCCCGATGTAACCTTTGGAGATAGCTCTAGAGGACAGACAAAAGGCTTTGGAGAGTCGCACCGAGGAAACATTGTCATATCCAAAGTCCATTATGTCAAAGGTCTCAAATACAACCTCCCGAGCATAAGCCGATTCTGCGACGAGAAGAATCTAGTAGTCTTCACCATCTTGAAGTGTATGGTGATAGACATCTTATCCGGAGAAATAAAGCTACAAGGTTTCCGAAGAAGAGATGTATACATGATTGATTGGAACACAGGAACACCTAACTCCTGTTTTCTATCCAAGACCGTAGCCGAGAATGGATGGGTGTGGCACAAAAGACTATGTCACTGAACTTCAAAGCCATCAACAAGATTAGCTCTCGGAAGTCGGGTCGAGGACTTCCAAATGAAGCTTTCAAGAAGGAAGCACTCTGTGATGCATGTCGAAGGAAAGCGAGACCAAGGCGTCGTTCAAGCCGGTCTGACTACAACGCTCACAACAAGGATCTTAGATCTACTCCACATGGATCTATTTGGTCCTATCAAGCCAAGGACTTTGAGCGGCGTAAAGCATGCTCTTGTGATTGTAGATGATTATTCAAGGTACACTTGGATCATTTTTCTATACAAGAAAAGTGAAACCTTGACCAAGTTACGAGCCGAGAAGGATCCGAATGAGAAATCCCTCTCCATAATCAAGATCGATCAGATAGAGGAGGAGAGTTTCTCAACAAGGCGATAAGCGATTTGGCGATCGAATGGGATCCAAGATGAGCTCTGCGGCCAGGGCGCCCCAGTGAGAATGGTGTTCTTGAAAGAAGGAACAGAACCACGAAAGAAGCGGCAAGGTCCATGATTGCGAAGCGGACCTACCCAAAAGGTTCTGGGCTGAAGTTACAACACTGCCACACCTGCACAGGAGTATGATAGTAGGGAGACATGGCAAAACTCCTATGAGGTTTGGAATAATAGAACTCCTATGTTGCTTACTTTCATGTTTTTGGTTGCAAGTGTTTCATCCACAACAACGGTAAAACACGGCTAAATGCCTTTGATGCTAAAGCGATGATGGTCTATTTATGGGATATTCCCAAAGAAGCAAGGCATATAGAGTTTTCAACAAAAGAACCTTAGTTGTGGAGGAAACACCCCATGTTGTTTTTGATGAATCTACCGTTGAGTACAGGAAACAACTTGAGCAAATTGAGAACAAGCTCAAGTCAGCAACCCTTGAAGAAGTCATTGTACATGACACTGGAATGGTGGACTCACTGCAGATCGGCCGATGACCCAATGCGGCGATGAAGACCCAACTGCAGATCGACAGGATCACCAAACCTATCCGATCCGATTCTTTGCGGAAAGACCTGGCCGAGTCGACAAAGACTCATCTGCAGTTCAGAACCAAGCTGCAGATGACAAGGCGGTAGCTGATCCAGATGCAGACCAGAATCCAGCAGATGCAGATAACCACCAGAGCAATCCAACAGGGGGAACAAACCCAGAAGAGTATGAGATCCCCAAATGGCTCAAGGATCATCCAATTCAGCAAATTATCGGAAAGTTGACTGATGGAGTCAAGACAAGACAGTCAACTCTACCAGCAGGAATGGCGATGTTCTCATGTTTCATGTCACAAATTGAACCCAAGACTACAGAACAAGCCTTGGAAGATTATTCATGGATTAATGCCATGCAAGAGGAATTGGAGCAGATGGAGAGAAACAAAGTTTGGGAACTAACAGACAGACCCAATCACAAGAAAGTTATTGGCACCAAATGGGTGTATAAAAACAAGAGTGATGAAGACGGAGCTGTTGTTAGGAATAAAGCCAGACTCGTAGCAAAAGGATATGCACAATGTGAGGGAATAGATTTTGATGAAACTTATGCACCTGTTGCAAGATTAGAAGCCATCAGACTATTCCTCGCATATGCTGCATTCAAGGATTTTGAAGTCTACCAGATGGATGTGAAAAGTGCGTTTCTGAATGGAATCCTAGAAGAAGAAGTCTATGTAGAGCAATCCCGTGTTTTGTCAAAGGAGACAAAGTCTATAAGCTGTTAAAGGCTCTGTATGGACTCAAGCAAGCACCGAGAGCATGGTATGAAACACTGTCTGTGTT
The DNA here is from genome assembly GCA_033398695.1 of Orobanche coerulescens. Classification (NCBI taxonomy): domain Eukaryota; kingdom Viridiplantae; phylum Streptophyta; class Magnoliopsida; order Lamiales; family Orobanchaceae; genus Orobanche; species Orobanche coerulescens. The sequence continues at coordinate 70,635,034 of CM065803.1, forward strand.
TCTTGAGAAAAATGGATTTTGCAAAGGAAAAGTGGACAAGACCCTATTCAGAGTGGAGCATGAAGGCCACATTCTAATAGTTCAGATTTATGTGGATGACATCATATTCGGGTCAACCAATCCAGAACTATGCGAGAAATTCTCCAACCTCATGCAAGGAGAATTTGAGATGAGTATGATGGGAAAGCTTAACTTCTTTCTCGGATTACAAGTTAAGCAGATGGAAAAAGGAATTTTCATCAACCAGGCAAAATATACCCGAGATCTCATCAAGAGATATGGAATGAAATCAGCCAAACCCGCAAGAATTCCAATGAGCACAAGCACTCACCTAGATGCAGACGAGGCAGGAATATCAGTGGACTCAACCCACTACAGAGGACTCATCGGATCTCTTCTGTACCTCACTGCAAGTAGGCCAGACATATCATATGCAGTTGGAGTTTGTGCAAGATTCCAGTCCAAGCCGAAGCAATCACACCTAGATGCAGCCAAGAGAATAATTAAGTACCTAAAGTCTACCATTAATGTTGGACTATGGTACCCCAAGGATGACAACTTCGGTGTCAGATACTCGAATGCGGATTTCACGGATGCAAAAACAAAATGAAAAGCACTATTGGAACGTGTCAAATCCAATGAACCAGACATATAAACTGGTTTAGCAAGAAGCGTGTTTCTAACTCTATCTCCACTCTGAGTCGAATACCTAGCTGCGGTAGGTTGTGCCTGAGATCCTATGGATCGACAACAATTAAGGGACTACAATATTATTGCCAACGAAGTTCCTATATGGTGTGACAACAATAGTGCTATTGCAATAACCAACAATCCGGTTTTGCACTCAAGGACAAAGCACATTGACGTTAAGCACCATTTCATTCGAGACCATGTGCTTAACAAAAGGGTTAGAGTTGAAAGAGTCAGCACAGACTACCAAATAGCTGACATCTTCACCAAACCCCTGCCAGAAGAAAGATTCCTAGAGCTTAGCAGAGACCTTGGATTACTAGATTGGGAATCTAGTTCTGAAGCAAGTTGAAGGAAGGACAAACCCCCAGAATCGGCTAAGCGATGCAAAGTAGAAGACGAAGGCCGGCAAGCAACTTAGCTGTACAGAATACCAGGCGAGAGGTCAAACTCACCTGTAGCAGAGCGGTCAACAGTCAACGAATCAGACCAGCTAAGTTCTCTAAACTAATCTCTAAATTATTATCTGTCATATTTAAAATATTATTTTGGCTATCGGAACAGGCATTTAAAATATACATTTTATGAGCCAAGTGGCAACTTTAAATACACGCGTCACACGCCCATTTAATTAACCTCTACGGTGGCCAATCAGAATCAACCGTCAAATTTTAAATGGGGCCACCGATTCAAATTTGAAATTCAAAAGAATATGAAAAGGCGTACCACCGTTTAAATTTATAATAAACTAATCCAAACGTCCTTTCATCTTCTTTATAAGGAAGAAAACCTTTTCACTTTACTCTTTACGCGTTCAGAAACCCTAAAAATTTACAGAGCAAAATACACACTAAATCCTAAAATCTTTTTGCAGAAATGGCATCTTTGTGGAGCAAACTTGAAGGCGATGAAGGACCGTGTCATCTTCTCCATGGTCGTCGATTTGAAGGATTCTGGAAGCAAATCTAGAGGACTTTGATATGCTCGACTTAATCCAGCGATGATGGCTGAACGGAATCTACCCGTTTCTCGAAATCAACCCTCAACACTTGTTCAAGGAAGATGTGGTTGAATTTTATCGCAACGCTTACGATTCAAACGGGATTCAGAGCAAGGTCGGTGGAGTACCAGTCACCATAGATACAGAGAAGATTCGCTCTGTATTCGGGATGAAACATCGCGGTTTGGCGGTCGAAGCGCTCAAACAATCACCCGCCGAAACGTGGAAGACGATTAAGCTCGAAAATGTCCCTGAGAAATTGAAGTTCACAGCAAAGAGAAATGAGTTGAAAAGGGTCTATCGAGTTGCTTTGGACATCACAAACAAAATAGTCATGGGAATGGCAGGAAGCTATGACCAACTATCATCTTCAAAATTCATGGTGTTGGGTGCGTTAATTCAACGAGAAGAAGTTGATTGGGCCGATTACATTTTCAGGCAACTTGTTCGCGAGGTGAACAAGGTCGAATGGCTCGAGGGAGAGAAGAAGTTCAAGACTAAGTTGGCGTTCGGAACGCATCTTAGTTGGTTCTTAGAGCAGACTGGAGTGGCCAAGGGAAACATTGACCCTTTCCACCCAAACAAGAGGCTTGGTCACATGGACCATGATAAGAAGAAGGTTGGAGTCACTGGGAGGGCAGCCCAGTTGTTGAAGGATTTGCCAGACTCAAGCTTTTGCCCAAGATACGATCTATCAGACTCGGACCAACCTGCAGCTGAGATCGGAACTGCAGTCGAGTCCGAGAATGAGTCTGACGATACACCTATCGCCATCCGATTCAAGAGAAGGGGACCATTGAAGGACCTTCCAACTGCGGTCATCACACCCGAACCCTCTCCAAAGAGGCCAAGGAAGCCGCAGATTAAGCGAAAGAGAGCGGCTGAGCACTATGCCACCCATCGATTGATCACCAGTTCATCGGACCACTGCACTGATACCGAAACTAGAATTGTACTGTCATTACTCCTCCAAAGGTACATGACCGAAGAAGAGGAAGAAGGTCTTGATATATCTAACCCATAAGCAGATTACACATTCAATCTTTTAGAAAATAATACTTTTAATCTCTCCATAGAACAACTTCAGCTTGTCAAGCCACAAGCAGAAAAACACTCTTTCGTAAATATTTTTAAAGAGTGGAAAACTCTTAAAACCATGTCCTTTACAAATTTTCAAATTTTTGTTGAATCTAGTGGTTGGGAATACCCCCAAGCCACGGAGGATGTTCTGACTGATTTTTGCAAAGAGTCAGATTTAGCCTTACTCCTCCAGGATAACTGGTTCATGTCACATTTTGAGACAAACATGGACCATTTTATCCACTCTATAATGCTCAGTATTTTTGATGGTAGCTTTGGAGAAGAGGAGGAAGAGGAGGAAGTAGAAAAGGAAATTAGGATAGAAGAAGTTGATGAAGAAAATGAAATTATCAATTTGGTTGAAGATGATGAAGAAGCAAAAGAACCTGAAGAAAACATACCAGTTGAAAAGGAGACATAGGAGGTTGAAAAAACAGAAGAAGTGGATGATGAAGAAGATGAAGAAGAAGGAGAAGAAGTGGAGCAGGAAAAAGAAGAAGAAGATAAGGAGAAGGATGAAGATGATGAAAGAGAGAAGGATGATGATGAGAAAAATGATGATGATGATGATGATAATAATGATGATGGAGGTGAAGGAGGAGCTGGTGTGGCGGCTGGAGAAGAAAAAGAAGAAGATGAGGAGAAAGAAAAAGAGAAATCTGAAGAAGAGAAAGAAGAAGATGAGGAGGAAGAAAAAGAGAAATCTGAAGAAGAAGAAGGGAAAGAGGAAGAAAGAGAAAAGGAGCCAGAGCGAGGCAGGCCTACCAACGAAGGCTGCAGATAGGATTGTTGTACCTCCCGGTACACCGGCTAGACGCAGCCGGGCAGAGGACTCAGTCGGGGACCGGAGAAGACTCAATCGACCTACCGGCTGCGGCCAGGAGCCTGCAGTCTAGTGGCTCCATTCTTTGAAGGATCGGGAGAACACTCCCCATCGGCTCAGTTATCCCCTACCATGACCGAGTGATCAAGCAAATTGTCGAGACACCATTGGGGAGCCGCTATCAACTCAGTCACCCCGATCTTGAGACCATTAATGCCAAGATTGACACCTGCTTCAGAGAGAGATCCCTCGGCCTCCTCCTCCTACAAAAACAGAATGCCTTTTGGCATGTCGATTGGATGAGCCGCATGAAGCAACAATTGACAACACTCATTGATCTTTGGCAAAAAGGGGGAAGAGAGGATTCAGGGGGAAGAGAGAGAAATCGAAGTAAGAAAAAGCAGGATGTCCCAGTTGAAGGACCCTCTAGCCTAAAAAGGAAGGAAGTCAGTAGATCAAGAAGACAAGGTGACCGGCTGAAGGGAAGCGCAGAAGGACCAGAGGCGGCTTTGAACCTACTCTTGAATGGGAAGGTCTGGAGCTATGGTATGTTGAAGATTTACGCCCACTTGAAGCTCTTGAAATATGGGAGGCTGCTAGGAAGAAGTTCGCCGAGACTTTTATGTCCGGGAACTACTTCAAGATGACAAACTCTCCCCACAGAGATTTTCATAAACCGGATGGAAGAGGTTCATCCTAAGCTTTGGGTCATTCTAAAGAAGTACGCAAAAGAGCAAAATGCATTTCCCATGATCCCTAAATTCGTAGTGAAGAAGCACCAATCCGCATGGATGGTGAACTTGATGAGCTACAACTTCAGGAGGAAATCAAGCTAGTCTGCCTTGAGAACAAATTCAGATCTCAGCAGGAGCAGGACTTCGCAGCACTGGTTGTGAAGAGAAAGTATGGCCTTGCTCCGGTCAAGGTAAGACCTATCGGAGCCAAACCATTCAGACACGCCAGCGGCTATTCGAAGAGGCAGAGGAAGAGGCAGATGACCTTAAATTATTTTCTTACTTGTAATATTATTTTTCTGTACTTAAAACAATCTTGTATAAATTCAATGATAAGTCAGAAAATTTTATGAACAGTCTGTTGAATGACAATTTTCCGATTGTCTCAATATTAGATCGATTTCGCTTTGTCTTGCACTTAAGTGCGAGACTTGGCCATTTGATTTCTTACTTAGTTTTGCCATCATCAAAATAGGGGGAATTTGTTAGGAATACTTGTTAGATTTTGATGATGTCATTAATTTAAAATCAAATGTTTATTAATTGGCAAAATGTAAGGAAGAACCAAATGAGTATCTTCCATAGGCCAAAATATGTTAAGTATAAAATTGGCAATATGTAAAGAAGAACCAAATGAGTGTCTTCTATAGGCCAAAGTTAGTTAATTTGAAAATCGGCTAAGTACTAAAGTAGTCTAGTCCATCGTGAGAAGTACGGCCGACTCTAATCGGAGTAGCCACAGTCAACTAAAAATTGTCGAGAAAAGTTTGACGGTGCGGTAGGAACCTCGGAGAAGTCACCCGATCGGACAAGTCTCAAACAAGATCTGACCAAGAGGACCTACCTGCAAAGATGTAAGCCGCACCACAGTCTACTCAACTACTGACTAGTACTCCAAGTCCACGTCGGCATGCTTTGAAAAGTCAAATATTACGGAAAGCTCACATGCAACGTGAAGAGACAAATTGGAGTGATTCCCGTAAGAGATATGATTTATTTAAATCATCGACTCCACCACCGTGAAGACTTTAAAACCTTTTATATTCAAAAGATTCGGCGCTCACATGCAGAAGTCATCACAACGGTCGGAAGATAAAATAAAATAATGGGAATCCAGCCTTGCAACGTTCAGAAAAGATTAAACAATGAAGTCTCTCTCCAACGGACGGATTTGTTCAAAGATTTGCAACGGCTACAAGGAAGAAGCTCAGAGATCGTGATCTATATATATCCGAAGATTTGAAACTGAGCAAAACACCGGTGCGAACATATACTCTAGCGATCAAAGCAAACAAAGCAATCTCAAGCAATCAAATAGCATCGTGAAAAAGAGCAGATCCAAAAGTTCATATTCAAGGAAGCTATTTAGTTGGAGAAGACAAACACTCTTGTCTTTAAATCTTGAGTACGGGGTACTTCACTGGTTGAAGTAGCAGACTGTAAAGGCATCCGAGGATCGAGGATCAAGAGGTGCAAGGCGATCAGTGTGTGTACAACGGCACGGAATTCCACTGGTTGGAAGTCATTGTAGTGTGTTGTGAATCACTGTAATCTTTATCACGGTTGAAAATTATAGTGAATTCATCTCCAATGGTTTGGAGAAAAGTGGATTAGTAGAGGATTACCCCACCTCCGAGACCACTATAATCACTGTGTTATTTATTGTTTCTTGCATCATACTCTAACTGCTGCATCCATTGTTAAGTGTTTCATTAAGTTAATTTATATTCGTCATCAGCTGACTTCCGCACATATCCAAGAACAAACGACTCCTAGTCATTTGTTTGATCATCAGCTGAAGAAACTCACTCTTCGTGAAAAAGAGTTAAAGAGTTTCTACAAGTCTATTCACCCCCCCTCTAGACTTGTTTCTGGACGACTTGTGACCTACAGTCATAACATTGGTGCATCAATGCTACGGTCATGGACCCCCCATATCTGGGAACAGATAATATCTGGGTAAATACTGAAGGTTCAAAAAGTACAAGTCCAAATCAAAGTGTAGGTCTCATTCATATAGTCAAAGTTCAATATCAAAGGTTCGAATAATCAAAGAGCTAATATCAAAGGTTCAATTCACATGTATCAAATCAAAGATGCAATGTCAAAGGTTCAAACGAAGAGTTCGAATATCAACTGTCCAAAATAAGATAGGCAAATAATACAGAAGAGAGAGAAAGGTCATGAGAGAGAAAGTAGTTATACTCTTGCTGAAAGAGTACGAAATATCTGTACCTTATTCAACAGCCAAAGTAAACAAAGATAGATGGATCACAAGATACAGGATCACTCCCGCTTCGCGGAACCTATACGGATCAATAACCAAGTATTACTTTAAGTCCAAATGAATTTGGTTACTCATTTTAGTAATATAATAGACTTTGAGTGTGTAACCATCTTTTTAAGAAAACTCAGCTTTTAATATCAAAACATGTATCACGTTTCTTGATTTTTAAAGTATATGTGTGCACCTCCTGGAGCCTTAGCGAAATTACCCCAGGTAGGTACATCTATTTTCTACTTTGTGTAATTTTTGTAGAATTTCCAGGTAGTATAGCTATAGAACAAAAATTCCTTATCAAAACTAGTCCAGATTCGGTGACAGATCTGAGATTCAAAAAGTAAGCAATTAAGAGACCATAATATTATACTCTAAAAATTCCAACAAAAATCACAGAGGCCAAACACATCTTATGTTTAAGCCCTGTATAATTTTAGTTAATGATTCCTTACTGATTTCAAAACAAAAATCATAAACCAAGGTTGAAATTCAGATTACTAATTGACAGGTTTGACACTTGAACTTGTAAAATCAGAAAAGATATTTTCTCGACTTCTAAAAATTACAAGACTTACATATTCAGAAAGTACTTTTCCAAAAATTGATTTTAGACTCAAGAATCACCCAAAATAACATTGGTATCATTAAAATGGACCCCTTTCAATATGACCCAAAAACCTAACAGCATACCTGGAGATAAATTCAATATAACCCTAACCTTTATAGCCTTTTAACCTTTTTTTTATCAGCTTTTATCTATGAACAGGTTACAACTTAATGAATTTTTGAACCAAAGTAGAACTCAAAAGTAAAATTCACAAAAATTCACACAAGTACTTCAATTTCTTTAGAACCTTCACGAATTTTCCCAGAATTTATTAGTTAGTTTAACCCCACACGAAAAATACTCAAACTCAGACTATTCAGAAAACTGACCTGCAGTTGTACCCAAAACGTATCCGCCTCAACGACCTAATATTACTAAGTGTTTCATGGCCCAACTCATTATAGTGTTTGAATAAAAAATCGACAAAGTGGACTGATTTCAGACTCCCGAATTTCAGATTCAACACTTAATCACACAAAAATCAAAAACACGACCAACACAACTCGAAATCACTCCAAACCAATTGGAGAACTTAACTAAGACATAAAACTAGGTTTTCATCAAAAGAAACTGAATTGAATCATTATATATTATGACCTATCTCGATCACAAATTCATGTATACAAGCTGTCTTAATTCCAGAATTCATTTAAGCCATCATATAACGTGTTTAATCATACCAACGCACCCGAGACCTTCAATCTACCACCAAGCCTTCCTTTGTGCACGCCTCAATCGAACGGGAATCGTAGAGAACTAGGTAGCTGCCGTTTTTAGTTTTAGGTTTTAGGGTTTTTAGTTTTGTGAAGTATGTGTGTGTGATATATATAGGCGAGTGGGGAGGAATTTCAAAAAGGAAAATGCCTAATTTATGGGGATTTGATGGAAAACTTTGCCAAATTAAAACCCATCACGAACCTTGACATGATTCATGATTCCATATGTTTGTGTACAACATATCATTCGGCTAGGGACAAAAATAGAAAACGTGTGACAATTTTAAATGTGTACACATTATTTCAGCATAAGTCTTATATTCGTATTACATTAATTTGTTCAAATGTTAACAATTTAAATACTTAGGTTATAATCGTAATGCAATATTATAAATAATTAAACGTCTTTTATAGATTCGAGAATAAAGGGTATTTTAACATGTTCAAAAATCTGGGTTTTACAACTCTTCCCCTCTAAAAAAAAAAATTTCGTCCGCAAAAATAAAAAATCTGGGTTTTAAAATCTGGAGAGTTTCATGGCCCAACTCATTATAGTTTTTGAATAAAAAATCGATAAAGTGGACTGATTTCAGACTCCCGAATTTCAGATTCAACACTTAATCACACAAAAATAAAAAACACGACCAAAACAACTCGAAATCACTCCAAACCAATTGGAGAACTTAACTAAGACATAAAACTAGGTTTTCATCAAAAGAAACTGAATTGAATCATTATATATCATGACCTATCTCGATCACAAATTCAGGTATACAAGCTGTCTTAATTCCAGAATTCATTTAAGCCATCATATAACATGTTTAATCATACCAACGCACCCGAGACCTTCAATCTACCACCAAGCCTTCCTTTGTGCACGCCTCGATTGAACGGGAATGGTAGAGAACTAGGTAGCTGCCGTTTTTAGTTTTAGGTTTTAGGGTTTTTAGTTTTGTGAAGTATGTGTGTGTGATATATATAGGCGAGTGGGGAGGAATTTCAAAAAGGAAAATGCCTAATTTATGGGGATTTGATTGAAGACTTTACCAAATTAAAACCCATCAAGAACCTTGACATGATTCACGATTCCATATGTTTGGGTATTTTAAATAATGCAATATGATTCGAGATGATTCAATATGATTCACAATTGCATTCACGATTCCATATGTTTGGGTATTTTAAATAAAACCAAACGTCTTTTATAGATTCGAGATTAAAGGGTATTTTAACATGTTCAAAAATCTGGGTTTTACAACTCTTCCCCTCTAAAGAAGAATTTCGTCCGCGAAATTGAAATGAAAACGGAAATGAAGACGTACCAGACTATGAAAATAAATGAGGGTAACTTGTTCGCATCGATTCCTCGGTTTTCCAGGTAGCTTCACGCTCTGGGTGATTCTTCCAAAGAATCTTAACAAAGCGAATGACCTTATTTCTCATGACTCTCTCCTGCCTATCAAGAATGGCTTCCGATTCTTCCGGAAGTGACATGTCTGGTTGAATCTTGTCAAAAGGGTATGACACCATATGTAGAGAATGATAGTTGTATCCCCCCAAAAGAGATACGTGGAAAACGTTATGCACATGTGCTAGCTGAGGTGGAAGAGCCAAACGATAAGATACCTCGCCCACATGTTCCAAAATCTTAAAAGGACCAATAAAATGAGGACTCAAAATGTCCTTAATGCCAAAACGTTTGACGCCGCGAAAAGGAGAAACTTTCAGAAATAATCGGTCGCCAACCTGAAACTCTAACTCATGTCGGTGCTTGTCGGCGTAACTCTTCTGTCTGGACCTGGCTTCCTTAAGCCTCTATCTAGCAACAGTCACCTTTTCATTGGTGATCTCAATCATTTCAGGACCCTCAATAATCCGTTCACCTACTTCGTCCCACACAGTAGGTGATCAACACTTACGCCCATATAACATCTCGTATGGTGCCATCCGAATACTAGCGTGCCAACTGTTGTTATACTCAAACTCGACTAAACACAAGTACTCGTCCCAACTACCAGTCCAATCAAGTGCACAAGCTCGTAACATGTCCTCTAACATTTGGATAGTTCTCTCAGATTGACCATCCATCTGTGGGTGAAAAGCGGTACTGAACTTAAGACGAGAGCCCCAAGCCTTATGTAACGCCTTCCAAAAATGCGAAGTAAACCTCGGATCTCTATCAGAAACAATCGCAACCGGAGTGCCGTGTAATCTAACAATCTCCTGCTGGAAGATTTCTGCCAACTTCTCTACACCATAACCTTTCTTGATCGGCAAGAAATGAGCTGACTTGGTCAGCCGATCAACGACTACCCAGATCGCATCATGTCCTTTTCGTGTGACCGGTAAGCCCGTAACAAAATCCATCGTTATCTCTTCCCACTTCCACTGGGGAATCTCTAACGGCTGCAAAAGGCCACTAGCTCTTTGGTGCTCAATCTTTACCTGTTGGCAAGTCAAACACCTTGAAAAATGCAAAGCTACATCCTGCTTCATCCCGTTCCACCAGAAATGCTGCTTCAAATCCCGATACATTTTAGTAGATCCCAGATGTATGGTGAAAGGATAACTGTGAGATTCTGACATAACTGTCTCACGAAGTTCAGGATCGCTCGGAACACAAAGGCAATCTTCTAACCAAACAATGCCGTCATCATCAACCCTAAATTCAGACTGTTTCCCCTCTTCCACATTCTGAACAATAGCCCATAACTCACCATCGTCACGCTGAGCTTCCTTAATCTTCAAGATCAAGTTAGACTCAACCTTCAAGCTAGCCCAACAACTGCCGTGCCCAGGCAGACATAACTCCACCTCCATGAGCTCAAGATCATGCAAAATCTTAGGCTTAAACTTTAGACTAGCAATCATATCCAACTTACGACTAAGAGCATCGACAACTACATTAGCCTTACCCGGGTGATACTGAATGTTAGTGTCGTAGTCGTTGAGTAACTCCAACCATATACGCTGTCTCATGTTCGACTCCTTCTAGGTAAATATGTACTTGAGACTCTTATGATCCATGAAGATATCAACAGAATCCCCATACATGTAATGCCTCCAGATCTTAAGAGCAAAAACAACTGCAGCCAACTCTAGATCATGCGTAGGGTAGTTCTCCTCATAGGGTTTCAACTAGCGCGAGGCATACGCAATAACCTTCCCGTGCTGCATTAAAACAAAACCTAACCCTTTCTTGGAAGCATCACTATAAATCTGATATTCGCCTGTACCAGATGGAAGTGTCAAAATGGGAGCTGACACAAGTTTCTGCTCCATAGTCTCAAAACTCTCTTCTTGTTCATTGGTCCAATCAAACTTCAATCCCTTCCTCATCATCTTAGTCAATGGTGAGGCGAGTTGTGAGAATCCCTCGACAAATCTCCGATAGTAACCTGCCAAACCAAGAAAACTCCGGACCTCTGTCACCGTAGTAGGTCTCGGCCATTTAGTGATAGCCTCAACCTTCACCGGATCCATAGTGATACCACTAGCAGATACAACATGACCAAGGAAAGCAACTTGACTAAGCCAGAACTCACACTTGGAGAACTTCGCATACAACTTCTCCTGCCTCAAAATCTGCAAAAACGTACTAAGATGTTGCTCGTGCTCCTCCTCGGCTTTGAATAAACCAAAAGACAAAACGAAAGCCTAGCGTCTACCCAGTCTCACAGGTCATGGCCTAAGCCCTGAAGATTCAAACCCGATCGCTCCGATACCATAAATTGTAACGCCCCAACCCGGCAAGGTTAGAAGCGTCACTTTATGGTGATATATCAGATACAACAGATTCAAATCAAACAGCGGAAGTCTTAAATAAAAATTATCAAAAGAGTATCAAAAGGGGACTAAAACAACACCAAGTGTCCCCGAAACCAAACAAAAGAAAGTACGATACAAATGTCCGAAATCCAAAAATAACGATAAGGAAATAAAGTCCATTATTTAAATAAAGCTATAGGGTAATCCACTCTCTCTCATCCCCAAGATAATAACCCCGCTCCTAGATTAAGTACCTGCCACATGGAGAAGAAAAGCGGCTGAGCATAAAAAGCTCAGTGAACAGATATAAAGCAAATAACAAAACAGATCAAACGAGATAAGATAATCAAATGAATGCGAAGATAGAATACATATGGTGTCAATGGATAATCAAAAGGATATCAAAATTTAAGTATAAAGTGTATGAATGTGGATTCAGTATTTTACCCCAGGCCCAAACAAATATCCAAATAAATAGTAGCCCAATGGAGTGATCAACTCCCAAATGTGAAGGGACTGCATGCACGCATGCCCAATCACCAAACGAATATAATATATATCCATATCATCATAGTAGCCCAAACAATTAACAAACAAATCTAGGATGCATCCATACGCCCCTGCAAATAATTCATAATCATAATAATGGCCATAGCAGATAGCAGATAAAGGATGGTGTGGTACATCTCTTTAACCACACTAGAGTCATAACATTGGTGCATCAATGCTACGGTCATGGACCCCCCATAACTGGGAACAGATAATACCTGGGTAAATACTGAAGGGTCAAAAAGTATAAGTCCAAATCAAAGTGTAGGTCTCATTCATATAGTCAAAGTTCAATATCAAAGGTTCGAATAATCAAAGAGCTAATATCAAAGGTTCAGTTCACATGTATCAAATCAAAGATGCAATGTCAAAGGTTCAAACGAAGAGTTCGAATATCAACAGTCCAAAATAAGATAGGCAAATAATATAGAAGAGAGAGATAGGTCATGAGAGAGAAAGTAGTTGTACTCTTCACTAGTACAAAAACTGGCTTTTGCATCGCCTCTCTGGCAACGCACTGACAAGAAACGTGATGCGTAAGCATATTTAGGGTCAATTTTATATTTTTAAGAAAAATTATGCATCATATACTAAAATATAACTGATACCTAAAGTGTTTGAAAATTTACTAAAAATCTTTTGCATCGAATTGTTTTGAGTAGTCGATACATAATGTCTCAACTTTTAACTTTTTAATATTATATGTATCAAACAATTATAGGTGTGATGTGCAATGTGCTAATTTTTTTAATATTTTCATGATTGCTGAGTATCACGTATTAATAATGTTTGATGTTGAAATCTTGTACATCACAGTTTTACTAATATGTGAAGCAAATGTACACTACCATTAATTATATACGATTATATAGTGTATAATCAAACCCTTATACACTACCACTAATAGCAGACACAACACAGATCGACTCTCATCTCTCAATACTTTCATCTCTCAATCGCCCACCTTTATACTTTGCCATATCGGCCGGCGAATCAAACCCTTTACCAACCCTAGTTCTTTGCTTTCTTCGATTCCAGCTATTAGCAATCAACTCCCCGTTCTTTGGAATTTTATTTCGAACCAAAGACTTGGCTTCATGACAGATTCCCTTTCTAACGATCAGTAGCTGTAGTTTCAACTCCAAATCTGTTTGGGAATTCGTAAGAACGTTTATCCTTTCTGCAAGTTTCATTTGTTTACTTGTATATAACCGATTTTTGGGAATTGTATAAATTATTTTCAACTCATCCCTTGTGCTAACAGTCTCAGATTATGCTGAAAAGAATCTCACCTCATATATATATATATATATATATTTTGGGTTTCCATGATAGTTCATTACTCTCTATTTTTAAGATTGAATGTTAATTCTCTAGCTTCCCACTGCTTTTTGTGATGATCGCATTATTGGTCCTTGATTTTGGTAGGAAACTTTGCTGCACAACCGTTAAGTCACTTTTCACTGACAAGGGGAAACATGGTGGTGAGGCAACTGTGGAGGCTGTGAGGATGATTGCCGATCTTGTAAAAGCTCACAACTGTCAACTACATCCTGATTCTGTTAAAGTAAGGAATCCTCTCCGCTTCTTGGAATTTCTGTTTTTGTGTCCCAAAATATGTTGTTTGGACTGTCAGTTATCCTGATTCTTAATTTAATATACGCTTATAGGAATGATATGAATGGACTTCAAAGACAATGAACGTCCTGTCCTGATTCTCAATTCACAATGCGCTCGTACAATCTTGTCACTTGTTTAAATATATATTATATACACCAATGTACTTCAAAGACAACTCCACATTTCTTGTTGTCGAGATTTGTTTTAGTAACACATAGTAATTGACTGTGTCTTGAGAATGTGTTTCCTGGTAGGAAATTCTATAGGCTAAATCAGAAGAAAACGATTGCTCAAGGGAAACATGGTGGCTACATGCGTATGGGTCGAATAATTTGGGCTGTAATGATTCTACATTTATTTTGTTTATATGAACCATCAAAATGTAAGGATAAAGCTATAATTATTTTTATCTGTATTGTCCTCTGTCAATGATCAATATCTCTGCCCGGAGAATTCATTTTTTTTTGTCTTTGTCCTTTGATAGAAATCCCGGAAAAACCGAAAGTTTAGATATAACTAAAGAGCAAAAAACAGACAATCCTCGAATAGGAAATTTTCTTTTACATGTATGACGGAATCATATTCTATTATGCAATCTGTTGCATCCTCTATCAATGATGATAGCTCTGCCTGTTAGGTGTTTCTGTCTCTGTCATTTGATGAAGATCTTGGAAAATCAGAAAAATCAGAAATGGACAACAAAGCCAAAAATAAAGAGTCCAAGAAGAGGAAGGGTGTGTATGAGACAAATCACGTGCCAGATAATGATAGGAAGAAAATTAGGAAGGAGATGTTGTCAAAGACAAGGGAGGAGGTATATATCTGACCTTAAAGTACTTAATATACCTTGTTTGTTATCATCATTTCACAATTTCAGGTGCTTTGCAGGTAAGTGCAGACTTCAAAGCTGCTTCATATGCTCAAGATCCTCAAGAAAGAAGAAGGATGCAGTCACAGACGCTTTCGTCTGTATTTGAAACATTCTTCCGCATCTTAAAATATGCTGTGCAACCAATGTAAGTAGATAACGACAGGCAAAACCGTGTGCCCAGTTTCCCATTCATGTTGAGTTATAAATACATTATAATTTTTGTTGATGGCTCTTCAGTCAGTTGGAAAGTTTTGCTTAAAGCAGAAAACAAATATCTTAAATTTAAAGCTGAATAGAAGGGGCGTGGATCTGATATAGCTTAACCTTCCATGCTTAAACCGTGCTTAAGGATTATGAGTGCAATAGTACTCATGTGCTTGGCGGCCACATGAGTACTATTGTACTCATATAATATGAGTAGTAATTTGCTCATGTAATAGGAGTACTTGCACCAAAAACTATATATAATGGGATTACTCGAGTACTCATGTTCTAGGCCTAATGAGTACTATTTGAGTGCAACAATACTCTTTGGCTGAGCAATATGAATGCTGGAGTACATTTAAGCATGACTTAAGCACGGACGGTCTTAAGCATGAGATCCTCCAATAAAGTGTTTAATGTGGCTTTTTGAAGGATATCTATTTCTAATACTTTCTTCAAATATAGTTGGATAATTTCTTGCGTTTGTGTTATTAGATGCCTTATAAATGGATGCAGTTATTTGAGCTTTAAAGATTCTCATGCGATAGATATTTGTGGAAGAAATTCATTCTGTTAGAACTAAGGTGATCTATTATTGTTTGTCACCCGCAAATGAGGCATCATGATAAGTTTGCGTTAAGTATTGTGAAGTGTCGCACCAAATGGAAACTTTCAATCTCACATAATTGGTGGTTGGTTTATTTTTTTCCCATCTAATGTACATTTTGAAGTTATTTTTGTCAAACTATTATCTACAGGTGAGTTCTGTTTCTCTTATGTCTGATTATTTCTTATTGCTCAGATCAGAAGCCAGTTTCGTACCTGGTGCATCAGGAAGCCATCCCTTACTTGCCCCATGTCTGGATGGAATTGGAAAATTTTCTCATCTGATTGACTTGGATTTTATGGCTGATCTCATGAATTCACTCAGAAAACTCGTTGGTAGTGGCAGAGTGTTGGAAGACGATGGGAATCCTTGCCAATTAACAGTGTCCGAACGGCTGCGCTGCTGCATTGTTGCTTTTAAGGTGATGAAGAATAATCTAGATGCTCTGAATGTTGATCTACATGATTTCTTTGTCCACTCTACAACTGCTTTCGAGTACCGCCAGAAGGTAGATGAGCTGGTGACTGAGTTGCTTTTGAAACATACATTTCCAAGTTTCTAAGTTAATAGATTTTGAGCGCACGTAATCCATTGAAGATTTTAAGTTAATTGGTGCAGGGATCAGGGAGAGGTGTTAGCTGAAGCATTGAAGATAATGCTCTGCGATGATAGACAGCATGATATGCAAAGGGCTGCAACCTTCATAAAGAGATTGGCCTCATTTTCATTATGTTTTGGTTCGGCTGGTGGAACTCGCAAAACTCTAAAATGGAATACAATAAATGTATGTTTTACTTATTATATATTATATACTTTACCATGGTTGTTACGTCGGTCGACTAGTTGCGACGAGTCGGCGACTAGTCCACCAGTCGTTGCAAGGAGGTCGACTGGACTTGAGCGCCTTCCGTTGAACTTGGATGTTGGATTGTTGAATTTGAATTTTTTACGCTCAGCTTTTCTCGCCTGATTTTTACGCCAAAGATGTGCACTGCAGATTGCAGAGTTAGAACACACAAAATGAAGCGCAATGTGCGATGGGCATAGAGAATTTTTTTCTGCGATGCCTAGAGAATTTTTTCTGCAATATTTTTTTTTGCCCAGATATATATATATTATAATAATTTTATATATTGACGACTAGTGTCGACTAGTCTACGACTAATCTCGACTAGTCACAACTTGACTTGTCGGACAACCCGGTCGACTCGACTCGACTTACCGACGTAACAACCATGTACTTTACGATATTGGTACTTAATTGTTAAATCTCACCATCATAACAGTTGTATTATTTACCTATATTATAGATCCCTCGACATTCAAGTGGAAATAATAGTGAATATGCTGTTTTAAGATGCATGTATGGCATGGTAAGACTCCAAGGTCACATGAAGGGAGATTTAGAAGAGGTATATACAGATTATATATTTTAACTTTCTTTTATTATGTTTGCATATGTCTCAAATTTATATCATATTCGATCTTTTGACGTTACTTAATCTTTTTTACAGATGTTCAGATCAATTAAATCATACAATGATGGGGATATCAACGAGATTCGAGATGTTTGGGTTACATATTTCATAGGTCATTGTATATATATATATATATATATATATATATATATATATATATATATATATAGAGAGAGAGAGAGAGAGAGAGAGAGAGAGATGCTTTTTAGGTGATATTTCAAAGTCTTATTAAGTACTTTAAATGTTCTTTCATTTAAAATTTTAAACTTCTTTGTTAACAATTTTGTGAACATGTTCCTCCAATTTGGTGATTGTTTGTGAATTTTTTGCCTTCAATTATTTTTCCTTATACTTTTCTGGTCAAATATATACATTAAATAAATATGATGTGAAAAGTGCCAAATAAAAAAAAATTATACATTAAAAAAATGCATTAGACATTAAAAACATATCTTATACATTAGCCGTACATAACACGCGATGCAGAATCATAATCTTCTACATCAATTTTATTAACAAGTGATATATAACATTACTTTATATATCAAATTTGTTACAAGGTAAGATGCTTAAACTACAAAAGCGCATAGGAAAAAAATAGTTGCATCGCACATTTAAGAATTGCGATGCATAAAAATAGTCTTATGCATCAAATATCAACTGCATTTGATATATAACATTGCTTTATGTATCACATTTGTTACAATACGTGATGCAGTAAGTGCACAACAACAACAAAATTATTGTTTTTTGGCGTCGCATATACATAAAAACCGATGTATATGCATAACCTCTCGCAACGAACCTATAGAAAAAATGCGATACAAAAGCAATCTTCTGCATCACATCAATGTGCGATGCCTTTGATATGACCTTATGTATCACAAGCTATTGAATCGCACGCTAGTGCGATGTGCAATGGGTTTTCATAACCGTTGCAAAAGCCTGTTTTTGTACTAGTGCTTGCTGAAAGAGTACGGAATATCTGTACTTTATTCAACAGCAAAAGTAAACAAAGATAGATGGATCACAAGATACAGGATCACTCCCGCTTCACGGAACCTATACGGATCAATAACCAAGTATTACTTTAAGTCCAAATGAATTTGGTTACTCATTTTAGTAATATAATAGACTTTGAGTGTGTAACCATCTTTTTAAGAAAACTCAGCTTTTAATATCAAAACATGTATCATGTTTCTGGATTTTTAAAGTATATGTGTACACCTCCTGGAGCCTTAGCAAAATTACCCCAAGTAGGTGCATATGTTTTCTACTTTGTGTAATTTTTGTAGAATTTCCAGGTAGTATAGCTATAGAACAAAAATTCCTTATCAAAACTAGTCCAGATTCAGTGACAGATCTGAGACTCAAAAAGTAAGTAATTAAGAGACCATGATGTTCTACTCTAAAAATTCCACCAAAAATCACAGAAGCCAAACACATCTTATATTTAAGCCCTGTCCAATTTGAGTTAATGATTCCTTACTTATTTCAAAACAAAAATCATAAACCAAGATTGAAATTCGGATTACTAATTGACAGGTTTGACATTTGAAATTGTAAAATCAGAAAAGACATTCTCTTAACTTCTAAAAATTACAAGACTTACATATTCAGAAGTACTTTTCCATAACTTGATTTTGGACTCAAGAATCACTCAAAATCACGTTGGTATCATTAAAATGGACCCCTTTCAATATGACCCAAAAACCTGACAGCATACCTGGAGATAAATTCAATACAACCCTAACCTTTATTAGCCTTTTAACCTTTTTTTATCAGCTTTTATCTATGAACAAGTTACAACTTGATGAATTTTTGAACCACATCAGAACTCAAAAGTAAAATTCACAAAAATTCAAACAGGTACTTCAATGTCTTTAGAACCCACACGAATTTTCCCAGAATTTATTAGTTCGTTTAACCCCACACGAAAAATACTCAAACTCAGACTATTCAGAAAACCGACCCGCAGTTGTACCCAAAAAGTATCCGCCTCAACGACCTACCAATACATCCAGGAAAAATTTCTAAAAATTCATGGTATTACTAATCATATAGAAGTTACATACTGGAGAGTTTCATGGCCAACTCATTACAGTTTTTGAATCAAAAATCGACAAAGTGGACTAATTTCAGACTCCCGAATTTCCGATTCAACACTTAATCACACTGTTGTTACCCAAAATATTATCCGGAGATGATATGCTGGAATGGATGAGTAACAAATAAAGTGCGAGAGCACGTCCGTGGGGAAATAAATAACACAATATTTGCCAGGGTTGTTAGTCCCGGGCTTGAATGCTCTCGCGAGATGTTATTAATATGAATACTAGTGAGTACAGATATTAATGTTAGAGTACAATTACAATGAGTGTAAAGACTCTAGTTATCTTAGCTATCGAGTGCTGATAATTTCCGGAAGAACCAGAGTTGAAGCTCTGTGAGGTCTTGTTACAAAGATGAAGAGTTCTCTGTATTGTTTGCTTCTAGCATTATGTATTCACGTTGTACACTGTCTCTGTGTAGACGTTTTTCGCTCTCTATTTGCTAAAGCTGGAGGCCTCCTATTTATAGGAGAAAGGGCTACTGGGACGTCCCTTTCAACCACGGGAGATCACCGTTTCCTGCATTTAAATAAGGCGGGCGATCGTCCTAGCATGTGGGACTGTTTCCTTAAAGTCCGGAGCTGCCACTGGCAGCCAGATGCGCGAACTAATGAGGAGGCGACAGGTGCCTCTTCTCGCTGTCCTGGGCGGTCCCACCTAGGGTTCTTTCGGCGGGTCTGTTGGTTGGTGAGGCCGTCCTTATCACTGACAGCTGCTGATGGGCTGGAGTAGGGCCTGTTCTTGCGGCGCCTTTTGCGGATCTGCACATGGGTCTTCACCCGAGAATCGGTCTCCGTAGACTTTGACGGGTGTCGGATCCACACGTGGCCTGGGACGATCGTCTCCAGTCGGACATTAGAGGCGATCGCCAGATGCCAATAGGCGATCACCTTGGACGTCGACTGCTAGGCGTTTGCCCAGCCTCTGTCTTCTTTAGCTGGCCCCTGACCATTATGCCGATCGCCATCGAGGCGTATAAATCGCCGCACAACAATTTCCCCCCAGCTCGCTCCGATGTTGAAGACGTGGGGTGAGGTGGCTCTGCTGGCGATCGTCCCTCGGACGAACTGATTTCGAATTTGGACGATCTCCTTGGATGCTGGAGAGAGCGGGAAGTGGAGGCGGGCTTTTGAAAAGTTACCGGGACACGCGCCGCGCTCCCGTTGGGGGAGTCTGGCGGTTTTTGTCAGACTTGTCGTCTCGTGTGCCCTCGAAACGACGCGCACGCGGGTTTCGAGGGCTGCATTAAATGCAGCCCACCGACGGTTGCACTCCAGCCCTCGAACTTCTGCCTATTTGCCCAGAAGTCCCTTTTCTCGCCTATAAAGGGTTATGGCTACTGGGTTTCAGTCCTTTATGCGCCCTTGCCTTTAGACGAAGACTCTGCTGAAATTCCTTGAAGCTTCTTGCGCCGATCGACGTTCTCTCTAGGTAAGAGCAAAAATTTTCTTCCCCCTCTTCTCTTCGAACATGTCTGGAGGAGGATCCCAAGTATATGAGGCGAGTAGCACTTCCGCTGTCGAGCCTTCGCCTGCCTGGGATGAGACCTCCACGGAAATTCACGAGGAAACGGCCGTCGAGGCCATTCGCGAGGGGGTTGCACCCGCGGAGGTTGAAGAGCTTTTCAACGAAGCTGTCATGGCAAAGTCGGCTGCGGCGGGGCAGAAGCACTCGCCGGTAGACGAGGATGAGGCGGTGAGACTAGATTGGGAGCAGAACAGTGTGTTTGGCCGGTCCTTTCTGGAATTCGCCGGATTTATGGAGAGGTTGGCCGGACCGCATCCTCAGTTTGATTTCGGCGCATACTCGGTCGCCCACCCTTATGAACCCGTGAAGCGGATGTCATTTCGGGCTGCGGAGCCCTCCCCGTGGACCCTCGGTCAGATCCGGAGTTCGGCGACCAGGAAGGACTTGAGTCGCTGGAGGGCGGTGTTCCATATCCCCTCTGATGTTTCATTGTATGTGCCCGCGGAGAACGAACGCGCCGACCAACCTCCCGAGGGCATGGTCGCCGTTAATGAATTGATCTTGGGGGCCGGATTGCGGTTCCCATTGCTATTCGCTGTGTCATACCTGTTGACCACCTGGAATGTGGCACCGCTCCAATTGACGCCGAACGAATGGTTGCAGATCGTCAGTACCTTGACTCTTTTTGGCGGTCACCGGCTGTTCCGTCTACCTTCTGCGCTGGAAATGAACTACCTCTTCAAGCTGACGGCGCAGAAGGGTTCAATTGGCGGCTACTGTTAGGAGTATGCCCTCGAATGCCACTCAGATGATGTTGAGTGAGGGCATTGTACTTGTTATTATGTAAATCATCAATATAAGGCAATGGATGTTTCTTTATTTACTGGTAGTTACTGGCATTCCTAACTCGTAAATATATATGTAGAAACTAGTCCGTGTATTTGAGAGAAAAACGTTCCACTCCTTATTGGATAAGGGGGTCGGCACTGGAAAGGTTTATAGCTCAAATACTTAATCGTTCGCAAGTCGATGAAACTTGACTGGGCGTTAAGTTTATGTAAAGACTTGTATGACGTGTTCTTTGACAAGGAGAGTGCCTGTCGAACACTAATGGTTAGTGGGAGCACACGTTATAGGTATGCTAATTAGATTAGTATACTCGAACTGACTCACCCTCGATTCGTCACACGGATTTCACTCTGGGACAGTCAATGACGGAATCGAAAGGTTGTGATAGGTATTCGTGAACCTTCGACTTGAGGATTTAGTAGGGATGTGCTTGTTACGTCAAGATTTTCATTAGAGTAGTTCGACCCTATAAACCGGAAGGCGGGGGTCAACCTCGACGTGCATCTTGACGGGCAAGTAGCAGGTCCTACTGAATACCAAGATAGAATTCTTTCTCCCGTTAGTGAGCGGGTTATATGTCCTATGCGGTTATTGGCAGATGAGATCGTAAGTCTTTGGCCAAAGCATTGGAGTTAGTTGTATTGGATACACGAGATCTCGATGATATCGATTTGCATTAACGCATGCATAACGTCAAGTACAGATAGGGTTTGACTGACCCTATAACTTGATCGGGACATTTGAAAGAAGGGTTTATACGTATACTGGTATTCACGACAGAATGGTTCTTGAATGATCCCAATCATTCGTTCTCAGTTGGGGTACAGTGTAGGCCGCCAGGCTGGCTAGGTGGTGCTACTACTCTTTGGTTCCTCCCATTGCTGACTGAGACGGACCTACCGAGTCGCGCAATAGGATTGACGACGGAATGAATAAAGCTAACTCTCTCATTATGAATATTAGATATTGGATATCTAATTTTGGAATATTGAATGTTTAAATCGATTTATTGGATAAATTGATTTACGGCCTAATGAATTAAATAAATTACTGGGTGATTAATTTAATTCATGTATATAATTATTTCTTGGAGAAATTAATTATGTTATTTTATATTTGATATGTTTAATTAATTGGATTAATTAAACGACACAAATACATCGGAACGGAATAAGAGTTTATCTGTTTGGACTCACAGGAGTCCGAAACGAACCGAACCCGTCCCGGCTCCTTCTAGATGGCCATCCCATTTTCCCTCCTCTTTTCTTTGGTCATAGTCTCCACCTTAATTGATGGATGACTTGAAGCATCAAGGGAACAAGATCTTTTAATTAATTCATTTTAATTATTTGGTCTTGATTTGGGAGGATTTTATGGAGAATAAAAGAAGACTCTCATCACTTGCTTTCACAAGCTTTCCAACGTGAGGATAGAGAGAGAGAGAGAGATAGACTTTGAGTTTAACACTCATCTTCATCTTCTTCATTCACTTCTTCTTCATTTTTCTTGGAGAAAAATTGAGAATTGAGAGATATATTATACACTTAGAGTGTAGTAATAAAAGCTTCATCACTTGATTCTAGCCGTAACCTTAGAGGTTAATCAAGTGTTGTTATTCCGGTCATTTTTTCGGCGCGTGGCAAGTAGAGACGCGGTGCTTTCGGCGTTGGATCGTTCAAGGGCTTGGAGTGGATTGAACTCGTAGAGATCAAACTAAAGCTTGGGGAATAGCTCAAGAGAAGGTTACCATTTAATCAACGGACTTCGAGGGTTAGTTTCTTACGACTCTTGCTTTTCGTTTATATATTCATATATACGTAGCTCGATCGATCCTCGTAGGGATTCAGATCGAATTAATTTTTGTTTTACCGCTTCCGCTGGGCCTTCGTTTTTGGCACCGAATCCCAACAGTGGTATCGGAGCGTAGGTCTTGCAATCGTATATATGAGATTGGCATTTGGAATGCTCGATTAGATGGTGAATGATTTGGAATCATTTTAGTCATAATCGTGGTACATGTTTTACGTTCGTTGTAGTTATATTTTTCGTAAGTTTATGTCTAAATATAAATCTTAAATTTCTGGGAAATATGATTTATATTGAAGATATGAATGTTGAAAAATATTTATATTGGATATCCGGTCAAAAATCGAGCTCCGAATCCTCGTCGGACGACTTTTCGGACAAAGGGCAGGAAGCTGCCAGTGTGACTCGGCCGTGTCTGGTGACACGGGCCGTGTCCGGCAGTCTGGCCAGGCCACTGCCAGGCAGACCCGACCGTGTCAGGCGACATGGGCCGTGTCTAGCCGGCAGCTTCCGGAAGTGACTCGACCGTGTCAGGCGACACGACCGAGTCTGGCAGGAAGGTCTAGGACATTGCCGGCATGACCCGACCGTGCCATTCGGCATGGGCAGTGTCCGGCCGGCAGGCTGCCGGCAGTGGCTTGGCCATGGCATGCCATTTTCGCCCCGACTCGATTTTTTCGTGTATTCTTGAAAATTAATCTCCCGCATGTTAAGTTGGATTTAATATGATTAAAATGATTTATGGTATTTCATTTTATAAGGGAAATTTGATTAATTGGAATATTTATGGTCGACCGAATTATTTTGAACGTTATCATATTACCGATTGTGTAAATCGATTGGATCGGTTCGTATTGTTGATTGGATCAATATATCTCTACGCTTTCCATTTATATAGTATTTATTGGATGAATGCTTTTGAATGGGGATGTGGTTCATGGACTTAGTTTTGAATCGTTCGTTTTATTCGATTGGGTTGTAAATGCCGTTTTGAGCCTATTTATTTTACTAGAAATGTTTGTATCTAGGATGCAATTTTCGATGTAAAATTTATATGTAATGACGAAGACCAGAGGAAGATCCATTTTGAGAAGACGAAGATTCAAGACGAAGACTTGTAATTAGATTACGGAGTTTTTGTTTTCTAGGAACGGTCCATGAACCACATGTTGGTAGCAACTAGGTTGTGAATGGTTGTTTCATATTGTATGAATGCCACAAACTCACTTAAATGAATTAATGTGCAAAGTGTAACATTAATCGCGATAATTCTCCCACAACAAATTATTAAGTTTATAAGGTTTCAAGGTTTTCCTTCCCTCCATCGAGCTTTTGGGAAATTGAAATCCAAACCGGATCTGCTATGCTTCCGAGTTATCGGGGTAGTCGTTCGGGAGGATGATAAATTAATGGAGCGCATTGGATGCCTTCGGTTGGAGCAAATTTTATCCCTAGAAACCTGATAGGTTGCCGGATAAGATTCAATTGTGAAACCGATTTGCGTCGATGGTATAAACTTAACTTGTTCACGAACCATAGAAACCGTATAGGTTGAGGGGAGTGAACAAGGGGAAAAAGAAGATCGAATCATCCATTAGATGGGTTGGTGTTGGACACCACTTTATGAAAATTAATAGACTAGAAACCTATTCGGTTGCCCTCTATTAAGATTTATAAAGAACTCAATCACCACTATGAAGTAGAGCGACGATACTTCCGGATTTCACATGGGAGTGTGTTATTCCGATAAAAATAATGGGAGCTGGGTAACAAGAATAGAAAAGACCTTAATTCTATACTCAGAACATAATATAACAAGTCACTAATTAATCTGTTATACTTAATGCAGACATAACTCTCAATATGACAATGAATCCACTCGCAATTCTACTCGAAAAGAACACCTTAATGGGACCTAACTTTGTGGATTGGCTCCGCAATCTGATGATTGTCCTCAGTATAGAGGCACTGGGATATGTCTTGGAGACGGACATTCCGGCGCCTCCTGTGCGGACCCGAGCCAATCAGGAAGAGATTGAAAACCACAAAAAGTGGGTTAAGGATGACGTGAAAGTCCGTGCTTATATGATGGCTTCCATGTCTAATGATCTTCAGAGAGCTCATGAGAAAATGACTTCTGCTAGGCAGATTCTATCTCACTTAACCGAACTTTATGGTGAGCACAGCAGAACTGCTAGATATGAGATATCCAAGCAATTGTTCAGTGCAAGGATGAAGGAAGGTGAGAAGGTTGGGGAACACGTCCTCAAAATGATATCCATGATCGAGAGATTGGAGGCTCTTGATTTTAAAATAGATGCTTCTCTCCAAACCGACCTTATCCCACAGTCTCTCCCTGATTCCTTCTCACAGTTTGTTACGAACTTTAACTGCAATGAGATTGCATGTAATTTAGCTGCGCTAATGAACAAACTTGTGACCGCTCAGTCTCAGATGAAGACTCCGCGGATGACGGAGTCTGCTCTTGTGATTTCTTCTGGACCTCGGAGGTCTAAGAATAAGAAGAAAAAGACCAAGAAGCGGACTGGACCGCAAGCTAATGACCTTAAGGGAAAGGACAAGGCTCCAATGGTTCCGAAGAACAAGAAGAAGAAGGAAACTTGTCTAAAGTGCGGTGAGCTGGGCCACTGGGATAGAGACTGTCCGATTCTTCATGGCACTTCAGGTACAAAACTTTTAATTTTGGAAACAAATTGTTCTGCTACTGTATTTTCTACTTCCTGGATACTGGATTCTGGTGCTAGTTCTCATATTTGTACCATGAATCAGGATCTGGAACAAAGTAGGAAGCTTGGAGCTAGAGAAGTTATTATCACAGTCGGAAGCGGGCATAGTGTCGAGGCGACCGACATAGGATCACTTATTTTGGGTTTAGAATCCGGCTTTGTTTTGACTTTAGAAGATGTACTTGTTTTTCCCAAGGGGCACAAAAACATTGTATCCATTCCGGTCATGGACCGAAAAGGCTTTTCATTTTTCATTGGTGATGGTTCCTGCAAAATTTATTTTAGAAATAAACTAGTGGGTACTGCTACATTGTTGAATGGATTGTATCATCTAAATCTCAGCAACAAAGTAGTTGTGAATACTATGACTAGAAAACGTGGTAGGGATGAAACCAATCAAGTTTTGAAATGGCATCTTAGACTTGGTCATGTTGGTCAGACCAAGGTTAACAAGATGGAAAAAGATGGACTTATGGGTCCATTGGGATCAGATCCCTTTCCTACTTGTGAATCTTGCCTTAAAGGCAAAATGACTAAGTCCCCCTTCACAGGGACATTTGAAAGAGCCGCTGATAAACTGGGATTAATACATACCGACGTATGTGGTGCTTTGGAAGCAGCACGTGATGGTTATCAATATTTCATTACGTTTACAGATGATCATACTAGGTATGGTTATGTATACTTAATGAAACATAAATCCGAGGCCTTTGAGAAATTCCAGGAATTCAAGGCCCTAGTCGAGAAACAAACTGGTAATCATATCAAAGCACTTCGGTCGGACCGAGGTGGCGAGTATATGAGTACGGAGTTTGACGAGTTCCTTAAGGAACATGGAATAGTTTCACAACTAACACCTCCAGGTACTCCTCAGTTAAATGGTGTGTCAGAAAGAAGGAACCGGACCTTGTTAAACATGGTCCGTTCCATGCTGGGCTATACTGACTTACCAATTTACCTGTGGGGGTATGCACTCCTGACTGCCGCTTATATCTTAAATAGATGTCCTTCCAAATCCGTTCCTAAAACTCCACATGAGATGTGGGAAGGAAGGAAACCAAGTCTTAATCATATTAGGATTTGGGGATGTCCCGCCTATGTCAAGAAGACTAAGGTGGAAAAGTTGGAAGCTAGGTCTGCGAAGGGACGTTTCATTGGATTCCCGTCTGGGATGATGGGATATCTATTCTACATGCCCGAAGATCGAAAGATCGTTGTTGCTTTACAAGCACACTTCCTGGAAGATGAGTTCATTCAGGAAGGCGGAGCAGGTAGAAGTATTTATTTAGAATAATACAATGAAACTCCTCGGGAGAAACCTGTGTAAGAAACTGGAACCGAACTTTCTGAAACACAAGTACAACCACCTCGTAGGTCTAGTAGGGTGTCTCATTTACCTGAGAGGTAAGGGATTGTGAACTTGGAGGAGCTGGGTCTCCATGAGGTTCCAAATGATAGCCAAGAGATCGACCCGACGACCTATGACCAAGCGATGGTGGATGTAGACTCCGCGAAATGGCATGAAGCTATGGAAGCTGAGATAGACTCGATGCATGTCAATCAGGTCTAGACTCTAGTATACCGCCCCAAGGGCATAGTGCCTATTGGGAACAAGTGGATCTACAAGAGAAAGACTGATGGTGATGGCAAGGTTGACGCCTATAAGGCCAGACCTGTGGCAAAGGGTTATACCCAGAAGGAAGGGACCGATTACCACGATACCTTCTCGCCCGTAGCCATGATCAAGTCTATTCGCATGATGCTTGCTATAGCTGCCGACCACGATTATGAGATATGGCAAATGGACGTAAAAACGGCTTTCCTTAATGGATTCCTCGAGGAGGAAATCTATATGGAGCAGCCTAAAGGCTTTGTGCCCGAAGTCGATATTCAGAAAGTGTGCAAGCTTCAGCGTTCCATTTATGGACTGAAGCAAGCGTCGCGTAGTTGGAACCTTCGTTTTGATGAGGCGGTCAAAGAGTTTGACTTCGTGCAAAATGAAGAGGAACATTGTGTATACAAGAAGGTTAGTGGGAGCAAGATTGCATTCTTAGTACTATATGTGGATGATATTCTGCTAATAGGAAATGATGTGGGAATGCTCAGTTCTGTAAAAGCTTGGCTTTCGAGTAATTTCCCCATGAAAGACTTGGGAGAAGCAACCTATATTCTTGGAATTCGACTCTACCGGGATAGAGCGAAGAGAACAATAGGCCTTTCCCAAGCCCTCTATATAGATAAGATCTTAAAGCGATTTAAGATGGATGATTCTAAAAAAGGGTTCCTTCTGATGCGACATGGAATAAAACTCACCTTGAAGATGTGTCCTCAAAGTGAGGAACAACGAAAGGAAATGAGTAAATATCATATGTTTCGGCCGTGGGTAGCCTTATGTATGCTATGTTGTGTACGAGACCTGACATTACGCATACAGTAAGCGTGGTGAGTAGGTTTCAGGCAAACCCAGGTAGGGAACATTGGGCTGCTGTAAAGAACGTTCTCAAGTACTTAAGAAGAACTACAGATATGGTTCTTATGTATGGCGGTGGAGAATTGGATGTGGTGGGATACACTGATTCGGACTTCCAAGGACTGAAGGACAACTCGATGTCTACTTCTGGCTACATATTTACTCTTAATGGAGGAGCAGTATCTTGGCGTAGCGCTAAGCAAAGCGCGACTGCTGATTCCACCTGTCAGGCTGAGTATCAAGTAGCCTCGGAGGCTTCCAAGGAAGGGTTCTGGATTAAGAAGTTCCTGGGAGAACTTCAAATGATACCATGTCTTGAGCCGCTGTTACTGCATCGCGACAACGACGAGTCAGAGCGCAGGCCAAGGAGCCGAGGTTTCACAACAGCACCAAACATATTGAGAGGAAGTATCATCTCGTAAGAGAATTTGTTCGCAAGGGATACATTGTGTTGCACAGAGTAGACTCGGCCGACAACGTCGCCGATCCACTAATCAAGCCACTTTCTTAGACTAGCTTGGAGCGTCATCTGGAGAACATGGGTATTAGATACCATAGTGTGTGACATTGAGTGAAAGTGGGAGATTGTTAGGAGTATGCCCTCGAATGCCACTCAGAGGATGTTGAGTGAGGGCATTGTACTTGTTATTATGTAAATCATCAATATAAGGTAATGGATGTTTCTTTATTTACTGGTAGTTACTGGCATTCCTAACTCGTAAATATACATGTAGAAACTAGTCCATGTATTTGAGAGCAAAATGTTCCACTCCTTATTGGATAAGGGGGTCGGCACTGGAAAGGTTTATAGCTCAAATACTTAATCGTTCGCAAGTCGATGAAACTTGACTGGGCGTTAAGTTTATGTAAAGACTTGTATGACGTGTTCTTTGTCAAGGAGAGTGCCTGTCGAACACTAATGGTTAGTGGGAGCACACGTTATAGGTATGCTAATTAGATTAGTATACTCGAACCGACTCACCCTCGATTCGTCACACGGATTTCACTCCGGGACAGTCAATGACGGATCGAAAGGTTGTGATAGGTATTTGTGAACCTTCGACTTGAGGATTTAGTAGGGATGTGCTTGTGACGTCAAGATTTTCATTAGAGTAGTTCGACCCTGTAAACCGGAAGGCGGGGGTCAACCTCGACGTGCATCTTGACGGGCAAGTAGCAGGTCCTACTGAATACCAAGATAGAATTCTTTCTCCCGTTAGTGAGCGGGTTATATGTCCTATGCGGTTATTGGCAGATGAGATCGTAAGTCTTTGGCCAAAGCATTGGAGCTAGTTGTATTGGATACACGAGAGCTCGATGATCTCGATTTGCATTAACGCATGCATAGTGTCAAGTACAGATAGGGTTTGACTGACCGTGACCCTATAACTTGATTGGGACATTTGAAAGAAGGGTTTATACGTATACTGGTATTCACGACAGAATGCTTCTTGAATGATCCCAATCATTCGTTCTCAGTTGGGGTACAGTGTAGGCCGCCAGGCTGGCTAGGTGGTGCTACTACTCTTTGGTTCCTCCCATTGCTGACTGAGACGGACCTACCGAGTCGCGCAATAGGATTGACGACGGAATGAATAAAGCTAACTCTCTCATTATGAATATTAGATATTGGATATCTAATTTTGGAACATTGGATGTTTAAATCGATTTATTGGATAAATTGATTTACGGCCTAATGAATTAAATAAATTACTGGGTGATTAATTTAATTCATGTATATAATTATTTCTTGGAGAAATTAATTATGTTATTTTGTATTTGATATGTTTAATTAATTGGATTAATTAAACGACACAAATACATCGGAACGGAATAGGAGATTATCTGTTTGGACTCACGGGAGTCCGAAATGAACCGAACTCGTCCCGGCTCCTTCTAGATGGCCATCCCATTTTCCCTCCTCTTTCCTTTGGTCATAGTCTCCACCTTAATTGGTGGATGACTTGAAGCATCAAGGGAACAAGATCTTTTAATTAATTCATTTTAATTATTTGGTCTTGATTTGGGAGGATTTTATGGAGAATAAAGGAAGACTCTTATCACTTGCTTTCACAAGCTTTCCAACATGAGGATAGACAGAGAGAGATAGACTTTGAGTTTAACACTCATCTTCATCTTCTTCATTCACTTCTTCTTCATTTTTCTTGGAGAAAAATTGAGAGAAAATTATTGAGAGATATATTATACACTTAGAGTGTAGTAATAAAAGTTTCATCACTTGATTCTAGCCGTAACCTTAGAGGTTAATCAAGTGTTGTTATTCCGGTCATTTTTCCAGCGCGTGGCAAGTAGAGACGCGGTGCTTTCAGCGTTGGATCGTTCAAGGGCTTGGAGCGGATTGAACTCGTAGAGATCAAACTAAAGCTTGGGGAATAGCTCAAGAGAAGGTTACCATTTAATCAACGGACTTCGAGGGTTAGTTTCTTACGACTCTTGCTTTTCGTTTATATATTCATATATACGTAGCTCGATCGATCCTCGTAGGGATTCGGATCGAATTAATTTTCGTTTTACCGCTTCCGCTGGGCCTTCGTTTTAGGCACCGAATCCCAACAGCTACCACATTCAGGGTCGCATGGGCAGAGTGGTCCTCGGAGTGCCGAACAAGGTCCGGGGCGACCTGACGAAATGGTGTTGGGTCGGCGGAGCTTGGAGATCGGCGGCAAGCGATAAACCAGATGATGAGTTGGATATCCCCACCAGCTTTCGGGAGAGGAATCCGAGTAAGGATTTTAACTCTCCCTTTGTTCGTATACATCTTGAAGTGATCTAATTTGGTTTCCTTTTTGCAGGCTCCCTTATTCCAGCGTCCAAAGACCTTCCATTTGACTTCCTGATCGTCTGAGAGCGAATCCGCGGTCTACTGGACAACTACATCGACGCTCGCACAGTAAACAACGAAGCTCATTGGTTGGGCGCTCAGTTGTTCCTTTCCTTCGCCACTTGAAGGTTCCAGGTATAAATGTTTACTATCCCCTTTCAGGTTGACGATCGTCTTTGATTGAAAGAGATGTCTAACTTGGTTGAATGTCTTCTTTGACAGAGATCCACTTCCTCCGCTACTCCGAGCCGCCGAGAGAGATTGCAATGTCGAACCCCGGCCTCATGAGTCGTCTCCAACAAGGGAAGAAGGCGGGCCGTGCCCCTGCAACGACGTCCCGCCCTGTCCCTGAGGCGAGACCTCTCATAGCACCGGTCGTCAAGACGGAATCTCGGGAGGAGGAGCAGATCCAGCGCAACCGCAAGAGGCGGAGGCCGGAGGAGCCCCTGCCGACTGCTGCAGCGGAGGCGTCCATTGTGGTGCCGCCGGTTGCTGCGCCTCCTATTTCTGCCATTCCAATGGCGGAGGGGCCTACGCCCTCAACGGCCTTCCTACAGGCCATGGCGACTGCCGACGCTGAGACCCCGCGGGGCAAGCCCTTTTTCGGCCGCGACCCCGAGAAGGTCAAAAGGTAAGACTGGTTTGATTTTGCTGAGTTCAGCCACTTGTGTGGGGTGCATACTAACCCCTTCGTTTTTTGTTGCAGGGTCCGCCTTGCCGACCCGAACACATCGCCGATGGTGCTGGATTTCGTGGCGAGCAAGTCCCCCCGCGAGGCTTGCGACGTCCCTCACTATATCTCCCGGGATATCTCCTCTCTTCCGAAGGCTTGGACGACCGACCTGGATGCGATCGCGCGCCGGCGGTTTGGAGATGCAATGCAGGAGACTCTTGCCTTGATCCTCCAAGCGGCGACGATGGCCTCTCAAGCTGTCAATGATTATGAGGGACGGCCCTCTACTGCTCGCCTCTATTCGGATCTAGAGGTTGTTCGGAACCAGAACACGAGTTTGCCGATAGGATCATGGCCATGGAGAAGGAGTATGTTGAGATGGCCAAGCGAGCTAAACAAGATCTTGACCGGATGAGGCAGGACCTCGACCGGTCCCGGGCGACGGTCGATCGGATGCGCGACCAGATGACGGAGGCTCGTCGGTTGCATGCGGCCTCGCAGGAGGAGGTGACCGGGCTGAAGGCGGTGGTGGACCGGCTAAATGGCGAGTTGGAGTCGTCGAAGGGGGAGCTGGCCGCCAAGGGTGCCGAGCTTAAGGATGCTGACAAAACAGTCGCGGGACTGAAGGAGAAGTTGGAGGCGATCGAGACCGATCCCTACCTCAACGTGGAGTACGTCGGCGAGTTTGCTTATTACATGGCCTACGCCGACCCCATCCGCGCTGCCAAGAAGGGGGGCTCGAGGTCGGCCCTCTGATCGAAAACTTCAAAGCCTACGTGCTTGAGCATCCTTTGCAGCCGGACTTCTCTCTGCCGATCCTTGACCTCACTGACCTCGGGATCGATCTGAGCTGGTATCCGTCGACGAAAAAACTTGTTTATCCGGAAGCCGGTGAGGAAGCGCACGCCGATCCATCTGCCGGAGACGAAGGCCAAGCGGGGGCGGCCTGAGGGAGACCGTTGTCATTTTGTTTTTTCCTTATAATTTTCGGTTTCTTCTTGTTTTGCCTTCGGGCGTGTATGTACAAACGGCTTGAATGAAATAAAATACGTTTTTGCATCTTATTCCTTATTCGTACGATCGCCTCTCTGAATGTTTCGCATGCGAATTTACACAATTGTTTACATAATTGCGCCTGATGCCTTGCTTGTATGATCGTCTTGTCTGAATGTTTCGCATCATTTTGTCTTTGCACAATTGTTTGGAGAGCGTCCGTTGTATGAATAGCTCCGAATGTTTTGTTATACTTGAAATTCTTACTTGTAAATATCTTGAACAAAACCGATCGTCATACGTGTGTTTGAACAAAGCCGATCGTGTGTGGTTCCGTCCTCCTGATCGCATGTATGAATAGCTCCGCTTTGCCCCTTGTTTTTGTTTACTTAGTGAGAGTAAGGAAACGAAAATGATTCGTTTAGTGAGCTATCTTTAGTTTGTTTTTTGCGATCTTCAATTTTGTTGATTCCTCGGGGGAGGCCGAGCGTCCCGGCCCGGAAAGATTTCGCACAGTCGTGGGGTTCGATGGAACCGACCTCTACGACTATGTCTTATGCGCGAGTGACATTCCGTCTGATGGTTAACTTCTCGCGACTCACTTAATTGTGAGGGTCCTCCATAGGCTATGTTTCGCCTCGCAATGTAGCGAAGGGGCGGACGGTCTCTGTCTGGAGGAGTCCATGCACGGGGCGCCGTCGGGTAAATCGACTTCGCTACCGTGGCTTGTTAGAACTTTTCTGCCTAAGAGGGCATACGTTGTGACGGGGGTAGGACGCGATCGCTCGCCTCGTTCCATCAGATTAGATGATGGATCCGAGGGCCGGCGAGCGCGTCCACTGATTTGTTTTGGAGGGTCCTTCGGCTACATCCGCCTCATATTTAAACGAAAGGGCGGGTGATCTTTGCCCAAAGGAACCTTGCATGGACGGGCTATCGGTTCCATCGACTCCCAGAACCATGCCTGCACTTTTCTACCTCGGACCGCCATGTTAGATGACGATCCTCGATGGTATACGTTGTGCTTGGAGGGGCGATCGCCTGCATAGGTCCGTGAGGTTAGATGACGACCTCTTGTAGGGCGAGCGAGTCGTCCTCTCATTTATTTGTTTGTTTTGTCGAGGCGAATCATATATAGGGGATCGAAGAATCACATTAAACTCTTTGTACATTGGGTAACTGAATACAGAGTTTTTATTGGTAGTATTTCTTCAAATGTACGGCGTTCCAGGGATATTGGTCCAGAGTGCCGTCTGGGTGTTGGAGTTCGTAGGCTCCTCTGGTAAGCCATTTAGATATCCTGAAGGGGCCTTCCCAATTCGGGCCAAATACTCCCGTGTGAGTCTGGACCTTTTTGTGGACTAGGTCGCCCACTTGGAATCGCCTTTCCTTGACCTTCGAATTGAAGAATTTTTTGGATTTCCTTTTGTAGATCGTGTTCTTCATTTCCGAGGTCAGTCGTCGTTCTTCGAGCATATCCAAGTCGATCCTGCGGGCTACATCATTGTCCGTCGTCGTTTCCTGTTCAGTTCGGTGGCTGAGGACGGCGATCTCCGAAGGGATCACTGCTTCTGTTCCGAAGGCGAGGGCGAATGGGGTTTCGCCGGTTGAATTTCGGGTCGTCGTTCGGTAGGACCACAAAACATCCAGGAGCTCTCTCGCCCATCGTCGTTGTTTGGATTCGAGTCTTGCTTTGATCGTGTGTTTGAGAATCTTGTTTAAAGCCTCTACCTGCCCGTTCGTCTGAGGGTGGTAAGGGTCCGAGAACAACTTTTTGATTCCCCATTTCTCGCAGAATGGCATGACTTCCAAACCATCGAACTGTTTTCCGTTGTCGGAGATGATAGCCTGGGGTAGACCGAACCGGCATATGATGTTCTTCCAAATGAACTTGATTACTTGTTCCTGGTCGATCTTGTTGAGTGGCTCGGCCTCAGCCCATTTCGTGAAATAATCGACCCCTACGATGGCAAATTTACATCCCCGTAGAGCCGTCGGTAAAGGACCGATGAGGTCGATGCCCCATTGGGCGAACGGCCACGGACTATACATATAAGTGAGCTGTTCGGGGGAGAGCTTGATGTTCGGGCCCATCATTTGACACCGGTGACACGATCGGGCGTAAGCGATCGCGTCTTTTTGTAGTGTAGGGCAGAAAAAACCTTGCCTGGTCCTCTTGTGGATTAGAGCTCGTCCCCCAGTGTGATTTCCACAGATCCCATCATGGATCTCGGCTAAAATGAGTCGGCCTTCCTCCGACGTAATGCACTTGAGGAGAGAAAGACTGAAAGCTCGCTTGTAAAGCCGGTCGTCCAATAGGGTGTATCTGGTTGCACGGAGCTGAAGCTGGCGAGCTTTGATACGATCGGCGGGGACCGTTCCATCCTTCAAGTATTTAATGAACGGAGTCATCCAGTTCTCTTCGGCGATGGCAACTGTGGTAATCAGGCTTCTGTCGATCGCCGGCTTTGCTGATTTCGTGATTTGGATGTTAGAGAAATCCGCCGCCCCATGTGACGATGCTAGTTTGGAGAGGGCATCGGCCTGGGAGTTGTGCTCTCTCGGGACTTGTTCGATCAGCACTTCTTTAAACTTTGTGCACATTTCGGCGACCAATTCTTGGTATTTGATCATTTGTTCGCCGCGCGCCTCATATTCCCCCTTGACTTGGTTCACGACCAAGAGGGAGTCCATGAAGATTTGGAGGCGACGAACGTCCAGGGCGAGTGCTAGATCGAGCCCGCCTACTAAGGCTTCGTACTCGGCTTCATTGTTGGTCACATGGAACCCGAAACACACAACATTTGTGAAACTTTGGCCGTCGGGGCTGATGAGGACAATCCCTGCCCCTGCTCGCGAGTTGGTCGCCGAACCATCTACGTACAGTTTCCAAGTAGGACGGCCGACCTGGGTCGGACTGGGTGGGAACGTTAATTCCACCACGAAATCTGCCAGTGCTTTGCCTTTGATTGCCATGTGAGGAGCGTACGTAATGCCGTATTGGGCGATCTCCAGTGACCACTTGAGGAGTCGCCCGTTGGAGTCTGGCCGGTACAGAACTTGCATTAAGGGGAGAGTTGTCAGAACCTCCACTTGGTGTTCGAAGAAGTATGCCCTCAGCTTGCGAACACTCATGACTAAAGCATAGGCGATCTTCTCCAGAGGCGTGTAATGCATTTCCGCGTCATGGAGCGCTTGACTAATGAAGTAGATCGGCAAGTGGGCTTGCCCCTCTGCTCGCACTAATACAGCGCTCAACGCGACCTCCGAGGCCGCCAGGTAAAGGAATAGATTTTCGCTGGGGATTGGCTTCGCCAAAATTTGGGGATTAGAAAGATACTCCTTGATTTTGGCGAACGCCACTTGACTTTCCTTCGTCCATGCAAATTTCTTATTCTTTATGGTGGCGAAGAATGGCTTGCTTTTATCTCCAAGCTGAGAAATGAAACGGTTAAGGGCAGCTAGACAACCTGTGAGGCGTTGCACCTGTTTGACATTTCGTGGCTCCTGCATGTTGAGGATCGCCTGGATCTTGGTGGGGTTCTCTTCGATCCCCCTTTGGCTCACGATGTGCCCCAGGAACTTTCTGGAGCTTACCCCGAAGTTGCATTTCTTGGGATTCAGTTTCATGTTGAACTTCTCGAGGATGGCGAACGTCTCGGCAATGTCATTGAGGTGATCTTCCTTTTTGAGACTCTTGACTACGATGTCGTCAATGTAAACCTCCATGGTCTTGCCGATCTGGTTGGTGAACATCCCTTTGACTAGTCATTGGTAGGTCGCCCCCGCATTCTTCAGACCGAACGGCATTCGGACCCAAAAGTACACGTCTTTTTCCGTATGGAACGACGTGTGTTTTATGTCTTTCTCAACCATTGGGATCTGATGGTACCTGGCGAAGGCATCCATGAACGACATCATTTCGCAACCTGCCATGCTATTGACCAAGTGGTCAATATGAGGCATCGGAAAATGGTCTTTTGGACATGCCGTGTTGAGGTCGGTGAAGTCAATACATAACCTACAGGAGTTGCTCGCCTTTTTGACGAGCACTGCGTTGGCTACCCACTGTGGCTCGTCTGTAGCCACTCCGATTAGTTTGTTGTCGAGTAGCTTTTTGACTTCTGTGCCGAGCACAGCATATTTCTCAGGACCGAATTTCCTATGTTTCTGGTGAACAGGCTTCCTTGACGGGTTGATCTTTAGATAGTGGCAAGCGTGTTCAGGACTAATGCCGACCATATCTTGATGCGACCAGACAAAGACTCCGATGTTCTTACGTAGCAAACCGATCAGATCATCTTTTAACTCGAGACTGACGCTTGTGCCAATCTGAACTTCCCGCTCCGGGTGAGCCGGATCTATCGTTATACTTTCCAACTCTTCAATGAGGATGGTCGCTTCTCATTTGGAACGATTTCCGGACTCGATCCTTGGATCGATGTCGAGGCTTGGCATGAAACCGATCCTTGGCTCGATGTCGTCCGTCAATCAATGTGAGATGCCGTCCTCTGAGTCGGGATGGTACGAGGTGCTTGTCTCGTCGATCTCCATCGGTTGATTGTCGATCGTCTCAATGTTATAAATAGTATGGGAAGTGTTTAAGGAAGTTACGACACATGAGTAATTCAAACATTTCTTTGCCATTAGTTGGTATCCTTTTACAGTACCGACCGTCCCATCGGCAGTGGGAAACTTGATACAGTAAAAGAAAGAGGAGGCGACCGCCTCGAATATCTCTAGAAAGGGGCGACCTAGGAACCCATTATAGATGCTGGGCCTATCTATGATTACAAAATTGAGGTTCCTAGTGATCCCAACCTTGGGATCGTAATAGCATATTAGCTCGACAGAGAGCTTGATCCTTCCATAGGCTTGGACCGTGTTGTCGCCGAAACCTTGAAGCACGGTATCAAATGGCTTGATGAACTTGGTCAGGTTGCCGAGCTGGTCCAGAGTAGATTTGAATATGATATTGCAAAAGCTCCCATTGTCAACCAGCACGCGATCGACCATTTTTCCAAGGATACATGCAGAGATCACCAATGCATCCTCTTTGGGGCACTGCACTCCCTCCCTATCCTTGTTGGAGAAGGTGATGAGTGCGTCTCTAGAGATGGTCGGATCTGGGGGCACCACGACATGGACCCCTGCAAATGCCCTCAGCTCGGCCTTCCACTTTCTATTCGACATGGTGGAAATCGGGGAAAGGCCTCCGAGGTTTCCACCTCCCGACTGAAGTATATTGATCCGGACACCGGGGTTGATCGGAGGGATTGATTCATCTGAGTACTCCGGCTCGTTCTGCTCGATATTGGGAGGGATTCCATCGCTCTATCGGTGATCGCGCCCCCTGGCCCTCTCTTCCTAGGGTTATGGCTTGGTCACCAAATTGTCCATTTTACCTTCCTCGAACAATCTACAGAGTTTTCTGAGGAGGCCGCGGCAGTGGCTGGTGTTGTGGCTAGGACTTTTGTGGTAGGCACAAAATTTGCTGTGGTCCAGATGACCGTTGTACCTCATCGGCTTCGGCTTGCTAAGCCACTCTCCCCCTGATGGCGTTGAAGATATGGGTCGGAGACAGATTGAGGTTGCGGAGGAGGTGAACTTCCACATCCTCGAAGGCCTTGAACTCACCGAGCGGCTTTGCGATCGCCTTTCTGGGTTTGGCGACCGCCTTTTTCGGGATGGAAGATGGCGCCTTCCCTTCTCCGGTAGATCCCTCACCTAAGCGAAGGGTGAGAATACTCTGCCTAGCCAGAAAATCGGCGGCCCTGACGCGGAAGATCGTGTAGGTCGGTGGGATGTCCTTCGTGAGGTGCCTGAACATGGGTGAATGGCCATAGAATCCCCCTAGGACCGATTAGAGAGCGAGCTCATCGCTAATGGGCTCGCCGGTGAGGACTATTTCATCCACCCGGTCGATGTAGTCTTCGTCGGGCTCATCCTTCCCCTGCCTGATCTTCATCATGCGGTGGGGGCCCTCTGGCCGAGCAAATTTGGCGGCAAAATACGACGTGCAGTCGCTCGCCAGTTTCTCAAAACAGTTGATTGAATGCGGTGACAGTGATATATACCACCTATAGGCGAGATCGCCCAGTATTAAGGGGAACATTCGGCACTTCGTTGCGTTCAATGCCCTGCACCTGGTCATGTAGATCCAGAACTTGCTCAAGTGGGTCTCAGGATCCGATCTCCCCTCATATAAAGGTGTATGAGGAGGAGAGATCTTTGGTTGTACGGGGGCGAGCTCGATCTGGACCGCGAGCGGCCCACTCGGTCCGGTGATCGATCTCTTGATGCCTGCCCCAGTTTCTATGAGCGCCTTCATTTCGTCGAGCTGGCGCTGCATTGCGGCAATTGCCGTAGCCTGACTCATCGCGGATTGGCTATCGGAGCGGGAGCCGAGGCGGTCGTGTACCGATATCCTGGCTCCATGGTAAGTGACGAGTTCTCTACCACCGAGCTCAAATCTGGGGTGAGTGGGAGCCCGTTGGCCATCCTGTCTTCTGGAAGTTGGGTATGCCGAACTCCTGGTGAAGGATTCGGACTCCGATGTCTCCCGGCTGGGGCCCGAATGCCCGGGTCGCCATGAGGGGTCACTCCTTAGGCGGCTGAAGATGAAATCGTCCCACCTTACGAGCGCCTTCTCCTGCGGCTTGGGGCTTTCTGATGATTTCTCGACATATTGCCCCTTGAGCTTCCGCTTGCCTGTACGGCGGATGGCTGATGGAGTAATGGTGGGCGAGTCGCATGCTCTCCGTCGCTCCCTTAGGATAGCCATGGCCTCCTTGATCTGTTCCACAGTTTGGAACTGATCGAGTGAGAGGCTGGGGCCATCCCTCGGGGGCGGGAGTGAGAGTCTAGCATCGCAGCGGTTGTCTTCCGCCGTAGGTTGGGACTCGGTCTGGGCAGGAATAAGGTGTCCGGCAGATCGTAGGTTGGCCCTTTTCGAGGTCGTGGCAGACGTCATGATTATGAAGGTTTTTCTATGAAGAACAATAAGTGTTTCTTCAAGTATATGCCCCGGAGAACAGTGAATGTTCTTCGAGACGATCGGAATAAAAAAATAAAGGTTAAGATCCCCTCCTTCTAGCGCCAGTTGTTGTTACCCAAAATATTATCCGGAGATGATATGCTGGAACACGTCCGTGGGGAAATAAATAACACAAGATTTGCCGGGGTTGTTAGTCCCGGGCTTGAATGCTCTCGCGAGATGTTATTAATATGAATACTAGTGAGTACAGATATTAATGTTAGAGTACAATTACAATGAGTGTAAAGACTCTAGTTATCTTAGCTATCGAGTGCTGAAGATTGCTGGAAGAACCAGAGTTGAAGCTCTGTGAGTTCTTGTTATAAAGATGGAGAGTTCTCTGTATTGTTTGCTTCTAGCGTTATGTATTCACGTTGTACACTGTCTCTGTGTTGACGTTTTTCGCTCTCTATTTGCCAAAGCTGGAGGCCTCCTATTTATAGGAAAAAGGGTTGCTGGGACGTCCCTTTCAACCGCAGGCGATCGCCGTTTCCTGCATTTAAATAAGGCGGGCGATCGTCCTAGCATGTGGGACTGTTTCCTTAAAGTCCGCAGCTGCCGCTGGCAGCCATATGCGTGAACTAATGAGGAGGCGACATGTGCCTCTTCTCGCTGTCCTGAGCGGTCCCACCTAGGGTCCTTTCGACGGGTCTGTCGGTTGGTGAGGCCGTCCTTATCACTGACAGTTGCTTATGGTCTGGAGTAGAGCCTGTTCTTGCGGCGCTTTTTGCGGATATGCACGTGGGTCTTCACCCGAGATTCGGTCTCCGCAGACTTTAACGGGTGTCGGATCCACACGTGGCCTGGGATGATAATCTCTAGTCGGACATTAGAGGCGATCGCCAGATGCCAATAGACGATCGCCTTGGACGTCGACCGCTAAGCGCTTGCCCAGCCTCTGTCTTCTTTAGCTGGCCCCTGACCATTATGACTATCGCCATCGAGGCGTATAAATCACCGCACAACACACACAAAAATCAACAACACGACCAAAACAACTCGAAATCACTCCAAACCAATTGGAGAACTTAACTAAGACATAAAACTAGGTTTTCATCAAAAGAAACTGAATTGAATCATTATATATCATGACCTATCTTGATCACAAATTCAGGTATACAAGCTGTCTTAATTCCATAATTCATTTAAGCCATCATATAACGTGTTTAATCATACCAACGCACCCGAGACCTTTAATATACCACCAAGCCTTCCTTTGTGCACGCCTCGATCGAACGGGAATGGTAGAGAACTAGGTAGCCGCCGTTTTTAGTTTTAGGTTTTAGCGTTTTTAGTTTTGTGAAGTATGTGTTTGTGATATATATAGGCGAGTGGGGAGGAATTTCAAAAAGGCAAATGCCTAAATTATGGGGATTTGATGAAAGACTTTGCCAAATTAAAACCCATCACGAACCTTGACATGGTTCACGATTCCATATGTTTGTGTACAACATATCATTCGGCTAGGGACAAAAATAGAAAACGTGTGACAATTTTAAATGTGTACAAATTATTTCAGTATAAGTCTTATATTCGTATTACATTAATTTGTTCAAATGTTAACGATTTAAATACTTAAGTTATAATCGTAATGCAATATTTTAAATAATTAAACGTCTTTTATAGATTCGAGATTAAAGGCTATTTTAACATGTTCAAAAATCTGGGTTTTACAGAATCACTTCAAGAATCATCAATAGCTCCATATCCAAGCTTCAATCCCATGTTTCGAAGCTCAAAATCGACTTAGAGGAACTGAAAATGCCATCTCTGAGTGTTTGTAGGAGAAGAACGAAATGAAATGTCCAAGGGAAATGAAAGACGAACGTTCTCTTATAAAACATTTCTGTTCGTTACGTACGTAACATGTCCTTGTTAACGTACGTAACAACCTATTACGTGCGCTATCTTACCTTGATAGCGTACGTAATGGCAGTCAAGAGTTAACAGACCTATTTTGTGAACTTCCTTACGTACGTAACACTTTCACCATAACGTACGTAATACGTACATTGACGTGCTACAGTAAAATCTCATATTACATACGTAATACTCCATGTATAGCGTACGTAATACGTAGTTGACTTGCCCAAACACGTTCCTCGCCGAAAGACGCCGACCACGGGTCCCACCTGTCAGCCACAGGTCTGATTCCCTTTGTTACGTACGTAATACATTAGCCATGACGTACGTAACACTATCAATTTAACGTATGTTAGCTCCGGAATTTAGCGTACGTAATAGCCTATATACTTAGCCAAAAATCCAACTATTCCTGTTCGTCTCGACATACCGGATATGTATACACATACTGAATACATATACTGAATCCAATACTATTCTCATACGATATACCCAATATCAAAAGTGCGATAACCTGATACACGATATCCTCAATTGTAACTGTCTACCAAATACGACAATTATACAAGTACAGTTGCCTCAGTATTTCTATTATTTTATCCATACTGTACAGAATACATCCTGTACAATATAACTCGGATAAAATAACATTAAACAACCGCAGTAGAATTTCAGGATCTTACAATAATGATCTCATAAAAATATTTATATATTTATTTTTTGATTGTCACAGTGTAGTATATAATGTAATTATCGAATAGAAAGAGTTGTACATTTATTTCTTTGATTGTGATAGTGTAGTGAACAATATAATGATTAATGATCTAAAAATATTTATACATTTATTTAGAATATTATGTTCCATACTAAAAAAGAAAAGCTTAAGGCCCGCGGGTCCGGCCAAGCCTGCCCTGGGGGGCGACGGGCCTCATGTTTTAGGCCCAGAAAAAAACAGGCCCTTTTTTGCCCGGCCCCTTTGAGCCAAGCCCTCCCGTTTGCCAGGTCTACAGAGAATAAATGAAGAGTCAATTCAAAAACTTCATTTCTACATCGCATCTATAGAAAGTACTTAAAATTAAGAAAAAATATATGAATTAAACAACAACAACAATAAAAACACAATTCGTATCATTAATACCAAATATTGTACATGTATTATATATTAAAAGAAAGTCTATTGTCTACTTGGCATGTTCAGGATTTATCTATTTTCTATAATTTTGAAATAAATTACTATTGAAAAACATACTTATATTGGATGAATTTAAATAAAGAAGGTTAACTAACTGATTGTGAGTTTTAAATAAGAAAATAATATTAATTTTTTATTGGAAATATATAGTTATCAGTATCAAGTTTTAATGTGAAAAATAATAAATATACATTAATTAATACATGCTATTGTTGCGATATTTCGTTAACGCAAGTGCACGTTATCGTAGACAAGTCATAAAGTGATGAATGAGTATCGTTCCCACGAGGACTGAATTACTAAGTACCGATTTTTATGTATTCTAATTTTATTTGAACAATCGAAATTTGAGTTGCAATTAATAACTAAATAAAACCAATAAAAGAACTAACAGTAAAAACAATGCTTGAAGAAACAAAATCAAATGATGAATAAGTCTAGGATTCTGAATCCACCTTGGTTTATCCGAATTTACTCTTGATTATCTAAAGTTAATGATTTCCCCAATTTATTGAAGGCGAAGATTTCTAAAATACTCTACCGCCTCTCCCGAGGTCAATAGATTTTTCTAAAGGCGAATAACGCACTCTATCCCTAGGTGAATTAATTCGACAATAGGCAAAAAGTACAAAATACTCAAAAGGCCACGTAGTTCCTATGAGTATATTCTTATCTCACAAAATAAAACGGTTCTCACCAATAGTTCCTCACCAACTCTCCTCTCCCGATTCGAGTAAGGTAATTAAAACAATTCAATTATTGGCCAGACAGTTGAAAGCA
The DNA here is from genome assembly GCA_033398695.1 of Orobanche coerulescens. Lineage (NCBI taxonomy): Eukaryota > Viridiplantae > Streptophyta > Magnoliopsida > Lamiales > Orobanchaceae > Orobanche > Orobanche coerulescens. Next base: position 70,678,891 of record CM065803.1, read on the forward strand.
TTAAAATCGATTGGGAAAACTCAACAGAACAAGGGAATTATATAGATAATCAAAAGCAAATCCGTCAAAACTTAGGTTTCATCAAAATCCTAGAACAGGGTTTTAGCTTGACATGCTAAAAGATAAAAATACAGAAATAATGAATGAAAGCATTGAAATCAAACGCAGATGAAGAGCTCGGATTCCTCCGTTCTTCTGGCTTCCGCCCTCTGCTCTTGATGTCTTCTGCTTATCCTTCTCTTCTGCGATATTCCTCCTCCAAGATTGATCGATCTTCAAAAGATGATTAATTATGGCCTTAAACTCTTATTTATAGCTCTCAACAGCCTCCAAATCGCGTCGGTATGATTAGGTCGAGAACTGGCTTCAAAACGGCCCAAACCCGCGCGGAGTACACCAAAACCGCCCCGTGTGCCGCGGCTCACTTAATCTGTGCCGCGGCACACGACGCACAGATTAAAACCTGGGCGCTGTTTATTTCTTCTGGGCTGCGGCTCACCATATCTGTGCCGCGGCTCAGAGTACAGTTTACTCTGGTGCCTGCTGGTCCTCTGCGTGTGCCGCGGTGCACTTGCCTTGTGCCGCGGCCCCAGACCAAAATTCGCCGTTTTCGTCCGTTTTTCATCGTTTCGGCTTTCGGACTCCAATTTCCTGCAAAACATACAAGAATAAGGCATTAAAAGCTCATTTATGCAAATTTACTCGCCAAAATAATACAAAATAATGATAAATAAGCGTATAAAAATACGCCTAACAAATACTCCCAAACTCGAGCCTTTGCTTGTCCTCATAGTGAATATCGTGCAACTCATAGTGCTCAACCTAATCAATACTATACTGAAAATCTCAAAGAATAATACAAGTATCGTTCATGAAGAAAATCCAGCTCAAAGATTAACAAGTGTGAATTTAATCCACCGTCAATATGAAAGGTTAAAATAAACAAGCTAACTCGCCCAGTTCCACAGTCTAGTGGCAAAAATTCCAAGAGTTTCATCAAAAATGACCCTCGGACAGTGTTCCCTTATATCTGATCAATAAATTGATTCGAGTTGACCATTAGGTTTGGATCTCGGGATGTTTCATCGGGATAATCCTAGGGTGGAGTTCCATTCTCATGTGTTGGGGAACCGTTTGACGTAAAAGACACTCATGGGGCACATGGATGCTTCTAGTTACTAAGTCCCCCTCCACAGCGGAGAAACAACTCGAATAGCTATTCCCGCATGTCCGATTTAAGGTTGTTGTTTTACGCGAGAGTAAACAACGGGTCACGCGAATACCCCCGGTTACTAGGCTCCCCATTATCGGCACATGCGAAATCTCTAAACCACTAATCTAATTAGGGTCGTCGTTTTATGCGAGAGTAAACAACGGGTCACGTGAATACCCCCGATTACTAGACTTCCCATCATAGAACAAATAATATCTCGACTTTTGGGAAAAAAAACTGTCCGACTCTAAACTCACATTAAGTGCTCACACGACTTATGTTACTGGACGACTAACTATTGGAAAAAAAATGTAACCAAACGTATAGGTGGCGATTTGAAAATACGTATGTCTGCTTTCTTATCTGCTAAGATTTCTATAAAAACAAAAAAAATTTC